>CM033790.1:14447805-15712906 GCA_019656835.1 Rhododendron ovatum
GCCCTCGGCGCCTCCACTGCCTGCACCCTCGGAACCACTACCAACTACTATCAAGCCACTCACGGCCTCGCTCGGGTCCAGTTGCACGATTCCAGTGGTCGTAGCCCCGATCTCCACTGTCGCGCGACGGTCTGACTGCGTCGCGCGAAGATCGCCTGCGCCACCCTCCTCCTGCTCGCTACCCCGTTCGCCATCACCACCCTCACCCCCCGTTACCTCTGCATTGGTATCCGCGACAGCCCCAGCTGGCGGTTGAGCCTCCGTTTCGACCACTATTGGTCTTCCCTCGTCCTCCGGGCGGTCAACTACTTCCCCACTACCTCGAGTAGCACTGTGATCTGCCATGAATGATGGTACGGGTCTGGTTTTCTTTGGTTTTGAGACAAAATCAAGGGTTGGAGAGGAAAGGTTTGAGAGGGAATGGTGTTAGGGGAAGTTCGAAACTGCTATGAGCGGTTTCAGAACGTCCCTGTCGTTTAAGAGGGAGAAGGCTGCCATGGGCCGGGTTTGGGCCGATTTCAGAACCAAGCCCTAATAGAAAACGGTCGCGCGATGGTATGGCTTCATCGCGCGAGGGTTTAACTGGGCCGATCGCTAAGCTTAGCCTCTGTTTCAGGCCCAATCATGTATATCGTTTTAATGATGGCCCAGAAATCTTGCTCGAGTCTTGCAACTGATTTTAAGACGATCTATCCGTCCGATTATCAACCAGCGACGATCTATCCGTCCAATTTCAACCAGCGACGATCTATCCATCCAAATTCAATCAGCGACGATCCATCCGTCCGATTTCAATCAGCGACGATCCATCCGTCCGATTATCAATCAGCGACGATCTATCCGTCCAATTTCAATCAACGACGATCTATCCGTCCAAATTCAATCAGCGACGATCCATCCGTCCGATTTCAATCAACGATGATCCATCCGTCCGATCTATCAATCAGCGACGATCCATCCGTCCGATTATCAACCAGGAACGATCCATCCGTCCGATTATCAACCAGCGACGATCTATCTGTCCGATTTCAACCAGCGACGATCTATCCGTCCAAATTCAATCAGCGACGATCCATCCGTCCGATTTCAATCAGCGACGATCCATCCGTCCAATTTCAATCAGCGACGATCCATCCGTCCGAATTCGGATCAGCAATCAATCTGCTCATCAATCCATTGGTGCACGGTATTTGTATATAATTGCTTGCACTTTTTTTTTTGTTTAATTGGCTTTTGGGTTAATTGGGTGGGTGTCTAGAAATCTTTGACGTTACCCGTACCGGCCAATGGTGCTCCGCGTGCCGTCAAAGAGGGACTACTGTAGACACCCCAATCTGACTTCCCGATTGTTTTACTTTGTTCTTCGGTTTCTTGTTTCCCCGATGATGAGCCAGGTCGAAAACAGTCTCGAGAAACTTGGAATGGCTTGAGTTTGGTGTATGCGGAACCCATCCTTAGCCTTAAAACCCTTGAATCAGAACCTGGACCTTGGGTTTGATAGTCGCGCGACACTCTGGTACCCTCGCGCGATGGTACGTTGGCCAGGTGGTGGTCAAAGTCAAATCTTTGACTGTTGACCCTCACGGGGTTGCTTTGACCCTCGCGCGATGGTCTCACTATCTCGCGCAATGGTCAACACCTGTCATTTTCACCGGGATTGCGTGGTGGTCAGGGGGCTACAGGCCTATGTGACCCCGTTTTCGTCGGCTGAACAGCGTTCTGGGGGGCTCCCCTTGCACCACCTCACCCCCCATTCTCCCATCACCTTTGCCACCCCACTTCTCCACTAAGCAATTGTGGCCAGCTTTGTTGGCTGGTTACATGGCCTTGGCTAGCCACCCCATCAACCCATTTCTCCTATAAAACACCCCCCATGCTTCATTGCAAAGAGTTACAAAATTTCTATCCAAGAAGGGGTTACAAAAATTTCCATCCAAGAGAGAAAAAGGCAAAGCTCAAGCAAAAACATTCCATACCACACTCACTCCCACACAATCATCTTCCAAAGTCTCACCACCTCATTCAAGCTACCTCCAAGACTCTCAAGCAAAGGTATAATACCTTTCTGTTCACTGTTCGAACCCCTGAGGGGGGCTGGCAGGGTCAAGGCTGGTAATCAATACCAGTTTTGGCCCTAAAGCTAGCAAGGTTTCAAGAGCCGTTACCAGGCATACCGTCGCGCGATGGTCCCGTATACTCGCGCGGCTGTTAAGTCTGCGTGAGATTGGATCACGTGGGGAAGGGATGCTGGTCTTTAAGTTTATGGTTATGTTCATAGTCACTTTTAAGTCTTTTAAAAGGAACTAGTTCACTGATTGCATGTTAAAAGTCGTTGTTTAGTTTAGTTTATAGCTCCTCTTCATTTGGAATGCTCTTGGGATGCTCTTGAATATGTCTCAGAGCCCTAAGCTTGCAAAGCAATTCCTGGAAGTCCAGTTTGAACAATCGCGTGTGTGTCTGACTCCCTCGCGCGACGCTTTGGTGTTTTTCCAGGAATTGCCCTTGCATGAGCAGCTTGGCCTTGGCCTCTGTTTAGACACCCCCACTGTTTAGGGGTCGTGTTTTCTTAATATTTCCATTTACCTACTGTAATATTGTTTACTTTCAAGTACCCATAAACTGCTTGGTTTGCACCTGGGTGAGCACTGGTCCCTCCAGAGCCCAGAAGGGGATAAAATTCAAAACATGGGTAGGGCATGAACACTCGCGCGAGTGTATGGTTTTATTGCGCGATGGTTTGCTTGCATGCAGATGAACTCATGCATGCAAGCTGGCTGTTTGTTCGTGCCAAAATCATACATAGCACTGTGTTGATGTATGATTGACGTTTTGAACTTTATTCTATTTATTACTTGTTATCTCATCAATCCATGCCATATTTCATCACATCCTGCAAACTGTTACAGTTTTAAATCCCCGATTAATTGTTCCCCCGCCCTAATTAGCTAAAATTGATTAATCAAACAGAATCGCAAAATAAACATTTTCGCAAATGCCTAAGTAGAGACCGATCTCCGGATTGGGCGAGAGGGGTGCCATAAAACCCTTCCCCTCTCGTAACCTGGCTCCCGAACCCAGATATGGTTATGACGGACTGGTTCCTTAACTTTTTCAAATCAAACAGCGCGGCAAGTGCTTCGAAATACGGTTCCTTGCTTGTCGAACCTTCAAAACCCGAGTGGCGACTCTGTATTTTGCGAGCGCTTGCTTCCCCGCTCGCGCTCCCTCGATCTGGGCCCCTTTGCGTTTTGGAATCCGGAAATTCCAAGGGCACGCTGCCCACAGTGGCGACTCTGCTAGGGATCGAACCAATATTGGTCTATGTTTAGATTTCAATACACTTGAAGAAAGATCTTGCAAAAGTTTGTCAAAACGGTGAGCTTCGCGCTGCCGAAGGTTGGAATGGTGATTTAACGGGACCTCGTGTCCGGCCTATCCAATCTGGGATTTTTCCGATCGTTCTCTCGTGTAGTTTCTTCTAAGCATTGACTAAATAAAGTTAGCCAAATTTGAAAAGGCATTTGCGAAATTGTGATTCTGTTCCATTAAATCAATCTTTAGCATTCTCATTTGCATCGATGTGGGATAAGCCCCGTTGGATCGTTTTGGCAATCCGGCACGGTTTACCGAAGCTCGGGGGCCCCGAATGACCAACTACCTTCGACGATGATGAGTCATTCTACCGTTTGACTGTTGCTCTGCGATTACGCGGGCAGCGGGAGGTATATCTTGGCTCTAGTCCGGGGAACCCGTTACAAGCCAAAACCAGCCTTTGCATGTACAAAGCATTAGAACCCTTCAAACTAGGACAGGTACCTACAGGGTAAGATTACTTGCATCTAACCCCCATATACTGTTTACGTGTTAATGCTTTCCCTATCGCATGCACTGTACATTCATACCGTTCTGCGTAGGGGCATGTTTAGGGCGGCTTCTAGGTTGTCTCTCTTTCGAGTCTGTCTTATGCTTAATATGACACTGCTAAGCTCGATGAAGAGTCATGCATCTTTGCGGTGCGTGTTATCAGATTTTCAAAAGTCCTAGGATCAGCAAGACTTTGGGAAATCAAAATTTCTAAGTCCTTGTCTATATCCCAATTGCAGTTTCAAACAGAAAACAAGGAACGACGAAGAGAATGCCGTGATGCTCATACCACCCTGGTTATCGTGCTCAGCACGTACACCGCTCAGGCTATGGCACCGTGTCGCTTACGCCACCCCGGTTAAGGTATCACGTCATCCGCCCCGAGTTATTCCAAGTTCAAAATTGAAACTTCAAGAACGGAAAAGTCAAAGGCTTAGACTATTTTGACATCTCTTAGTGTTATTCGATTCAAAACAAGGATACACTCTCGAAAAGAAATCCGAGGATTTTAGCAGTGTCCGAACATCATGAGACAGACTCGTCTGTAGTCTTAGAGTCTAAGGGCGACACTGACGACGATGGCTGCATTATCGCTTTTAGTCTTGTGTTTAGAGTAAGGTTGCTGCAGGGCCCTTATCGAACCTTTTCTTACAGCAAAGCAAAGCAAAGCAGGATTTTAAACCATTGCGTCGCCGAGGAAAGTATCGAGGCAGAGAGCCAAAACCACTTGGGAACGTCTGCGTCAGAATTCGGTTCAAAGGCTAGTCAGGTTGCAAGCTCAGTCAGTCACAATGGAAGACTCTCCGTGTTCCCAGTTGGCCACCTTATAGTCAGGATCACCGTCAGTTATCCAGGAAATTGAATCTCCGGCATCACCTACCTCCTCGTTCTCGTCAAGTTCATCCGGAACCTCCGTCATGGCCGATCAGCCGCAGCCACTAAGTATTGAAACCATACTCATGAACATCCAGAACAGCATCGCCACCATGCAACAAAGGGGTGCTTAGACTGATGCAAATCTCGCTAGGCTCAATGACCTTGTCAACACTCGTCTTCCGCCAGCTGTAGAAGTGGGAGGCGAGGTCGATGAGGATGTCCATGCGGAGCCAATCTTTGTTGAAGACCCCAACCATGCGGGACGGATCATAATTCAGCCCAATCCAAGAGAAGCTCACCCAGAGGCAGCAAATCTGAATCTCGTTGTGGCCAGACCTGTTCCGGACCCTAACATGACTGTCCTCTTGGCAAAGATCGTCAAGTTGGAGGAATCTGTGTCTAAGTCCGAAAAGATCAGCGCTGAGGGAATTGATCTAGACCGCCTCTGCTTGTATCCCAATGCTAAACTTCCCGACAAGTTCAAGATGCCTGACCTCGCCAAGTTTGATGGGAGTGGTGACCCCAAGACTCATCTCTATGGCTATCATGCGGCCATGAAACTCTTAGCTGTTGAACCCGAGGCCATGTCCCAACTGTTCCCTCAGACCCTCTCGGGACCCGCTTTCCACTGGTTTTTGTCGCTTGACATCACTAAAAGGAGGACGTGGGAAGACATCGGTGCTGCGTTTATTTCGCAGTATAGTTACAACTCCCAGCTCAAGATGACAACCCGAGAGCTTGAATCCACGAAAATGGAAGCTAAGGAATCCTTCGCGGATTTTGTTAAGAGATGGAGGAGAAGGCTGCTCAGATGACCGATCGCCCGAGTGAGAGAGATCAGCTCCGAATCATCTCCCGCAATCTCCAGCCTAATTATGCTAGGCATTTGGTTCTTGTCCAGGCCTCCTCAAACTTTGATACTTTCTTCGAATCTGGGATGGCTATCGAGGATGCTTTACAAAGTGGGATACTGTCAAGAGGGGAGTCCTCTAACACTTCAAAACCAAAGCCTCGGGTCTACTTAGGGAACATCAATGCGTTGTTTGGCAGTGGGGGATCTTCCAACACAGCAACCAGCGGCACTAACGCCTCCTCTTCCAATGCAACCAATCGCACCGCTGAGATTAACCAGGTGCAAACCCCTCAAAATAACCGACCCCGTAGTCAGCCCCGCAGTTTCTCTGCATTTGAAGCTCCACTGTCATCTATCATGGAGAAGTTAATCCAGTCAGGGCATCTGAAACCCCTTGACCCAACCCCACTGCCTAAGAACCCTTCACCCAACTTCAAACCCAATCTTTATTGTGCCTACCACCAAAGGGCTGGACATCTTACGGACTCCTGTTTCCGTCTCCGACATGCGATCCAGGATCTCATAGATGAAGGGACTCTCCACGCTCTACCTCCACCAACTCAAAAGCCAAACATCCTTTCCAACTCTCTGCCAAAGCACAATGCTGTTCCCCGCATTAACCAAATATCCCTCAGCTCCACTTATATCGATCCTAACTCCACCATATTCAACCCCACTGACCATATAACCTCAACAGACCAACTCAAGCCGATCGTGCCCATGCCTTCTCAGCCCGAAGCCGAGATCTTCCACATCCATCTTGAAGAAGGACAGTCGTCCAATCCAAATGTGCCTCTCGCACGCTTACAAAATGAAGCTTTTGTGTTCAACGCCTCCATCAGCGACCTGTTTCACGAGTCCATCCCTTCCGTGCAGCTCAACTCTGCTTCTTCCTTCGACAGCCCGTATTTTGATGTCACGGATCCGAACTCCTCTCCGAATTTGATAAGCCGTTTTAGGTCTGCTGTCCCTCTTCTACCGGAACGGCGGATTGATATGCAAGCAGTAGGGTGGGCTATTGCCGATAATGATGACTATGCAGCCCCCATAATCAATGAATGGACAGAGCTAGAATTAGACGGCTTCCTCTAGAATCCCGAATATGTCCCATTTAACCATGCTTGGTATGATGCTTGGATGGCTAATTATGAGGCAGACATGCTTGACCCTTTGGATGGATTCTCCTTGAACATGCTATTTCAACAGCCTGAACCCGTTCTGCCTGAGGAGGAGTACTATTGGGATCCCGAGCCTGCGTGGCAGTTTCCATTAGAGTTTGACCTCAATCCTCTTCAAGGATACGCCCTGCCCAATCATGAGATTCAGTTCATAGAGGAGGGTCTTGTTCAGGAGGAAACTCGCATCTTGAGGGAATGCTTTCTCCCTTCCACTCTTGACAGGATGGTTGACTCCGTAACTAACACTGAGTACGACCCTACATTTTACATCGTTAGCGAGGAACTCTCGCGCCCAGCACCGCCTTATCCGACCAAGGAAGATCGCAGCATTATGGTTACGGACCTAGTTCCGCCACTGGACCTCTGGGACATTGATGATGTGGTTAATATCCAAGTTGGGTCCGAGGTTTGGACTGTCAACCGCTCTCTTGCCGATGGGGGACTCTGGGATGTCCCGTTTGTTGCTAATACGGAGCCTATCGGAGAGACTGCAACTGTTAAGGATCCAGACTTCTGGGAGTCGCTGTTGTTGAACGATTTGGCTGAAGACCTAGGTTTGGGCGTGGAAGTACCTATAGCCCCACCGCCCTCTAACAAAGGAAAACGCAAGTTGGGGGAAGTCCCTGCTGATCTTTGGGATGACAGTCAAGACCTTCAAGTGGTACCCTCTCTGGAGGACGTTCTCAATGTTACGAGGAGTGGACGAATTTTTCAGCCTACTAATCTGCAGGCCGGGAGCTTGTCCAATTCTTCTAACCAAAGGAACGAACCTTCTGCATTCTCAAGGTCTGCACCGTTTGAGGTACCTCCTAGCTCCCCAAATGAGGACATGATTCAGAGGCAGCTGGAACGAATCCCTGCCGC
This sequence comes from Rhododendron ovatum, assembly GCA_019656835.1. Lineage (NCBI taxonomy): Eukaryota > Viridiplantae > Streptophyta > Magnoliopsida > Ericales > Ericaceae > Rhododendron > Rhododendron ovatum. The sequence continues at coordinate 14,455,441 of CM033790.1, forward strand.
TATATCACTCTGGGGACTAATCTGTTCCTCCCGTGAGCATCGACAGAAGTTCTGCCATACTCTCTCTCGCCTTGAGATCCAACCAGATGTCACGCCTGAAGCAATGATATCCATAATTCTCCCACCTACTTCTAAACACACCGTGGTCTTCACCAACAAGGATCTACCGATCGAAGGGGTTGATCACAATCGCCCCTTGCACATCACTGTTAAGTGTAAAGGACTCTAGATTCCAACTGTTCTGATCGACAACGGATCAGCAATCAATGTTTGCCCGTTGAGAGTGGCTTATCGCTTGGGACTAGCCAAGAAAGACTTTGCACCTTCCAATCTGGCTGTTAAGGCATACGACAGCACTCGTCGCGTGGTCGAAGGCACACTTCTGCTCAAGCTTGACGCTGAGGGTTTTGAGATATATGGACGTCAAGTTCCATGTGGTTGATATCCCGGCCACCTTTAATCTCCTACTAGGAAGGCCATGGCTCCACCGATCTGACATCATGGCTGTACCGTCTACTCTTCACCAAAAGGTCATGTTGGGACTCCCTACCGGAACTCTGACAATCTGCGGGGACTCGGGCATTCGCTCGTTTAAGGAAGATGGCACACCTGTTTTAGGGATTGCGCATGGCGATGAAGATGTTGATCTCGGGGGTTTCTCTTTCGACACTTCTGGTTCGGTTTTGGCTATCAATGTGGATGGGGACTTCATCATAAGCTCTGTTGCTTTAGATATCATGAGGAGGATGTCCTATCTACCTGGTCTTGGCCTTGGGATTCACCAACAAGGGATCCTGGAGTTCCCTGTCTTTCCTTCCTGCGAGGGCCGCTTTGGTTTGGGGTACTCCTCCTCTACCAAGGATGCCAAAAGAAGGAAATGCACAGGAAAACCTCGATCTCTCTATGGTGAGCCCGACAGCTACTTTGTGCGTGAAGTGGGGAATGACATCTACACCGGGCAACCTGAGCCTTTCGTCGATTCAGTTACCGGGGAGTTGCTGCCTGGGTTTGAAGTTTTCGCTGATGACACTTGGTCTTCTAGTGATGAAGAACCGGCAAGGGCGGAATTCAAGAGGAAGCTTAGCCAGCCCAAGCTAAAGACTGATTGGTTGATGTCTTTTGATCAAGGGAGCTTGGAGCAGCTATTTTTTGAGTTCTCCCAAGTGGGTTTGGCCAAGGAAGCGGAAGAAGCCGAGGTGTTCATGCTCAGTTCCGACGACCTCAAGGATCCCTTCTCCCTCATCTCAGAAGCAAAGGGTAGCCTTAAAAATTGCATTTTCAAACCACGCCTTACTTGCATTGATGATGTATCAGAGTCTGACACTGAGTCTGTTGAGTCGTCTGAGTCTAAGTCTAGCTCTGAGTCGGAGCTTGTGCCTCTCGGCCCTCCACGTCATGGCTTTTACTTTGAGTTTGATTCCCTTGTACTTGGCGACCCTGCAGGGTCTTATGAAATGAAGGAATCCTCTTCTGACTACTTGAATGATCTCTATATAAACTGTGTCGACCCCGACGATGAAGGTATAGATTTCGATGGGGACATTCCCAAGGAAATCCGTGCCCTCATCGAAAGGGAAGACGAAAGGCATGCTCAGCCGTTAAAAGAAGAAATAGTCTTAATAAACTTGAAAGACGAGAATGATCCCCGGATGGTTCAGATGGGCTCCACTTTATCCCCAGAGGAACATCATGATTTCAAAGAACTGCTCTCGGAATTCAGTGACATTTTTGCGTGGTCTCATCAAGACATGCCCGGCATCGACCCAGAAATAGTTGAGCATCGAATCCCCTTACTACCAAATGCCAAGCCCGTGAAGCAGAGATTGAGGCGAATGAGGCCGGATTGGGTACAGAGGATCAAGGAAGAGGTCACTAAACAGATCGACGCCGGTTTTCTCATGATTTCTCAGTACCCCACATGGGTTGCCAACATTGTTCCAGTTCCTAAAAAGAATGGACAAATTCGAGTGTGCGTGGACTTTAGGGATTTGAACAAGGCAAGCCCCAAGGACGATTTTCCCCTGCCACATATCGATGTACTGGTGGACAATACAGCGGGCCATGCCCTGCTTTCATTCATGGATGGTTTCTCCGGATATAACCAGATTCTTATGGCACCAGAAGACCGTGAGAAAACGACTTTCATCACTGAATGGGGGACTTATTGTTACTTGGTCATGCCGTTTGGTTTGAAAAATGCTGGTCCTACCTACCAGAGAGCCGCTACGACCATTTTGCACGACATGATGCACAAAGAGGTTGAGGTCTACGTAGACGACATGATTGCTAAGTCAAAAACTTGGGAAGGGCATGTTCCTGTATTGAGGAAGTTTTTCGAGAGGCTCCGAAAGTTCCGCATGCGTCTCAATCCACAGAAATGCACCTTTGGGGTCACGGCAGGCAAGATGCTCGGTTTCATGATTACTTCACGCGGGATTGAGGTCGATCCATCAAAGATCAAAGCGGTGATTGAAATGAAGCCACCGGAGACTGAAAAGGGAGTGCGAAGCTTTTTGGGGAAGGTTCAGTTCATCAGCAGATTCATCACCAAGTTAACCTTAACTTGCGAGCCGATGTTTCGTCTACTCAAGAAGGATACCCCGTTCGTATGGTCGGACAGATGTCAGGCGGCCTTCATGTCCATTCAGAGTTATCCCCAAAACCTGTCTGTCTTGATGCCATCAGTGCCTGGAAAGCCCTTGATTCTATACTTGTTTGTGAGTTCTACATCCATGGGATGCTTGCTAGCTCAAGAGGGGGACCAGGGAGTTGAGAAGGCTGTTTACTACTTAAGTAAGAAAATGGTTGGGTTCGAAGAGCGCTACACCGCCTTGGAAAAAACGTGCTGGGCTTTGGTATGGGCCTCTAAGAAGTTGAGACACTACATGCTGGCTTACCCAGTGAAGTTGATTTCTCGAATGGATCCGCTCAAGTATCTGTTTGAGAAATCAGCCCTCACTGGTAAGTTAGCACGTTGGTTGCTCCTCTTGGCAGAATTCGATCTCGAATACGTCACGAGAAAGTCGGTAAAAGGACGAGCCATTGCTGAGTTTTTGGCCGATCACCCTGTGGACGGACCGGAAGATGCAGATTTTGTGTTCCCAGATGCGGAAGTGCTAACAGTTGTCGAAGATGTTTGGACTCTTTACTTCGATGGGGCGGCCAATCGGAAAGGATTTGGGATCAGAGTTTTGTTAGTCGCCCCCGATGGTTCTCATATTCCGCTTGCATTCAAACTAAACTTCGATGTTACAAACAACCAAGCTGAATATGAGGCCTGTATTGTGGGCATGGAGGCTGCCCTCACGCTTGGCGTTGAACGGCTCGAAGTTATCGGAGACTCCAATCTCGTTGTATCTCAAGCCAATGGGGACTGGAAGGTGCGTGAAGAGGGGTTGAAACCGTATCATCAGGATTTGGAGGGGCTAATTCCTTGCTTTAACAAAGTGACTTTCACCCACATCACCCGTTTGAAGAACCGGTTCGCCGATGCACTCGCGACCTTGGCATCCATGGTCGAGTTGCCGTTGGGAGTCAAACTGCGCCCAGTGTTGATCGAACAGCGGGACTGCCCCGTTTATCAATACGTCAACGCCATCGATGATGTCGATGATAGCCTACCTTGGTACCATGACATATGGAACTTTGTCGAGAATGGCACGTATCCGGCTGAGGCCTCTAAAAAGGATCAGACTGCATTGCGGAGGATAGCCGCCCAGTACATCATTTGTGGGGGAAAGTTATACAAGAGGTCTCATTGCGGAATGCACAAGCTCTGTGTCAACGGGGCCGAGGCTGTCAGAATCATGGAAGAAATCCACGAGGGGGTCTGTGGCCCTCACATGAGCGGCGTCATGCTGGCTCGGAAAATCTTGCGCCAAGGCTATTTCTGGTCTACTATGGAATCTCAGTGTGTGGATTATGTGCGGCGATGTCACAAATGCCAAATTCATGCTAATCTAATGCATGTTCCACCCTCCAACCTATTTGGCATGGCTTCGCCTTGGCCTTTCTCCGTATGGGGCATTGACGTCATCGGCATGGTTAGACCGTCTGCATCAAATGGTTATAGATTTATCCTCGTGGCGATAGACTATTTTACCAAATGGGTGGAGGCCGAATCTTATAAAACCTTAACGGCCGTTCAAGTTGCTCATTTCGTCAGGAAAAACATCATCTACCGATATGGGGTTCCGCAAGCATTCGTATCGGACAATGGGAGTCATTTCAAAGGCAGGGTCCTGGAACTCTTCGAAGAATTCAAGATCCAAATCCATCACTCAACGGTCTATCGTCCCCAAACAAATGGAGCAGTTGAAGCGGCCAACAAAAATGTCGAGACAATCATCAAAAAGTCTGCGGAGTCCGCCAGGGACTGGCACGAGCAACTGCCTTTAGCTTTTTGGGGTTATCGAACGTCGATTCGAACATCAACGGGGGCAACCCCCTATTCCTTGGTCTACGGGATGGAAGCTGTTCTCCCTATAGAGCTTGAGGTGCCGTCTTTAAGAATCATGGTGGAATCGGGACTCTCGAAATCTGAATGGCTCAGTGGGAGATTTGTTGAACTCATGCTTTTTGATGAGAGAAGGCTCCGGGCTTTGTATCATGTTTAGGGGTATCAGCGGAGAATTGCCCGGGCATTCAACAAAAAAGTGAAGTCTAGAGACTTGGTCGAAGGAGACATGGTCACAAAAGAGATTCGGGCACTAGTTTTTGACCCCCGTGGCAAGTTTCGACCCAAGCGTTCCGGACCTTACATCATTAAGACCATCCTTTCTGGGGGAGCGGCTCAGCTCATCGATCTCGACGGCAACGGATTCAGCTCTCTGGTTAACCTGGATCAACTCAAACATTACTATCCCTGAGAGAAGCTCGTTGGGCCGAAAACCACAAGGGTGGGCGGTTCCAAGCAAAAATTAGAGCAAGCCTGCTAGACTGAAAACCTGAGAGGGCAGGTTTAGGCAAAAATAAATAGGCATCAATCAAAGCTCGCTAGGCTGAAAACCCGAAGTGGCAGCACTAGGCAAAATTTAGAACGTAAAAGGAGAACTAAAATACTCGAGTGAACCTTAGCCTGAACTACGTGCTGACCTGATTCCCCAAAAGGGGATACGTAGGCAATCTCTCCGTGAGATTCGGTCACAATCCATCAATTTGATCCACAGTTCCTTATTACCAGAAGTTAACTCGATACTTGGGCGACATGGCGGTTCAACACTTGTATCAAAAGGGGAAAACTCTCAAACTTTCATTTTTATTTAAATTATAACTTCTATTACACAGGCTGAGCAGTCTTAAAAAGAGTAAAGCATGAAAACAGAATAAAGTGCTCGAGGCCTTAACAGGCTCACGGTTTATTCTAGATCATCAGGGTTCGTCAGAAGTCAGTTGTTGTTTTGCCTGCTTGTGATTTCCCTTTTTAGCCATGTTTGATATCGGTGCGTAAGTTCCGTGCTAAAATCAGGGTCGGCTCCTCCGAGTTGCCTCAGGCCCTAATTGTGCTCATATCCTCTCAAATTCTGGGTAGTGAAGGCAGGGATTTGGAAGTCTTCAATCCCAGCTCGGTGAAGTCCTTGGCTCATCCTTAACTGACGAAGGATACGTCCGGGGATGTAGAATGTGAAAGCGGTCAGCCCAGCGATCACTACTCTCTCAAAACCTATAGAACTCAAGGCCATGTCTGGAATGTTTAAGGCCTCATGCCCCCATATGATCTCGTTCGGCAGCATTTCTCTCATGAACGTGTACCATTGATGCGCAGACATTTCCGGGTAGATCATACCCCGCTGATGCATTCGGCCGGGCAAGTGGGGCCAGTTTGCTTCCGGTGCTGTAAGCAATCCCAATTTGTCGGATAACCAGAGCTGCATGAGTGGAAAAACAAGTGAGCAGTCATATAAAGCTTGAGAGGAAAAGACAAGTGAGAAGCTTCTATATAGCCTTAGCTGAGAGACGAGGTGAAAACAGAACGTGCGAAAGCCGGAAAAAGGTGAGCTGAGTGAGAACCAAGCTAACCTGTAGTAGTAGTGGACTACCGCCGAACACGTCCGTTTGGCCAGAAGAAACCAAATCCAAACCTATGAGTGTCTCCGCCAGAACCAGAGGTACCACGTTTCTTCGGACACCCAGTTGAGCTGCGACGCTCACCAGCATGGGGTTGACTTGCCCATTTGGAGATACCAGTAGATAAGCAGCTAGCAAGCCGATTGCCAGGGCAAATCGACGTCGAGCCTGCACGGCTGTATTCTCTACGTCCCCTTCTGGCCCATACCATTCCATTAGGCGCATGACGTTGATCTGCCCTCCGGCTAGCAAACTTTCGGCCGCTCCTCGGGTGATGTCAAGACTTGACTGTAGGAGCTTTGGCATGCTTTTCCTGTAAGGTGGCACGACAATCACGCTTGAGGCGAATCCTTGGAGGTATGCTTGGAATTCCTCCACGGTAGGGCACAGCTCGTTAACCCCAAACCTGAACACGTGAACCTCTGGGTCCCAGAATTGTAGGGCTGCCCTCAGAAACTCAGGACGGACCCTCACATTGCGAAGGAAACAGAATGCGGCCAGCCCGTGAAACCGGAATGACAGCCAATCTCCAGCAACAAAGGCCGTGAGCCATGGACTAATCAAGGCCGAAAGATTATTTGCCATTCTGCTTCTCGTGGGACTTTCAAACTGTGGGAGGAATGCCTTTCATCAGCAAAGCATTGGTCTCTTTATAAGCAGATTACATGAGGTGTTCTCCTTTCCCAGTGCAAATATCATACAACGTGGCATTCTCTTCTCCAAAGTGAAGGTATCTCTGCACTACCCCCCTTTGAAGTACTCTGAGCAGTTAAAGGGTGATGACAAGGCTTGGTCGTCCCAAAAATCCAAAATGGTCAAATAAAGGTGGCCTGGCACGACCAAACCATCGCGCGATGATCTCATTCCATCGCGCGAGTGTAAAATTTCCACTCCATCGCGCGACAATATCACACCCTCGCGCGACGGTTCAGCCTGCATTTTGACAGATTCCACCAGCTACTGCCCAATTTTGGTCGCTTCCTATTCCAAGGGTACTTTTGCAGCTTTTATGGTTCCGGCAAGTCACTATGAGCATATGCAACCATATCCAAGCTTCGGATTCGAGATATTGCGTTTAACGAGGTTTTTGAACCCTCGGTGGCTCGTTTCAAGGCCAAATGAGCGTTTCGAGAGTTCGAAACTCGGTCCGCAGGCTCGTGTCCATTTCTCTCAGGCCGTACAAGTCATGGTGACCTAATGTGACTGTACGGAGGTGTCGGTTTCAGTCCGGGACATAATAGAGTCATGTTTTTCTGTCTCGTGTCCCTTTTGTGTCCTTTGGGAGGTTTTTGGGCAATTTTGCGTCTCGGGATGTGTTTCTCAATTTTGTCGGCTCTCGTAGGTTATTTCATATATATGTGACCTCCCGGAAGTGTCCTTATTATCCAAGTTAGAACATTTTGAGTTTTGGCTTATAAATGTTCGATATTTCATTTCCTCGTATCCTGGCCGTATCCTGGGGGTACATTCTTATTTTTCTCTGAGTTAATTCTCTCTGTGCGTATATGTGCATTTGTGGGCAGTCTCGGTACATTATCAATGCAAGCATGGTATTAGTGGCAACGTTTATTTACTCTAAGTTCATTACAAGAGTAAAGTAAACTGAAAACGCAAAATTTATAGCTAAACCATAATCTATCCATATCACAGCAAAGGAAACTACTGTGCATGCGGCGCGTCGGCCACGCAAAAGTCATCATGTCTAGTCGGGCACACTCGCCCATCAAGTCAAAAGGGCACGCAGGCCTCAAAAACGTGTATCAAGTATCACCTAAGGCGCTCCGGCCTTCAACCTATCTACGTGGGCGCGCAGGCCCAAAAGCAAAAAATCAAAATGTGGAAGGAGAAATGAGGCTTCTTAGTAGCCCTCAATCCTCCCCAAACCAATCTCCGTCTCCGTCGTCGTCATCGTCATCGTCGTCTCTCTCTCTAGGATCCAGTCTAAAACCAGGATCGTCAGTCGAGTCGTCTGAGCCGCTGCTATCGGGTGCTTCCTCCTCTTCCTCTTCCTCCTCTTCCTCCGAATCCTCCGGTAGGATCAGCCGCTTCTTGCGGACCGGCTCGTCTTGCGAGGGCCTTTGGCGCATCTTCAATTGATACCTCTCCTCGGCGCGCGCCACGGCCTCTCGGGCCGCCTCCTCACTCGCAACAGGCGGCTGCATGCCCCGCGTCTGTGGTCTAGTAGTAGGTGGAGGAGCAGGAGTCCTGCTTGCTAGCTTCTTTTGTGGAGGCTCTCTCGCGCTTTTCCTCCTAGGAGCCGCCTGTCCCTGTGTTTGCATTGTAAATTTTTGCACATTTAGTATATATTCTATGTATTGTATGTTTGCAGACAGGTACAATCAATTTCAAGGTTGACAGCAATTAAAAGTATACTATGTATCGAGCAAAGCATGCATATATCAAGTATCGAATGCAGGAATGTATCCTTTCTTTGAAGAATATACCTGAGATCTCTGAGCTGCTTGTGGTGGGTATCGCAAGTCTAAGGGTAGGCCACTCGCCGCCCGCCTTATTACATTCTCCATTGCAAGCATGCGCCGAACAGCCTCGTTCACCCATTCATTGGGCACCTGCAAGGATGATTTGAACATAAGCAATAAGAGCGATGTTTCAAGATTTTTCATGGAAGTACAATAATGAAGGATACAATGTCTTACCGGCACAGTGACTGGCGCTGGCTCAACTCTGGCAGGGACTAAGTGTAGCTCGGCAGGATTGCCCTGAGAATCCACCACCGCTATCTGCCATGTCAACTCTGGTGGCCCACCTCTCACAGGACCGCTCAGACCCCACCTCGCGCGACTCTCACCACTGCTCTGCCTCGCAGTGATGGCTCTCCTCTCCTCAGCAGCTCCACGGGCCTGACTCCGGACCTCCCTGAACTCCCGCACTCTCAGCGGCCCCGCCAAACGCTCTCTCTGGTAAACAGTATAGTCCATGCCGGGACGCAGGTAGCGTGTCAAGTCGGTGTCCGGCCGCGTGAAGATCTCTAGCTCGGCCAAAGTGTACTCCCCTGTGTGCGAGGCCCGTGGTGGAAGCGGTCCAGGTACCTGGAACTCCGCATAGCCAAGTGATTGGCGTATCACTCGGTCACCCAAGTACCACTGCCAACCAAAGGCCGACTCCAGCAGCACTCTGTTCGCTGTCACAACCCTGCTCCTGGCCAAGTATTCAGGCTCTGGCTCTGCCACTCTCCAAGGGTCCCACTCTACATGCACAAGCAAGCAATGCAAACGTCGGTCAGCGACAGCATTAAAGCAATAAAAAGGGTGCATACTTCTATTTAATGAGATTATGTTATACCTGCGAGGGTCGAACTCGTCTAGGTATACCCTGAAGCCGTTCAGGTCCCCTCTCCCTCTTTTCTCTCCCATATTCTTCTTGCTCCAAATATGAGCGCGAGGGAGGATCCCCAAGTCAAGGCTCTTCGTCACTGGACGACACATGTTCAAAACCTCATAGGCCCAAAGCTGCGCAGTTATCAAAGTTCAAATCGTTAGTGCAATGCAGGAATATTTTTTAACAGTTTATGTATTCAAACAGATAAGTATATAATGGAAATGTACTTTACTCTATTATGATCATACCTCCCAAATCCGCCAGTAGCCAGCAGTGCTCATCTCAGTCCTCGACGAGTCCCCCATAAAGCCATAAGCTGCGCCAAGTGCAGCTCCTCCCCAGTCAAAGCGTGAGGCCGTCCTCAGATCCCTCAGTGCAGGCAAGTACGATAGGTGGACCTTGCTACGCCTGTTCGGGTACAGGGTAGCACCAAAAAGGTACAACAGGTACGCCCGGGCCATCTGCTCCGCCTCCTGCTCGGTCGCCACCTCCTTTGTAAGGTATCGGGTGAACTGTCCATACCTCGCCATCCCCTCCTCAACCTTGGGCACCTCTCCCAAGAACCACTCCAGGGCCGCCTCGTCCTCCTGAATGCCCGAGTCAAACAGGATAGGGTCGCCTCCAACCCTAAAACCAGTGATCGCTGCAAAGTCAGTAGGCGTCACCGTCATCTCCCCAGGCGGCAGGTGGAAGGTGTTCGTGGTATCCCTCCACCTCTCTGCAAGTGCGACCAAGACCGCATGGTCATTCCTGGCCGGAGTAAGGGTCTGTATGAACTCCCCGAAGCCTGCCTCGTCCACCAACTGCCTCACCCTATCAGGCAAACCTTGGTACAACGCCAAGGAGCTGCAAGCGCCCCTGAAACCCCGGATGTCTCTCTGTCTCGCTCTCTCCTGCATTAGATGCGGAAACAAGCAACAGGGGATATATCAGCATGTGAAGCTTTCATTCTCAAGTTCTAGGTAATCAATACAACTTGGCAGTAGATGGTTGGTTCAAGTTATTATGTCTCATGCATGGCATTTAACGTGAAACAAGTGTCACTATTCGAATCTACTTCAAAGGATTATTCTACATTTTTTAGTATCTAAGCAACATGCATCGTATTGAATTTGCAATCACAAAAGGAAATGAAGGACTTTCAGAAATTTACCTCAGACCAGTTGCTCAAAATATGGGTATCGGGGTCTCTTAGAACAAGCTCGGGGTCATACTCCGCTTGCCGTGGCTTGTACGCCGCAAGACCTGATGGTACAAACAGGTGTGGAACCGGTAACCTGTACCCCTCTGCTGAAAATGGAGCCCGAGTCAAACCCTCAGCCTCCGACACTGCTGTCACCCTAGGCCCGTGTACCCTGGCTCCCATCCGCTCCTCGGTCTCTGCGTCCCTCAGTATCTCCTCCTCAGCGGCTCTCGCTCTCTCGGCCCTCGCCGTAGCCTCGGAAGCAGCTATCTCCCGCTCTCGCTCCTCTCGAGCCTCCAAAACGGCGGCCCCAATCATGGGATCCTCGTCAAGCAGCCGGGCTAGTCTCTCCTCACTCAGAAACTCTGCGAGGTCCTGTCTCGTGATGGGTCTGTGGCCCGATGATGTAGCCCCTGGCCGAAACAGCACCTCTTCCTCCGGAACCTCTGCGGTGTCCTCTTCCTCGCTCGCCACACCCTTGCCTTTTGCCGGATCCCTTAACGGAGCCTCGCTTGGCCCGGCACCGCCGCCCTCGGCGCCTCCACTGCCTGCACCCTCGGAACCACTACCAACTACTATCAAGCCACTCACGGCCTCGCTCGGGTCCAGTTGCACGATTCCAGTGGTCGTAGCCCCGATCTCCACTGTCGCGCGACGGTCTGACTGCGTCGCGCGACGATCGCCTGCGCCACCCTCCTCCTGCTCGCGACCCCGTTCGCCATCACCACCTCCACCCCCCGTTACCTCTGCATTGGTATCCGCGACAGCCCCCGCTGGCGGTTGAGCCTCCCTTTCGACCACTATTGGTCTTCCCTCGTCCTCCGGGCGGTCAACTACTTCCCCACTACCTCGAGTAGCACTGTGATCTGCCATGAATGATGGTACGGGTCTGGTTTTCTTTGGTTTTGAGACAAAATCAAGGGTTTGGAGAGGAAAGGTTTGAGAGGGAATGGTGTTAGGGGAAGTTCGAAACTGCTATGAGCGGTTTCAGAATGTCCCCGTCGTTTAAGAGGGAGAAGGCTGCCATGGGCCGGGTTTGGGCCGATTTCAGAACCAAGCCCTAATAGAAAACGGTCGCGCGATGGTATGGCTTCATCGCGCGAGGGTTTAACTGGGCCGATCGCTAAGCTTAGCCTCTGTTTCAGGCCCAATCATGTATATCGTTTTAATGATGGCCCAGAAATCTTGCTCGAGTCTTGCAACTGATTTTAGGACGATCTATCCGTCCGATTATCAACCAGCGACGATCTATCTGTCCAATTTCAATCAGCGACGATCTATCCGTCCAAATTCAAGCAGCGACGATCCATCCGTCCGATTTCAATCAGCGACGATCCATCCGTCCGATTATCAATCAGCGACGATCTATCCGTCCAATTTCAATCAATGACGATCTATCCGTCCAAATTCAATCAGCGACGATCCATCCGTCCGATTTCAATCAACGACGATCCATCCGTCCGATCTATCAATCAGCGACGATCCATCCGTCCGATTATCAACCAGCGACGATCCATCCGTCCGATTATCAACCAGCGACGATCTATCCGTCCAATTTCAACCAGCGATGATCTATCCGTCCCAATTCAATCAGCGACGATCTATCCGTCCAAATTCAATCAGCGACGATCCATCCGTCCAATTTCAATCAGCGACGATCCATCCGTCCGAATTCGGGTCAGCAATCAATCTGCTCATCAATCCATTGGTGCACGGTATTTGTATATACTTGCTTGCACTTTTTTTTTTGTTTAATCGGCTTTTGGGTTAATTGGGTGGGTGTCTAGAAATCTTTGACGTTACCCGTACCAGCCAATGGTGCTCCGCGTGCCGTCAAAGAGGGACTACTGTAGACACCCCAATCTGACTTCCCGATTGTTTTACTTTGTTCTTCGGTTTCTTGTTTCCCCGATGATGAGCCAGGTCGAAAACAGTCTCAAGAAACTTGGAATGGCTTGAGTTTGGTGTATGCGGAACCCATCCTTAGCCTTAAAACCCTTGAATCAGAACCTGGACCTTGGGTTTGATAGTCGCGCGACACTCTGGTACCCTCGCGCGATGGTACGTTGGCCAGGTGGTGGTCAAAGTCAAATCTTTGACTGTTGACCCTCACGGGGTTGCTTTGACCCTCGCGCGATGGTCTCACTATCTCGCGCGATGGTCTCACTATCTCGCGCGATGGTCAACACCTGTCGTTTTCACCGGGATTGCGTGGTGGTCAGGGGCTACAGGCCTATGTGACCCCATTTTCGTCGGCTGAACAGCGTTCTGGGGGGCTCCCCTTGCACCACCTCACCCCCCATTCTCCCATCACCTTTGCCACCCCACTTCTCTACCAAGCAATTGTGGCCAGCTTTGTTGGCTGGTTACATGGCCTTGGCTAGCCACCCCACCAACCCATTTCTCCTATAAAACACCCCCCATGCTTCATTGCAAAGAGTTACAAAATTTCTATCCAAGAAGGGGTTACAAAAATTCCATCCAAGAGAGAAGAAGGCAAAGCTCAAGCATAAACATTCCATACCACACTCACTCCCACACAATCATCTTCCAAAGTCTCACCACCTCATTCAAGCTACCTCCAAGACTCTCAAGCAAAGGTATAATACCTTTCTGTTCACTGTTCGAACCCCTGAGGGGGGCTGGCAGGGTCAAGGCTGGTAATCAATACCAGTTCTGGCCCTAAAGCTAGCAAGGTTTCAAGAGCCGTTACCAGGCATACCCTCGCGCGATGGTCCCGTATATTCGCGCGACTGTTAAGTCTGCGTGAGATTAGATCACGTGGGGAAGGGATGCTGGTCTTTAAGTTTATGGTTATGTTCATAGTCACTTTTAAGTCTTTTAAAAGGAACTAGTTCACTGATTGCATGTTAAAAGTCGTTGTTTAGTTTAGTTTATAGCTTATCTTCATTTGGAATGCTCTTGGGATGCTCTTGAATATGTCTCAGAGCCCTAAGCTTGCAAAGCAATTCCTGGAAGTCCAGTTTAAACAATCGCGTGTGTGTCTGACTCCCTCGCGCGATGCTTTGGTGTTTTTCCAGGAATTGCCCTTGCATGAGCAGCTTGGCCTTGGCCTCTGTTTAGACACCCCCACTGTTTAGGGGTCGTGTTTTCTCAATATTTCCATTTACCTACTGTAATATTGTTTACTTTTAAGTACCCATAAACTGCTTGGTTTGCACCTGGGTGAGCACTGGTCCCTCCAAAGCCCAGAAGGGGATAAAATTCAAAACATGGGTAGGGCATGAACACTCGCGCGAGTGTATGGTTTTGTTGCGCGATGGTTTGCTTGCATGCAGATGAACTCATGCATGCAAGCTGGCTGTTTGTTCGTGCCAAAATCATACATAGCACTGTGTTGATGTATGATTGACGTTTTGAACTTTATTCTATTTATTACTTGTTATCTCATCAATCCATGCCATATTTCATCACATCCTGCAAACTGTTACAGTTTTAAATCCCCGATTAATTGTTCCCCCGCCCTAATTGGCTAAAATTGATTAATCAAACAGAATCGCAAAATAAACATTTTCGCAAATGCCTAAGTAGAGACCGATCTCCGGATTGGGCGAGAGGGGTGCCATAAAACCCTTCCCCTCTCGTAACCTGGCTCCCGAACCCAGATATGGTTATGACGGACTGGTTCCTTAACTTTTTCAAATCAAACAGCGCGACAAGTGCTTCGAAATACCGTTCCTTGGGTGTCGAACCTTCAAAACCCGAGTGGCGACTCTGTATTTTGCGAGCGCTTGCTTCCCCGCTCGCGCTCCCTCGATCTGGGCCCCTTTGCGTTTTGGAATCCGAAAATTCCAAGGGCACGCTGCCCACAAACAGTATTCGTGATTTATAGCAAGACGTGCTATAACAAGTTCAACCAGCGTTCGTGTTGCAGGGAGTTGAGGTAGAATCCTAATTCCGCCTTGTAGGATTTTTACAATCTTTGTTGTCTAATCTGTACGCGTCATTATTGGGTCTTGGGGATTCAGTTTCCCAACAGATGAACCCATTAGCAAGCAGTTCACAAATATCCTATTTCATTTACAGCCCAATTTGGAGCATGTTTATACTTTGAGGTATTTAAGCCACAACATGAGGGATTTTGAGCTCACAACAGTACAACCACGCAACAGAAATCTTCTAAAAAAACATGCAAACCTCTGAAACTATACATCCTCCAAGTAGTAAGTGTTGAGGAAGGTAGAAGCAAACCATCTTTAATCTACTGATTGTAACCACCCTAGATTTTCTATGAAAGTAAGTTCCATTCGGCTTGTTCACCCAAGTATATTGGACGATAAGAAAAAGAGAAATCATTCAAATTAATTAGTTCGGTAGTAATTCCATTCTTCCAATAGATAAATAAAAGATCAGATAATGTAAGTTAAACTGTCAGAATAGAGGTCACTGGCTACAGAATAGAAGACATCGATGAAAAGATCCATTCATATGAATAGACCATGTCTGCCACGAAATCCAGTATTAACTCAGACAACTACATTGCATTATGTATGCCAACATTACCAAGTTGCAAGATCACAAGTGTGAAACTCAATTGCTAGATTGTGGTTAAGGCCCCGTTCAGCTAATAAGCCATTTGGCATATTTTTTTGTCATTATTCAATTTTTTTTTTGTATTTTTTAGTTTTCGTCAATTTTTATGGGGATTATTGCATCGTTATGACGAGAGGAATCTTGTAACGCCCCTGAATTTTGGTCGATAAAAACTTCGTTAAATATTTGAATTTTATTTGAAGTACTTATTTTCTCTTGAGTGGTTATATGATTTCTTGTTAATTTCCGTCGTAGTTAGATTTTGGTCATTTGTTAAACTCTCGACTAGAAACCCTACGTGAATAATTTAGTTAGTTTTCAACCGACTACTTGGAGGAACCGAGCAACCAACTCACCTAGTTACTAGATGAACGTTTTGGACCTTTTAAAACTTTTGAACCTTTTGCCTTTACCCATTGGTCCATAATGGTTAGGATAATTTTTGTCCATTGGACAATAAAACTTTTTAATATTTAAATCAAAGTACATGTAGTCTTTTCAAAATTTTATTTTAATAAAAGGTACTTGTACTCTTTTGTCCTTTGGTTATTAACCGCAAGGAGAATTATTATCCATTGGGTAATAACCGTTAGGGAAGTTAGTAACCCTTGGGTAATAAGTCTTTTGACCAAATAAAGTACCGATGTGATTAGGGAACCTTCCAATAAAGTTGATTTGACTAGTCAACCTTTTCAACCGTAGAAATTACTTATTTATTTCCTTTTATTAATTTGGTTTTATTCTTTGTCCTTTGGACAATAAAAGTTAGGGGAACTATTATCCATTGGATAATAGAAACCCAATTCTTTATATTAAAAGGGTTTAATGAAAGATTTGATCAAAGTACTATTATAGACTTTTATAAAATTACTTTAAGGTACTTTTTGATTATTTTATTATAAAAGTTTTCTAGTAGCTATTGTACATTAGACAATAAATGTTAGAAAATTTATTATCTATTGGGTAAAAGAGTTATTTTTTCAAACTAGTACATGGGCTTATTAAACTAGTCATTTTTTTCCAATTACCCATGTGATGAAGTACCAATATTTTATTTTGAAAGTACTTATTAGCCTTAGTAGCCTTTAAAGCCTAAGATTTTCTTAAGTACTCCTATATTGTTTTATATTGGGATTTTGTACTCAATTGGATTAATTTGTTGGGGAGTTGTTCTTCCTAGAGTACATTAGTACACTAGTTTATTTATTTAATCAAGCATGTGCCTAATTGTAATTTTTTTATTGGATATTTGATTTTGTAAATCTTGTACCTTAGTACTTTCTTATTCTTTCTTGCATATATATATATATATATGTGTGTGTGTGTGTGTGTGTGTGTGTGTACTAGAGAGAGAGAGAGAGAGAGAGAGAAGGAGATGGGATTGTACTACCTTGATCTTCCATATCTTCCTACATCTTTCAAGTCCATTGGTGAATCTTTCTCCTAGCCAAACTTAACTCCCATTCGTATTTCCATGATTTGTTTAAAACCAAATCTTGTACCATTGTCTCCAAATCGTCCAACAAATCTCCCATAATCCCATCCTTGGTACACATCTTAGCCAATGCAATGTGTGCCAATGGGAGCCCCGGACGGTGGAACCATTGTGAGGATACTCGGGAGACCAGAACGACGGAACCGAGGTTGGGTGAGTTAAAACGAACGATTTTTGAAATGTTTTTGGAAATCGCAATGTGGCCGGACATGGTAGCCCATTGTGTGGTGTGTGTTTTGTGTGCCAATGGGAACCCGGGACGGCGGAACCATTGTGAGGATACTCGGGAGACCTGAACGGCAGAACCGAGGTTGGGTGAGTTAAAATGAACGATTTTTGAAATGTTTGGAAACCGCAATGTGGTCGGACTTGCCCATTGTGTGAGGTGTGTGTGTTCCAATGGGGATCCGGGAGAAACGGAACCATTGTGAGGTTGTGTGCGTTCCCATGGGAAACCGGAGCAGCGGAACCATGGTGAGGTATGGCTTGGTTATCCGCGTTACGGAGCCAATGCAATTGTGTGCCAATGGGAACCCGGGACGGCGGAACCATTGTGAGGATACTCGGAAGCCCGGAACGGCGGAACCGAGGTTAGGTGTGTTAAAATGAGTTTTTGAAAAGGTGATACGTTTATAAAATGTGAAAATGTTGACACGGTCTACGATGAGTCGCGTAGGAGGAACAAAGAGAATCATGGACACCTACGATAGTTCGAATAACGATTGCAGATGTGTTTTTGATATTGTCTTTTATAGCTGTGTATATACGTATCATGTGAAAATCGATGTTTTATTTATAACCTATTGTCGTAAGTTAAGGTTGGTGGGTAAGGATTTCCTATTGAGCGTTGTAGCTCACGGTGTTGCCTTTTTGGTGATCCTGACATATTATATGGGTGGCGACGCCGGTATAATGTGTCAGACCTCATAGATGAATAGGGTATGATGTACACCTTGGAGGCTTTTGCAGCTGAGGAGCTGGCTAGGATGGAGGAGCTGGAGGTGTTGTAGTTAGGAACCCTAGAACCCTTTTCATTTATGTAATTATTGAACTCTTGTGGGAGTTTTGTTGTAATAAGAGCCAGACTCTATTTTGAGGTTTTCAATGAAATTGTCTTTTTAACGTACCCAAAATTCGGGGCGTTACAACTTGGTATCAGAGCTTTAGGTTCAAAACCTCGGCCATGGGTAGAATGGGTAGAACCACAAGATAAGTTTGACCATTGCACCAACGTGAATTGAGTTTAAGTTTACCGTCCCAAATTGGGTGGAATTCTGTCAAAACAATCTTCAGATTGAAGCAAAGCACGGAAATTGGCAGTACGGCTGAGCTGGGAATTCCCGAACAATTGGATGATGACTTAAATCAAGAATCAAAAGTGGAACTTAGATTCAAATCTTCTTAAGTAATTACCCTGTCGTAGGATATTCCTAATTGAGGTTGAAACCTTTTCCTTGTAGATGAACCACATTGTTAACCTATTGGTTGGAGCTCGCCAACCCAAGGACACCATAGAAGCTATGACAACTCAACTAGCGGAGAATCCCGACTTCATTGTTGCTATACTCGCAGAAAAATGAGATTTCAGGAGGGTGCAGCAGTATACCCCTATTCCCGTGGAGGAGGACCCTTGGTTTTCAGAAATGTTTCCTATCCTATCTGCTTTCCATGAGTATTTCAGTGTTTTACCCCCGATAGAGAACTTTGAGGTTGGAGTTAAGGAGGAAGAAGTCGATAGTATTAAGGACGCCAATGAGGTGACTGAGGAAGAAAACCATGCGGATGGAGGAGGGAGTCTCGAAGAGGACAAGACCCCAAAAGATCTGTGTTGGCCAAGGATGCTACTTAGGCGCACCTGGAATAAACCTAGTAATCGTTGTAATCCTTCAGGATGTAGAATGTTAAGGATTAGGTAGTAGTTGGACCTTTTGTTGTAACTAGAGACAGAAAGATTAGGCTAGTAAACCATCTACGTTGTACTCATTTTATTTGGTAATAAGAAACTTATGTTTTCTTTAGTATATGATCACTGTTTATGTGTGGACTTGCATCTTACCCCTTATGGCGTGAAAACCACCCCTTGCCCCGTTAAGGCTAGAAATTTAACCTTCATTATTGTTAAAGATGTCGAACATACTACAAGGAGAACGCCCACCTTTCGCCCCGCATGTTTTAGCCAATTATCGCTCGTTACTAGCACCTGAGTACTTTCGACCAAACACCCCCACCCGAAGATGACATGGAGCTCTATGAGATCCCAATCACTTGGGAGATGCCTCCACCAGTTGCAATTCCTGAGAACTCTCCGCCTACCCTAGTACCCGCACCGCTTGTGCAAAACTTTGAGCAACCCAATGGTGATCTCATGTTTGACCCAGAGCTAGAAGTTGCGATACTAAACCTCTCTCAGTACTACCGGGAGCCAATGGAGGAGCCAGACATCCCGACTATGGAAGAACTGCTCGAACATGAACGTCTTCTTAGGGAAGAGACCGCAGCTGAAAGGAGCTACAAGATGTGGCTGAAGGAAGTCTTCAGAATCGAACTACCCTAGAATATTGCACGAGCAGTATAGAATAAGGCTTGCCCAACTGTAGGACTATGTAGGACCGTCTCAACTTGTAGTAAGAAATCTTGTTCTAATCTATTTGTTTTGTAGTAGAACTCTATGTTTATGTTTGTATTCTATGCTTATGTTGTATGATGTTCTTATCTATGAAAAACCTATTTTATTTTTAAAGAGTACCGTTGCATACTATTTGTTAAACTACTTTTGACTTTTGAAAGATAGACCATTTGAAAATTTGTTTTAGTAAACAAAAACCCCTTTTCGATTTTCCCTCGTAGATTGTTAATACGCGCCGCGGATTAGCACACAATAACGGAGAACCCTCCAACGCGAACCCCGATCTAACACAAATCATGCAAGCACTCATAACCGCTTTGAACGCTAACCACCGAAACCAAAACCACGACGATAGATCCATGACCCGAACCAGAGCGATGAATGAATTCTGCAAACGCCGACCTCCGACCTTTCACGGAGACACCAACCCGATCGTAGCTGAGACGTGGCTGAATGAGGTCAAGATGATCCTCAGAACCCTCGGAATTACTCAAGACGGAGATCGTTTGGCCTTGGCCACGTACCAGTTGAAGGGAGTATAGCTATTAGTCTAGTGTGTTGAGAGTGCAAATTTGGAGTAGCCGACCTGCGCCTAGTTTGCGACCCTCTAGTGATCGATATGGTGGATTTCGACGTAATCCTGGGGGTGGACTGGCAATCTGCATGTCGAGCGGTCGTAGATTGTCAGCAGAAGTTAGTGACAGCTTATACCCTAAAAGGGACTCGATTCCTTTTAAGGGGGATAGACAGACAGCGAGTTCGGCGACAAAAAGATCAAGGTGGCAGAATCCACTACTTGGATGGTCGCTAGTTTCTAGTAAGAAGAAGCCGATAGAATGGAAGTGAGATTATCATGCGTCGTGTGCGAGTATGCCGATGTTTTCCCTGAAGAACTTCTTGGCTTATCGCCTTAAGGAGAAATAGACTTCTCTATAGGACTTTAACCGGGGATGGCACCAATCTCTATGGCACCATACCAAAAGGTCCCTGTGGAACCAAGGGAGATCAAGACCCAATTGAAGGAACTTTTGGAAATGGGTTTAATATCGTTAGGTGAGGAAGCAAGCTGCTTTGACAAGGACGTGCTAAGGAAACGTTTGTAGGATAAGAGACCGCATGATGATTTGGTAGAAGTTTTGTATTTGGAGTTGGCATTTACGGTGGAGACCTTACCAAAAGGTGTACGACGAGGCAAGCTGTTCGACGGTGGAAGCAACTTCAACCCCATCTCGTTAAGCAAGTGATGAGGCTTAATTAGATTGATGGTGACCTACTCAAATTTTTAAGGGGGATAGTCGATGATTCCGAGATCGGTTTAGCAACCTAGTCTAATCTGTAGTCGTGCGCCAATTTCGGGGACGAAATTGTTTTAAGGGGGATAGATTGTAACGCCCCTGAATTTTGATCGATAAAAATTTCGTTAAATATTTGAATTTTATTTGAAGTACTTATTTTCTCTCGAGTGGCTATATGATTTCTTGTTAATTTCTGTCGTAGTTAGATTTTGGTCATTTGTTAAACTCTCGACTAGAAACCCTACGTGACTAATTTAGTTAGTTTCCAACCGACTACTTGGAGGAACCGAGCAACCAACTCACCTAGTTACTAGATGAACCTTTTGGACCTTTTGAAACTTTTGCCTTTACTCATTGGTCCATAATGGTTAGGATAATTTTTGTCCATTGGACAATAAAACTTTTTAATATTTAAATCAAAATACATGTAGTCTTTTCAAAATTTTATTTTAATAAAAGGTACTTGTACTCTTTTGTCCTTTGGTTATTAACCGCAAGAAGAATTATTATCCATTGGGTCATAACCGTTAGGGAAGTTAGTGACCCTTGGGTAATAAGTCTTTTGACCAAATAAAGTACCGATGTGACTAGGGAACCTTCCAATAAAATTGATTTGACTAGTCAACCTTTTCAACCGTAGAAATTGCTTATTTATTTCCTTTTATTAATTTGGTTTTATTCTTTGTCCTTTGGACAATAAAAGTTAGGGGAACTATTATCCATTAGATAATAGAAATCCAATTCTTTATATTAAAAGGGTTTAATGAAAGATTTGATCAAAGTACTATTATAGACTTTTAAAAAATTACTTTAAGGTACTTTTTAATTATTTTACTATAAAAGTTTCCTAGTAGCTATTGTCCATTGGACAATAAATGTTAAGGAATTTATTATCCATTGGATAAAAGAGTTATTTTTTCAAACTAGTACATGAGCTTATTAAACTAGTCATTTTTTTCTAATTACCCATGTGATGAAGTACCAATATTTTATTTTGAAAGTACTTATTAGCCTTAGTAGCCTTTAAAGCCTAAGATTTTCTTAAGTACTCCTATATTGTTTTATATTGGAGTTTTGTACTCAATTGGATTAATTTATTGGGGAGTTGATCTTCCTAGAGTACATTAGTACACTAGTTTATTTATTTAATCAAGCATGTGCCTAATTGTAATTTTTTTATTAGGTATTTGATTTTGTAAATCTTGTACCTTAGTACTTTCTTATTCTTTCTTGCATATATATGTGTGTGTGTGTGTGTGTGTACTAGAGAGAGAGAGAGAGCCGAGAGAGAGAAAGAGAGAGATGGGCCGAGAGAGAGAGAGAGAGAGAGAGAGAGAGAGAGAGAAAGAATGAGATGGGATTGTACTACCTTGATCTTCCATATCTTCCTACATCTTTCAAGTCCATTGGTGAATCTTTCTCCTAGCCAAACTTAACTCCCATTTGTACTTCCATGATTTGTTTAAAATCAAATCTTGTACCATTGTCTCCAAATCTTCCAACAAATCTCCCATAATCCCATTCTTGGTACACATCTTAGCCAATGCAATGTGTGCCAATGGGAGCCCGGGACAGCGGAACCATTGTGAGGATACTCGGGAGACCGGAACGGCGGAACCGAGGTTGGGTGAGTTAAAACGAACGATTTTTGAAATATTTTTGGAAACCGCAATATGGCCGGACATGGTATCCCATTGTGTGGTGTGTGTTTTGTGTGCCAATGGGAACCCGGGATGGCGGAACCATTGTGAGGATACTCGGGAGACCGAAACGGTGGAACCGAGGTTGGATGAGTTAAAACGAATGATTTTTGAAATGTTTTGGAAACCGCAATATGGCCGGACTTGCCCATTGTGTGAGGTGTGTGTGTTCCAATGAGGATCCGGGAGAAACGGAACCATTGTGAGGTTGTGTGCGTTCCCATGGGAAACCGGAGCAGCAGAACCATGGTGAAGTATGGCTTGGTTATCTGCATTACGGAGCCAATGCAATTGTGTGCCAATGGGAACCCGGGACGGCGGAACCATTGTGAGGATACTCAGGAGTCCGGAACGGCGGAACCGAGGTTGGGTGTGTTAAAATGAGTTTTTGAAAAGGTGATACGTTTATAAAATGTGAAAATGTTGACACGGTCTACGATGAGTCGCGTAGGAGGAACAAAGAGAATCATGGACACCTACGATAGTTCGAATAACGATTGCAGATGTGTTTTTGATATTGTCTTTTATAGCTGTGTATATACGTATCATGTGAAAATCGATGTTTTATTTATAACCTATTGTCGTAAGTTAAGGTTGGTGGGTAAGGATTTCCTATTGAGCGTTGTAGCTCACGGTGTTGCCTTTTTGGTGACCCTGACATATTATATGGGTGGCGACGCCGGTATAATGTGTCAGACCTCATAGATGAACAGGGTATGATGTACACCTTGGAGGCTTTTGCAGCTGAGGAGCCGGCTAGGATGGAGGAGCAGGAGGTGCTGTAGTTAGGAACCCTAGAACCCTTTTCATTTATGTAATTATTGAACTCTTGTGGGAGTTTTGTTGTAATAAGAGCTAGACTCTATTTTGAGATTTTCAATGAAATTGTCTTTTTAACGTACCCAAAATTTGGGGCGTTACAAATCTAAAAAGTAAAAAATTCTGATCAAAATCCAATTTTTTTAATAAACACGAAAAAATTGGCTTATTTTTGTCTTTATTCAAAAAAATTAGGTTTCGATCGTATTTTTTTTTTTTTTTACTTTTTAGATTACTTTTGTCATGACGATGCAACAATCCCTAAAAAATTGACTAAAAACTAACAAATACGAAAAAAATTGAATAAGGACAAAAATAAGCCAGTTGGCTTATTAGCCGAACGGGGCCTAAATCTAATACAAAATAGAACAGAAGTGGAAAAGAAGAGAGATTCGCTGTTATTCGGACTAATATCAAGTATTTATATCAAGGAATGACCATTGATATTTCCCACATTTTTTTTCATTTTAACCTCAAAGTTTAAGGAATAAATTTACCCCCAAAAAATAACTTACTTTCAACTGCTCTTCCATATATAACATATGCCGATTCACCAACTTGCCATTCAGAGTCATAGGAGTAAATTTCGCGACAATTAAATAGCCAACAGCTCCCAATGGTATGCGAAAAGCCTAAACGAAGCATCTTGATTGGGATTATGCATAACAATACAGAGCAAGAATACAAATGACTATATATACCGCATCCCACCTTTGCAATCTTTGAAGTGCCTAATGCATCAAGACCATTCTCACCCTCTAATGTTGAATAAGTTGATTTAAACCATTGAACTCTGCTAGATGCTTCAGTTCCTCCAGTGATAGTTACCTTATTTTCCTCCCTTATGTCACCAATTATATTCAAAGTTGTTACTTTTAGGGGAGCTATTGTAGGTGGAGAAATTCTACCAACGCTTTAGACAGTGTTGGATCGTTACGGCTTATTCGTGCCTCTTCGCCTCTACTCTATTTCGTCGTCGGAAACCTAATCTGCAAAACAGACAGGGAGTGAGTGCACCTTTGCCTCTCGTGGCAAAGGCCCTCCGATGCCGAAGTTAGTATCACGTACTAGCAATTGAACCCTAATTATCAGTAGGAAAACAATATCAATGCAATGTATTGCGTACCTTTTACCTCTAGGTCTAACCCCATATTTATAGATTCATAGGTGCTTGCTGTCCAAGCATCCGTATTACCCTAGGTTTCCTACCTCGTATAGGAAACCCAGGATATCTTGGATTCTTGTTCCCTTATCAGTCCATTACCTTAGTCCTTTTAGGACTCTTTTCCTTAATGAGCCGAACATCCCATTCCTGTTGGGTATCTTTTACAGATCCTACATTCTCGGGATCTCATTCCTTTAACGGAATATTACTGCATTCTGGACTCTTCCAGAATGTTCTCTTTACTTCTATATTTAATAGGACTTCTTTCCTTGTTCGGCCGTCTCATGGCCGAACAAAGGGACTGGGCCAGTTACCTCACATGTAACTGGTCCTTTAATAATCTGAACCATTCCTTTCTTTAGGGGATTCTATTCCTGTTCGGCTCTCTCATAGCCGAACAAGGTACTTTTGAACAGTGGCTTCACGTGTCACCGGTCAATCGTGTTTGACCTTTTATAATCTCCATGCTCGGGTGATTCTTGTACTTGTTCGGGAATACCTCCCTACAATTGCTCCCCAGCTTCACTCGTTGTTTTTATTCAGATGACGTGTGAAGCTTCTCTTCCGAGTAAATTCATTCTGTTCCTGCACCTTATATATTGGAGCAACTTATCATCGTTTTACCATGACGAAAGATACTTTCTAGGCCTTTTCAGGCTTTTAGCCCAAACCTTTACACGTGTCAGCGTTTATTTTGTTCACATTAAATGCGGACAGGCGCGTTTTGGGGAACGGAACACTCAAACGCCGTCTGGGGTGACGTTTCACTTACGCCACCCCACCTATAGGGTATTTTTGGGTTTTCGTCCCAAATTTCAAACACCCCAATCTCTTTCTTAGACTCCCTCTGCAGAAGCAAAAACACTGTTCAAGTCTTTCCCCGCCATTGAAGCTCTGTTCATCGTCTCAAGACCTCCTCCTTTAGGGATTCCATCGACTATTCTCGTAAGTCATCATTTCTTCTTCTTACAACCCCATTTCTCTAGTGGATTGCTTTCAATCGCAGTTTAGGGTTTCATTATCCCCATTTCTCTGTACTTCATAGAATCCCAAGATCCTATCTGATAATGGGTAGATTTCGTAGGCATTGCAACACTCCTCTAGCCATGGCTAATTTCAGATCTCGATATGGGATTCCTGACGATGTAGCCACTGTACTGGCTTCTGAGGATGCCCTTCGTGAGAGTTTCGACTTCGATACTCTTCATATTCCTGTAGTAGCCATTGTTGAGGGCGGGGTTAGATTCCCCTTGGCCCCTTTGCTTCGCCAAGTTTTGGCGTACTACAGACTGTCCCCAATGCAGGTTTCTGCTAATTTCTTCCGTGTAGTTATGGGCATCAACACCATAAACCAGATGTTAGGGACCTCTTTAGGTTTATATGACATTCATCACCTATACAGTATTTCTAGAACTGGGGACGCCCTTACATATTACTTAAAAAGTAGGGATTCTAGGAAGAAGCTTGTCCTTGAACTCCCTGACTCTGCTCGAGGGGATGACGACGACTTCCTGATTGTCACGGGCAACTTCGAACCCAGAGATGAGGACGGCCAAGTGATTGGTTTTCACGCTCCTCATGTATTCGGGAGCCCACGTTAGTGCTTTCCCCTAATTTTCATATCTTTGTCCTTTTTCATAGGAAAAGCTTTTTCATGCTTTCTAATTTATTTGTGCTTTGCTCGGTTGCAGCTTCAAACATTAACCGGGGTTATAATATCATAACCCCCCAAGTGCACGTAGCTGATATCAAGCGAGCACTTTCTTTCAACGGCGAAGGGACTCACCTGGCTGGCCGAGCAAGAGCAGCTCAGGTTCTGTTGAGCTACAAAGCATCATACGGGGGCTTCATTGACCGGCGTACCCGAGCAGCGGACAACCTTGCAGCGGCTGGTCCTTCAAGACCTGTCCCCGAAGAAGCAGAAAGGCGTTCTCGGACACCCCCGATCTCCGACGAACCTATTCCCCTTGCCGAAGAAGCCTCCAGCTCCACATCAAGTTCTTCCTCCAGTGGTTATACCCCTTCGCCTCCAGAAATGAACCAACCAATCGATTTGGGGAGTCTCCTCACCATACCTGGTCGAAATCGCGGAGCTGCTCGGGGCCAAGGTGGCCAAGGTCGTGGCCGCCGCACTCAGACCCAGACTGATGCTCCTCCCGGCTTTTCCCCAGAAGAAATCGAGGCCACCCATAGAGAGAAACGTCAACGGGTGGAACAGACCCAAGAAAGACCCCCACCTTCCTCTTCGTCTCCCGCTCCAATATGGGCTCCTTCCTTCTCTCACGGGAACCGAGCTATCACTGCTCGGGACTCTGTCGAGAATGAAGGGACTGCCCTTGCATTGTCCCAGGCCTTTTTGCTGCCTGGGGACATGCAAAAAGAAGTCGCAATGTCCCCAGACAATCTCCTCAGTTCCTTCATGTCCCACAACGCCAAGGTAAAATTTCTTTCTGTAATCATAGTGTATACAGAATTTAACAGTTATGTCTATCACAACTGTGTTGAATGTTCCCAGGTGATGCAAAAAATGGTGGCCATGGCTCAAAAACTCAGCCAATCAGAGCCCCAGCGAGCAAAACTTGTCAGTGAAAACTCCAAGCTTCAACGTACCATCATCAGGCTTGAGAGAGAAAGAAACCAGGCTCTGGGGATTGCAGATGGCCTGAAGGGACAATTGAAGGGGACTGAGGACAGTCTTGCCCAGACTCTGAAGGAGCTTGAGACGTCCCAGAATGAAGCTAAGGCTGCCTTTGAGAAAGGATATAATGAAGGAATCAGAGTTGCCACAGAGAGCTACACAAACCAAATGCCTGGAATTCAGGATCAAGTTTGGGTAGCTGCTTGGAAAGCCTGCCTTGAAAAAGCAGAGATTCCTGAGTCATCGCCGCTCTGGACCAACATTGAGCTTCCAAGTGCAGCAGCTGATGATCAGGAGGAGATTGTTGAAGAGGGAGGTGAAGAGCAAGTTGTGCAAACAGCGGAGCCACCTGTTACCGAAGTGGAACCTCAGAACGATGTGACCAACCCTGGCCAAAAGGAAGCCAGTGGTGGTCAACCTGAAGATGAAACTCCTACTGCAACTGAAGCCCCTTCAACTGTTCCTACAACCGTTCAAGACCTGACAGAAGATGAATGAATATGTCTTTGTAATATATTCGACAGTCTTTTTGTGGGCCTGGCCAATGCGTTTTGTTTTTGAAACACTCCAACAGTATTTCGTACTTGTTTTTTTTAAGTATTTCGTACTTGGGAATATATCTGAATGCTTTTAAACCTGTGCACGTTCTTTGCATGACTTGAACAGTTTTGTGCATAGTCTCGTGAGTTTAAGTTTCACGTACATTAAACGTTTAAGTTTCGCATACTTAAATGTGTGAAATTTTCACAAGTAAGTGTCACGTACTTAAAAATGGATGTTTACACAAGTATTTCGAACTTGTGTTTAAGTATCACGTACTCAAGTATTTTTACACAAGTATTTCGAACTTATGTTTAAGTATCACGTACTCAAGTTTTTGTTTTTTTTTTTTTACACAAGTATTTCGAACTTGTGTTACACAAGTATTTCGAACTTGTGTTTAAGTATCACGTACTCAAGTATTTCGAACTTGTGTTTTAAGTTTCTCGTACTTTAGATGGATAGCCTATATTCTGCTCCCCAATACGAATAAGGGAAATTAACTTCGTAATTCGTATTTAAAACAAATACTGGAAACTACAATAATTATATATAAAAGAAAGGCAACTTTATTCATATGTTATAGAACTCAAGAGGGCGTTATTCGTACCCCTTGCAGCTAAAACAAGAAAACTAGAACACAAGAGAGTTTTATTCGTAACTCTCACACAATCACGATGTGCACAAGGAAAAATATATTTCATATAAAAAACTTTCTCAAGTTGTGGACATTCCACGGTCTTGGCACCGGGTTCCCATCCAGGTCTGCCAATCGATAAGCTCCAATGCCCACAATCTCAGTAACTCGATATGGGCCCTCCCAATTAGCCCCCAACTTTCCTTCATTAGCCACTTTAGTGTTGCCGAGCACCTTTCGTAGCACAAGGTCTCCAACACCAAATTCCCGTGGATGTACATGCTTGTTGTAGCCTTTGACTAGCTGCTCTTGGTACGAGGCCAAGTGCACTAGGGCCTGTTCTCGTCTTTCCTCGGCAAGATCTAATTCAATCTCCAAGGCTCGATCGTTGCCCCCACTTTCTACCAACTTGGTCCTGTTGGTCGGCAGACCTACCTCCAATGGAATAACAGCCTCTGTTCCATACGCCAAAGTACTGGGAAACCTTCAACGAGATTGAAGGATGTAGTGAAGAATACGCAATAGCTACGTTTAAAACAGGCTTACCTATTTGGTATGCCCATAGGACCAATGGCAATTCATCAGGCCATTTCCCCTTTGCTTTATCCAAACGTTTCTTAATCCCATCAAGAATGGTTTTGTTAGATGCCTCTGCTTGGCCATTACTTTGAGGGTAGGCCGGAGTTGAATAGTAATTTCTTATCCCATACTGGGCACAGAAAGTTTTGAATTTTTTCTGAAATTGAGACCCATTGTCTGTAATCAATGAATACGGGACTCCAAAACGAGTAATGATGTTCTTCCATACGAACCTCTCTATCATAGGTTCTGTGATTTTAGCCAATGGTTCTGCCTCAATCCACTTGGTAAAATAATCAGTCGCAACTAGCAGAAATTTTCGATTTCCAGTTGCCTTGTGCAGTGGACCCACAATGTCCATTCCCCACTGAGCGAACGGCCAAGGACTTGTTAAAGGCACCAAGTCTTCTGCTGGTGTTCGGATCATTGGTAAAAATTTCTGACATTTTTCACAAATCTTAACGTACACCTTAGCATCTTCTTGCATGTACGGCCACCAATATCCTTGAGTGATTGCTCGGTGCGCTATGGACCGGCCCCCAGCATGGCTTCCACAGGTTCCCTCATGAATCTCGTGGAGGAACTTTTGCACCATTTCAGGGTGTACACAAAGCAAATAGGGCCCTGTAAAAGACTTCCTGTATAGTTTCCCTTCAGGAGATAACCAGAATCGAGCAGATTTGGTCCTTATTTTATGAGCCTCCTTTTTGTCTGAAGGAAGTTTTTCATCTCGTAAGAATTCGATAATTGGATCCATCCAACTTGGTCCCTGGTTCACGTCCAAGACCATCTCCACACTTCTTCCAATGCTCGGCTCGGTTAGATATTCCACGGCTATCTTTCTCTTGAACTCGGTTGGTACAGCTGCAGCCAACCAAGCCAGTGAATCTGCATGTGCATTCTTTCCAGAACTTATCTGCTCAATATATACCCTTTCAAAAGTATCGAGTAGATCTCTGGTTGCCTGTACGTAAGCTGCCATCTTCTCACTCCGTGTTTCATATTGCCCGGACAACTGATGAACCACAAGTTGTGAGTCACTATATACCCTTACATGTTCGGCTCTTAGGGTTTTTGCACTTCTCAAACCAGCTAAAAGCGCCTCGTATTCCGCCACGTTGTTGGATGCACTGAACCCAAGCCGAACTGATAGCTCTAACATTGATCCTTCAGGGGGAAAAAGAACTACCCCTATACCTGATCCGGTATTGCAAGCGGACCCATCAACAAACAGCTTCCATTCCAAGGGATCTTGCTCGGCTAATTCCTGTTTCTTCGTTACAGGAGACTTTGCTTCATACTCCTTTCTCGTAGGAGGCAAAGGTGCAACCGCAGGTGAGAATTCTGCCACGAAATCTGCCAATACCTGGCCTTTGATTGCTGTGCGCGGCTGATAGTCAATGTCATATTGGCTTAATTCAACGGACCAAGTCGAGATCCTTCCCGAGAAGTCTGCCTTTCGGAGCAGTGATTTTAAAGGGAACTCAGTATAAACCACCACTCTATGGCTCTGGAAATAATGCGGCAATTTTCTCGTTGCTGTCCTTAGTGCTAGGATCAATTTCTCGAGGGGCAAATATCTTGTTTCCGCATCCAATAACGTCTTGCTCACATAATAAACAGGGATTTGTTCGGATCCCCTACTTCTCAGAAGGACTGCACTCACAGCATGCTCAGAAACTGCTAAGTACAAAATTAAGGACTCACCTGGTTCTGGAGTTGAGAGAAGGGGAGGAGAGGCCAAATATCCCTTCAAATCCTGGAAGGCTTTTTCACATTCTGCTCCCCATTCGAATCCTTCCCTTTTCTTTAATAACTGAAAGAAAGGTCTGCACTTATCACTTGACCGGCTGATAAATCGATTGAGAGCTGCTGCCATCCCAGTCAAACGTTGGACTTCCTTCGTTGTTCGGGGACTCTGTAGATTCTGCAAGGCTTTGATTTGGTCGGGATTCGCCTCTATCCCTCTCAACGTTACCAGATGACCCAGAAACTTTCCAGAACCGACTCCAAACGCACATTTCGAGGCGTTGAGCTTCAATTTATATTTCCTTAGAATCTCAAAAACCTCCCTCAAATCTGCAATATGGCTTTGCCCAGCTTTACTTTTTACCACCATGTCATCTATGTAAACCTCCATAGTTTTGCCGAGCAACTTTCTGAACATGATGGTTGCTAACCTCTGATACGTTGCCCCTGCATTTTTCAACCCAAAAGGCATGACATTATAACAGTACAACCCTCGTGGTGTAATAAAAGACGTCTTCTCTTGATCTGGCTCAAACATTGCAATTTGATGGTATCCTCGATATGCATCGAGAAAACTCATTCGCCCATATCCTGCTGTTGCATCAACCAATTGGTCAATCCTTGGAAGAGGAAAACTATCCTTTGGGCACGCCTTGTTTAAATCTGTGAAGTCAACACATACACGCCATTTTCCGTTCTTTTTCTTGACGACGACAGTATTTGATAGCCATTCTGGATAATAAACTTCCCTTATTGCCTTGGCCTCCAATAATTGATCCACTTCTTTGATTACAGCGTCAACGTGCTGTACGGCTGCCCTTCGTTTCTTTTGGATGACAGGTTTATGTTGTGGATCTATATTCAAGTGATGGCAAATAACATCTGCACTTACCCCAGGCATCTCCTCTGGTGTCCAAGCAAATACGTCAACATAAGTTTTCAAGAAACTCATCAGTTCACTCTCTTCCCCTTCTGGCAGTGACTCCCCGGTTAGGAAATACCTATCTGGATCAGTCTCGTTGATCAGTGTTTTCCTTAAATCCTCTACTACCCTTTCTGCTGGGTTTTTTCCAATATCCTCAATGGTTGGAAGATCCGGAATTTCCACAGTACTAACATGGTGGGCAGCATGGACTCTTTTTATGATGGTTACCAAACATTGTTGAGCTATTTTTTGGTTACCTTTGATGTGCTCAATCCCATTAGACCCTGGGAACTTCACCATCTGATGGAAGGTTGAAGAGACTGCCCTCATCTTGTGCAACCATGTTCTCCCTATAATCACGTTATAGGAAGATGGTACATCCACTACTAAGAAATCGGTTCGTAGCACCACTGTCCCAGCCCGAACAGGCAGAGTTACCTTGCCTAAGGGCCAAACTGCTCCTGCTCCAAATCCGACCAATGGAGTTACTGACTGCACCAAATCTTCTTGCGTGAGCCCCAGTTTCTTGAATGCATCATAGTACAGCACTTCGGTGCAACTCCCTGAATCCACCAGGATTCTTTCCATATCATATTCCCCAACTCGTAGGGTTATGACCAAAGCATCATTATGTGGTATCTGGACTCCTCCCAGATCTTCATCTGTAAAAACTATGCTTTCGTTGAGTTTCTCTTCGTTACGCCCTCTCTTCTTTCCCAACTGCATTACGTGTTGGTCATGTTTCACTTGTCTCTGAAGCAATCTCACCTCATTTCTCGTATAAGGTTCGGCTAATCCATGTATCATATGGATTACCCCCTTTGGATTCTGTTCGTAATCCAACTCCATTGCCTTGTCTTTATCCTTTGGATCTTCTTGGATAAATTCTTTGAGATAGCCTCGCGAGACCAAATCATCAAGGTGTCGTTTAAACATCTCACAATCCTCCGTCATATGGCCCCAATCTTTATGGTAACTGCAGTGCTGATTCGTAGCACGTTTTGCGTCTTTATTCCCACCAAGAGTTGGAGGCCATTTAAAATATGGCTGATTCTTTATTCGATAAAGAATCCTGTAGATGGGCTCTTTCCAAACCGTGTTTATTGAAAAGAATGACTTGGGATCCGGGGCTTGCTTATCCTTGTACTGCTCCTTCTTCGCCTGCCCATACTCTTTTCTTTCGCGATAAGTTTTGGGATCTGGCTTGTCAGCTTTCTTTGTAGGCCCCTTTGCTTGCTCGGCTGCCAACTTTCCATCCTCTCGTAGGATGTCATCCTCGTTCCTGGCATGCTGCTCAATTCTCTCCATTAATTTTGCCAATGTCTGTACGGGACTCATGTTTAGAGACTTACGCAATTCCCCCCGAACAGGTAAGCCTGTTTTAAACGTAGCTATTGCGTATTCTTCACTACATCCTTCAATCTCGTTGAAGGTTTCCCAGTACTTTTTCGCATAAGTCCTGATCGGCTCGTCCTCTCCTTGCTTCATAAAAGTAAGACTCTCAAAAGTTTTGGGGGCTTTCCTGCTCGTCAAGAACCGTGCAGTGAACTCTTCGGCCAACTGCACCCATGTTCGGATAGATCGTGAGCCCAATTTATGGAACCATGACAAAGCAACCTTCCCCAAACTTGACGGGAACATCTTGCACATGATTGCATCATCCCCTACATGCATAAACATTGCCTGCTGGTAATGCTGTATATGGGCTACGGGATCAGCATCTGTCTCGTAGAGGATGAATGTTCCGTGCTTTACCCTGGTCGGCAATCTAGCCTCCTGTAACTTCTTTGAAAAAGGGGAGGATGCTATATTCTGAAGTGCTTTCCGTGCTGCTTCTCGTGCAGTCATGGCTTCATCCTTTGGTCCTTTCTTGGACCGAATTTGTTCCCAATCGGAATCAGGTCTTTCGTACCTGTCCCTATGATGTTTTCTACTCCCTTCCTCCTCGGGGGTAGAGCTTCGACCTCTGCTTCTCCTCTTTCTTGGAGATACCCTCCTTCGCTCGGGTGTTCGGATATTGCTCCTCCCTTTTCGTGGAGAAGTTTTATGTCGCCTCGGGGTCAAACTTCTGCTTCTGCTCCTTCTTCTTCGTGAAGGAGCCTTTTGGTATGGTACCAAAGCGTATTCACTCCCTCTTGAATTTCTTCGAGATAATCCGGAGTCCTCGGGATGTTCTCTGATTCTCTCTAATTCTCTGATTTCATGTTCTCGTTTTTTGATCAAACGAGCGTACTCCTCGATTTCTTGTCTTTTCTTATCCAGAACGTCTTCGCTTCGGTATACGCTTCTGGAATGTGCAATCGATTCATCCCCTCGATGGGATTTAGTCCTTCTCGTGGACTTTGATGCTGTCTCTCCATCTCTATCTCTGGAGTTATCGTGGATAGTAGGAGGGTGGCCCTTACTCGTGGTCCTCCTATGTCCTCCTTCGGGCTTTCTCGGAGCCCCGGGTGGAGACTTATCCCCTCCTCCAGTTAACACATCTTTTGGGTCGTGTGGCGTTGCTGGATCTACTTCCACCATGGTCGTATTTCAAAGGGAACTCTTTCGTTTCCCACAGACGGCGCCAATTGTAGGTGGAGAAATTCTACCAACGCTTTAGACAGTGTTGGATCGTTACGGCTTATTCGTGCCTCTTCGCCTCTACTCTATTTCGTCGTCGGAAACCTAATCTGCAAAACAGACAGGGAGTGAGTGCACCTTTGCCTCTCGTGGCAAAGGCCCTCCGATGCCGAAGTTAGTATCACGTACTAGCAATTGAACCCTAATTATCAGTAGGAAAACAATATCAATGCAATGTATTGCGTACCTTTTACCTCTAGGTCTAACCCCATATTTATAGATTCATAGGTGCTTGCTGTCCAAGCATCCGTATTACCCTAGGTTTCCTACCTCGTATAGGAAACCCAGGATATCTTGGATTCTTGTTCCCTTATCAGTCCATTACCTTAGTCCTTTTAGGACTCTTTTCCTTAATGAGCCGAACATCCCATTCCTGTTGGGTATCTTTTACAGATCCTACATTCTCGGGATCTCATTCCTTTAACGGAATATTACTGCATTCTGGACTCTTCCAGAATGTTCTCTTTACTTCTATATTTAATAGGACTTCTTTCCTTGTTCGGCCGTCTCATGGCCGAACAAAGGGACTGGGCCAGTTACCTCACATGTAACTGGTCCTTTAATAATCTGAACCATTCCTTTCTTTAGGGGATTCTATTCCTGTTCGGCTCTCTCATAGCCGAACAAGGTACTTTTGAACAGTGGCTTCACGTGTCACCGGTCAATCGTGTTTGACCTTTTATAATCTCCATGCTCGGGTGATTCTTGTACTTGTTCGGGAATACCTCCCTACAGCTATAATTGGGTTATGTGAAAAGCATAAGATCATAATCCCTTAAGTGACAATTGCAATAGAAGTGGAACACCAAAGCTTAAACACACAAGCACCTCATCTCCAATTAAATTGTAAAAAAATTGAACAGATCATAAAAAGTAAGAGAGAAAAGAACACATATGCAAAGGAAATGGAGCTTTCCATTCATCGATACAGCTATGTTCCGCAAGAGTGTGATCCACATTATTTGTGTAGGCAAATTTTGGTGCAGATGATTCAATTTATACTGCGAAGAGCTTGTGGTGTTAACTGAAGCATTCAAATTGAAAATTGGAGCCCCAAAGAAAAAAGAGCGTAGCTCTAAAAAAATCCAATGAGAGATGTGAAAAAGATTTTGATGAATCTTTAGTCGAGGCAGGAAAGGCGTTACTGACTAAGAAAGTAGAAGAGGAGAAACCTAAAGCCTCTAGAAGTAAAGATGGGTCCACGGAGGGACTGATATTGTGGGCTCCCCGACCGGCGCGCGCCCGAGAGAG
The DNA here is from genome assembly GCA_019656835.1 of Rhododendron ovatum. Lineage (NCBI taxonomy): Eukaryota > Viridiplantae > Streptophyta > Magnoliopsida > Ericales > Ericaceae > Rhododendron > Rhododendron ovatum. The sequence continues at coordinate 14,490,624 of CM033790.1, forward strand.
TCGCCACCCGGATTTTTGAGATGGATGATCCGAAAAACCGATGACTTGTTTTGAAAAAGGCTTTTGGTCTAGCGAAAACGTCAAGACCTTGGGTCCAGGAGCCACATTACGAATAGGGAAGGTTTTGTCGAAAAGCACCCCACTCGCCCGGTAAAATCGGTCTCTACTAAATATTTTCAAAAAGGAAACTCTTCATGAATCTTTTGGAAAATAATGCTCTTTTAATAAACAAGTAAGAGGGGAAGGGACATGGGAAAATATATACATTGACGTGAGTGTGGTGCTGTTTGTACAGAGGTGATAAAGATGATGCAGTGCATAAAAGAAAAGAGAAGCTTCTAAATAAACTGCCTGAGTCACTGTAATCCCCTTCACGGCATGCTGTAATGTCACGCACGACTTTACAGTATGCCGTGCGGGGTTTCTATTCTGTTATCAGATCGTCATCAGCTCTTAGAGTATAAGTCTTTCCTTTCGGCGAGGGAACACATTTCCTTGGGGATGATCCCGTTGAAATCTATCCCTTCGTCGTTAGGGTCGACACAGTTTATTCAAAAGCCAGCGGAGTACTTAGAAGCAGGATAATGCATATCATAAAGAAAGCCTCTCGGGATTGCCAAGTACAGCAGACTCAAAACTTGAAACAAAAGCTATGACATGGAGGGCCAAGAGCACTTGACAGACACTGTGTCAGACTCAGACTCAGATGTGTCAATGCAAAATAGACGTGATTTGAAAATTCAACCCTTATAATTACCTTTGACTTCCTCACAGAGAGGTGGAATCTAGAGGATATTAGGCCCAAGCAACAGCACTTCGGCTTCCTCAGCTTCTTCGACCAAATCTACTCAGTGCTCTCATGAACAATGGACCTCAGCCCGTCATCCCGCTTCTTTGTAAGCTCCTCATTACTGTCAATCCAGGTGTTGACGGTGAAGACTTCAATTGCCCAACCTACAGCCATCATGTTAATCTCCGGTTCGAACGGGATGGATACACTTGGTTTGGGTTGGCTATCTGGGACGATATACTGGCTAGGGTTGAATATGGTGGAGCTAGGGTTGATTTGAGTGGAGGTGATAGATATCTGACCAACCAGAGGGTCAGAGTGGTATTGAGGCATGGAGTTGGAAATGACGTTGGGCTTTGGTGGAACTTGAACCATGCAATTGTCAATGAGATTTTGAATCTTATGTCGAAGACGGAAGCACGCGTCAGTGGGATGGCCAGGCATTTGGTGGTAGGCACAGAAGAGGTGAGGCTTGTAACCAGAAGGTAGGACTTTTGGCAGAGAGGTTGGGGTCAAAGGTTTGAGATGCCCGAATTTGACGAGTTTTTCCATCACTGTGGATAGAGGTGCCTCGAAGACAGAGAAACTTTGAGGTTGGGTTCGGGCCCGGTAGCTTTGGGCGTTTTGAACCTGATTGACATCGACAGCGCGATTGGAGTCAAAAGCCGGAGCATCGCTCCCACTTGTAGCTGTATTAGAGTAGTTGTTGTTACCAAACAACACGCTACTATTTCCAAAGTAAGCCCTCGGTTTAGCTTTCTGTGAGGAGGACTCTCCCCTAGGCAGAATTCCAATCTACAGTGCATCCTCAATGGCCAAACCAGACTCAAAGAAAGTCTCAAAGTTCCATTTCTAGAATGGCCTTGATTTTTGACTAGTCAACTTCAATACCACGGGTGGTAATCATGAATCCGAGCATTTTTCCAACTGTGACCCCGAACGTGCATTTGGCTGGATTAAGGCGCATCTTATATTTTCTGATCCTTTCGAAGAACTTCTCGAGCGCAGGCAGGTGCCCTTCTTGTTCCTTGGCTTTGACAAATCATGTCATCAACATAGACTTCCACTTCTTTGTGGATCATGTCATGCAACAAGGTCGTGGCTGCCCGCTGGTAAGTAGATCCTGCATTCTTTAATCCGAAAGGCATTACCCAATAGCAAAAAGTTCCCTATTCAGTGACCAACGTGGTTTTCTCCTGGTCTTCTGGGGCCATTAGGATCTGGTTGTATCCTGAAAAGCCATCTGTGTACCTGTTGACACTAATACAAACTCCCCGCCAAAAGAAATACAAATTTTTAGCTTAGGATATTAAATCAACTTCATTCACATGGAACTTTCATTGATTTCACATGATGTCGTTCAGGTTACTAATTTTACCGATTTTTTTGAATAAAATCACAAAATAATAGAAGGTCCCCGTGTTGGGAATACATACAAGGACCATGAAAAGAGACTACCGTATCATTAGAATAAGAAACAGATAAATGTACATGAAATAATGTCTTAATATTTCTATATGGCAAATCCACTTAAACATTATCATCTGTTATATCCCAAAAGAAATCTTCTACATTCTTTATTCTAAAAACAAAGTGTGAACAAAAAGTCCTCTATAAATTTATGAAAGAGGAATTAGTAGGTATTGCCAAATATTACATCTTTGCCAAATTTGTGAAAAAGACAATCCTCCCTTCCCATAACTCCCATGATTAGGGACTAGATGGGTTATGTTATTATTATTGGATTAGTAGGTAAATTTTACATCTTTTTGGTTTTTCAATAGATCACAAGGTACTTCGTTAACTTAGTTCTACGTGATGTAAAAGGTGGACACAAGCCCCTTAAGTGTGAAGTAAGAGTGGCTTCCAACAATAGAACAAGATAGTACGACGCATTCAGAAGAGAAAGAAAGAGAAAAATGAAAGCAAAACCCTTATTCTAATGATAATGATTTGAGAACAAGGATTAAATATAGACAGTATACAACTGAACCATAGATGAACTTAGCTTACATCTTTTTGTTTTAAAGAAGACATACCACAAGCACAACCCACCCGGCAACCTAACATTTGCAACTAGCAGACCCAAACCATCACCAAGCTATATTTACCCAGGTTGCAAATTCAAAAAATAAGTGTCTGACTGAAAAGAAATTGCAATTTTGTACCACTTAAAAGACTTAGACCATGTAGCCGAAATGGCAGTTTTAGAAAAGCATGTGAGTACTGAACACCTGATCTACACTTTTGTGTCTTTGAAAGTAATATTTAATAAGCAACAAAATGGGGGCATACCTAGCAACCCCTTTTCTTGGAGTTCCACCACACCATGCAACTTCAGTGTATCCCCTGATAGTGTTTCCCTCATTTAGTTCCCCGAGCACATCAATCTTTAAAACCTTTGGCCATCCAATTCCTTTGCGATAAAACAGCATAATAAAGATTTGTAGGGAATGTTTTGGAGGAAAGTTCAATATTAACCAATCATCTCAAAGAACAGAAAAGAAGATGCCAGGTGAAACTCGTGATGAAATAACAAATATTGTAGGATACTCAGTCCCAGCAAGGACAGGTGTGCACTTTACTTTCAGAATTACACCAATGTCCTCATGCTTAGGCAAGTACACCTGGCAATCAAAGAATTATCAGCATTACCTTGCACATATAGAAAAATCATCAGCAATACAAATAAATTACTATGGTACTCTTTCCATCCCTTATTATCACTCCTCTATTTCATTTTCTGTTGTCCTCGGATATTAGTCCTCTTTGACAAGTTAAAAAGAAAAAAACAGGTGGTGCACTTCCAAAACTATCCTTCATAAATTATCTAGTTATAAAGTAGGGACTTGAGGGACAATGATTGAAATCAAATCAACTTGTTAGGGAGATGTGCATTAAATGCATGTCCCCTAAGAATGTAGGAAGACCCAAAATGTATTAACAAGAATAGACGAGTGTGGGCTCCCCGACTGGCGCGCGCTCGAGAGAGTCGCCACCCGGATTTTTGAGATGGATGATCCGAGAAACCCATGACTTGTTTTGAAAAAGGCTTTTGGTCTAGCAAAAAACGTCGAGACTTTGGGTCTGGGAGCCACATTACGAATAGGGAAGGTTTTGTCGAAAAGCACCCCACTCGCCCGGTGAAACCAGTCTCTACTAAACATTTTCAAAAAGGAAACTCTTCATGAATCTTTTGAAAAATAAAGCTCTTTAATAAACAAGTAAGAGGGGAAGGACATGGGAAAATATATCACATTGACGTGTGTGTGGTGCTGTCTATACAAAGATGATAAAGATGATGCAGTGCATAAAAGAAAAGATAAGCTTCTGAATAAATTGCATGAGTCACTATGATCCCCTTCACGACATACTGTAATGTCACGCACGGCGTTACAGTACGTCGTGCGGGGTTTCTGTTCTGTTATCAGATCTTCATCAGCTCTCAGAATATAACTTTCACCACTTTTGACAGGCATCTGAAGATGCTCAGTCATTGGATCGCTTTAGAACAGTACCATTTCATCAAGCCATGGTCTTAAAACAACTTTTAGTACGTTTAATCACTTGAAATGATCGAGAAAGCTTTGTTTACAAATGGAACATGGCTCGTAGATATGGCCTCATTCTGAGAATGCTGATAACTGGTTTCTTTTAAACAAAAACATGCCTTATGAAAGATGACTTTGATGCAGACAGTTTGAACAAGAAAAAGAATAGCGGATGAAATACCGTGCGTCTGAACACACTACGCCGTGCGACGCATTGAAACGCCGCACGTCGTGGTGCCTTCAGGTCAGTGGCTGCTTTTGTTTTCTAAAAATGATTTTTACGTCAAAGCTTTACCAAAGGAAGGTTAAGTCTGACAGCAGAAGAAGCTCCCTCAGAGTCAGGACTGAGCCTAACCCAAGGAAACTTGGTTTTTACCTTTGATCTTGTGCTTGGACAAGGACGGATGATGGTGAATGAGCGTTGGTGAGGTCGGTTGAGAGAAGAGAGGTGTGGATGTGTGTAATAGATGGATATATTGGGTGGTTAGGATCTTAAAGTGAGTAGAAGGACTCACTTTTAATGGTGAAGAGAAAAATGAGGGACTTTGAGAAAGGAGAAGCCTAGAGAATGTTTTTAGAGCAAACTTTCTCAAGACTTGGAAGTGAGGAGTGGGTGTGAAAGCATGATGAGAGAGAAGGAGAGTTCAAAGCCCCTTTCCCTTGAGTGGAGGGATGTATTTATAGGCAAGAGCCAAGGATTTTGAATTCAAATGGTGGAAGTATTTTCTGGGCGGGCCAGAAGTGCCTTTTCAACTTAGCCAACTTATAGTTGTGGCTCAAGTGGGCGTGGCCGAAAGCTAGCTGATCCAGTCAGAACTTTATCCAAAATGCCGTGCAGTTTACTTATGACCTCGTGCGGCATAATGAATTATATTATGCTGTGCGGTGTAGAATTGTTCCGCGCGGTATTTTAGGTCCAGTCCAGGGCTTTTGGTTTGGGCTTTGAGGTTTTGGGCTGAAGGGGTCCTTTATCCAAGCTTGCAAAGGTATCATTTTCTTTATTTTATCATCGGGATGTTTAAAGGCCCTTCGAGGTTCGAATTGGGGTGTCTACAGTAGTCCCTCTTTAACGTAACTTGGACACCATTGATTGGTGCGAGTGACGCTTAAAGAATAGGGATCTCAATCCGTTGCTCTAAGATCTTTAAACAGAGATAAAAACGAATGACAACCGAAATATAAGTAAATGACGATGGTGGTCGCACTCATGGAGCTGCCTATGTACCCCATTGTAGGGATCAGATCAATGTAGTTCAATCAGGGCAGTGCAACTAAAACGAGTTCCACGGGATGAATTTGTGAAACCATGCAATAAGCTTTGAGAAGATTGAGTGTCTGTGGTGCTGAGTGTTGTGAAATAACTGTGTGTGTGTGTGAGTCGAGCCTTCAGGAGGCAGAATTAAAATGAGATGAGCCCTCGGAGATCGAAAATTTGAAATGAGCCTTCGGGAAGCAATATTGAAGCAAGACGAGCTCTCAGAGGGCGAAAATTCGAGACGAGCCTTCAGAAGGCAATATTGAAGCGAGACGAGCCCTCGGAGGGTGAAAATTTGAGATGAGCCTCTGGGAGGCAAATTGAAATGAGCCCTCGGGGGTGGGGGGGGCTTGGAGGATGAACACAGTAAACGCGAATATGGCGGGTCCCCAGGGGACGAAAAATTTTGCGAGTCACGAAGGATAAAAATTAAAGAATCCTTTAAACAAAGCATGACATTCTAATGGATTTTTTCTGCAAAACAGCCGGAATATTTGAGTCCCAAGGAGATTTTGGTGGTTGGTTTGAACAATTTCCAAGAAAAAGATTTTATCCATGCAAAACCAAAACGCCGCGCGGCTTAGCACTGTGGCGCACGACATTTCAATTTCCCACGCAACTCTTCGATTTCCAAGAATAGTTGGCTGGTTTAAAGGTGCCCATTAATACAGGCGTGCCCTTTCGTCGGCTAACGTCTTTATAAAGGGAGGGTGGTGCCTCATTCTATGCACCACCGCCAAAAAAAAAATCTCAAGTCTCTTTGAATTCCTTCCTTACTAGAGAAGATTTACGGGCACAAGAATGGCAGATAATAGCCTTATCGCTGTCTTAGAGGCCGAGATGGCTTCATATCGGGAAGAAATCGAGCACCTCACCACACAAATTGCGAGGCTGATCTCCACCATTCGAACCCTTCGCCACGCGGTCTCCAACCTCCAGGACTTTGCTTTTGACCAACTGGACGACAAGCACGATCCGAAGTATGCGCCGGGGCACGAGTTGGAGGAGACTACGGAGGACTCGGAGGGGAATCTGAACGGTTCCGATGACCATTTGAACGGAGGGAATGATGCTTCCGGCGAGGGGAGCGATTGAAGATGATGAAGAACGAAGAAAGGGGCAGTAGGAGTTTTCTTCTTTGTTTTTGTTTCTTCTCCTCTCTTTTTTCTTTGTTTTTTTGAATGAATGTAATGAAAATCCCGGGGGTTACCCCGGGTGTTATGAATTAAATAATAAAAAAAATCCCCGTTTCTCTTGCATCTGCCTGTTTTTCTTTCATTGTCTCTGAACAAACTCAAACGAGCCCATCACGGCCTTGAACGTCCGGAAACTGTTCAGAATCTGAACTATTGGAATAACCTAAAACGCCGTGCGTAACTTGCGAAGGGACGCACGGCGTGATAGTTCGAAGAATTCTGCATGTTTGATTATTATGCCGTGCGCCGTAACTAAAACGCTGTGCGGCCTTATAGGTTTTGAACCCGGTCCAGATTTGATCATAGCCGAACCGGGGGGGGGGGGGGGTATATATATGGGTAAGGCGTACATAGTACGCCCCATCATTTGAAATATCCCTCTCTCGTCTCTCCCTCTCTCGATTCTCTCCTTCTCTCCGCCTTCTCTCTCTGCCTTCTTTCTCTCATATTGCAATCATGGAGAGTAGGGAGATACTGGGTGGTGATCATCCGCCACGGGTCGAGGTTACACCGCCCTCGCTCCCTCCGGAGTGTGATGCGGTGATCGAGGAAGTTTCGGAGCCCATGGGGGGCTCGGTTTCGGCAGCCATGGCCGAGGAGGCCACGGCCTCGGCGACCGCAGCGGTTGGCAGTGGTGATGACAGGGTGTTGGCTGGCTATGGCCAGGGGACCGAGAGCTCGAGTGCAATGGAGTCGGGTGGTGAGGATGTGGCCGCGGGCCAGTCAAGGACCGTTGGTGGCTCAGAGGAGAGGGCCGCGGAGGTCCATAGGGGTGGTGGTTCAGACCGAGCAGAGGAGGAGATAGAGGCCTCTCCCATGAGAGAGCCTCGGACCGACTTGGGGAAGGCCCCCGTTGTCAAGGAGGAGCCGGAGACACCGGCCATGTTCGTAGGCAGTGGCGTGCGTGCAGGGTCGTCACGCCACATTGGTGTGGGCGACTATTTAGAGATAACATTTCTTGAGGACTTGGTTGAGATCCTACGAGGGGTGCCCGGGCTGGCGGAGGCCCTGCTTGAGTCTCGGGAGAGGGAGCTCTGGGTCGAGCTTGAGACTGGAGTGGCTGAGGGACCACAGGTTGAGGAGGAGGTGGTTTCGGTCCCGCGAAGGACCGTGGTGGACGAGGCAACCGCAGTTTTGGGTTTTTGTTAATTTTTTCCAGGTATCGAGTTAGGAGAAAATTTGAAGAAATCCAGTTGGGTCAGGTAGGCATTACCCCATCCTAGAACTCGCCCCGGAATTGTTTTATGTATAATTTTTTTTATTGTTGTATTGTTACCCTTACTAATTAAATACCACAAGAAATTCATTTTTTCAATTTTCCAAAAAAGAGAAGATTGGATTGAGCACCTATACATATCGGATTGAGCTGATTTTTTTACAGGCCAATTTGATTTTTTTAATTATTGAACGGCTCGAATCACTCGTGCGGGGTCCAAAGTGAGCCAAAACCCATTTTCCGCTGCGCATGAGTAAACAGCGACCATAGAGTCTCGCATCTTGCGGGGTATCTTTTTCAATCTAAAATTAAACGTTTTTTAGAATATCAAATGGAGCAGGTTAATCCGGACTAATTGCGAGTGCTATGAACCTTACGACCATACCTTTTTTTTAATTATTTGAAAAGTACAATCAATTTCTAGGTTTTAGTTAATCTCAATCAATCGTCAAGGGATGGCTACATAAGAGCTAGTTTAATCAGTAACAACCCGTGTTTTTAGTCATCACACATCACTGTCTCTGTGGATTCAACTCCGGACTTACCGGATATTGTGCTACGTCGGTCTCAGCCCTACGCTTAGGGTAACCCGTTATCTTAGGTCTAGGAATCCGTCAAGTATTTTTGGCGCCGTTGCAGTGGCTATAGCATGACTGTAATCCAACCAAAGTTAATTTTAATAATGAAAAAAAAACTAAACTAAAAAACTTAACACCATGACCCCCCTTAAAATATTAAGCGGGATCACACACACTCACTTTCTTTCAATTCTAAACTCGATCAAAATGAACTTGTTGAGTCAAGAGGAAAACCTAATTTCACCTCATTCAAATCCTTCAATTACAAACTAAATTAATTTTCTTGGAAAGAAAAATTACTGACCAAATTGGTTCTCTTCTCTCCATTCAATTAGAATTTTGTCTAGTTTCATTTGTTCTATGAAAAACTGGGGTTTTAATTAGGCTTATTAATTGCTTTCCCCTAAGAAATTGGGGACTTTGTCTTGATTTTTTCAGTTTTTCTTGGATAATAAAATAAAAGACGAGGGGCTTTGTTTTGTATTTACATGAAAATCAATTGACGTTTAATTTCGATGTCCACATTAGGTAGGGCCATGAATCAGGCACAATTTTACAAAATTAGAAGTTATTATATGAAGTCAAAGGAGCAACAATAAGATGAGGATACATTCATAAGTGGGCTAGACTGTAAAATTACCTCCGCCATAACTGTCTAACCCACCTTTCAAAAAAAAAAAAAAAAAAACTGCCTACCCACGTTCATCCTCTTTTTTTGTTTCACAAACAGTACGTATGTCTACCCTCCCACAGTTCCAATAACAATTAACAATTTCCTTTATTTTTTTTTCCATTTTTTATACCGCTTTTTTCAATTTTCCTTTTCTATCAGCGGGTTTCCCCCGTCTGATTTCTGTACTAGTCTGGGTGTTCCAGATCTGGTGAGTGATGGTGGTGGGAGAATGATCCGGCGCCTACTGAGGAATGGTCCGGTGTTGGTAGTCTCTGTGTCTTTGAATGTTTGTTTTGGGGTTGGTGGGTTTGTTCGGTGGTGTTGTTGGGGTTGGTGGTGGTCCGGTGGTGTTTGATTTGGCTTAGCAGCAGTCGGCTGGATGAAGACTGATCTTCGATCGCCGTCGTCCGGTGGTTTTCGACTCTTATTCTGTTCAGGCCGGTGATCCAGTGGTTTTGTCCATGTGATCTGTTAGATTCTAGTTGTTTTGTTGTTTTGCCTTCAAATTTCAGCGATGCTTATTTGTTTAGGGTTTGAGCTGTGGATTTCTTTAAATCCTCTGTAATCTAGACCGAGATTGGTTCTTATGTACTGACGTTATTATGGGGCCTGCTTTGGCAGTAGGTGCCTAATTGATGTTTAGGTTGCTTTTGTTCTTTCCTGTATCTGTTCTGGAATTTGTTTGCCCGATGGGCTTATGTTGAATGAATGACTCTTTTAAAAAAAAAAAAGTAATTACTAATGGCATAGCTATACGGGCTATACCCGACATGGACAAAACCTCATTTTGACATTTTCCTTCAGCAAGGTTTTCTAATGTCCCCGCGACTTCTGTATGAAGGCACAAGAAAGGGAAAACACGCTCTGACAATGGCGATTTCTGACAAGGTAATAGGAACTCTACTGCTACAGTGATCGTCTACCATGGTCGATGGCACCATCTCCTTCGCGGATGGCTTAAGTAGTAAAGCTTTGGATTCGAATGAAATCAGAAGGAAGCAAAAAGGTGTTGGTGCTTCCGCCATCGAAACAGTTTCTGATTCGAAGAATCTGGGTTTCGATCCAGCATCTTCATCTGGGTTTGGGGATCACAGCCCCATAACATGCAAGAACCCTAGTCCCTCTAGGAAGCTTCAACAGGTCTTCTTCGAGGAGACCTTGAGATTGGAGGCTGAGGAGCGAGCGTCTCATGAGGTACAAATTTCTAATCCTAACCCTAGAATCCTATTCAATGCTCGGGGAGATCCATATGTGGAAGGTGATCCTAACCTAAGGTATAGCTCAAATGATATTCGACCTCGGAATGCTCCTCCTCACATGTCTCCAGGCTTTACCATTTGTCCACCTCCATCAAGTCATGGGCTTGATACCAAATCAGGTACTCCCCCCCCCCCCCCAATCGACTCCGGATAATCTTCAATCACTCCCACAACATCAACAAGCCACCACAACCCACCCTATTGCTAGAAATCCCAATCTTAGAATCGGTTCCAGTCAAAATCAACCTAAACCCAAACCAAAGAATTGGGCCTCTCTCCTCCGGGCGCAGAGTCCATCTCTGGATATGAAACTTGACTATTTCCCTGACCTACAATAAGGCAAAGAAGCACTAGTTAAAATTGATCCGGAGATGACTGAAGCGGGTAAGTGGAACAAATACCTGGTAGGCCACTTCTTGGATGGGAAAATGGCATACCCCCTCATTGTCTCCATTGCTCAAAAACAATGGAAAGACATGTTTGTAGCAGTCAAACCTGATGTAATTGAGTTCTATTTGTTTGAATTTAAGGATGAACAAGCTAAAATACAAGTTCTTGAAGGGGGGCCTTATTTTTTCTCACAAAAATATATTGTCCTTAAAGATTGGCATAGAATGATGAAACCTGCTCAGGAGCAGCCTACCAAAATCCCAGCTTGGGTTAAACTTCATGATTTACCATTTGAACTTTGGAATCAAGAATGTTTGAGTAAGGTAGCTAGCACAATAGGACGGCCGTTGCATGTAAACCAAGCCACAACAAATACTGCTAAATAGCTAGGCCTTCTCCAGACAAAATCAGCTAAAGCAAGGATTTGCACTGAAGTCAGTGCTGAGCTTGATCTTCCTGATGAGGTTACAGTTATTGTGGAAGGGGAATCAGTAGTAGTTCCTATTGAATACCAAGTCCTCCTTCCCATGTGTAATATGTGCCATGTGTTTGGGCACTCCATAGCCCACTGTGCCAAAAGAACCCCCATCTCTACTCTACCACCCAAACCTATAGATCTTGTTTGGACCCAGGTAGGGAATGGAAAATGGAAGATTGGCCCCTGTAGTGAACCATCCTCACTGGCTGCCATCTCAAGTCCTCACCAATTAAATATGTCAACAGATCCCATTGTGACTCAATTAGAAGAACATAGTGATTCTGAAGATGAACTGCTGGAAGTCCTGGAAGGAGTAATAACCAGCACTTATGAGGCAGGCTCTAATAATCCACTCACTTCTACCACTCCAGATATCAGACAAGATTCAACTCTCACAGATGCATTGGAAAATGGATGTTCTAATGAAGTGAATTGCTCCGATCCTATGGAGGTAGGAAGGGTAATCACTATTTCTGAATTGAAGAAACCCCCAACTCCTGAACCACTTGACCTTCAAGATTTGGGAGACATGGAGAAAGCTGCAGAGTTGGCTTCCATTGGAAGCATTGATCAGTCACTTTCCAGATCTGCCAGGAAAAGATGGAGGAAACAAGCTAGGGAACAGTCAGTAGGTTCCCTAAACAATGGAAGGAATTAGCTCACCCATATCCTTTTTGTCAGGGCAATTTTTTTTAATACTTCTATTTCTACCAATTGCATATCTTTTGTTGCTTAGAAATCTGTTTTAATGACTATACAACCTCTTAACATTGGTTTTTGGAATATTAGGGGTCTTAATGATCCAATCAAGCAAAAAGAGGCTAAATGTTTTGTAAATAACAACAAGCTCTCACTTTTGGGGTTGTTGGAGCATAAAATAAAGGAGGTTTGGGTTGCCAAAATAATGAAATTTGTCTGCCCTCAATGGAATTTTGTGAACAACTATCCTCAAGCTCCCATTGGCAGGATTGTTGTGTGTTGGAATCCTAATGTGATGCATGTCCAAGTATTAGATCAATTTGACCAATTTATGCATTGTGAGGTTCAGCCTAAATGTGGAGGGACACCCTTTTATGCAACCTTTGTGTATGGAGCTAATAGCCATGTGGATAGGCAGGCATTATGGTCTAGCCTCCACCAACTTAGCACTTCATCCCCTTGGATAGTCCTAGGGGACTTAATGAGAAGATTGGGGATCATACTAGCTGGCCCTCTCATATGGTTGAGTTCAATCATTGTCTGTATGCATTAGAACCAGATGATCTTAGGTATACAGGGTGTTTTTTAACTTGGGCCAACAAGTAAGACCCTTCCCACTTTGTCAGTACCAAGTTGGATAAGGTCTTAATCAATGAGCATTGGATGAAAGCTTTTAGCTTTTCTTCTGCTCATTTTCCCACTTCTAGGGTTTCTGATCACTCCTCAGCAATTGTGTGCATCTCACCTAGTCCTACAAATTTCCCTAAACCCTTTAAATTTTTTGACTTTCTGGCAGATCATCCTCAGTTCCTAACAGTAGTTCAAAAATTTTGGAGGAGAGTGATCCTTGGGAATCCCATGTTTTGTGTATGTGAGAAACTCAAATTTTTGCAAAAGGAACTTAAGCAACTCAACATTAGAGAGTTTAGTGATATCTTTAAAAGGGTTGTTGAATCTAGACAACAGCTTGAGATTCTGCAGAGAGAATTGGGATCTCCACCTTCTAATCCTTCCATCATAAGCCAAGAAAGAGTTGTACATAGGCAACTCCTCACACTATTAAGGGCTGAGGAAAGCTTGGCCAAGCAAAAATCAAGAATTCAATGGCTTAAACTTAGGGACCAATGTACTTCTTATTTCTTTAAAGCTCTGAGCAACATACAAAATAGGAGTAAGATTACCAGTCTGGTGCTTGATGATGGATCTCTCATCCATGCTATTGAGGATATCAAAACCAGCTTCGTTAATTTTTACACTAATTTACTAGGATCACCGCATCCTACTCCTTACCAGGGGCATTCTAGGATTCACCAAGTAATCAGAAAGAAGCTAACTGATAGTCAAAATTGTCATGATTGTTGAGGTTTCTGACCTTGAAATTAAGGACACCTTTTGGTCCCTTAATCCTACCAAGGCCCCTGGTCCTGATGGTTACAGCGGTTTTTTAGAAAAGCTTGGCCTATTATTGGTTATGAGGTCAATGCAGCCGTCAAAACCTTCTTTAGGTCTGGCCAGCTGCTTACTAAGGCAAATTCTACCCTTGTTGCACTTGTTCTTTAGGTTCCTAATCCATCAAAAGTTAGGGACTTTATGCCCATTTCTTGCTGTAATACTGTCTACAAATGTATCTCTAAGATACTTGCTAAAAGATTACAGGTTGCCCTTCCCATGTTAATTGATCCTGTGCAATAAGATTTTGTTAAAGGCAGGAGGATTGCTGATAATATTTTCCTTACTCAAGAGCTCATGAGAGGGTACCATAAATCATCATCCACTCTTAGGTGTGCTATGAAGGTAGACATTATGAAGGCATATGATAATGTTAGATGGGAATTCCTATGGGATGTCCTCTTTTCTATGAACTTCCATCCCACAATGATTAAGTGGCTTCATGCTTGTGTTACCACTGCCAATTATTCTCTCAGCATCAATGGGGAAGTCACTGGTTACATTAGAGGGAAAAAAGGATTGAGACAAGGGGATATCCTTTGTCCTCTTACCTATTCGTAATTGTGATGGAAGTTCTCACTTGTATTCTGAGGGAGAAAGTCCCTTCTCCTTGATTTTCATTATCATTGGAGATGTGGCCATACCAATTTGATCAGCCTTTGCTTTGCTGATGATCTTATGATCTTTTGCAAGGGGGATCTGACCTCAATTAATCATAACCAGAGTGCTCTCTCTGAGTTTTAGACTTTGTCAGGACTCTCCCCTAGCCCTGGAAAAAGTATTATCTATTTCTCTGGGGTTAACACAACCACTAGATTGGCAATCTTAGAGGTCTTAGGCTTCAAGGAAGGCACACTGCCTGTCAGATATCTTGGGGTGCCACTTCTTTCCACTAAACTCAAAGCCTCTGACTGCTAGCGTCTAGTTGATAGCATTGTTGCTAAAACTAAGACATGGACTAACAGGGACCTCACATATGTTGGTAGGGTTTAGTTGATCAAGAATGTCCTCTTCTCCATTCAAACATATTGGTCTTCCTTGTTCATAATTCCTAAAAAGTTGATTAAGGAAGTAGAGTTAATTCTTAGAGCATTTCTTTGGTCAGGCCCTGATCTTAGGAAAACTGGTGCTAAGGTCTCTTGGGAGCACCTGTGTGCCCCTAAGTAGGAGGATGGCCTTGGTTTCAAGTCCATGCAAGTGTGGAATTAGGCAGCCATTGCCAAACATATTTGGTTCCTTATTTCTGGAGGGGAGCAGTCCATGTGGTGTCAATGGGTTAAATCATACTTAATTAAAGGAAGGAAGTTTTGGAATTTGAAAATTCTTGGAGACTGCACTTGGGTCTGGAGGAAACTATTGCACCTTAGACCCTTGATACAGCCTTATATTCTTAGGGTGATAGGGAATGGTCATTCCACTTCCTTGTGGTATGACAACTGGCATCCTCTTGGCCCCTTGATAGACAGAGTTGGTTCCAGAATTGCTTCTGACTCTGGAATCCCCAAGGATGCTTTGGTGTCCTACCTCATTCATAACTCAACTTGGGCATTTCCTACTACCCAAATTTTTGAACTAAATGAGGTCAGAAGAACCCTACCTCCTTTAGTAGCTACCAGACTAAGTGGGTCTGATCACTTCAAATGGACCCTCTCTCCCAATGGTCAGTTCTCAATTGCTTCATTTTGGAACAAATTGAGAACTCCCTTTCCCAAGGTTTTGTGGCATCAATTGGTGTGGTTCTCATTCCACATACCAAAATATAGCTTTATCACATGGCTAGCTATTCAAAATAGGATTTCTACTACAGATAGGCTTGTACTTTTTGGCCTTAACCATTCTTCTCAATGTAGTTTTTGCCAGGGGAGTGAGAGTCATGATCACCTCTTCTTTAATTGCCCATTTTCTAAACAGGTTTGGGATTCCATTTTATGCAAACTCCATGTTACTTAGCTCCAAGACCATGGGCTGATGGGGTCACCTTTCTCTCTGATGTCAAAGGCACCTCTCTCCAGGCTCTCATCACTAAACTAGTTTTTACAACTACTGTTTACCATGTGTGGATAAAGAGGAATGTGAGAAAATTCCAAGGCAAGTCCTCTTCTTGGGAGGTAGTTCACAAAATTAATTCCCTGGTTAGAGCAAGACTTTTATCACTGTCCAAATTTCCAAAAATTCAAGCACAATGATTGTCAATAAGTGGAATATTAGTGAGAGTTAAAGCATCATTTGATATTACTGTATTTAACATTATATGTTGCTATTTGGCTCACGTAGTGTTGTTTTACAAGAGACTGTGCAGATAGCAGATTGTTCAGCAATCCACCCATGGTGACACAAGATAAGGTGTGCAAGGTGGTTCTTCTTAGGAGGGCCAAGATTTTATTACTTCTCTTTATCAGGTATATATTTATTCCTTGGTGGAGTCTTTTGGAGACTTTGTGTGATCCCTCCTTATATGCTGTGCTTTCCCTGTGAGGTGTGTGCTAGTACCTCATCATTTCTTTGAGAGAGGAGGTAATACGTAGTGGGGGCATATTGTGAGAACTAGGGAGGGAGTTGGTGGAGCATTGTCCTTGCACATGAGTGAAAAAAAAGAGTGGGAGCTGTGAGCTTTCCGAGGGAGTTGTAAAGTGAGGACATAGTGCTATGGACAAAATCTTGGAACTTGTTCTTGAACTTACTTTCTTACTTAAAGTGTTGTATGGAGGAAAGGAAGTAACTGGTTGCTTGGGTCAGACTGTCTTTCTTTTACACTGCTGCACTGTTGAATGTGATCCATGAGCTTTTTGATCTTTTTCTTAGATTGACTCCATGCATCTGACCCATGCTTTGCTCACCCCACGGTCCACAGTTGGCTGCTGCTTCATTGGTTTAATGAACAAGATTAAAATCTGATTCAGGGCAGTAGTGCATATGTTTTAGTTGGGCATTGTATGCTTATGAATGTCTAGTTTTTATTGTTGGCCGGCATTTGTTGCCAATTTCATTGTTGTTTGTCCAGGTTTTGGCTTCTATTAGCTAGTCCATTTTGATGTTGGACATTGGGTGTCTCCATTCTGTTGCAAGTGCATTTTGCTGCTGGACTGTCCATTTTGTTGCTGTCCTGGACAGCTACTGCATTTGTATCTCAAACTAGTGCTTTTGAGTTGGCTACCTTTGCATGTTTTTCTTTTATGTTTGTATCTACCCTTGGGGGTTGTCCCTTGGGCTGTTTAAGCCTTTCTAGGGGGCTTGTCCCTAGCCTTTTTCTATCTCCTCTGCTATTTCTTTTGGGTTCATCTGTGTCCAAGTTTGGTTAGAGTTCCCTTACAAGGGGCAACCTTGTTCATGTGCAGTTGTGTGCTGCATTTTGCTAGTTGCTTGCGCCTTCTCTTCTGCTTCTACTTCACCAACTATAGTTGTGCCTTACAGTGGCTACTCTTTGGTCATGTACATCCGGACTGCTACCAATCTAGATTTCAGTCATGTGGCATGGTGATATGCACCTTTTGTAGACGCTTTGAATGCTACGGAAACAAATGGAATTCTTAATCTTTCTGTTTCCATTTCATGGCTATGTAATAGACTCAAAATCATATCTCTCGGTACTAATGTTCTCTTGTTTCTGTTCCCTCTTTTTTAGATGGAATAGAAACAAATGGTACCCTTTACTTTAGTATCTTGTAGCCAATTGGCTTACGAGTCACTTTTCTTTATTCTTCTTTTTTCTTTCTTTTGTTTCCTCCTCAGGTTTGCCCCTTGTAGGCTATATATTCGGTTATCCCCTTTTTATTTCAAGCTGATTTATCCGAAAAAAAGAAAAAAGAATAGCATTTTCGTTCTACTAATTTTCTAACTTTCTCTTGTAGATTACCACAATTGAGGAACATTAATATGGAAGATGGACGTGATTTTCCCCCTTTTCCTTCTTCCTTTGTTTGTTGAGGTCGCTTTTTGTAATTCACTCTCCAACTATTATTAGCTTTCATTTTTGTGGGAGAAAATTAAATTACTTACATTGTATGTTACTCCGTAGAAAATTAAGTTTAGTCAATTGCTTTCAGATTAGAGAATTTTGTTCTATTCCTTGATTTTTTTTCTAAGAAAAAAAGAATGATACTCCCTCCGTCCCTTATTTATAGTCCGGTATTTCATTTTGGGCTATCCCTTAATAAGTGTCCATTTTATAAAGTTAGTGGGTAAAAGTTGGTGAATTGTCTATTTTGTCCCTAAAAGTAGATTCCATTTTAAAAAGTAAGTGAGTAAAAGTATAATGATGATGGGTAAATAGAGAAAGTGGAGGAAAAAATTAATGTGAAAGGTATAATGATGATGTCTTTTTAATAAGTTGGAATTACGAAGCAAGACACTTAAAAAGGGACGAAGGGAGTAGTTTACTACAGATCATGAATTAAAGCAACTAGAGGCCGGGGCAAATTTCCTCAAAAATTCGACATAGACTAATAAAAATATAAGGGTCATTGTGGCGGTGTCCAAGTTTTGAGGAAAGATTCCAACGTCGCGTAACTCGTACTGTGTTCAGATGTAACTCAATTGTCTCATAGTCGTATTTACAAACTTAAATCGAAATTCACACATTTATTCGGACCAACATACACTTCGTGTAGCCTAACTTACTATTAGAATTAAATTAAAGTATCGGTTGCTTTTCGGACCGCGTGACTAGAATTTCAAAAGTCAAGATTTTATATTTTCCTTTGACAATGGGTGGTTCTAATTTTTCTTCTACATAATATGAAAACCAAGGCTGGGATATGATATTCTGAATGAGAAATCTAATACTACCAATTACCAAATACTTGGAGAATCTATAATCCTCCTGAATCCTCTTTTTTCCTATTTCTTTTTGTTTGATTTGGGTTTGTTTGTGTGTAAAATGTAGTATTGCATAAAACCAGATTATTGCAGAAAGCTTTCCAAGGACTGGAATGAACAAAAATTTATTAACATTATTCTCTATAACAGATACAATTGAAATTTAATGGGTAACGATTAAAATTATAATTGATACAATCAACCATTTCATTTCTTTCCGTACTTAGAAATCAGCCGTGCAATCTCATGCAACAATGTTGATGCATCACCATCTTTACCAGAGAAAGGAGAGTTCCATTCCTGAAACTGATGGAGACTACCTGTGAAGTCTGTAAAGAGTCCATCCACTCCCATCTTGTTTACCCAGTATTCAAATTCATTATATGGGTCTTGATGAAAGTCGAAGTGTAAGAACACATTCTCATCCCGGAAAGTGTATGGGTGAACCTGGAATGAAATAACAGAACTGGGTCAAGTTTTTGCTCATACAAAAAATTCTCAGCTTTACCCTAGTCAAGAAAATTGGGAAGGAAAAGAAAGTACGACAAACTTTACAATACTGCTGAACATGATTTATGACTTGCACAGGTCCAGAAGTTTAATGCAAGTGGTAAATCATACTATCTAGATTCTTACAGAAAGTAAAGAAAGAAGTAGAAAATCTTGTATAGACTGCCTTTTATTTCTTGCGAAATTCAGTGAAACTGACTTTGTTCTGATTCATATACCATAGGAGTCCAATTAATCCTCGCCGAATCAGATGGTAGAGAAGTGGATTTCTGGAATGATAAACGGATTCCGGGTCTGGAGTCCTTCAAGATGAAATCTGTCAAGCAACAGCAGTGTTCAATCCACAAGGTTAGTGATGCCATAGACCCCATCGCGAACTCTTGGGATGTGGGAAAGCTTGATTCTTTCGCTACTCAAGAGGAAAAGAGGGCAATTCTTGCTGTTCTAGTAGCCTTAGGAAACAAAGAGGGCAAACTTGTTTGGCACTTCTCGCCAAAGGGCTCGTACTTGATCAAATTGTGTTACAAAATGGGCTGGACCATGTCTCAAGGGAAGGAAAGGATGGTGGAACCATCTTCTTATTGCTCCCCCACTCCTAGTGTTTGGAAAGCTATCTGGAATTTGAAGGTCCAACGGAAAATTAAGCACTTTTGGTGGAGAGCGTGTTGAAACCTACTTGCAACAAGGGACAACCTTTACAGGAGAATACATACTGGGTCCAAGGAGTGCCAAATCTGCCACATTCCCGGAGACAGTTGAACACATGCTATTCAGTGTGAGTGGAAACATGTCGTGTGGTTTGGTTGCTAAATGGATGGTTAATGTGTTGGAGTGCTTTCCCAAATGAGACAGAGACGAGTGAGTTTCTGGGCAAGGCAACAACCATTGGCTGGTTTATTTCGAAGGAGACGAACAATAATGTTTTCAGCCACAAAATAGTAGACCCTTTACAGGTTATCCAGAAGACATCCTCTTCAAGGCCAGGATTCCTTTCTGCAACAGAGGCTGATTGCGCATCTGTTTCTGGTTTGCAAAGAAGAAATGGGCTCCTAGAGGGGGCCTTGTAAAATTATTTGTGATGCAGCCATGAAAAAGGATGATTTTGCTGCTTCAATAGGAGTGATTGTTCGAGATTGGAAAGGTAAGCTCGTTGATGGTTTTGTACAAAAACAATATTGCTGTGTCATATTCCATGTTTAGCCTGCAACAATATGTTTATTTCTTTGACCAATCGATTAAGGGGTGCTCTTAATGCTCAAGTGGTGCGCCCTTTTGTCCTAAATCCAAGAGATCGAAGCGTCAATAATGTTCTAGGCTTCCCCCATTGAGCAATGTACTTCTCTAGCATATTAAGACCCTTGAATGCCTACTACATGAAATTGCCAGGTTCATGCAATAACTATGGATACTTTCGCAGGCCAGTATCAATTATTTCAGCGTGCTTGTACAAGTAGAAAGAAAAGCTAATATCAAGGGTGCTGAAAACTCTAGGAGTCACCACTAAAGGGAATGATGTGCTACCTTCTATGCCTTAAGATGCTCAATGAATCAAATTCCAAATAATGAGTGGATGCCTATTTTACCAAAACGAGTATTATATCACCCTCGTGCTCGGCAACCTGAAACCTGTTCCAACACTATTTGAACTGCATGATACCAAAAACTAAGCCCAATTTAGTTTACATTAATGGTGGTCTAGGAGGGTCAGTTGTACAACCCAACCTTTCATGTCCAAATCCAAACCACTGACCCAGAGTCCCCTTGTTTAAATCACATGATCATGTATATTTTTCCCCCCCTCTCTGATCGCTTGTTGCAAAGTAAGCAAACAACACATGAGCACTGTTTTTAACTGTCAAGAGCACGTGCAAGGAGTTCCAATATGAAACACAAACGCTGCATAGAATTCTCTCATGACAACACAAAAGATCTAAGAGACATGAATCCTTATACAGTACATTATGATCTTGATAAAACTGCCCTGCAGATGAACTTCATGAAGAAAGCATACAAACCTGTAGGTTGGAGGCATGCGCTCTGGCGACAAGATCAGTAGGTGTTTGCAAATAGTTATTCATAACAGGAACGATTGTATCCTTCCAAGGTCCGATTCCCACTACGTAATTCTTAATATAGTTAAAATAAGCATCCGAAGTGATTTCCCAATATGACTGCATGTATCAACAATAAATTAATTTTCTAGCAATAACGATTTCAAAGTAAACAGGTCAATAAGTAAAACAAATATCCAGGACATGCAGAAATAGTAAGTTATTTCATTAACTAGTTAAGAGAATATTCATTTAAGGGTTCAAAGTTTGAATCTTAGTTATGTCAAGTCAAAACACCGGATTACAAAACTTTGTATAAGCTATAAGCTTCTTCAATAAGGTATCTCAACTAAACAATGACCCAACAAAGAAAAGAAAGGTAAAAAGTTAAAGAGAGTTTGAACCATCCAAGGTCCAAAGTCCAAATTAGACATCGCAGAGTTCTATAGACTGCATAGATATCAAACTTTTACGTACAAAGTTCATCTTTTCCAACTTTTGAGAAAGATTTTGATGCCGGAAACTTGATGAAGCAGAGACAGACAAATATATTACTACTTCATTTACGTCCTCATACAAAAATTGGGCTTTTTGTAACTGATTTCTGGATCCAAGGATGCAAATAGAATAAACAGAAACCTGATTTGTGTCCTGGGTTGGTACTGTAACATCATCAATTAACAAGATTTTGGGCAGATCTGTCTGGTTTGAGACGTAAATAAGCGATGTTGGAGCAAATGACTGAATAAATGCAGGCTGTTTCAACCAATCTTTTGACAAATATGAACCTTTGTATCCATACTTCTTAAGCATCTCCACAAATTTGTCTTCGAATCTCTTACCACCTGGCCATTTCACCTGTTGCAAGGCAGCAGTTTGAACATCAGCACTGTAAAAACAGCATTTTCACAAATAGAAACCACCTGGCCATTGACTCCTTGTCAATGTCACGCTAAACCAGCATTTTAGTTTTTGCGCAGTCATTTTGCTAGCAGGACACCAGATGAAGCTTCACTCACATGTTGGTTGATAAGTACTGGATTTTTTATTTCTGGATATATCCCAACAATTCTTGATGCATCCAAAGCAATTGAAATGTACTCCTCAAAGGTGATGATCTGAAATTTTCCTGCATTTTACAGTAAAAAAAGAATAAAAGATTCGACAAAACACGGCTTCATTCAACATTCACATAGAGAACATATAAATGACATAAAAAATTACGTGAATTTGATTTTCATTGGTTAATGGAAGATTTAGTAAAAGCTACTTGTACAGCTACAATCAAGATGCGGAATCTACTCAGTTAATAAAAGCAACGCTCGAGTCTCCACATAAGAGACCAGTTCAAAGACTATGATCTCCCTTTCAAGAGGCCATCCTATTCAACCAGAATTCAAGAAAAGTTTGACGCAATTTTATCGACTTAAGTTTGACTTCTTCGAGATACAGAGGAAATGGGTCAAACTGAATTCTCTGATATAACTTGTTCAGAGAATAATAAGACAAGTAAATGAGATAGAAGTGCTTAACTTCCTTTACATCATGCCATTTTGGTCATCAGCCATAGAGAAACATTTTTCACATTGACCCAGGAAAAACTTATAACGTACGTGGAAGATCCTATCAGCTTGTTACCAGATCACGACACAATCAACTTGTATGACATTGTTGTCTCTCTCCCAGTATAGCTCAATATGATCAATTACAAGTCGATAATGAGATACGACGGATGAGGCTCAGTTACAATCACGCAGGCCACATCTTCATGCTATACGATACCACATTACATCTATCAATAAAATCTTCCACTCATGATAATTCCAAAAGGAACTTACCATTATATTGCTGATCCCGGAAGGGGTATCTCTGCTTCACCCTCAATGTCTTTAGTTCTTCTAGAGTGAAATCAACTGCATGTGATTCATTAAAAAACTCACTAAGACATTCATCCACAAAGGAGTTAGTTCTTAAGCGCGACAGATGCATACATCAGTGAGCATTATAAAATCAAAAGCACAAGAAAAAGCAAACTACCAGTGAAATAACCAGTTGTGTTGACCCCTTGGACGTCATAGGTCCTCTTACGATTTGCGCACTCCTTGTGTTCTGCTATATCAGTTGTATCATCAAGGGTAACATCATGGAAGCATATAAGAACACCATCTTTAGAGGATAGGATGTCTGTTTCTATAAAGTCTGCACCCTCTTCAATAGCTCTCTGCCAAAGAGTCATTTTCAAATGGTACATTGACAATCATTTTTCAAGAGTACATTGACGATAAGGAAGGGAGGCAATTCTGGATTTCTTTTGGAGAAAGGTCACTTTTTTTTATAAGCGGAGAAAGGTCACTTTGTTTGTCCTATTAACATGGTTATGGTCATTTTTAATTTTTTAGTCTTATTTCCGTGCACTTTCCAGGTTAGAACACGGCTGGACGTATCTAATTCTGTATTTTATTAGGTTCCGACTTATGACACCTCAACATTATGTCAGTGATTATGCAAATTGCTGGATAGAGGGTGTAAAATCGCCCAGTCATGTTGCACACATCAAATAATGTTATTTGGGTGCTAAACAGAGTCGGGTCAAAATCTCCTATGTTGAAATTGAAGTCATATTAGGACTAGGAGTATGATAAGACAAATGCATATACTACTCTTTCTATGCAACAAGACTTGAATTCTAGACAGACATTTTCATGACTTGCATGATGCTTCGTGCAGCCTTACCATGGAGTTACTCCTAAATTATATGACTCTCAGAGTTTCTAGGTGGGACGCTAAGAGTTCTTTATCATTCCCTCTTTCCTTTCACAAACTAATACTAACAGGTAATTGTTCACAGCCCTAGAAAAGTTCCCTCTTCAACCGCATCCAAGTCAAATGCAACTTGTTACCCTTCCTTTGTTCTTAGAACCCCATAATAGCTGTTCTCCAGACCATCTAGACAAACTGTTGCGAAAATCCTGCAACCTGAAATCTTTTAAAATCAAGCTGGAACAAATCTTTTCCACTTGAACACCTTATAAGCCTTCTTCTATATTAGAGAACCCTAATACTGTCAACTTACCCCACCAAAACTTCACCCGCAGGCATCAGAGGGCCTATTTCCAAGCTTTTCCACATCAAGAAGTCAACTCATAAGAAACACATTATGCATGATTTTGAAAAATGGCCATTTACCATTCAATGGCGTCAAAGATTTTTCTAAGATTACCATTTAACTGTAGCAACAAATTTTAGAGTTCACTGATTATATTGTATGAACTTACTAAAGATATAATTACACATGTTGAAACTGGTGCATCAGTGGCATAACGTCAAAGTTCAAACACAAACATAACAAAAGTTCTCTCTCCATGAAATTATTATAATCCTTTGCTAGCACAGCTTAATTGCTTTGATGTTTTTGTTTATTCCAAAATATATCCATATCTATTCACAACACTAGCGTGCTTGTACAGTTAAGCTAGTCCAAAGAGTCTAGGCTTAGACAAATTTGAGAGTAATGTTTTACTTCCTCCATCTTGAAGGGGAAAGTCGCCAAATTAAATGCATGATCAGAACAGAGAAATAGTATCCCGATATGCCAAAAATGATACTCCTACAGGCAAGCTTACCATATATGCAGCAGCAGTTTCTTCAGGAATCTCTCCATTTGAACCTCTATGTGCAATGTTATATGGACGGAAAGTCTGCAGAGGCTGTCTATTTTTATAGTCCGTTTTGCTAGGGAGTGGATAAAGAGGCCTTGAATAACACTCAACAAGGAGAATCAGAAAAATAAACGCAACAACACCTGTTGAGTGAATCACTATGAGAATGTACCAATTGAATCTGAACAATACAAGCAGGGAAAAAGCAGAACACAATGTTGATTTATTCACCAAATGGAAGGTTAAAAGACATGCAACAGTATGATGAATGAATTTCCTGAAAGTAAGGAGATAATCCTTCACATAGGCATGAGCAGCATGCCCTTGGTAATCACCGTCTAATAAGCGATATATTTTCCAAGAAACGAAGATTCAGCTCCAAAATGGAACTGAGTGACCAGTAAACGCCCTCCATCTCCAGCAATAGAACGAAGAACCAAAATTTCGGACCCATCTTTGATTGAAAGTAACCCAACATCAAGTCTTGTACTCTTTTCTGGTAGTTGAATGTGCCCCAAGGAACACCACACATAAATAAGTACTCCCTCCGTCCCAAATTGCTGATCCTTCTTTCCTTTTATGGATGTCCCAAAATGAATGTCCATAAACATAAAAAGTTGTGCAATATTACGCTTTCACCCTTTTTTTCTACATTCAGTGTCATTCAAAGCAGAAAGTAGGGGCAAATTGAGAACGTCAATACCAATTGTATTTCTCATCATTCTACCCATAAAAACTCGCTTCCCCAAAAGGGCAAGGAAATTGGGACGAAGGGTGTAGAATTATTCAACGCTCCTGTGGTACGATGTGGCATTTCCATGTGGTACTCCCAACTAATTATGTAACGAAAATTTTACGGGTGGGATATTAACAAAATGACTTCTGCTGGTTGCAAGGGGACAATGGTCGACCCATATAGTGTGTGTGTGGTGATATGCAGGAGTACCATGTAGGTACTACCACATGGTACTCTGGAAGCACCTACTAATTTTCCATAGCCGATTATGTCCCAGCATAGAGTTTTCTAGGAAGAGTTTAAGCAAAACACCCCACAATGAACTCCTGTAACAAGAGAACAGACACCCTGCCATGTCTGTTCTGTAGAAGCCTATAAGGGAATCATCCATTAAATTTGCCCGCAGTTATTACTAATCTATATCCCAGTTACAGGAGTTGAAGCCTTCTGTGTCCTGCTATTAAGCATAGCAAATGCATATACTATATGATAAAATCTTCTTTATCCAATTAATAGCTCCCGGTTAACATACAACTGAAGCAATGATTTGCATTGCATAAGACACACAGTCCATACTATATCTCTGATGACTCAAAACCGATATTCTTAAATGCAAAAGCTACAATGCTGGTTAATCATCGTAATGGCTTATCTAGTAGTAATCAATCACAATTCACAACCATTCAACACCAACAAAGTAAATAAATGACTTGCCCAAAATAGCGTAAAAATAAGTTCTTAGTCAATAACTATAATGATGCAGTATTACAGTTAATTGGGTCCAAAGTCTGCATTTATCATCAAACCACCAAATATATGAGAAACACAATCCCAAACGCAGAACCCAGAAAGCAAAAGGGTAAAAACACCAAACAAAAATAATGGCTTCAAAGAGAAACAAATACATATCACTTATGAATACCTACACAAAACAGGTACAGAACAAAGGCATGGAGAGAATAAGAGAAAGAGTTGGGTCGGATGCATACCGAATGAAGCCATGGTGTTGGCACACGTCACTCTTCCCCCACCCCTCTCTCTCTCTCTCTAGATGCTGTTTCTTGGTTTCTTATTTCCCCTCGGTTATTGTGTATTTTATACACGATCAAAAAATACTATAGTGCATAAGCATTGGATAGTGATTGGTCAAAGATGTATTGCAGGGGATTTGATTTATATTCCAAGCATATTCGTTTATGGATGATGATGTGATGCATGATTTCTATGTAGATCCACAGTGACATAAAGTTGAATTATTTTTGTTATTTTGTGAAATACTTGGGTAAAAGTAAAAAAAATTTACTTTTCTGATCCATCTCATCGAGACGATTTAATCTATAAAAATTTAGCACAAAACTAACAAATGAGACAAAAATTCAAATAAAAACAAATCAACTCATTTTAAGTTAAGTTTAGTCTGTTTCAAGATCTTCTTTTTTCAGAAAGTTAAAGTAATGTGTTGTTCATTTGAATAGCTAGTAATATGTTATTCATTTGAATAGCTAGCCAAGAAATAAATTTCTAGATTTGATGCTTTGATTTTGAAAATCTTTTGACTTAAACTCTTGCAGTTCTTGGTTGAGACGCTCCGTTCGTTTATCTCCCAAAGCTTAATGTGACATTTCAGATGGTCTATTGGTACACATACAAGTAATTGAGGAATCTACAAAGATTGATAAGCTTTTCAGAGGCAAGAGGGGTGTTGAATTTAGGAGAGCGAAAATTGAGAGAATATTTCTATATTTCTTGGATGAATCATTTATTAAGATACGAAACTCTTTATATACATACATAGAAACTAAACTAGGAAAGAAGTTAAACATGAAAAGAATAAATATATAATATTCCTATACTACAATCAAGGATCTTCAGCCAATCAATTAGGCAACCAATCAACCGAATTTTCCTCTAACACTCCCCCTCAAGTTGGAGATTGAATATCATGAAGTCCCAACTTGCCACTTAAATATTGAAATTGTTCATTTTCCCAAAGGTTTGGTGAAGATGTTTGCAAGTTGAGATTTTGACTAAACATAAGATGGGGCAATTACTCCAGCTTACAATTTTTTCCGAACAATGTGGCAATCAATCTCTATATGTTTCGTGCGTTCGTGAAAAAAGGGATTTTTGGCAATGTGGAGAGCTGCTTGGTTGTCACAAAATAAGGATGCTGTCTGGCTTTGTGGAACTTTGAGATCTTCCAAAATGTGTCGTATCCATGTAATTTCTAAACATGTTACAGCCATGGCTCGATATTCGGCTTCAGCGGAAGAATAAGCCAAATTGGTTTGCTTCTTTGATTTCCAAGAAATCAAAGAATTTCCCAAAAATACACAGAATCCTGTAATTGAACGTCGAGTTGTCTCACAGCCTGCCCAATCTGAATCACAATAAGCCTTTTACGTAGGATCATTGAACGAAGGAAATTGTGACGTCCCACTTTTTCAGTAAATAATAATAATAATAATATTTTTGACCCAAATTATTAAATCTTTCATTTTTCTTTTTCAAATTTCGTCCTAATAAAAAAAAAATGTTGGTCGTTATTTACTACACTTATTTTGAAAATTCATCTAAACTCGAGGAACTTATATTTTATTTTTATATGTAATATTGGGTTAATTGTGTAATTAGACAAGATAAGTTTTAAGTTTGAATGTAGGCAATTTATTAGGATGAGGAAACATATTGAGAACTAGGGTATATTATTTCTACGTTAATAGAGAGACCTAGGGCTTGGAGAGAAGTGTGCGGCAGAGAGAGAGAGAGAGAGAGAGAGAGAGAGAGAGAGGGGCTGATCAGGAGGAACAAGAGAAGTTGGGTTAGTGTTTTCCTTATCTTTTTACTTCCTTCTTCGTAATATATGCTCTCAATACAAAATCTACTATTATATATAGCATGTGTACATGTGTTGGCTGTGTGTGCCGTGGGTTTAATGGTTAGCTGTGGTGGCGTGATAGGTTCTGTTCATGGCTGGGTGCATGTATGTATATTATATTAGTAACCAGCACATATGCATATAGCTATAGTTATTGTAGTAGTAATTAAATGATAACTAATCTAGTAGTTCTTCATTTCATTGATTTCCGTATATGTGCACTTTTGTTTTTCAGACTAGAAGAGTATCCAAGCATTTCACTTTTGTGATCTAACTTTTCGATTGAGGTGAGTGGTTAAGCATGTGATCCCTTCTTTTGGAATCCTCTTGAGCCTATTGATTCTTTACAGTTCGTTCTTGGTTGTGATTCAATGAAAATTATTCCTATTCGTTGCTCTCATAATTATTGGCAATTGACGTACCCTTTGGCATACAAGGTTCATTGATAAAAATTAATAGGATTGTTGGATTGCCCATATTTTTCTTGTTGCTTGTTCGTTGCTCCATAATATTATTGTGACTCTGCAACGACACAGAGAATATTCCTGGTGCAGGTGACTCTGGTTTGCCGTTGTTCTTATGTGTTTGGGACCATGGATTATATTTATATTTGTGACAGTCCAAGGGAAAGACTCGTGAAATATCGTGGTGACTTTGGCTGCTAGGGAAAAGACTTGTGAAATACCCTGTGACTCTAGTGCTCAACGGATAGGGAAAAGACTTGTGAAATACCCTGTGACCCTATTCCGGATCGGCTTAGGGAAAAGGTCCCCGGCGCCATCCTGTGGTGACTCTAAGTACGGTGTTGGATCCAACGGGCAAAGTCCTGAGAAAATATTTGGCATTTGGTACTTGGTAATTGGTGATTATGGTTCCCACTTTGGTTTAAACTCCCGTTTATCGTCGTTCATCGTTCGGATATTATTGGACTCATTGTTTGGTATAATTATTGTGATGATTTAATTATTGTTCATATTATTCATTAATCTGTATTCGTCCTGTGGATACTATTTGTTGAGCCATTGACTTCGTTAGTTTGTTGGTATTATTCGTTGAACCTTCGACTCTCCTTAATTTGACACCATTTCTTTGGAACCCTCATTATCGTTCGTTCAAAAGTATGCCACTTTGTATTATCACCTTTAGCATGCTTAACTACTCACTGAGCTTGTCAACTGACGGATTTATTCCACATTTTTTTTCAGGTTAGTGCATGGGGCATTGTAGTGGACTCTGCGGCTTTGTCGGGACCTTCTGTTTGGACCTCTAGGACGTTTGCATTTTTATTTCTTTTCTATTATCAAAAAGCTTCCGCACTTTTATTTATTAGCTTCCGCAATTTTTTTTAATTGGCAGTTCGTTGTGGAATTTGGAGATTGGAAAATATCGGATATTGTGTCGTTTGCTTAAAAAAAAATATTGGGTTGGTCTCGTGCATTTTATTGTAATAAAATATCCAGTTTTTCATTAATTGTTTAAAGTTGCCAAAAATATTTTTTTTAATTAGGCTTCGTGTCCCATGAATGCTTCATGGTACACGGCCGGTCATGCTCCCGGATTTGGGGCGTGACAGAAATAATAATCCTTGACTAGGATTCCCTTTAATGAAATGTAAAACTCTTAGATAAATTGGCTTAGGATTTGCACAGAGTATACTAAGTCTGGCCTTGTTACTGTTAGGTAAATCAATCTCCCAACCAACCTTCTATATTTGGTTGGATCATGTAATGGATCGCCATCATCGGAATTCAATTTCAAATATGCCTCCATTGGGAAAGAATTAGGACGAGATCCTAATAATCCCACATCATTTAGAACATCCACCGCATATTTCCGTTGGGAAATGAAAATTCCCTTTTTGGATCGGGAGACTTCAATACCAAGGAAATATTTAAGATTGCCAAGATCTTTGATGTGAAATTGTTGCAAGAGGAATAATTTCGTCTACATAAATAAGTACTACAGTAAATGTGTTGTTTTCGGACTTGGTAAATAAAGAATAGTTGGCCTTTGATTGAGTGAAACTTGCCTTTTGAATAACACAAGAAAATTTGGCAAATCAATTACGGGAAGCTTGCTTCAAACCATATAATGACTTATTGAGCTGACATACCATATTCTCCCCCTGTCGATGAAGACCAGAAGGAAGGTCCACATAGACAACCTCATCAAGATAGCCTTACAAAAATGCATTATGAACATCCATTTGGTGGAAGATCCAATTGCAAGAAGCAACCACCGCTAAGAGACAACACACAGTGGTCAACTTTGCAGTGGAAGAGAAAGTCTCTAAATAATCAACTCCTTCAATTTTGAGTGTTACCTTTAGCAACGAGGCGGGCCTTGTAACATTCAATAGACCTGTCTAAATTGTACTTAATCTTGTAGACCCATTTGCAGCCAATGGGCTTATGACCAACAAGTAGAGGAACAAGAGACCAAGTATTATTGCGAGCAAGGGCATCAAGTTCAACTTGTATAGCATCCCTTCATTTTGGGTCAAGAATTGCCTCATCATAGTTAGTGGGCTCACGAAGATCGAAAATAGAAGCAAGAAAAGAATAATGGGCAGGAGAAATATGTGAATAAGAGAGAGAGTTAGAAAGAGGGTGCCTTGTTCCTCGAGTTGGACATGGCGACGGAGTGGATGATGGTTGGGAAGCAGTATGGGCAAAGGACATTTGATAGTCAACATGTCACGCAGATTGGGTGCGAGGTCGGGTTGAGTGACGAGGAGCATTAGGTGATGTGGAGGTAATTACGGAAGGTAGTGGGTCTGGTAGAATTGGTTGAGTGATTGGCGGTGGAATGTGGGTAGACTGATCGGTGAAGAATCGGTTGGGGGATCGGTGGGGTTGGGTGGAGTAACTGGGGTAGTTGAATTGGTTGGGTAATCGGTTGGTATATCGTGGGTAAGTGGGGTAGTAGAATTGGGTAAATGTGTGGTGTAGTTGAGGTCAGGTGCAGATGCAGGAACGGGGTGAAAATCAGGAGAAGATGTCCCTTTATAGGGAAAGATATGCTCATGAAAACGGACATCCCTACTTACCAAAAATTTGTGGGAATCTAAATCTAACAATTTGTAACCTTTTTGGCTTGTAGGATAGCCCAAAAAAATGCAACGCCTAGCACGAGGAGCAAATTTAGAAACAAGTTTGACAATAGTAGCATAACATAAACTTTCAAAAACACGAAGGTGGTCATAAGTTGGTAGATGACCATACAAGCACTCACAAGGTGTAATGTTAGAAAGGAGCCGAGTAGGCAATTGATCGATTAAATAAACAGCGGTGGTAACACATTCACCCCAAAAACGAATGGGCATATTTGATTGAAAAAGGAGAGCATGAGCAACACGCAATATATGACCATGCTTACGTTCAACAACTCCATTTTGTTGTGGAGTAGAGACGCAAAATGTTTGAAATTCAACACCTTTAGTTATAAAAAATGATTGTAGAGAAAGAAATTTGCTACCATTGTCACTCTGAAAGATTTTAATATGTGCGTTAAATAGGTTATTAACGAAAGTAAAAACAAATTTAAGTAAGGAAGAAACATTAAATTTATGAGACATAAGAAATAACCATGTACAATGAGTAAAGTCATCCACAATGGTTAAAAAATAACGAGCACCAGAATTGGTTTGATGTCTATGTGGCCCCAAATATCACAATGGATTAATTGAAATGGCAAGGTAGAAGAAATAGAACTTAATGGAAATGGTAATCTAGTCTGTTGGCCAAATGACAAACATTACAAAAATTTTCAAAAGGAAGAGAAATAGAAAAATTGGACTTAGAGATGAGGCGTAGACAGACATGTGATGGGTGGCCAAGGCAATAGTGCCAGGTAGCATTGGGATGGGTAGTATGGCAAGCAGTTGGTAAGGTTCGATCCAGTGACATGTAATAAAGGCCGCCCATTTGCTTACCCCATCCAATCATCTTGCTTGTAGCCAAGTCCTGCAAAACACATAAATCCAAAAACAAAATCACACAACAGTTTAAGGATTGAGTAATCTTACTGGGGATAAAAGATTTAATCAATAGGAATGCACATGGAGAACATCTTTTAAACTAACATCTTTATTGAAGAGGAGTGTGCCAGTAGAGTTAATGGGTACTGTGGGACCAGTAGGTAAATTAACACAAGGTGTATGGGGTGGATGAGAGTGAACGAATAAAGAAGAATCATAAGCAATATGGTCCGTGGCACCACTATCTAAAATCTAGCAATTCGAGGAGATAGAATTAAAGAGGGATGATTACACAAACCTGCGACATTTGCAAAAACATCATTACTACCCTTCGAGAATTGTGGCGCATTTACCATGGCAGTGGTCAATTGTTGATACTGCTCAGCGGAAAGTCCTGAGAGAGGCGGAGTGGCACCGTTGGGCGATGCGGCATGTGCAGCAGCAGGATTGGAGCGATCACCATGTTGCGAATTTTGGAGTCTCAGGCGGTAGCTTTTTGGTTTAAAATTGGAATCATGCCATGGTGCCCAAGTGGAAATCCATATAATTTATAGCAGTTTTCAATGGTATGTGTATCCTTTTTGCAATATCTGCAAAATAATCCTTCAGTATTGGAATTAGAAGGCGAAAAAGACGAGTTACCAGAAAACTTATTTGGATTGGAATTTTTAGTTAACCGCATAGCCGCTACAACTGAGAAATTGTCCATGGGTGAATTATTCCCAATTTCTCGTTGTTTCTCGTCCTGGCCATATTGTAAGCTTCCCGAATATCAGGTGCTAGCTTTAGAAGTAGTATTTGTCCTTGAATGGGATTGTAAGTATCGTTGAGCCCCATGAGAAATTCCATGAGACGATCCTCATTATGATGTGCATGCCGCTTACTCCTTTCACCACATTGACAACAATCGCATGTGGAAAGAGGGCGGTAAGAATCTAACTCATCCCAAAATCCATGCAGCTTTGTGTAATAGTTTGCTATTGACATAGCGCCCTGAACATGTGAACCAATGGAACTTTGGATTTAAAATATTCGAGGCAGATTACCTTAAGCGAAGCAGGCTTGAAAATCTTCCCAAACGTGCTGGGCTGTGGGAGCAAAAAGCATACTTGAAACTAGATCCAGTGAAACTGAATGAGAAAACCATGAGATCAACATATGGTTGTGGCTCTTTCCCATAGGTCGAACTCATCGGGATTGGTAGACTTGGAGGGTTTCTTGAACTTTCCAGTAACAAAATCTAATTTGTTCTTAATGGAAAGAGCAATTTCAACAAATCTACTCCATGTTGCCCAATTTTCGCCATTTAGTAGTTGTGAGCAAAGCTTGGTGGCGGAAGTATTTGAGTGATGCAAATAATAACGGCTTGACGGGTCAAGCCCTAGTTTGAGACTAGAAGAAGCACTATCATCTCCCATGTTAGGTTGATAGAGAAAATGAAAGGCTTCAGAAAAATCAAAACTTGGATCCAATTTTGATGGAGAAAAATAACTACGGTGGGGAGAGAAAAAGAAAAAAAAATACTAGGTATAAAATCCTAGCTCTGATACCATGATGAATTTAGGAGAGCGAAAATTGAGAGAATATTTTTGTATTCTTGAATAAATCATTTACAAAGAAACGAAACTCTTTATATACATATAGAGAAACTAAACAAGGAAAGAATAAATATACAATATTCCTATGCTACAATCAAAGATCTTCAGTCAATCAATTAGGCAACCAATCAACCGGATTTTTCTCTAACAAGGGGAGACAAAGAAGAGAAGAAAAAAAAGTTTAGGTACACTAGAACAAGGAAGTACAAATTTACGACTCAATCAGATAATCACTCTTAGACTTATTCAGAAGTAAAAATGTATACAGTGGCTTGACAAATAAATGACAATTGGAGTAATCACCCTTACTCTATCTAGTCGTTGACAAATGTATTTGACTTGAATTTTCTTGTCTCAATTAATTCATGGGCCAACCAAAATGGCAGTGTGTTTCATGGCCCTTGGATCACTTGTATAATGACTCTCTTTCTTTTGGAATTATGCTCATTCTTTGATTGATTATTTGCCTACTAATTTTGCAGTGTAGTATTCTGTAAAAATTGAAGGACCAAATCATTACTCCCAGATCCTGGAATTCAGGTTGTGTGCAGATTAAAGTCCAATAAACTAAACCAACGACTCCATGAATTACCAAAGCCTTCAAATTCAACTTCATAAGAGATCTTTGTTGTTTTGTGCTAAATAATGGACCCAAAATTTTTTTGCCCTAATGTAAATTTTTCCCATATTTATTATTTTGGCGTCAACTTACATGAACAATTCATTTCATACCAACGACATAAATTTAATAACTAAATAATAATGAATTAAACTAAATTTCCCTTAATAAAGACAATTGTCTCTTTTTTGGTAGTATTTTTGCTCTTAGCGTACAGAATACTATTTTTTGAAAAATAACATGCAAAAAAACAGCCCAATCAAATCATTCGCACAACACGATCCAAACTTCAAATTTTATATTAAAGATTTAGGATGCTGAAGTTCGAAAAAATTAAAAAAAGAAGTTAAACAATTGGATCAAACAAGTTCAAAGATTGAGAATATTTTTAAAAAGGCGTATACAAAACTTATATCTAACTTAATGAATGTCGTGGATTATTTCTATAAAACTCTACGTGCTGCACTCGTAAGGACAACGGACGGGAATCACGCGGTAAAGATCAACTTAAATTTCATTTTGTTCCAACGGTAAAGATGTTATCCAATTAATGGTGTCTGTTCAAATGGCATCAGTTCGCCATTAACCTTTGTGCCCGTTCCGAATAGTTGCTTCCCTTTCGCAAGGTCACTTCCATAACTAAAAATAGGGTCTTTGCCTTCCCTTTTTATTCATGTTTTTCGCATACAACCGCATACCACATATCGTATTCAAGACAGGAAAAACACACTTTCTAAAACTTCTCTCCCCTTAGCCCAACCAATTTTAAGGAGTTGCCCTCCTTCCTTTCTTAAACATGCTCATTATCTCCCGCTTTAAAGAAATGCTGATTACTGTCATGAATGATCCTACAATTTTAAAACTCATGATCAGATAACATTCATTCAATGAAACACTAAAGACTATACATAGCCAAAAAACCCATGTGCAATGCACGTGCCCAACCACTCGTGACATAAAAAAAAGCGGTTAAAGTCTATAAACAAGAAGTCATTTAATTTCTAAATGTACACGTTACTCACATCTTGTACAAGTCCAAAAGATTGATAAACTTGAATCATCGCGGTGATTGGTTGCCGCAGAATATAATCTATAATATTATTCTCTGTCACAAACTCAGGAACTTTCTTATATGCTCTTATCCACACTTTGTTTCCTTATAGCATAGAATAAGAAATAAAATGTAACAATGCGTATTTTTTAATTGTGTAAAAGCAACAATTCATATTTACTCCCCATAAAGCTACAATGACTTTAGAAAAAATAGGTTTCCTTATTTCCATGCTTTGCTCCAACCGATCAAGCCACTACTTCACATCGGCAACAGTCACCTCCACCTTGCTTTGGTGTTGGGTTGCCTTCCATGGTTCTCTTCGTTGACAAATTTCGACATGGTGCTCTTTCCTCCTTAGTTGTGATGCCTTCGTAACCTTGCTCTGATACCAACTGTCATGGCCTTAATTAGAATTTCCAAAGTCACATGCTACGTTGCCTTGACTTGCACCTAAGTAAGCTAAAAAATGGAAGAGAGAGAGAGAGAGAGAGAGAGAGAGAGAGAGAGAGAGAGAGAGAGAGAGAGAGAGAGAGAGAGAGAGAGAGAGAGAGCATACATGCTTTATTATCAATTTGAGTGCAAAGCTTTCAAGTGGTTTGGGCAAAAGAGGTACTCACCTATTTATACACAACATACCCTAGAAGCTTCTCAACTATTCTACTCTTCTCAACAATTATTTATACAAGTCTAGATTTGTGTACAACACTCTAGATTATTCTAGGGAGATGGTTCTAGAAGTTCTCTACAATCCTCTAGGGCTTCCACATTGTTCTAGGGAACTCTAGATTGTTCCAGAAAGTCTCCTTGTCTTGGTGGGAAGCATGCCAAGTGTTTGTCAAAATGCTTGGGTCCTAACACTAGTTAAAACAAAAAGATGCTCTTTTTTTTTTTTTTTTTGATCATAGATGCTCCATTTTAGATATTTGCAGTTATTGTTGAAATTGTTAAACTTTTTATTTGAAAAAAACTATATTTTGAAGAGTACTTGTTTGTAGGAATTGTTACGGTACTAGTATAAGTTTCAAATTTAAGCACCTGCAAAAAGTGTGTACATTAGGCATGGTATTATTCTTTTTTTTTTAAGGAATATTTAAATATCCATCCTCTTTATACATGCTATGTAAGAATTCATCCTGCCCTTTTTTCATGCTAATGTTTTCATCCTCTTAGTGTATGAATTACCTTTCTTACCCTTTTCACTATGATATACATATATTATGTTATATTGCTTTCCTAATTTAGTAGGATTAGATTGGATTGTTTTCCCAATTAGTAGGATTGGATTGGATTGGAATATTTTCCTAATTCAATGGGATTTGGTTGTAGGAGTCCTCTAGCATTATTTTCGGATCTTCCATATCCCAAAAATCATGCCTTCCATTCTTTGCTAATTAAACTTCTTCTGTATATATCCAAGAAGGGGATTTGGGAGCTCTGCTGCCCGGGGGCATAGTAGCCCCTACCCGTGTGCCCCCCTACCCAGCATGGTAAACGGCACCGTTTGGTTTAAAAAAAATTCCTAACCATCAACTTGCAATCCTATGGAGCAGAAATGTAATTATGAGAGCTCTAGAGACAAAATTTGATTATGTCTTTTTAGAATAATATGATCACAATAATAAGATCTTCACACCCGTACAAACGGATTAAAAATTAAAGCACTTAATTTTTTAACTATATTTTTTAATATATAAATAGTCTAAAAAAATTAAGTGTGAAAATTTTCACCCCGTTTGAATCGGTGCAAAAATCTTGTTATTCTGATCATATTAACAAGATCTTTGCACCGATTCAAATGAAATGAAAATTTACACACTTAATTTTTTTGAGACGGTTTATATATTAAAAAATATAGTTAAAAAATTAAGTGTTTTAATTTTTAATCCGGGTTTATACGGGTGTGAAGATCTTATTATTCTGATAATATTATTCTAAAGAGACATAATCAAATTTTGTCTCTAGAGGATCATAATCACATTTCTGCTCCATAGGATTGCAAGTTGATGGTTAGGAATTTGTTTTTTAAACCAAACGGTGTCGTTTACCATGCTGGGCAGGGGCTACTGTGCCCCCCAGGCAGCAGAGCCCCCGGATCCCCAAGAAGGGTATGAAACCCCTCTTCCTTATTTCGATATTACCATTCCCCATTGACCTCCCCACCCATCCCGTCAACCTCACACCGCCCATCCCATCTCACACCACCTGCTCCATCGATCATCCCATCCCATTCTGTCCCTCGTCCTCTATCCCTCTCCATCGTCATCACGTTGGCGATCCACAACCCGACCCACTCTTGGGCCGTCGCCATCAAATTGCAGCGGCTCTCAATCGCCGTGATTTGCCCAGACGACTCAATCCCGACCGTCACCGAAGAATGGCACTCCGTTGCCATTGTCATTCAACTTCAACTTTGCCAAAATCAACGGGTTCAGAAACAATGACTTTGGGTTTTGTTTCTAGGTTTGTATATATATGCATCTGAAGCTATTTTAAAAAAGATGTGTTTGCCTTTTCAATTGAACTAGTGTTTTCCTCATAAATGAGAATATACTTACATATTTTGTTGTTAAATAAAAGTAGATTTCATGGTGTTTTTCATTGTTCATGAATGTTTGATGAAGAAATGGATAATAATCCCATGATTTTCGGTGAATTACCTATGTATGTGTATATCCCCAATTTTGTTGGTGGTTGGGTTGTGTTTACGATTTCATGGTGTGTTTATGTATTTCATGATTTATTAAGGTATTACGGTAGGTCAAAGATCTGCCATCGATTTGATTTCTATTGCAAGAATATTCTTTTTCTCCATCTCATCTGAGGCACAAGATGCGCCAAGGATTCATACGAGTAAGAATGACAATGGGTCGGGTTTAGATCATGGTACTCTAAAGACCAAGGGCAACGCCCAGTGGTTGTGGCACTTTCTTATTAGATAAACTAGGATCAAAAAAAAAAAAAACTGTCTGGGTTCGAGTCTTATCACTGTGAATTGCAGCACCCATACCCTATCCCCTCCTATCGATTGACCAAAAAAAAAAAGATTCGGGGTACTCTTTTCATACTTGATCCTCAAACTGTGCTCACTTTTATACCCATATCCGTATTCAATTGGGGATACTTTAAAGCCACCAAACAAATTCCCATATGTATAACAAGTAAAACGGGTTGACCCAATACCCAATTAGACATCGAAGAAATTAAGAGTTGAACACTTTAAAAGATTTTATGAAACCTTAGAGATAAAATAGTGTTTAAGAAAAAAAAAACTTAAATATACCACAAAGTTATAAAATTAGTAAAGATGCAAGTTAGTGCAACAAAGATATAGTAACTAAGTAAAAAATGTAAGTGACTAGTAAAACATCAACAATGAAATTCTTTATCACTAACCAGGTTGAGAAAAATATATTTGTGTAAGGGAGATGTAATGTATAAAGGGTATTACAATGAAATTAATTAAAACGGATACGATGGTGCTGGTATGGTTATTCGGGTGTGGGGCAGAAAAACCATTCCCTCTCCATACCCAACCGGATATTAATATATACATTCTTAATTGGGTAAAAGTAAAACAGTCATATACAATAGTAACAACCCACCCAGACTCACATATTTGACAACCCTGGACTCTCTAGCATGAACTGACGATCATGGGAAATCCTACGAATAGATAAAGTTTTTATTATTGTTCTTTTATGATTGTGCAATTCATTGGACGCTTCGAATTATTGTCTATCAAAGAAAGTAATTCCGGCAATTGATTTTGTCTCGTTAAAAATAAGGATATATATATGTAGTATCTTTTTGCTGATCGTTAAATTAAAGCCATGATACTAAAAAGTGGGAAGTAGCAAAAAGAATGGAGAGAGAAAGAAAGAGAGAGAGGGAGAGGGCCAGAGCGCTAGGGAAGGCAGTGGTTAAGGGTGCAGTGAAGGGAGGTCATGGTGGTTGGGTTCCAGTAGTTAGAAACCACAAACCCCATTACAATGGGATGTCTGTGGTTATGGAGATTTTTACGCTGTTTGTTGACAACATTCTAGAGGGAAGGGATCGGCTTTGGTTATCAAAGATGTTTAACAAGTTTTGGGTAGTTGGATGCTTTCATCCCAAGGAAGAGAAGTAAACGAAAGGGCAGTATGTTTGGTTTTGTTAGATTTGATTGCCATGTGTCGGCCGGAATGGAAGTCTCTAAACTGAATGGTGTATGGGTAGACGATAAGAAGTTGTTTGTCAAAGAGGCGTGTTTTGATCTCAGGGAAGGACGACAGAAACCTAGGGTACCTAGATTCCGTAAAGAGAGGGATCTTGGATTAAAGCAGAGGGCTAAAACCAGCAGTATTAAGGGCGACGAGGAGAGAACTATTAATGAATAAGGGGGTCTTTATGGAACAGGAGAAGTCCAGGGAGATCTTTTATCCAGGTGTTGAGGGGTGAGACATCTAATCTGGGGGTCTCAAAAGAACAAGATATCACTATCAAATCTGATGGTGGTGGAAATGGTTGGTTCAAATCTGATGGTGGTGGAAATGCATGGTTGGTTAAATCGGAATGCGGTGGTGGTTATGAGCAGGGTTGTTTCGCTGTCGATGTTAAAGGAGAGCTTTACCAATGAGTATAACGAGGTGGTCCAGTTTCAAGCATTGGGAGGGAGATCAGTGCTTATCACTTTCCAGAAGAGCGAAGCTAGAGACTCTCTGATCAAGGGGCCGTGGATGGAAAGATGGTTTGAAACGGTGAAACCGTGGCAGGGTGAGCCAGCCAGCATTAAAAGGTTCGTGTGGTTGACTTGCTTAGGCGTGCCTCTCAACACATGGAATGCTGCAACCTTCAAATGCATTAGGGAGGTATGGGGGTATTTCATTTTGTTGGATGAGGAGACTTTGAAGGATCTCTCATTCAACGAAGGAGACTCTGAGGATAGAAAAGATGGATCAGATTGGAAGTGCATGGAGTGAAGTATGGGGTGCTGGTTAAGGAAGAATCATCATTTGTAGACCCAGAAGAGATAGGAAAGTGGGTCTGTAAACCAATGATGAAGGTGGGAGTAAAACCAACGATGGAGAAAACGCAGGGGGAAGGTGGTTGGAAACCAGGCATCAGAGGCGGCTCCATTTGTGTCCTTCCATGGTTGGTCAACTGACCACCCAAATTTTTTTTTTTGCTTAGAAATACATGTAAATTTTGGAACTAGCCTACTTTGAACACCCAATTCAATTGTCAATGAACAGCCAACCCAATTGTTTGAACATCCAATCCAAATTTTAATGAACACCCACCCCAAAAATAGCCCACAAATTAATCCACTTGAAATTGAAAGCAATCTGCGCAATCAAATGGAAGATCAATGGATGAATGATTGCTTAATTATTTATATAGAGAGTGTTGTATTTGATACTGTTGATAACGAGGATATCATGCAACGGTTTCAAAATATGAAAACTCGTCGAGGGCAATTGTAATAGCTTATATACTTTGCTATTTTTGGGTCGCATTTTAGATATTATGTATACAGTTAGCTTCACCTAAGGGCATCCGCGCTTAGCAAAGCGCAGATGTCTCCTTTTCTGATAGAATTTCGATGACCTGAGCCGCTCAATGTAATCAGAACGTGGTTTTAAGAGTTCCCGCGAGAAATCAACAAAAAAAAAAGACTGATAAGAGCTTCATTTGAACGGTTAAAAAAAACCTGCTCGGATGGAGCCCTTCCTAGTCTTTTTTTTTTTGCCAATTTCTCGCGAGTACCCTTAAAATCACGTTCTGAACACATTGAGCAGCTCGGATCATCAAAATTTGATCAAAAAATGTGAAGTCCTTTACTTAAGCTAAGTAAGGACTCCCTTATAAGAAGGAGACTTATTATGTATAACTTTTTGTTTATACATAGTTGTGGTTTCTCAAGATAGTATAGTGCAATTTTTGAACACCCTTAGAAGAATTTTTGGAGCAGCCACTGCCAGGCATGGTGGAGCGGGATGTTGAAGATGATGACGTGGAAAGCAAAATACAAAAACCAACCAATAAGGAGAAGGGGGTAGGTGAGAACGGCAATCAGGTTAGACCAACAAAGGGGCTAGTTGTTCAAAGGAAAAGGATGGATCATGAAGAGGTTAGGGGCCCTAGGCAGAAGGATGTTGACATGCATTTAATGCATTTCAGCGCAGGTAACAAGACTGATATAGGGGATTTTGAATCTGCTGTGGTAGACTCTATGGACCCTATTGATTTGGTGGACTTTAAACCAATGCCTCAAACCCATTCTTTGGGCTGGGCCAATACATCAATGGAAAAGGAAAGTCTTGGGTTGGATCGAGGTAGAGAAGGTGGTAAGGTGGGTTTCCATTAGACTTAGGCCCATGAGATGGACGGGCAGCCCAGTTCCAATCCCTTTGCTGCGAAGTCCAGGGTGATAGACTCTGAAATCTCAAAGGATCCCATGCCGAAGTCCAGGGTGATGGACTCTGAAATCTCAAATGATCCCATCTTAGGTTTGGCCGTGAAATCTAGGTTGATGGACTC
This sequence comes from Rhododendron ovatum, assembly GCA_019656835.1. Lineage (NCBI taxonomy): Eukaryota > Viridiplantae > Streptophyta > Magnoliopsida > Ericales > Ericaceae > Rhododendron > Rhododendron ovatum. The sequence goes on from CM033790.1 coordinate 14,532,576, forward strand.
GAAAATCTCAGAGGATTCCATCTTAGGTCCTTCTAACCAAGTGGTGGATGGTGTGCCCCCTTTCTCCCATATCCTTAGCATTAATCTCATGGTGGACTTGAATGATGCAGAGTGCAGAAGGAGAAGGCGGAGACAGATGTCCAACCTCATTTAGATCTACGAGGAACTGTGGAATGGCTTTGGAGAGGAGGGTTCAGAGTCAATCTCAAACTCCTCGGCGGATTCCGTTCAAAGCTTTCAGTGTACAATCAACGAGGTAAGGGCTACTACGGCTGTTGGGGCTAAATTAAATGTTCAATTTTTACCGAATGATGGTAGAATCTTGGAAAAGATGAATATGCTTGAGAATAAGGAGGCCACTCTCTTATGCGAGAGGGAGAGGGGTATTTAGTTGGTTCGAGTGACCAATTTGTGGTGAAAAATTGGGGACAATTGGTTTTTATGCAAATTTTGTCTTGAAATATCAGGGGGTTGGGGAGCGGGGTAAAACAGAGGTATTTGTCGAAACTAATAAAAAAGAGGAAACTAGATATGATGTTTGTTCAGGAGACTAAATTGGAATCAGTGGATCGCATAGCAATACAACGAATCTGGGGTGCAAGCAACATGGAATTTGCATGTTTTAGTTCTGTTGGAGTGTCGGGGGGTTTGCTAATCATTTGGAATGATTCTTTCTTTAAAGCGTCTAATTTGATTATTCATAGATCTTTCATTCTGCTATAAGGGACTATCAATGATTTCCCTTGTACCTTAGTGAATATCTATGCTCCGAACGTTGTAGTTTCTAGAAGAGAACTCTGGGAGGATTTGGTGGTTCTCAAAGCAAACTCTCATGATCCATAGTGCATTGGAGGTGATTTCAATGAAATTAGAGATGTGTCTAAAAAGGTGGGTTGCTTGAGATTGGAGAGAGGTATGAAGGACTTCTTGGAGTTCTACAATAACTTGGAAGTTATGGATATTCCCATGATGGGAAGGAAGTTCACTTGGACTAATTACCAAAACCATGCTATCCACAGCCGTCTGAACATATTTTTGATGTCCCAAATGTTCCTTGATAGGTTTCAGGTCTTGCAATGAGATTTACCAAGGCCCATTTCTGATCACTGCCCCTTTATGATCTCGGATGACAATAGAGACTGGGGTCCTAAACCATTCAGGTTTTTGGACATGTGGCTGTCTAATCCTAATTGTATGAAGATAGCTAAGAAATTTTGGGATCAGCCTCAAGTGACTGGATGGGTGGGCTTTATTATTGTTCAGAAGCTAAGAGCCATTAAAGGCAGATTGAAAGTGTGGAATAAAGATGACTTTGGGGATATCAACAGTGCTCTTCAGGATACCGAGGCCAAACTTCACCATTTTGACACTCTTGCGAAAGAAAGACATCTGACTGATGTGGAAAAGGCACTGAGATGTGTAGCAAAGTCAGAATTCTGGAGACTCTCTAAGCTAACGAAATCCCCTTGAAAACAAAAATCAACGATGGATTGGCTAAAGTTAGGTAACAAAAATACTAGATTTTTTCAAATCACAGCAAATAATAAATTCAAGAGGAATCTGATGGGTTCAATGAAGGTGAATGGGAGATTGGTGGAATATCCTAATCAAATTAAAGAAGCTGTGATAGATTACTACTGGAATAATTTTAAAAAAGAAATAAGGATTAGGCCAGTACTGGGGGGAGTTTTTAACATGAAATTAACTAGATCTGGAGGTAGCAAGACGACTTAAGAATCAATTTGAGGAAAAAGAAATTATGACAACCGTGAAAGGATGTAGCAGTCACAAAGCCCTTGGGCCAAATGGCTTCAACTTCTCTTCTGTAAAGAAAGGGTGGGACTTTATGAAGGAGACGGTCCTCCAATTCTTCACAGAGTTCCATGCAAATGGGAAGCTCACCAAGGGTATCAACTCAACATTTGTGGCGCTGATCCCTAAGGTACCTTGTCCAGTTTCTTTTAAAGAATATAGGCCTATCAGCATGGTGGGGTGGGTTTATAAAGTTCTTTCTAAAGTGTTGGCGAATAGAATCAAAGAACACATTCTAGTAGTTATTGGGGAAGCCCAAGCAGCTGTCATTGGTGGGAAACAAATCCTTGATGGCGTCCTCATAACCAACGAGGCCATTCATAGCTGGAAAAATAGTGGGCAGGGGGGCCTTATCTTAAAGCTAGACTTCGAAAGAGCATATGACTGCGTTAATTGGAGCTTTTTGATCGATATGCTGTCAAAGGTTGGCTTCCGGGAGAGGTGGTGTAGGTGGATTTTGGAATGTCGTTCCTCAGTTTCTATGTCAATCCTAATCAATGGTTCAGCCTCAAAGGAATTTCAGACTCAGAAGGGTCTTAGGCAAGGGGACCCTCTTTCACCTTTTCTTTTTGACATTGTGGCAGAAGCACTCAACATAATGCTAGAAAGAGCAAATGAGAGAAATATCATCAAGGGAACTGTAGTGGGAAGGAATGTGATCTCTATCTCTCATCTACAGTTTGCGGATGACACCATCCTTTTCTGCAATAATGACCCGGAGGAGATGACAAACATCAAAAGAATCCTAAGGTGCTTCCAATTGATGTTAGGGTTAAGAATCAATTTTTCAAAGAGTTCTCTATGTGGAGTGAATGTTCCACCTGTAGCGGTAAATTCTCTGGCTCAGATTATGGGGTGTAAAGTGGAACATCTCCCCATCAAATATCTTGGATTGCTGCTGGGGGCGAACCTAGGGAGGATAAGGACTTGGGACCCTGTTATTGAGAGAACTGAGAAGCTTTTGAGTGTATGAAGAACTCGTTGCATTTCGACTGGTGGCAGATTGACCCTTATCAATTCCAACACTGGGAGCATGCCCATTTATTTCATGTCTCTGTTTAAAATGCCAGTAGCAATTGCAAGAAAACTAGAGAAGCTTCAAAGACAATTTTTTTTGGGGTGACACTACTTACAAAAAGAAGATGCACATGGTTAAATGGGACTGATGAGCACCTAATATTGTAGATATTTGGTGCGACTAGTCTCGTTTTATGTTATTTTAACTTGCATTTATTTAGCTTTATAGTGATATTGCACGTAAGGTAGGTTTTTGTGTATTTCAGGTAATTCGTATAAATAAGACGCGTTTGAATGCCAAAGAATGCTTCGGGTGCAACCAAGTACTCAAGGCCACATACCACCCCGTTGTGGTGCTCAAAAATATGGTTTGGAGTTTGCTTGGGTCGCCCAAGGGTCAAGGGAATTGAAGGAGAAGTGAGGATTTCACCAAAGCTACTCATCTTCGGACCAGTTGAGGGTAGAATTGTCATAACTTTTGATGTACAAACTACTTTTGATCCAAACCACTTGGGTTAGAAAGTAGACTTGACAATCTTTCCAACAGTCCAAAGGACACCCAAATCCGAGTTCAAGAGTGTCCGGAGTGAACCTGCGAAATTGCCCAAAAAATCTGTCTTAACAGATAGATATTGATACCAATGCAAAAGGTATCGATACCATTCACCTTAAATCATCCCGTAGCTATCCAAGAGCAAGGGTATCGATGCCTTTTGGTATAGGTATCGATACCAATGTCTTTCGGGCTGATTTTTGACAACTTTTTTTTAACTTTAATTTTCATAAGTAGAAATTTTCTTTTTATGGCAACTTTATTAGATATTTGGTTGAGAGAGATGCAACCTTGTATAAATAGGCCTCTCTCTCTCTCTCTCTCTCTCTCTCTCTCTCTCTCTCTCTCTCTCTCTCTAGTATGTAGATATTTATGCTGTAAGTCTTTTTCTTTCTAAGAACTCCATTAAAGTCTTCTCAAGTTTTCTAGTTAATTTGTTCAAGAACTCCTTAAGGTATTAGTCGTTTATTGTTTTCTCATTTATTAATGTTGTAGCTACTAGTTGGATCTTCATATATATCAAGTTTATTTTCGATTCTATCGGTTAATCATGTTTTCCAATTCTAGCATGCTTTCTAGTCTTTTCATTATGAGTGAATAGTCTATTAGGCTCGGCCATGGGGTGATTAACACCTCATGACTTGTGTTATTCTTGCGTTTCTCAACTCATGGCTTGAGGTTTGATATGGAAAATGAGAAGGATTCGCCTTTTATATAACAAAACTTGCCAATGTTAATCTCCGGTGATCATGTGCTCGCTCACATGGTTCCGAAGCAATGTCTCGGTTTGTGTTTGCCAAGAGAATGAAAGAGCTCAATCGTTTTCCATACTACACTTCTAGTCTTTATTGGTTTTCATAGCTAAATCTTTCGGTTGATAGCCTATGCCGTGCGATTCAACCATGTTCTCGTTGAGAATTGTTAGATGGCTAAAGTTATGAGTGTTATGAACTTCTATGCCTTGCCGCCTTTAATTCTTAGTCTAAACTCATTTTCTAGTCTTTTTCTTAAGAGTTTATATCACCTTTCAAAGCAAAACTAAAAGTTGGCTGCCTAAATGCCGGAAATCCTTACATCTAAAAATCCTAGCAAGTTATAAAGATTATCTCTGTGGGAACGATTCCGAACTTTCCGGTATTTATGCTGACAACAACCTAGCCCTATGCTCGGGGTAAATCAACCCATTTCAACGGTTAGGTTTTGACGAAGTAAGGACAAGATTGCAAGAAAGAAAGATGATGGAGGTTTGGGGGTGAAAAGGATGCTGCAATAGAATCTTGCACTACTGGCCAGGCGGTGGTGGCAATTTGGCAAGGATAAAGAGTCCTTATGGGTGAAAGTAATCAAAGGTAAATATGGGCTGGATACAAATTGTTCGCTCCCCAATGCATAAGGATCTGGATCAACTTCGAGAATATGGGAGGATATTTGTTCATTAGAATATCATTCATCTCATCTAGTTTACTCTATTCGTGAGGGTTGTAGAGTTCAAGTAAATTAGGGTAACGCCACTATGTTCTGGGATCATACCTGGCTGGGAGATTCACCATTGAAAGAGGATTATCCTAGATTGTTCTCATTATCTACTCAATAAGAGGAGAAGATCAGCAACATGAGGGTGGTTCTTGAGAACTTCTGTTTAGAAGAAGTCCGTTTGGGTGGGCGAAGTAAGAGCTGGAAAACCTGAAACAGAGACTTTAAGGAGTCACTTTAAACCCAGCCAAGCTTGATCAGTTACAATGGAGGTGGACGGGAACTTCACAGTGAGATCTACTTATGAACGTTGGGAACTATTAATTCATTCAAGCAACGCTCTTCTGGGATCATTCTGGAAGAACTTGGGCCCTTCGAAGGTGGAAATTTTTGCATGGTTGGCTATCAAGGAGAAAGCAGTTACCAGATCTGTACTCCTTACTAGAAATCTGATAAATGAGATCCAATTAGCTTTATGTCCATTCTGCTCTTTGCACCTTGAAACTCATCAGCACCTGTTTTTGCACTGTCATTTCTCTTAGGCTGTTTGGTCACTCATTTTGGAGTGGTGGAACATCAAATGGGTCTACCCACTATCGGTTCCAGACTTAGCCAAGTGGTGGTTTGCTAATGGGTTTCACAATTTGGAAAAACATATTTGGGAAGCTTGCTTTTATGCTACATTATGGTCCTTATGGCTGGTAAGGAACAATTATGTTTTCAACAACTCAATGAAATAGGCAAGGGAGGTGGGGGACCTAATCAAAACAAGGGCTACGATGTAGATGAAGGCGAAATTTGACATCAAAGTCTGCACAGTGGAGGATTTTAAGGTTTTCTTAGATGGTATTCAAAAAGTAAGATTGTAATTTAGTTCTGAGGGGGCTATCCAACTGTTGGTTGGTGGCGTTTTTAGTTTGTTTTTGTTTTGGATGCATCGAAGCTCTTTGAGCTAAGATGTTTTCCTCCTCGATGTACCCCTTTCGAGTGTCATAATACAAGTTCGTTTGCCGAGAAAAAAAAATTAAAGCCATGATGAATACAAGAAATTAAATACTCTATGTAATTACATGTTGCAGAAGATAAAATTCCCATCGCAACATTAATTACTAAATTCCTGCCAGTTCGCATACATGAATTGAACAATACAATGGTCAGATAATGTCAAAGTTTGAATGGATAGTTTAGACCAAGGATATGGTAGTAATGCCAATTTTTTTACTCTAATGGCGTGATGATGGACGTTTTATATGCAATACTAAGTTAAAGGATTGTTATTTTTTTTAATTGATCTAATATCTACGAAAGAAAGTACTATTATTTTGTCTTGAAATCTAAATTATGAGAGATTAAAGATTTGGTATTCATCAAAGTGATTCAACCGGAATGTTTCATAGATATCAAGTCAAAATGAAATTTTAATACCGATTATCAAGTGTTCAAATGACTTTTTAAATTTTCCAAATGTTTGTGCCATAGTCATTAATTAAGATATGGTTTTACAGTCACTAAAAGTGATCCAGTCATAATGGTTTAGAATTATTGAATTTTAATACTTATTCCCACGTGTTAATCATAATGACTTTAGAATATATTGCAATTCGTTAGTTGTGAAAGATACAAGCAGGCCCGATGGCGCTTCCATATACTTAAATAATTAGAATAGGCCGATAATTAGGGGTTCCCGGTTGAGATTGAAATTGGATACCAAAGTATAACATATCTACTTAATTACGAATTCTTATCGATCGGTTAGCCCTAGCAGTGATAGAGAATCACCACAACTACCAATAGTCTCGTAAAAAATGAACTCAAAGACAGATCGATCATTGTTAGGCTATTTAATATTTTTACAAAAAATTGTTTTATCAACTCATTTTGGTAACTCAAGGCGCTACGCTTCATGAGCATGGATTATGAATGCATTGTCAATCATATCTGCTCCACATACGCATGTCTTTGCCTGTTTTGATTTTGAATGAAACAGATTTCTCATAGGAACACGATAATGCCAATAATGGTTAGCTAGCACTAAATTTTTATTGCATAATAAAGCTATTTCTAGTCAAATTGTCTAGAAAATACCTCAAAAACTAGTTTAGCTAGCCATAAAATAGTTGAAGTTCCCAACAGCCAAGGCAATTTAGGCTAAGCAAATACTAATAAACAATAATAGTACAAAACAAAAAAGAAACAAAAACCGGACGACACCTCTTCACCGCGACCACCAACTCCAGCACCTCCATAGCAACCACCACAAGCCATACCTCTCTCTCTCTCTGCTCCAAGAAAATTGTAATCCACTGGAAATCTCAAAAATTGCCACCCACAATTGCTAATTTTTCAGAAACGCACTTGAAATCTCAAAAATTGCAACCCACAATTGGTAATTTTTCAGAAACCCACTGGAAATCTCAAAAAATGCAACCCACAATCGAGTAATTTTCAAAATATTGCACCATATCATAGAAGAAGAAGAGAAGATAGAGAAGGGGTATCCTTTCTTAACCCTCGTCGGAGCCAAACAACGGGCAGATGTGGTGGTTGACAGAGAGAGAGAGGGGACCAACTGAGTGTTACAGTAGCTTGCTCGGACCAGCGAGTTACTGTAGCGGAACGCCAGATTGACGACCGTGAAGCGAGGCTTCTCGGTCTGCCATTTCGGTGCTTGAACTCACCTCGTGAGTGAAAAACTCCATCTGCTTAGGCAGTTGGAAATGCTCGAAAGAGCCTTGTTTTTTTTACATGGTACAAGTCTTTTTACGAACTACAATATTAGCTATAATATCTTATAATTATAAACAATAAATTCAGATATTAGTGCGGTGGATTGAGAAGATTGCATAATATTTGCCTTTGCAAAATTACAGGAAATATAAACAATGCCAATACTAGAGGATAGAAAGGGGACAAGGGGAAATTAATTATGGGAAAGTAATTATACTAACCGATCCAGTAACCAGCAAATACCACATAAAGTGGCGCTTGTCTGGATGGTTGGACCTTTCCTCATTTGTCATTTGCACAGCTACTAAATTTATAATCTACAATCATACATAGGTAACCACATTGGACTAAAATGCAAATGAATCATAGTAAATTAAATACTTCAACCAGGTGGCAAAATCATATCACACAAATCGTGTCCAATATCCATGCTTTGTGTTTTAAGCTGCACAAATCATACCAGGTTGCAAAGAATCTTTCAATTCCAAACATTTTCAAGTGCACGTAAGCATCCCTGCAAGTATGATTTTGGTCATGAAAAACAAATGTCATAGTTAACAAGGGAAAACAAAGGAATATGGGCAAAATTTGAAAAATGTACCCAGTAAATGGATCACAAGGATCAAAAATGAAAGCCGCCAACAACTTTTCATGGTCGTTTAAGGGTTCCGGGGTTGGGTATGTTGGAGAATCCGTCGTTTCTCGAATATACGGCTATACAAGACAAGACAATAAACAAATACAAAACAAGAATGGGCTAGACTTCATACTACATTGGACAAGGGGAATTGGGAATGAGTAATAACCTTGCTTTATGGATTTAACTCCTGCATAGCACCAGCAAACTTCAAAGACTTGAATTTTCTATAGAATCCACGAAACTGTTGAATTGGACAGAAAATTAAATATCACAACCATGAATTGAAAATACACCATATATGAAGGACAATAAATGTAAATGATATTAAGATACACACAATGGGAACGTTGATATCAATGTTGTCCATAATTTCATGTTGATCCGCAATAATTGTTGATTGAGTTTTTGCTTGATTTTTGTTTTTTGGAGGATTCCTCTTCTTAAGACCGTCCTTCGTAAACGGAGAACGCTGGAACTGGCTTTTCTTCAACTTAGCACGTTGTTGCAACTGCCGTGGTTCATCATTGACTTCCACATTATCATTAACACAAAACGACAGGACATGTTTTCCGAAGGCCAACTTTTTTTCCTTTCCCTACTCAAACCAGCGTGCGACTTAAAACCCGATACCGATGATGGTGAACCTACAACCTCATTTATATCCTTTTGTATTTCCTCTTTCGAGTGTCAGTACTTCTACTCAAACCACCACGTGACTTAAAGCCCGATACCGGTGAAGGTGAAACTATATCCTCATCCGTGTCCATTTCTATCCTTTCATTTCGAGTGTCAATCCCCATGTTATATTGATCAAAATAAGAGGTTGGCATGTCGTAGATAGCCTTGGATTTGTTGAGCGCAGAATTGGGGGTTTTCAACTCGTTGGGTGTTGAAGTATCACATGTATGTACTCTCGTAAATAGGGGAGAGGATTCATGTTCAAGGATGACTGATTGGTTCAGGTCCATTTCTTGAGCCATTTGTGGTGGTGGTTGTTCTTGCTGTTGCAGCTTATACAGCATTTCAAAGGCAAGGTGGTTCGCTTGCATTGGATTTGTTGAGATAGCCTTCGATTGGTTAAGCATAGGATCGTGGGTTTCAAACTCGTTCAATGTTGAAGTTTGAGATGTATGTAATCTCGTGAGTTGCGTGAGGAGGTGAGAGGATTGTCCTTCAAGGCCATGCTTGAGGTCCATTTCTTGAGCAATTTGTGCTTGCAAATCAGACAACATTTCAGACCCAAAGTGCTTCGCCAGTATCATATTTTGACGAAGTAAGAGACTTGCTACTGTTATGAAAGTACTTGTCATCACACTTACATCTCTAGATGAAATTTGGGACACGCCAACTTCATTGCCACTGGTTTTTTCATCCACCTTTGTCCATTCGTCCAGTGTAAAATGAACCACCACCCCCTGACTGTCATAACCTCCAATTTTGCCAAATTCCTGCAAGATGTTCTTAATTTCAATATCACCCCAATGAACCAAACACGAAAATTTTCTAACGTAAGGCATAACTGTAGGACTTGGAGAGACACGATCGAAGTAGAAAACCTACATTATAAGAAAATAAAGTTTTCATTTATAATGCATAAAAAATAAATAACTAAGAGTCTAGGGTCAGGTTCAATAAGAACATACCACCAAGAGGAACACACACCCATTTGGTTGTACAAGATGCTTATCGCGTTGCTCCTATATACCCTTGCACAAAAAGTCTAGGGTCAGGTTTGCCCAATTCTGATTACCCATTGCCACAACATCACTAACACCATTAATAAAGGATCGAGTAACACCCAACTTTGTGGTTGGGCATAAAAAACATCCCAAGATGTACAAGGCAAATTTCCTCTTGAAAACATCACCTACTTCTTCCGTTTCCTCCAAGTACTCTCTTAGCTCTTTCAATTGGACTACCCCTTTCGTCACTCCTATGTTTTCACGAAGTTGTGAAAATTCATCCGACATATTTACCTCCAAGTCAATAAGCTTGCCTTGTGCATTAATTCCCAAGCACTCGTGAACATGGGCAACAATGAGAAGGAATGTCCGGCCATGAACAGTCAGTGAATGAGTTTTAGGATCAAAATTTTTTACCAACCAATTACATAGTGGATGATTAAGAACTGTACACCTTTATTCTAATATTCCACCAACCCAATAAGCTCAATAGCAAGGCGTTGATCTATGCTTAACTTTTGTACTATTCCAACAATGGACTTTAAGGAAATACGGTTCAGTAACTTTCTCTGCAAAAATCAACAACTATCACCAAATAAGTTGGCATTCCAAAATCAGGTCATACCATGTTTACCTACTTATATAGGTCCGTACAATTTTTACTAACTTTTTTGGGTTTTGGAGGAAGTAAAGCTTTCTACTTGGCAAGGTCCTATTTGGCCAACTTAGGCAAATGTTTGTACTTTTCCCTGTCTTCATTCGACAAATTTTTCCATTGCTGACCAATGTCCCTCTTTATCTACAATACGTACCAAATCATGCAACTATGATCATAAAAACTTATTAAGAACATTAGATGAAATATAAGTTCAAACAAATCAAAGAAAACCAAACATGTGAAAATTTAAATTTTACCTCATTTGTTATTCTCGTACCAACATCTTTTAGATTGGCTATCACTTCATTGCTACTTGCACAAACATAAAGTAGTAGTCAAACATTGTGCTACAAAAACACATGACTAAGTAAGCCTTAAATCACCATTACAATATTTAAATTTTCATTAACAACGATTACTTATATAGAATGAAGGCCGATGACACCCTTCTTTCATTCAAAGTTCCCTCCTCAATAATCTCATCTGTCATGTTGAAAATACATAATTTATCATGGGAGTGTTACAATCAAACATAATATCGAGATGAAAAGGTAATAATCAGCTTAAAATGTTCAATCATATCAGCAAATGGGGGTAAAATAAAGGAAGGAGAACATAGAATTCGATTTCATCCATCAGATCATACATATGATCATGCAATCAAGCCAAGGAAAAATTAAAGGTGATAAGTAGTTATTGTCACAACCTTAGATTTACACTCACGTTATCAAATCACACTTGTCAGTTCCTATTGTAACATTATTTTCACTTTATTCACCTGTACAGTTCCCCTCTCCCCCCCCTCCCTTTATATCCTCTGTGTTCTTACTTGTCTTCATCTTTATATCCTCTGTGTTCTTACTTGTCTTCATCTAATCGTTAAAATTTACTCCAACCACCAACCAGCTCATCAGACCTCTCTTTCCAAAGATAAAATTCAACATAATTACTCAAATATTCTTTTGATGCATCTTTTATGCCCTACGGCCCATGAATTAACAAATAAAACAATGCTATTTAGACGATTCACAACTAACACTCAAATGACTTCTATGAACACAAAATCGAGTTTATCATTACAGAATGAACAACATTGGGGGACAAAATTAGATGATGCATGGGTTATAAAACAAAACCGACATACCTTGCAGATGGTGATGACACATGTGGCTGTGGGCAGCTTGCCCGGAAAAAAGGTGGATTGATGAGCGCACTTTTTTTGGCAGACGAGCGCTCAATTTAGAGTCGCCACTTGGGTTTGAAGGTCCGACACCCAAGCAACCGAATTTGAAACGCTCACTACACTATTTGATTTTTGAAAAAGGTGAAGGCACCAGTCCATCATAACCATATCTGGGTTCAGGAGCCAGGTTATGAGAGAGGAAGGGTTTTAAGGCACCCCTCTCTCCCAATCCAAAGATCCATCTCTACTTAGGCATTTGCGAAAACGTTTGTGATTCTATTTGATTAATCAATTCTTTAGCCAATTAGGGCGGGGAACAGTTTAATGGGGATTAAAACTGTAACAGTTTGCAGGATGTGAATGATAGCATGGATGAACAGTTAGTATAGGATGAGAATAGACTGTTGTAGGAGTTTAAACAAATTGGGAAGCCCCTGTTTTGCAGTGACGTGCGTAGGAAGAAACCAGCATGCACTGAACAAGTCACTGCATGCTGTTCACTCCTGCGCGCGCAACTCTAAGACTCGAGAGCGTTAATGAGCTCAAACCCACAACTCTTATTCTCAAACCTTCTGGGCTCTGGAAGGACCAATGCACACCCAAGACAAACCAAGCAGTCTATATAGCAATAGATAGGGAGTTCTAAGCAGTTCAAAGGCTGAAAGAGCCCTACAAATTGACAAAACACTCCATAAACAATATGGGGGCAAAATAATGGCCTAAGGTCGAGCTACCCATGCAAGGCCACTCATTGGTTAGAGGCGGGATGGTGGCGCTCCGGCGCGCGATGGTCACGCCCTGGCGCGCGATGGTTTGAGCTTTTTAACCAGTATTTGGTTTACATGCTTCTGGGTTTTGGTACATGTCCAGAATGATCTCAGTGGTACTCCAAAATAGCAAAAACACATATTGAACTAAGACTAACAATTCTAACAAAGGAAAGCAATAAACTGGTTGTCAACATGCTTAACAGTGATCTATATGTTAATATGTAAATAAACACAAAAACAACAAGACACCAATCCCCACGAGGACCATTGCGCGCTGATTGGGACAATCGCACGCGTGAGTGGCTCCATCGTGCGCTAGTTCTTGCCTTGACGATTTTTGAAACTTTGCCAGCTTTAGGACCGGACTGGTATTGATTACTAACCTTGGCCCTGCCAGCCCCCCTCAAGGATCAAAACAGTGAGCAATATGTATGTTATACCTTTGCTGGAGTGTTTGAAAATGGTTAGGACAATTAGGTAGTGGTGGCAAAATGAGTGTATGGAAGTGGATTGAATGAGATAATATCATGAGTATTAGGGCTTGTGTGGCCTTTTTACTTGATTTTTGGTAACCCTTTGGAAGAATGACCATAGGGGTATAAATAGGGATAGAGAGGTGAATCTAGTTGGTACCAAGAGAAGAGCTCAGCCAGTCCACGAGGCTGGCTGAGGCTGCATTGGTGGCCAAGTTTCCTCTTCAAGAAAAGTTGGTGGCAGGTTGGACCGTCACGCGCTGGAGTTAGTCTGTCGCGTGATGGTGCGCCTTGGCGCGCGATGGTCAACAATCAAAGTAACTTTGACTGTTGGCCACCACCTGGCAATTTAACCGTCGCGCGAGGGAGTCAGACACGCGTGCGATGGTGCACCCCAATGCGGGATGGTTGCGCCCTGGCGCGAGTGTACCACCTACTCACACGTTGGTCCATGGTCAAGATTTGACCATTGACCAACACCTGTTAAGTTGGTCTACGCGCAGGCTTTAAATCAGCGCGCGCTAGTAGGATTTTTGGCTCTTTTGAAGTGGCTTAGGCTTAGTTAGGTTCAAAAGGGTGTCAAACACTCAAAGCTAAAACACATATCATTCCCGGGGTGTTCTTGATCCAATTCATCATCGGAGAATCAAAAACCGTAAGTAAACTAATCTAGAAGCCCAAATTGGGGTGTCTACAGTGGCAGCGGACACGTGACTCATGTGGATGGTGATGGTGTTAGGGAATTTCGTACCTGATCTTTTGGGTTGTTGATCCTCCACATCCTTTAGTTTCGGGGGAAACGAATAGTTTATGAATGGGTTGATAGATGAGAGGATGGCGAGGGGATGGAAAGAGGGTTAGGCCAAACAAACTTAGGCGAAATCACTCGTGTGGATGGATGGTGTTGGCGTCTTATTGATTGTGATGGAAAAAGGAGGCGGCATCGTGCACCCGTGAATGGTGGTGTCGTGTGGTGTGGTCACCTAGAACACAAACAATGGTTTTGGGCCAAAACTTTTTCCCAGACTTGGTGGTTATTGCCTCACGTCATCCAAATTTTTAAAAATTTTGGGAGTTTTGTTTTCCCTATGGCAATTTTCATAAAAAAAAAATGGGGGAAAAATATTGTATGAGTCACATTAAATGTATCCGAACAAATTAAAGTGTTATCCTCTACCACCCAATCTCCACGTGAGTTTTTTTATTGCAATCGGAACCTTCTATCTTTTACATAACAGGGATTAAATTATTCATACGAAAAATGGAGTAAATCTGTTATCGTTACATACTTGATTAGGGGAACAATATCATTTTAATAATGAATCTACGTTCTGATCAAGATGCTTTCAAAATCTGATGGACCCTAAACTTTTGGGGAATGCTTAAATAACCGAGCACAATAGAATAGATAGTATCGATTGTCATATTCATGATGCAATCATGTGGCTCCTGTACATTAGCTTATAGCACAAGACCTTGGTTCATAATCAACCAAGTTCGATGTATATATTTTAACGGTAGTTGCCAACTATTTTTTTTAGATACTCGATCTAAACCGTTAAGATTGCACATCTTATCAATTCTATATTTGTTGCAAAATTTAATGATAATTGGATGTCGGCAACCTCATGATCGGAACACATTCTTTGCTTACGGAGCTATTAAAGTCCTATAGTTCATCACTCGATGACTGTTTTAGCAATTCTTTCAAAATCCAAACCATCTATCTTTTACATAAGAGAGATTATATCATTCTTGTCAAGAATGAAGTAAATTGGTTATCATTACAAACTTTATCGGGAATAAGTTATCATTCCTATTATGAATTATGGCACCGATTAAAAAGCTTCATAAACCAGATGGAGACCAAATTTTACTGGATGGAGCCCAAAATTTCCAAATTTAACTAAATCAACAATAACAACCAAATCAATGTCCTCGATTATTAAAAATAATTTTTTACTATGCTCCATTACATTTTACTCTTCAATATAATTGAATATCACATATACATTTTAATATTTTCACTAGTTAACCTCGGTTAAACATTTCAAAATAAATAAAGAAAACAAAATAAGACAGGTTGGGTTTCATTATTCTTTTTGAGGTTATGTTATGCCTTATACAGGTGTGGGCAACGTGCCCGGAAAAATGGGCGGATCGATGAGTGGGCCTTTTTCGGCAGACGAGCGCTCAATTCAGAGTCGCCACTTGGGTTTGAAGGTCCGACACCCAAGGAACCGAACTTGAAACGCTCGCTGCATTGTTTGATTTTTGAAAAAGGTGAAGGCACCAATCCGTCATAACCATATCTAGGTTCGGGAGCCAGGTTACGAGAGGGGAAGGGTTTTAAGGCACCCTTCTCGCCCAATCCAGAGATCGGTATCTACTTAGGCATTTGCGAAAATGTTTGCGATTCTGTTTGATTAATCAATTCTTTAGCCAATTAGGGGCAGGAGAATAGTTTAATGGGGATTAAAACCGTAACAATTTGCAAGATGTGATAGATGGCATGGATGAGCAGTTAGTATAGGATGAAAATAGACTACTGTAGGAGTTTAAACAAACTGGGAAGCCCTTGTTTTGGAGTGACGTGAGTAGGAAGAAACCAGCATGCACTGAACAAGTCACCGCACGCTGTTCACACCTACGCGCGCAACTCTAAAATACGCGCGTGCCAGTGAGCTCAAACCCACAGCTCTTATTCTCAAACCCTCTGGGCTCTGAAAGGACCAGTGCACACCCAAGACAAATCAAGCAGTTTATAGGCAGCATAATATACAGTTCTAAGTAATGTTTAAAGGCTAAAAAACCCCCACAAACTAACAAAACATCCCATAAACAGTGTGGGAACAAAATAATGGCCTAAGGTCGAGCTACCCGTGCAAGGCCACTCACTAGTCAGAGGCAGACTATTACGCGCTTATCTCACTTTGGCGGGCGACGGTACGCTCAGGCGCGCGATGGTGCGCTCCAGCGCGCGATTGTCTGAACCTTTTAATCAGTGTTTGGTTTACATGTTTCTGGGTTCTAATACATGTCCAGAATGATTCCAAGGGTACTCCAAGACAGCAGAAATGCAAATTAACTACAAAGCTAACAGTTTTTACTAAGGAAAGCAATAAACTAGTTTTTTACATGCTTGCGAGTGATCTATACGTAAATAAACACACAAAAAGTAGGACACTAATCCCCACACGGTCCATCGCGCGCAACCATGGAGTGTCGCGCGCGAGAGTGGGACCATCGCGCGCTGGTTTGTACCATGACGGTTTTTGAAACCTTGCCAGCTTTAGGACTGGTATTGATAACCAGACTTGGCCTTGCCAGTTCCCCTCAGGGATTAGAACAGAAAATAGAACAAATGTAAGCTATACCTTTGGTTTTTGAGTTTTGAAAGAGTATTTGAGCTTTGAGGTTGTTTGAAAAAGGAAGAACAAACTATGTTCTTGAAGGCGTATGAATGATAGAAGCAAGGAAACAAGATGGCTTGAGTTGTTTGGAACTTTGTAACCTTTCAAAATTGTAACCCTTTTAATGGATGAACCATGGAGGTATTTTTGGGGAGAGATGAGGTAGGTATGGGCTGCAAACAAAGGAGTTCGGCCAGTCCACGAGGCTGGTTGAAGGTGCATTGGTGGCCAGGTTTCCTCCTCAAGAAAAGTTGGTGGCAGTTTGGTCCGGCACACGATGGAGTCAATCTGTCGCGCGAGGGTGTGCCCTGGCGCGCGATGGTCAACGGTCAAACTTTGACTGTTGACCACCACTTGGCGGTTTGACCATCGCACGAGGATCTGGGAGCAACGCGCGTTAGTAGGGTTTTTGGCCTTTTGAAGTGGCTCAGATTAGGTTAGGTTTAAGGGTTTTTCAAACACTCAAAACTCAAGCACTTATCATTCTCGGAGTGTACTTGATCCATTTCATCATTGTGGAATCAAAAACCATAAGTAAACTAATCTGGAAGCCCAGATTGGGTGTCTACAACAGGTTATTGTTATGCTTATATGTGGCCATATTATGCTTCTTTAACTTTTTTGCTTTTTGTTATGCTTCTTTAACTTTTTGTTATGCCTAAATTGGTTTTTGTTATGCTCGTCAACGGTTTCCCCATTATGCCTCCCTTGTTATGCCATTTAGTAGTCTCATTATGCCTATTTTGGATGAATGTTATACCTTTTTAGGTCATGTTATGCCGTTCAATTAAAGTGGCCTTTTTCCTCTAACTTGTTATGCCATTAGTGGTTTTATTATACCGAATTTTGTTACTTGTTGGGATGACTGGTTTGACCGGTCATCTTTGGTCAAAGTTGCATTGGTGGCCTCCTTTTTTATCGTTGGATGCAAGTTATGGTGTCCCCGATTTGCCAGTGGACACCATAGATTTTCTCTAGAAGAAAACACTCTCAGCTAAAAATTTGCTACTATAACATAAGAAAATATATTTACCAAAATACAGAAGCCCTCCAAGCCTAGAGTTGTTGCAGAATTGCACCAGATTTAAGGGAAATGCTACGGTGTCCACCCGCCGTTTGGGGACACCGTAATTTTTGGCATAACTGACCATTACAAGCATAACCAAGACTAGTGTTGTGTATAACCAAAACCTTATAAATGCATAATCCCTAAAATCCCCAAAAATTCTGGGGATTTTGGGAGTTATGCCTTCGTAAGGCCTTAATTATATATGTCACTGATTTTTGTTATGCTTGTAATGGTCAGTTATGCCAAAAATTACGGTATCCCCAAACAGCGGGTGGACACCGTAGCATCATCCCAAGTCTAATTGTTCAAAGAGTTTGGTTCTTGTTGTCAAAAGGATAACCGAATCTTAGGCCAGACCTTGTCTCCAGATCTAAGACCGGAATCCCAGGTGACTGGATGCCCAGACGCATACCCTATGTCAATCTAGTCTCTCAAGCTATGTTTATCTATATTTATTGAATTTGCAAGATGTGTACTAATCAAGATTGTTTGACAGCTTTTTTTATATATCCTGATGATATCATGAGATTGTAAACCTTGTATCATAAATTGACACAAAAAGAATAACAAAAAAAACTATTGAGCTAGCTGTAATTAATAAGCCGTAACACTGAATGAGGTAATGATTGAAGTTTACGTACGTTTGTTAGGCCCCGTTTCAGAAATCTTCTTAAAAAATAAGCAGCTTATTTCACATTTTTAAACTCAAAAATAAAGTAAATAAAAAATAATTTTTTAATTTTTTTGCATCGTATAAAAGATCTCATCGAGATCTTCCAAACAAGATTCATATTGGATATTTTTAGATTTCAATAAGTCAATAATTTTTTAACTTGAAATTGCCTTCTTGAAAAATAAGAACTTATTTTTGGTTCAGGAACGGAGCCTGAGGAATGAATACATCTGCGAAAATCCAGCATACCATTTCATTACTTAATACTAACAGAAATTGAGTATATGGATTACAATCGAATTGAAAAGCGATACAGAACCGAACCAAATCCCGTTCTGTTTGCCCACAGTCCCCTTAAAATAGATTTACCGT
The DNA here is from genome assembly GCA_019656835.1 of Rhododendron ovatum. Lineage (NCBI taxonomy): Eukaryota > Viridiplantae > Streptophyta > Magnoliopsida > Ericales > Ericaceae > Rhododendron > Rhododendron ovatum. The sequence goes on from CM033790.1 coordinate 14,551,091, forward strand.
TCTGGGGCCAAGGTAACTATAAGAATTAACAAATTGTTCGCGCAGTTATTGTGAAGTCTGAAGCGGCCTTGGCCCCACCAATTTCTTTTCATTTTGAGCACAGTAAATTATTGTACGTGATATCGTGCAGTAATGATGCTGCCGGTCGTCAAGCGATGTGATATCAACAATACTTGAGATTAATTCTTCATTTTATCAAAACAATTATGTAAAAATTGATTGACTAGATTTAGTCTTGAAAAATCATCGAACCAAAATTTCTTTCATAATTCGGCCCCCTCTGACTTCATTTCTTAGGTTTGCCGCTACTAATATAAACGACTGCCTTAACCACAGAAAAGGCATCCCACATTCAGATAGCATACAATGTACGTATTACTGTGTCTTATGGGCTAAAACACTGTAGATCATGAATACATTTGCGAAAATCCAGCATACCATTTCATTACTTAATACTAACAGAAATTGAGTATATGGATTACAATCGAATTGAAAAGCGATACAGAACCGAACCAAATCCCGTTCTGTTTGCCCACAGTCCCTTTAAAATAGATTTACCGTTCTGGGGCCAAGGTAACTATAAGAATTAACAAATGTTGTTCGCGCAGTTATTGTGAAGTCGGAAGCGGCCTTGGCCCCACCAATTTCTTTTCATTTTGAGCACAGTAAATTATTGTACGTGATATCGTGCAGTAATGATGCTGCCGGTCGTCAAGCGATGTGATATCAACAATACTTGAGATTAATTCTTCATTTTATCAAAACAATTATGTAAAAATTGATTGACTAGATTTAGTCTTGAAAAATCATCGAACCAAAATTTCTTTCATAATTCGGCCCCCTCTGACTTCATTTCTTAGCTTTGCCGCTACTAATATAAACGACTGCCTTAACCACAGAAAAGGCATCCCACATTCAGATAGCATACAACGTACGTATTACTGTGTCTTATGGGCTAAAACACTGTAGATCATCTTCTTAACACTAGAAAGAGAAACCCAACTTTAGATCTTTTATACTCTTAAAGGCCATGTTTACTAAATGTGTTAGGTCTTGGGATAGGATTGCTAATCCTTAGGGTCTTCTAACTCTTTGTTTGATTGCAAAAAAATGGAGGGGATTAACAAGAGGATGGGATGGGTAATTGTAACGACCCTGATTTTTGGAAAATAAAATTTTTTGTTAAATATTTAAATTTTATTTTAATTACTTGGATTGCTTTTAAAATTCATTTTTAATTTCTAATCATCCGTCATAATGAGATTTGAGACTTATAAAATTATATCTTTTCAAACCGAACAATCTAGTCCTTTTCTAAAAGACAAGTATGCTTATAGAAATACTTGTATATTTTCCTAGTGTGTTTAATAAAATCTTTAAAATTATATTTATTGGCTAGAAATCCTACATGGCAAATATAGTTAGCTTATAACCAATTAATTGGAGATACCTAACTACCAACTCACCTAGTTACTTTTTTCTAACCCTAGATGAGTCCTTTCAACCCTCTTGAAACCTTATGAACCCTTCCCAAACCCTAATTGAACCCTTTAGGCCTAGAGTAGTCATCATTATGCTTCCAAAGGAAGTAAACCTAAACTCACCATGCAAGCAAGCCTATATGCTTAGATGTACACTTTCTAGGAAAAGTCTTACCAATTGGACAATAATTACTAGGAAAAATTTTATCCCTTGAGTAATACAAGTTAGTCTTGCCAAAATCCAAGAAGTACACATAGATGACTAGACAAGTCAAAACCAAATCCCATCATTTTGCTTCCATAAATAGTATTCCTAGATTTTTGTAGGAGTTCATGCATGCAAGCCTAGGAAGAATAGCCTTGAACTTAATTCCCCTCCTAGACTTACTTTCCTAGATTTTCCTAGATGTACATATATATATATATACACACACACACACACACACACACACATACATACATACTTGGTATAAGAGAAAGAGAGAGGAGAGAGAGGGAGAGAGGCCGAATGGGAGAGAGAGGGAGGAATGAAGTGTGTGCTTGTGTTTTGGGCACTTTTACAAGCTACCCTTTTAGCCCTTCTCACACTCAACCTAAGTACTATTTGACAACCCATTACTAGACTTTCTTTTGTTCTTTCTTGCAAGCAATCTCTCCTAGGACAAGACTAGACTAAAAACCCTTCATGATTACCTAAGTTATGGCCTAAAATGGAAAAGACAAGTCATGGAAGGCTTGGCATGCTTGAAATGACAAGACAATGGAGCAAAATCCATGGGATAAAGAGAGGGAGGGGGAGCCGGCCATGAGGGAGAGGGAGAGGCCAATGCTTGGCTATAAATAGCATCCCATCTTTGCCATTCAACTCACACCTTCACCCATTCAACTTCTCTCTCTAGAATCTTTGCAATTGTTCTTTGTTCTTCTTGTTTTTGAGTTGTTCTTGAGTTTTCTCTTGAGTTCTTCAAGAAACTCATCTTAGGCCGCCACTAAACCACCACTCGACCACCCTCTCGATCCAAAAAGTTAGTAGTTTAGGTCAAGAACTAGTTTCGAGAGAAACCTTTCTCTTTCGAAGCTACCGTAGGAAGTTATTCCGTTCGATGGCCGACTTACTTTTTCCATAGCCGCCCTACAGCCAAGAAGAACCGTAGAATGTCCTTACTCTCTAGTTCTAAGTATAATGTAGAATATCTCTACTTACTATCTCTAGTATAAATAGAAGTTAGATTATTGCTTATAATATTTGGAATGCATGATAGTTAGTAAACTTGTTTTGCTAATGGTGGTATGAACATGTTGAATAATTGACTTTTACTCTAATAAACATATGTTGTTTTGAACTTCCCACAAAGGAAGAAAGAACGACTTTCGAAAGATAAGACTTTATCGTTTGATAAAAATATTCGTATTTTGATCTTAGGATGGTTATGAGCATGTATACATGAATTACTTGTATTACTTGTCTTATTGTAAAGTATAAGTGATTTTCGCTCCAAAGGCGTCCGTATATGTAGCGTTATGCTTTAAGTGGTGGTTTGAGCATGATTAGTAATATAGAGTTAGATGATTTTGCTAGTTTAGTTTCAAGATTACAATGAATGATTTATATTTACTTATGTGAAAAGTTCTACCGCGGAGTCTATGCATGAAAACGAGACACGAAAATCGAGAAAGTAGAAACATGACACCTATGGTGTGGTTAATGAAAATGCGTGTTTTGAAAAGGAGAAATATTTTGGATCCCGCAATGTGGCCCGACGTAGTAGCCCATTGTGTGGTACGTGTGTGTTTGTGTGCCAATGGGAATCCGAAGCGGCAGAACCATTGTGCGGATATCCAGGAAGCCGGAGCGGCGGAACCGAGGTAGGGTGTGTGGCTTGGTTACCACGAAGAGGTGCCAATGCCAATTGTGTGCCAATGGAAACCTGGAGCAGCGGAACCATTGTGCGGATACTTGGAAACCCGGAGCGGCGGAACCGAAGTTGGGTGTGTAAAAACAATTTTGGAAATTATGATTTGGTTTATGAGAAATGGAAAATGGTGACACGGTTTACGACGAGTCACGTAGGAGAAACTCCGAAATCTTGAACACCAATGTTAGTTGAATAGCGAATGTGGATGTATCATTGTTGACCGTTTTGTTAAATATGCATTGTACTTATGGAAATCGTTAATGTTCTATTGTTTGTGAGTTAAGGGTTAGTGGGTATGAATTATTCTATTGAACTCCTGTAGCTCATGGTGTTACCTTTTGTGACCCTGACATATTATACTATGGGCAATGTTGGTATAATGTGTTAGACTTTGTAGATGAACATGGTGAGCTGTACACCTTGGATGCTTTCGGAGCCGAAGAGCTGGCTAGGATGGAGGAGTAGGCGGAGCAGTACATAGGAACCCTAGTTTCCCCTACTTTTGTTGAATATTGAGCCAAACTCTATTTAGTTTTTTAATGAAATTGCTTATCTAACGTTCCCAAAATTAGGGGCGTTACAGTAATCCCCTTATTTTGCCGAATTACAAAAACCCTACGGTACCAGGAATTAGGAATCCTTTCCCACGCTCCCTCTTGCAAAATGACCACCTTGCCCATGGTATTTTAACTTAATACCAATAATACCCTCTATTACACAGGGTTGTAGTGCCCCAAAACTGTGTCGTTTTGGGGGTGCAATGACAAGAAAAACCCAAGAAAAAAATTAAGCGCTCTAACTTTTAATTCATTTGAACAGTGTGATGATCTTATTTTTCTAATCATTTTATCTTAAAGAGTCATAATTAATTTTTGATTTTAGGGCTCTCGTTAGTTAGCCGAGAGGTGGCAAACGGGCGGGTTTGGGTCAAATTGGGTAAGTTGTTAGTGGGTTGGGTCTTTAATGGGTTATTGACCCATTTAGACCCATTAACTATGAGTCTAATTACCCATATCCGACCCGACCCATTTATTTTAAAGCAAAACCGACTCGCCCATTAATCCAATTACATATATACTAAAAATTATGATCGAAAAATTAGAAAAGTAAAAAAAAATATTATGATCGAAACTCATAAATTTTTTCAAAAAGACGAGAATAAGTAATTTTTTTTGTCTTATTGATTTTTTTTATCTTTATTCAAAAAATTATAAGTTTTGATCAAATTTTTTTACTTTTTCGATTCCTCTCATCAAAGCAAATTAATAAGTCACAAAAATATGACACAAAACAAAAAAATGCAAAAAAAAATTTGAATAAAGACAAAAAAATAAGTCAATTTTTTAATCCAAACCCTTTGCGGGACTACCATGAGAGAAATTTATTCACGGCGGAGCACAATTTCACGGGTCCATCCGCGCAATTAATAGATGAGATGTGTTTTCAATTTTGATTGGTCAAAATAATTGTTACTGGTCACAATTGATTTTTAATTCAGACCATTCAAAATATTTTTGGACGCGTGTGATTTAGCACAAAATAATTGAATAAAAGAGAGAGAGAAGGCCATGCTCCTGGGGGTTGGGGGGGGGTTGGTGAGGGAGAGAGAGAGAGCTGGGGGGGGGGGGGGGGGGGGGGGTGTGGGGGGGGCGGCGTACTCCTCCATTTCCCAATTGCAAAAGAGACCAATTAAAAGATGGAATTTGGTGGGTTACTTTCATTGTCCATTGGGCCATTTAAGTTGACCCAATTGATGCCCAATTATGACCCAACTAATAATGGGTTAGCTAGGTTTGAACCCATTTTTACCCAACTAATAAATGGGTTGGGTTGGGTCTATTTTCTAATTGATGGGTCTGGGTTTGTTAATGGGTCTGGGTTCAATTTGTCATCCCTTAGCCCTTAGAAAGTTGTAGAACTAAATATCCCTTTAGGCTAATTAATGAGAGTCCTAGAGTCAAAAATTAATTATGACCATTTAGGATAAAATGATCAAAAAATAAGATTTTCGGACCGATTCAAATGGATTGAAATTTGAAACACTTAACTTTTTAACCATGTTTTTTAGTAATATATAAACTATCTAAAGATGGTTGAAAAGTTAAGTGCTTTAATTTTCAATCCGTTTGAACTAATGTGAAAATCTTATTTTTTTGATCATTTTATCCTAAAGGGTCATAATTAATTTTTGACTCTATGACTCTCGTTAGTTAGTCTTAAGAATATTTAGCTCTATGACTTTCTTAGGGCTAACTAATAAGAACCCTAGAATCAAAAATTAATTATGACCCTTTAAGATAAAATGATCAGAAAAATAAGATTTTCGCATTGGTTCAACCGGATTGAAAATTATAGTACTTTATTTTTTTGCTCAACTTTCCACCAAATCTGGAAATTGATTGGATGAAAAAAAAAATTCAAATTGTCTAAAAATTGCAAATTCGTGAATGGGTCTTCCATGCAAGAAATTTTTGGGTTCGGGTGGGTACCATGTCACCCGGCTGATGTGGTATTGAGCACCCACATCTGGGCTGTCCAAAAGTCTATTAAACGGTCCAGATTAAAACACTCTCTCTCCTCTCACCCCATTACTCTCTCTCCAAATGCAAGCTGTCCAAAACGGAAATAGATGACCCGGATGCACCGAGCGGACACCACGTGGTACCCGCTCAGCACTAAAAATTTTATCCTTCAATGCATAGACCAAGTTTTCATCCATGGGTATAATTGAAAAATGCAATTTGTTATCCTAACCCTTAGTATTCCAATCAAACAAGGGATTGGAATTGAAGCACTTCACTGTCCCACCTTATGTGCGAGGGAGAAAAGCTTATCTACTGTGCCATCCGTTTTCTTGTTTTAAGTTGTTTATCCTTGTGTTGTTAGAATTGTCCCCATGTACTCGATAACTAACCCAACAACCTTAAGGAACCCGATCACATGATCCAAAATGCTTAAGCACGGTTATAAATACGTAGTAGCTTTAGCTTACATGGTTTTTCATATTCCTAAGATCATCCATATGGACTTTTAATGTGAAACAGGATGTTACAAATTCTCCACCTTTATGGCCTTGCACCCTTGCAATGGATTTCGCACTCGAGTCACTATAGTATTTCACAGGTCTTTTTCCTACTGACTAGAGTATTTTTGTGGTAAATCCTAGTGATCAGAGCTGCCATAATATTGCGCAGATCTTTACTGGTGGCTGGACGAAGTCTCGAGCCCACCCGATCGTTTGTACAGGAAAAGAGCCGTAAAATACCTTGGTGAAGTATCGTGGTGACTCGGTCATTTGGGTAAACACCAGTAAAAAAATACTACACTTTACTGCTCAACGTACCCCTTGTGAGGACATAAAGGCAAAAGTTTGTATTATCCCACCTCATATCTGTAGCCTAATATATGATCTTCAAAATATAAGAAACCAAGTAAACTACTACGTAACTTGGGCATTTTGGGGGCTATGTTGATAGGTTTCAATAAGTTATCAGGCCAGTGGTCTATATGGGGTCCTTACACTAGGCTCTATCAGTTCATAGTCTTTATGGGTGTTACACAGCTGATAGCCTATCAAAACAACCCAACAATCATGTGGGCTTGGTACTTTATGTGGAGATTAGAAGAAAAACCTGTGGAATATATATTCTCGTGACTTCAGTCACTAGGAAAAAAACATGTGAAATACCATGATAACTCTAGTGCTCATTGCTTGCATGGATGAGTGGTGAGTTTAATTTGTAACGTTATTTCGACAAGTTATAACTTGAGTTAACATATTTTGGATCATATGATTAGACCCCAATGAGTTATTGTGCGGTGGTTTAAATGGGGTTGTACAGTGTAAGTATTGCGAACATAGTGAATACCAATGATTATTAAGGAAAACTTCACTAAAGAGTGGACAAACTAATTAGCTGAACTACTATAATTGTTTTACAAAGTAGAAATTTAATTATCCCATTTCATTTGATAATCTTTAATTCCAAGCTCAACCCCATAGTAAAAGAAGTATTGAAAGAAGCATTCTCAAAATTTCATCTAAAGTATCAACAGTAGACAAATAGTTCACTAAGTATAAACTTTATAAGTACTTTCAAGTTTCACTAACAATTTTGGGCAATAAGTGATGACACTAATATAAAGGATCAACAGTAGGCAACAAGTCATCACACCAAAAGGCTTTCAACAGCTTATTGGTTAGTGGGAACCACTTGACAATTTTTAACAAACAAGCTATCCTTAATTAGAGTCTACCAGAAACATGTGAAGCAAAAAAAACTTTGAAACAGTTTTTTTACCGTTACCAACTTAAGAGAACCAAGTAAGGCTCCTTAACCTTTTCTTCCTCATTCACCCCACTATAGGTATGCGACCACATTCATACGGGAATGCTTGGCCCACTTTGGGTTCTGAGTCCTGAAATTTGAATAAAAAAAATGATAAATTAGATCAAGCACCTACATATATCGGATTGAGCTGATTTTCGCGGGACCCACTCGATTTTATTTTTGAACGACTCAGATCATTCGTGCGGGACCCGGAGTGGGCCCCACGTTCCCATCGGTACCCCATCGATATGAATGTGTCGGTTCCCTTAGGATTTCTGTTCTTCAAATGTAATGCACTTCCTTAAAGGGCCGACAGCAAGACACTGATTTGTTTCATGGGGTTTCCGACTTGGCTTCCACCGGCATGCTTGACAAACTCCGCGGGCTGACGGCAAGACGCTGATATTTTTGCCCTATTACAATACAATTACAAATAAGGAGTGAGCGGCCCATTTCACTTTCTCTTCTTACAAATAAGTACTTAATCATTCTTTCACAATACATTATCTTTAATTCAAAAACTAAGTATTTATTTTGAGAAACTAGTAGATCGAACACACACCTAGGTCCAAACATCTACAGTGGACCCGAGACTATTTTTTTTTTTTTTGAACTGTGGGCAGCAACAAAGCCGAGCTTAGTATACATTCATATTTAGGATTTTCCACAAAGGCTAGATATTTATACTAATCCTCCACATAAAAAAGGAACGGGATTTTAGGACGGTAACATTCATTGCAAAATCTGTGTGAGATTTGCAAAATCTGAAAACTAGGGACTATTTAATGATTCATGAGTAGAAAGAATTAAATGAATACATGAAATCTGGATCGATTTACACCGGATTATGAAATCTGGACTTCATTACTTTTAGTTGGGTGGAGATTACGTTGCATTTATGAAATATGGTAAGTTTGTAACGCTCCCTACGCGGATGATCTTGAGAATAAAACAAATTAACCATATATGTAAGCTACTACTTATAACTTTTTATTAATAATAAGTAGGAGCGTACATGGTTTATTTTATTTCAACAAGTTATAACTTACACTTACATATTTTGGGCCATATGATTAGACTCCAACGAGTTACTGTGTGGTGGTTTAAATGGGACGATACAGTTGTGATAGATTTTCATGAGAGAATTCATTTTTGTAAAGAAGTACTGTTGGCTTCTCTAAAAATCAACAATGTTGTTAGCATTGCAAACCTAGTGAATACCAATGATTATTAGGGAAGACTTCACTAAAGAGTGGACAAACTAATCAGCCGAACTACTATATAAATTTGTTTGAAATTTAATTATCAGATTTCCTATGCTAATCTTAAATTCCAATCTCAACCCCATATATAGTAAAAGGAGTATTGAAGAAGCATTCAAAAAATTCATCTAAAGGATCAACAATAGCCAACAATTCAAGAAGTAAAAACTTTATAAGCACTTTCAAGTTTTTGATTTCCCACACAAAGGGAAGGAAAAGGACGTACCCCAAAATAAAAAAATTTTAAAAAAAAAGACAAAACAAACAAACCCTTCACAACATTGCATGTGAAGCGAAAGAACTTTTACTCTTTACATCTTAAAGAGGGAGAACCAGAGAAGGCTCATTAGCCTTTTTTCTCCTCATTCTTCAAACGCAATGCACTTAGTTAAAAGGGCGACGCCAAGACAGTGATGTGTTTCATGGGGTTTCTCACTTCGCCTCCACCGGCATGCTTGACAAAATCCTCGGGAGAGAGAAAGCTGCCGTGGCAAACGCAGACGATCCTCACTGTCGTTTCCAAGTACCTGAATAGAAACCCCTCTATTTTCCTCCCCTTGGGACCATTACCGGTAGTGATAACACTAGGCATTTGTGTAAACAGTTCGTTCAGCATTAGAGCACCATCGGGTAAGACCCTCCCGTTCTTAAGTTTTCGGTATTGCTCAGTTTTGGGGCGAGAGTCAGAAGATGCGAGTCGTTTCCCATTTGCCATTTTATTGGCCATAGCCGCAGAGGTCGATAGAGAGCTTCCGGGTATAGGCGATTTTCCGTCTGATCTGTAATTGGCCAAGAGTGATTTTCCATTGTCCTTTGCCATGGAGATGAATGCGGGCTGTGAAATGGTGGGAAATTTCGTTGGAATTGAAGTCTCAGCACCTGAATCGAGTTTGGTCCATAATGGATAACATGTAAGCGAATATCTATAGTTAAAGCAGAGGAATATTGATGGAGTGTAAATTATATCCGCCATAGGTGGAAATCATGGGTTTTCACCACCGCATGTGGGTCCTACAAGACTTTTTTTGTTATAATCTGAACCATTCATCTTGTAGAACACATAGAGTAGTATACCCATGAAAAAAATCAGCTTGATTAGATATCGAAAGGTATATCAAAACTTAAATTTTGGTTTACAGAATGGAGGGTCAGAGATTTTGAAGTTAAAGCAGAGGAATATTGATGGAGTGTAAATTATATCCGCCATAGGTGGAAACCATGGGTTTTCACCACCGCATGTGGGTCCTACAAGACTTTTTTTGTTATAATCTGAACCATTCATCTTGTAGAACACATAGAGTAGTATACCCATGAAAAAAAATCAGCTTGATTAGATATCGATAGATATATCAAAACTTAAATTTTGGTTTACAGAATGGAGAGTCAGAGATTTTGAAGTTAAATTATTTATGGCAGTCCATTTCCTAAACCGAAATTCAATTTTTAATATACCTATTGATGTCTGCCCAAGCTCATTTTTTGCATTATATACTATTATGTGAGCTCTACAAAATGAACGATTTAGATTATAATAAAAAATGCTTGGTGAGACCCATAACAGGCTGTGGTGGAAAACAAAGGTTTCCACCTGTGGTGGAAAGAATTTTAACTCATATTGATGGCCTTTCTAAACCAAGTAAAGAAATACCAAGTTTTACTTTGCAAAAAGGAATGCAAGAAATCAAAGCAAGGCACACCAAACAGAATTCTTTTATGGCGTCATGGAAATGAGCTCAAATGGAAGAGGAAAAAATGGAGCTCAAATGGAAGGGAAAAAATCTCCTCGTAAATGGATATCAATTTGTTAACTATTACTTATCTAATCTTGCTCTAGAATCTGATTAGATCTTGTGTAGCTCATATAATTTTACATATGCGAAACGGCTTTTGCATGCCAAATATGATTAATTGAGGCAATAAAACACCGCTGTTAAAGACAAATGTCATCTACAGGCATCACCAATACTTAAACACTACTAGCGGCAGGGACACACCGCTAGTAAAGATAACGTACTATCAACAGCGGTTTAGAAAACCACCGGTAAAGGTTTATTTGGGATAAAATGCTCGAGCTAACAGATTCAGCATGCCAAAAATGATTATTCAAGGCGATAAAATACCGGTGTTGAAGGCATAAAAACTGCCGATAAAACTTTTATTGGCAGTACTACAAGTGTCGTCTATACAGTGTCACCAATAGCAAAACGCTATTAGCGGCAAATATACCGCTGTAAAGGCACGATACAAGTAGCAGCGGTTTAGAAAACGCCGCTAAAGCTTTATTTGAGCGAAAATGCTAGCGCTATCAGATTCGGCACGCCAAATATGATTATTTGCGACAATAAAACATCGTCGTTAAATGGATGAATGCCACTAATAATACTTTTACCGGTGGTTCTTGCGATGGTAATGCAAATACCGTTTATACAGGCGTCACCAATACTAGGACGCTATTAGTAGCATTAATATACCACCGGTAAAGGTAAGATACTAGTAACGGATTTAGAAAACGCCTGTAAATTAAGGTTTATTTGAGAAAAAATGTGCTAGGTTTTACCCTTTCAAATAGTACCCTAAGTGTTAACCACTATGCTACATGAACAATTGTATTTTTTATGAATATAAATACATTCAATTTATGTTCCTCTATTATTACCAGTTTTTTTTTTTTTTTTTACCACTGTAAATGATAGAGTTTTAGCAAAACTTTGTGACCGCCATTAATAACTCTCATTAATAACTACCTTTTTTCTGAGAGCTTGTTATTACCACAGGTTGTATACCCCTTTACCGATATTTTTCACTATCACCGACGATAAAACTGCCGCCAAAGCCCAAATTCGTCGTAGTGTTGTTCTATCATTCATCACGGATTTGTCTATGTGAAAGCTTTGAATTGGAGGACAGGGAAGTCCTTGAGGGGAAAGGAAAGTTAGCCAATTAGATACTTTGGGCTCCTAGAATTAATCTAATGGAAAAATCTAATTCTATGAAAATGTGGTTCGGCCGATGCGCATACCTCATAAACATGCATGCATTCTATATGTCCTATAGATTTGTATGGACTTATTGAAAGCAAAGATTGTCTAGTATTCCACCTAAATTTTTTCCTTTAGTTCAAACTGATCAACAATCCGACCAAGTATCTGTTGAGATTCGTGCGGGAACTTCCCCTTTGAACTTCAAAGAAAAAGGTTGAAGACATATCGATAAATGAGTATCTTCATTTATTTTCATCCAATCCTACCAAAAAAGTATTGTTTTGCTTTGTAAGAATTTGAAACCATCGGTTCAAATGTATACTAAAAAAAACTCAAAATAATTGAGGTTTTGATCCTGACAAATCTTAATTAGGATAAACAGAAATTTTTTCTATCAATTAGTTGATAATTATTATTTCCAGTCTACTATTGTCTCACCCTTTAGTCCAGTCCAATCCAGTTTGTCCCATTAATTAATTCTAGTTGACCGTGTCCTATAGTCATCGTAGTAATTGGATTCTCTTTTCCACCAAAGATTATAGCTATATATATATATATATATATATATATATATATATATATATATATATATATATATCCACGTATTCAAACATAACGTTAGATTAGACCAATTTATACAGCATTTGCACAATCAAACAACTGAAAGAGAAAAAAAAAAACCCATCAGAAATCATTACTAAAATCCATTGAAAAACAAAAACAAAAACATAAAATTAAATAACGGATTGAGTAATTGTTCAATAATCCCAGAGTATAAGAACAGTATACTTCCTCCTATCACATAACACATGGGTTCCACATATGTCCTCCGCGTGGGCCCTATGTGTTATGTGAGAAGAAGAAATATATTGTTCATATACTCCAAGAGTATTGAATAATTTTCGATAACAGATTACCTTGAGTCCTTAGGCTGTGAGATGGACCCACATTGCTCTGGAGTTTCCCCATGGCTCGACAAAAAGCATTGTTCCTCGAAGCCGAGTCGATTGCCCAACCAGCAGATTCACTCTCCGCCGCCGCCGGATTCTTCTCCTCCTTACAACCGCCGCCGTCAAATCCTCCCCTCCTCTGCTTCTCCACCAGCCTCTTCTTGGCCTCAAATCTCTTCCTCGCCTGAATTGCCTTCACCCTCCTCACCTCCAGCTCTGCCGCCGTTGGCTTCTTCGGCGGCGACACAGCGAAGAAATCAGTGAGCACGGCGTCGTTCCGGGTCGGGTTTCCGCTGAGCAGCGGGTTTCGGATAGTCAGGGGGATCGCCGAGGGAATTTGGCTGTAGCAGCCGCCTAAGGAGAGGCCGAGGTCCAGTAGTGGCTCCGAAACTGGAAGCTGGTTGACACCATCTTTGCATGCTTCCCCCATTGAATTACTACTACAAGCAGACAAGTAAAAAAGATTAGCAGTACTCTAAAATGTATTGCATGATTCTGCTGGGAAATTGTCTTCCTTTTAGAAGATCAGAAGAGAAGAAATAAAAGAGGGGCGATCGAGAGATCGATTTGGATTTGTAGACATGGTGATAGCTACGACTAAACTAACATGCAAAATTCAGGGCGAAATTTTCAGCATTCAAACAGCTACCAGTACCACCCACAGATTTTATGAGCAATCTTACGAACGTATACGTCATTTTGAGACACAATTCCGAAAAAAACTGTGTCTAGGACTATTCGATTTATATGAGTCCACATACGTACATTGAGCTGCTATGACTGTGTTTGTGTTTCAAAAATGTGTTCCTGAAATTTTTGGTGGGGCAACAAATCCAGACAGTGGTATTATTGGAAGAGTCTGCGCATGCAATTTTGTGGACACGAATTCAAACATAGACAAAATGCACAAATTTAAATATAGATGCATTAAGAATCATCCAACGCTCCATAAAATAGTGAAATTTAACAGATATAAAAATAGTCTCAGATACATTTGTGTGCGAACCCATGGATATATACGAATTTATGCACCTAAAATTATAATAGGTGATCACTATAAAACTGGTAGGAATAGCTTTTTAAAATAAAAGAATCTTGATTGGGCCCCACGACCACCAGGTCCAGAACCCCCATTCAAATAAAAAACTGAGAGAAAAACTGAGAGAGAGAGAGAGAGAGAGAGAGAGAGAGACCCAAAATGAGCTTACAAGGTTTCGACAGTAACTTGAGCAAGGAAGACTTCAGAAGGAAAAACAAACTCCGGCGAGAGCTCTCCCGCCGGCGACAAGATAAGCTAGAGAGAGAGAGAGAAAAAAAACCCAATTATTTTATGTGGAGAGAGAAGATAGAAGAAAAGATGGGGAGGGAGTGTGTTGTTAGAGGGGGGTATTATATAGGGAAATTTGAAACTCCACGTGGTGAAGTGTAGATGTAGAAGGTCTCATGCACGGTTACGACTTGATGCCTTGACTCTTTTTTTTTTCATTTTTCTTTTTTTTTTCACACTTCTCAGTTACTTCCTGACTCCTGATATCTGAGAGATACACTCCTACTTAAGTCGCTTTTAGGAGGGGGAAAAAAAAGGCTACTACAAAAAACGGGGAGATAAGAAATGAGTGTTTTTTTAACAATAATACTATGACACGCCTACTAACCATTCCCCGATTACTCTTATTTTATATATGTGTGGGTTTCATTCCACAAGTAAATGTGTAGAGTTGACACATGTGTGAGAGAGATGTGATTTGTAGGAATATACGTAGTATTGTTGACCCAAGAGGTAGTTCAAATGACAACAGGAATAAGTTGTAAACTCATATATTCTGAGTTTGAAATTTGTCAATCTATGAGGGTCAGGTCGTATGAGAAAAATCTTTTGTAAGTTCTTTAGTCCTAAAGTGAATGACCTGCCTGTGACAGTGTGACTGGATCGAATAGAAAATAATTGAGTTGCGCGTAAACTGATCCGAATACTTCTTACCAGCTAAAAAAAGAGAGGGAATATTCTTGAAATATTAAGTTGACAGAAGACAGGTGTCAATACATCATGACGCGTGACACTGAAAAAGTAATTTTCTCTCACCCCAACCAGATTTTTCGCACTGCCTTCTTTAAGAATGGAGATCTTCTCACCTAAACATGACATCCTTAATTGTGTGATTTTCTCAACAAAAAAAAAAAAAGGTCGGCACCAGTCTCCAAATGTGACGATTCCGATGCTAACGCAAAATAGAATCCCCCCTGCGGTTTAATTTTGCATTTGAGTCCCACATTTTATAAATCTTGAAACATACATTGTTGGCGTAAAAATTTGGATCAATCGGAGATCAGTATATATGCCAATGAACCACATTCATAGCAAATTTTAAGAAAACATGGTGGATTTATTGAAAATATTAGTAATGAGGACAAGTGGTAATTGCTTCCTATTGTTTATGTTTCCAAATGAACCACACTCGTCTATATGCGACTAAAATGATCTATTTAATTTGGATGGATAATATCAACATAGAAGCTTACAAAATGAATGGTTTAGATATTCAAAATGAGACACTTGTGTATATTAGTAGTAGTTAACAAGGTAATCCTATAGTAAGTTTATTGTCCTTTAACTTATTTCTTTTTGGGGTCTTGATTTGGAAGGAAGACCTGAGATAAATCATGTCCTCGAAAAAAATTCTAATTAGGTTACGGTTTTGTTTTAGAAGACACTAATACCCGATTTCCTTATCTGTAGCAAATTAAATTCAAACAAAATTTTACGTGCCTAAACCTCCCTTTCCTTTTATGTTTTTGTCTCATGCATGTTCCTCCAACACCCTTTGTATTGTTCCACCCCTTGCAATCAATAACCGTTTTAGCGAGCATCGGCGAGAACAATTAGGTTTCAGCCACCTCTCTCTCTCTCTCTCTCTCTCTTTAGCGAGCATCGGTGAGAACAATTAGGTTTCAGCCACCTCCCTCTCTCTCTCTCTTTCTCTCTCTCTCTCTCTCGGGTGTGCAATTGAACACCCTATTATTTAAAAAAAAAAAATTTTACTAGTAGTAATTTTATTTTAGGTTTCTTTGAACACTTAATTTATTTATTTTGAACACCCATTAGTCCAAGTGACTCGTAATTGAACACCCAATAAATTATCCCAAACAAAGCTTACGCTCATAAAGAAAAAAAATTGTTTAGAAGAGAAAAAAATCTAATGATATCAATATCGTGCTCTGTATTTTCTCTCAAAAGACAATCGCCTCCATGCTCATTTCCTCCAATCTAAATCTACTAATTTAATATTTAGGACATTAATTAACTATCGATGTTTGTTTGTTTAGTTAATGGAATTATGAACAAGTTTTTTGACGGAAACTTTTGTTTATAGCAACACTCAAAGTTTTTCTAAGCGAAAACTTGTTGAGTTCACAATCTTCATTTCGATGAAAGACTACAACAACATGATGATAAGGGACAAAATAAGAGAGCATATCTCCAAATAGGCCTTTCTCAATTTATTCACACCATAATTTCTCTCGAAATGATATTTGTGCATCGATGCCTTCTATTTGCCTCAAAATATGAAAAGTCGTCAAGAACAATTGTAAAATTGCAAGTATACCTTATGATTTTTTATCGCACTATTTGTACTAAAGTATGAGATTTGGTGAAGGTGTTATTTGTTACTAAAGTTACTAGAGTCAAGGTAATTTTTGAACATCCTATTACAAAAACCTGGAGCTGTACTAAAGTATGAGACTTGGTGAAGGTGTTATTTATTACTAGAGTTATTAGAGTCAAGGTAATTTTTGAATATCCTATTACAAAATACTGGAGCCGCCACTCTCTCTTTGGACGTAGTTGTCTTGCCGTTTCTATCTGGCACCAATACCCTGCTCCTGAGTCCTGGCATTGTTTGCCATATTGTCGACTACTACCTCAGTATCAGTGAAGTATACAACCGATCGAGTTTTTCCTTGTCTTAGATAAAGAAAGCTTTGACTCCATGTCCATGAAAGTTGACCAAATCTACACACCCGACAAAACTCTTTACGCGGTAAATTTATCGCACAATACCAACTCCTAATTTTTTGTAAATGACGAATTAAGTATCTTCATCAGTTATTACAAATGAGTCATAATAATCAAATAATTTAGCTAACCGACAACCTTGTCCGAGTGCCATGTGGAGGTTTGAATCACTTAACTCAGTTAGTTCATATAAGACTAGCTCTCTTGGGTTGACAATTAAAGGATAGCGCCTCCTTCGTTTATGAGATGAAATCAAATCTCTCGAATAACGCGATTTGTTCTTGTGATTAAGGAGAAGCCCTTGTTGAATGCTAGTAATTATTGCCTTTGAAGTCGACTTATCATTTTGCTCGTAAAATGAACTGAGGGTCTCATTTTTGTAGGTTCGCCTTAGATTCCCAAAATATCAGGGCCGGCTCTGGCAGGATAAGATTTAGTAGATAAGGGGTAATATAGAAATTATTTGAATCTCAAGACTTGATAGAAAGTGGTTAATAATGTAGGATGTTTTTACAAATTTTTGGTCAAGCTTGGAGCTGGGCGCAAATTTTCTTTTGCTTCAAACATAAACAAACAATATTTTTGATTTACTTATTTACAGAAAAAGGCCGAATGACTAAAAAGAAGTGTGAAAGTCAATCAGGAAAATAAATCTGCCAGTGATTTTGGCATTTTCGTTTCGTCATCTCTACCTTTACTTTCATACAGTATTTTTTTTCGTCAATTGAAGACATGTTTCTTATATGTATAAAAAAGTTGAATTTTAAATTCAAAAGAAAAGAGAGAGAAAGAGAGGATGTACAAATCGATGAAATCAATGCCCAATTCACATTTCCGATTATCATTTTTGAAGAGAAAAATAATAGGATGGTGGTTAATTTTTACACTATTTGAGAGGAAAATTATCTTCCAAATAACAAGCTTCCTTTGGGATAATTTTTTTGGAAGTATTTTGGTACCGTCTTTTTGGTTGTTTAGTTTAAATATCCTCTATAGATTTCCGTGCATTTTCAAACTCAAAAAATATATTTCTACATATTATTTTTTTATTTTCTTACACCAAATTAAAGTACTCAATGATAGAAATATATATGGATTGTGATTTTGGCACTCCAAAAATTGATGGAGGGGCTTCAAAACTGAAATGTGTTGATACACAAAACGACGTTATTTTGGAGCCCCTCCATCAATTTTTGGAGTGCTAAAATCAATTTCCAGTATATATTGTTGGTTTGAAAATACACTGAAATCCGTAGGGAACATTTAAATTAGGATGAAGGGAGTAACTTTTTAAGGAAACATGCAATAAATGCATTCACACTTAAAAAAGATACATTGATTTTCAACAATGCTATAATAAAAAAATTGACAACCAAAAGATGTCACATCAGCTTTTGATTATCCATTTATGAGATTGCTGAGGTTAGCAATGTATATGTCTATAATGGCATAATCAAAATTGAATAACCAAAACTTGTCACGTCATCTTTCCAAACTACAAAAAACTAAAAACTGTGAACAGTAGAAAATAGATTTTCTAAAAATAGTTTTGAAACTAATAAAAACTATTTACTAGAAATAGAAAATGGCTTTTGAAACTTTTTTTTTGAAAAAAAGAAACTATTTTTAAAAATTGTTTTCTAAAAAAACATTTTTTTAGTAAAATATTTTTTTTCAAAAACATTGTTCGAAAAGAAAGAGAGAGTAAAAGGGAAGAGAGATAGAACATTTTTCTATAATGATTGGTGTATTTAATTGAAAATGTGTAGGGTCTATTAAATTTGATTATTGTCAAAAGGTTCCTAATTTTGGTTATCCAAAGCCCAAAATTAGATTATTTCTAAGAAGGTTGTTAAGTTTGATTATATTATTGTGAGCCATAGTTTGCATCAACATTGCTAACTTTAAAAACCTTTTACTTTTAATTACATCATTGTGGATACTCTTATATTTTAACTTTTGAATGAAATAATTGTTTTTGGTAAATGGACTATTTTTAGAAGATTGAATACATTTAGTTTTGATTTTGTAAAGATGTCTAACAATTTGAAACATCCTAAAACAGTATAAGGGACGAACAATTTGGAGTAAAATTATACCAACAACCGAAAAAAATTGTGCCAAAAAATAAGATGAAAATTTAGCCCGAAGCACAAGGACAGAACTGCTATAAGGCTTATGGGGGCCAAGGCCTCCGCATTGTTTCAGGGTTTTTTTTAAATTTAAATATTAATATTAGTTATTTTTTGTTTGTTTAGAACACATAAATATTATAAAAATCTCCTCAAAACTTAGACCAAACAAATTATAGATTCTTGAACCTTAAAATTTTAAAATTTTATTATTTACAGTTTGGCCCTCGCATTTACGAAATCCTCCCCCGAAGCGCCAAGTCAAGTTGGGTTGAGGATATCTGTTTTTTATCTCTCTCACTCTCATTTACGAAATCCTTCTTCCGTCCCAATTTAATCGTCTCAGTTCTATTCTAATTGGATTAAAAAACTAGTTATATATTTAAAGTGGTAATGAATTTTATATCCAATATAGATTTTGTTTGATAAATCTCGATTTGTTCTATAATTCAATATTTTTGAAATATATTTTTGAAATCATCTAAAATATTATAAATTATAAGATATAATTAATTAAAAAATAACACGAACTTCCAAAAATGATAAGTAAATTAGGACGGAGGAATTACTATTTAGAAAAGAGAATAATGTTTTTGTCTTGTCTTTTGAAGAGGAGTTGAGATGTGGGACCATAAAAGAGAGAGGAAAAGGTGCACTTTTCCTAGGAGTACGTGTATGTCAGCGACCGAGGTGGGGAGAAAAAGGGTCACGTGTCGGTACGAGGTTTCAAGTCACAGCTCAGATTGACGTCACGGACAGCTGTTTCACGCACGCGCTTCTCTCCGACATGTGCTGCAAAAAAAGCCTTGACGTTAACCACGTGCTTCAAATATGTTGTGCCATCTGACAAGAAAGGAAAATAGGGATAGCTTTTTATGGCCAACAATTCTTTTACCAAAAAACAAAAGTGCTACATATACAACGATTGTGTAAAATACAACACAAAATCAATAACGTAGGAAATGAGCCACATTGCAATTGAAAAAGCTTTCGACTTAGGGCCTGTTTGAGTACCTAATTTTTATATTTTCATTTTTGAGTTTCTTTTTATCGCCAAAATTTTAAAAATAAATTGTAGTTAAGAGAAGTGCCGACTATCATCATCGTGCCGGAAATGAGCCACATTGCAATTGAAAAGGCTCTCAACTCAAGGCCTATTTGGGTACCTCCTTTTTTTATTTTCATTTTAGAGTTTCTTTTTATCGACAATTTTTTTTTAAAAAAAATTGCAGATAAGAGAAGTGCCGACTATCATCATCATGCAGGAAATAAGCCACATTGCAATTGAAAAGGATCTCGACTTAGGACCTGTTTGGGAACCTACTTTTTTTTATTTTCATTTTAGAGTTCCTTTTTATTGCCAAAATTTTAATTTTTAATTTTTTTTCACATAAGAGAAGTGCCAACTATCATCATCATGCAGGAAATGAGCCACATTGTAATTGAAAATGCTCTCGACTCGGGACCTTTTTGTGTACCTACTTTTTTTATTTTCATTTTAGAGTTTCTTTTTATCGCTAAAATTTTATAAAAAAAATTGCAGATAAGAGAAATGTCGATTATCATCATCATGCAGGAAAAGAGCCATATTACAAGTAAAAAAGCTCTCGACTCAGGGCCTGTTTGTGTACCTACTTTTTATATTTTCATTTTGGAGTTTCTTTTTATCGCCAAAATTTTTATATTTTTTTGGCTAATAAGAGAAGTGCCGAATATCATCATCATGCAGGAAAGGAGCCACATTGCAACGTACTGAAAATGCTCTTGTTTGGGTACCTACTTTTTATATTTTTATTTTAGAGTTCCTTTTTATCATCAAACTTTTTTTAAAAAAATTTGTAGATAAGAGAAGTGTCGACTATCATCATCATGCAGGAAATGAGCCACATTGCAACTGAAAAGGCTCTCAATTCAGGGTCTGTTTGGGTACCTACTTTTATATTTCCATTTTAGAGTTCCTTTTTATCGCCAAAATTTAAAAAAAAAATTGCAGATAAGAGACGTGCCGACTATCATCATCATGTAGGAAATGAGCCACATTGCATTTGAAAATGCTCTCGACTCAGGGCTTGTTTGGGTGCCTACTTTTTATATTTTCATTTTAGAGTTCCTTTCCAGGGCTTGTTTGGGTACCTACATTTTTTATATTTTCCGTTTTAGAGTTTTTGGACTTGGGCTTGTTCGTTTGTGTACTCAAAATCCTTGCGCACGGTTTTCAAAAAAAATCTTTATCTATCTCTCTTCGCTCATTGTTCTTAAAAACCTACCTCAAAATTCAAAATGAGTTAAGAGTTTTTGACCGTTTGGCTCCCTCATTCTAGAACTGATTATGCGAAAATGAGTTTTTGGGTTTAGAGAAGAGAAGTAAGAAGTAGGCAAGAAGAGTTTTTTGACTTTTCATTTTTGACTTTTTTCATTTTAGTTAACAAAAAGACTTACATAATGTATTATGCACATATCTTCCAAATACTTATCATGTTACAAAATACATTCTGCACATATTTTCCAAACACTCAAATATATTCAAAACAAATTTGACCAAAATTCAAAAAATTAAAAGTCAATAACAAAAACGCAAAAAGCTAAAAAGTAGGGTAACCAAATGCCCCCTAAGTTTGACCTAACTTTTCATAGACTTTTTGACATGGTTATTTTCTATTGATTTGAAATTCAGACCAAAATTTTATATTGTATTTTTCTTCTCGATGAGAAGAATCAAATAAGTATAAAAATATAGATCAAAGTTGAAAATTTTTCATATACGACAACCAAAGAAAAGTTTATTTGTTTTTAACTTTTTATCCGAAGAAAGGGGGATTTGGTCCAACTTATTTATATTTTCATGATTTTTTGGTAATTTCGTATGAAATAATTCTACATTATTTATTTGTCTCGACAAAAGAAATTAAAATAGTCAAACAATATGAATCAACTTGAAAAAAGTTCACAAAGAAAAGAAATATAAGAAATCTGTTTGAAGGGAAAGCCTATCAACACCATCTGAGAAATAAGACAGGATCAACTTGGAGTAATGCTTCACGATTTGAACCACCAGGGTAGGGTACTCTTATTTATTTACATTCTTTTTTGGTCAGTAAATTTCAACTTTTTGAACCCACTGTGGTCATCAAAAAAAGTTTATTTATAAACTTCACCGAGAAGATTTTTCTCGAAAAAAATAATATTGACTTGACATCGATCCGTAGCTACACAATCGAATTTATCTTTCTTGTACGACAAACATGTATATTACTCTCTCTGTCTCTTTTTAAAAGTCTTACTTTGTAAATTTAATTTTTTATGGAGACATCAATATTACTCTAAAAGTTACAGTATAACTTTTTTTACTTACCATTTATTAAGACATCATCATTACAATTTTACTCACTAACTTTTCAGAATAGAATCTACTTTTAAGAGCAAAATACTAGAAAATGTACCAATTTTTACCTACTAATCTTACATTTATTAAGAGACAATCCAAAATTAAATGCTAAACTATAAAAAAGGAAAGTACCGACCGAGGGAGTAATCTTTACCATCCATACATATATTGTAATCTGACTCTTTATTAATGTTGGGAATGGTTTGAATCATAAATGAAAAAGTGCGCACATTTCTCCCTCAAGTCTACTGGAAAATTAAAAAAAAAAAAATTGGAATTTTAGAGAAGTAAGATCTATTTAGAAAAGGTTAGGTGAGAGAGTACCACAAGATTTTGTATTAAATGCAACAGAGAAATTATGTATGTATGTATCAATTGCAAGTGTGCAGCAGAGAAATCTCATGACGTCCTTGTCTTTAATCCTTTTTGTTGGTACATACTCCTTCCGTCCCTTTTTAAATATCCTGTTTCGTAATTTCAACTTATTAAAAAGACATCATCATTATACCTTTCACATCAACTTTTTCCTCAACTTTCCCTACTTACCCATCATCATTACTTTCTACTCACTTACTTTTCAAAAAGAAATCTACTTTTAGGGATAAAATAGACAATGCACCAACTTTTACCCACTAACTTTACAAAATGAACTTATTAAGAGACAGCCCAAAATGGAATACTGAACTCTAAAAAAGAGGACGGAGGGAGTAGAAAGAAACACAGGCATTCATTCCATAAGGAATATGCTGGGTAAAGGTTCAAATTATAAGAGGATTAATATTCCGGAATCCTGAAGTGACAAACCCTCCGTGACCCCAAAAGTTTAGAATGTTGTCAATGAGAAATTCAAACATGCAACCTGACGGAAAACAAATACTTATTTAATTTATCATACCCACTTGGCCAAACCCCTTGGAATTAATAAGTTCAACCCATCCAGTTACTAGCCTGATCTGTCGCTCCTAGAAGGCAAATTTGATATGAGCAATTAACCAAAAAACACGAAAAGAGAGAATGATTTTGGCACTCTACTCCTTTATAACCACACGACAATGTGTTTTTCAGTGTTTTTGCCATGTGTATTTTGAACACTAAAAGACAAATATTGGAGTACGTTTCTCAAAAAGTGAAGTTCCAAGACCGGGCAATCCCGTCCCAAACATCCCGCTGCTCCAGCCGATTGACTCTCCAACTAACACTTAACCGAAGAGGGGGACGCTGCCCACCTTCTCCTCAATTTGGCCACCAGAAGAACATAGAGATATCTAGAACTAGAAGGCGCAACATTGACATTATGCAATCGGAAACAGTATATCATTCAACTTCCGAACCCACGAATATAAGTCCTCTAAAAGACGAGCACACCCAATTGACAATTGTGGTCATACATAGAAATCTTTCCTAACTAACTTTAAAAACCATAAAACATTGAATTGAAAGATGAGAAGCCACAAAGGAAGGATAGAGAAAATTCCACTAATTGCAGGTGTGTCTGACATATGTGTAGGGGATCTGCCATTGTAAATCTCTTTATATGGCCATAAGATCACCAAAGTTGCGCATGAGAAGAATGGAGCCAGCAAAGAGTCCAGCAGCACGGAAAAGTTTCTGTTGGGGGAAGGGGTAAAGAAAAGGATGAATACAAGGAAACCAAACATAACAACAGCTTTTGCAAACTACAGCATATGTAATACAAATTAGAGCAAGACAAGAAGGAAATATGACATTATGTTCACAAATGATGAGGCATAACTTTTAAGACGCCGAAAGAATTAGAGGAGACGTTCCTTAATTATCCTTTTTTTAATCATCCTTTCCATAAAACGCGAAATTCGTATTCACGAGTTGCTCTTGAAAGTGCTTAAAATGATCACGTTTTAGACTTTAATTTTTTACCATTAAATCCAAACCTTTTCAATTCCTTTTCCTCACCTTTCAAACTTAATTTAGTGGTTATAACCTGATAATAAACGAATTGGTATCAAGGATTCTACCACCTCTTTCATTGGAAATCCAGCAATGTAGCATTCAAAACAAATTCAATAGCTACTTTCCGTATTTGATCTTGTGATTACAGAGGACCATGATTGAGAGTTGAATGGGGAACCCCTCAACCTGAACCCTTCCCATGAAGAAAGATGTCAACCCTGACCCAACTCTTGGCAGGTGCTATCCCATCCTGCACCTGACCATGTCTTTAAATCCATTCCCAAGCTGTTCTTCCCCACAGGCCCACACTACTATTTGGGTATCACACCCAGTCACAGGTCGAAAAATAACTTTCCGCCAACAATAGAGCTAAAGATCAAGAAGATAATGCTACACAACAGATTCCCAAAGTCACTTCTGTGAATTCCTCAACCAGTATCAACAAGAGTAATCAGGGTGGAGTGCCACGCGGCTGCGCCTAACCTTTACACCATGGTCACTTGGTTTTCATATTTGTCCACAAACCTGCCGTAATCCGATTCATCCCATCCAGAACCCATCCCATTAAGGTCAGACTGGAATTGCTTCCCCATTTACTCGGATCAATTGCCACCTCTAAATGTATAACTCTAATCTTTTAGAATCTCCATGAACAAGCACTCTCTTTTATCTTTTAGAATCTCTATGTACAAGCTCACTTTACAAGACCCAGCACAAGATCAGAATCTCCATGACAGTGCTCTAATGCTCTCCAACACCATTAAGATAAAGGCAAACAATAAGCATGCTTTGGTTTCCTTACAACAGTCTATAATGATTCCTAGACTCCTCAAGCAAGCCCAAACTAAATGTGAGCACGGTTAGGTGATGCAACCAATGTTCTAAAAATCGATAGTCGGGTGGAAAAGGGGCACCGACTAGTCGGACGCTGAGGGCCCTAGATGAGGACTAGTCAGCTGCCTAATCTAAGCACCTAGGAGGGGACTAGCTGACCTAGGCGGCCGACTTTTAGAACACTACATACTCTGTTCAGCTTTTTTTCATTATGGCCGTGTTTGATAGCAGGGCTCAGCAATGGGATAGGATAATGAAGGTGGTGGGCCCTAAAAAATCCTGTATGTTTTGGTTTTGACAGGCTAGATTGCTAATCAAAGAGGATTGTGAATCCCTCCATTTCACTGGATTCTCCAACCCATGGGTGGTGTTATTATGAAATCCTGTCCGATGGGTTTGAATGTGGAAGGACACATATGACCTCCCTTTTTTAACTATTGACACAATTGTTGCCCCCGTAGCATTAACATCGTGAGAATCCAAGAGAAACCCCAACATATCTTCAATTTCTCCAGATGGGAAAAACATGGTGCTGTTGGAGAAGACATTGGGATTCCGTTTGCTCACCGGTAGTCTGACTCATCGCTTCCTCTTCACAGGTCTCTCCCTCTCAATTGTTATCTTTTACTGCTTTGTTTATTTTTCCTTTTTGCTTCTTCTCCTTTACTCACAATAACTTCATATATTATCTACACATGGACACACCTCCAATAAGTCAAAACTACCCCATGGAGTTCAACTCCAAAACTGAATAATAGTTGTGTAACTATCCCATACAAAATTAGATATACTATTTGACACAGTAAATATAACTAATTGGGGTGGGTTTTTAGTTGACTAGCTAGCTTTTTTTAATGTGTTGATCATCAAATTTGGATGCCTACCTCTATGAAATTTTACACCTGTATGTGGGTATAATTGTAACTCTATGATAATAACTTCTTCTTTTTCCCATGTTCTGCAATTTCAGTATTGCATTTTGGTTTTCTTTTCTTGTTAGTAATTAAGCATCTTGTTCTCTAAAGTGTGGAAAATAGGTATGAGTAAGAGGAGTGGCAAACAACCTCACAGGTTTTGGTCAAAAAGGGAGGAGGAGTTTCTCATGGGATACATGTATGACGGACTTGGTGAACAAAAAACACAAACCGGAAGCTCAATTTGGGACAGCTCAAGCCTGGGTTTCCTTGGGACTGACTCGAGGGTAAACCCTCACACTGAGTCCAAAATCAAAATGTGGATGAAGCAATACCACACGCTGCAAGAGGCACTATAGCTAAGTGGTTTTGGGTGGGATGAAAATGGAAAGATGATACCGGTCAGTGATTTAAAAAGCGCACGAAGCGCGCGCTAAAGCGCGAAGCGCAGCGCAGCGCAGCTCCTGCGCTTCGATGAATTGCGCTATGGCGGAAAACCCAAAGGCGCAGAATAGGCGCCAAGGCGCACGCTATGGCGCAAGGCGCAGAGGCGCACGCCTTGTGTCTGTGATCCAAAAATTGATCCTACGGTTCAGAAAACACACGGCGATGGTGGTGATGCACTGAATCATTGTTCTTTTAAGTCTGATTTCAACCCTAATCCATCATACGATACATACCAAGCCAGCAGCTTCAGTCGATCCAGATTCCAGACAGCTTCCGGTCCTTTTCGATCGACGATCGACCGAGACAGGTTCAGCCGACAACGGCTTCAGGCAGCGACGGTAGTCACGGTAACCTCCTCCTCCTCCTCCTCTCCTCCTCCTCCTCCTCCTCCTCTCCTCCTCCTCCTCCTCCTCTTCTCCTCCGATCGATCTGCTTCTTCTTCGATTCTTCTTCTTCTTCTTTTTTCGTTAGTCCAGTCCAGCTCCTTTCTTTCTTTTTTCATTCTCTCTTTTTTCATTTTTCCAGCTATTCTTTCTTTCTTTTTTTGTTTTCTAAAGTAGCCCAGCACTTTTCTTTCTTTCTTTCTTTCTTTTTTTTAACCTTCACTGCAGGGCAATTTTTTCTCTCTGTTTTTTGCTCTGCAGTCCAGCTCTGTTTTTTTGTTTTTTTTTTTTCTTGGCTAGTGGGCTGTTAGTTTTTTTTTTCCAGCTATGTGTTATGACTTTATGGTATTATTTGTACTTGTTAATTGTAGATGACGTCTGAAAATACTACTAAAAGGGACCCTGGTTGGAAGTATTGCGAAAAGATTGATCCACACAATTCTACCAAGTTAAAATGTATTTTTTGTAACGAAATAAAAAATGGGGGTGTGTCAAGAATTAAGCAACACCTTGCTGGAGGAGCTAAAAGGAATACAGCGGCATGTCGCCGATGCCCACCTGAGGTTAGAGAGGAGATGAGTGAGTTCATACGTAAAAGGGATGAAGCAAAGAGTCAATTCAAGTCTATACCAGATTTTAGTGATACAATGAATGATGATGATTATGACCTTGATGATGATGATATTGTTAAATCCGATAATCCCCGTTCTAAGAAATCTTCTACTCACGGAAGCACGACCTCCATATCTATTCATTCTAAGCCTAAGAAACCAAGAAACATAGGACCTCTCGACACTTACTACACTCCTGAACCAGAGGTGGTGGTGGAAAATAGAAAATCCAAGGGCAAACAGCCAAAAATTGATGAGAATGAACCATATAAGAAAATATTGAAAGACCGGGCTCATCAGGCTATTGCAAGGTGGATATATGATTGTGGGATACCTCTAAATGTTGTGAACAATGATAGTTTTGCGCCAATGATAGAGGCTATTGGACAATACGGTCCGGGTTTGCCCCCACCAACTTATCATCAAGTGCGAGTCCCTCTTCTAAAAAAAGAGGTAGAACATGTTAACAAGTTGATGGAGGAGCACAAAAAAGACCAAGAACAATATGGGTGTACGCTAATGAGCGATGGGTGGACTGATAGGAAAAATAGAACATTGATGAATCTTTTGGTGAATTCTCCGAGGGGGACCATGTTTCTGAAATCTATGGATGCGTCTGGAATTGTAAAGGATGCAGAAATGATATATGAATTGCTTGATGGGTGGGTGGAGCATATTGGAGAAGCAAACGTGGTTCAAGTTGTTACGGATAGTGCTGCGGCAAATGTGGCGGCAGGTGAGAATTTTAATTTGCTATTTGGTTGTGTTACTTACTTAGTTGAAGTTACGAACAATTAAAAATCACTTATTATTCTAGAGTCTAGACTTCTAATTCTAACTTCTAACACCACTTATTTATAACAATTACCAGGGAGGTTGTTGGAGGCAAAACGACCTCACTTGTTTTGGTCTCCGTGTGCCGCCCATTGCTTGGATTTGATGTTAGAAGACATTTTTAAGTTACCAAATTTGAAGACAACTTGGGAAAGGGCAATAATGATTCATGGTTATATTTATAATCGACACTCTTTGTTGAATATGATGAGGCAATTTACAAGAAGGAAGGAGCTCGTTAAGCCAGCAAAAACTCGATTTGCAACCGCTTTTTTGACTTTGCAAAGGGTTTATGAACAAAAAGGAAACTTAAGGAAGATGTTTACTTCAGAAAAGTGGACCAACAGCAAATGGGCAAAAGAGCAAGGAGGAAAACACGTAGAAAAAGTCATGTTGATGGCCTCATTTTGGAGGAATGTGCTCCTTGCCCTCAAGTTTGCATCCCCACTTGTTAAGGTACTTAGATTGGTTGATGGAGAAGTCAAGCCTCCAATGGGATACATTTATGAGGCTATGGATCGGGCTAAAGAAACTATTGGAAATTCCTTCAATCAAAATAAGGAGATGTATGATGAGGTCTTTAAGATAATCGACACGAGGTGGGAATCCCAATTGCATCGGCCTTTGCATGCAGCTGGTTTTTACTTAAATCCTGAATTTTTTTACAAAGATCCAGAAGCTTGCAAAGTTCCAAAAGTCATTGGAGGCCTATACAAATGTATCACAAAGTTG
Source organism: Rhododendron ovatum (assembly GCA_019656835.1). Taxonomy (NCBI): domain Eukaryota; kingdom Viridiplantae; phylum Streptophyta; class Magnoliopsida; order Ericales; family Ericaceae; genus Rhododendron; species Rhododendron ovatum. The sequence goes on from CM033790.1 coordinate 14,580,228, forward strand.
ATTCCGAATAATGATACACAAGACCTTGTTTGTGCCGACTTGATGAAGTATGAGAGAGCTGAAGGACTCTTTGGTAACCCAATGGCAATAAGGCAAAGAAATACAAGGACACCAGGTATCACCATGTTAACCTTAATCTAGTAACTAATTTAAGTCCTAAGAGTTGCACTTTAAGAATGTTTTCCAATATCAATATGCTATGGTGTGCAGCTGACTGGTGGGCCGCATTTGGTCATGACACTCCCGACTTGCAAAAATTTGCCGTCAAAGTCCTTAGCCTTACTTGTAGTTCCTCGGGATGCGAGCGTAATTGGAGTGTCTTTGAGCATGTGAGTATATGATAATCAAGTTCATTCATTGACTTCCTTTAGTTATGTATGATCATGAATTTAAGTCCTTTGTATAATTAATTGTTAATGCAGATTCACACCAAAAAAAGGAATAGACTAGCTCAAAAGCGTCTCAATGATTTGGTATTTGTGAAGTACAATAGAGCATTGAGACGCCGATACCTCAAACGTGATCGCATCGATCCTATATCCTTGAAAGATATTGATGAGAGCAATGAATGGTTGGTTGGGAAGATGGAGGAAGAAGTTGTGTTTGAGGGTGATGATTTGAATTGGGATGATGTTGCTTTAGCTTCTGGAGCCGAAGAACCAAGGAAAACAACTAGAGCATCAAGTTCAAAGTCAACAGACTCAATACCTATCGCAAAAATGGCAAAACCAACTCCAAAGGCTAAGGCTTCAAGAGGAAAGACATCTCTTATAGATGAGGTGATTGAAGAGGGAGAATGGGAGACGGATGATGAGGAGGAGGAAGATGTGGAAGGATATAAATCAGAATCATCAGATGATGATGATGAAATTGAAGATGAAGTTCTTGGTTCTGAGGATGATGATTAATGTCTATGCATGACTCTAGATTTTGTTGCCTTTAATCCTTTTGTTATGTCTCTAAGGCTAAACATTATTATGTTAGCTTTTTATGGATGATATGCTATGTTTCGTGTTTGGTACTTTCGTTTAATCATTGACATGTTATGTTTTATGACATTTGAAATTTGAAAATTTTACAAGTGTTTGTGTTGAAAATTTGTTCTAATAAAATTTGTCTCATTGCGAAGGAATTTTTTTTTTTTGCGCTTCGCGTCAATAAAGCGCGCGCCGCGCCTTGCGCCTTGCGCTAAAGCCCCTGGGGACTTTTGCGCCTCAGTGCGCCTTTCGCCATTTAAAACACTGATACCGGTGGATAGTGATGATGTGTGGGAGAACTTTGTGAGGGTAAAATTCATCACCATACCTTAAGTTTTTGTTATTGTGCATACTTACCATTTTTAGTTAATGCACAGTTTGTTTCCAACTTTGTGTAGAGTTATATTGATGCAAAAGCATGAACAAGCCCTTCCCCTACTTCGAAGAGTGGCTGCATTTGTTTGGGGCCACTGGGGACTTAGCTGAGGCCCCAAGGGCCCTGCACATCCAAAAAATGGCATTTATTATGTTGCTGAATTTGTTGTAACTATGACTATGTAGGCTTAAGTAGGTTCTGCATGTTAGATATTATGCTATTTGATTCCAGCTGACCAGTAGCGGCTGTGTCTAATGCCCACACTAATCTCCTATGGCAGGTTATGCCTCATTTTGTAAGATGCCCATACATATGAAGGCTACCTTAGGCCCCGTTCCAGAACACCTTCTTAAAAAATAAGTACTTATTTCACATTTTCAAACTCAAAAATAATGTAAATGAAAAATAATTTTTCAATTTTTTTTCCACCGTATAAAAGATCTCCAATGAGATCTATCAAACAAGATCCATATTAATAGAAAAATTATTTGCGTAAGCACATGATTTTTGAGCTTGAAATTGCCTTCTTAAAAAATAAGTCCTTATTTCCCTTTTGGGAACAAGGCTTACGTTGGAACACAACCTAATGATGAGTTTTATTCGGAGAAAGCAAAATTTAGTTGCTGGAAAAATGATACTTGTTTTGGTTTTCAAACGGTGGGTAGGGATGGCAACCATACTATTCGGTTCGGTAATTGGTAGAACGTAAAACCCAAAGCCATATCTAAAACCGAAACCATAACCAAAACCAGCAGTTTTCCTTTTATCTAAACCACAACCGAAACCACAAGTTATAAGGTAATTAGAATCTTCATTGAGATATGCAGAGGGAACACGTTTTGAAAAAAAGTAACTACATTCATAATTTAACAATGGCAGTGATGCCATCGGTATAGCTATACATTGAGCAATTATACATGATAGTCTATATATATATATATATATATATATATATGGGGCCGGATCTATCCACACAAATCTTAACACAACTTTTGACACTCCATCTCAGCCATTGAAACCAAAGGTTGAGATTAGAACATAAAGTTGTACACTTTGTCTCTCCTTTCTCCATCTCACCTGATCTCTCTTACCTCTGCTCTCTCTCTCCTACCCACTCTGTCATCTCTATCCCCGGCGTCCAATTTACTCTCTCTCTGCTCCCCGGCCCTCTCGGCATCCCCCTGCACTACTATCAGCCACCTCTGTCCCCTCACCAAAGTCCCCTCCAATCAAACGTCACCGCGCACAAATTCTTCCAAATTTGCAATTGCAAAATCTCTGTTTCTAAAACTAATCAAATGATGAAACTCAACCCAATTCTGTCCTCCACTACAACCAAAAGAGTTCCAATTTACATAGGAACGAAAATCCAAATCGAACCCAATTGGATGGTAGTGATGCGTGAAGTACAACAAAAGGGATCTTTTAATTTGGCTTCACCTACGTGGATTTACAAAATTGGGGGATATGGGATTTTTCATATATGTATCTTTGGGAGGATAGAATGACGTTCAGTGGTGGCAGGATAGAAAGGGGGTGCAAAATCAAATCTGTTACCCTTTTTCAGCTAAGATGCGTGAGATGAATCTAGCAACCCTAGATTCATGAGAGAGAGAGAGAGAGAGAGAGAATGGGTCATCGAAGATGGGGATCGCCAGATATTTGGTTGCCGGAGATGGGATTGCCGGAGAAGTAAGAGCCGACCGGAATTGGGTCTGGGAAGAAAAGGGAAGGGGGGGGGGGGCGGGTGTCGTGGAGAAGGAGAGAGGGAGGGATCAGGCGAGGATGTAGGGAAGGAGGAGATATAGTCTTCTAATCTGAGCCATTGATTTCAATGGCTGAGATGGAGTGTCAAAGGTTGTGTTAAGATTTGTGTGGGTAGATCCAGGCCCTATATATATATATATATTACAGGAACAACAGATGAAGGGCTAAAATGGCGTAACTTTAATCGTTCAGAACACTAAAGTCTAAAGACTCTAAAAAACCCAATTTAAAAAGTCCACTAAAATGATCATATGCAACTGGTCCAGCTATAAAGCTCTTTTTCAACATAATGCCACATAAGATCTATACAAGTTGCCTACGCAGTCAAAATCTGTTTGTGTTACAAAAGACATTTCTCCTTTTATCTGAAAATAAAACAAAGGCAGACATGTACCAAGGGCGCTGAAAGGGGCAACCGCCACCCCCAAACTTTCCACAACCCAATTATTATAATGATCGTATTCTTCATAAATTCTAACCTAAATTAACTTTGAACGTATTCTCCGCCACCTCACGTACATTTTGCCACTCCATAAACAAAACCCACCACTCCATAGTCCAAACAGTGTATAAAGTTATATCTAGTGTGTAATGTTTTTTGCTGTTATATTTTACGAAATCGTGCTCCCATTGCTAACAAAATTTTGCGCTGGGTTCAATCAAAATACATAGGCTGCAAATGACCACTCAGCTTCTTAAGGCTCGGCTCGACTTGTTTCGTACTCGAACCGAGCTCCAGTATTGAGCTTGTACTAAACGAGCCGAGGTTGACACTTAAAAGCCGAGCCGAGCTCGACAATTAAAAGCCCAGCTTGACTTGTTAAGGGCTCGGTTGTAAAACAACTGAGCTGAGCTCGATCTTAGAGTTTTAGGCTCGTTTAGTAAACAAGCCGAGCTCGACCACTACGAAGCTCGGCTCAGCTCGTTTAGACCCCTTCTGGACCCAAACAAAGGGCTGAAAAAAGCATTACAAAACCTTTTTATTTTCTCCAACTACTCTCAAATTAGTCCTGATCTGCAATACGCGAATCAACAGCGAAACATACAAAGATAAAGGCATATAAAATATACGATAAAAGAATTACACCACCATGTACATACAAAGATACAGGCATATAATCCATAAGTATACATATGTAGAGAGAGAGAGGTCACCATGTTTTGAGCCCATTGCTGTTCGTCGTGAACCTGTGAGTGCCAGAAAGCCTTGATCTTCTCCATCGAAATCATAGAGTCTGCCATCGAAGCTCACGGAGAGAGAGAGAGAGAGAGAGCGCGCTTGAATAGGGTTTTGGGTTGGGGTTTTCACGAGTGACGGCAGATCTGTAACATCTGTTGTAGAGAGAGAGAGAGAGAGAGAGAGAGAGCGCTTGACTAGGGTTTTGGGTTGGGGTTTTCACGAGTGACGGCAGATCTGTTGTACTAGTTTACAAGGAGGTTGCATAGCGGAAAGACTGAAATACCCATATACTGATGCTTGACAATTTTCACAACGATGAAGGTTATTTGCGTAAATTAGTCATGTGGAGAGCGCACATTGCTTGGGAGCTGGACAATGAGCATCTCCGGTTCAACGGCCTCCAAATCTTTATTTGACATGATCAAATTAATCTATTTTATTTGAAAAATAGATTTAGAGGATTATACTATTTATCTTAACTCTAACCCAACACTCTATTTCTCAACTCCAATATATATTTGGAGGAAATTCTCTATTTTTTCTTTCATCCTCTATATTTAGTGGATCAAAGTTCATCCTCCCAAATGGAGGAGAGTTTTAGAGGATGGGTTGGAGAATGTTTTTCCTCCAAAATGAAGAAATGGAGTATGGGTTGGAGATGCTCTAATCCTCGGCTAGGAAGAGAGCCAAACATAACCTTACCTTTCCTTTATAACGAGAGTGTTTGGTAGCCTACTTTTTGGCTTTTCATTTTCAACTTTTTGATTTTTTAGATTATAATCAGAATGAGTTTTTGAATTTAGTAAAGTGTTTGGATGATGCAAATTGCTTTTCCCCCCTCCCCTGACACCACACCCTCCGGACCCCACAGCCGTTTCCCAAATTACCCCCGCCAACCTCACAATTTCTTTCTTTATTTAATTGTCTTTATTTTATTTATTTAATTTCTTTATTTATTTATTGAATTATAAAATTCAATTTTTTTAAAAAAATTAAGTGTTCCAAATTTCAATCCTTTTTTTAATTTCTTTATTTATTTATTGAATTATAAAATTCAATTTTTTTAAAAAAATTACGTGTTTCAAATTTCAATCCGTTTGAACCTGTGAAAAAATTTTAATTTTCTGATCATTTTATTCTAAATGGTCATACTCTTTGATTAGCTCTAAGAAATATTTGATTCTACGATTTTCTTAGAGCTAATCAACGAGAGTCCTAGATTTAAAATTTAATTATGATCATTTAAGATAAAATGATGAAAAAACTAAAATCTTTCCACCGGTTCAAAGAGATTAAAATTTGGAACACTTAATTTTTTAACCATATTTTTTAATATTTAGACAGTTTATCTATTAAAAATATGGTTAAAAAATTAAGTGTTCCAAATTTCAATCCGTTTGAACCGGTGCAAAAATTTAAGTTTTCTGATCATTTTATCTTAGATGCTCATAATTTAATTTTGACTCTATGGCTCTCGTTGATTAGCACTAAGAGATATTTAATTCTACGAACTTTCTTAGGGCTAATCAACGAGGGCCCTAGAGTTAAAATTTAATTATGACCATTTAGGATAAAATGATCAAAAAACCAAATTCTTTCAACCGATTCAAACGGATTGAAATTTGGAACACTTAATTTTTTAACCATATTTTTTAATTATTTAGACCGTTTATATATTAAAAAATATGGTTAAAAACTAAAGTGTTCCAAATTCTAATCTGTTTGAACCGGTGAAAAGATTTTAGTTTTCTGAATGGTCATAATTAAATTTTAACTCTAGGGCTCTCGTTGATTAACCCTAAAAGATATTTGATTCTACAACTTTTTTAGGCATAATCAACGAGAGTCATAGAGTTAAAATTTAATTATGACCATTTATGATAAAATAATCAAAAAACTAAAATCTTTCAACCGGTTCAAACGGATTGAAATTTGGAATACTTAATTTTTTAACCATATTTTTTAATTATTTAGACCATTTATATATTAAAAAATATGATTAAAAAATTAAGTGTTCCAAATTTCAATCCGTTTGAACCGGTGAAAAGATTTTAGCTTTCTGATCATTTTATCCTAAATAGTCATAGTTAAATTTTAAAGGAGTTTTTAAATATTCATCCTCATATTTCATCCTACGTAAGTATTCATCCGGTACATTTTAAACAATTATGTTTTCATCCTTTCAGATGATGAATTACCTATATTACCCTTTTAATAAGATATTCATATATGGTGTATATTTCCTTCCTAGATTAGTGGGATTGTAATAATTACAGTTACCTAAAATAATGGAATGAATAATGGATAGGAATTGGGGAATTTTGAATTTTTAAATTTTCAAATCCTTAATAAATATATTTTAAACTATTCTCTCTCCTTAATTTCATGAATTTTTAAATCCTTAATTTTCCTAAATTTCATAAATTTTCTACCGAACCAAAACAATTATGATTCAATGAATACACCATTGTTTATTTAAAAAATATGAATACACCACATTTTATAGGTAAACACATGAATAAATTATTTGAAAAAACACGAATAAATTAGTAAAAAAACATGATTGCACCATGTTTTTAATCGACCATGAAAAATATTAATAAATTAATTGACCATGTTTTTCATTAATACACCATGAAAAATTGAGAATAATTTTATTCATGAAAACACTTGAATAAACATAAAAAATCATGAGGAAAAAAAACACGAATACAAATAACCTCACCGCCAGAAAACATATGTATTCATATGGAAATAACACGAAGAAAAAAAACATGAATCTTGCCGCTCGCTAACCACCTTCTGCAAAATCCTCCTCATCCAAACTCCTCATCATGAAATTAAAAACATGAAAAACTATGACGTACACCATCTACAAACTCTTCGTCATCCACCTTCTACGACTTAAGCCTAGCCCTCGCCGACCACCGGTGAAAATTTTCAGGCTAGCGGCGACCCTTGACAAACCTCGAAATCTTCAGATCTGGTACCTAGTGGCTTTTTCAACCCTCTATACCCCTCCAAACACCTTATTCAGTCGCCGAACCCTTTCGAAATATCTTTTTGGTTCTCGCCGCCGCTGCTCACCGTTTGCCTCTCGCCGCTCGCTGTCGTCTCTCGCCCCTCGACCAAAGACCATGCATTTCGGAAATGGAAGTTTCAGAGAGGAGGGGCGGAGGAATAGAACCCGACATTTCCAAATCCTGGAAATAGAAATGCATTTCAGAGAGGGGTTTGTTAAATGGTTGGCGAGATTTTCGGGTTGTGAGATTTCGCCGGATTAATCGTAGGATTGGTGGGGTTATTTTTCCATCCCAATTTTTCGGTGATATATATATATATATATATATATATATATATATATATATATATATATATATATATATAATGTACAAAATAGGGACACTATTGGTATTATGAAAAAATGAGGATGAAAACATAAGTGCCAAAAAAGGTCTGGATGAAAATTTACGGACAGTGATACTTGAGGATGGTTCTTTAAGTCTCCCAATTTTAAATCTAAGGCTCTCGTTGATTAACCCTAAAAGATATTTGAATCTACGACTTTCATAGGGCTAATCAACAAGAGTTCTAGAGTTAAAATTTAATTATGACCATTTAGGATAAAATCATTAGAAAACTAAAATCTTTCCACCGGTTCAAACGGATTAAAATTTGGAACACTTAATTTTTTAACCATATTTTTAATATATTAACTGTCTAAATAATTAAAAAATATGGTTAAAAAATTAAGTGTTCTAAATTTCAATCTGTTTGAACCGATCGAAAGATTTTAGTTTTCTGATCATTTTATCCTAAATGGTCATAATTAAATTTTAACTTTAGGGCTCTCGTTGATTAGCCTTAAAAGATAATTGATTCTACGACTTTCTTAGGACTAATCAACGAGAGCCTTAGAGTCAAAATTTAATTATGACTATTTAGGATAAAATGATCAAGAAACTAGAATCTTTCTATCGGTTCAAACGGATTGAAATTTGGAACACTTAATTTTTTAATGGAAAAGGAAACAAATAAAGAAAAGAATTAGAAATTAGGAAGAAAAAAAAAGATAAAAAGAAACGAAAAAAAAAAGGGATTAAAAGGGGGGTGTTGTGGAGGTTAAAACGGGAAAGAAGTGGTGGGGTCGGGGGGTGTGTGTGTCAAGGGAGGGGGGAAAAGCACCTCTCTTGGATGATATGTGCAGAATGCATTTTGCAACATGAGTAGTGTTTGGAAGATATGTGATAAAAATGAGTTATGATTTGATTTTTTACCATATTGCCCTTGATTATTTTTATTATGGAATATAATGTGTGAATTGATGGTTCAATAAATTTTGTAAAATTTATATTTGTAATTTGTATTATTCTTGGTTAATTGAACGTCTCCTGCTATTTTTTTTTTTTTTACAGATAATTAAGAAGGAATACCAATAAGATAAATCCAAGAACTTTTCAAACGAATTAAAGTTTACAAATTTCAGTCTTCCAACAATAGACCCACATGAAGCAATTAAAATGTCACACATATTAAAGTCTTACTCAAGAAATTGTCTTACACAAGAAATTAAAGTCTAGAAATTTAAAAATACCCAACAAAAACTACCACCAACACCAGACCCACTTAAACAAATATTATGATTGACAATCCATTCTCGTATTCCAGTCCTTACATTGGCCATGTGGTTGTCATCGCCGAGATATTGGCTCCCATGTTCACCGTTAGGTGCGGTAGTTTCTATGCCACGATCCGAAGGCATGAAATTAGGTCGCCAATCATAGAACCCAAAAGGAATATTAGGCATGTTAGTCCTTCTTATGAAATTATGGATGGCCATTGTTGAAGTTACAAGAGCTTTCTGTGTTTCAAATGTGTAACCAACAGGAATGTTACATATCAATGGCCAACGCGCTTTCCATACTCCAAAGGTCCTTTCTATGGTGCACCTCAAAGATGAATGTATTTTATTGAATTTTTCGTAGTTATTCCTTGGTACGGCTCCATTCCGCCAATCGGGAACATGATAGGTATAACCTTTGTACGGCGCTAGAAAACCTCGAGTATTTTGGTACCCGGCGTCTATCAAGTAAAACTCATCTACAGACATTGTCCAAATTTAGGAGAAAAAAAAAATTAAAACAAAATGTTAATACTGACTATTATAACACCGTAAACTCATCTAAAAAGATTTTTTTAGACTAACCTCCTTGTGAGTGTGGAAAATTGTTAGCTAGATTCCTTATGCAATCATAGAATATTCAGGTATCGTGCACACTTCCTTCCCATCCCGTTAAGGCAAAAGTAAAGCACTTATCAAAGTCACATACGGCCATAATATTTTGGGTTGCATACCCCTTCCAACCTATTCTGTGAGACCCGTATCCCATTTTTCTATTGGGTCGAGTCGTGGTGGTGGTGGTTGACACGTGTATTAAAATTAATCTTTTCATTTATAATCTGAAAACGTGAGGCTATGCAAGTGGACCGTTGGATGTGTATGTGTGTGAACGTAAAAAAATTGAGCTGAAAAGTGAGACTCATTATTGGGACAAAAACAAAAGAATGCTGGTGGTGCATGCTTGTGTACGTGTAAAAGTTTAGTTATGGTACCTTGGCTATTAAGAAATTTTACATTTAAATAAGTGCATAACTTGTACTTAGTATAAAGAAGTCAAATTAATGGAAAAGAAAAATATCAATTTGAGTGGTGGCTGGTTAATGGTAGGGTGTGTGCACGTGACATGCTTGAATGGCATGGCATGTGGTTTTGTTTTCTAGTATTGTCAAGGAAATGGATAAGAAAGAAGAAAGAGGAGAAAACAAAATAAATGAAAGACAAAGTGCAAGGTGTTAATCGGGGAACCCATTCTAGGGACTCATGAATTTGTATAAAACAAGGAAAGGAGGAACCCATTCGAAAAAAAAGCGAAGGAAGGGAATCGGATTTGAGAAGAGAGAGTGGGGCGGTCCACAGGTTGAGTTGGGTTTGTGCTACAAGTGAGCCGTCTGAGAATTTTTATTGCTTCCACTTGTTTCTTTAGTGAAAGATCGCAAACGAAAAGTATGTAATTGTCTAAGGAACTGGTTTGATGATTCTTATTTGTTGGGTTGAGTGGGTGGCATATAACGGTTAATTAATTATTTTGTGGTAGTTGTGGATCCGGGTTGTTACAATTGGTATCAGAGCTTGGACGATAAATCTTATATGGGATCAGGTAGGTAATTAAAGGGCACAACGGAAGCATGGTTGCCTGGTAAGAAATCTTATGAGATTTCTTGTGAATTTGGTGTTGACAGTGTCATGTGGAGTGTGAGGTGTGAGGTGCATGTCGTGTGGATATATAGATTACAAATGCATATACTTAGTGTACTAGCTTCATGTGGTTATTAATTAGATTTGAACAGAAGGAAAGAGAAAGGAACCATGAGTTTAGGAAAGATGGGTTATACACGTGTTTGGCTAGAGAAGACACTAGTCAAGGACAAGGGAAAAACATAGTTGCGGAAGGTGTGAGAGTTTGTTTTTGTTTAATTGAATTTTGTTAACAAAAATTCAAGATCAACTTGGTAGCGTGGAACTTTATTCTGGTTAGGCTGGAAATGTTCTTCATTCAAGATCAAATTTGTTTTACTAGTTGCTTGGTAGTTATGTCCCTTGGGCATCGTGAAAAAAAAAAATTCTTGGATGGCTACTGGAGTTCTTATAGATTTGTATTCTACCCTGAAGGTTTAAGTGAGTTCTTAGCTTAACGTGTGGTTTGTTTGCTGTGATTATGTGCTACCTATAAAACTGTTATTGGGTTTAACTAGCTTCAATTGTTTTTAATTTGTATGTGGTTTGAATAAATTCTGTCGTGAATTTATGATTCATTGGATAGTATCATGATTAATTATGGATTATTAAGGCATGTGTTTACGGTATCCTGTATTTGGATATGGGAAACTCGGTTAATTTATGTATTCGTCCACAACTGGTTTTGGGAGTTCGAAATTTTTATGGTTGTTATCATGAAAGAAGAGGGAGTTGAAATATCGGGAACAAAGGGATTAAATTGTGTAGGTGATTCTAGCTACCGTTTGTGTTGTTAATTGCATTAGGAGAAACTTATATTGTGTATTCGTTCTTTTAATCGTGGTTGCCATGTCGAGAGAGAGAATTGGAAGTATGTTTTGGTGAGTAATGGACCAGACATGTGGGAACCAAAGGCATTGAAGGGTGGAAAATAGTGTTTGTTCAATCTGTCTTCACAAAAGGTTCACATGTTTGTTCTCAGAATCAAAAGAAGATAATAGAGGTGAAATCCTCTGCACTTTTAACTTTTAGCCTTCAAAAGGTTCGATTGTAAGATGAAATGTACATGCATGAGTTACTAAGGAACTGTGGAATGATGTGTATATGGGTTCATGTGATGCTATAATGTTAGCCTAAATGGCGTGGTATATAGCCTTAGTGCCATGGTGTATAGCCTTAGTGGTGTTGCCTTAGTGGCATGATTATGAATATTGCCTTAGTGGCGTTGCCTTAGTGGCGTGATTATAAATATTGTCTTAGTGGCGTTACGAGTATTATATGGGTTATAGCCAAGGCCCGACGTGCCTATATTTGATTTGTGAATGGATAAGGGCCGAGGTGCCTATATTTGTAATGCCGATATCGTCGGATTTGCAAGTGAATGATGGTTCGAGGAGCCCAACTGCTAGTTCATTACGTGGATATATGTGGTTGTGACAGTTTGATGGCTTTTGTGTGAAGTTTATATTTGGTTGGCTAGTAACTACTAAGGCCCAAGGTGCTTATGTTTAGTCGAGGTGTGGGAATTTCAGCCCGAAGTGCCGGAATATTCAATTCTTGGTAGCATGGATGTTGGCTTGAATGGATTGGAATTTGGTTGTGCCATCATAAGAAGCGTGTATGAAATTGAATTTTAGCCTACGCGATGTAGCCTTTGTGGGGTGGACTTTCAGCATGTGTGGCATTGGCAGCGATAAAACTTGATTGTGTTTACTGGCCTTGCATGGCTTTGTGTAGACACCCCATTCTGGACTGTCCAGATAACGTTATTTGTCGATCTTTTACTTCCCCAATGATGATTATAGTCGAAAACAGATCAAGGACAAAGGTGTGTTTGAACCTTGAGCGTCCCAAACCCATTTCGAGCCCTTCAAACCAGAGCCAAACAACCCCAGCAAAACCCAACTGGCCTGCGCCAGTGTTTTGGGGGCGTATGCCAGTTAGCTGCCACGTGTCAGTCATCGACCACTGGCCCAGCTTCTACTGGCGCACGCCAGTTACTAGTGGCGCACGCCAGTCAAACCCAGTCAAATCAACTTTATTCAGCCACTTGGGTGGGACTTTTGTACCACCCTGACGTCGGCCACAGTGTCCCTGATGATTGCATTCGGTGGGGGGCGTCCCCTCTCTCTCCTACATCCCCCATCAAGCCAAGTCCCATGCATGGAAGGCTCCAACCTTGCCCCAACCAGCCAAACATGGCCTTAGATCAAAACTGACCTCAGTCTCCCTCCTCTATAAATACCCCCCTTGCATTCATTTGCAAGGGGTTAGCCACATTAAGAGTAAAAAGATTTTCCCTTCTCCTCCCCTCTTGCTCTTCTTCTCTTGTCTTCTGTTGAAAGAGGAAGAAGGCCATACACTTTCATACACCCCACTGCCATCCAGTCATCATCTTAGCCTCCATCTCCAACCTCCAAAGTCCAAAACCACCTCCAAACCTTCACACAAAAGGTATACCACCTTTACGTTCTTTTCTGTTTTCAGCTCCTGAGGGGGGTCTGTAAGGCCCAGGCTAGTAGATAATACTAGTCCTGGTCTTAAACTGATAAAATACAACAATCATTTGAGGCGACACATGGCGCACGCCAGTAACGGTATGCCGTACGCCAGTTATGGTAGTACGTGCAATACTGGCGTGGGGATCATGGATCGTCCCTTTTACTTAGTTTTCATTCCTGTCAATCACCCTCGCATGCCAAAAACCAGCTTATTGCTTTCTGTGTTTAGAACTGTTTAGTGGTAGCTTCCCGTACTTGTTCATATCTATTTTAGAAAGGCCTCTGGGATCCTTCTGGTCATGTTCCAGAGCCCAGATGATGCAAAGCCAAGCACAGAAATCAATGGTAAAGTGGCGTACGGCTGTCATTGACTGGCGTGCGGCAGTATGCCTCAGGGTTCAGTGGCTGGCCTTTGCATCTGAGCTTAATCTAGGCCTATTTTCTGTCCCCACACTGTTTTGGGGTATTCTGCTTTCTTTCATGACCTAAAGCCATTTTTCTGCCTGTATATGTCTATTGTTATATTGAACTGCGTGGTTTGTCCTGGGTGTGCGCTGGTCCTTCTCCAGAGCCCAGAGGGTTGCAAACAAGGACTGAGAAACCAAACAAGTGGAGTACGCCAGTTGTAGGTGGCGTGCGCAGGTCTGATCACATGCAGTGGCTCGACCAGTGCATGCTGGCAGAATCTGCTCACGTCACTTTGTGATAGCGTACTGCAGTTTGTTCGGGTTGCTCAGTGCTTGTTCTCAATCTATATTTAGCATTGCAATCAAATCATTCATAAACATTTTGTCACATAAACTGCAAATTGTTAGCTTTCATCCCCATTAAATGCTCCCCCGCCCTAACTGGCTAAAAAATGATAAAATGAGAGAAAAATGCAAATGTTTTTATAAAATGCCCGAGTAGAGACCGATCTCCGGATTGGGCGAGAGGGGGTGCCATAAAACCCTTCCCCTCTCGTAACCTGGCTCCCGAACCTCAGATATCGAAGGTGACGACGGACCGGTCCACGCCTTTTCAAAATCAAACAAACGTGGCAAACGTTTTCGAGTTCGGTTCCTTGGGTATTCCACCGCTAAAACCCGAGTGGCGACTCTGAATCGAGGCGTTTCGCCGCGCATTTTCAAAAGAGGGTCGCGCCCAGTCTTTAAAAGGGAACCCAAGATCGAGCGATTTTCGGGGCGCGTGCCCACAGTGGCGACTCTGCTGGGGACTCATTGCGTTAGTTGATATTTGGCGATTAATGCATGATTGAACAAATTTCAAAAGCTTGTCAAAACAGTACGCTTCGCGCTGCTGAAGAACGGAATGGTAACGTAACAGGATCTCAGCGTCCGACCAATCCGAACTGGGGCTTTTACTTTTGTTCACTTGTGTAGTTCTCTCCAAGTATTAGTTAACAAAAGTGAGCCAAGCTTCAAAGGGCATTTTGTTTCAAAATCGCTGCATTTCTCTCTCGTCAAACCATTTTTCGGCAATCCTCCGTTCATGCTCGATGGTTGGTCAGCCCCGTTGAGGTGTTTTGGGTAACCGGCACAATTTATTGGAGCCCGGGGTCCTCGAACGCCCAACAACCTTGGACGATGATGAGTCATACTACCGTTCGACCATTGCTTTGCTCCATGCATCGCAGTGGGAGGTATATCGCGGCTCTAGTCGGAGGAAACCCTTTAGCCAAAATCGGCCTCTACAGCGCTTACAAGGCACTAGAACCTTTCGACCTAAGACAAAAACCCGCAGGGTAGGATTACTTGTTTCTAACCCCATATACTGTCTATGTGTTACCGCTTTCTATATCGCATGCTTGTACATACATTCATGACCGTTGTTGCGTAGGAGCATGCTAGGGCGGCTTTTAGGTGGTCTTTCGTCGAGTGTGTCTCGCGCCCGTTCGGCATTGCCTTGGACCGATGACGAGTCGTGCATCTCGATGTTGCACGTTACCAAAAAAAATTGCAAAGTCCTTAATCAATGAGACTTCGGGAAATCACTACTTTCTAAGTCTTTATCTAGCGCCCGATCGAGGTTTCAAACTGAAAAACTAGGAACAACGGAGAGAATGTCGTGATACTTACACCGTCCAGGTTAAAAGTGCTAATCACTTACACCGCTCAGGCTCTGGCACAGTGCTGCTTACGCCATTTTGGTTACAGTATCACGCCATCTACACCGAGTTGTTCCGAGATCAAACTTTGAAACTACGAGGAGCGCGAAAGTCAAAGGCTTAGGCTGTTTCGGTGTCCCTTAGTAACATTCGATTCAATCAAGGATACACCGTCGAAAAGAAAATCCGAGGATTCTATGGCAATTGTCCAAACGCCGTAAGGCAGACTCCCTCTAGTTCTAGAGTCTAGGAGGACACCGACGACGTTGGCATGCGTATTTTCCATTCTTGTCGATTTCCTTTCAAATAAAATGACTGCAGGCTATCATTGAGCTATTATACTTTGCTGTCTAGTCATGCCGGTATCCAAGCAGATTTCCGCAATCAAGACCCAAACCCACTTGAGGCCATCCGTCGAGTCTGGTTGAGGGTTTGATTTGGGGTTTGGTGAACAAAATAAGTAATAATTATTTTTAGTAAACTAATGAACATAATAAAGTATATGATAGAATAAGTGCTAATAACAAATTTGAAAAAAAAATAAAAAATAATAATTTTATGATCCATTGTTGTTGTCTAGTGTGTTTAATAGATATATTTTGTCATAATAAATAATACTAGACCTAATTGTTTATGAATGAAACAATGTAT
This sequence comes from Rhododendron ovatum, assembly GCA_019656835.1. NCBI lineage: Eukaryota > Viridiplantae > Streptophyta > Magnoliopsida > Ericales > Ericaceae > Rhododendron > Rhododendron ovatum. Next base: position 14,596,082 of record CM033790.1, read on the forward strand.
AAAATAAAATTTTCTTAAATAATCATTAGAACACTTTTGAATTCTTTTTAAATAAAGTGTTGCATTGTGTTGCATTAGCTAAGAAATTGATTAAGTGAAAATACTATTATCAAACGTTAGAACTATAAACGGCAAAAGGTTGTAGCTGTAGTGCAACAAAATTTAAACATAAACCTTAACAAATTTAGTTATTACAGATTATATTCTAAATTCGCTTATTAGTACCCTTACCCTAGACTTACTCCTAATTACCCCAAGGCTTACGAAATTTGATAGAATTACTGATGAACATGTTTGTTCGATAAAAATTTTAAGCAAACCAAAAGGCATTGGCCAAATCCGAATCCCTTACGTGTTTACTTATTTGCACATATAGATTGCTATATTGTTATCTCATTGAAATATATCATGCTATGAATTGAGCTGTTATTGATCGCATCATGTTGTATGTGCTAGAATGGACCTAGATTCACTGGGTGGTTACGAGTAGTGATTCACGTAGACGATGTTAAGAAATGGGAAAATGGTAACTGATAAAGTATTGAGTTATGAGGTTGTAGATTGTGATTGAGCCATGGCTATGACAAGGGTAATCAGGGCCCTGTGTTGAAAAGGATTACCTGCGGGACCTGGTGATGAGATATGTTGTGACACTAATGTATAATACGTCATAGGAAGTTTCTCTTTGAGGAAGGGAATGGGTCCCATAAGACAGTTATAGTTAGTGAGACGTTAATGTATGATACGTCATGGGAAGTTTCTCTTTGAGAAAAGAATGGGTCCCATGAGACGGTTATAGTTAGCGTGGGGTAGTGGATGTCCGACCCTAATGTACGATACGTCATGGGATGACTCGATCCTCCTGTTATGGTCTTAAGTGAGAACATGTTAGGTACATAACTTAAGTGCGCTCACCTAACTAGGACCCTGGTACATGATAAGCAAGAGGAAGTGTAGACCCATGAAACGGTTGTAGTTAGTGGATGTGGGAGGAAAGGATCTTGTGGAGAAGATTCTTAGATTTCATGTAAGTTAATGGATAGTAAAGAAAAAGATGATGTGTTATTATTTTGTTTCTTTTGTGTATTATCAATTGTTATATTGTTGAACTGCTAATTGTAGAGTAAAGAGTTGGTAGGGTTAAAATTACTCTACTAGGTGAATCATCACTCACGGATACATTTGTATCCTGGTAAATCGGTTTCTTCGACGGTCAATTTGCCAGAGAGTGCAGGATTCAATGGTGGAGCAGTTTGACACAGGAGGAATACCAAGGGCGGAGACCGAAGATGCTTGAGATCTATATCAACACTCGAGTCGCTCTGAAGATGTTAAATAAAATGTTAGATTTTTTTTTAATGTAGATTTTGTATAACGACAAATAAGGGCCTAGTAGTTTATAAAATTTAGTGTATTTTAGGATTAATGCCTCTGAAATTCTTTGAAAAATCGGGGTGTTACAAAATCCATCCAAGAGTTATCATCATCGCATTTTGGAAAACTGGCTAATCAAAATGGATGAAAATCCAAACCTATAATATCTGCTCGGTAAATATCGTAATTAGAGGAAACTGTGGAAACCGTTTCGGTTAAAAACGGATGGTTCTGTGAGTAAGTGCATCATTTATAAATGGAAATGTAAATACACAACTTGGTTTGATATTTTACAAAAGGGATGATCCGACGGTTGAAAAATGCGGAAGAGATTGGTTTAATATGATTGTTGAAAAATGTTACTACAATTCTGCCATTTCCAAACCGAAAGTACTAAAATTATGTCATTTCCATTCTAAGAACACAACAATTAAATGGAAAGCTCACTTTTATGTAGTGAAAGGAAATAATACACAACTTAAAGGATATAATAATTCTTCTTTCTGATCTACCTACGTACATATTGTATCCTTAAAAGGCAAGGTTAGCATTTCCTTTCTAATTAATTTGTTCTCTCCCTCCCAGAAGTTAAAGGATCAATACAATAATTCTCCTTTACTCTATCCTTCTCTCCTCCCTCAGTTCAATACGACCCCTCAACGAAAATCACCCAAGTCTACTTCCAATACTGCAAGAATTAAGGTGAGTGGTTCGTAGATTTTTTTTATTGGCAGTCTCTATATTTTTTCTCACGGTTTCTTATTTTTTGGGTTTGAGATGTGGGTCTCTCAATTTTTTTAAGCATCATCACTCCATTTTCTTAGTTTGAGACGTCGGTCTCTCAATGTTGCAGGTCTCTCAATGTTGCAAAAACACACTGCGTATAGGTTCTTCAAATAGGGGATGACAACACATATTCCCCTATAACACCGATAATCCCGTTGATTGCCCCTGCAAACTAAACATTTTTTTAAACTCTAAATAAAAATTGGAGTATTCAATTATTCAAATACAATATTTGGTTCTTTTCCGTTCTTTGTAGTTGGTTGTAAGGTTGTTAGTATAATCTATATAATAAGATCCGTGCATCAGTACAATCTTCTCCGTTGAATGATTGATTAATTGCTAATAAACTGTTGCAAATTCATTCCATATAAAAATGAACGATTATGTCATCAAAATGAATAAAAAATTACAATTTTTACCCACATGTGATAGGACACCCCAAATTTGGAAGAGCCGTGACAAAAATTACGAGAGTGCCGTAGGCATGGGTATTGAGTCTGTTTTGACTTCTTTTTTTATAAATGACTGAGTTGAATTTACTTTCTATATACATATCTTCATTTTTTGATGTGTCCCGAGTTACAGGATGAGTACTGCAGGCACGGCGGAAAAAACTCGACTTTTGTTGAATTGTTACATGGAGTAAGACAACTTTACATTACTTTTACTATTGTTTTTGGAAGTACATGATACTATTATTATTTTATGTGAATCTAATATTAATGCATGGATTTTCACTGTTGAACGCAGCCGTTGAGCAAATTCATTGCAACGTTTGTGCGGAACGAAAAAATATAGTTTACGTGACCGAACTGATATTCTTAGGACCAAATACTTCCTTTTGTGGAGTGCATGGCCCTAACTAGAAGAGACAACATTGTGTATAGTAATGAACTTTTTTTGCTTTTGTCAGGAAATAGAATTGAAGAACACATAATTTTGGAAATACGTTCAATTGTAGCATATTCCCTTCTCCGCCTTCCCTTGTTAAGGGTACAACATCTGGCTTAGAAATTTGGGTTGGTCGGAACTTTTTTTGGATCGGAACAGAAGGCACTTTGTTAGGTTTAGGCCGGCGTTCATGGATAAACTCATTTAGGGACTATAGTAGTATGCGGAGGATGTTAGTATGAGTAAGGATAACTTAGTAATTCATTGCTGTCTACTTAAGCATCGAGAACCAAAATTCAATCTGAGGGGATGTAAAGTTAGGTAGGAAAAAAAATGTTTCAGTTTAAATTTGATTCTTGCTATAATCCATAATTGTAATTCGTTTTCTCCTTTTTTAACTGACCTGGGTTAATGAATTTTAGACCGGTCAAGTGAATCACCTTAAGACAAGTAGGCATCTCCCTCACCTTTAGCTTTTGTCTTGAGATTTGAAAGTGAGGCTTGGTTGTTGATTAAGGTGTTTTCCCCTGCATGATAATTATTCTGGAGTTGATAGAGGTTCGCGTTTTCTAGCACTCTAACAATCTGTGTTGATACTACATTGTAACGCCCCGATTTTTGGGTACGTTAATGAGACATTTATTACATAATAAAGAGAGTCTGGCTCATTATTACATCATAAATACATCATAAGTAAAAGGGTACATTTATTCAACAAGGAAGGAAACTATGGTTCCTAATACTACTCTGTCTGCTCTTCCATCCTAGCAAGCTCCTCTGCTCCAAAAGCTTCCACGGCGAACTGTTCATCTTGAACATCTACAAGGTCTGACACATTATACCAGCGTCGCCACCGATATAATATGTCAGGGTCACCAAAGGTAACACCATAAGCTACAAAAGCTCAGTAGAACAATTTCATACCCGCTAACCCATAACTTACAACAACAGGTTATACAATCATCGATTTCCACATGATACATGTATACACAGCTAACAACGACACATCCATATTCGTTAATCAACTATCGTTAGTGTCTAAGATTTTCTGAGTTTCTCCTACGCGACTTATCGTAGACCGTGTCAATATTTTCACATACCAATCCATCTTTCAAAATCATTTGTTTAACACACCCAACCTCGGTTCCACCATTCCGGGTTCCCGAGTATCCTCACAATGGTTCCGCCGCACCGAGTTTCCATTGGCACACAAAATCTTGCATTGGCTTCTCTCCGCGGATAACCAAGCCATACCTCACCATGGTTCCGCCGGTCCGGGTTCCCATGGGAACGCACACAACCTCATAATGGTTCTGCTATTTCGGATTCCCATTGGAACACACACAACCTCACAATGGTTCCGCTTTTCCCGGATTCCCATTGGAACACACACATCCTCACAATGGTTTCGCTGCTACGGATCTCCATTGGAACACACACAACCTCACAATGGTTCCGCTTTTCGGGATCTCCATTGGAACACACACACACATTTCCACAATGGGCAAGTCCGGCCACATTGGGGTTTCAAAACTTTTTCTCCTTTTTAAAACACGCCTTGTCATTAACACACCCTAGGCGTCATGTTTCTACTTTCTCGGTTCTCGTGTCTCGTTTACATGCAAAGACTCCGCGGTAGGACAAAAGTAAGCATGAAACATTCTAACAAGATCATCCAACTCTATAATGTACCACGAGTAACACAATCAATTTATGTATACAAACTTATACTCCTTGAAATATCAAAATACAAATATTTCGATTCACATGGTAACGTTTTAACTTTCGAAAACCATTCTTTCTTAGAAATTCAAAACAACAACGTTATACTTGAGTAAGTAAGTAAGGATTTTCCTTACCATTCTTCTAGGCGGTAGTAACGGCTTACGGACGGTAATTGGCGGTCGGACGGAGTAACTTCCTACGGGAGCTTCCGGTAGCTTTGAAAGAGAAAGGTTTCTCTCGAAACTTGACCTTGGCTATTACTACAACTACTTTTGGATCGAGAGGGTGGTCGAGCGGCGGTTTAGTGGCGGCTTTGGATGAGTTTCTTGAAGAACACAAAAAAAACTCAAGAACAAGAAGAATAAAGCAAGAACAAAAGATTTCTACAGAGAAAAGTTGAAGAATGGAAAGGTGTGAGTTGAATGGCATGGAATGACTTGCTATTTATAGGCAAAACCTTGGCTCTCTCTCCTCTCTCAAGGCCCCCCCCCCCCCCCCCCCCCCCCCCCCCCCCCCCCCCCCCTCCCTCTCTCCATACCTCAAATTTTGACATTTGTCATGCAATCTTGGAAGATCAAGGCCTAACCCTAGGCTTGCATGGCTAAGATTTGTACCAAAGATTTGATTATGGAAAATTTTTGAAAGATTTGATGGAGGGAAGGATAGTTGGTACAAGATTTGGTATTAAACAATTATAGAAGTACAATGGAGAGGTAGACCTTTGGCTAGGAAGAAAGATACACTCATGGATTTGAAAGATGTAAGAAGATCATGGTGATCAAAGGTGGTACAACCAAATCTCTCTCTTTCTTCCTTCCTCTCTCTCTCTCTCTCTCTCTCCCTCCCTCTCTCTCTCGGCTACTCTCTCTCTCTCTCTCTCTCTCAAGTACACTATATATATATATGCATATAATAATATAGAAGTACAACTACTAGATTTCCCAAAATCTAATATCTTATTAAAGAAATCCAATTTAGACACATGTTTCTAATAAACAATTAGATTGTGTACCTTGCCAAATCTAGGGCCTAATATATTATGATATGTATGTACTTATGCCTAATATTCTAATATGGGAGTGGTACCAAGTATCCAATTAAATAAAGGGCTATGATTCTCTCCATTAAAATAACAATAAAGTACTAGTATTAAATTAATCAACAAAGTACTAGGAAATCTAGGATTTAGATATACCCCAATATTTTAATGCATAAAAGTACATGGGAATCCAAATATTGATTATTTAAACAAAACCTTGTACCTTGCTAGAAGATTAAAGCTATTACCCAATAGGTAATAGTTTTCCTAGTGGTTAATAACCAAACGATAATAGAAGGGTGGGAGAATTCCCAATAAACAATGCATATATGTACTTTGCACATGTGGATATACACCATTAAAATACTATATTTTGTACTATCAAAATATTTTAATGAGAGGCCTATTGTCCAATGGATAAAGATTACCCTAACATCTATTGACCAATGGGTAAAGGCAAAAGGTTCAAAAGGTTCATCTAGTAACTAGGTGAGTTTGGTTGCTCGGTTCCTCCAAGTAGTCGGTTGGAATCTAATTCGATTAGCCCCGAAGGACTAGAATCTAATTATGATGAATTACTGAAAGTAAAAATAAGTAATTCAAATATTTAACAAAATTTTTACCTTCCAAAAATCAGGGCTGTTACATACATTATAGGGGTAACATGGAAAGAGTGGAAGTGCTTTTGGTGGACGATCGGCGTTCCACCCCCGATCTTTCTTGCAAAGCTCCTATTCTTATGAAATTGTGATGGTATGATCAGAGATCCCTTTAGGTAAAGTGCTCTCTTAACTTCTTTTTTGTTATGGTATTAGTATTGGTTTTTGGTTGTTAATGTTGACATACTCTAGCTTTGAGTTAATGTAAGTGTTACCAACAAAAAAAAATTAGTGCCTAAAGCTCAGTCGAGACATGCTTCCATTTTGGAAAGGTGAAACAAGGATCAAGGGTGTAAAAGTTATTGTAACAGATAAAAAAAATCTTCTTTGCCATAGTTATGTTAACTTTGGGCTTCTAATGTACTCAAAGGTACGTAATTTTTGGGTTTCTTTGTTAAGAGTATTGATTATATCTTGGGTTTTGTTTGTTACATGAAGTTGGAGTTTTCCTCATTAGTTATATGTGTGTGTTTATTTTAGCGTGAACATGAATTTTGTTTCTTAAATGCAAAGTTTGTTTATTTAGATAATTGACTTCTATGCTTTTACATCTTTTTAATTCTCTTAATTCCTTTTTCACTTTTTGCATTTGTGTATTACATTGAATTGACCTCTACACCCATTTTACCGGTATGAGACGGTTGTGTAAGTCTAGGTTTAATATATACCTCAACACCAAGGACACGTATTTGTTGACGTGACTCAATATAGTCTTTTTTCTGGTTATCATACTTTATGATTGCTCTATTCAATGAGGCTAACAACATTTTAGAGTTCTATATGAGATATATTCATCTGTATTGCTTTGTTTCCTTTTTCCTTTGATGGAATTGCCTCTCTCTTTCCATTATGTGGCTTTGGGTTTTATTATATGTTTTCTTCATTGGTTGCGTTCCACCGTACAAGAAGTTGCTATTTTGTTTAACAGAATGAATTTGTTGGACGATTGAAGGACAAAGAGGTTAGATAGTCAGTGGCTCAAGAGGTACTATGTCATTACTCATAAGTTGTGAACATGCCATGTGCGCCATGCTAAAAAACCAAAGATCAATTGAATGTTTTCCTCCTCATTCAATCGTAGTTATATACAAAGAACTAAATATTTCAAGTAGAAAAGGGAGGGTGAAAAGTGAGAAATAAATTGTATACTTGATGCACCATTACTATGATCCAGTTTTTGACTTTATTTTCCTTTTAGGACCTCTAAAATTCCTACGCAACTGGCTATGAGAGTAGCTCAATTTTGATTGTAGCATGCTCACGGACACAGATTTCTACAAAAAAAGTAGACACGTATTTTAATTTCTATAAAAACCAACTCATAGCAGCAGTCTATTTTTAACATGGTAATGTTTTTAGCTTATAAAAAGCAATAGGCTTGAAGGGTGGTGGGTCATGGCATACTTTGCTCAATGAGTTGGAGGTATTGCATAAATATTTGAGGCAGGCGTGTGTGTATCACGACATCATTAACAATGAGTTAAACACTTTTTTATTTTTTTTAGTTGAAGTTGGTAGTAACTACTTAATTGATTTGATCTGGTACCTTGATCGAAAAAGTTTATCTTACCTAAGATTTTAGAATGGAATGTGTCATTAATTTTTAAGTTTCGTTTTCATGAGTTGGGGTTTGAACAAACTTATCATGAGTAACTCATTCTATTGTGCTTCATAGTATGGTTTTCTTCGGTTCTTATCATCAATTTTTTTGAGATATTTGGTTTTAACATTTATTAAGTGGTATTGTTTGAAGTATAAGAAAGCACTGCATGCCCCCTTTTTTTATCTACATTTGGACTTGACAATGATCTAAAAATGGATACTTCAACTTATATCGATATAGGTGCAGAGGAATGGTGTGAGCAATTCTATAGGAGTGACTTGAATACCGCAATTAGAACGTGGATGCATAGGAATTTTTTTGATAAAATTTATTCCAATGTTCCAGTAAGTTGTAGAAAAATTGAGTCTTGCGAATCTAATTGTGTTGACGCATTTAAATTCCCCCTCCCCAAAATCCAAATCCTCTTGACTTCTCCTATTTTAGTTAAATGGTATCCTCCTGGTGTAGGAACTCTGAAGCTAAACATGGATGATAGCTGGTATGAAAGTAAAGGAAAAAGAGCTTTTGGTGGTGGTCTCAAAATAGGAGAAGGCAATATGGCTCATTGGTTAGTGTGATAAGTTCACATGCACCTTAAATTTAGAAGCTGAAATCTGGACCAACTATTGTTGCCTAACCATCTCCTATTTGAACTTCTTTGTGTATTATATATGTAGTTATCTAGGCATAAGATCAGATTTTGGGGCTTGATTGCTTTTCGGTTATTGAAAAATTTGCTAGAACATAAATAGTGTACAACGGAAAAAGAAAGCAACCTCAATGTCAAGGGAGCAAAAAATACATGTTCATAACTTCTTCACTTATGCGCCTTTAGTCTCTCTCTCTCTCTCTCTTTTTGGGAATACTCTTTGTGGCTAAATCTTTAAAAGATCTAACACAGTTTTGGTGGTTCATTTCCATTTTGCATGTTAAATTTGATGGAGAATTTGATTTGATTGATTTAAATTTCATTCGTTGGCCAGGATTTAGTTATTGATGTCATTAGTTGGCATTGTCAATTGAAGCAATATTACGTCATGTCCATCCGTGCCTTCAGGCACGAGCATTCGCTAGTACATAACAATGAGAGGCCTCATTTTTAAAAAATTCACCTAGGGCCTTCAATATCTCAGGGTCGGGCTCGCTCGCTCGCTCTCTCTCTCTCTCTCTCTGTGTGTGTTGTATTCATATCTATGTGTAATTGAAGTCCTCTAGGCAGCGATCCATTTCGCACCCTCACTTTCTTGCTTTTTTCCTCATAACTTTTATTCTTTAAGATGGAGAGGGTTAACACATTATAAATTGTGGTACGTATTGTGTCTCAAATGGAGTAATCAAGATGCAATTTTATGTCTTTTTTGATTGTTTTGTTAGCAGAGTTTGCAATATCACTTTGCCAAATAGTCGGGGGCCGCGGCCATTGAAAGCTGGACTGTTGTCTTTTCCGATGAAAGACTGAAATTAGAGTTGAGGGGGCGCAAGTGATATTTGTCCAAAGTACAGGAGGTGAAAATGAATTTTTCCGTTGGAAAATGACTTGGAAGGAAATTGCCAATAATGTGTTGACACGTGGACTACCAAACAATTCAATTCAATCCATTGTCGATCACTCACTGATGACCTTCAATTGCAAAGAAAGAGAAGGAAACGAGAGAGAGAGAGAGAGAGAGAGAGAGAGAGAGAGATGGAAGGCATGGGGTGGTGTAGCAGCAGCACCAGCGGAGGAATTCCACTGATTCATTCCTCAACCAAGAAAGGAATAATAAGCAGACCAAGCAACCAACACTACCGCAACCAACACTACTCTGCCTCTGTCTCAATTACTACTCTTTTTGTTGTTAAATCCATGGCTACCCAGAAGCCTATTCCCTCTCCCACCAACACTGTTGGCTCTGGAAAGGTCAGTATATCAAATCTTGCCCATGTTTGGTTTTGATGACTGCAATTGTGAGTGGGTAATGAGAATATATCTTTCCTAGATACCATATTTCCACTGAAAATCATATTGCTGCTAATCTTGCCCATGTTTTGATGACTGCATTGGCTCTCATTTAAGCATGATAGTATTAATTCGGGAATTGTATTTGTTAGACTTTATCTCACATTGTTCATTTGAGAGCCATTGCTGATGCTTGGTTAATAAATTTTAGAGGCAATAGGTGTTAATTAGTTTTAGGTTAGAACCAGTAATCTAACATTGTATTAGAGCCTCACGCGGTCGAGTCTCCATCTCCCCATTCAATCTCCTGGACCCCGTTCGTTTAAGGATTTTGAATTCTAATCATTATACTATTTATCTCCAATCATTACTCTCATTTTTCTCTCTATCTCTCTCCAATCATTACTCATATTTCCAATCATTATTTTATTTCTCTTTATGCTCATTAACTACAATTCCAAATCTAAAATCTCAAAACGAACGGGGTCCTTGTCTCCTCAATTTTTACTTCCACATGCATCTGGGCTGCACTTGAGGGGGAGTCTTAGACTTTATCCCACATCGCTCATTTAAGCCATCCTTACCATGATTATGTGTTTTCGCAATCCTCCTCCATCCACCACAAAAAGGTTTTACTCATTTTCTCTATTCTGTCAATAAATAGCGAAACAATTCCCAAAGAAACTGTAAAGATACAATGATAGACACTAGACAGTCCCTAATGCATTATTGCCTGGATGATGTATCTGTGGAAGGAAAGAAAAGCGACAAGGTGAAAGAATTGTTGGGTCAGGAAAATAGTGTTAAAGGAATACAATCCCACATTGCAAGTGAAGTGATAGTCAAGTGGGAAGCACCACATACTCTCATGGATTTGACAGAGGTTCAAATATTATCAACAACTACCATTTCAGACTTCCGCCAATCACATAAAAATACATTCCCACTTTGCTTGTGTATGTAATGATTGATCACTTAATATAACGTTAGGATCGCTCCACCTAATAGTTTAAGCTTTTGGGTTAGATATAAAGTTTGTACAAATAAGAGAAAACAAACAGCTATTTGTCATCTCTTTCCTTTTATCTTGAGCAAATCCAAAATCCTGATATAGAGCAGAGGTGTTTGTAGCACTTCAGAACTTGATATCATGACCACTGTGGTAGTAGTCGAGGCAAAGGTGAGGGGTGAAACGTCTCCTTCTTCATGCGATAGCGAGTTTGAACCCCGTTTGCGATAGTTGTCCTTGTGAACCAAATGCTGTGTGTGAGGGCACTATTGCCAACATACACCTTAGTCTGATGATAGGTTGTCCCTCCCGGGACAATGTCTACTCATAAGAGCAATTCTTAACCGAACATTCTGCAACAGTTAAGAACTCTATGGTCGCGCTCAAAGGTCACTATGCTCGTCATCCCTTCTTAACCATGTCTCTATGCCGGTCGCATCCCTTCTTAATCGTTTGAGTGAGAAAAATATGAATTTGATGTACTACAAATTTTGCAACAAGCACCACTTATTTGATTACCTAAGGCTAAGGAACCAAACTACAGAAAGAGATGAAAAACATGCTTTATAGATATCTGTCTTCAAAGGATCTTACCTCAAATCCTTCTTCTATGAACTGGTAAGTGGTAACAAATGCAGACTGCCATGCTTATACGTCTTCAAAGGATCTCACCTCATATGTTTCTTCTATAAAGGCTAACTCTGTTAAGTGATAACCAATGCAGAAAGGCCCAAGAAATGGCTACTCCACCGGAGCACCCCCAGTCAAGCTCCTCACCAGAGTGGAGCAACTGAGACTCCTAACAAAAGCAGAGAAAGCCGGCCTCCTATCGGCTGCAGAAAAGTTCGGACTCTCTCTCTCCTCAATTGAGAAACTGGGCCTCCTCTCCAAGGCGGAGGAGCTCGGCGTCTTGTCAGCAGCTACAGACCCAGGAACTCCAGCGGCCCTGTTCAGCCTCAGCTTGGGTTTGCTGGTGGTGGGCCCTTCTTGTGTGTATCTGGTGCCTGAGGACTACCCTTGGGAAGTGGTGTTGCAAGTTTTGATTGCTTTGGTTTCAGTGGTGGGGGGATCGGCTGCTTTTGCTGCTTCAAATTTTGTATCCGATTTGCAAAAGTCAAGTTAAAGTAGCTACTCATGGTTTGTGTATGGCGTTAGCATTATCGGTCTTCAATTTTCATTGCCTTTTGTGAAATTCTTTAGTTGCACAATGGGAATAGAATGACATTTGTTTTCCTTTCAAATGTAGTAATTTGAAACCCAGAATGTGCCATCGACCAAAGACATGCATTCTGAGGGAGAGATGTTAGGAAGAATCAATAGAGAAAACAGATCTGAATTCCATTAGTCTCACTGAAATTTCACTTACATATGAATAGTAGTGTAAAAACAGTGAAGTTTAACAAGGAGACCAAGCTGCATCCCTTTAGTTTGGTCTATCCCTTTTGTTTGGTCCTTGCAGTAGCACAAAATTGAATTTGCTCAGACGCCACGGCCAACTCACATGCTTGTCAGTTGCAAAGCAATTCAGCACAAAGGAGAAAGGGATTGAATTCTAAATCTACTTTCCATAGGCAAAAATGATAAATTCAGTATGCCGACAATGAACTAATTGCAGTCATAGCATAAACTAGGAGAATGTTATGTCACAAATGTGTCCGAAACCGTTCAATGTGGGTGAGTCCCACGTGCATCATGTGTGGGAGGCATGCGCATCGGACAGCTCCTTCCTGACACATGTGTGTCCTTAGCAGTGCTCTATGACTAATGTATCAAACTCTTGACACAAAAAAGAAGAGACAAGCTTGACAATCGCATTATGTTAGAAATAACACGATAACATATATCTGAAAACAGACTGGCACGTCAATTTGAATAGGCAATTGCTCTGTTGCATTATATTCTAGACAAGATGTCATTAACAGCCACAGCAATGTTCCCGTAACATTCCCACACACGCATCGTGTCCTTATCTCTCGCCGCGTAATCCAGTTCAGTTACATTGTTGAACAGAAAAGTGTACAATTTCCTCAGCTGAGGCCTTTCACTCCCGGGCTTACTCTGTATTATGGTGTAAATATCCTGTTTCAGATACGAAGCCCTCTTCCGCAGGGCCTTCTGGGCTTCTTTCCACAACTCTGTGGAAGATGATGACTCAAACAAGTCTTTCACTTGCAACAAACTCTGTGCATGGTACCTGATTCCACTCTCTGCCTCCTCTACCGTCTGGTCAGGAGTTGAGACCCCGAAATCAAACGTTGCATTCGCTCGTTTCGAATCGAAAAGTAGGGAACCAAACAGTGCGGTTGATATGGATCTTCTGGTGAGAAGATGGTGTTTTGGGACAACTTTTTGGGGTGTTTTTTGATGGTGGGAAGAGGGTCTCAAATGGGATGGGATGGGTGGAAAGGGGTTGTTTGGGTTGGGTTTTAAGGGTAAGTTTGGTGCTAGTAATGCCATACCTCTGCTGGGTTTTGTGTGCCACTGGTGACTAGAAGAACAAAACCTTATCTTTTACTTGTTTTATGCGGTGGGTTTTTGGCCTAGAATAAAAGGGAGTTGACAGGAAGCTATTTCCCTATATTCTAAGTTTTATGGAACATTTTTCTTCTGTTTTCCAGGAAATTGTTCTACCCCTATTTGCAATAAAACATCTTCAATCAGAGTCATGTTTTTCTCCATCGAGAGCTAACTGCAAACCAGATAACACCCGGAAGGTGTTTTCAGAAGTTCAGGAAAAAATGGTTTTGCGTAAGAATGAAGTGATACGAAAACAGTGAATTATTTTCAAAATTTTGGTTGTGTTTGTTTCCGAAAACACGGAAAACAGAAAACAAAACGAAAAATAAGGAATTTTCAAGAAATGGAAGCCAGCAAGAAACATTTCAACTATCAAATCTCAATTATGAAGAGACAACACAAGCCCAAAATCCATAATACATCTTCAAAAAGTCTTGAAGCAAGCATAACACACAGGGAGAGAAGCCTCTCATTATTGGATTCTTATAAATATTACGTATCCAAACACACCCACCAAGGGGTTTTCTTTACAATTCAGCCACGAAATTCTCATCAAACAAAAATCATGGGTGCTTATATATGGAGGAATGATGCGAAAATAACAAGAATATACAAATTAGTAACAAATAGGAAAGGAAAGACAAAAGGAAAGTGAATAAAAGAGAGAATAGACGGATATAAATTACGCAGAAAGCTGCCTGCAGCACCTTCCCAGCTTGATTTGCAAACCAACTGCCTCACCATGAACGATCTCGTCAACTAAAGCTTTAAAGATCAGTCGCTCAACATCCAAAACCGTTCCAGAAATCTCACCGCAAAAATTTGTCCAAATCTCGGCAGGATGCACCAAATCTTCACACAAGATGCTTTTCAAACTATCCTCCTCATTTTCTTCAAACCCACAACCAGATTTCTTGGCTTGAAGCCGTTCCATTTCCGAACACAGATCTCTTAAGAGCTTTTGTGCATTCAGATACTTCCTAGCCTGTTTCTCAGGCCTCAACCATGGTTCATGGGAATGCCCCACCGAAGTCAACTTCCCAACTAAAATTTCATTAACAGCATCAAATATGAGCTTCCGGTGAAACTTGTCTTTTTCAAGCTTTTTAATGCTACACTCTCGCCCATGTAGAGTGCTTGACTTGATCTGTTCCAAAACCAAGAAAAACTGTGGGTTGATTGGGAGGCCAAGCCGGTGGAGCTGAAAGTTTGTCAAGGTGGAGTTGAGGTCCCTCAGGAGGAAACCTGAGGCTACTAAAATCTCAGATATGTATCGGTGGTCTGGGTTTGAGGTCTCACAGAGAGACGCAATGTAATCTGTTTGGGTTTCATCGTGGGTTGAGTTCAGTTGTCTTAGCTTCTTCACCAAGTGCTCGATGCTTTCTAATTTCTTGTGGGTGATCTGCGAGTTATGACTATAACCAGTATGATAAGTCACAAGGTTCTCTGCTGAGTCCGGTTGCTTTCTACTGGAATTGCTGTTAGAATTCATAGTTCCATCTCCTGCCAAACAACACAGGAGAAAATTTTATTTTCTGCTGTGGGAATTAATTACACAAAATGTGAATGCTTTTCCAGCAATACATGTTCTCACCCACCAACTGTACCTTAGTAAACTACTTAAGAGGATACCTAACCTAGTTGAGTTACATAAGGCTTTTTTCTCAGCTACGTGCAAACTTTCTTTTGACAAGTGTGGGCACAAAGATGATGATTCGTTTTCCTCCAACTTAGGGTTCTACACTTCTACTGCATCACATCATATTATGCTTACATACAAAGTGCAACTATACTAAAGCCAATATTCCGCTGTTCAACCTTTCTGAGAATCTACAAATCTCAATCTAACCCTAAACAATTCGTGTACTGACAATTAGTATTAGATAATTATCTGCAAGTGAAACAAGATTACGAATCTAGATTCAAGTCAAACAGGACATGAGTTGATTTTCCTGTGACATGAAGTTGCTTGGATATTATCACAAAGGGAATATGCAAAATTGCCATATCTCCGAAATTAGTGCTAAAGCACCCATTTTTTCCCGTCCTTAATCAATTTAGTTGGACAGCCAACTGACTACTTTCTATACACTTCAACTTCATTCTTGATGGCCCCAGATAATCATGGTTGGAGATTCAGTTTCTTCCATCACATAAAAGTGATATCTTAAGGGAGTAACTATATCCTGGTACAGGTTTATTTGTAAGTGGAATTTTTTCTTTGAGAAAAGGATTTTAATATATCAGAACTTGGAAGCCCAAATAATTTAAGCATCCATGTGCCAGAAATACAACAACAATTGCTTCCGGTTTTATGCCACAGAAAATCAAACAATCTCAGTAAAGCCTACCTTTGAGTACATCTGGCATCTGTTTCACAGGAGATAGAGCATCATCCTTGTACATTGGGTATTCAATAACAGAAAATGGACTAGGATGCACCAAGGCAACTGATGCAAATTCTGCCAAACATCCATCCTCGCTCAACGTAGGACCTAATTTCTGAAGTAAAAAAAAAGGGGCAAAACAAATCAACCATTTGACCAGATTCAATAAATGAACACTATCGAAATCGCCTACCTTTTTAACTAAGCGAGAAGCCGAGTATTTTGCATTCTTCATGGATGGACTCTGGCTTCCATTGCTCTCAGCACAGCGATCCAGATTTGGGACATCTGTATCTATCACTGAATCCATGACAACGTTTCCCTCTGACCGCATATAACAGTCATCCTGTTGGTAACTTAAATTCCTAGTTGCAGTACTGATATCACTGGATTGGTCGTCTATTTGCAGTAAATTTGCAGATTTTGGTCTTCGTTTCCCACCCGGGGAACCTAACTCCGGTAGCTGGTTGTTAGGTTGCCTTCTTGATTTGCTGGAATCAGGAGCGATGGGTGGCCGACATCGGTTGTCCAACTCAAGCTTCTTCTGTTGCAATCTTGGGCTCACCGATCCTGAGCTCTTCACCAAGCCTATAGTGTTCTCCTTCAGTAACTGTGGAGATGACGTTGAGGTGAATTTTGTTTTGTTATTATAGCGGGAACGGACAGCATTTCCATTTTCCTGAATCTTCTTTTTGGATGATCGATCATTGAGTGTACTCTTTCTGCTATCTCCATATTCACCTTGAAGTTTAGGGAGACTTGACAAGCAATCTATTGGGGTTACTGAAGAAGCGAGAATATCAGATTTTTCAACAAGTTTTGCTGGTTTCATGATCACAATTTTGGACTCAAAAGTCCTCAAAGAATTGCCTCCTTTATTTGTGAAACTATGTACACAGTCGCTATGCAGCTTTTGTTTGTTTACCGATCCAGCACTGAGATGTGGACTCCTATATTGTGGCTCATAGTCTTGCTGATTAGCAAAATTCAGATCTTGTTCCTCTCTTCTGTTATCTAGGAGCCCCTTTGCTCGCATTGCATCGATTAGCTGTTTAAGAGCTCCAAGATCCTTTCCAGATTGAGATAATTCAAGATCCTTCAATCTCTTCTCAAACTCAATGTAAGCAGAAGGGAAGGAGGGAGTTGCTCTTCCCAATTTTTTCAGATGCTTAACATCCAGCTTCTGAGAACTCCCACCTAGCAGCTTCCACGGTGCTGGTTCAATTGGTAACCTTGAAATAAGTTTCTTGACTGATTCGGGATTATTCCGTGAACCCAATTCCTTCCACGAGTTCCTTAAAGAAGTTGATGTCCGAATTGACAGACATGGATCAGTTGGTTTTAATGACCTTGGAAAGGGATCACAATGCTCAACTTGGCAAGTTTTGAGAAACTCCAAATGAGAATCACTTGCCAAGGCAGAATCTGGCAGTGTCTCCAATCCCATCAGCTTTGCTACAACATTGGGAGGTCGTGTTTCACCATCCCTCAGTGACTTTTTGATGACAAATTCTGATTTAGAATCATATTTTGGACTTGACACTGAACCCACTCTACTGTCCAATGAAAGTCTTGGCTGTTCTTTAAGCTTTGGAGTCGATTTGAATGAATCTTGTGATTCAAACGATAAACGGCTTAAGTCGCTTCCATCGTAAGATAACCTATGAGCATCTTTTTGAACTGAAAACAAAGACCCATCTTTCGATCTGCAAGATGTTCTTGAACTTGCTTCTTGAAATTCAACACTGAAAGATCCATTAACGGATTTGGACAACTGTAGAGGCCTCGGAGAATTTTCATGCTTCAGAACTGCACTTTCTGCTGTTTCCTCTTTGGTTGAAGTTCTAACAGGTAGCCTCCAATCTTTTCTGTACATGGAGCCCTTAACTTTATTCGGAAGATCACGGGATTGTCTCCCAAACTGTGACGAGGAATTTGATTGGTCAAAGAACAGGGGTGGTGGTTGAGCTGTCCCATTAGAGTCGGGAGAAGAGAAGAATGATGATCGAGAGTAAGATGAGAAAGATGCTTGGGATGATTCCATGGAAACTCTATGTTTCTCTTTCCTGCAATTATGAGAGCTATACAATTAGATTGAAATAGACAATGACAGCACCAAATTAACGGTGGCAAATCATAAAGGCAAAGTCAGAGATGGAAACAATTTCATCGGCAGAATAATGGTTATGAGTTGTTAACAGTTGGGAGACAGAGGAACCTAAGCCCGGACAAAGGTAAGAATCCAAGCATATTAACATAATATGTTGAACACGTCGAGTAACAAATTTTGAGCAAAATGAAGCATAGATTGCCTCATTATGGTTATTAAGAAATCTTTGGGAGTACACAATTGAATAGAAACACATGCAATATTATTATACAAGGCGCGAAGCCGTGAAGGCATGCATACTTCACATGTTACTGATGTTAGGACTGGACCAGAACTTGAATCTTCAACAAAGCTTTAACTTAACTAGTTACGACTTACAATGCCTTCAGATCAGAAGGGGAAAAAAAAAACTAGTTACAGTAACTATATAGCATGCATCTACAACTCCCTATATGCTCATGTTTACAAGGTAATGTAGTTCAGGAATCAGGATATTTACAAAAACTATGGCATGAAAAATTTGTACCTCTACTGCTGACCAATGGCATATGTTCTCTTCCTCAAAAGTGCCATTGTTGAAGTGGGAACAACCTATAGGAAAAAGAGAAACATTTGATGATGACAAACGTTCTACAGTGAGATAGAAAAGTCATATCACTAATTCCACCCGAAAGTGGAAAAAACTGAGAATACACATGTAAAGATAGAATCACTAATTATAACTCTATCATATAGTAGCAAGAACCAGAATCGGGAGCCAGGGAGCCAGCGAAGCGGAAGACCTGAAGTTCTGGAGCGTCTACAGGTTATTTGTTTTCAGATATTTGAAAACAGTATAAAAAAGGGTTTTCCTGCTTAGTTGGGAGTGAATATTATCTAGATTCTTGCTCAGACTCACAAATCAGACTTTTTGGATTTATTTGGCACCACTAGTTCGAGTTTCCTTCAACTGAGCTGAATGTGGAATAGAAATGATTCAGACAATGAACATCAAGATATCACTAAAACTTAAGTCCAAAACAATTAGTCTCTATACAAGTTGAGGAATTAGAGAGAGTAATGACATAAAAACATGCTATCGGAAGCTCTGTAAAAGATCAATTACAGAATTAGTCCCAGTGTCCCACTCATATGGACCATTTAAGCGATGGCATAAAAGATCTTAACCCAAACCAAGTGAAGAACACCTTCTAAATGAGAGAAATATTGTATCAAGAAGGGAAAAAACACTACCCTGTTAGAGGATTACCAGAAGGGAGCCTCTTGGGGCTTTGGCCACTGGTGCGCCTTCCGGTGAGGACGTGTTGACGATCCAAGAGCTGGAAGATACCAGTCAAGCATCCTATTTGCTTTTTCAAATGAGGTTTGTCATCTGCCCATGGATATAAATATTTTGCAGCCATTTTTGCCCCCTATCCTCAAATCACTCAATTGGGTGTTTTTATACTTCCTAGACCTCAATCAAATCATCTTCCTTCTTAATCAATTTAACTTCAGACTCAATCATCATCTATAAATTGGGATTTTGCACTCTTCCACCGTTCTAAAATTTGTCTTCCCAATGCAGTCGACACTCTAATCCAGGAACCATTTCCCAATCCAAGAGGTAGACAGCCCAGAAACTAAACTGTTTTTTTTTTTTTTTTTTAAATAAAACCCAAATCAATAATGTTTAGGTGGGTTGTCGTACGCTGGAAACATTTTTTCAACGATAGTTTTATTTCTGTTCACTTGCAAAAATATGTTCATAATTTGGATAGAAAAATTGAGACGAGCCTCACATTCCTTTCCAAAACCCACCATATCCCAGCTATTATTACACTTTAAAAAACAATATCTTTAGGTTTCCTTGTAATGCAAATTAGACCATAATTCCCTTTTGCAAATAAAGCCAAAGAAAAAAAAATAGATATTTACTCAGGGTTTTCCACAATTTTTCCCAATTTTCGAATTTTAGTCAACATTTAAAGGAAACAAGGAGAATGGAACACACCCAACAGGAGGATCTGCAACAGGAGGATTACGGTGCAAATACCCAACGGAGAATCTGCAATAGACAAGAACATGTACCTATCGTCAACCTTAGTTTCAATTGCCTCAAAAAACTAACACACAAGTAGAACGACTCTAGAGGTGAAAGAATAGATGTTTTTTACCATGGCAAGAAGATAATTCCTCTGGGCTTTTTTCCGTACTTGCATTCCATGTTGGATGAGTATGTAGGTGGGTCTGGAGCAGTCTTCATGGGCATGTGATCTGTTGAGAGAGAGTGAGAGAGGGAGAGAACCATTCCCTGCAGAGACCGAAGGCTCCAAGTGTGGCCCTTTCAAATACCTGTCAATTGCTAATTTACCTAGTTGCCCACTCCCTGACAGTTTTTTTTCTTTCTTTCTTTTTTTTTAAGATGTCTCGTGCCAAGTTACGTGTATTTGCAATTCACACTAATTCATGTAGCTCATCCCAGTCATTTTACATGTTTAGGTTTAAGTGTAGGATCACCCAAGAGTTGTTGGCAATGACAAGAGCCAAGAAGAATTAAAAGAGGAGGCAAACCTCAGAACGGAAGAAAAATGCCAACGTCATTAAAGGCTCTCCGGCAAAATGAACACCGGATTCAGGCTCTCGGCAACCTTGGTGGTAGCGTCTGTCCCGCATGTGGGACTCACTCATGACTTGCAAAACTCCAACTTCTCTGGCTAGGACGCATAATTTTTTAGTAGGATTCTTTGTTTACGCTCACAATTTACTATCATTCTCAATATATCCTCATTGCCTTAAATTTTGTCTTATTGAAATGTTTTCGAAAGACAATTCGCTGAAGCTCACATATCCTTAGAGCAAGTACACCAAATTCGATATACCTCCTTTCAAGCAACTTTACCTAAGTAAAATCAGAAAAACTCTCTGCACCAGATTCGGTAAACATGGAGGTATATTACCTCAAACCACTGTAGCTCGCTCTATATAGCGAGGTACTGTTCACGAGCAAAACCATTAATTTATTAATCTCTCTCTCTCTCTCTCTCTCTCTCTCTCTACAAATGAGATGCAAATGAGAAAGTCTTGGGTGAACGACGATCTACTGTTGACGTAAACGGCGAGGTCTGGTGACCTCCTCATCGTCATCGTCGATGATTTGTGGGTTTCGTCGTTGGTGATTTGTGCGTTTGTGGGTTTCGTTGTCTACGTGTATGTATTTGTATAGCTGTACGTATAGGCATGTATTTTCTTTGTATGCATAATATTTTTACTGTATTTAATAAGAAAAAAGATGATAATAGAGAAGATTGGTGTAAAGTTAAAACTGATGTGCTTAGGTAAACACGCTATTACTAGCATTTTTTGCTCAAATATAACTAACATTGGTGTACATGTTCGTAGGAACCCTCTAACGTTTTATATTTATGAGACATCATCTTTGTCAGTGAAAATAGCGAAGCTACATTAGCAACATTAATGGTTATAAAACTCCCCTTAGGTCACGTAGTTTTCCAAGATATGGCCAATGGATATGACAAATGATCCATGTAAATGACAGCTCTGATACTTTTGACTTTCTCTAACTTGACTTCATCATTAGCAATATGGGCCCCAAACAAGAGAGAACAAGGAGGCAACGACAATGACTAAAATTACATGATTTTATGTCGATTTTTTCTTGAGAAAAATTGTTTAATTTGGTTTATCTGTGAAAAAATTCAAATGAACCCACTAGATATAGTGTTGTAATTTGGATGAGTTTTTGAGAAATTTTGTAGAATTATGAGTGAAAAGAGAAATAAAAATAATAATTAAAAATATATGTAATGATTAGAGAGATAGATAGAAATAAAAATAATAATTAAAAATAAGAATAATTAATGTTTTTTAAATTAAAAATTTTTTAATCAAAAAAACAAGTCAAACAAAGCAATTAAATATTGGATGAGAGACTCAAACTCATGTCTTTCAAGTCATCAAGTCACATGGTACATGGTATTGAACTCCTAATCATGACTACCATCGATCTTTAAGCATGCTGGTATTTCTTGTACTTCATTGGTAACTTTGGCATCTTTGCATTGAGCATACTAAATATTTTATGCAAGACTTACTACATTATTTAATTAATGTCAGACGAAAAAGGAAGGTGCCAGTTAGATTGTGACCCCAAAAGCTTTTACAAATTCTCATCATGCCACTCAACATCAAAAACAAGGTAGTAGGAGAAATTATCCGTTGCCCCAAGCCTAATGCCAGGTAGTAGTGCCTCTCACCTTTGTTTTCTTTTTCTTTTTTTTTGATCCGCAGGTATCTCTCACTTTAAATATCTATTGATACGCGTTTTCTTCTCTCCTGTCCCACTAGATACAGCATTTTCTCTAAAATTAAGTATTTCAAATTTCAATCCGTTTGAATGGATGAGAAGATTTTATTTTTTTATCATTTAATTCTAAAGGGTCATAATTAAATTTTGACTATAGGACTCTCGTTGATTGACCCTAAGAAAGTCGTAGAATCAAATATCACTTAGAACTAACCAACGAGAGCCTTAGAGTTAAAATTTAATTATGACTCTTTAGAATTAAATGATCAGATAAATAAAATCTTCTCACTTATTCAAACGGATTGAAATTTGGAACACTTAATTTTTCAACCTTCAGATTATATATTAAAAAATATGGTTAAAAAATTAAGTACTTCAAATTTCAATCCGTTTGAATGGGTGAGAAGATTTTATTTATCTGATCATTTAATTCTAAAGGGTCATAATTAAATTTTGACTATAGGGCTCTTGTTGATTAACCCTAAGAAAGTCGTAGAATCAAATATCTCTTAGGACTAACCAACAAGAGCTCTAGAGTCAAAATTTAATTATGACCCTTTATAATTAAATGCTCAGATAAATAAAATCTTCTCACCCATTCAAACGGATTGAAATTTGAAGCACTTAATTGTTTAACCATATTTTTTAATATATAAACTGAAGGTTAAAAAATTAAGTGTTCCAAATTTCAATCCGTTTGAATGGGTGAGAAGATTTTATTTATCTGGTCATTTAATTCTAAAAGGTCATAATTAAATTTTGACTCTAAGGCTCTCGTTGGTTAGTCCTAAGAGATATTTGATTCTACGACTTTCTTAATGTTAATCAACGAGAGCGCTATAGTCAAAATTTAATTATGACCCTTTAGAATTAAATGATAAAAAAATAAAATCTTCTCACCCATTCAAACAGATTGAAATTTGAAACACTTAATTTTAGAGAAAAAGCTGTGTCTAGTGGGACAGGGAAAAAGAAAATGCGTGTCAGTGGATATTTAAGGTGGGGGGCACCTGCGGATAAAAAAAAAAAAACAAAAAAAAACAAAGGTGAGAGGCACCACCTGTCATTGCCCTTGGGGCAACGAATAATTTCTCAGGTAGTAGTAGTATTAGTTTGTCTCTTCAAAATGAGAGTTTTCATGCAGCCCCTCTGGATTTCAAATAACTTTACATTAGTCTCTCCAAAATCTGAACAATGTTACTTGAGTTCCGGTTTGTAAAAATTTTGTCTCCACCACTTGTTAGTGTTATGTTACGCGTTACATCAAATAGTTTTCACTTATGTTTCCCAAACGTATACAAAAGTGCTATAATTAAAATGTTGGTTGTTAAAGTGTAACTTTTTGGACACTAACCACCCATAGAAAAAGGGGGTTAACATTTTCATTCATTATAAATATGATGTAGATTCACATTTGTCCTTGCATTACACAATTCATGCGTGTCATCATCAACACGCAATGTAAACATGGAGATAAAGACTTTAGCAAAAGTGCAAAAGATTTTGTGTGTGTGGGAGAGACTAGAAACTAGAGAGGGAGGGGCCATCTCCCACATGCATAATAAAGTTAAGGAAATTACATGTGGTATATAGGGCCAATTCTATCAGGCATGCACCACAAACTAACCTTAGCAATATACATTGGTAATGCAGGTTATCCTGAGTTACTTTGCACGCATTCATTTCGGACTAATTCCTACGATCTCCTTTCACATCCGAATCACACTTTTATGCGTAAAATGAGATGACCTCAAAAGTTACTGAGTAAGGAGAATTGAAACTGAAGACCTTAAGAAGGAACAAACTCGACACTAAGTCTCATGCTATAACCACTAGCCAATCCGCCTTAGCAACATATCCCTATATAATCCTAGCTAGCCATTCTCATTCATTTTCAGCTGATTGCCACATGATGCCTAACTTTATGTACACAACCACATCCACCAAGTTTGGAGATCATCATGAGTATTCTATACTTATTTGAGGTGGGTTCAAAAGTTGAAATTGAAAGTTCGTTCAATCAATCAATAATGGAGTCCCTATCGTGATTTTTGACTTTCTGTTGCCAGAACTAGTGTCCCAAAACAAGGACCCCTAAGTTCTGATCTTAACGAAATGCTACCATTTTTACTTTAATTTCAGCACTGTGGCTGGACTTTTCTGTATTTTTGTTAAATATGACTACATTTTTCTGATCCTCAAAAAAGTTGTAACCTTTATAGACGCAAGTTCTGGCTTTGTGAATTAGATTCTTGATATTATAGTGCCGCAAAGATTCCTTATCTATTACTCATCTAAGTTCATCTGTGAAGAGCATCCATATCCATGTTTGGTATTTGTTCATTATCATTGTCATCTTTTAGTAATGAATAGTTTCATTATGTCAAAAAAAATAAAAAAAATAATGCCAAGGTGTTGTACTAACATATATCATTTTGACATTGTCATTAATTTTGGCTTTGTGGATGCGGCACCCTATTTGCCATTTCTTAAAGCCATATCTTTTGCTATTTTTAAGAAATGGCAAACAATTTTGCCAAATATGGCAATGGGTGTGGTTGCTCTAAGTGAGTAAAAGACTTTTTCGTTCTTTTCAAATTTTTGTTCTGGTTTTTTTGTAATTATTTACTTTTTGCCATATATGGCAAAAGATATGACATATGCCAAATTTAAGAAAATTTTGGCTTTACAGGTGTGACACCATAGTTGCCATATATTTTGCCATTTTTAAGAAATGGCAAACAATTTTGCCGAATATGGCAACCAGTGTGCATGGTTGCTCTAAATGAGAATCTTGTGTTTAAAAAAGGTTAAAAGACTTCCATTCTTTCCAAATTTTGTTCTGATTTTTCCGTTATTATTTACTTTTCATAATTTGTTGTTTAGCTTTTCTTCATAATTTTTAGGATTAATCATTACTCTTATACTGGCTCAGATCAACATCAACATTTTTCATAACTAATCCATATACTTTCATTAGTTTATTACTCAATGGTGTTTCCACTAATGAAAATTTTGTAGAAAATTTTTTGTTGAAAAGTTGTTAGGTGCTTCCGGTAGTGAATAAGTTGTTGATGGAAATGTGAGTGAAAAAGTTGTTGAGAAAAAGATTTTGTTGACAAATTTTTTGTTAGTGTGAACGAATAGTTAAATGGAATAACTTTTTTGTTAACATGAAGTGTGAACAACATGGTAAAATGCCTTAGGTTTTTAGAGATTTTTGTTAGTGAAAACGGGGAAAACCTATATATGCAGTGGATACATTCAAATAGCCAAATCTAGCTATACAAACCTAAACACATCGATCTATTGCACAGGCAAGTTGATTGTAACTAGAAAATCACCAACCCTAATCATTTATCATTTGGTTATGGTCACCATCCCTTTTTGGATGTTGCGAGTATCTGCTGGGAACATGGCCTAACTATCATCAATGTATGTCAAAGTTCACCTGAAAAACGTTGCAGTAATTGTTATCGTTTAAGTCATTCGTTCAAAAGCCAATCATGCGATTTGGTATTTTTAGCAATGATGAACCGAAGGAGAAGGAGGAGTAGAATCGGGGCAGTTAGCCAAATGGTTGCATAATTGGCATTTTATATTCAATGAAGTTCTGAATTCAACTCTTATATATAGAAAGGAAGTTGAGACCCTTGGTGACGGGTTTGGTGGGTGTTGGGGCAATATAAATTCTTCGAAGTTCTAAAATACATCAAAATTAATAAATCATACTCCACTAATTGGCTTGTGATTTCTAAAATGAATTGTCTCGGCTTCCTTCCTGAGGGCCTCAGAAAGTTTTTGGTATGGGGTCGACTCCCACTTTTCTTTTCTTTTCTTTTTTGAAACTAGTCAACTCCTACTGGGTGCTATTAATTTACATTGGACCAATCCATATAGGCTGTGCCCGAACTTTATTGGACCTCCGGCCTCCTACTAAAAAACAATGAGAGTGATCCCCAAAATTTGCCAGTCTATTAGACTGAACCCCTAATAGAAAAGAGAAAGTAGTTGTCACAAAATTCTTTATTGTTATTTCTCTATAGCCTTATCTAAGAAGTTGATAGTCCTTGATGGATAATAAATGGGCTGTTTTGACCTGTCAATAGGGCCCAACAACTACAGGAACCATTAATTCTTGATAAAAGATGGTGGCCCATTTGAGTTATTGCGGACCCAATTCATGTCATATCTAAAATCCAACCACCCTTGCATTTCTTAAGAAAATCAATGCAACAATGTGGTGGGTATCTCTCTATTATTGTAAGTACTAATGAAAGGAAAAGCACAGGAGATCATGAAAAATTCCACGCTAAAACAAGTTCATGAACTATAAAGGTTCACAAAAGTATGATGATTAGGTCATAAGAGTTGCAAGGAAGTCCATATCCATGGCCAACTATACCTACTTTGATGGTGATAGTAGAGAGGAGGGTGAGAGACCCTCTCAAAAATCGGTTCTCATCTCTCCATAAAATCTTAAAAGCCGGTTCCAAAGTTTATGAGCGAACAAACCCTAAGGGACCCCTTCCATTTGAGTCCAACCAATGTGCAAGGCAACTTTCCCTTTCCTTATTCCTCTCGGACTAGTTATAACACAAAAACAAATCGACGACGAATTGCACTTCATCCAATCATACCACTAGACGTAAGCAGTCATTTGATCGCAAAAAGGGACCCGTTTGATTGGCGGACTAGACAACTAATTCCCAGAAGAGTGAATACATGATGCGGTCTTGGTTATCCCTGCTCGCCATTTTTAGGGGATCCATGATGTGATCCGCGGAGTAAACTGTTTTAGGGGTTGTAAATACTCGCCTAACTAATCTTATCAATCAAATATAGCCTACTTCTACGAGTACTAGCAAAGAAGAGGTACAAAAACACTTGCCCTTGCCAAATGCCATCACGGAGCAAACACAAAATAGAATAGCTAAACACTACCAGTCTTCCACCACTACATCCCCTAAACCCTACACAATTTGGCTTTGCCTGGATGCCTCACTAATGTTATGTCCCGCATCTAAAAACAGATTAAACGTGGGGGTTTTTTCCCTAAAAAAGCAAGAACTTACGAATTAAATTGCAAAACATTCACTACTCAAATGCCAGAAGCTCAGGAACCCAAGGACAAGGTTTCCCTGACTTTGACAATTTTTGACAATTACCAATTCTGCATCTCTCTGCATATAAACTGGTATAAATGCCCACAATGACCACACAGAAATACAACAATAGTAATACTGATTTTCTTGAAATCTCCATAAGCACAATATTCGATAAAATGGTTACACAACCACAAGTAAATGCAAAGCACCAGCAAAAATGTGTAACACCTTGTTGAATTATTTCCCATAAATAAGGTAAATGAATCAGGACAGTGATTTGCTATGATGTTCTAATACAAAGCCGGCAAGGGAAAAACTACAAGAAAGATCTTCTCTATGAGTTATAATATTGTCTGAAACTGAAAATATTCCAGAAAGAATACCTCTAGATGCTAACAAAAATGAACCATATTGGATACTTAGATAACCAACATAATGTCAAAAAGTCTAGTACCGAGTACCTCTATGTTTCTGTGTAAAAGCCACGAACGATGCAGGGTTCTAGTGGCGTCTTTTTTCTGTAGTTGTCAAGCTGAAGAATAATCAGTAACGTCTTCTTCCTGTTGTTGACAAGCCAAAGAATCATTGGTAGCATCTTCTTCCTCTTGTTGACAAGCTGAAGGATCATTAGTAGCATTTTCTCCCTTTTCTGATGAGGTGTTGCCAATAATCTTACAGTATAAACCCCAGGATAAATTTTTATTTGTGATAGGCCGTTGGCCAAATGGATTCTGCTCAACATACTTTTGGACGTGGTCAGCTAAAGCCAGTCCTTCCAAATAAACCCGTAGATCACCGCCAGGTCCTGTTGTCAAAAAAGAGTTCTAGGTTCAATGTTTTTCTAGCACTGAAGGCAGTGCAAAATGAACTTCTATATCTATAGGGACAAGTATATGGGATAATATTTGCAAATGGTTACGAGGACAAAACTAAAATGCGAGACTACCAAGACCTACCAAAAACAATGAGATCCGGGGATGAAATACAAACCCCATATTTTGGACTATGGACCAGCTAATCCAAATCATTGAGATAAATCAGTAGATTCACTACAAATAGACTTCTAGAAGGCCACCCAAAAGCTAAAGGGGGAAAAAAACCGAGCAAGCATTCATTCCAAGCTTTTACAATCACTAGGTCGTGGCTTTGACAAGGTGTCAAAGTAAATCTGGAAGATCTGATATATTGACGAAATATGATGACCAGCCAAAACAGTAAAAACTAGATACGAAGTTGACAAAAGTCCATGGATGCAATGATAGCTAAAAAGCATTCACGAGTATTAAATGAAGAGCTACACTTGCTCTTCGCAAAGTCATCTTTAACGCAATAGAATATGTGGCGAGCAATGTACCTCACAGCTCCCAAAAAGGGAAACTCAAACTTTAGTTGAGCAGACTCACCTAAAGAATTATCTCTTTTATCCTTGTAACAGTAAGAATGCGGGAAGATTGCAGTGTTTGGCTGAATGAATGAAGAAAAACAGACATGGAAAGGAACAATGCAAGTCAGAATAGAGTTAATATTGTTCTAGAAGAAGAAGAAAGAAGAAATTCAGAGTAACTTACAGGGTTGCGTAAGGCCTTATAGGGAGAATCATCCAGTAACAGTGTGTTTGACTCATTATACTCTCCACTTGCCCACGGAAGATCTGGCACGTGCTTTTCCCATATATTTTTAAGTTCCTTTAAAAGCAGGGGCTTTGCTCTGTTCTCAACAGTGTTGTAACCCGTCTTTGTACAGTGGGACTGATCCTGCAGAAAAGTAATCCTTGTGCTCTTAAACCATCATCTCCAACCAGTATAAAGTCACTAATGAATTGATTCAGCCCAACAGATTCACAATCAATAACTTTGGGTAAATGATAAACTGATAGCAGCATAACAGTTAAGTTGACTGCATAGGACTCGGTAGTGGATAAAAATGATAACATAAAAGATAATATACAAGGGCACATCTTCATATAAATATCTCTCCACAAGAAGCACAAGGTCTGGCATGCCAAGAAATCTGAATTCTTGCATATCTGGACCGATTATGGTTGTTGATTCTCTTTAAACTACATATATATGTTAGGCTCCATGGCAATGTGAAATACGATTGTTGGAGTCCGGCTGACAACTGTTACAATAACAGTCATGCTTCACCACTGCACACATAATACCCCAAAAAACATTTCAACAAGCATCTCACATTCTCAATGCACTTCACATATTCCAATGCACTTTTTGAAACATGAACACTGACCCACTAAGCCGTAGTTAGCGTGTTTCTATAATAATAAAACTAACCAAACTCAATTCATGAATGTAAAGCCGTGGAATGGAACTTGTTAGGGCGCTTTTCTTTCAATGAGGCAAACATTACCCAAGACAAAGATTTGGCCAAATACAGCACCTTCTGTTTAGCAGCAGATAGAATGCTCAAAATTTGGCTCAAATCCAAGAATATCCACATTGGCAGGATGTATTCAACTAATTCAGTAAATATCTGACCACAAGGATGTAGTGGGAAAAGAAGAAAATCTTTGTCACCAAACTAGCCGTTGTCCAAAAATTTACTCAAAGCAATGTCTACATTGGCAGGTTGTCTTCAAGAATGTGTCTTCGTTAAGGTAAAATGTGAAGAACTATAGACTCATTCGAGTCGATTGTCATTGGAGCAAGTTGCTCAAACCCAGGGTTGAAGCAGGTACTAAAGCCATACCCATATGACATAATGACATACAGTTCACGAAGCAAGGTGCATATCCCCCGCATCCATCAACTCAAACTTCAAGACTAGAGAGCACAGGCATACCAACCCACCTCAAACCAATGTGTGTATGCTCTATCATTTGCTTCTAACATGAGAAACTTGACAATCTACTGAGCCAGAGGCCAGAGTTTTTGAGAAGGGGGAGAATTGACCCTCCTAGGCAAATCTTACTAACCATGGTCCAATCGCATTATCAGAAGAACCAACTCGGTTGAATGAAAACACTGCAAGCAACCCAATAGAAAGATATCACGGTGAGAGAGGCTGTCAGAAGCTCGCATAGCCCCTTTCACTCACTATGCAATGGATACAACTACCTGCCTCTTCTATCAGTGTCCAATGCATCTGGGACATGGATGCATTCAGACATGTCACAAGCCAAAACAATTTCAGTCAGGTGCAGTGGGGACATGTCATAAGGTCAGAACGCAATTCTGGAAAGTACACAAGAATCCGGAAACTTAAGAGGTAAAACGAGGATTGCGACGGAAGTACATAGCTGCATACAAATATATTCAATCCAAATTCTACTTATCAGATGGGCACTTGATTGGTCTGAAAACAACAATCTTGCAATCTCATCGAACAAAAATTAATCATCAGATAGAGGATCATAGCTATTCAACCTTCAACTACGGCCAAATACTATCAAAAGTAAAATCTTCTTCTGGAAAATTATAGAAGGCAAATGCAGTGCAAAAAATAGGTTCACTATTGCCAAGAATTAGATGTTAGACACAAGGTAGAAACTATAAACTATGTACAAACTACAAGCACCTGGAAAGTCTTCACAGTAAAAACACAACATACATTTGGACAAGGATGAAGAAACCATGTGCAGAATACATGTCAATTGTATTTATACTAAGAACAGAAAGGACTGAATGGCTTACCCAGCAAAAAAGCAAATTAGACTTGGATTTCCCCATAAGAAAATCAAGGACTGTATTCACATTTTTCCTGCGGCAAACGCACTGCAAAGTTTAGGCATATAACAACCAAATAAAACAAAACCGATAACAAGTAAAAGTCCATAAACTTAAATAACAGATTACAAAATGGCAGTTCGAAAGTAGATGACAAAGCAAATCCCTTTAGCCAAAGGTACCAAGATCACCTGGTTCTTGAGGACCAAACACCCACATGAAATCTATCAAAGCAAAACTGCAGAAAATCGTCACAGAAGGGCCTCTTAAAAACTGGCACAGAAATTGACAATCGAATTAGGCCCAAAATGTTGGATAACTGACCACAAAAGAAACAAAAATTCCATTTCCTAAAGTCGATTCTCACCTGCTTTCTGTGATAGTATTTTATGTTGTTTATATCCTCCAGCCCCAGATGGAACAATATCAACAAGTAGTCCATTCACATCAAGGACAAGAAGTTTTTTTCTCAAATTTCCGAGTGGGGCTCCTCCTTGTGACTGTTGGGGGCTTTCTAGTCTAACACCATCTATTATCACTCCCAATTTTGAAAATGAAGGTATTGCATCCTTTAACATTGGTTGTATATTCAATTTGTCAACTACTATGTTGTCAACGGAAGCAACACTGACAAGTGCATCATCAGAGGCTCTGTCTTCCTCGGATAGCACTGTATTCTGGATCACATCCAGCTTATCCTTGTTAAACTGTTCAAAATCTGTTTCTGGAATATCTACCATAAAGACATCCATCACAACACTATTTCCCTTATTCCCCATCTTAGATTTCTTTCTCCCCATCTTAGATTTCTTTCTCTCATTCCCAGATGCTGGTTCACCAACTGGACATTCACAGGAAGCTTTTTCTTGTGAAATTCCAAGTCCTGTTACCATGTCCTCCATCATTTTCCCTGTATAGCTAGGTTCAGGTGCTTCATCCATGTGATTCAGACATGTATATCTGGCTGAACTTTCTTGTAAACTCTCCTCGATTGATTCTAAACTGCTTATGGGGCAAGCAAATGACTTTCTCTTCTTTCTCCGATGGATCCTACCGTGTCCGGCATTATTCTCTTCCAAGTTACCCATCTTAGATTCCTCCTTTTTCCCAAAATCAGATTCGCCATTTGGACAATCATGGGAAGCTATTTCTTGTGAGATCTTACCTCCATCTAGTAATGAAGTGTCGTTTCCTGCTACCACTTCCTCCATCAGTTTTACCAAGTTACAAGGTGCAGGCACTTTGTCCAATTGCTTCAAAGATATTTCTCCCACTGAACTGTCAGGTACAACCAGTACCGATGGAGAAGCACCCTCCTCTGTTGATCCTAAACCAGATATAGGGCAAGCACTTAATTTTCTCTTTTTCTTCCTCTTAGATTCCTTCTTTTTTTTCCCGGATAGAAGTTTACTGTTTGGACCACCAGAAGCCTTTTCTTGTGAGACTTCTCCAGCGCCCGGAATGGAAGAGCCATCTTTTGCTTCACCCAAATGATTTGATGATATATCTCTTACAAAACTGTCTTGCCCAAAATCTGTTTCTGGGTTATCCACCAAAGAGACATCCATCACAACACTGATTCCCGTATTACATTTACTCTCCTCCAAGTTTTCCATCTTAGATTTCTTTCTCTCATTCCCACATACAGGTCCGCCATTCGAACATTCACCGGAAGCTTTTTCTTGTGAAATTATAAGTCCTGCTACCATTTCCTCCATCATTTTCCCTGAGTAGCTAGGTTCAGGTGCTTCATTCAAATGATTCAGACAGGTAAATGCCGCTGAACTTTCTTGTACACCCTCCTTGATCGATTCTAAACTGCTTATGCGGCAAGCAGATGACTTTCTCTTTTTTCTCCGATGGATTCTACTGTTTCCAGTTTTATTGTCTTCCAAGTTACCCATCTTAGACTTCTCCTTCATTTTCCCAAATTTGGAATCACCATTTGAACATTCACCGGAACCTATTTCTTGTGAGATTTTACCTCCATCCAGTAATGGAGTGCTGTTTCCTGCTACGACTTCCTCCATCAGCTTTAACGAGTTACAAGCTACAGGCACTTCGTTCGATTGCTTCAAAGATTTTTCTCCCACTGAACTGTCAGGTACAACCAGTACCGACGGAGAAGCACCCTCCTCTGTTGATCCTAAACTAGTCATTGGGCAAGCAGTTAACTTTCTCTCTTTCTTCCTCTTAGATTTCTTCTTCTTTTTCCCAGATAGAAGTTCACTGTTTGGACCACCAGAAGTTTTTTCTTGTGAGATTTCTCCTCTGCCCAGAACTGAAGAGCCATCTTCTGCTTTACCCAAATGATTTGATGGTATATCTCTTACAGAATTGTCTAGTACAACCGCTACCAGAGCTGATGACAAAGCACCCTCGTCGATTGATCCTATCGGGCAACCAGATGACTTTCTCTTTTTTCTTGCCTGTTTCTTCTGACAGTTTTTAATGCTACTCAAATCTGAAGAGTTAATATCAACCTGAGCTTGATCATCGTGTTTCTCAGTTGAACAATTCGGCTCCTGGTTGACCTCCGAAACAGAATCAACACCCACTCTTTCAACAAACATGTCTAGCTTTCAATGCTCAAGCAGCTTCTTATAAGCTTTCCAAACTTCTCTTGATCCTACAGCATCAAAGATTCAAAATTACTTCCAATGAAATTCGCCTGACAAAACTCAGACCACGTCACTAAATTCTCGACAGAAACAAACACTAGAAATGGCACGATCTAACTAATATGCATGAAAATGCAACAAAAAGCTTACGGAATTTTGCTTCCTCATGGATTTGGCGTCACTGACCCATTTTACTGCCCCCAATCGTGGGCCCACCTTAAGTCCTGTAAGTGGTAAATAATAATCTGAACCGATCATTTCACAGGATTAATTGAGACATCATGTGAAAAAAAAAACAGATTCGTCACGGAATTGGGACACATTTTTCTTTTAACTCACTATTCCAATCACAGGTATTCAATTATTTAAATAAATAAATAAATGTAATATCACAAACGATATCCAATCTAACATGATTGTTTCCAGAAATAATCTACTCAATACACCCAACAAACTATTCTCATCATTTAGGACACTACACCGACCCCAAATTCCTTGAACGCAGCACCAAATACTCACACCAATCAAAGCAAATCTCCTTAACAAATATATTTCCTCGAACATTCAAAAACTGAATTAACATTACAATTAGATATGAGAAACTTACCAAAAAAGAATGCAGATTCGAGAGACGGAGTGCAAGACAACGAACGAGTGCACTGAATCAGCGCTCGGGGTTGAACCTATTGACGAACATTGCTGGAGATACAGAGGCGGTGCCAGAGAGAGAAAGTGGAGGGGAGAGAGAGAGATGCAGTCAAAGGTCGTGTTTGTTCGTCGATGGTAACTACTAGACACTAGTGCAGTAAACGAGGATGAGTTTTGGCTACCGTTCTTTCATCTTTTTTCCTGCATCCGAGCCCTAGATTTTTTGTTTCAATTCCGATTTTCCATTTCTACCCCTGCCAAACGGGTACTAGAGAAAAAATGGGGAGTACCATCTCTATTTATAAATTAAACTCCCGTTCTAAATTTTTGCTCCTTTAAGATTTTACGTACAATTTTCAATAACTTATATCTCTTAATGTATATTATTTAAAATATGTAATATGAATTTTATTTAATAAATTTTAATTATTTTTATAAACCAATGTTTTCAAAAACCATAAAAAACAATACACATTAAATAATATAGGCAATTGAAAATTACACGTAAAATCTTATAGGACCAATACCATCTCTATTTATATTACTACTTTTCATTTCCAGAGTGATGGTGAAAGTATTATTATATGTGATAGATAAAGTAAAGTATGTGTATTGTAAGATAAGAATAAAATAAAGTGTGATGTAAGCAAGATATATTCTTGCCTAAAGTAAGAAGATATATTTGTTCTTAACCTACATGTGGAAGCTAAGAATAGTATCCCATCATGTTAGTGTTTGTCCATCCAAAAAGAGATTACCTTCTTTATGCCTATAAAAGGAGGCCTCCCCCCATTATAAATCAAAGTCAGTGTATTCTCAATAATATATCCCTTGTTGTGTTCTCTCTATTGTTCTCTCTTGATCCCAACCTACTTAGTGTTTGTACACATTTCGTGTCTGCTCAATTTGGTATCGAAGCCATGTTGTCCATTCTTTCTTAAACCCCTTCTGGAAATTTCTTTTCCAAAACTAATCCAAATCTTTTTTAAAGAAAAAATTGAAGCGTATGCTCTGTGGTTGCCTTCTAAGGATCCTCCACATCAAAAACTTTATTAACTATTTTGGTCATAGAATTTTGTATCAATGGGTTAAAAGTGCCTTGAGATTTTGGCCTTTGTGTAAGCAGTGTGTTTCGATTTATCTACCATAATATACAGAATTTCATTGATCAAAATTAGTTAAAGATCTCACATTAGAAAGAAAGAAGATTTGTTGTATGAGAAAACGAAGAACCCAAATTTTTACCTATAAAGAATGAATCATTTGTTTTCTACCCATACCTCCGCTACCTCATATCTTGTTCCTTCACGATCGTCCACCCGCAGAAGTTCTTCCACCTCTTCTTCTAATCTTGAGTACTTGTACGAATTTGAATATCTTCCTGACGATAGTAAGGTTCCTCTTACTGATCTCCCTTTCCTAAATCCCTATAATGTCTTTGTTAGACCACAAACCTTTATAAAAAAGACCCTCACCCAACTCTTCTCCACAAAATAACCAACTTCTGTAAAAGAGTATGTCCAAGCATCTAAGTTTGATCAGTGTTTCATACCAGTTACAGAGGCTGAACAACTTTTACTCTTAGAAATCCCAGTTGATTTGCCTCGCATTTGGCAACAATAAGGATTCACTTATATTCACTTTAGAGCAATCAAATTGGCTATCACTTTTCATGGTAGAAAAGGTTTATCTGTTACTTCCAGACTTGCTCTAATAGATACCAGGTTCATACAGTACCAACATGCGTGTATTGCTATAGTTCAAATCACTTTAAATGCTGAAACTGTGGTCTTTACCTTTTATCCTAATTTCAACATGCTACTAATAGATCCTCATCTGCTAACAGTTTTAAATGTGCAAGTTTAAATTGGTGGTGCCTCCCAAATTTTCACCACATATACCCATCCACTACCAAATGACTTATCGCCTTCAGAACCGTGCGTTAGACATGTCATTACCTTCCTCCACAGATGAAGTCTTTTTTTCTAACTGTCAACGCACTTCACCAAGCTTCCTGTGTCCATGTTCCGCGATAGATTTCTCGATCTGAGCTTCTCAAGTTTCTCCCAGAATCTTGGGTCACAATTTATGAGAAAAACCAACAAAAACCCATACCTGTTCAATCCTCAAATCTACTTTTCATCCCCAAACTTGATGGTACAGTGAAGATCCCATTCCCAAAAGAAACCTCTGCCTCATCTTCCACCCATCCTGTTATTTTTCCTTCAAGGATTGATATGTTTGTAGATGATTCTGAATCTGACTCTCCAATTAAATATTTTGGACCCAATGGCCTCCCAGTTTTCTATTTCAAAAATCCAGAAACGGACCATTGTCATTTTGATGTCTGTGACTGTGATGAGTGTCTAGAATACAGTCTTCTAGAAGATGAGGAGGACTCTGAAGATCCATGCCCACTATGCTCTCCTTTACCTCTTACTCCTTGTAAATCTCCACCCCCTCCTCAACCTCCATCTAATGATGGTCCTTCAGCTCAACCTAGTAGATGTTTATGTTCACCCCAACTTCTTCTTGGACTGAAGCGATTTCCCCCATTTGGAGTTCCATAATTCTCAAGAAAGGACGATCCACCGTCATAAATTTTTAGATTCTACTACCATTCTCCCTGATGGTAGCACAAAAACAGTGTCAGTAGCAGAAACAACAATAAATTGGCAGTCAACAAACTCTCTGGCTCAAAACAAAATTCTCCAAAAAATTGTTAACTCTCAGCAAAATGAATGTTGTCCATAAGAAGTTATCATCTTTGGAACTTCTTATTAGAGATTCGCAACAGAAGATTCAAAGTATTCACCAAGAACTTCTCCAAATGGCATATACCAACCAGGCATTTTTGGTAGCTTTTTACCAAAAAGATGCTAAAATGAAGCATCTAAAAATCAGCTACAATCTCTTCAAGCTCAGCAGTATTCTCGGCAAAAAAATTCATTTGACATGTTCATATTTTCCGCTCAACAAAATTTTTTTGAGTATCTTCAAATGTCTCAACCCTTACCTATAATCTTATCTCAAAATTTGGTGAGTCAAGCTCTAATATCTTTGAAAGTTCATTAGATTTTCTTCCTCCTCCAAAAAGACCATCTCTACCAAAACTTTATTTTCCAAAGCCCCAGATAAAATCTATCCGACCTCCAACATTGCCATCCATCTCTACCCCCTACTCCAATTACCTCTACTCCTTCTAAACTATCTGATCCAAATTCAAAGTCGCCCCAGTTAATGATTCAGCTAACTTCTAGCCCTTCTAAAAATCTAATCTCTACTTTCCTACGTACCTTAGCCACTATACCTGAAACCCCATCTCCTGAACAACCATTAAGTTTAACTCGAATACTGAATCCACTGGCTCTATGCCAATTTCTCACGTTTTCATGATGAACCTAAAAGACTTAGAACATTCTCCTGAGGAACATGTCGAAGATCCTATCATTGAAGAAGGCCATGAATTTGACACACCTCTTGAAATTCCAACCTTTGATTCATTCTTACATTCCAATATCCATACCCAAGGTTTCTCTTTTGATAATATTCCCCCATCAAAATGGTTGGATAAACTTTATGAAATTCATGCTTGGTGCACTGCTGCTATGCTCTCCCCAATCGCTGCACTGAGTATCGTTATTACTAAGTGTACAACAAAATTTCTTGGCCGTCTTCGTCAATAGTACATGGCTCTTGGTGAGTACCGACAGCTACAGCTTAAACAACTGACAACCCTTAATCAATTCATCTTAGTCTTTCATTTTGAGTTTCTTAGAGATCATAACAACACAAAGGAGTTTGTTCGAGAGGAATATCTCAGCATGAGGTGCTGTTCATTCAAAAGAAAAGATTTGGAGATTCATTATGACCGTATGTCTCAGAGATTTTATCTTCTCAACAGCATGGATGATGTCAACCTCAAACAAGCTTTTCTCAATTTCCTTCCTGAACCATTGGAAAATGAGACAACAAGATTACTTCAAACAAAAAGATTGACATTGAATACAACATCTCTTGGCAGTATTTACTAGCACTTTTTGATTGCCTTGGAAAAGCTGTGGAATCACCAGAAATTTCTCAGAACTCTTGAAAACCGGGGAAAATTTCTTGGCAAAGCATTGATGCGCACCTAATATTGTAAATATTTGGTGTGATTAGTCCCCTTTTATGTTGCTTTAACTTGCGTTTATTTAGCTTTTATAACGATATTGCACGTAAGGTATGTTTTTAGTGTTTTCAGGTAAAACGTGCAAATAAGGTGCATTTCAACGCCATGGATGGCCCAAGTGCTTCCAAGTACCCGAAGACCCTGTCGGCCCCTTAAAATCTGTCTAAGTATGGAAAAATGACTTTCAGAAAAAGTATCGATTCTCGAGATTAAAAATGGCGGTAATTGATCCTTGAATTTTTCTAAGAGTAACTACAAAATTACAAGGTTTTATTTGAAGAGCAAGGTCATGTTTTGAGCCATTTTCTCTTGCGGAAAATGTACAGATTTTTATTTTACACTAAAAGTGAGGGGTTGACATTTTGATTTAATTGGAATCTTCAAATTCTGGTAATGCCATTGTTTCCAAATGGGGGGTACTTTCTTATTTTCATTAAATAAATTAAAGTAAAGAAAAGGTAAAAGAAAGGTTTAAAATGTAGTCTTTACTTAAGTTTAGAGAATGAAAATAAGGTGCTGAGATGCTGTGGAAGTTGCTGGGAGCCGCCGGGTGTCAAGTTCTGGAGGCTGGCCTGAAGACTGGAGATAAGCTCTGCGTATCGATACGGATTAAGAGCTGTATCGATACGCGATGGTTAATTGGGCAGACAGAGAGTTCCGTATCGATACGGCCATAAACCGTATCGATACGGGATTGTTACGGGAGATTGGCCTTTTCAGCTTAACGATGTGGTATCGATACTTCGCATAATCTGTATCGATACGGAGAGCTTTCGGCCAGATATTTGCTGCATTTTGGACTTTCCATTTATGAAATAGTTGCTACTTATAGTATGTTTAAAAGGAGACAGTGCCGCCAAAGCCTCCAACTTGGTCGGGGTATACGGGGGTTGACATTCCCCCGGAGGTACAATCTTTTGTTCTCTTCTCTCAATACTGTTGTTCTTCATGCTATGAGGACATAGCACCGTTTAAGTTGGGGGGAGGGATATATATATGCTATATATATGTTCATGAGACTTGTCTCATTTTTCTGCTTTTGATACAATTTTTAAATTTTTTGTGTAATCTTCCCTTGTTAGTAGTGATTTCACTTGCTAGATACTTTAATTATGCTTAATTGTGTCAATATGGCAAGAGTCGTGTATCCCGTCAAATTTGGTTATAAGTTTGAATCCATGTCACATGCATATACATGAACATTGATGAACAAGTTTAGCCTAAAAGTCAAGTCAAGTGTTGTGCAGCTAGAGTAGAGATTCATTCTTGACCATCCCATGCTTTTTGCTTTCATTTTCCGCATTTGCGTAAATAATATCTTTTGTTCATACTTGAGTAGTGTTTATATCTCTTGTGCATCTTGTTTGGAGTTGTTAGCATACTTAAGAAATGATTCAAGGCATTTTTGCTTGATTAAACCACATAAGAGTCACTTTGTTCTTATTTTGAACCATAGTCCGAGTCTCTTCCGTTGTGCAAACCTAGGAAACCGGATGTTCGGAGGGTTGTGTGTCTATAGTTTTCAATATTTCAAGGAGGTTTAGAGGGTGGTGTGAATGTGATAGAAGTGGTTGGGATGCAAAAAGGTAAAAAAAATTGGTACATGATTCCTTATCTCTCCTCTCCCTCTACAAATGTTAAAGCTCCAAATTTTCATATCTCTCTCCAGGCCCTCAACATTGGCCCTCAATCTCTCTCCTTACAAATCTCACCTCAAATGACCCTATTCCTCAAAGAAAAATCAAAGAAATGCTATGAAAAAGCAAAATCATATCTGAAAGAGGGTTGAATACTATGATGAGAGGATTGATGTGACCTCTGGACTAGCTTACATTCCGAATGAGAAAGAGTCCGATGGAAAGGAGGAGCTCGAGGCTCAATGCCTTAAAGGCCGGATGAGGATGACGACTATGTGTGCCAGAGTCGGTGGTAGTAATTTTAGTAGGACTTATCTAGTAGTTTTTCTTTCTTGTTCGTATCTTTGTTTGGTGTTTGGTCATTATGTGGCTATGCCTTGGGTAGTTTAGGGTCGGTAGTGGTCAAAGGTAGTTGACCCGAGCTAGTATATGGCCACTACATTTTTGTAGTCCCTTTCTCTTTGTATCCAAGGTCGTTATAAGCTGATAAAGTCATCCGTTGATCTTTTGTACACTAATTAACTCCATTTGATGCAAGATTGATATTTATTGCTTTTTGAGTATGATTTGTTCCTAGTCTTTCTATACTTGTCAATAATTAGCTTTCCTTTTGTTCTAAACGCCCTTTTGATAGCATGCATAGCTTTTTGTCTCTGGCTATTGCATTTACTCGCTAGCGCTTGTCATGGGATGTATCTTGTATCTCACTGTGTGAAAAGTCGAATAAGAGTGTATCCTTATGAGTTTTGGAGTTGAAACTCATTGTGGTGCACGCATACTTGACTACTCTAATATGGCAAAGTTTGTTCATCTTAGTTCATGGCATGCTTATGTGTGGATTGCATGTACTTGGATTTGAAGGGCTGTTTTGGACTCTTGCCTAATTGTAGTAGTTGAGCATAATTTTTGTATCTTGAATTTCGAGAAGATTGCATAGCTTAGTTAAGTATGTTTTGGTTTAATTTGCTAGGGACTAGCAAAGTTCAAGTTGGGGGGTGTGATTAGTCCCCTTTTATGTTGCTTTAACTTGTGTTTATTTAGCTTTTATAACGATATTGCACGTAAGGTATGTTTTTAGTGTTTTCAGGTAAAACGTGCAAATAAGGTGCATTTCAACGCCATGGATGGCCCAAGTGCTTCCAAGTACCCGAAGACCCTGTCGACCCCTTAAAATCTGTCTAAGTATGGAAAAATGACTTTCAGAAAAAGTATCGATTCTTGAGATTAAAAATGGCGGTAATTGATCCTTGAATTTTTCTAAGAGTAACTACAAAGTTACAAGGTTTTATTTGAAGAGCAAGGTCATGTTTTGAGCTATTTTCTCTTGCGGAAAATGTACAGATTTTTATTTTACACTAAAAGTGAGGGGTTAACATTTTGATTTAATTGGAATCTTCAAATTCTGGTAATGCCATTGTTTCCAAATGGGGGGTACTTTCTTATTTTCATTAAATAAATTAAAGTAAAGAAAAGGTAAAAGAAAGGTTTAAAATGTAGTCTTTACTTAAGTTTAGAGAATGAAAATAAGGTGCTGAGATGCTGTGGAAGTTGCTGGGAGCCGCCGGGTGTCAAGTTCTGGAGGCTGGCCTGAAGACTGGAGATAAGCTCTGCGTATCGATACGGATTAAGAGCTGTATCGATACGCGATGGTTAATTGGGCAGACAGAGAGTTCCGTATCGATACGGCCATAAACCGTATCGATACGGGATTGTTACGGGAGATTGGCCTTTTCAGCTTAACGATGTGGTATCGATACTTCGCATAATCTGTATCGATACGGAGAGCTTTCGGCCAGATATTTGCTGCTTTTTGGACTTTCCATTTATGAAATAGTTGCTACTTATAGTATGTTTCTAGGATATTTGTTGGGAGAGAAGTTGAGTTGTATAAATACTCTTCTCTCCCACTTTATCTAATATCTACTTTATGTTCTAGTTTTAGTTCTCTCTCTAGGAGAGATCTCCATTGTTGTTCATGCTTTTCCTATTGTAATTTCCTTAGAACTCAAGTAAGTAATTCTCGTTTGTTAATTTCACGTTTATTAAAGTTGTTCCTACGGACTAGATCCTTTATAATATCAAGTTTGTTTTCGTTGTTATTGGTTAAAAGTCATGTCTCGTTTTTATGCTTACCTTTATGCTTTAGCTATGTGTGAGTAGTCGATAGGCCAAGTCTCGGGGTAATCTTTCCCGAGTACTTAGGTGGTTATTTGGTTCTCAAACCTTCGGGTTTATAATCTTGGTTTTCGGAATTTCATTAACTTAGCCTTTTTGGTATAAGCGAGGCGTGTTAACTCCTGGGTATGAAGTTTAGTTAAGCGGTCTTGGCAAGCGACATACCGAGGGCTCGTGGCCCCCTACGTGTTAGATACATTAGCAAAAACAGGTTGATTTAATTCCGGTTAATCACATCTTTCAATAAACGTAGTCATTAAAGTTAAATCTCCCGGGCGTGAGCACGCGGTCGTGACTTTCGCCTGAGTTATAATTGAGAACCGGTAACGGCTTAAGTCAAGGGTTAGACGATCCCTAGACTTGCCTCCTTTAGTTTATCTAGCTCATTTCTAGTCTTTGCTTTATCTTTTCCACCGTTAAAAGCAAAACCAAGTTGGCCGTCTTAAACGCTACAATCCACCTTACAAAATCTACAATCCATTTAAGCTACATTTGAATTCTCTGTGGGTACGATCTCGGACTTCCGGATATTATGCTACCGACGATCTAGCCCTACGCTTGGGGTATTTCAACCTTATTTGAAGGCGAGGTTGGAGGCGAAGCAAGCATGTGACAAGCCAGACTTATCTATAAAGTGCAAAGACAAGAAGTGCACTTGTTGTCCTTCATATCAGAAATCCAAACACTTTCAGAAAATGAACGTTCTAATCTCCAGGCAAGTTTTCAAAATTTTCTAAATCTGGCAAGTTTTCACGCCAGAAAAAATGAAAATTTTTTAAGAAGAAAAAGTTTAAAGGGCAGTGAAAGTTTGATCACTGTTACATATGAAAAAAGAATGGACACTATGCTAAACAGTGTCTAATTAAAGAAACAAGAGACAAAATGGTTAGCTCTTTGGCTCTCATTGACGAAGATCTTAAAGATGCTGATGTCAAATATCTATTTTCTATTGATGATGAAGCAACAGCTGAAGTAGTCATAGCATTTACCTTTGATGACTATTCATCAGAATCATCAGATATCAAAATCTTGCTTGGGAAACACGAGAAACCCATACCAGTTATCGTCTTCTTTGATACTGGTGCTGCAACCTCCATCCTCAACCCAGCAATTCTCCTCAGATCCTACTGGCAGTCATGTTTTAGGCCT
This sequence comes from Rhododendron ovatum, assembly GCA_019656835.1. Taxonomy (NCBI): domain Eukaryota; kingdom Viridiplantae; phylum Streptophyta; class Magnoliopsida; order Ericales; family Ericaceae; genus Rhododendron; species Rhododendron ovatum. The sequence continues at coordinate 14,639,619 of CM033790.1, forward strand.
TTTATAGCAGCAAATGAAGAACCTTTTGTCATCACTCTAATCAGTAAGCCTATTGCCATCCAACTTTTCCTTGGATACACCATAAAATACCAAATCTATGGTTCTGACCTCCTAGGGAAAGATTTATTGTTAGGTTTTGATGTTCTCCAAAATCTTAGCAAAGTCTCCTGGCTCAAAACAGACTTGAAATACAAAAACTATCTGTTATCCTGGACCACTCAATCAAATCTCTTTTCTATAGAAAATTTTTTCTCCATCAAATAAGCCATAATCCAAACTTTCTGTGCTAAATCTCATTCCCAGTGTCTCACCAAATGCTTCAACCCACTATGGAAAAATCCAAAATTCTTCATTTCTCTTCCCTTTAAGAAAAATGAAGACATCAACCCCACAAAAGCTACCCATCATGGAATGAACCCGGAACACTACCCAGCTTGCTCTTCAAGAGCTCCAGCAACTCCAGTTAGAAGGTTTGATTGAGCCCACAACCTCTTAGTGGGCATGCGAAGCATTTTATGTAAACAAAATGACAGAATAGATAAGAGGAAAATTTCACTTGGTTATCAATTATCAACCTCTTAATAATTTTCTGCAGAATAACTTCTCTCTTTCTTGGCAAAGTGTTCTTTTTGTAAACTTGCCTAAAACTCAAATTTTCTCAAAATTTGACTTAAAAGCAGGTTTCTGGCAGTTGGGCATCCATCCAAATGATTGTCTAAAAACTGATTTTTGTATTCCAGATCACCACTTTCAGTGATTAGTCAAGCCTTTTGGACTTAAAATAGCTCCATCCTTGTTTCTAAAGGCCTTGATTTGGATATTTGCTCTCATTTTATCCTCAGCACTTATCTACATTGATGATATTCTGCTCTTTTTTTCAAATATTGAGTCTCATGTTCTCTTACTACAAACTTTCAATTCCCTAATTCAAACTCATGGTATCATGCTGCTCAAAGAAAAAGATGTTTCTTGCCCAACTAGAGATTGATTTTTTAGGGATGTATATCTCTAAAGGTCAATATACCCTTCAGTCTCATATAGCTTCTCAACTTGATCATTTTTCGGATGAAAATCTCATAGTCAAACAAGTTCAACAGTTCTTTGGAATTGTTAACTATATGGCTGATTTCATCCCCAATCTTGTCCAATACCGTACTCCTCTCTTAGCTCTACTAAAGAAAAACTCTCCTCCTTGGTCAGCTCATTGTACTAAAGCTGTCAAAGACCACAAAACCATAGCCAAAATCCTTCCTCCATTAACCATACCTTCAGATGGAAAAATAGTACTTCAGACAGATGCCTCTTATTTATATTGGGGAACAGTTCTTTTGGAAGAAAACATAAATTAATCAAAAGCGCAGAATCTGTGGATACAAGAGTGGTGCGTTCTCTCCAACAGAGCTTCATTACCACTCTCCTTACAAAGAGATCCTGACAATTAAAAGGAGTACTGAGAAGTTTGAATTTCATCTAATTGGTCATCATTTCTCGATTGAGACTGATATAATGAGTTTTCCTAGCATACTCAAATTCAAACAAAAGCACCTTCCACAGGCACAGTTGCTCAGATGGGCAAATTGGTTTTTCAATTGGAGTTTTTATGCAGTTCACATAAAAGGAAAAACAAATGTCCTCCCAAATTTTTTGTCAAGGCTCATAAAAGAAATCAACCAGTTTTCAAAAACAAAACCATATTCATTTGTTCCTGATTGTTTTTCAATGATTTCCTGTTTCCACCCAATTAATCTTCATGTCCACCTTCAATGTCATATTTGGAGTTAATCCTTCTTTTCAGATGTGTCCAAATGTGTCAAAATCTTTAACATCTCTACATTTTCAAGTATGGTCTTGATGAAAGTCCCGTATGAGGTTTACCTTTCCATCCTGTCTACCCATTTCTCACCCAATTTAAAATATATGATCGCAATGTCTTTTATTTCAAGAAGGAAGTCTATCTCCTTTTATGGTATTTAGTAGATATTTATACGATAAGTGTCTATTTTAATAAATCTACAGTATTAGTTTATTTAGCACATACGGCATTCAATCAGATTCATCCTCTAGAAGATTTCTTTTTGAAATTCTTCTTACTCTTCGGAAGTATACCTTTTTGGCAACAAGAGATCAGAAGAATTCCTAATAGCGCAGGCAGAAATCTCCAATTTGTTTTTTGGACAACTCGCAACAACAGGAGTCTTCCTAATCCAGATGGTTCTATCACTTGGTGAAAGGAATATCACACTGTATTTCTCTCTGCATATCTAGAGTCTCCAAGAATCCAGATCAATAGTGGGAATTATATATCTTGTCATGACTCAAACACTATATTCATTGAATGGATTAACGTTTGCAGAAGTTCCCTCATCTCTCATCCATTATGAAACTGCAAATTGGAAATTCAATGATACATATCCAGAAGAATGGTGCTATAATATTCTCCATCTTTTGGACCATTATTACTTGACCGACAGAACTGAAGAAGGCTATTCTGGAGGGAGTGGTTCCGATGATTCAGAAGATGCAATCAATTATTTGAAATGACGACCATGTGCTCATGATAGCTGTTTCTTTTGTGTGGTGTATGTTTATTTACTTTTGAGTGATGTGTGAGTGAGGTGAAAGAGAGAAAAATAAGGCTGCAAGAACTTTGCAGTTCTAAGTTCTTGCAGCCTTATTTTACTCTCTTTCACCTCACTCACACACCACTCAAAAGTAAATAAACAATACTAGCATCCAAATGCTTTGCTACTAGGGGTGTAAATTTGACTCAAACCAAAATCATTGGGTTTGAGCTAGTCCAACTCAAGCTCATTAAGCTCCCGTCAAAATTTCGGCTTAGGTCATGTTCGCCCATGTCAAAATATTTAGGTACAGGCTCAACTCTTTACCCTAACATATATGGATTAAGAGCTCTGTAGTGAGCGCGACTCGACGGAGCGGGCCATGTCAGGATGGCTAACCCAAACTTGTACACATAGGCCGACTAGTTCAGCAGTATATAGGAGCTATGCATCTGCTGGACCATTCTAGCCAAACCAAGATCATTTACCAGCGTTGATCATTCACCTGCTCCCTGACTTGAAGTGGAAGTCAGGAAGAGTTAAGTAGGGGTGGCAAATGACATGATTAGGTTTTCTTAATTACATCAGCAGATCGTGAAGATCGTCAAGGCTGAGATTGCAAACCTAATTTGGTGCCACGATTTAAGAGCCAATCAAGGAGCGCGTGATGCATGTACGTGGGTTGGCCTTCACGTTTCCTCTGTCTATAAAAGGAGCAGTCCCCCCTAGAGATAAAGGTGATTGAATTCTTACCCTCTAAAACCCTAAACACTATTTTGAAAGCTTTTCTTTCCTCGTACTTACTTGACCGTTGGAGTGCCCATTCTGGACTCCCACGATCCGGGTTTGGGCACTAACACGGGTGTTATCTGTGCAGGACTCACCCTCATCCAAGACACATCAACCCAGCCACCTTATTACCTAAGACTCGACCGGAGAAAGCTCAACACCACAAGCTCTTTACCCTAACATATATGGATTAAGAGTATGGACTCGGGCTTAGGTTTGAGCTTGGGCTATATAGGGCCTATTTTTGTATAACTTTCTTTTGTAGGAGTACAAAATAGCTTTCATCTTTAAATGTAGTAATTATTACTTTAATTATTTTTTTAAAAATAAAGAGCTACACGATTTTTCACTATAATATTTAAATGAAGTGATTTATTGCATGAATTTACCACAATGTGCATGATTGCAACACAAGGTGCATGTAATATAATTGCATACGTACCGGAGGTGAAAAGTAATGAATGAAGTTCTTCAAAATAAAAAATAAAAAACCATGATGGTACATCACAAGATTTTCATAACTAACAAAGGAGTGGATAATATATGGCACAAGTATTTTGCACATAAATCACTAACAAGCACTACCACTTTTACGTATGAAAATTTGGGAATTTGATCCCCTCCGGTCCATATTGGTCTAACACATTTGTGAGCACTCTCCGGCTCCCTTTAATGATAGGAACCATTTCTTTTAGATCTCGTTGATACCATTAGGCATATCAAAAGTCACATTGGTTGTACATAGAAAAAAAAAGTTTCAAAACAAATTTAGTTTCAAAATAAATGTACTCCTATTTCAAATCATATCAAAAAGCATGCTCAATACAATCTATAGCATGATTAATATTCTTGACTATGCCTAAAAAATGAACGATTTGAATCATCATAATAAGTCCGTTGAGAAATGAACAATTTGAATCATCATATATAATAAGTCCATTAAGATTTTCCAATCCCTTTCAAGGAAGAGACAGGAGAGTATCCAACTCCAAAAATTAAACAAGAAAACGAAAATGTTTGAAAATAAAGAGAGTGTATAACTCCCTACCCAATGAAAAGAATGCGAGTAAACGTGAAAACGATTTCACACGAAGAACAAAAGGAATCTGTGCACACCAAAGAACAGAAACATAGGAACCATACACAAGCTTGAAACACGCAGGTGCCCAGATTCAACCTGTTAATGCTTTACTAAGGTTTTTTTTTTTTTCTTTTGTTGGTTGGTTGTGGGGGGGGTGTTGGGGGGCGGGGCAGTGCAGACTGTGCCAGCTTGCATGCAACATGAAATACAACCCCTCCCATAACCATTTCACACGCTTATACGTGAGGATGAGGTAGTCTCAAGAGTTGCTGATATGGAGAATCAAACCAAAGACCATAGGATGGAACAAACGCCTAAGTCTCAGGCCACTACCATGATGCCAGTTATTCTTCAAACGCAACAGGTGCCTAATTTGCAGCAAAATCTCGGATGTTTACAGCACCACACCAGTTCAAGTTACACACTTATACCAATACTGTGTAGTACTCCCTCCGTCTCTATTTAATTGTCCACTACGATTTTGCGTGCATTTTTAACGACTTATATCTCTCGACGTATATTACATTTTATGTTTTTGAAATCATTGTCTTATAGAAAAAAATGAGAACTATCAAACAAGATCCATATTGTATATTTTTAATATTATACGTTGAGAGATATAAGCTGTTAAAAATGCACGCAAAATTATAGTGAACAATTAAATAGGGACGGAGGGAGTAATTTGAAGGGAGACTTATAGTACCATTTAAAAACAAACTCACGAAACATGTAAAATCATAAGTTGCACACTACTGCTATTTTTAATGTTTAATCATTTACGTAATGTTTCCTTAAACATGTGGGGGCTGGTTATACATGCGTATGAATTTTGTAATGCAGAAAGTAGGGGTGAGCATGGATCGGATTGGTCTGATTTTATAGTAATCCAATAACCAAACCACTACTTACGGATTATGAATTTAGAGAACCAAACCAATCCATAAAATTCATAAAACCAAACCAATCCTAACCATTCAAAAGCGGTTTGGTTTCGGTTTTAAACCACGGTTCGTTTAAAATTGAGATATCATTACTATAAATTATTTTAAGTACTTAAAATTGCATAAATAACTTAAACTAAAAGTTATATTGAAATTAATATATTAAAATCATCAAAACTCATTAACATCAATCAACTATATAAGAATAGAATACATTAGAAAGTAAGTTACTGAGATAAAAGAGTAGGAAATCACTTTACTAAGCCCAAACCATATATGTTTAGCGTAATGAAATTGTAGGAATAGGAAGTTTAGGAAATTAATATTAAAAGTGAAAGAAAAGAATAGGGTGGTGGAATAGAGTTTTAGATAAGGAAATTAAGTTTATTAAGTATATCTAAACAAATTATATACTATGTGTGTGTGTATATCACACGGTTCGGATTGGTTTGGAACCAGAACCAATAACGTAAATCCATAAACCAAACCATTTAACACGGTTTTTATTTTTTTTAAACCGAGACCTAACCACATCATTAAAAAACCAAACCAAATTATTCCGTTTGGATTGGTTTGGACTGAATTCACGGTTTCATGGTTATTTTGCTCACCCCTAGCAGAAAGCATAACCAATACTCACTCACGGGTTGACTCCTCAAAAAGGGTCGGTTGGTTTCGCTCCACTAACCCTACTAATGAACTTCTATTTTAAATATTTCATGCCCGCCCTAGTTAGGTGGGTGCTGTATGGCTATCAAGACATATGACCGACATAATTTGTGAGACTTTTAAATGGTTGGCTCGCTTCGGCCTAACTCTCTTCAAATAAAAAAAATTTAAAAATGGGCTGACTCCTTAATCTGAACATACGTTTCTGCAACAAGTAAAACAAAATGAATATTTGATAGTGGGTGCTAGTTTTTCGAACAGAAGAAAGAAAAGTACATCTCTGCCAACATCTCTTATAATATATTTACCTCTCATCTTCACCGATACATATTCTCGGTGAACAGTGTCCAACGTAAGTATAGACGGCTGGCGGCAGAGAATCGGGAGATCAGCGCTGAATCATAAGGGAAAAATTGGAACATCCACACTGAACATAATCTGACACGTTTTTCTCATAAATGGGTTCTTTTCTGAAAATTCCCAGATTTCTAGTTTCGAAAAGTTGAAAACTGCCACCCAAACTAGTACCGGAAAAGTAAGCTACAAAAACAATTCTGAATACAGAAACCAAACAGAATGTGACTGACGGGAAATGCTACTAAACTGATTTAACTGTCTGAGTATCCAAAATGTTATCCACTGTGAAGCCAATATTTTCTACTTCGAACTATGCTGAATATGTACAACCGCTACCTGAAGTGATCGAAGACTTTACAAACATTTTCCAAAACAAATAGAAGAACTATAATTCAAGCGTAAATAACCAGTTTGAAATCAAAAGGTGCACCACATACAAGGTTGAAGCTTCCTCAGAACATTGCCGAGGTTGGAAACTATTCTCCAGACATTAAGTTGGATCTCCCAATGCGCCGTGTAATTGAGCAAGTATAACCACCTACTAGCTTTATACAAACAGAGGATGCTCACATTCCTCTCAAAACAACTGCAGACCCTTTTGAATGTCTGCCAGAAAAAAATAAGCCATATAAAGCTCTGAAAACAGTAAGTAACCTTAATGTGACATCAATCTTTTAGGACGAAGGGAATAAGATGGAGAAACTATATCTATACATGTGTGCACAACAACGTTCTTTAAAAGGAAGGGAATAAGATGAGGCATTCCACCATGTAACACAGCCCTAAGGTGTTGAGATGTTATCCTTTGCGGTTATCCAATTTATGTCAACAGATGAATTAGTCAAAAATCAATCTACATGAATTCCAAATACTATAACTGTGTAAATGAAACATATACAATCGTCATAATCTGCGGTTATCCAATTTATGTCAACAGATGAATTAGTCAAAAATCAATCTACATGAATTCCAAATACTATAACTGTGTAAATGAAACATATACAATCGTCATAATCTAGAGGCAGGATCCTCCTACTACAGTGATGAACCCACCTCGAAACCCTGCTCCTGCGCCCAAAGTAAGGATCTTATAAGAACATACATATAATTTTATTCTTACTAGCAGGATCTTCCTTACTAGGGTGAAAAATCCACCTCGTAACATTTTTCCCACGCTCCAAAGTAATAATCTTATAAGAAGTCGTTCCCATGGAGTAGGAATCCCATTCCCAACTGGAATAGAATCCCTCGAGCACATGAATCCCAGTTCCCAAAGACTAAAAAAAGAGAGAGAGAGAGAGATACCAATCAAGAGACAATTTGTAGCAACCATCAGAAACTAGTAAACAATAAACTGAAGTTCACTTGCCTGTTTCGTCTTACATAATGTTCGCTTAGATATACACATATTACTTTGCAATTGACACCAATCTATAAGAATATCCATTAGAGTACAGATGGTTTTACTTATAAGTTCTATTCGCGCTCTAAAGATGCTCTTAACCTTAAAATCATCTACATGCTCTCGCTCTCCCGCACCACCTCGCGCTTCATGCATCCACGATCATAATTTGTGATCTTGACACGAAATCTCTGAGGAGGGAGAGAGAGAGGAAACAAGGAAAACCAGAACCCCATGCAACCGAACATCATCCTTGAAACAGGAGTACGTAAAAGTCAACAGGGAAACACACAAGAAGATGTTTTTCTTTTAAATAAAAACCCCAATTCACCAGACGCACAGTTTTTCATGTCTATCAATCTGACCAAGTCAAAAAGGGTATTCAAGCTCTAAAATGAGGGCAGACCAGACCTAAACTATCACTGTTTCGAAAACTAACCACGATAAATGCATAAGATTTAGAAACAAATAAAAAGGTAACAATTATAATCACTACAAGCATACAACTAACTCACGCAGGCATAAAAAAGTATCTCCATTTGTGTCTCAGCCTTCACTAAGGCTGAGAAAGTCTCTGGGGACAAGAAGTCCACTAAGGATTTCAAAAATGAAAGTAGACAAACTTAACACAGCATTTGTTCCCAAATGACACCATGCTCCAATCCCGAGATACAAAACAAAAAAGAACTCCCAAAATTGGTAGAATCCGAAGCCCAAAAGGATGAAAACCAAAACATTAACCCATAAAAGATCAATATTCTCAAACTTATCCTGAGCTAGCCAAGCATTATCTCCAACAGAATTACCACATAGTATATTTGACTCTGAGTCCTCTCCAAAATGAACTTCACAAAAGTTTCGGCACATCCTCTAGACAAATCTTGTTTCCTACCTTTACGCCTTTCCACAATTTTCTCTAAAAGTAGAGCTCAAAAACAATTGCTCAAGGACTATACCCCTAGGGTAGACAGTCAAAGATGCTCGATGGAACAACCTAAAATTTGTGTCAAACTCTTTAAACTATCAGGACAACAGTTCAACACTCACAATCTTGTTTCTATTCAGGTTAACCCCCAGGCCCGAAACAATCTCAAAAGACTTGCAAAACCAAAAGCAGACTAACTACCTAGATTCCACCCTTGAAGTAGAATCGCTCGGGAAACTGTAAACGTGACACACATAAGTGAGAAATCCTATGCCTCCATACAATAAATCGTTACCTCGCACCAGGCGTCAGACAAAATCGTTGTAAACATATAGAAATATGCAACTAATACACATGGCCGAGTGTTCAACGATATGAAAAGAGAGAGAGAGAGAGAGAGAGAGAGAGAGAGAGAGAGAGAGAGAGAGGCTTACCGGTCAAATCAAACTTTTCTTCCATCATAGGCACCATAGCTGATAGCCTGATATCAACTTTCTACACTTTAACATACTTCTGAACATAGCCCTGAAAAATTATGCCATGGGATGTTGCAGTATACGTTTACATACATAGGGAATATACATATTAGGTAGAAAGATACTCATTTGTATATGTGTGATTCTATTCAACCATCATCTACACTTGAAATGAGTAGATTTACAGTTTCATGAATCCATTCAGAAAATCTGAAGCTTAACAATAACTTTCTATTGCTCGAGTTATTGTCCGCCCTAAAACCAAACAAACGTAGGTAAACAAAATGCTGAAGTTTTCCATGTTAAAAATTACAAACAGAATATCCTTGCTACTAAAATCCAAAATCTTTTGACATGTGTTCAACAATTGTTTTTGCGCACAAGATTCTTAATACTCCTAATTAAGATTGATTCATGCAACAAATAAAAGCCCCGTAAACACCTTGTTGGGAAAACCTTTGCATGTGGTACCATAAAATGTACTCTGTACAAAGCAAAACTGAATAAACAGTTTCGGAGCATCTTTTCTAATTGAAAAAAAAGAGGTGATGATACAAGTAAAACAAAAAACAAAATATTCAGGTAGGATCATTTCACATTGGTTATTATGAGGGCCCAATACATAATTCCCATGCTTTGATGGTAATTACATATGACCACTTCTGCTAATTAAGGTCACTAGTACTAAAACAGCCGTTTTCTTTATCTTTCCTAGCAAAAAAAGTTTACTCTGAGAACAACCATAGATCATGCTCAGAAAGGGCATGAGGTATACACTGATACTCAGAAGTTCTTATAACTAGAAAAAATAAATTGGCAAGTTAAAGGGAAATTTACCATCACTAGTTTAGTAAGTTTCCGCTGTGATGAGTCGATATATTGATTTATCTTTGCTTGAGACTTCGGTATTTGGTGACTCTTTATAGCACCAGACACCTTGTCAACAGTCTTCTTGACAATTGTCTTAAATGCCTCCTTGCTCATATTACCCTGTCGCCATGATGGCTTTAGCATCTCCTTCACAAAATCTGCAATGGCAACTTTGAAAAGTTTCGTTGAACTTGAATCTTTGCTCTTCTTTCTCTTCCCAGGCATCTTAACCTGATTAATCTCAAACTCTCCTGCCGATGTATTTGTTGCATCAAGATCGTTGCTTCCACTTGCATTCTCCACATCACCCACTTCTGCATCTGCTGTCTCACCATTCTCATCATTTTCACTTTTTATGGATGCAGTTTCAGCCAAAACTCTATCTTTATGCTTGCTTTCTTCCGCAGCTAACGGCTTATGAGAGCCTATGAGCCTCAAAATGATAGAGTCATTGACAGGTTCATGCTTCAAACCATGCTCAAATTTCAAGAAAGAGTTCGAAAATGGATCAATGCTGTCAAAAAGTGGATCATACTGGTCACTGCGTAAACTCAATAAATCATCAGGCTCAGGTTTTGGTGAGGAAGTCATAAGTTTTGAGCCAATACTTCCAACACCATGTTGATTACTGTGGAGCAAGTCATTTTCTTGCTTAACATTTGAGCTGAATTTAGAGCCATGCTGATTAGCGCAGAGCACATCCTTTTCTTGCTTAATAACATTTGAGCTGAATTTAGAGCTTAGTGGCTGGTCAAATGTGGAAGCATGAGGATTGCAGTAGTTTGAAATTCTGAACCCTCCAGAATCTGACAGATCAGATGGCTGATTCTTGTCAACACCTGATGCAAATCTAGACATGGTAGGAATAACATTTCCATGGTCACCTCGATTTACTGTAAGACTCTGCGTGGTAGACTGCCACAGACCATGGGTTGGCTGTTGCTGCTGAGAGTAAGGATGATTCTGAGAAGATGAAGTGAAAAACCCACCTGAAGGCAGGTTGTCGCCTGGGAAAGCCTGCATTCTCAGAGGAGGCGTGGGTTGTGAGGATATGCTGCTCTGACCATACAAATTTGGAGGGTTTAAACCTTGCACTGGTAACTGAGAGAAGTGATCTTCGCCAACAAAACCTGTAGCTTGTGAGTAAGGTCTTCCAAACGTCTGCGAATTGAAGTCACTTCTTGAAGGCAGCTGAAAATGTTGAAATTGTAATGAAGGAAAACCTTGCATTGCATTTGGATTTGGATTGTTAACAAATGGTGGTGGTGGAGGCAACGGCTGCGGCGGTGGCAGTGGTGGTTGGAGGGACCAAGAGGAGTTCGGTGGCGGTACAGAATGAGAATATAGGTTCTGCAATGGGCCTTGAAAAGAACGAAATTTTGAAGCAGGTTGCATCAAGTCATGTTCCCTTGGCAGATGTGGTGTAGGAGTGGGGGTACTTGTACCTTGTGAAAGTGGGGCAAGGGAAGTTAGTAACTGCAAACGGTAATCTGGAATATTAACCTGAATTGGAGGCAGAGATTCAGGCGAAACTGAATGGGTGACGGAACTTGTACTGGGATAAGCTTGAACTGGAGGGATATTCTTTATCTGCGGTTCACTAACCGGAGGTCCATGTTGGAAGGAGGTTGATGACTGAACTTGCAAAGATTGAGACGTAGAAAAGCCATCAGAAGTCTCGACTTGCTTAGCTCGAGAATTTGGAATAACAAAATTTTCAACTGAAGAAGCTATGTCATGAGATGTCTCCACTTGTTTTACATGATTTTTGACATCATGAAGGCCGGTTGTAGATTCCAAATTCTGTTCTCTAATATCCTGCGTTTCCTGCACAATTGCAGTTAGCTCTCCAAGACAATTTTCAGGAAGGCTGGCGGTGGATTCCAATTTCTCTCCTTTAATATTGTGAGTTTCGTGCATGATGGGAGTTACTTCTCGAGACATCTCAGATTTAGCCAACTTTACAACCAAAGATTTATCATCTTGATCATGAAATATAGATGGCAGTGCATCCTGCATAGAGACTAATTCTTTTTCCCCATCCCTGTGCCCATCCAACTCCTTCTCATGTACTGGTCCTTCGGAAAGGGCTTTCTTACTCTCTTCATGCAAACCAGAAGCCCTTGAAACATGTGGAATCTCCACATACTGTTGCTTACTCCTGTTACATCTTGAACCATCACTCGTGTCAGAGTCATGGTGCATATACCGACAAGTTGCTCCACGGTGGCACCTGCCTCGAAGGAAGTCAAAGCACATTGGAAGCTGACACTTGTCCCTTCTGATTTTTTCACCACCATATTCTCCCCTGCGCTTATAAGTGGGAGACCTGCTCCTGCTCCTTCGTTTCTTGGGAGACAAGCTGAAACAATAAACAGGTAAATTAACAGATTGCCATAAGTCGCTCCAGGAAATGAACAAAAGAGCAAAGCTAGAAGTGACTTGTCTGAAGCAACTAAAACGGACCATTAAGAATGAGATAACAGAAGTCTATTGGGCCCTGTTCAGTTCCTGGAAACGGAAAGGAAGTCTAGGGATATCAAACTTCCATGCATTTTGTTTTTTGTCTGGTTAACAAGAAAATTGTGGGACCCACATCCTTGACAACCATCAGGATTAGTTTTACTTCAAAACCTGGCCTGCAAAATGTATAAGGATTTGTAGGAGTCTTATTGTACACTAGTTCCCTACAAAATTAAATTACTACATCTTAACGTTTTACAAAATTCTTTTTTGCATGACCACATGCTAAAACATATGTTTCATTTTCCTTCAATTCACCAAAGTTTTCTCGGGAATAATCCTCTTGCACCTATTTCATGACCACTGAACGGAGCCTTGATCTCCAGTCTAGGACATAAACATATTGCAGACCTGCGAGACCAGCTTCGCTTCTCCCTTCTTCTCCAAGGACTCCTCCTCCTCCTACCGCGAGGAGAAGGGCTTCTACTCCGACTTCTCCGTCTCCTACCACGTCTTCCAGTGTCGTGTGATTCGTCAGAGTCACTCTCACGTCCACCTTCTCTGAATAATCTCCCATACTCATCGACTTTGCGCAGAGTAGATGAGGATTTGGCACCTTCCTTCCATGACTGAGATTTGCCTCTCTCAGGAGTGGACTCATGAACACCATCCAAGACAACACTCTGTTGCAAAGCCTCAAGAGAAGCAGCATTGTCCATATTTCCTTCATTTCTTCCATTATTTGCAAAGATTTCTTCAGTCATAACAGTTGCAAAGGATGTTATACCAATTTCTGTCTCTGTCCTTTGTGATTCTGGGCAGAATTCCAGAGCATTTAATGGCATGCTCCAGGAACATGCCACATTAGACTCTGACATTGCATATGCCACGTCAGACCTTGTCTGTGAATTAGATCCTATAACTCCGTGTAAACCGGAAACAGCTGATGCAGTTGATGGTGAGGCTTTTAAAGGACTCCTGTCTTCTAAATGAGGCTTGTTATCACCTTCCAGACTGTCATCAGAAGCATAGCCTTGTAGAAGTCTAAAAGGGCTAGCACCTTTGATGAGTTCACAAGAAAGTTTCCCAGAACCAATGCCAACTGCGGCCGCCGACTTATTTTGTTGACTTAGATCTTCCAGGGGAGATACAGATGGTTCTTCTTCATTGCTTTTTGAGGGCCACTCAGCAGCTCCATATGAGTTTGTGACTGTGCTGTCAACTTTGGCAAGTGACCTTCCATCTATGAAGTGATCAGGATCAGAAATGATTTCGCAACCTGTACATGCACCGGAAAAGGAAGACACATCAAACTCAGCTAATTCAAGAGTTTATCTGGTAATTCCAACAAGATGCATATCGAAGAAGACAAGCGAAAATAGTTACATTAACATTTTGAATCAAGAAATGTGCCAGGGAAAAAGATCCACAATAAACTAGCTCATAATTAGATTTAGATCCACAAAGGGAAAAGACCTACAGAAATAAACAACAATCTCCAAGGTTTACGGTATGGGACAAGCTAGCAAAATTGGATACAGCTACAAGTAGGCTGTGTTTTGTTACAAAATATTTCAGTTTAATACCCAAAATTTCAAGAATGGTGAGAACCCACTGTATTTTTTTAACGCAAAATACTTACCAAACCGAGCCTTGTGTCCCAATCAATTGGGGTTGGCTACATGAATCCTATTTTTTCATTGAGCTTTGGCCAGGGCTACCTGTTCACTTAGATTTAGTAAGTCCATATCCTTCCGTAACACGGCATCCCCTCTTCCCCTAGCCCTACTATCCATTACTGTCATGTAACTCTGCTTGACTACTGCGTCTGTAGGTCTACGGTAAATATGTCCAAGCCAACTTAATCTATTTTGTCTCAACTTATCATGTGTAGGTACAACTCTTACCATCTCACAAATAGTTTTGTTTCTAATTCTATCTCTCCTAGTCTGACCACACACCCACCTCAACATCCTCATTTCAGCTACACTCATCTTACTCACTTGTTGCTACTTGATAGACCAACACTCCATCCTGTATAGCATCGCTAGTCATATAGCACTTGCTGCACTTCTATAAAATTTCCCTTTCAATTTTAACGCAAAATTCTTATGTTATGAAAATAGGTATCAGTTAGGAGCCTCACTTTTAGCTTTCAGTAGGTCCTAAAAAGATTTCAATTCACTAACAACAACAGAACCCATATAGTCCCCAATCATTGGGGGTATGGGCGGGGGAGGATTGGAGACAGACCAAACCTTTGGCAATATGCACAAAGTGGCTGCTCTCAGAATACCACTGAAACAATGGCCCCCCAATACATGTTTTGCTGCCGAACCATGCCCTCAAATCAAAGCCAAATGGCATCAGAGAAGGCAGGCTTAGAGACCCAATTCAATTTTTGCGCATATTACCATGCTTCCTTCATTTCAATTCACTAACAAGTATTCATAAAAAAATAAAAATAAAAGAATAATCCAAACTGTGATTTTCCTTTTTGCACTTTCTTCACATATGCAAAAATCTTATATACAAGTTTAGGTGCTTATTTAACTATTGACAATTACTTTTATGAAACTCACACAGGACAGTCAAGGCTTTAACTCCAAAACTTTGCAAAAAATGGTGATGTTACTCTCATCTCAATGTTTTCTTCTTCTCTTAAAAGTAAGTTAATTATTATGATACTGTCTTCGAGTTTACTCTGAAGTCTGAACAAATGGACTCTATAAGTATTTAGAAGTGCACAACATGTTAATGCTATGAAAGTTAGGAAACATGACATAGAGTATCCAAAACCTACTTGCATTTGGGAAGGATCAGATATGCATCCACAAGTATCTAAGGAGTACAGGTATCCTTAAGGTATATTATTGGGTACGACTCCCTATTAGAACTATCTACAGCATAGAAATTGAAGCAGACGGCCAAGGGCTTCGTTTGACTTTCTCTGTTCTTGCTAAAGCTGAAACTGTTTTTTACATATTTTAACCCCTAGTAAAAACTTTGAAAAATCAATAAGCCCTCTTCACGTCTATGAAGTGTCCTGAGAAGGCACGTGTATGTAGTGCCATGACTAGGGGCCAGGGCTTAGTGCACATCTGATGCTCGTCCACCTCCAACGCATTGGCGACGCATACCTCCAGGTTCTTCTTAGCTCAAAATATTACTGGGGATGTGCATGTGTTTGTGTGTGTAGAATTCTGTAGAAATTAACACAGTCGACAATCAACCTTAGCCCATGAAATAAACCATTTCTACTCAACATGATAACCTAAAAATGAAGAGGGACACCAAACACTTCCAAGCTGGGCAGGGTGCTACTTCCAGAACAGTAGAAACAATACAGCAATAAAATTATTAGTACACTCAGTAGCTCCACAAAAAGCCTAGATAATCTGTTTTTTGATCTATCAATATGTCCAACAAATAGGAAATGCACAGCAAAATGAAACATGCTTTGTGAGGAGAGCATCCAAACAACAAGATCAAAAGCATATAGTAATTGGATATATTACTCATTAAATACGGATCAGGAAATTCGTATGCATCAAAAGAGCACAACATGAGAAGAAAAAGAAACAAAAAAACTTCGGGAAGTCATAAAAAGAAATCAAGAAAGAGTAATCAGAAGTGCTTAGCTACCTTCTTCTTGCCCAGCCAATCCTGAAGAAGCAGATACATCATCCGCAAGACTATATTCGGTAGCATTCACTGGTGCATTTAATTGCTCTCTAATATCAAGCTCTTCACATATCAAACCAGTCTCATGGTTTAGAGTCTTTAGACTTTCAAATGAGGTACACATTTGCTGCTCTTCATCAGGTGGGTTGATATCATCTAAAGATCCACACACACCCAAAAAAACAAAAACAAAGCAATTACAAAGCTTCAAGTAGATAACATTACTCATTCAAGCACTTACATGTCAACAAATGGCTCATTTTGTTTGCTACTCTCCCATAAGAACTGTAACTCATTAAAAGAAATGTTATCACCATTACTCGAAACCAAAGAGACAAGGAAAGGGATTTGACAACCAAAAACCACTTTTTCGTGGGGTAGCCAAAGATAATAGAAGTAGCACTGGCCTTAAACACATAAGGTAGAAGAGTCTTTGTACAGTGAATTCTATCAAAGGAAAAGAAAAGGGCAAACAAATAGATTTCTTTGAAAAGGGCAAACGAATAAATCTCTTTGGATAAAAGCTCAAACATCAAATAACTACTTCAGAGTACAACACAGGTCACAAAAAGATTTCTTTGATGACTCATCAAGTATACTAGGAGATTACAAAAACGTAATTTGAATCCACAACCACAGACTCAACTGTCAAGCTTAAGTACACAAAATGAGGATCATCTGTACTTACGTATCATTGTGTAATAACTACAAAAACAGAAATTGCATTTACAGGTTATATATCTTACATTAATCAAACCAAGCTAAGTAAAATCAAGAGGTATCAAACCGAGCAACCATTGAACCCCAATTAAATTTACAGAAGTTTCTTTTCTGATAATCAATTATTTTTAGGAAAGGAATCAAGGGGATGCCACCCATGTACAAAAGCAGGCCAAGGGCAAAAAGGCCCTGTACATCGAGAAGCCTAAACCCAATCTAAGGAAACCCCCTGTACTCCACCATACTCCATGTTGAACTCCAAAGATATATATTGTATCAAGAAATTGGTCAAAGGATGCATTGCAAACCCAACTATGCAAACTAGAAAGGAAAAGACTCTTAAGCCTAAACATAGACCAACCAACAGAAGTTTCTTAATTTTGTTAAAGCACCATAATATCTATTTGGTGACTTTTAGGAAGCCCTCAGATACAGGTTTCTCTATCGTATCTTAAACTTTAATCTAAGCATTTGAGTTTCCTTTCTTATGCGAATAGGATGGAGATTTGGTAATATGTTCCACGCTTCAAATCTAGAGAGTAGTAACTAAGTATCAACCCCATGCCGTTGCATAGGCTGATCACATTTAGAGAGTCTCATAAACCAGTCGATTGTAGACAAAAATGAGCAAGCCCTCTAACTAAACCAAGTAAAATCTATCCCTTGAGGGAAATATGACAAATGTTCTTGAGCTAAGAAGCCCGAGACCTCTCTAATTGCCCTATTCAACATTGACTACCCGACCTAATATGACAAATTTTTCTGCCTCTTATATAGAGCCTCGAGATGGTCCTTGACCCTTGATTATGCCGAGACTCCTAGTGTTTTCCACTCCTACCATCACCATCCTAGACCTCATTTAGCAAGTCAAAAGCCCAAATTCCTGGCCTAGCCTGATGGTTCAGCACTTGAAACTACAATTTGAGTCCCTCCCAACCAATTATTTTTAAGGCTAAGTTGAGGCTCGCGACAAGGCTAAGCTATCAAAAAATACCTCGAACCTTTCAGCCTTGATTTGTACCTGCAAAAACCTAAGAATTGTTTGCAGGACGTTCGAACAAGGCACACCTTTTTGCAAATTTCTACAGATTCCGTGTGAGGCTTGCTTTCTTTAGAATAACTCGATATATAAATCTTTGCATGCTCGCTCACCCTCTCTCTTTACCTCTCAATCTTTATTCAAAGTGAGGGAGTACCTAATCGATAGCTTATAGACACACAGAGAGAGAAGTCACAAAAGTCATCCCTGACATATGTGGTAAATGTTTTCATAAAAATTTGGTGTACTAAATAAAGGCAACATACAATTGTAACCCGTATTATAATCCATTGGAACCCATCAGCTCAAGTCCCAACAATTCGAAATTAAGAAATTAAGAAACTACTCCAAAACAATTATACAGGAAACTGACCTGAGCTTTACTGAAACAAGAACTCTAGTAACAAACGGGATCAGGAAAGGTTCCAGCTGATATAGCTTGAAACCAACCAATTTTCCACCTTAGTTGCTTCTTTAACTTTACTTCATTTTTAAAATCTTGTTTTCGTACAAATCACAATATTTGAAATGGAAAATCATCAAAGCATGACACACCAGCACTTTACATCATGACACTTTTTCACGTCTACAAAAGAGAAATGAAATGCAACCCATAAACACCAGTTGCACTAACCTTCAATGTCCATATCAGAATCGGGAGGTGAATGGGATACACCTGCACCAGCCAAATAACTGGTTTGTGTTGAATTGTCGATTCCTGAAGACCTCCAAACCGAATTATTATGCTTCTCCTGCAATTTATATTCCCCTTTACATTTCTTTTTCATCCATTCAAAATATTCATGCGCAACTGCAGCTTCACTTCCCGGGTAACCACCAAACAAGAATTTGAACTCTGGATTCCCATACTCTTTCTGACGAGCCATGTCTTCGAACTCCAGACCATTCTTTGCAATAAAATGACACAAGACTTCAATTTTTTGCACTACTTTCTGTTCAGCTGGCTTGGGTGGAGGTGAAGGTAGATCCAATTTTGAACATTCCACAGACAATAAATCCTCTTCCACCACCTCACGGCATGTCGTGCCTTCAGGTAATTCATAGTCATCCAGCACAGGTGCATCGTCTCTTATTTGGGACGACACCACAACTTTAGAATCAATATGCATCACTTCCAAGGCAGAATGATTGTCCATTGGACCTGACTCGGAATTATGGGACAAGTCAGCCACAGTAAGGAGTGGAGCAGAAGACGTAGTTCCAAAAGTATGACGGGGAGAGGTAGGAGGTGGCGGAGAAGGTGGAAGGGGTGGAGGAGAAGAAGGTGGAAGCGGAGGTGGCATGGGACCTGCAGCTGGTACATCCGAATCCTGATGTGATGAATGTACACGAGACCCAAATGGAGCAGGAGGGAAGAAACTAGAAATTGGTGGTGGTGGCGGTAGACTTCGTTGACCAACCAGCATGCCACCCAGCTGTGGCGGATAAACTGGGCCTTTATATAGAGCTTGTCCTTGTGATGGTAGTGTGGGTAATGCTCCAGGAAGCAATGAGGGTTGAAACATTTCTGGCCGATTTGTACCTGAGAGAGGTGGACCAAGAGGAGAGACAGATAGTGGAGTATGATTTGTATTATGGGTCCATTGCGATTTCTGTTGATCAACCAGATATGGATGTGCCATAGAGGTGCTTCCACCGACCTGTTGGGGCGGGGGTGGGGGCAATGGTAGGAAAGATTGGCCCGCATTTAACATTCTAGTCGCCGGGACTTGAACAGGCGGACCTTGCTGAACCGGTGGAGGTGGGGCATGAGTAAAATGAGGTGGAATTGACCGAGGACCTTGTTGTATTATAGGATATTGCGAGGCTGTAGGGCCATGTTGGAAAGGAGGATGTGGAGGAGGAATAGGGCGCTGTTGGAAATCAGGCATGGGCCACTGGAAACCCTGCCCAAACTGAGTATAATTACCCTGACCATACATCTGAAATACAATCACTCAAACCTTCGTAGCACAACTACACAAGTCAAACATCCAAGGAATTTGTCTGAAACATAAAGCAGGAACCGTTAGCTTTCATCTTAAACTAATAAATGGGAGCAGAAAATTAATATTTGTCTATAAATAAGTGACTACAAATGAACATTGCGAACATCAAGAGAAAAAACAAACACACAATAACGTAATGCTGCGACCAAGTACTTGAGTTGCCTATAGCCCAGAACAGTTCGCAGCTTGAGGTCTTCTTCCACACATAATTTAACATTTTTATTCTTCACAAAAGACTCATACACACAGAAATAAAAGCACTTGGTTAGAATAAACTCACATACATGCATACACGAATTACGAATGCAACCAGAACAAGAGACACGAATCAAAAAGTATAAATGAAGCTTGAACAATAGTTTTTTTTTTTTTTAAATCCCATAACTTGGTGTGTCCGGGCATAAGCAGCTTATGCGCAACTCGACAATAATGGGGAACAAGTCCACCGTCCACTAGTGGGCCCCATTAACCGGAGCAGAGCCCGACCAACTACACAAGAGTTGATAGCACTTGAGAGGTTCCGAACCCTAAGACCTAGGAGGGAGCAAGCCCTAAGTCCCTGGCCAACCCCAGGGTTTGAGCTTGAAAGAACAATAGTAGTAATCACTAGTAGAGAAGCGTGGCTTACCATGAACCCTAGATGTCGATACTCGAGGTTGCTGGAACTGTAGGAGGATTTCGGAGTATGATTTGATGACACAGTGTGCGCTGCATAAACCCTAATATATGTAGTGGAGTATATGATTTCGGCTCTGCTTTCTCAAATTCTGGAGTTGAAGCTCCAGCGTGAGAACAATTGAACAAAGAGAAGTTGCAAACCAAATGCTCCTACTTCATAGGAAAAAACAAAAGACCAACGGTCAGTGTAGTTTTGGATCCAGCAGGAATCCAAACACGGCCTTAGTGAGTGGTTTGGACTAAGATAGGAGTAACAATTTTAGGAAGTGCGTTCTTCTAGACTTAATACAGACAGTAAATACTTGCAATCTGAAAAATTATTTCGGTATTTTTTAACTTTTTATTTAGTTTTTCGTTATAATTTTTGAGATTAATCGAAAAAGTATAAAAATATGGATTGATTATTAAAAAATTCAAATAAAACAGCATTTTAGACAAATAAGATAGGTATTTGATAATTTTTTTCGTTTTTAGTGAACTTTTTTTTGCTTTCGGTCATAATTTTGTACTTTCTAGATACCTCTCATCGAGACAAATAATTAATTTCAAAAATTACGAAGAAAAGCTAACAAAAAGTTATGAAAAATAAACATTACTGAAATAAGTTCCAGATTATAAGTTTACAAGAACGCACACCCCCTCCATCCCTATGTCAATTGTAGCGGGACCATACTTACCACTCAAAATTCTATTCTATGGACTCTCCACCCTCCTCACGGTTCTGACTGCGCCGTTGTATTTTTTTCCTTCTTGTGGTTTTTTTTTTGCTTTATTGTTGTATTTGTTTGTTGATTTAGTTGTAATATTTTTTCGGATTATCTTTTCACTCGGAAAAAAATACCCCCACCATTCCGATGTCAATTTTTGATATTGTGTCATTTTAACTGCTTATATATTTCAATTTATAATATTTTGTATGAGTTTAAAAATTTTGTACAATAAAACTAATTGAGAACTATCTAAAAGATCTACTATATTGCATATTTTTTGATATTTATATTTAAAGATATAAGAAATTAAAATTGGCACGAGTATAAAAAAAATTGACATCTTTTCTTGGACGGAGGGAGTAGTATATAGGAGTAGTGTTTAGTGATTTTTTATTAGTCTTTTGTTAAAATATTTGAAATTTAGTGTTTGTTATACTTTTTAGTTTTTTTTTTCAACAGGATAATTAATTTGAACAAATTAATTTCAATCTAACAATAGTTCAAATATCAAATGAAAAGACACTCACTTAATTTAGACCAAACTCACCTTAATTTACATAGTAGAACCCACTAACGAGAAATTTCAACCCAATTCTCCATCATCCATATCAAAAATCAAAAAACAATATCCATCTAGGATGATCAAAGATTCAAAATGACATTTATAAATAAAAAAATTCAGTTTAAGGATATTAAAGTTCATCAAAACTCAGTCTTTTTATTCAAGTATTTTTTTCATGTTTTCGCCGATAAATTTTTTCTTTCATTATAAATTTAATACTCCTACTTGCTTTTTAATTGGGTTTTAGCAAACAATCATTTCAAGAAAAATAGAGAATAAAGAAATAAATGGTGAATAATCCTGCCCAAAAAGGGCAAAGAAAGATGAAGGATTGATTCGTCTCTATTTTATTGGTAGGTCTTTTATCACGAAGGAAGATTAAGATCGATTTCTTTCCCCTCGAGATCAATTAAAAAAATTGAATATACTTCCTTTCTTCTTCTTTTTTTGGTTTCTAATATTGGAAGAACAAAAAATTCAAAGAAGAAAACGTTAGAAGTGTTATCCTTTCACTTTCCTTCATTTTCCTCTTTAACTTTCCCACGGGGGAAAAATATTTTCCTTCAACTTCCCCCCTTTCTTTGCCAAACCAAATAAAGAAAACTGATTACCCTCTTTCTCAAAATTGTTCTCTCAATCCTACGTGTATCCTTTCCTATAAGGACCTGTAATTTTGGGAAATAATTAAAGGTTTATTTGATATTGAAAATTGAGGAAAAATGTGTAATTTGTTGAGTTTATTTGATTTGTGGTTAATGTGTTGAGAAATACTTCGGTGTCTCTCCCCTTTTGGAGACACTGTAACTTTTGGCATAACAAAATTATTATGAGCATAACCAACACTCATACAAAAAACCATCAAAGGCATTACAAAAACCATAAAAGGCATAACCAAAACCAAAAGTAGAAAAACCATAACAATACCACATAACACCATAACAATAACCCCAAAAAGGCATAATAATAACCTCTGGAACCAAAACAACAACCCACTTGTCTTTTTTTCATTTCTTTTTTTTATTTTAAAATGTTTAACCGTGGTTAACTAGGAAAAATTTTAAAATGTAAACGTGTTTTGCGATTATATTCAACAGTAAAATGTAATGGATCCCAGTAAATCATTTATTTTAATAATCAAGACTGTTGATTTGGTTGTTATTGTTGATTTAGTTATTTTTGGGAATTTTAGGCTCCATCCGGTTTATGAAGCTCTTTCATTTGGTACAAAAATTGAACATAAGAACGATAACTTATGTTCAAAAAAATTTGTAACGATAAGCAATTTACTTCATTTTTTGCAAGAATGATCTAATCTCTCTTATACAAAAGATAGACGGTTCTGATTTTGAAAAAATTGATAAAGCGGTCATTGAGTTGTGAACTACAGGACTTTAATACGTACATAAGCATCGAATGTGTTCTGAACATGTAGTTATCGACATCCGATTATCACTGAAGTTGGCAACAAATATAGAATCGATAAGATGCGCAATCTTAATGGTTTAGATCTGTCATCAGAAATATTTTTTGAATAACTTCCTTAAAAATCTATACGTTGAACCTTATTGTTTCTAAACTAAGGTCTGGTGCTTTTGTGTAATGTACAATACTCATACGAGCGCAACACAATCACAACGATCGATACCGTCCATTTTGTTTTGCTTGGTGTTTTAATTGTTCTCGTAAATTTTTTGGTCTACCTGGTCTAGAATGCCCTTTTATTAGAACGTAGACTCATTATTAGAATGACATTTTACCTCCGATCAAGTATGTATTGATAAGAGCTTGAATTCATTTTTTGCAGAAGTATTCTAATCTTTTTTTTGTACTGAAATACTAAATTTAGTAGAAAATTGAAAATTGCAATATTAAATCTTTTTTTACTCTCATAATTAATCCTTAAATTATTAAACGCATAACTAAATAACTTACAAATTTATTATTAATTTACTATTTTTCTTTTTCAATCTTCTATTACATATATACGATTTTACTTGAAAATTCCTATTATTAGTTGGAAAGGAATATATGCCACCAAAACTATAATCTTAATTAGCCTTTTTATAATACTTATAATATTAACTTATTATTATTATCTTTCCTTATCTTTTGCTTTTCAATATTTACTAAATGAAGCATAATATAAATTAAATAATTTTTCTTTCCAACAATAATCTTTATTTCCCAAACACGAGTTCCCAATATCTCCAATTCACCTCAACACTATTATATCCTTACGATGAACAATAATGAGTCTAGAGTTTCAAATATCGATAATTATTAAATGGAACAAAATTTCAGAAAAAACCCGAATTTAAATCTCAGAAAAATTAATATTCTTTTTAAAAAAAATTATTTCCAACTAATATGCAAATAATATGCAAAAAAGATCGTCTAAGATAACTGACCTTATTATGAAGGCCTAAGCCAATTTTACAAAGGGGAGGAGAGAGGATCAGAGTGCTTGGTTTTTAGAGAGAGAGAGGGCAAACCAAAACCTGCCTCTACTAAGACTGACGCGTCCTTTATATAGAGGACTCTACAGGAAATGAAATACAAATTAAAGTGAAATTACAACCAAAATGTGTGGAAATACATGTCGGGTACACGCTAGGCCCCATCATCACGAGTATTCCCACCGAAAGCTGGCTGTGTAATTATCGCCACTCTTTTATTGAGTGACCTCAAAGTTACTCCATAATTGAGACTTTTTGAATTATTGATTTTTCTCTTTTCCTTTGCGGGAAGACAGCTGTTCTGCCATCATCTCAGTCATGCTGTCCTAAAAGTCACCTAAAGTTGGTGCTGGTGTAGTACCATCATCTTCGTAGGGGTCTAGTGATTCCCCTGCTAGGCATGTAAAAGGATAATTATCTTCCTCATTGCTTTTTGCTGATGTCATTGATTCATCATCAGCAGCCTGGTTTGCTTGAACCGTTTGCAAGAATTGATCCTTCATGTAGTCCATGGTCTTGATTACCACTTCATCATCCATCAGAGTAGGATTTCTCGCCCTTATCTGGGGTGAAATTTCCAAAAAAGGATTTTTGGTAGACATATTATCCTTTCTTTTTTTTTTGTAATTTCATCTTGAGTGGCATTGCGAATTTCCGACAGTGTTTTTTTCCAAATTAATTCCTTTCCACCATCTATATTGAAAGGTCCTTTGAAGAACAGGAAGCCCCAAATTATTTCTTCCAAAAGAAACATCCCATTTCCAAATCCATAGGATACCAAAAGTTATCATTGTAAAAAGGAATGATTTTTCTTCAGAAGTATTGGTACCCTTTATTTGAGGATGATTCTGGTTGAAGAACTCAAGTTCCTTCTATACATCTGTTGATAAATAGTCTGCTTTGCGCCCAAATTTAGACCACCAATCATGAAACCAATTTGGACGCTGACCTTTTCCCACTAGATTTGGGCATAACTTAAGGAACCATGAGTGTTTCCTTCTTTGATTTTGGTAATAGAAGGCCTTTGTTCAGGCTTCGATGTAATCCCAGTAATTATAATGAACTGGAATCCCATTTTCACCTTTTATTGACAAAGTCTTTGATTTCTGTGGGTGAATTCCCCACTTATGAATCGGGATGACCATCTTTATTATGGCCTTACTATAGTTGATCGGACTTTTTTGATCAACCTTACTGTCATAAGTGTGGCGGAATTCCACCGATCCAGATTCTGAAAGCATTGCCTCATAAATATATCTATATTTTCTCTCTGGAACTGGATAACTCATTGTATCCAAATAGCGGGACTTAATTCCCCACGGATCATTCTTATATTGTTCATCCTGTGATTCCCGAATCATTATTATTTCCGTGGTTTCACTCAATTTGAAAACCTTTTCTGTTTGCACCACCTCCGCCATTGAGAGTGATGATGATGCTGATGCAGCATCCTGTAGTGATGGAAATTGGAGTTTATGGCCTTCAAGTAGGCTTCAACATCGGCCTTTGTGACCCTTGATTTGCCACAGCCCCGAGAATAATTTCCTCTTCCTCGACCACGATCAGGAGGTCGATTCATCCTGCAAAATTATGCACCAACTAAAACTCCTAACCTTGCTTGAAGTTGCTGGAGTTGTTGATTAAAATAATTATCAACAATGTCATCCACTTCCTCAGAATCTCTGACCATATTCATTATAGAATTGTAATAATGCTTGTTTAGCACGTGCCCATCTTTATAAATAAAAACAGGTTGGGGTAAGTCCCAAAAAATTCTGCTCTCGATTAGCTTGAGATAAATTTCTCATAACAAGTTTGAATTTTTTATCTTTAGTGATAAAATATTTTAATCGTTCCTTTGAAATTGAGGGACAAGCTTTTCTAAGAAAAGTTTCTAAATCCATATTAAATACGTGAGCCATCTTTTAGCCCTGCAAAAATTCACGAGTGACAAAATAAGGGAGAGAATTATTTTCTCCTTTAATGTATTCTATATCAAAATCAAATGCAGATAATTTAGACTGCCATCGAGCAAAAATTTGCTTTGAAGCAAGGTTTTTAATATCCTGTTTTAAAACCTGCTTAGCTGCACTGCAATCAACTCTAAGCAAAAATTGTTGATTTAATAAATCATCTTGAAATTTATTTATGCATTTAACAATAGAAATAATTTCTTTCTTTATAGTGCTGTAATTAGCCTGAGCATTCTCAAAGAGTCCAGAAGTAAATCCGACTAGTTCCTCTTTAGAGGTAGAAGGGTTATATTATTTTAAAATGCCACCATAACCCATATTAGAGGCATCTGTTTCTACAATCTTTTTCTATTCAGGATTAGTTATTGCTAAACAAGGCAATTGTTTTGCTTTCAGTTTGATTTTTTGAACAGTCTTAGTGTGTTGTTCTGTCCATGGAGGATGATTCTTTTTAAGCCTCTCATATAAAGGTGCAGAATCCTAGGTTAATTCTCTATAATAGTCTCCTATATAATTGAGACTTCCAAGAAACCTTTGTAATTGGGTTTTATCTTTAATTTCATCTAGAAATTTGAATGCAAACTCTATGCTCCTGTCAATGGGAATTATTTTTCCCTGATAAATATTATGTCCTAAGAATCTAACTTTTGTCTGGAATAATTTCATCTTAGGAGCTGAGACAACAAGACCATTTCTTTTAATAACATCCTTAAAAATTCTAAGATGTTTAATATGCTTATCAATGTTCTGTGGGAATATTAGAACATCATCAATATAACATATGGAAAAATCAACATATGGATAAAAGATATCATTCATAATATTTTGAAATTCTGAAGGTGCATTCTTCAGGCCAAAGGGCATTACATTCCATTCGTAATGACCAAATGGGACAGTGAAAGCTGCCTTGTAACGATCAGATTCCTGAATTTGAATCTGTCAGTATCCAGATTTTAGATCAAATTTAGAGAAGATAACTACTTTATTCAGTCTATCTAGCAAATCTTTTTTATTAGGAATGAGATATCTTATCCACATCAAGACTTCATTAAGAGGTTTGTAATTAATAACCAACCTTGGAACACCTCGTTCTTTCTCAACATTTTTATTGACATAAAAAGCTGTACAACTCCAAAGAGAGTAGCTTTTTCTAATTAGTTGTTTTTAAGCAGACTGTCAATTTCATTTTGACACATTTTTAAATATTCATGCTTCATTTGAGAAGGCCTGGCTTTTGTAGGAACTTTTCTTTCATCAAAATCCTTCTCATAAGAAAGTGAAACTATATATTTTTTCCTATCCCAGAAAGCATTTGGGATATCACTACAAATTTCTTGTCTAAAATTTTCTTCAATTTGAGATATTTTCTCTTTCAAGAAATGTTTTTGTAAAGTTTCTTCAATATTCACCATTTGAATTTCTTTTTGAAGAAAATTTATTTGTTATCTTTATGAGAAATTTTTCTCATAATATCATTGATTTCCTTGTAAACAGGATGAGATACAAATTCAAAGAATATATCATGACCATTCACATGGGCAGTGATTCCAGCAGTGCTGGTTTGCATTGGCATTAACATTGCCAAAAAAGGAGTTCCAAGAATCAATTCCTGCTGGAGATTTCTTATACAGAGAAAAGTCGTTTCCAGACAGACTCCTTTGTTACAAATGTAAACATTATTAAGCTTGTATTTGATTATCATTTTTGAACCACTTGCATTAGTGAGACTTTGAGAAGTTTTCTCAAAATATTGAGTTGGAACTATACCTTCTTGGATACAATTCATATCCGCACCACTATCAACTAAGGCAATTATATTATTGATAGTATATTCTTTTCGTATTACCAAATTAACTCTCACATGCCATTTTTGGTAAACAACATTATTAATCAAATTCAAATAAATTGATGAATCATTAGTATGACTTGTGTCACCCTTGGCTTCTAAGGTAACCAATCTTGTTTTTATATCATAAAATTCTTGGACAGCTTTATTCTGAAATGTTTTTAACAACTTTATTTCTGTTTTTAAAGTATTTATCTCACTCTTGAGATCAGGAATTGTAACAGGTTTAGAATTATCAACCTGTTCTAGTCTGTCCAAAACATTTTTTAGACTATAAGTTTCATTAGGTATTTGAGGTTTCTCTTCCTCTTCTTCTGTGGTAGAAGAAATACAAGTTTCTATAATTTTAATCTTCAATTGAGGATCATCAATTTGATCAATGATATCCAGCAAACCTTGCTGCTTGGCATTTAATACATTTATGTTGAGACCATTCATCTCAACTATTGCCTTCCAATAGTTATCAGAAGTTAAGTGTTCAAGATTATTACAATTGCAATTATTGGGAGTTTCTTCTTCCTCTGAAGTGGAAGAAGTATCTTCTTCATCAGAAAGATTATTAACTTGTTCTTCTGATTCTCCTGATTCTGAATCACTAGAATCAAGAAGCAATTTGAAGAGAGTTTGTTTTAACTCCTCGTCCAACTGAAACTCTTCCAGTTTTTTCTTAGTTTTACATTTATTAGCATAATGGCCTATTTTGCCACATTTAAAACATTTTGCTGTTACTTTCTTTTTACCCCTGTTATTCTACTTCTTACTAGTAGTTTCTTTTGAACTTAATTATTCATTTTTGTCTTTCTTCTTTTTGCTACCAAATTTCTTTTTAGAATATTTTCTCGTAGTTTTATTACTACTCTTTCTTTTGTTAGATTTCGGATATTGGGTCATGTCATAACCAAATTGATCACAGAACTGTCCTAACTCTTATTTACCAGTTAAGTGTACTTTTTTCAATTGATTATGCCATTTTATATCATTGCATAAAGTCAATCTTTCTTGTATTATAATAGCAATTAATTGCCCATAAGTGTAGCTATCATAATTGATAGTTAGACCATTATTTTGATCTCAAAATTTTTTCCTAATTTTCTCAGCAAAGAAATATTGTAATCCATCAATAAATTTAGATTTTCAATGCTCACTATTAGCATCAGTTCTTTGCATTACTTTAGCCAAAAATACGTCCTTATACCAACGAAAATGAGTTAACGTTGGACATTTCAAATTCTGAAGTAATTCTCTACTCCTTTCACGTTGGTTGTCCCAATGACCAACAAAGTGTAAAATTATTGATTGAACCAAAGTGTAAACAGCATCCTCTTGCTGCTCACCTTTCTCATTAATTTTAACTGCATTTAATATCTCTGCACGTTGGTTTGTAGTCAGGACATTGTCCCACCAACCTTTAATAGTGCTGGTAAAACCAACTGTTATCCAGCCAGTAACTTCCTTATCAGTATTTTTATTATTTACACAAATAGTACTGTACATCGTCATTTGATGCACCACACCAAAAATTTGATATTCAGTCATACCATCTATGTTCCATTCATAAATGGTTCTACCACGATAAGACATTTGTTTTTGGTAGCCAGATTCCTCATATAACATATCTTGAGGAGTAGGTCTGGGATAATAATACCGATCTGCCCCTCCATAGGAGAAATTCTTAGGATATTGAATTTTATTAACAGTATCATTTTGAGATTGAAAAAAAGAACTTTCTAATTCTGTGATTTCTTGATTCATCATTCCTAGTTCCATTTCTTCAGTTATAACATTAAGGGAAAGACCTTTAAGTCTTTTCTGTAATTCATTAACTAACTCAACATTTTTATTAAGATTACTCAAATTAAACCTTGTTATTGAAATTGGTGGCCTAATATTCAATGGAGAAATATCTTCTTGTTTCTCTTTATTCTTTGGTTGGAAGCATTTAATTTCTTCCCTAATTTGAGTTACTTGTTCCTCTGATTGGATTAATTGTTCTCCAATTGTATTTAGACACAAAATTATTTTACTTATGCAATTTACCATTCAGGTATGTATTTGTAGGTTTAACAAACACTACAATTTCTAAAGAAGGGTTAGATTCTGAGTTTCCTTCTAGAGACAAAGGAATTGTCGGAGGATGAACCGCACTTATAATGGTTCCAGTCATAGATCTCCAATTTCTATGATAATCTTGTATTACATTTATGGATTTATCTAATTCTGTGTAATATCTCCCATAGAACCATTGGGTAAATGGGATAATATTTTTTGAATATTCAATTCATTCGTAAAATTCTTCTTTCAATTTTTGTAATTGATCTGCATCATATTTTGCAAAATACCAATTTCTAAATTCTTGGTATTTGGGTTGATTAAATTGTTTATTGATTTCTTTCTTTTTCTCAGGACTTATCAACATTATTAATAGTAAAAGCCATTTCACTAGCAGTAGGTAATTCTACTGGATTATTGGGATGGTTATAAACTCCATGAGGAATTTGATTTTCAGATATCTTTATACCTGCTAAATTAATATCCTCTATTGGATGTTGTGATTCGGATACTTCGGATGTTGAGTGTCGACTAGTATTTGGAACATTAAACCCTGTATGGCATTTGTATTGTAGAAAAACTGTTCCTAGAACTCAAACTCCTAGGAAGCCTATTAATCTGTGAATTCCTAAAATTTAGAAAAACAGTGCCATCACTATCCTTGTAACGCCCCCAATTTTGGGTACGTTAAATAAGACATTTTATTACGAAAACAAAGTGAGTCTGGCTCATTATTACATCACAAAGTCTTACGAGAGTAAAATTATTCAACAAGGGAGTGAACTAGGATTCCTAACTACTGCTCTGCTTCTTCCTCCATCCGGGCTAGTTCTTCGGCTCCAAAGGCCTCCAAGGTGTAGAGTTCACCCTATTCATCTATGAGGTCTGACATATTATACCGGCGTCACCACCAATATAATATGTCAGGGTCACCAAAAAGGCAACACCGTGAGCTACAACGCTCAGTAGAATAACCCAAACCCTCTAACCCTTAACTTACAAACAATACATCATAAAGTCAACAATTTCCACATAACACATGCTAATTTAGCCAAAAAAATTAACAATGACACATCCGCATTCGATATTCAATCATCGTTGGTGTCCAAGAGTTATGAGTTTCTCCTACGCGACATCTTATAAGTCGTGTCTCATTTTTCTCATTTCATAGCCCATTCATTATTTTAAAAACTTATTTTTAACACACCCAACCTTGGTTCCGCCGTTCCGGGTTCCCAAGTATCCTCACAATGGTTCCGCCGTCCCGGGTTCCCATTGGCACACTTTGCATTGGCTCCTCTCCGCGGATAACCAAGCCACACACCCAACCTCGATTCTGCCGTTCTGGTCTCCCGGGTATCCTCACAATGGTTCCGCCGTCCCAAGTTCCCATTGGCACACAAAACACACACTACACAATGGGCTACCACGTCCGGCCACATTTCAATTTCCAAAACATTTCATTCTTTTCAAAACACGCATTTTCATTAACCACACCATTGGTGTCATATTTCTAATTTTCTCGATTTTTGTGTCTCATTTTCATGTATTGATTTCGTGGTAGGACTTCACATGAAATCATAATTCATTCATTGAAAACGTGGAACGAAACTAACAAGATCATCCAACTCAATATTATACCACAAGTAATGCAAGCAATTTATGTAAGTATGCACATAACGCTTTTAAAGATCAAATTCCGAATACTTCCATTCAAGCGATAACATTCCAATCTTTTTAAAAAAAAATCCGTACTTTCTTCCTTTGTAGAAAATTCTAAACAACATATGTTTATTAATGTAAAGATCGATTATTCAATATGCTCATATTTCCATTCGCCAAAGCTAAGTTCATCATGCATTCCAATCATTATAAACGATAGTAAACCTCATCTACTTTAAAGAAAAATGATTACGAAAGTTATGCTAGGGAGAATGAGTAGAGATTAATCTACCTTGATCCGAAACTAGTCGGGGCCGAATAAGCTAGTTGGAAAATCCTACGGGTGATGAAACTCGCAAATCTAGACCAAACTTTGGATGGCAGTAACTCGGTCAATCTTGGCCGAATACGATCGTTCTTGGGTCGAAATCGAAGCTCTAGAAGCGCTCTACAACTTTTGTGAAGAAAGTTGATCCTAGAAACTACTTTAGGTAGGAGGAAAATGGTGATAAAGGAAGAGACAATATGCTGTCTGGAACTGAAAATCCGAAATTTTTACTGAATTTCGGATGTCAGTATCTTTGTCATTTCTTAACCGATTAGGGTGGTTCTTGGGTCTAGCTTGAAGGTTTTGAAGTGCTCTACAACTTTCCCGAAGGGAGTTGGTTCTAAAAACTACTTTAAGTAGGAGAAAAATAAGGATTTATAAAGGGCAGTTGGCTGTCTAAAATTGGTTTCTAGAGAGAAGTGAGAGCAAATGAGTGAAGGTGTGAGAAATGACTTGGGCAAGGGTGCTATTTATAGCAAAAGTCTTAGCTATTACCCAAGGGATAAAAATTTTTCTAACAATTATTGTCCAATGGATAAAATTTTTCTATTAAAATAATCCAATTTGGCACATATTTTCTTATTAAAATAATGGATTAAGTACTTTAGGAAATCCAGACTTTTATATAATATGAGATATATATGTACTCATGCCCAATATTTAAATATGGAGGTAGTACCAAGTACCTAATTAAATAAAGGACTAGGATTAAAATAAACATAAGGTACAAGTACTATTATATTATAAAAAGTACTTAGAATCTAGGATTTAGATTTATCCAATATTTTAATGCACAAAATCACATGGGAAATCCAAACTTAATTATTTAATAAAAACATTGTACCTTGTTGGAAGATTAGTGCTATTATCCAATGGATAACAATTCTCCTAGTAGTTATTATCCAATGGACAATAGTTTTCTTAGCGGTTAATAACCAATGGATAATGGAATGGGATGATATCTAATAAACAAATGTATATTTATCCTTTGCACATGTGTATATATAACTATATATTACTATATCCTTGTACTTATCAAATATTCTAATGGAAGGCCTATTGTCCAATGGACAAAGATTACCCTAACATTTATTGACCAATGGGTAATGGTTCAACTAATAACTAGGTGAGTTTGGTTCCTTCAACTAATTGGTTAGAAACTAACTAAGTTGGCCAAGTAGGGCTTCTAGTCAAGATTTAACATCTAAGAGGACTAAAACCTAATTAGGACGGATTACCGGAAATTACCAAGAAAATCATCAAGCCATTCAAGAGAAAATAAAGAATTTGAAATACAACGAGATTTTTATTTATAGAAAATCGGAGTTGTTACAATCTTGAACTATTTGTTCACTGTCCTGAACTATTAGTAAATTTGATTTTCTAAAATAACTTATAAGTTGTTATTAACTTACTATATTTTTTTTCTTCTATTACTTATAAATTAGTAGAAATATTTTCTACATGAGTTTACAAATCCATTCACTTTTATCATTCATAAAAATATACTACTTTATCCTTTTATAATACTAAGATATTGATTTATTTTTATTTACTAATGTTTCTAATCAAAATTTTCTAAACGAACCATATTATTAATTAAATAACGTACACACAAACACACACACACACACACATATTTACAATCACCGGCTAAAATCATTAGAATATATTTGAGTACAATATAATTTATTTTTGTACAAAACTCATGATTTCTTCACTTAATTTAACAGGAAAAATTAAAGTGATATAACTATTACGTTTTATATTGAATCGATATTATACAGTCAGAAAAATAATATCATGTCAGTTGTGTGTCAAAATAATAATATCATAAGATTTATATAGTTAATATCCGAAGGGCCATCATCTTTGTAAATAATATCAAATAGTGTGTCAGGATCAAAAATAATATCAGAATGGCTAAAAATGCGGGAAAACGCTTGTTAGCTATTTTTCCCGTTAGGACTCATTTCAAGCCCTATTAACTAGTAAAAAAAATACTCTATTATGCTTGGGTAGAGTGGGAAAATAGTTGTCTACTACGGGTTCGGTTGAAACAAGCTTAAAACAGGTTTTTCAAAGTTTTCGATTTCCCAGGAAGATGACGGGAACGCGAGTTTGGGCTCGGTTCAGGGCAATTGGTGGCGGTTTGGGGAGGATTTCGGTGGGTAAAGAAGTTTGGAAGTGGTAATTCAGAGTTTGGGGTGGTGTAGGTGGGAAACCCACTTCTCTCTCTATGGTTTCTCTCACTAAACCTCCATGGCCGGAGCTCGGTTTCACCTATTCCTTTACTGGGTTTGGACGTGCTGGGGGTGAGAGAGGTGTGTGTTTGCTATGGTTTCAGAGGTAAGGGAAGAGGTGGTATTTATAGAGGAGTTTGGAGGGAGAGGAATGGAGAGAGATGGCCAGTGGTGGTGGCAGCTGGCTGGAAACAGATGAAATGTAGAGGATAAAAATGTTAAAGGAGTTGTAAAGATGAGATGTAGAGAATAAAATTGTTAACTGTGGTTAAAGTGGGTGAGGGTAAAGGTTTTTTTTTTTTTCTCCACCAATGACCGGTTCTTTCGGTAACCTATTTTTTTGTTATGCCTAAGTTACACATTTAATGGTTTTAGTTATGCTTCAACTGGTTCTTTTATGCCATTTTTTATGGTGCTTCCAAAACGGAGGGAAACACCGAAGTATCTCCCTAATGTGTTAGGATTGCTATTTAAGGGAGTACAAGTGTGATTTATGTGTGTACTATTATATAAGTGTGTGTGTGTAGGAGAACAAAGTTCTCATCTCTTTCTCTCTCATGTCCACGCCTATCTCTTTCTCTCACTAAAACCCACCATCTAAGCTCAAATCTTGGCAATCAACCTCCATTCCATACTCTATACGTGATTCAAGCTTGTGGTTCATTGGATAGAGCTCGGAGAGGAGTGTTCTTAGAGGATTTCGAATTCAAAAAGCTAGGGCTCGATCAATCTGTTGGGTTTCGTTCTTTAAATTGAGGTAAAGATTTCTTGCTCATTCTATGTGTGTTATGAGTTGATTTTATGCATCAATTGTGCATTAGATCAAGGCTTGTCGTTTGGGTTTCAAACTTGAAAAATCTATAGAATCGCAGCCGAAATCGCCGAGGGATCAATCCCCTTATATAGGGGATCGATCCCCATGCTCTCTGGATTGGTTTTATTGTTGGGGTATCGATCCCCATGTTGTGGGGGATCAATCTCTATGCTTTCTTGGATAGTTTTGGTCCGTTTGATCCTCATTCGATTGTTTTGACCTTCGATCGCTTTTAACACTCTCCAAATACCTTTGAATCACTTCTTGACTTGTGTAGGTGTGATCAAAATTATGAGCTTTGACTGCAAAAGACTGTTTGACCCGCCAATTAGCGATGGGCACGTGGCAGTAAGGGCCGCGCGGAAGAAAAGTCTTGGTCAAACCTTGATCTAAGGAAAGACGGTTGACTAGCCAAATGTGGAAGAACATGTGTACAAAAGTATGGGAAACCAACCGCGGAAGGTCTCAGGAAGGCACGCTCTGCGGAAGTCCGCGTGAGTTCGCGGAAGAAGGACGAAGACGAGTCCCGTTGCCAGAGTGGCCCACAACCATGGAAGGCTGTGGATGAAGTTCCGCGGGACACTACAATTTCAGGAATCAAAAGAGAGACTCAAATAATCTTTGGAGTTCCATCTGGGCCATGAGGCAAGGCCTGAAAGAGTTCCATGATGAGATAGCGATTGTCGTAGGTTGCGACCTTGCTTGAGTGGGAATAGGGGAGATTCTAGTGGCTTGGTGGCTTGGGAAGAAGGTTGCGTTGCGAAAATTCGGGCTCTCTCGCTGAAATCTTTCGCGAGAGACCAAGATTTCCAAGACTTGGAGGTACAGCAGGGACACGTGTCAAGGTTTTATAGAAACACCATCATAGGCCTGACCGAGGCCCAGGTGTCCTATAAATACCCTTGACATTCCCTCTGATTTGACAGAGCTACCCTTTCTAGAGAAAGATTGGTGAACACTGAATTTGAGGAAGAAGAACATTCTTCCCCAGAGAAAATGTGACCTCATCCAGTCATTCTAGGAAAAGTCAATTATTACCCTCGCAGGAAAAAACAAGGGACATGCTATCTTTGTCTCTCCTGTACCTTTTGCTCCTTCCCTCACCCCACAAGATTTCTCCTCTTTTTCTCTCACTAATCATAGACCAATCGCACCTCTTCAGCTCATGCGAGATCTACACATAAGCATACATCCACGGAACCCCCAACCTACAACTTGATTGTTTGTATTTCAATTGGTTCATTGATCACTCTATCTCTTTCGATTCTCATTGTAAGGTAGAAATGTGTTGAATTCCATGAATATGTTATCTCTTTCGTCATCCTTGTCTTATATGTGTTTATATGGACATTGTGGCATAACAAGTTGAACATTAAGGATTCTTTTGATGTTAGGTATGTTGTTATTAAGTAAGATTAGACGGAAGAACATAATTGGGAACGATAACACGAATACGAAGAAAAGCCATGGATCCACCGTAAGATGCGATGTCGGAAATGAGACGCACGGGGTCCCTAATGCTCGAAAGTGCACAAGAAAGTCACGAATCCACCATATGATGCGATGCCGGAATGAATATGGGACGCACGGGATCCCTAATGCCCGGAAACGAAAAGGACATATGTGACATAATGAAATCGAAGAACTTTATGGATTGCTAAGCTACGAGTGTAAGTGTGGTATTGGTTAACTAATCGTATATTCTCATTCTTGTTCATGTGGAAGCTTTGATGTTGCTATATTCTTTCCGGTGCATTAATCATCCCATTTACATATACCTTGAGCATAGTTATATCGACTGGGTGCGTGTTTGCTCAACCCTATCATTATTTCAGGTACACCTCAAGAACGTTGACATGGAATTCTTGGAATGCATGTTGATCACTTGTTTTGAAAGCTAGCTTGGGGAAATTACTTTGACATCTTTTGCAAACTCTTTGAGAAATGTAATCGTAATTTTGATATATTCTTTTGACATGGGAATATGTAATCTTTAAACTTCTTGTCTTTTGACTAACTATGGAATCTGGAGCCGGAGTGCCAATGTTGTAATCATTGAACTTGATGGTATTCTTAGAAATAGTCTATGGAAAAGTCTTTTGGGATATTTATATGTATATCCCATTGGATTTTCATTTAAAGTTAATACTATTATTATGTTGAAAAGCGAGGGCGTGACATTTCCTCTTCCATAAGTTCCAAACATAGCACTAGTTTTCCACTGTTCTTTTCCCTGGCGCTACTAGGCAATCCATCCTGGACTTGAACCAGAAGCCTCACCCGTGAAGTAAATCAACAAGCCTGGGCTGGGCCTACCCCAATCCCTAGAGGAGCCGTATGAGGCGGAAGCTCCACGTACGGTTTTGAGTAGTCGCATGCTACACTAGACTAAAATGACATAAAAATGAGAGAATCCTTTGGTGCAAAGATAATAAAGTAGGCTCACAGCAGTTAGTAAAGTCTACCAGTAACAGCATTCATAACAGTTACCAACTTCGAAGGAGCAGTTTTTCTCTTGCTAATCTTAGGATACGAAATATTTGTATCCGAAAACAGTTAATTTACAGCAGTTAATTTACTACAGATTCTACATACAACTAGTACGTTATGGATTAAAACCTGTACCTAGGGT
The DNA here is from genome assembly GCA_019656835.1 of Rhododendron ovatum. Taxonomy (NCBI): domain Eukaryota; kingdom Viridiplantae; phylum Streptophyta; class Magnoliopsida; order Ericales; family Ericaceae; genus Rhododendron; species Rhododendron ovatum. The sequence goes on from CM033790.1 coordinate 14,677,558, forward strand.
ACAGAAACTCGATCATGAGCGGGTGGCTAATCTCACCAGTTTTGGTAGAACAAATTCTGTCATCACCTTTAACTGTAACTATGACCACCTTGGAGTAACAAATGTACAAACAAGGTTGATATTTTTCCCCCCCTTAAGAGATGTCCTAAATTCATTTCAAAACGTTATTATCAGGAGTGCTTCAAACCGATAGTGCCGAACCAACAAAGGAACTGTGCTCTTCAGCAGCCAATGCTTTGTCCTCTGCCGTCACAAAGAACAAACACAAAGTTTGGATTAATATGAGAGGAGAGAGCAAGAGATCATCAAAACATCCGAACACATATATCAAAAGGTAATTACAAGAAACACCCATTGAAACAAGGGAGACTGAAGATGGCATGGAAGGATGTGATTCAATATGTAGCTACCGTTGCTTCTGATGGTGTTTAAGAAAGCCCTATTAATATATTAAAATTTTCAAGTTCCGAATTTTCTATTCTTTTTTGTTATAAAAAAACCCTATGGGCTACCTATATGTTATAGAGATCGGTCCATTTATTCTTCTGATTCTATTTCGCGCTGAGAGTGATTATCACACTACAAACCTGTTTCACCAATCTTAGATACATCGAACTACCTTGGTCACAACCAAAGTGTAGAACAGCTGTAGTTCCCAAAAAACTCCTTCATTCAGTTAAAACACACAGCAAAGAAGTCATGGAAATATTTGGCGAATTCCAGAATGCAGCTCACAAGTTGGATGGTTCAAGTTGCTAAATTGATGATATCTACGATAAGCAATTCTAATAGCGTGAAATACACTGAAAGCGCATGCAACAAAACTAACAGATGCTTCTTTTGTTTTTTACCTGAATTTGCCAAGAGGGTGACAGTGTCATTGGCTGCCAGAGACGTAATCTCTTTTTGGACGTCAGTGCAGGCATTTGTTGGGCCCTTCATCTCATTATCTTTAACAGTTGCATCAGCTTCCACCGAAACCTCTGAGTTCCTAGAGACCTGCAAGGTACAAGATGAAAACACAGATGTTAAGCATTCATCATATTGAAGAATCTTATCTAACACATCAGGAATTAGGCATGTTTAAGGGGTTATAACAGCACTGTCACGGTTGAGTGTAGAAAACATCAGCAAACGAGGGACAGAGGAAGAAATCACAAAATATAAATAGTGGAAACTCTTCTTAGTAAGCTCTAGGAACTCACCACAGTCATCTATGCTATTGTAATGTCTGCTCTATATTTGTCTCTTCGTTTTATTTTCTGTTTTCTCTTTTTCTGCATTTATCTCTCTCATATTCAAAAGGTAATAATCTCAATCACTTCGAGAACAGTTGTGTCACTTCCTAAAAGTTACGAACTACAAAAATGGTTGCTAGTGAACGTCTAATCAACATGAGTAGATTCATGTCATTTCTAAAAAGTTGAAAGGGGAGGAGAGGCAATGAAATCTGAGCCATGACAATATTTTTTATTTATTTGTATTGGTTTATGCCATGGTTTGGATTTGATCGCCTTTTTCCATTAGCTCGTCGTATCCCCATCCATTAAGCTATTTAATAACAGCGGATTTGGAGGTCCTGGTTCCAACCTAATGACATCAGATGGTTTGGACAAAATTCTGGAAAGTTTGAGAGATTATCTGTGCATTTTGGCTCCTTCTGAAAGAACTTGGCCGGATGCTAAAAAGAATTCTAGGTTTTTATTGTATACTAACCTTAAATAGGGATTCCAAACAGAGAGCTACAGTCCTAATCAGTGTTCTAAAAATCGGGATTAATCGGTAATTAATCAGCAAATTAATCGCTGGCGGGGGCCTATCCGACTAGATCCGACTAATTGCTATGCACCGATTAATCGTTCGAAGGTGGCCGACCACCCGACTAGCTCATTGCGACTTTTAGAACAATCGTCATAACTCCTAATAAGTCAGGCTTTCTGTTGTAAGGACGTGTAATGCTTCTAATTATATAAGTTCTCTAACTATTGACAACTTCGTTGGATCACACAATGCAACCCTAGCCGAGGTGTGTTTGTTCCTGTACATAACAGTAATGCTTCTCATAGTCCAAGCACAGCACGCCTCCTTTTCCACGCTAAACTATAGCCTAAAAAATCCATTTTGGATCAGATAAATACCAGAGAAGCACATATATGCTACCAGGCTTTAGCTGGAAAATTACAATAGTTCAGCCTTAAATAAAGGCCACATAAGTTTAGGCATCACTTCTTCTAGTAGAGCTTTTTCTATCCGCGTTGCCATACACCATGTGCAATTTTGGAAGCTACTAACAGTCCAACAACAAAGTGGGCAAGGTCGGAGGATGCTGCTCATAGCATGGAATGCAATGAAGACAACTGTACATCAAAGTTACATTTTCAACTTCCACTGAATGCCTTCAGTGATTCGATAGCAAAAAGTGAATCATTCCGGTGTTTATAATTTGGACCTACTACTAAAATTGGTTTGTAGACAATCCTTAATTGCTTACTGCAAGCTGCACCAATATGTAGAACCACCTATCACCTGGAAAGAAATGGGTTTCATCATTTTTCTGCCATCCTCAACTCAAGGTCAGGACGCTGAGCATGGAAAAAAAACCTCAACGTCAGAACATATTCAATCAGGCTAATTAGTCGCGACTTGCAAGTGTCGTAAAGTGCTCAATTTGGGTCTGGTACGCTAAACGAATAATTTTATATTCAATTCGCTCAGATAACTCAAATAATGAAGCATATCACTCCCTCCTTCCCATATTGTTCGTCTTTTTTTGAAAATAGTAACACTTTCCGGATAACAAATAGGGGAATTTGCATTTCAGTGGGAGTTGAGGCAAATAATGCCCAACTCATGGAGAGGATTTTTTGGAATTGCATAAATATGGAACGGAGGAAAAAAAAATTTCTCATATATGAAACGGAGGAAAAAAAATTGCCCATACATGAAGTCGGTTGTAGTCGAATCTGGTTTTCCTAAGTTGCCTCTTCTATGGACCTAAGTTGCCTCTTCTATGGACCTAAGTTGCCCCTTCTATGAACTTCCTAGGTGTTCAATTTATTAAGCATTTCTTCAATCTCATTACCATTTCCGTTTTTTTCTGAGAAATTTGGGATCTGGGTTACTTGTAGATTTGGGTTTTTAAAGTACTTTGAGATTAGTGTCTTTTGGGTAATCTTTTAGAAAGAGAAAGGAAAGAGAAAATAAGGTGTATATTTTCTAGCATCCACTTTATACTTTTGCTTTTAAATTCTAGGAATTGCTACTTGAAATTTCTTGTTTGCTTTTACTTGAAAATGTGAAGAAGTTATGCTACTAGCTACTAATTTGCTTCACTGGCTGCTTTTCTTAGAAAAAATAAGGGGCAACTTAAGTCCATAGAAGAGGCAACTTAGGTTCATAGAAGGGGCAACTTAGGTCCATAGAAGGGGCAACTTAGGTTCAAACCCAGATTCGACTACAAATCGACTCCATGTTTTGGGATTTTTTTTTCTCCATTTCATGTATGGGAAATTTTTTTTCCTCCATTCCATATTTATTTAATTCCGTAAAAACCTCTCCATGAGTTGAGCATTATTTGCCCTAACTCCCACTGAAATGCAAATTCCCCTAACAAATAAACCACTTCTACACATGATTTAAAGTTTTTTTCCCCGCACCAATTCGAAGAACTAATTATACACGGATATTTCGGATAGCAAGAGTAATACTTCAGACTAGAGGGCGCTACGGTGAAATTTGCGAGTAAAAAAGTTATGGATTTATTGTTTGATTTTCACACTATCGGGTCCTACAGTGAAATTTGCGAGTAACACAATTGTGTTGCTCGAGAGAGTGGGGTATGTTCTTGTCTAATATTGAATGGTACTCTCTCCGTCCCAATTTAATAGCCCCTTATGGGAGTTCGTGCTACTTTTCAATTGACTAAGAACATCGTATTATAGAACTAATCGAGATCTATCAAACAAGGTATATATTGGATATAGATTTCATTACTAATATAAAGACATAACTACTTTTTTATCCGGTTAGAATAGAACGAGGGACTATTAAATTGGGAGGGAGGTCGGAGGGAGTATTTGTTGTCAAAAAATGGTTTTGCGATAAATTTTATACGGAAGTGCTTTATTGAAAAGCAGCAAAACTTCAAAAAAAAAAAAAAAAAAAATTGACAAACAGCAGGGGTTGGAAGGAGTATATTATTATTCACAAAAACTGGGGCTACTCAACTTGTGAAAAAGCTGATCAGATGGTATGAAGAAGACAAGGATTATTGGTCCTGTGAGGAACTGAACCATAAGATGACGGCCCTTAGCTGCTTGAAGGCTAGTTAGAGAGAGATCAGAAGAAAACAAGATGTAACACAAAAGCAACAGGGAAGGAGCCAGAACAAAATGCTTCATTGAATGAAAATCTAGCAAACATAGTATGCTGCAAGGGAAAACAATGACCAAAAAAAGAAAAGAAAACTCCAGTGTTCTTCAACTAACAAATGTTGTATTTCCTTTTTCTGGCCTTGAGTATAGTTGGGGTCTGGTTTGATGGTGGCTGTTCTTGTTTAAGTTGCTGATTGCATTTGTTAGGTTGGTTTTTCAGTTTTTGCTTGCCGTTCCTGGAGTATGTCCCCCGGGTGATGTTGTTAGATTTCGCTTGCTAGTTTTTGTGTTTGTTGTTCCAGGGGTAGGTCCCCAGTTGAATCTTCTGTAAGGTTCTGTTGGCGTGGAATGAAATTTCAGTAACCAAATAAAAATGAAAAAAAGCAAAAGGTCAAGTAAGATAACAACCTCATGGGGCTGAGATGCATCAGAAGGTGCTGAAGTCGTCACATTTGGAGGAGCAGCAGCTTCCACATTCTTTTCATTAGCACCACCCGCTTGCCTATCAACTATTCTATCCTGGCTGATCGGTTTTGTGGTTTCTGAGTTAGATTTCTGATCAATATTCAGCTTAACGTTATTGATTTCCACAGCTCCCTTTCTCCTGATTTTAATACATAGTACAACTGCTTTACTTAAAATTTTCAGGAAATATGCGTTTCAAGCAACCAACATTTCTCAATTTTCAAACATAGTGATGGAAAGCAATTACCTTCTAGAAATATCGTCAGCTTGGTTAAAGCTTAATTTGTTGGAAAATAATACTCCACGAAGAAGCTTTCCATCAATGATGGTTTCAATGGTGTAACCAACTGGGAAGCATTTGGTAACCTTGGCTTGAAATGTCCTCTTCCCTTGGAAAGGTTGGTATTCCCTCATGTATATGTTAGCTTTGCCTGCATTTGAGCCAGTGCCAATGAGATACGTTTATTAACAGAAAATTAGTGCTTATTGGATATACAGCTTATATTCTTGGAAATCAAAAGTTTACCAACTGTATCATAACTTAAAAGAACTGACAGATACACTGATTGTCAGATATTAATAGTAACACTGCACAGAACTCTACAACACGAGTTTCTGAAATAGCTCCTTCCTCAAGTCTGGCGCATAAACTACTGATTACAAACTGACTACCTTATTCCTTTTTTATTTGACAACTAAAAATATTACACTGAAGGCATCAAATTGGAACAGTCCTAAGTGACATTATTGAAAGCCTATCAATTGCAAAAATAGTTCAAATATCAATATGATGCATTATGAAATATTTGTTCAGACAACCAAACCTGGAGGAGTACTCCCTCTTAATCTCAGCAAAAGTCTCCCTGCAATTTTACATGCATAACCTGAAGAAAAAGGCTGAAACGAAAAAGGCTGAAACCAGCCAAACCTTCTGGTCTGGAGACCTATTCCAGTCACATCATCTCCAAATATTGGCTACATTGTGTGCTTATGCTCATGTATTGGTCCAAATTTTTTAGCGCTATCTTCCTCAAACCAATACTGCTTATTTTCAGCACTGGCATGAATATTTTTCGTAAGCATTAAAGCTGCACAACTGACTTCTACAATGTCTGGCACCCAACTTCAATCAAATTCAAAATCCTTTTGATTTGTTTTTTTTATTTCTCTTGCAAATTCATTCTCCCATGGATGTCAAACAATTTTTCATATCAAAAGGCAAAAATTTGAAATGGAGTTTTGACCTAAATTTGAAAGGTATCTACTCTTAAGTAGTCAGTTACTGTGCATGCTTTCTTTCTGATTTATGCTCTGCTTCACAGGAAATACTTACTAGCATAAACACCTTTACATGAATCCTTCACAGGCCTATAGTTGTGAGGTGTCTTGTATTAATTGTAATCTCCAAGTCACTGAAGAAGGCCTCTTAAGGGGCGGAACCATAGGTCAAGGGCTCAGAACATGAATTTTTTGCGGGATATGTTATGGATTTCAGAGTTAAGAGTTTTGGGGTGAGAAACTATTCAGAAGCCGACGAAGCCGACAGGTACAATAGAGAGGTTGTGGGTGAGAGTTGATAACCCTTTTTCTGCATATAATTCTTCACTTCCCTGGTGGACGTAGGCATAATGCAGAACCATGCATATCTTGTTTGAGTGATTGTTTTTGTTTTCCTTATTGCTCAGGGTACCAAGTCATCTTGTTCTCACATAACTACTTAATTTGGGAAGCTATATAGAGCTACCAGCATTGTTGGCTGCTCATGCTTGGCTTGGACACCGTGGGATGACATTTGGGCTTGTGGACAAACTGAGGCAGCTGCCTTAACCTTGTTCAACATTTGCTTATTTTTCGGCTAAGGTCGCGTCCAGCTAGCTTGAGCTTATCACTACACAGAATGATAAAGGGTAATTTGCACTTACACCCCCTGTACTATCACTGATTTGAAGATACAGCCCTTATACTTCAAATTTAAGCACTTACACGCCTTATATGTAAAAAATACAGGGGGTATAAGTGCAAATTCCCCTTCTTTCACTTCAAAGTACAGGGGGTATAATTGCAAATTACCCATTGATAAATGAGTGAGAAAGAAGAAGATAAGGCTAGTCTTCATCAAGTCCTAACACCAAATGCATATTTTTCTAATTCTAGCAGAAATTCTATGGAAAAGTGAAGAAATCTGAGTTAGCGCAAGGCATCTGATCTTCTAGGCTTCCAGTGATTCTCAGAAGCAACACTGGAGACAATGGGAAGAGTGAAGAAAAAGGCCTTCTTTGTAGGGTTGGCAACTTGGCACAATGTCATTTCTATAGAAATCTAAGAACTATTGTATGGACTTATATATGGACGCGTAGCGCAACCTACAACGCAACTCGCGTACTTTCTTCATCACAAGCAGAGCTAAAATCATTGTTGGAACTTGGAAGGTAAGCACATACCATTGGTTCAAAAAAAAATGCCAAAAGGTTATTACAGAGAGGCTATACACCCAGTCTTTTTGGGTAGAAGTATGTGACCAGGGAACGCTAATACTCTAGCGAATTACACTTTGGTGCGCATGTTCGGAAACATGGCACAATTCCATTCCAAAACGGAAAATTCAGCCATCCAAAGCGGTCCCCATGGTTTTTTCAGAAAATCAACTTATTAAGGTAAAAATCTACAGGGAGTCGAATTTTGGCTTGATAAACTGACAAAAAATTGGGTCATTAGGCTAAATAGTTTTGTTCCACATTCCCGTTCCCGTTCCTCATACTAGTATGACGCGTTTCAGGTAACATATGGTAATACACAACTCATAACCAAGCTGGGACATTAAATTAAAGGGAGTTAACTCAAGTTCATGGGCAGGCCATCAATATCTACAAGGATTCACAAAACGGAGAGAGAAACTAAGCCTTCACCAAGTTGTTATTGCAGCCTAATAATATCTACAAAGATCACACAAGGGAATGTAATACAAAGTGACTAGTTGTGTGACTATTTTAAAAAAAGAAGAGACAAAACCATGTCCAGGAATAAAGAAAGAAAACAGGTGTTATAATTCCAATTTAATTATTCTCCATGTTTTTGACAAACACCTTTTTCATTTGCCACCTTGAATGGTCAAACTTCTCTAACTGATGTAGGTAGATGATAAAGGGAATGAGATTACAAACATTTTACATCAGTAGAGTAAAATGACATTCTTGCCAGGTGAGAAATTGTTCTAAGATGTAGTAAATGATAAAAGCAATGCGATTACATACATTTTTCTATCAGTATAGTAAAATGCCACACTTGCTAGATGATAAATCATTATAAGATGTAGTATGTTAGTTCTTACTTGGTTCTATACTTGGCATGGGAATCTGTTGGTAAAGATCAGCATTTGTATCAATTCTGACCAAGGCCTTATCATATGCAGGAGGAGTAAACATATTCTGTTCTTGGCACTTTAACTTCAGTTGCTTCCTCAAAGACAACTTCTCTAGTCGTCGTTCATCTCTCTCGTTTTCCGTTGTAAGTCCTAATCATAAATTCCGTAGTATGAAAACCATAGATTGAACCGTAGCTCATAATTACATAGTTCTACAGACTACTGATTGGTTATTTAGAAGCACCAACAAAATTTAAATTTGACAACTAAAACCTGTGTGCAAGTAATACATGTCGTCCAATGCTTCGAGATTCTTATTGCAACCACCAAGAAATGCAAGAATACCGCTCCTTTGTGGATCCAAACTGTCCCCAGCCATGGAAAATCTGGCAGAAGGCCCCTCGCCATTAGCTGCAACCTTGGTCCACACACCAGTATCTACAAAAGGATTGAACATTATGAGCTTCAAATGGTACCATACATATGATGAATAATAGACTAAAACTTCTCTCTCAAAACTGCTCACCCAGAAGAAATATAGGTGGTTCAAACATTATATAACCCAAGGATCAGAACTTGAATATTGACTCACTGACTTGCACGCTGTACAATCTGATTATTCAATATACCATCATATACAGGTCTCATGGATCTCATCTCACCAACTAGACCAAGAACAAATGTCAAACAGGGGGCATTCAAGAAGATTTCCCAATTGCATAGATTATAGCAACTCATTTTGAACATATTTGGAAAAGAACCCAGAGAACAAGGTGCATATGTGTAGTGACTCTTAATGCCATTTAGTGTCTCCCAACCAGGTCATTACATACCAACATCAAGCATATAGATGTCATCATATAGGCTTGACTCATCAGTGAAGCCCCCAAAGACGAACAAGTTCCTCCCCAAGGCCACGGTTGTATGCCCACCTCGAGGTGGCAAGAGTTGGCCTGAAGTTTCTAGCTTGCTCCACACAAGAGTATCTGGTAAAACAGAGATAGTATAGCTATTATTAGCCAAAATGCAACTAGTACTGGCTCAACAATGGGTAGTCTTTCTCAACGTAAGTTATAACCTATCGGTCCTATCCTATCTCGGGAATCATTATGAGCAATTTAAAGAAGAATTCAATACCTGCATCAAGGATATGAACATCAGATAGATAATAATCATATGAATCTTCACCACCAATTATGATGATTTTGTTTTTCCAAGATGAGCAAGTATGGCTATCACGCTTTGCTGGTGGGCTGCCCGATGTAGAAGCATGATTCCATACAAAAGTCTCTGCAAAAGGAAAATGAATAACAACTATAAAAAAAGAAAACAATTCACAAGGTAAGCAACTTTCTCCTTTCCACTTTGGTCTCCAAAAGTCTGGGATTCATGGAAATCCATAGCCCTTGAAAATATATGAAGCATAAAACCTATGCTTTATCCACCACCAGGCTTAAATTAATCAATACCCAAGCTGAAAGGAAAATCCTGTATAGTGTAGACGTTGACTTAAAAGTTAAGTAACAAGAAATGAAAAGAAAAACCTTGCTCCAACCAACAGTAACGGAGAATAGTAAGTTTCCAGTGATATGAGAAGAATGGTTTTGTGTCTATTCCATACACTTATTCAACAGAAAAAGGACTAGTCCATGTACTTACCTGTATTTAGAATGTAGAGATCATCATAAAACTCCTCATCAGAATTATTGGAAGATTTTCCGCACCCACCAAATATGAAAAGTCGTTTGCCAATGAGTGCCGCACTGTGGCCTTCCCGTGCATCTGGTCCTTCGCCTCTTACACTTGGCGAGATCCATGTATTTGAAGCTACATTTATATTCAACCCATTAGCTAGTATAGGTCAAAGTCATGCATAATGTAATGGACAAGAAACAAGCCAACGTGAACATGTAGGATTCCATAGAGTTCTTCAGTATCATTAAGCTGAAACCTTTTCTTTTTTTAAATCTTGAAGGCACTAATAATTGAACTGAGGATAAAAATGCTGGGGGCTGTTCAAAGGTTGAAAAATCGCTTCCACACAATGATAAAAGGAAAACGAGCAAAAGTGGCTGCATCTGCATGTGCTAAGATTCACCTAGTCCCTCCAATAACTCGTCTAAACCATCAATCTCAATTTAGAAAACACTGAACAACTGGTAATAAGATTTCAGAAGAATACAGGAGTGGAACATTTATGAGACATTTGTGTTTTGTGAGCTGTATGTATGAAGGCAGACACTTTGTGGGTCAAGCGGGTGCACACCTACATTAACGGCCAGTGTTTTTGGGCCATGGAGATTCCGTTTGATGCATCTTGGACAATGAGGAAGGTGCTGAGTAGTAGCGAAGTTGGACAGCCGCTCATGCAATACAGTGTTGGGAATGGAAAGTCCACATTTTTGGGGGGAAGATATTTGAGGGCAAAGGTTTCTTAAATTCTCCACCATGGGAAATGGAAATGGCCTAGGGCCAGGAGTAGAACTACCCAAGACATTATTGCTCACACCCCCGGTAATCTACTGCCTGATCCTAATAAGGTTCAGTTTGGTGGGTGCCTCATTCTAGAGGAATATTTTTAGTCCGCTCTGCCTGGAATGCTATCAGACACAAACATCCAGTTAAATACTAGAGACTAGAGTAACATGATTTGAGTTGGCAAGGTAGTGCCTAGATGGACTTTCATTTTCTGGTTGGCTGGACGCCAAAGACTGGGCACCAGGGATATAGACTTGCTGGTTGGGGAGTGGTGGACTGGTGGTGCATTCTCTTTGTGTCCTATGCAATGGGGCAACTAAACATCACCAACAACTGTTTTTTTAGTGTCCCACTGTCCCTACTCAATGTCTATTTGGCTGCATATGATGAGGAAGAATAAAGTGCAGGGGTCCCAATGAGGCTAGAGTCAATTCTTGATTGGTATGCTCAAAATGTGATAGGGAAGAATCTTGGTGGCATTTTAATGAGATGTTCTCTAGCTGCTTCTGTGCATAACCTTTGGTGGGAAGGGAATCAAAGTGTATCCATGACTGCAGAGGTGTTGATTGATAGAATAATGCGATTGCTGCTCTATGAGAGGTGTGGCAAACACTCACAGAAATAAGGACCCGTGTGAGAATTGGGGCATCCCTGGGGGATCCTACGTACGGGAGGGAGCTACGTTCTTTGGGGCTCTGCTCTTTCTGTCTGTAGATTAGCATTGTGTACATGTCCGTAGGTTCTTTCGTTCCTTCTAGTGTTGTTTTAGCTGTTACTGTTACATTGTCTGGTTTCTTGGTGTTGCAGGTTGTGTTTTCTTTTTTTGGGGTTTGCCCCTGTGCCGGTTTACTCTTGGATTGGGTTGTCAATGAAATGTGTGCCTCTCATAAAATTAAAAAAAGGCGCTAGGAACTGGAACAAGCTGATATAGTCCACTTGGAATTCAGAGTGTCAATATTAACAAGAGATGTCACCAGAACTTGCACAAGATGTGGAGAAGGCCAATTTATCAATTTCTCCAATTACTTTAGTCAAATAACATTGGCTTAGCTATCCATGCATATTTTAAACATGATGGTTCGAATTGAATAATAGAAATTGAAAACACAAACGAGAAAAATACGTGGCAACTCACAGGTGTCTAAAATATGCAAATCCCTCAGTGGGTTCCTTCCATCTGTACCCCCAAACACAAACAAATTATCCCCAACAGTGGTACAGCTGTGGCTGTCCCTTGGCGCCGGAGGTGTGCCTTTTATCACAGGCTGACTCCAAGTTCGTGTTGCTTCACAAAGGAATAAAACGAAACAAATGAGATACTTAAATGTAAATGGTAAAAACACCCACCTACAAAAATGAACTCACACCACTGCGAATATGGAATCCGAACACCCCCATTCCATTTTGAACACAAAGGATAGAGAGGGCATACGTCAACCGAAAAACAACACCTTGACTCGTTTGATAAACTTATTAGACCTTGGGATTGGACTACCAATCCCAAGGGACTACAAATTCTTTGTTTGGTAACCCAAAATGGATTAGGACTATTAGTCCCTTGGGACTAGTAAGGTGGGCTTTAGGGGGTATTATGAATACCCCGGGGGAGATGGTATTACCAATCCCAACCCAACCCCCAACACATTCTCATTACCAATTCCTTCTATCAATCAAATCCTATCATCTAATCTCATCACAAACAAACATGATATTAATAATCCCATCGTCCTATCTCAAACAAACATACTCATTACTAATCCCTTCTCATTACCAATCCCTTCTCATTATCAATCTCAATCCTAATCCCATGTCCTTACAAATCCCACCCATCTATCACTGTTATCAAACGGAATTTCTTATTCCATCAGCAATCACACCATTCCCCCTCAAGTTTCCTTTTTTTCTCTGCGCTTATTTGCCGATACATATGTTCAATTTTGCCCCTCCAAGATTCCAAATGTACCCCCTTAAAACTCTTTTGGTTAGTAGTTTAGTATTTCAATAAAAATCCATGTTTCGCCCATTCCAAAGTTCTCTCTCTCTCTCTCTTTCTTCCACAACCCGCATCAACCCACCCCCCCCCCCCCCCCCCCCCCCCCCCCCCCCCCCCGGGGGGGGCAACCAAGGTTCACCACAGCAGTAGACCTGTAATCCACTTGCAACATACAACTTTGGTACTGGTGAACATTGTACATATCTTACCCATCCCCATATCTTACCTATCCCAATCCCACTTCTGTATTCAAATTAATGCCATTCTTCTAAAATAAAGACTACCCCCAATGGTATAACCAAAAATAAAAAATTTCCGAAGTTAGTAATGTTGGTCCAAAATATGACTCACAATGGTATAATCAAACTTAGAAACTCCTTAGCCAATAACCAAAACTAGCAACCTTTTTCTCTTTGATAACCAAAATTTGGGACCACACTCTCTCTTTCTCTATCCTCACATCACTATCAATGGACCCACCCACTTATATTTATTCCCAACTCTCTCTAGCTCCCTCTACTAAAAATGAGTTTTTGATTATGGACCATTGTGGGACTTGAGATTGTTAATCTTAGCGCCTTCTTAAATGGATAACTAAAAGATGACGTAACAAGTTTTGATTATCCAATTTTGGCTATGCCATTGGAGATTCCCTGCAAAAGGGGTTTTCCATTTTTCCACTCCAGTCTTGTTTCAAGCTATTTTCCCCTCCTGAATAGCTATTCTCCATCACCGTCCCAAAGGACCATTGAGTCCAAAACAACTTCCGCACATGAAACTAACAAAACCCTAGAGGGAGGGAGAACTTCTATAACAAAAAAGGTAAAAAATTTCTGTTTAAGAATACTATCAATCAAAGGAACAAGACCTCTATCTGGGAAAAAAAAAAATACGCACCAGTTTCGAAGACGTGCACTTGGTTGGTCTGGGAGTTATCTTTGCCGTACCCACCGAAAACGTAGAGAAGCTTTCCCCCTCTAACGGCGTTGCAAGTGTGTCCCCACCTCTTTCCGGGCCCACCCATCGGGCCCATCTCCCGCATCTGCAACTTCTCCCACCTCATTTTCCAGATTGAACCCAGACCCGCAAACCCAGATGGGGGAAATTAAGAGAGAGAGCGGCGATTGGGTTTTTGGGTGTTCGGTTGGGTTCATGCAAACACGGACAAAGAGCCATTAACAAGTGTCGCAGAGGGGGGGGAAATATTGGAAACATGGAGGGGTAATTTGCGGAACATAAAAATTGTTAAAAGTGATGAAGAGGATCTGTGGGATGGACACGTGGAGAACACAAGTAGGACCCACTTCTTTTTTTGGCTATAAATGAAAGGAGGATGATACACCCACCGCGGCTCCCCCCACCGCACCGCCCACTGCACGCAGGCCGGGCCCACTCCGGCTACCGGACGGCCGATCCGAGCCGTCCAAAAATTCTAAAAAAAAAACTGAGTGGACTTGCATGGGAATTAAAGGCATCTAACATATGCAGGTCCTCGATCCGAACTTCCAAAAATCAGATGATCTAAGACGTTAAAAATGGAAGTTCGGATCGAGCACCTACACACGTCGGATGCCGTTGATTCTCACGAGGGCCCACTCGGTTTTTTTTATAGAATTTTTGGACGGCTCGGATCGGCCATCCGGTGGCCGGATTAGGCCCAGCGTGCGTGCGATGGGCGGTGCGGTGGGGAGGCTCGGTGCACCTATGTGTACGAATAGAAGCTAAAACCGCATCATGTGCAAGTGGTATTATTTAGTAGGGGTGTTATTCGGTCGGGTTGGTTTGGTTTGATTTGGAGTGATTAGCCGGACTCTAATCAGGTTAGGGGTATATAATTCGGGGACCGATTCCGATTGGTTAATTTCGGTTGATTCAGTTTGGGGTGAGTTTGGTCCGGTCGGAGATTTTGGGCCGCTCGAAATGGGCCTTAGCTGGGCCATTTAAAAAAAATAACAATAGACTATAGGCAATGTTTAGGCCATTTTTTCACCCATATTTGGGCTATTTTCACATATTTCTCACCCATATTTGAGCCATTTTCAAATCTTAAGTCAATCACCCATATTTGGGCCATTGAACCTGTTTTTTTTTTAAATACCAATTGAAAAGAAAATAACATACAACAGGCATGCTCAAACAATTATAACTTTTACAAGTACTCTTCCACCTATTTTTTTTTTTCCAATCGGTTGGAAATATCTTCTACTATAGTGTATATAACTTGGAGGAGTTAAAGTAATTTAGAACAGAGAGAGCAATCGATTGGAAAATTTTGCAAAAACGTAAATAAATCAAGCAATGAAATTCAAAAAAAAAAACAGTAAGAGCCAGAAGTTAGCAATTCAAAATTTTGTTTGATTCTGTAATTGTTACTAGCATAATTCAAAATTTTGTTTGAAGTTAACAATTCAAAACAGTAAGAGCTAGAAGATTAAACGATTTATATAAATATATATAATATATATGGTTCGGTCAATTCGGTCCTACATCGGTTTGGTCCACATTCGATTCGGTTCAGTTCGGTCCGTATAGATTTCCAGAAAATCGAGACCGAACCAGCTTAGGTTCGGTTCGGTTCAGTTCAGTCCGCCCCAAACCACCAAAAAAGCGCCCCTAGACCGAACCGATCGGTCGATTTTTTCGGTCTGGTCGGGTTCGTAACAGCCCTATTATTTTGGATGGATTTGACTTTAAAAGTCAAATAGTAATTTATTTTTTTGTTTTTATTAAAAAATTACATTTGTTAGTTTTGTGTCAAATTTTTATGACTTATTGGGGTGTTTTGCTTTTGCCATTTAAAAAATAAGTACTTATTTGTAATTTTTAAGCTTAAAAATAATAGGCTTAGTGAAATAAAAATATATACAATACGAATCTTGTTTGATAAATCTCGTCAAGATCTATAAAATCCTTCAAAAAAAATTTAAAAATTATTTTTACAAGCTCATTGTTTTTAAGCTTGAAAATAGATCCTTATTTTTTATCCACTTTGTCTCTTTTTAACTGTCTTGCTTCGTAACTCCAACTTATTAAAAAGACATTATCATTATACATTTCACATCAATTTTTCCTTCACTTTTCCTACTTACCCATCATCATTATACTTTTACTCATTAACTTTTCAAAATGGAATATACTTTTAGTGACAAAATAGACAATGCACCAATTTTTACCTATTAACTATATCAAATGGACACTTATTAAGAGACATCCTAAAATGGAATACTGGACTTTAAATAAGAGACGGAGGGAGTAAGTACTTATTTGAGAAAGTGGAACGGGGTTTGATTCGTCTTAGCGAGAGAAATTGAAAAAGTATAGTTTTTTTTATTGAAACTCATAATTTTTTTTTAAAAAGACCAAAAAAAAGTTAGAAAATTTTGTCTTTTCGATTTATTTTTGTCTTTTTTTCAAAAAAATTATAAATTTCGATCATATTTTTTTACTTTTCTAATTCCTCTCGACGAGACGAATCCATAAGTCACAAAAGTTTAACGCAAAACAAAAAAATGCAAAAAAAATGAATAAAGACAAAAAAAATAAGTCATTTGGACTTTTTAATCCAAACCTACCCTCCGTTCTGTTGAACTTAACTTAAATTTGAGAATTCTGTCCTTATTGAATTTTTTTCGTGTTTGTTAGTTTTGCTCCAAATTTTTATGGGTTATTGATTTGTCTCGACGAAAGAAATCAAAAAAGTAATTTTTTTTTACTTTTACCCAAGTATTTTAAGAAATAACCATTTGAGACGAATCAATAACCCACAAAAGTTTGGAGCAAAACTAACAAATGTGAAAAAAAAAACCAAATAAGGACAAAACTCTCAAATTTAAGTTAAGTTTAAATTAAGTTCAAGAGGACGGGAATAGGCTAAAATCATTCACACCTAAACTTTTTCCAATCAAATTATAAGTTTTCATCACTGAACCAACAACCTCCGCCGCTAGTAGCCTATTTCTTGTAACGGTAAGGCAGGAGACGTGGGACCATCAAGTCGTCTGGGCCGTTCGTTTTGGGATTTTGAATTTTGATTTATAGATAATGAGTATAGAGAGAAATAGAATAATGATTGAAAATAAGGATAATGGTCAGGGGGAGATAGAAAAAAAAATGAGAGTAATTTAGAAAAAAAATAAGATAATTATTAGAATCCAAAACCCCAAAACGAATGGAGTCAATATTCTAAACCTTGGGGCTCTGTTTAGAGCAAAATGGTTTTTGACGGTGATGGCCGATATTTTGATCACTTACCGTTGACTTTTGAGTTTGGTTTTGTCTTCTTTATTTATACTAGAGGTCGGGCACACACAATGTTTGTACAAGTCGAATTTGAACAAAATTTGTGAAAAATTAATCAAACATTAAATGAAAAGCTATTGTGCAAATTTTGACAAAATTCAACTTGCGTCATGTCATCATGTGTCCCGACTGCTAGTTAGGGACCGTGCTCAGAAAGAAAGGCTCTAGACCCGACCCGGACAATACAATCAGTTTATCAGTTTTGGATAATTTGCCTTTTCCTAATTTTACTAACGGGATCCAAAGGGAAAATTTCCTAATTTTACCAACAGTTATTCCCCATATATGAAGAACAGAAATTCTAATCGGAAAAGAAAATATTGGGAAACACATAAACGTACAAACAAAATACCCTCTCCTTTTCTTTTTTTTTTTGAAAATGTCACTTCATTTCATCACCCGAAGGGAAAGATTTCATCACAAATACAAGGAAAGAACCAAAACTACCAAATCGAGACACGAGTTACTGCTTAAGCACACATGCTACATACTCTAAGAAACCCTACCAAAGCAAACATACACTGCGTGCTGGTATAAGAGAGCCGTCAGCAACTCAGAAGTAAAGGCTCCAAAGAACCCCAGCTCAGACCTCGAACGATAAGCGCAAGGATGAAATCGACAACCGGACACGGTACTCCGAGAAGGCAACACCAACTACCCTATACCGACACGAACAAAAGATCGCCTCTCCAGGGCGAGCCTCCGCTGGCACATGAGGCTCCGGCGCGACGCATCGCCACAGCGGCCACAGGACTCGTCCCGCCGCAGACTGAAGACAGAAGTTGCTGCAGACGCCGTCTTCGTCGCCGGTACACTAATTCCGAGAAAACCAAATATAGAACTCCAGACCTGGCTCTTGAGTCTAAAAATGGCGGGGAGAATGGGAAATCTCAACTCCCAAATGAGAGAGTCCCAACCACCTCATAACCATGGGCCCAACGAGAAGAGATAGGAAGAGGAGAGAGGTCGAAAATGGGGGATTAAGAGGAGATGAGGAAGGAGGGGCGGGGGGTGGGGTTGAAGGAGGGGGGAGGCGGGAATAGGGGGGTAGAGGGGGTGGGGAGGAACCCACCCGAGACTCTCTCTCTCTCTCTCTCTCTCTCTCTCCGCTTTGGACTTCTTTAGGTGTGTAGTTGCCCAGCTGAGTTGAAGCAAAGAGTCACCAAGCAAATCTAAAAGCTGTCCGACTTTTTCCTCGGAATGAAACCAAGCTCCATCGCCGGCCGCTTGTGAAATCCGGAGCCTTATTGCGTCGGGGGGGGGGGGGGGGCACCCAACGTCATCTCCTCGTCAGCCCAAACAAAAACCCTAACCAGAAGAGGGAAGCGACTAGAGGTGGCTAGAGGAAGAGGCGACGGAGCAAGAGGTAGCAGAGGGAAGAGGTGGTGAGGGAACGGGGCGGAGAGCAAAGGTGGCTAGACAAAGGGGTGAAGCAAAGGCATCAGAGGCAGGAGGCGGCAGGAAAGGAAAATGAAAGCGGATAGGGCAAGTTCTGGCAGGGCCATGGAAAGGCCGGCGGTGGAGATGACGATCGGTTACGGGCAGGGAGCAGGACGGGCGAGGGTGGGGCACAGAGGCGGCAACCCCACCGCCAAAACACAACACCAAAGGCCGAAAACAAGAAAAATGGATGGGGGACTGAGAATAGGCAGGGGAGGTGGATGAGGGGGAAGAGAGGAGGCACAGAGGAGTGGTGCAGTGGAAAAAGGAGGCGGAAACCCTAACCCTAGGGTAGGGTTGAAGAGGAGACCAGACGGCTCCTAGAAATACCCTTTGTTGCCTAAGAAATTGAAGAAAGTAGAAGTGTAAAAGATTGGTACAAACCTAGTTCCACATGCGACACATGCATTTTATTTCTATTTGTTAACAACAACAAAATTCGATAGAGGCCTTTGGTGAGACGGACTCATTGGCCGATCACGTTATTCAAATCCGCTAGATTTGGGTCATGACATGAAATCTACTCTGCTAAATGAGGTTAACTACCTAATCGTAAGGCAACAAACGTCTTCTTTTTCTGGTGTACCCAAAAAAAGTTTGGAGCATGCTCCAATTTTCAAATTCTTGTTCCCTGTTGTCATTGAGTGAAGATAATAGTAGTAAATTTAGGTTGAACAATGGCCTTAGAAGGAATTAGTGGCTGGTCAAACAATGCTCAAAGGCTGGGAGTGGAAAATTGTACTAGGCATAAAACGGCGCCACAGGGGGTCGCAACTCACCCAGCTGTGATTAACTCACAGGCACAGCAGGGCCTCCAGAAAAAGGCAATGCCTTTAGATAAGTCTGCTGGATGTGAAGGCAAGAAAACTTGAAATCTGGACACACAAAATAGGGCTGGAAAAAAGCCAAATCTGCACACCTGGCAATTACAAAATACTAAGAAAAATACTACTACCACACTTTAGAAAATTGATAGTTCAAGATAGAATAGTCCGAATGGGAAACCCGCTCAACAGATAAACAAGAACCTGCTGTGCACAGCATCGCTTAAACAGGGATCTAAAGGCCACAATGTGCAAATAAAACAAAGAAAAACCGAAGGCTAGTGAACATCTACCTACACTAGAAAATTCAAAGTATTTCTTGTCACTTTTATATCCACTCAAGTCATACATCTATTGCATCTTCAAAGGACTATGCTCAGGCATCCCACAATTATGTGTATGACTCAGAAGACTTATTGTATTAGGCACTCAACATATTCTTCAATAGCTGCATTTCTTTTCCGAGTATGTATCAGCTCAGAACTCTGTATCAAAGCAAGCTACCATGACCTTTGAAACCATAGACCTTGCAAAAGGGATGTAGCTCAAGCTATACCTGTTAATCACATGAAAGAGGTAGGTATGCATATTGATACAATAGAACACAGAGTTTGTCAAGAGACATTGATGAAGGGTTTGCGGTGATGGCCGGAGTTTTGGTTTGGTTGTGTTTTCCAGTGGTTTAAGGGGCAGCGGTGGCGGTCAGGGGTGGAGGCTGCAGTTGCTTAGGATTAGGGTTTTCCATTTTAGGTGTTTTCTTTGGACAGATCTGTTTTGGGCCGGGTTCTTTTTGGGTTTTGTGTAGGTTCCTTACCAACATTTGAGTTTTTTTCTTTTCTGTTTTTTTTTTTTAAAAAAAAATGTGAGCTGATATGTAGTGATAGGTTGAGCTTGTTCTCTTTGCCGGACGCTCCCTGGTGTGTTGCTACTGGGTTTCTTTGTATCGTTATCCTAATGATATGGAAACTTATTTTTTCGCTAATAAAAAGAGAAGAAAAGGTGTTAATGGTACAAAAGCTGCTGAAATCGGCGTAGCTGTGTCGTATTTCCTGCATATATGAGAGCAAGAGAGCCCTAGAAGGAAGAGGTCAAAAGATTTTCACCAATGCTTTTTTCTTGAAATTAGTTTTGTGAGCCAATGTTTAAACTTCAAACAAGTAGCATCATTTGATAGATACTCTTTGATGTCATGGAAACACATGCAAGCAAGTCAAGCCCCATTCATCCATAATCAACCCATACGAAAGAAACACAAAAGAAACATACGACATTTTTAACGTACCAAATAAGTGCACCAAACTCCAACATGATTGCCAAAAGTGTCAATAGCTTGTTACGAACCTGCTCAGTATGGTAAACTAGAAATGAACATGAGAAAACAAAAAGTATCCCGCAGCAACTTATCATGAAAAAAAAGTTACTTATCAAAAAATTATATATATCAGTCCCCTTCCTATGAGGTATCTCTCATTTGGCTTAAATAGGGACCTCCCATTTCCGGGTCATATTTTGATGATCCAAAATGTTCAACTTGTTTAAAACACGTTTTTAAGGGTACTCGCGACTCGCGAGAAATCAGTTCAAAATATGACCGAGAAGTGCTTGACCCAAATAGTTTTTCATAAAGCTTGACAGGAACTGTTTTCTGAAAAACTTTTTGGATGAAGCACTTCCCGGTCATATTTTGAGCTGATTTCTCACGGATACCCTTTCAAGGAAACCTCCGCCCAAAGGGTGTAGGATAAAACATAAAAGGTGCATTGATGTCCGAGAAAGGTGTATAGATATTTATGAAAGTATATTAATATCCGTGAAATATGCATTGATATGCTAACTTGTTTGGAATTATGTGCACATTATACTCCGCCTAGTGGGCGGAAATTAGCAAAACCGCCCTTAAAAACATGTTTTAAACAAGTTAAACGGTTTGGATCATCAAAATATGACCTAGAAATGGAAGGTCAGCACCTAAGCAAAATGAGGGATCCCTCATAGGAAGCTCACTGTCACACAGCTTGTAAAACAAAGGGGCAACGAAGAGTGTTTAAAGCAAAGGGGTGTGTGTGTGTAAAGCAAAGGTTGGAGCTTGCCCTACATTGGTTACTAATTATCACCCTCAAAACTAGTATGAGTCTGGGACCTCTTGGCATCCTCTCCACTAATTGCCATTTAGTTTTGAGTTGGATGCTTAACATATAACAAAAGCACAAGGACTTACATAGAGAGCAGAGAAGATTGCAATTATCATGCTTCCAATGTATATCGCGGTTGCATAAATACGAACAGGGTCAAGCATCATCGTCACTTGCCGTTTCGGGCCTATGAGAAATGCTGTGCTGCCATACAAAAGACCCCAGCTTAGAATCTGAAATACATAGAGACGCAACGACTATATTACAGGTATGACGAATAAATAAGTATATACAGCTCTTTCATTACTTACAAGTCATTACTTACACGAAGGGAAAACAAAGGGGAGAACAATAAAATTTATCAAAACCCTGTCAGCAAGAGACCAAGACAAAAACAAAACCCAAAACAAAATGTGAAAACTGTGTTTTAGAATGAAATTTAGCACATATGTTCAAGTTTTAGACAAGATAATACCAGAAGTGACGTTGAAGACCTAGATGAATATCTAATGAACTCAACCAGCCAAGTCCTGCACTCAACTATTTGGTGATATTGGGTAGACCTTACCACGTGGGCCTGGTGGCTGGTTTCAATTCCCACATTCCGAAATTGGTATTAATGTGTAGGTTGTTTAATTCAAGATGGATAAACAGAGAGACTCTTGCGATGATTGTCATCACTTATAATTGTGGACGTAATTAAATTAAATTTCATTGTATCCCAAAAGCTTATGTCAGAATCAGCCCATAAGTTTGCAGCTTTGTGCTGCCACATTCAGAAAAGGTCCTATCATGGGAGGAATAAGTTGACTTTAGTGGATTGTAACACGGTGTGTTAAGTAATAACAGCTAGACGTTTGGGAATGGCAAGGCTCAAAATATTCAATAAGGTGTGTCAGGAAAAAGGCCTTTTACATTAGCTTGTCTGCTTGTGGTAGTCATAAATAGTTTATTTCTTGTAGTGTGGTTAAAATCTTGCTGTCATTAGTTTTGGTAGCGGAAAAAGTGAAACGAATGAAGTGTGGGTATGTTATACTTGGTTATAAAATATACATTTTACCATGCATGTTACAAGTACACTACTTGTTGTAATTGACTATTAAAGCTAGGACGTCGAAAACAATGAAAATCGGGCTGAACAGTTGAAATAAGCTATCACAATGCTCTCACATCCATAGTGGTTTTCGTTCAAAGTAATTTGAGGTTTGGGACAATGACCTGGAGGTAAATGCGATTGGGAAAATGACGGCCCAAGGCATGTTTTGATAATTAATATCCGCCAAGGACATTTTCAGCATTAACAAATGTTCTCAGCATGTCCTTGGCGGGTATTAATTATCAAAACACGTCATTGGCAGTCATTTTCCCAATGCGATTTCGTTCATAGTAACTCCACTCAAGACAAGGGAAAAGATGAAGCCAAACAGGGAAAGTAGTCAAGACTGGAGAGATTAGACGAACTTACCGGCTGAACATGATGAACCTGAAAGGATGAACAAATTCATCCAAGCTTCAATAAAATATACCTCACATCTCTACTGGTTTTGGTTCAAAGTGATTTGAGGTTTGGACAATGACTAGGAGGAGATGTAACAGCAGTCAAAGCAAATAAGGGAAAACATGATAGCAAACAGGGGAACAAGTCAAGGCTGGAGAAAGTAAGTGAACTTACTGGCTGAACATGATGACCGTGTGAGGATGAATGAATTCATTAAAATTTCAATAGAATATACGAAAACTGCAATGAAGATCTCTATTACTGGAAACTAGAACTAGTTACATTGATTGGAAATAATTTAATAACGGTTTGTGATACAATATTAATATTAGAACTAAGACATGGAAATAATGGCAAGAAGTACAGAGTTGCACAAATCTAAACACAAACCTCCCCAGTGAGAGCAAATTGCCAAAGGTGAAAGTTATTCCAAACTTGATGGGATTGAAGAAAACAAGGAAAGACTGCAATACACGCAGGGGGAGAAAGGGAAATTAGTATTCGAAGGCATTAAATTTTGTTCCAAACCAAATAAAAACCATCCAACCAGATAGTTATCATACAGTGTGCTCTAAACCAAAAAGAACCATTAAATATCATAACCATGTGATACCTACTCTATTGTGAAATAGCACAAGTTAAATATTGCAAGCTGCAGAAAACGACAAAAAGTTTCAAGGAAATCACAGAAGTTGTCAATGGAACAAATCCAGAAGTTTCAAGGAAATCACAGAAGTTGTCAATGGAACAAATCCAGAAGTTTCAAGTGTACATCACATAAGTTATCAATGGAACAAAGCCAAAACCAAAAACACTTGAAAACTAATTGACACATGATTTCATAAAACAATACGTTTAGTCAGAGACTCAGAGGCTATAAGCATTCATGTCATTCAAAATAAACAATAAATGACTACTCGATCTTCAGGACGGACGGACGGTATGGCTCCTGCCTTGACCTTTGCTGCTGATGAGTATCTAAATAAAACAGGTTCCACTCCAGCTACTGATAGCTTTTGGTCTTAAACCCACAATGTAAATCCATGCATACATGAAGAAATGGTATTCATGGAGAGGGAGAGAGAGAGAGAGATGGCATAAACAATGAGATACATTTGCTCAGTTGTAGGCGGTGGTGGTTCTTTGCTCTTGTTGACCAGTGTTGCAGTGAGATTCACTCGAGTGAAGCTTCAGTCAATTCCACAAACCCAGTCAAGGTGGTTAAGTGATGCGGTTGTTGATGGTGGTAGGCCATGGTTGGGTGCTTCCCAGGGCCTGGGGACAAGTTTCACTGTTTCAAACAGTGTGGAGAGTGGTTTTGCGTTGGTCGGAAGGTGTGACAATGGCTGACGATGGCGGTTGGCTAGCGTTGGAATTTGGGGCCTAGTCCAGGACCAAATCGGGTCGCTCATGTGGGCATGACCCGGTGACCCAATACTAGAGAGTTCTATCTCAACTTGGAGATAAGATAGAAGAGGTTGAAGTAATCCTCGTCTCTTAGGATTAGAGGACTTTTAAAGCATCTAGGATGCTCTCTCTCTATTTAATTCCTGCAGAATGTTCATAAAGATACACACAAGAATATACACAAGAGATATACAAAAATATAGAGTTTTGGGAAACTCTCTCTCTCTTCAATAGTTCTCTCTCTACACCATTAAAGAGCAATCCGAGCTTTTGCACCGTGGAATTGAGGGTGATACATGATCCTCAGAGTATCACTCCATCGCAGGAGTTTGTTGCTGATTTAGTATGTGATCGAGGGTTCGTAATCCATCCACCAAGGTCTGGTTCGGTTAAAGTTTGCGAGAGGTAACCTGAACCACCCGTTTCCGCACTTGTTATATATTCTTTAACAGCTAGGGTAGTTGATCGTGCTGGCGGTTAAGCAGGGAAGGGAGAGTGAGGAATTAGTAAATTGCACTTCAAATTTCTATTTATGTTACAATTGGCAATGCTTGAGAAATAAGAAACACATGAGACCATGATTTTTCCAAAAAATTAAGACACACACGAACATGTCAGTGAAACAACGACAAATCAAAAAGCATAGAATAGCACAACATTACAAATTCATATAAAAGACTCAAACACGAAGTCTATCAAATCACAAGTATGAAATAAAACCCACAACATTAGCCGTGTAATGATAAACAAATAACCATCACCATAAAAGTCTTCCAACAACTAACCATACACGACAATTGTGATCCTACCCAAGATTTGTATAATTGCATTTTAACTTAATAACGTCTCCCCAACCTTTGCAACACGTCCAACTAACAAACTAAAAGGAATATTGTACGTATCTGGAGTGTCTGATCAAGTCGTGTCCACCACTTGTTAGACATTTATATGTGAGGCTCATAGAGATGTTCGTACTTCTTAGCTTGACAGGATTGTACTGGATTTGGAACAATTTTCATGATGTGTCCCAAGGGTTGTCTGGCGAATGAAAGCATTACGGTTCGGTTGCAACTTCTCAAAGGTCAAGACACAACATTCAGCTTCAAGCTCCTCATTGCCCAAAATCTTCCTGGTAGCCTCCCTAAATGTGATAGTCTTACCATCAATATTTCTTCTCAATAAGCAACTCTTGAACCTTGAACATTTCTTCTCATTGAGCAACCCTCGAACTTCCACTTCAGGTTCGTGGCTAGCTTTGTATGGGCTTTGGACTAGCCTAATAAGGTGCATATCTAATTGATAGGTTAAGAGACAAGAGTACTCCTTGGGCCCTACCTACGAGCTATTCATATTTGATCCTGGAGGACAATTGTTTAATGCGGTCATTATCTCTTAATATAGGATTTTACCTAGTAGTTTTAGTTGTTATTTTCAGAGAACTTTCAACGAATCTAGTTTATGTTCATTTTATTATCTTTTGAAGACCTATTTAAAGTATGTATTCTTTTAATTCAGTTAGTCGATGAAATATCATTACATACTTAGGCACAGGGATGTCTACAGTTCCTTCGGTACAGGGATGCCTAGGTTCTTCGTTTTAAAATTTATTCTTGATTGGTCTGCATACTCCAATCCTCTCCCGCCCATACCCCCAATGATTGGGGACAACATGGGTTCTGTTGTTGTTGTTGTATCGGTCTACATCACTAATCCTTGCAATGGTTCTCTATATACAATTTGATCAAGACTTTTCAGATGCCTGCGTAGCTTATTCCTGTAATTATTTACACAAATGGAGAAAAGGAAATGAAAGCCTTTCAGAGTTGGCTTCAAAGCCCATTACAACATAACCCTTAAGAATCGTGGAACCCTGATATGATAAGCACTTCAAAAGAAGCATTGTGATCAGGTTGCTAGTTTTACTTATTAGGGCATTGTGGCACTCGTCTCCAAAGACGTTTTGTCAAGTACTACAAATGCAAAACTAAACCCATTCAAAATAAATTTGCTCATGCTTCATGATGGAGCTTATCCCACATTGGTTAATTATCTCCTCCAAAACTAGTATATGAGCCTGGCCAGCCTCTCCACTCATTGCCAATTGGTTTTGAGTTGGATGCTTTAACATGGTATCAAAGCTAGGATTTCATAGAATTTGTTCCCGCTTGTTTGTGCTATAAGTGCACCGTTGTTTGTTGTAATTCATGTGTTACGGATCGTTTGTTTAACTCTCCACTTGCGAGTCGGGGGCCGCACATATAGGGGAGTGTTGTAGTTTGTCCCACGTTGGTTAATTATCTCCTCCAAAACTAGTATATGAGCCTAGGCGGCCTCTCCACTTATTGCCAATTGGTTTTGACTTGGATGTTTTAACACTTCAATACAATTAGAACTTATTTTTCCCGCAAAGATAAATCTGGTTTCACAACCGTCCTTATATGCACATCAATTTTGTCCTTACATTATGAATATGAACCATTTTCAAAGTCACCCTTACCATCAATTTAGGGGAGGTCAAATCTCCTTATTGGGTTGGTGGAATGTTCTAAAGCACGAATGAGGGGGTGATACTGTTTTGTGTCTTTGGAGTGGGTATTAGGTGGGTTTTTGATAGGTTTGCGCTAAGGTATTAGGTTTTCTAAGGTATTGATTTGTGTGATACTATTTTATACCAGGAGGTGCCTCATATCATCTCCACCTAAGCAACCGTAAACCACATCAACATTTTCCTTGACTAAAATGGCGGCAAGGCTGGCATTCAAAAATAATTCCTGATGTAAGATCGAAATTGACGCGAAAAATAATACATAGACGATTTTGAAACCTGTTAGATAACTCGTAGACAAAAAACCACTTGTTATATGTTGTCATTGTGCATACATCACCGTTGATACATTTTACAAAGGGGGCTATCCTACTTCCAATGCAGGTCCCTCTTCAGAAATTGATACCTTATGGCTGAACATCTACTTTTTCTTTGATTGATAGTCTAAGGTTCTGAATAACAATGCTCGAGTTCAATAACTTCACTCATTACATCTGCATCATGTAGCCACTTGCAACAAAAGGGCTAGACATTCATACAACAAAACTTTTCATCACTATCAAGGCCATGATATTAAGGATTCAAGCGTAAAACATATATAGACTAGACAGCCAAAGAGAGTTTCACGCACAATATATGACGGAAGTTTAAATTATGCAGCACTTAGACAGAGCAGCAAGAGAACTGCAGATTAGATAAACTTACCAAGAGTGTGCATGTTAAACCAGCAACCAAGCATATCACAAAACCGTGAAGCCTCTGTTTAACACGAGAGCAAGAGAGAGAGAGCAGTTATTCGAAGTTCACCACGGATCTTGCAGGAAACATACCTAAACATCATTAAAAAAAGAGAGAGAAGAAAAAGACAACAGCTCAATCCTAAGAAGTACTGGCACGTCTAGTGGTCTCTAGTATCTGTATCAGACGACAACACTTTTAGAGACACTCCGAAACGTGTCTGGCGCACCAAACTATGCATCTGATATGTTTCTTATATCTTTTGTAGTCAAACAAGTGGGGAACACTCTCGGCACACTTTGGTAAGTATAATGCTATCCATAATTTGAAATGTAAATATTGTTTCATTTCGATATTACTATGCAAGATGCACCTATAAGACAAAGGGTTTCTAGCTATAGGACCAGCCCTACACATTGTGGGGCCCAGGCAAACTTATTATAGCAGCCCTATGTTTATAGCACACTTTGGCTCGCTTTGAGGCTCGTCGCGAGGCAAGGAATAGCAAAAACACCCCTAAGCGTTGATTTTTGGGCAGAGAACCACACAGGTGTTCGCCCGTCCATTGGAGGCATACAGATGTGTAAGCTTTGCACGCCTTTTTCGCCTAGATGACGGATAGCAAAGGCATCAGAAGAGTCGGTTCCACAAAGTGTTTAGGATGAAGACGAAGGGTTTTCGTGTATTTGCAAGACGATTTAGAATGCTTTTAAAAGTAGGATCTATTAATGCACTATTTTTTTATGCTTTAACATGCTTTTTTGTGAGAGGCACTTTTGTTTGGTGCAAACACAATACCCTCTTTCTTTGGGATTTTTAATAAATTTTATTTTTTATAATACAAAAGTAGAAACTCCAAAGGCTTATGCGTCAACGCCTTGAGGCTTATGACTCGCCTAATGAGAGGTCAACAGCCTCGCCTTGCGCCTTCATCTCTGAAAACTATGAATCACAACCACCAAGTTTCTTTTCCCTTCTCTGTTTCTTTAGTAACCATTAATCAAGTTGCCAACGTTGTGCAAAAAGCCAATTTTTTGCCTTGTTCTAAGGCCACTTGAAAAATTTATCTGCTTCGGGACTTCATTAACAACCATTAGTTATTGTACTTTCATTGTCAGCCGCCAAACTAGGTTACAAGAGTTCCCAAACAAGTTGATGGCTTCAAGCATATAAGAAACATCTCAGTACAGAGGTCCCAAAAAAATTCGTTATTCATTTCTCTTTACCCGTTTTTCCCCACTACAAGGCACCGATAACATAACAAAAAAAAAAAAAAAGGAAACAGGAAATTTAAACTCAAAAAATTCATGTACGGAAAACTTTTGTGACCTTGAACTCACCCAGTATCAATCTTCCTCTTCAAGAGTTCAAAATTTAGGCCTAGGTAGTGTTTTGACCGGGATTAATACCAGCAACCAATTAGTAAAGATCTGGAAATGGCTAGCAAAGGAGAGAAGTTTCGGTTGTTTTGATAACAATGTTAAGTATCCGACTGATCTCTCCAAATTTATCTGGATAATTCACTCGATCTTTACAGTCGACTAAAAATTGGGCAGATAAAAACACATTAAACCTAAACATTTCTCTTTCTATAAACATTTCACAATTTACAACACTGATATGGAGTATAAGTAGTCTAGATCTGAATCATACACTCTAACATCTGATATGATATAGGAATACAGAACAATGACAAACTGAAGATATTGCTGCACCTAAGTAAATCTATACGCGTTTGTCTATGTGTGTGGGTGCATGTGGGGAGAGAGAGAGAGAGAGAGAGAGAGAGAGAGAGAGAGAGAGAGAGAGAGAGAGAACCTGTTTGGTGGACAATGTGCAGTTGCGGTTGAAGTCGTCCAAGAAGGCAAAAGAAGTCTCATCTTCAGCTGGGAGTTCGTCTTCCACCTCCATCCCCACCAGAATCTTTACCTTCTCAAAAGCTTGATTCATCTTGTCCATCCCCCACCAAACTCAATCTGATAACTTCTCCGTCTCTCTCTGAATATGTTTACCGGTGTACCGTAAACCGATCTAACAGCTCGTTTGGATTAAAGAATTTAAGGAGAAGAGAAAAGAAACTGAGGGAGAGGGAGAGGGAGAGGGAGAGGGGACTCTCTCTCACGTTTGGATGATCAGAAAGGTGAGAAACGGTGGGAGAGGGTGACAGATCGTGGGACGGTGGGAAAGCAGAACCCTTTAAAGAGCCCAGTTTCTTTCTCACCAAAATTGGTGAGATTCCGTGAGGAAGGAAGAGGTTGCCAATCCCAGCTACGCCGCTCCTCTCGCCGCCGCCGCACCACCACTTCGTGTCCTCAACCCACCATCACCGCTGCAACCTACCCCTTAAATCGCCGATGCAACCCCAGAGAGAGAGAGAGAGAGAGAGAGAAATACCTTTTACTTTGG
Source organism: Rhododendron ovatum (assembly GCA_019656835.1). NCBI lineage: Eukaryota > Viridiplantae > Streptophyta > Magnoliopsida > Ericales > Ericaceae > Rhododendron > Rhododendron ovatum. The sequence continues at coordinate 14,707,517 of CM033790.1, forward strand.
GGCTGGAGAGAGAAATACGAAGCTGTGCTGGAGTCGGCGGCGAGGCTCGATGTGCTGTGCGACACCTGCGACGCTAGAGGTTTGGACTGGTAGAGAGATGGACGTTGTTCGAGTTTGGACTGTGATGGAGTTGCAGGTGGCGATCGAATTTTTGGACCGGAGATGGTGCAAACGGATCGATTGTTTAGAGTCAACAAAATGAACCGTGCTACCTGCACCGACGGGATTGATAACAATGGCTACGCTGGGCCACTTCGGATCCAACATGGATGATTCGAGCCGTTTAATATATTTTTTATAAAACGAGGTTCAATATATGCAGTTGCTTAATTCAATATTTCATTTTTCATTCAGATTTTCAAAATCATGAAATTATTGAACGGATCATCCATATGAGACTTAAAGTGGACCACGCATACCCAATCGTGTTGGTTCCCTCAATTATATATGTAACGCTCTGATTTTTAGAATATTAATAAAACATTTAAAAAATAAAATTTTCAAAAAAAATTCATAGATTTACTGTGTCATCCTTTCAAAAGCATATGTCATCATATTACAACTATATCAAATTAAATTTTAAGTTTTTGAATATGTCAAAATACTACTCCTACAATTCCCAAATAAACTTTGAAGCTCTCAAAATAAAGTCGATTTAAATTAGTCAGATTGACTAAACATGCGGCAACCAAGGTTCTTCAGCTTTCTCTTCGGCAGGATTGAACTTAGTCAGGTTGTATGACATCGTGTACAATGTGGTTGAAGTTAAAAAAAATAAAAACAATTAAAGTAGCGAGCGACCAATTTCAATTACTAGCCTAACTTAGTGAATTATAGAATCTCAACCTTTGAGAAACATCGTGTAACATTCCTAAATTTTAGATAAATAAAATTTTGAAATGTTAATGTTTAATTCGTTAATTAATTAGATTCATAAATATGACTACTTGATTCAATGTATAATTAGAATTAATCATAAGTATTTATTCAAGATAATTCTAAACCTTATATAATGCATTTATACTTATCTTGTATTCTCTCCTAACTAACTCACCCACACCCTAACATTTTTCCATCCCATATATTATGGGATTTACTCTCACCACTCTCGACAGGCCTCTCTCTCACTCTCTCTCCTTCTCTTAGTTCCCTCTCACACTCCATCACCTCCACACTTATCCCCCACACTCCTACTATCTCTACACTTGCACCCCCTCTCTCTCACTTCTCTATACAAAACCCACACCTCTTAAAATCCGAAAATTGTTAGTCAGATCATTTTTGTAGCTGCATAATTGTGGAGAGAAACACCCACTGCTCGACTAAAGTCAGCCCCGAGTTCTCTGCCGCCACCGTCTTTTTCCTTTTTCTGAAACCATCCAGAATCCGTTTTTCGCTTGTAACCGAATTCGAGGTAGTATAATCGCTCCCCTACTTTCTCCTAAGTATATAAATGTGCTATTATATTAGTTGTAATGATAGAAATTGAAAAGAAACAAATCCATGCATTGTGCGTTGAAGAAAATCGAAAATTTCCCGTTTTCTGTTCAGATTTTTTTTTTGTGAAACTATTCATATGGAAAATCTGATCCGTTCATCTTGTTCGTCTTGTCGAGACGATTCCAGAAAGGTATAATAAGCCTATTTTCGATGTATGGATTGATCACACGACCCAGTCGAAGTTCCGGATTTAAACCATATGTTTACGTTATATATTTAACTGTGTGCGTGGAAGACACTGACGTCATAGGAACCCATCCGTCAAAAAATTACAGTTTACCCCCTGTGTCTTGGTTTGTACTAAAATATGATCCTAAACTATGTGAAATTAATTATTTTACCACTTGTGCTAAATTTTAAAACTTTTAGAATACACCTATGACTATTTCTTTGGGATCTGTGATATATGTCAACCTTTAAAGGATTTAGTAACTAAAAGTATTAGGTTTAGAAAAGAATAAAATTATTTTTGATATTATTATTTTTATTGTTAACGACACTAAAAAGAAATTAATAAAAACTATTATCAATTTACTGGTCAACGAATCTTAAGGGCGTCGGCCAATCATAAAATATTATGTGTTTACATACTTGCACAATACCAATTGCTATGCTTGCTTTCATTTTGAGATACATGTTGTTTGTTGATTTTGTTGATTAAGCTATTATGAGTATTATTGTTGTGGTTGTAAATTGGACAAATAGGTTTCACAGGGTGGTTACGAGTAGTGACTCATATAGACGATGTTAAGTAAATGGAAATTGGTAAAGTGTTGGAAGTGTGAGTATGTGAGTTATGATTTGAGCCATGGCGATGGCAAGGGTAACCTATGGGGCCCTGTGTTGAAATGGGTTACCTGCGGGGCCCGGTGTTGTGACGCTAACGTATGATACGTCATGGGAAGTTTCTCTTCGAGGAAGAGAATGGGTCCCATGAGACGGTTATAGTTAGTGAGACGTTAATGTATGATACGTCATGGGAAGTTTCTCTTTGAGGAAGAGAATGGGTCCCATGAGACGGTTATAGTTAGCGTGGGGTAGTGGATGTCTGACCCTAATGTACGATACGTCATGGGATGACTCGATCCTCCTGTTATGGTCGTAAGTGAGAACATACTCGGTACATAACTTAGGTGCGCTCACCTAGGACCCTGGTGCAGAATAAGCAAGAGGAAGGGTTGACCCATGAGACGGTTGTAATTAGTGGATGTGGGAGGAAAGGATCTCGTGGAGATGATCCTTAAATTTCATGTAAGATGATGGATAGTAAAGAAAAAAACAATGTGTTATTATTCTGGACCTCTCGTATATTATCAATTGTGATATTATTGTTATTATTGAATGTTAATTGTAAGGTAAGGGGGTAGTAGGGTTGGGATTATCTACTGAGTTTCAAAACTCACTATAGTGCCGTTGGGCTGGTGTTTCTTGCCAGGTAATCAGGAGACCGAAGAACAGAATCCGCTGCAAGATGATCCGTATCAGAATGAGGACCTCCCAACTGAGGAAGGGGAGTTTGTTGAGCCTTGAAGGTCATACTCTTAGAAGCTCTGTTAATTTGAAGTATTTTTATTTAAATTTTTCATAAGTGCTATCACATTTGTCAAACTCTATTTCATTTTGTTGGTTTGTAAGACTATTAAGTAGGTTTGAATTTGGTATTTGAAGTTTCTGCTGCTAAACTCTATTTAATAAAATTTCATTTCTTATATCTCAGTTTTTATAAATTTTTAAATCAGTTGAAAACGATTTAAATAACGTGTCCGAAAATCGGGGCGTTACACATCCTTCCATACTAACCGCTAGGACTATGGTCATTCGTGATATTGCTCTCCCTTACTTGCCCTAGCTGGAGCCCTAATGAAATAGCCTAAGTTATTTACTTAATCGGAGTCATCGACAGCCTCACAATGATAAATTTTTCAGGAAACTAACTGTAGTCTACTTTTTTTTCAGGCATTAATTTGTAGCTTTATATGAAAGAGAATTGCTACCACTTTAGGAATCTAGAACCTCTGTGAACATCGTGTGAGGATTTTACCGGAAGAGTGATACCACAAAGATGGAGAGATCCAACGGCAAAAACCAAGACACTCTTCTTAACACAAAACACGCCGTTTGGCAATAACAACACAAACGGATTAGAAAACGGAAACTCCAAACGGAAAGGGGTTTGGGAAGAAAATCTCAGCTCTCTCAACGTTTCTCCTTCCTCCTCAATTCCCTTTTTCACCAACTACCAGATCAAACACAAATCCCCCAAATTAGCAAACAGAGTGTATTGGGAATTTTGGAATCAGAACATTTTGGCCCAATTTTTTTTTTACACAAAAATCCATTCGTTTTAATGGAAGGCACTGGTTGGTAGCAATTGTATGAAAAACGATGCTAGAAATCAAAACCCTAGAAAGCCAGCACCCACAAAATCTAAATCCAAAAAACAATTAATGATACGAATAACAAAATCTATTTTCAAAAAATAAAACACAAAAAAGAAGACCCAGATCAGATGCTCTCCAGTGCCACTGTCGTGATTCCTTGGTTTCTTGTCTGGAGACAACTCTTCTACTTAATATATTTTGACTGAGATTAATCACATCATCTGCTGTTGTTCTTGAAAAATAAAGTAAAATCCTCAAATTAAGCTTTGAACCTTACCTAGTTGATCCTTACCCAATTAATTATGTAGATATCTAATTAGACATATATATCACTTTTGGTTCTCTCCCTTTAATGGGAGTTTTTCCTATCCTGTGTGGGGTAACTGGTGTTCTTTTGGCTGCCGCAATTGAGGATTTGTGTTGCTCTCTCTGTCTGGAGGTTGGTCATAGCCGATTAGCTTGTAAAGCTTAATTGCGAGGCTCTAGCGGATGATCTTGAGTAGCTAGACCTCTTGTTTGGTTATTTACTCCGCTTAAGGCGATATCCAACTTTGATGTATTCGGTTGTTTTATAATACAACACAACTCCTACTATTTTGGCCGAAAAATAAACCTTGCTTTTACTCCTTTTTTTTAACCCCCTTCCCTGGAGTAGCAACCAAGAACCACAAATCTAGGGCTTCATAAGCAGAAGGACTAAGACGTTTTTTCGTCGAGCAGTTCAGGCAGAGTGGAAGATTTAACGTGAGCGGCTACGTACCCATTTTGACGCCGACTTTTAATCTTGTTAAGAATTTGAAGGACCCAATAATAACCCAACTCTAAATGAGATTAATCTACACAAATTCTTATAAAATGGGGCCCCTAATTAAGACATTTTTATTATTGTTTTGATAAGTTCTAATTAAGTCATTTTCATTAGCACCAATCGAACCTTCCTCGTGTTCACCGTCGAACAAAAACCTTCTTTCAACACTCGCTCCCAGGAGACGATTTGGAACTAACCTATCAGAAAATGCAGTTATCAACAACCTAAGCTGATGTTAGAAACATTCCTGTTAAAATCACAAATTTAGAAACGTCCCTTCCTCATTCGTGCCCATGTCACGGCTGCAACCACAGCACCCCCCAAGTGCGCTGATCCTGAGATGTGACTGTCCCCCTGAAACAACAAATGATACTAGTTATACTAACACATTTCAGGAAAGTGAAGCGCTATATGAATCAGGGTTGGCGTGAAATCAAACCAAATTTTGTACCCTAAGTAGACCCATATACGACCCAACGTTTGTCTTGGAATTTATGAGGCCTGATGGGAAGGAAATATCACAAGGCTGTGGAAATGCCCCAATAGACTATCTTGTTAAGTCCCAAGGAACAACAGTGATAACTTCACAAGTGGTTTTCAAGGACAACAGTTAATTAAGCTCAATGTGCTTCTTCTTTATCTCCTTCGTTTTTTGATCTTTTTAATTTCCAAATCTGGTCAGTAGCGCATCCACGAATCATAATAGTATTAACATTGACATGTTCGACGGGCAAGAAGTCATGGGAAGAACATACCTGTAATAGTCTCAGCATATCTTTTCCAATAAGAAAGATCCCCTAGAATGACATTCAGCAAAAAAAAAATATTGTAAGAAGTGCCAAACTAGTTTGGCCTCACGGAACCCAAATCTCCCTATTTCTTATGGTTACGGGAATAAAGTTACCAGTAAGATAGCAGGAACTGGTATGATAAATTCTACAAGGATGGTAGATTTTGGAAAGAGGAACATATCAAGCAGCATAATAGCATTCACTGCTCCACTTGCTCCCTGAACGACAAGTGCAGAATCAGAAGTCAGACGAATTGGATTATAAAGCCGATAATTAAATCGGTGGAAAAAGGAGATTCATGCATTATTTCCAAAATACATGTGCAAATCCAACACCAGGGTCGAAGATTCAGGACACATATGGACTGGGGAAGCATAGTTTCTGAGTTACTGAAACTCTTGAAAAAAGGAAGGAAGTTGGGAAGATAACAACGAAATAAAGAAATGGCCATAATTTCAATGTAATGGACAACCAGACGTAAAATAAATGTTTCAACTTCTAAGAGACTACAATATGCAAAATCATTGAAAGTGGAATCACTACATCAATACTTGAGAGCTACGGAGGAAACAAATGGTAACTGAACATAGTGCAGAAACCCAAAAACAGTCTCGCTCCAAACTTCATGAAAATAGTGTTGTCCGGAGAAGAAGCATGAATAGAGCATACCAGTCCTGGAGTCCTTGATGGGTTTCGTCCATTCTGTAGAAACCAAATGGAAGCCAGACATTATTACTTTTGCAGTAGTAAAAAGGGGGTTGTCTAAAGACTCAAACAGAATGTAATACAACCATCAAAACTTCCGAGAACTAAAATCACTATCCCGAATTTTTTGTCCAGCAACATTCTGGATGTAGTACTTAACCATTAGTGAACACACATTCAAACTCTTGTAAGATATAAAAGTGCGAGTTGTATTCCTGTATAGAAATATAAATATAGCAACAATAAAATTGGATCTCTTCTGTTCATTCATGGCATCTTATAATGTTGCAGATTATTTCGTTGTTTTTGCAAGTATGCAATTTGCACCTATGCAATGAAACCAAAACTATACTTGCTCATTTCCATTTAACTGATAATGATAATGATAGGAGCAAACATGATCTTTTAGCTGATTAAAAATGAAATCTCAATGAGATACTAAATTTAGCGACATGTAGGATTATCTGTGTACCTTCGACGACGGTGCCATAAAGGCATGGTGCACCAAATAGAATATTGAGCCACAAACTGCCCCAGCTAAATACAACTTCAGCACAAATTCTGGTCCAAAAACTCTTCCAATCTGGACAATAATAATTACTATGAAATTAGCAGATAGAAAATTCAACTTAAATAAACAACTAAATGGTAAACCATGGAAAGCAATGGATTGTCTATAACTATTAACTTGCGCATCAAGTTTGAGGTTTTGTTCCTGTGTTTGTCTACTTCTTCAGTCATATGTACAAATATAACTTGGAGTATGTCATGGAACACAAACTGAAGAAGTGAACTAGCTAATCCACCACAATAAAATTGGAAAAATGCGAACAACAAAAGTTTGACAGCAATGTTAGGTATGCAGTAACAGAAATACTACTAATTAGAAGGTTATTTCCTGGCTGAAGCTAGACTTTGAATTTGTCAAAACCTACAACCGTATCAGTCACTCCAGCATCTTACTTCCCATATGTGTCATGTGGTAATAGTGACTCATTTGCCCAGGTTTTAACATCTCTGGAAAAGATAGAGTAAAAAATGAAGAAGTCTACTATGTTCAACCTTGCATTTAACGGGGGAAAGAATCAACATACAGAAGTGCAGCCCTTTTTTTTTTTATCAACATCAGTTTAAGGTGGTATTCTACCAGAAGAAAAATATATAGTTCATTGGTTGCTACATGAGATTTGAGATTTCACTAAGCTTTAGATTGCCTTTAAGTAGTATCTTTTTTCTCAAGACTGGTTCAGGATGCGTCATCCCTTCAATCTCATTTTCCGAGAAGATGTCGATTATGCAGGAAAAACAGATCCTATGATTGACTGAAAATCTAATTAGACAAACAATCAAACACAAACACCTGGCTCTTCAGTTCCATAAGATCTTCTTTCATTTGGAAGATGGAATCTCACAACTAAATAATAAATCTGGATTATGAAATAAAAATATGCATGTTTTGTACTACAGAGTCTAATACAGGTTGGTTCTAGCACATCGGTTCACAAATTCAATTGAACAAACAACAAAAGCAAAAAAAAAAAAGGACTCGCAACTTGCATTCCTAAAAGCAAAATCTTCCACCCACTCTTAAGACAACAGAATTATGAACTTCTGTCACTAAATGAAGAAAAAGAAGATGCCAGAACAAAACTAATAGCAAGGGGAATGTAAGCATACATTTGAACCGAAGAAGTAAAGTCCGATCATATTAGAGACTAGATGACCTGCGTCAATATGACTGAATGCCGATGTTATCAACGTGTGCACACGTCCACTCTTAAAATTGTCTACTGAAATCTGCTCAGAGAACAACAAGAAAATCGTGAAATTATACCGTATCTCTTACAAACTTGAAAAGCTTTTGTTCGACGGCATGGCCCACAAATAGCCACAACTTCTTATAGAACTCACTGTAAAGTGCTTCAACATAAATTGCTGATCTGCCAATCGCCATAACATGAAAACAGCTACATTAGCCAAAACCAAGCCCAATATAACATTATTCGCACCTTGCCTTCGAAGCCAGGATTTCCTATCAACAAAAAAAATTAAAGCACGATAATTGCCGGAGCTCTATAGATAACTTTCAGAAATAAAATACCCCATGTACAGATGTGTGAAACAATTTCTGAGGGGCATCATTTCCATAACCAAGCCATAAAAAATGGTCTTCAATAGAAAGCCATATAGATAACACGCATGCAGGTGGCTCCCACTAATGAAACTGTTGGAATACTAGTATACTCATATACTAGTATATTGTGTTTAGTCCCACATTGCTTATTTACATTATGTAATGAACTATCTCCTTATATAAATAAATGATTATGTGTGAAGGTAAAAAAAACCTTTCACACTTTTTCCTCTCCAAACAACATGGTATCAGAGCGGGTTCTCAATCCCAATCTTAAACCACCTTTGAAACCCTAAACCTACTATAGCAGCCACCTTTGAAACCCTAAACCTACTATAGCAGCCACCATCGGCCGACTACGACAGCCACCCACTACCCACCAGCCACCATCGGCCCACACCCAGTCGCCACCCACTACCCACCAGCCACCATCAGCCCTCCGCTATCATCTTGACGCAAAAAAAAAAAAAAAAACCCTAAAACGATCTACCCAAACCCTTTGGAATCCTAAAACAACCTACCCATACTCATCAAAACCCTAAAATGACACTGTTCATGCGACTGTTCATCGCAGAACTGTTCACGTCACTGTTCATCAGATACTGTTCACGCGACTGTTCATCGGCACTGTTCACGCGCACTGTTCATCGGATACTGTTCACGCGCACTGTTCATCAGGTACTGTTCATTGCGGCATCTGTTAACGTCAATCTTGCCATTTTCGATCAGAACACTCTATACACTTTTTCTCATCTCGACATCCACCGTTGGCCCTCACCCTGCCCTCGTCGGCTCTCCCCAGCCCTCGTCGGCCCCTGCCCATCCCTCGGCAACCTCTCTTTCGTCGTCACCGACCTCCGGCGGCTCTTCTAATTCCTGATCTCTGTCTCTTGATGCTTCTGTCGCTTGCTTCTGACACTTTGGTATGAGTTTGCCGTTGGTATTTTGTTCTGTTCTTATTTGTGGGCTTATTCGGCTGCCCTACTTTATGTCTGGCTATTTTGGACTTCTCGTTTCTTCTTGGTCTTGTTATTTTACTGCTCTTGTTTGCTGGTGATCGCGGTTTGTTGATGATTGTGGCTGCCTCTGTGTTATTGGCATAGTTTCTGGTTGGTATATTTGCAATGAGCTCTGGCACTGCCTCTGTTTCTAGTTCTAGTACTGTGACTTCCGCTGTTAGTCGTTCTTCCCGGTCTCGTGACAGGTTGTCCATTACCTCTACCTTGTTGAATGGTCGAAATTATGCTGTTTGGGCTAAGGCTGTTGAAGTCTATTATGTCGGGGAGTCCGACTATCATTATCTTACTAATGATCCTCCCGCGGCGACTGCCGCATCATACGGTGCTTGGGTTCCTGCAGATGCTAAGATTCGTGTTGAGCTTTGGAATAGTATGGAGGAAAATATTAAGAATACTCTGGTTTTCTTATCTACTGCGAAAAAAGTATGGATGAAGGTTAAGGAGATGTTTTCTGGGGCTGATAATCTCCGCCAGACTTATGCTCTTCATCAACAATTCTTTTCTCTTGACCTTGGCAACTTATCCTTGGAAGAGTATTATGCCAAGTTCTGTGGTGTGTATGAGGAGCTCAACACTTGTGAGCCTATTTCTTCAGACATTCAGGTTATGGAGCGTCAGCGTGAGCGCTTGCAGGTAGCTCGTTTTCTGTTTGGTTTACCTTCGCCAGCATATGATTCTATCCGGTCCAATCTTTTGGGTGGTAGAGATTTACCTTCTCTCAGTGAGGTGTTCAGTCGTGTCCGTCAGGCCTCTGTTCCTGACTCCAGTGTTGATTTGACCCCTGCTGCCAGCTCAGCTTTGGTTACCACGATTCCTCGTGGTGGTACTTCTTCTCGTGGTTTTGACCGTGGGGGAGGCAGTCGTGGTCCTACTGGCTGTGGATATGGTCGTGATTCTGGTAGCAGTGGTCCGATGCAGTCTGTTGGTGGTCGTGATTCTGGTAGTGGTGGTCGTGGTCGTGATTTTAGTCGTGCTCGTGGTCGTGGGTCTTGTTCCTGCACCTATTGCCATGGTACTAATCATACAGTTGATTTTTGTTGGATTCTTCATGGCCGCCAATCTGCTCATCAGGTTACTATTTTTGAGGATGATGGCTCTGTTTCTGTGCCCAGCTCCATTCCATGAGTTGTTACTATTCCAGAGGATGAGTATCATCGCCTGATTTCCCAGCCGTCCCCTTATGTGCCCTCCTCTTCCACTGCTACGTTCGCTCAGAAAGGCTCCACCTTTGCTGGCCTGGCCTCTAATACTTCGTGGGTTATTGATTCTGGAGCTACCGATCATATGACAGGTCACTCCATCCACCTCTCTGGTTCTCGTCCTCTTGTGAAGTCTTCTAGTGTTGCCTTGGCTGACGGTTCCTCTTCTGACATTGCTGGTTTGGGTTCTGTTATCTTACATTCTTCTCTTACATTAGACTCTGTTTTACATGTTCCTCGTTTTCCCCATAGTCTTATGTCTGTTAGTAAACTTACCCAATCCTTAAATTGTTTGGTTACCTTTTTTTCCTGGTTATTGTGTATTTCAGGATCTCCAGACGGGGAAGAAGATTGGTGGCGGTGTTGAGCGTGGTGGTCTATACTATTTTGACACTGGCGAACGCGAACCTCCTGCCTCTATTGCTTTTCAGGCTTCCGTATCTCCTTATGAACATCATTGCCGTCTTGGTCATCCCTCCCTTCAGACTCTCAAGCAGTTAGTTCCGTCGTGTCATAATCTTCAGTCTTTGCCATGTGAAGTCTGTGAGTTCAGTAAACACCGTCGTGTTTCTTTTCCGCCTAGAGTAGAGAGTCGAGTGTCTCGTTCTTTTCATTTAGTTCACTCCGATATTTGGGGTCCAGTGCGTGTTTCATCACGTGGTGGTTTTCAGTATTTTGTTATTTTTGTGGATGACTATTCTAGGCTTACTTATGTTTATCTCATGAAAAACCGGTCAGACTTGTACTCAATTTTCAAATCTTTTTATATGGAAATAAAGACTCAATTTGATGTTTCTCTTCGTATCTTTCGTTCGAATAATGCTGGTGAATATTTCTATAATGTTTTGTCTGCCTTTTTTGATGAGCATGGTATTCTTCATCAATTTTCGTGTTCTCGCACTCCCCAACAGAATGAGGTTGCCGAACGCAAGATACGACATTTGACAGAGGTTGCCCGAGCTCTTTTAATCCAGCGAACGGTTCCCAAATCCTTTTGGGGCGACGCCATCCTTACTGTCGGCTACCTTGTGAATCGCATGCCCTCCCGCGTTCTTGGGGGCCAGATTCCCTATAGTATTTTGCACCCTAGTTGTTCTTTATATTCTTTACCTCTTAAAATTTTTGGGTGCACGTGTTATGTTCATGCCCTGGATCCCGGCCGCGATAAACTTGATCCTCGCTCTATTAAGTGTGTATTCCTTGGGTACTCTAGGACTCAAAAAGGTTATAAGTGTTATTCTCCCACTCTGCATCGCGAGTTTGTTTGTGCTGATGTTACGTTTCATGAGTTGATACCCTATTTTCCGTCTTTGCTTCATGCGGATCCGTCTGAGTATATGCATATTTTGGTTCCTTCCGGGCAACCTCAAAAGCAGCACCCCCCGATGCAGGTATATGTTCGCCGTGTCAAAGCTGCACCACCACCCCCTCCGCCTACCGCTGAGTCTTCTCCTCCGTTGCGAGATCCGCCTCCACCTCCTTTAGCCCCTATTGCTCCACCTTCTCCTCCCATTGCTCTTCGTAAAGGTATTCGCACTTGTACTATCTCTCATCCTATTGCTAAATTTGTATCTTATGATTATCTGTCCCCCACCTTTCGTGCTTTTACTGTCTCTGTTTCCTCTGTCTTTGTTCCTAAAACTGTTCAGGAGGCCTTATCTGTTTCTGAGTGGCGGACAGCTATGGAGGAAGAGATCTCTGCACTCCATGATAATGGGACTTGGGAGTTGGTTCCTCTACCCTTTGGCAAATCCACTGTGGGGTGCCACTGGGTATTCACTGTGAAATATCATCCTGATGGGTCTGTTGAGCGTTACAAAGCTCGCCTTGTTGCTAAAGGCTACACTCAGACTTATGGTGTTGACTATGTTGAAACTTCTTCCCCGGTTGCAAAGCTTGGTTCTGTCCGTCTCCTTATTTCTCTTGCAGCCAACTTTGGCTGGCCCTTATTTCAATTGGATGTCAAGAACGCTTTTTTACATGGCAATCTTCTTGAGGAGGTTTATATGGAGCAACCACCTGGGTTTGTTGCTCAGGGGGAGCGTTCTCAGGTATGTCGTCTTCGTAAAGCTCTTTACGGGCTTAAATAGTCTCCCAGGGCCTGGTTTGGAAAATTCAGTGATGCAGTTTTGAAATTTGGTATGCATCGATGTCAGTCTGATCATTCTGTTTTCTCTCTCATATCTCCTCGAGGCAAAGTGTTATTGATTGTGTATGTCGATGATATTATTATTACGGGTGATGACCAAAGAGGTATTGATGCGTTGAAGGTCTTTCTGCAGAGTCAATTTCATACTAAAGACTTGGGTAGATTGCGATACTTTTTAGGTATCGAGGTGGCACGATCTAAAGATGGTATTAGTTTATCACAAAGGAAATATGTGCTGGATATCTTAGATGAGACTAGTTTGTTGGGGACAAAACCTGTCGATACCCCTATGGATCCTAATGTCAAACTATGCATTGATCAGGGGGAGGCAATGTCTAGTCCTGATCAATATCGCCGTTTGGTTGGTAAACTGAATTATCTCACTATTACACGTCCTGATATTTCATTTGCAGTGAGTATCGTGAGTCAGTTTATGTCTGCTCCTCATGTGCCACATTGGGAGGCTGTTCTTAGAATTGTCAAGTATCTCAAGTCTCATCCTGGACGTGGTCTATTTTATAGAGCTAATGGTCATTTGCGTATTGAGGCCTTCACTGATTCTGATTGGGCAGGAGGCCCGTCTGACAGGAGGTCAACCACTGAATATTGTGTTTTTCTTGGTGGCAATCTTGTTAATTGGAAGAGTAAGAAACAGACCGTGGTTGCACGGTCTAGTGCAGAGGCAGAATACAGAGCCATGGCTCACACCACATGTGAGATTGTGTGGGTGCGATCTTTTCTTGAGGAGATAGGATTCCATGTGCAATTGCCTATGAATTTGTATTATGATAACCAAGCAGCAATTCACATTGCATCCAACCCTGTATTTCATGAGCGGACTAAGCATATCGAAGTTGATTGTCATCTGGTGCGAGAGAAGTTGACTGGTGGTGTTATAGCAACTCCTTTCGTGTCTACAAGTGCTCAATTGGCCGACATATTCACCAAGTCATTGTTTAAACCCCGGTTGGAGATGTTATGTGACAAGCTGGGTTTGTGTGATATCTATTTCCCAGCTTGAGGGGGAGTGTTGGAATACTAGTATACTCATATACTAGTATATTGTGTTTAGTCCCACATTGCTTATTTACATTATGTAATGAACTATCTCCTTATATAAATAAATGATTATGTGTGAAGGTAAAAATAACCTTACACACTTTTTCCTCTCCAAACAACAGAAACTAGTAGTTCTTAAAAGTTTAAACGAGAGCTAAAAAGCCAATAAAAAAGCTTTGTAGACATGAGTTTTAAGACTAGCAAATTGAGGAGCAAAATTGGTTAATGAAATGCAAACCTGAATGGATATTAGCAGAAACGAAAGTAGTAAATGAAACAGCTTTAAAAGGAACATGAAATATGTTTGGGAGGTTGGATTTGGCAGAAGTAGAGAAGATAACAAGGATCTTCACCTTTTCTACCAAAAGGTTCAACGACCATACAGAGTGACGCTGTGACTTTGTAAAGAGTGAGATCAATGATCATATGAGAGTAAGGTAGAAAATTGGCAGCTGAACCTTGACTTGACGGTCATTGGTTTACAAAAAACTGTTTTGAAGATGTCGAAAGAAAGGTAGAAGAGTCCACTTTGATGACCTTCATGAGAGAACTAATATTTCCTAGAAACACATGAAAACCATTAACGTGCTACATATTGATTTAGTTTATGAGGGTTGCTTTACCTTCAGCCTCAGGAGGACATCTTAAAATATTGATTGAGAACTTAAAACTAAAGAGTATTTGTCCAACACTGGCAACCTACTCCTCAGTAGGGTGAGTTAAAACGTTCAAGTTCTTGAACCTGTGCACACATGTACCCTTAGTATTCTACATTGAGAGGTTTTCCTAGAACCACTAAATTAGTATGTACCCTGAGGATTATTGTTCTTTCTCCTTTACTTCCTTCGAGTCAAATATCTGTGACCATTCTTTTTCTATAGAGCATATGAAATTCTTTGGCGTGCCTCAACATTGAGTTAACATAGAACTCAAGGGAAATTTAGGACTACAATTTCTTTTCTTTTTGGGCTTCTTGCTATCAACGGCTCCATAAAATCAGCTGAAGTGCGAACCAAGAGATTAACAACTCTTGTAGGCTATGTCCGCCCAATTATAGCAGAAAATTTCTCATAACACCACTAAATAAAACGATCATGAGTATAATACTCCAGCAAGTACGAATATGGAAGTGTTACCAATTTCAGAAAGAAGGGACACCCTTTTTTACTACGTCAAATTTGGATAAATACCAAACCAATATCTGATTAAGGCTTTTATTGTCAAAAACATATCATAGGGTAAATTTTCACACTCCCTTTTTTCCGATGGGTGCACTCCATTTCTTATCCTTTAGTGAAACTTTTATGAGTAATTTTCACACTAAAAGACAAAATGTGGGGTGCATTATTCAAAAAGTGAGTGTGAAAATCATTTCCAAAAAATATAGTAGTATTATTACAGATACATGACAAAAAGGAACTTCAACCCCAAAAGCATCTGCACTCTTAACCAAAACCAACCCTCTCCCTCTCTCTCTCTCTCTCTCAAACACACACACTACAGTGTGTAGTGTGTGTGTTTGAGAGAGAGAGGGAGAGGGAGAGGGTTGGTTTTGGTTAAGAGTGCGGATGCTTTTTGGTCCAAAGGGAGAACATGAATGGTGTGTCATGCCAAATGTATGAACCAAATTTGAATTGAAAGAATAAATTACACACAAGGCCGAATAGTAGTAGATGAGAGAGATAGAGGTAACTTTGGTTAAGATTACAGATACTTTTAGTACTGAAAAGCAATCAGCAATGGCGTGAAACACCTAAATGGAAAAGAGAGAGGTAATTTTGGTTAAAATTACAGATACTTTTGGTACTGAAAAGTAAACAGCAATGGCGTGAAACACCTAAATGGAAATCACAGTACGGTTATCCGAATCAACAATCGACACGTATAGCCCCCACCTGCTCTTTGCCATTTCATTTTCATTTTTACCAACAGCCAAAAAAACTCAGGATACATGACTCGAAACAAGGTTTCTTCAATTGCTTCTATAATTCGAACTCATTCAAATTCAAGAAATAAAAGAGCTAAACAGATGCGATGATTGTCAACAATCGAACTGACCGAGATCACCATTTTATTTTTACCAAGACAAAGAAAATAAACCCTTGTCTTCTTTTCGGTGTTGATTAGAAAATCTGGGAAATCAAAACTCCATTAAGAAAAACGTTTTCCAACATTTTCCTAGCAACCAAACAGATCATGAATTCAAGAACCAAGTGACTTACCAGCCTCTCAGGTGCCCCTCAAATGATGGGTTACGTTCGAAACTTCGTTTAAAGAACCCAACTCTACCATCAACAAGCCCTTTCCCTGTAGTCTTCAAAAGGGTATTCTGTAACAACTCCTTTACGATTATCGGGTTCGATACAACCCCATAAATCTTCTCCGAAAAGTTCTTTTGCGGCAACCATGAACGTGAAGCGGCGGCGAAGTGCGAGGAGAAATGGCGAAGTTGATGGGTGGGGGAGAATGTGGTGAGGTGATTTGGGTTTGTTTTGGAGAGATGGGGAAGGGTTTTTGAGCAGATTGATTGAATGGTGGGAGTGGTGTTAGAGTGGTTTTTGAGCAATTCTGAGCCTCGTTTGAGAGACAGTAGTCTCTGCATTGTGAGGGATTCAACAGTTCTGAATTACACCTCTCTCTCTTATTTAGAGGAGGGTAAATTATGGTGTACATGAAAGATTTCGGCCTCCTTTGAGAGACGATACATGAAAGATGTGGGGGCGACTATTCGCAGTCCCGTATTTTTTTCTTTAGTACGTTAAATTTTTTTAACTAATTACAACATGAACCATAATGCAAAATGACCTATTGACCCTTATACCTATACATGAAATGATCTATATGCCCTTATGAACAAAACCCCTAAATTATCTTCTTTCCCCTCCCCCTAAATCATCATTCACTTTTTTTTTTAAAAAGCACGCACCAGGCGACCTCCCGGTTCTTCATCTCTCTTCTCCTGTTTTTCTCTTCTCCTCCCCCTGTTCTTCATCATTCTCCTATTCTTTGTTGTTATGGTGTCTAGGTTTACAAAACTTAGTTTTTCGATGTATCTGATCCAAATAGAATAAAATAAATAATTTCGGTAGCTAACCACCGTAAAATATTACCATACTCGACAGTTAGTTACCGAAATTGATATACATTTTCAGCATCCAATTACCGAAATATATGTTTCTTGTTTTTGTTATATGCATTTCTGACATGTAGTTACCAGAATATAATCTTGTTTTCAACAGCTATTTACCGAAATGTATGTATGATTTTCGTATATAATAGTTTGGCAGTTGTTTACCGAAGGTTGAACATATTTTCGACATGTAGTTACCGAAATATAATCTTGTTTTCAACAGCTATTTACCGAAATGTTATGTATGTTTTTCGTTTATATAGTTTGACAATTGGTTACCGAATTTTGTACATATTTTGTACATGTTATTACCGAAAGTGATCTAATTGTTGTTATTGTGTGTGTGTGTATATATATATATATATATATGTATGTATATACTCACAGAGAGAGAGAGAGAGAGAGAGAGAGAGACTGACAAACAAAGAGAGAGAGAGAACGACACTTTGAAGGGAGACGGTGGTGCGGCGGTGGTGTTCTGGCAGGAGTGGCAGTGGTGCGGTGGTGGCTATAGAGGTGGAGGTAGTGGCTATGGAGGTGGAGGTAGAGGTGGTGGCAGTGGGTAGGGTGGGAGTTAAAGTGTATTTTTTGAGAGGGGAATGATATAATGGAAAGATCAGGTACATTTAATGGATTATATAGAGAAATTATTTTTTTAAATATTGAAAATGGGCTATGTGATGTAATGCGCTAAGGGAGAAAATACAAGACTGCGAATAGTCACCCCCAAAGATTTGGGCCTCTCAACGCAAAATTACCAATCTTGAAAAAATAAAGGGTAAATTATAGGTAACCCCCTCAAGTTTTGCCTCGTGGACACTTTACCCCTCTAACTTTTTTTTGGCACTTAACCCTCTCTAAGTTCTAACTTATGGAAATACTACTTCTGTTTGCCATCTGTTACAAATTGAATGGAAAATGGTCATCCGCCCTGTCATTTGAAAACTAGAGATGTCATTGCACTTATTTGGTAGTGGAGGTGTGACAGCCTTGGGATGGCCGATGTGCATTTTGGAGAAGAATTGAGTGGATCTTCGGCCGAAGAAATCGGAAGGAAGATCCGATTGAGAGGGAAGGGACAAAGAAGTGAAACTAAGTAGGAGATGGGGCGTGGGGGCAGCATCGTCATTTGGCGGCATTCCGAGGTGCTGGAAGTCTAGATGGTCCTCTGGAAAGAGATAGATTGTGGGAGGAGGAGGGGGAATAGGGTTGGTGATGGGTTTAGCAGCGGTTTTGAAGGTGGTGGTGGGTTTGTTCCCAATGGTCATCTCTCTCTCTCTCTCTCTCTCTCTCTCTCTCTCTACGAAAACCAATTAGATTCTAATCAATATGCTTGACGGATTCCTAAACCTAAAATAACGAGTTGCCCTAAGCGTAAGATGGAGACCGACGTAGTACAATATCAGGTAAGACCGGAGTCGAATCCACAGAGACGGTGATGTGTGCTGACTTAAAAACTCGGGTTGTTAAAATTCAAACTGGCTCTTAGGTAGCCCACCCGTTGTAGTTTGATGTAGAAATTAACTAAAACTAAGAAATTGTTTATTTTTTTTCAAATAATTAAAAAGAAGGTACGGTCGTAAGGTTCATAATACTCGCAACCGGCCCAAACCCATATGCTCCAATCGGTGTTCTTTAAAACGTTTGACTTTAGGCTAAAAAAGATACTCCGTAAGATGCGAACACTTACGGTCACCATTTACTCATGCGCAGCGGAGAATGAGTTTTGGAACCCATTCTCCCGTTCACATGGGCTCCAACAATGCCCCGGTTCGTTTACAGGAAGTATTTTATCAATCTAAAATTATTTTTTTAAATTTTTTATTTCAAAATAAGAGCATAATGCATCCGATCCGGCCACGGTATGCTAATCACCCTGCGACCCTACCTTGATGACTACTCACTCATCATTAAGCAATAAACAAAAAAACCCTAGATTGAAACATGCTTTTATTGCTCGGATTAAAAGAAAAAAAGAACGATACCAAGGTAACAAAAACCCACGAACAACTTTAATAAAGAGCAAAAATCCAAAAGAGTTACTGTAATATGAGTACTTGAACAATCGTCAAAAACTTAAAGGAAAAAAAGCTCTGGAAAAAGAAACAACGTAAGTAAAAAATTGCTACAAAATTCGAACCCTAAAAACGGAGTTTTTCCAAGTATTTATACATGACCCCTCAAATCTGGAATTAAAAACGACAAAACTATATTTTTTTCCTGTTGTGACCCTTGGTATCAATACAGCCTAGGCCTGTATCGATACCCGTTTCTCTGTCCTGCCTTTGCTTCACTTTGTATCGATACAGCTGAGGGCTGTATCGATACCACCTACCTTAATGGTCAATTCTCGAGCGTTGCTCCAATGACGTCACCCGATGCCTCACGCCTCCGCTTTGACTCCCACGGCGACGTCCAACCCAACCTCAAGGCCTCGCATTCCAATCTTGGCGCAAAATCCACCTTATTACCTGCAAAAATAACAAAAATACAAAAACAAAGCAAAACACGGCATTAAGTGAAAAATGGAATAAAACGTGCCTCTAACGCACTAATTCGCCCTACTTAGGCGCTCACATCTCCAATATCACGCACCTATCACAGTACAATACCCCAAAATTAGTATCCCAGATCTATACTCACGTGATTTCGGCCTTGGTCGTGAAGACGACAATGCCAAAACCCTAGCGAAGGATTTCCGTAGCAGAGCCGTAGGGTTTGTTTCAACTTGGTGCTATTGTTGGGGAAGCACTACGTAAGGCATAGGGTTAATTTGTTTAAACTTGTTATTAAGGAATGGTGATGCATTGCTCAGTTCTTCTTCCATGAGAGAGAAAGAGAGAGAGGTACCATGATGGCTGCTGCTGGAGCCACCAATCGTGTATGCAACTGAAGATTGGGTTTGTGCCTAGTAACTGGGTAAAAGTTTTTACAAAGAGGGCAAAATAGTAACTTCCATTCTCTCCGTTACGGAAGTTAGTGGGTTAAGCATTTTCATTAGTTAAAGGGGGTTAAGTGCCAAAAAAATAATTTGAGGGGGTAAAGTGTCCACAAGGTATAGTTTGAGTGGGTTAACTATAATTTATCCAAAAATAAATGCTTTGTTTGATTTTCCTCTTCCTTTTTTTTTTACGGTTTCGTCATTCGTTTTTTTTTTTTTTTTTTTTGTGATTTTTTACTTATTTTTGACTAACTGGATGTATAAGCATACTTCTATTCAAAAAATGAAAGAATTTGTTAAAATGTTATAAATAATTAACTAAAGACGAAAAATATGCAAATCTATAGAATTTTTTTATTAAAAAACAATCAAACAAAATGAAAATAACCACCGAGGATTAGTTCAAGCGGTGGAAACTCCGAACTTGATTGGATAAAGCCCAAGTTCGAGGAGTTTTTCTATGGTACACCAAAATGTTTTGGTGTATGATAAGTATTTTATATGGAGTGATAGAATACTTACGTTGCACTAAAAAATTTACCACTTTATATGAATTTTACAACTCTATATGAAAATACGTACCATTGTAACTGAAATAGTTACCACAACTCACCTTTGGGATACCATACACCAAAAAATTGGTGTACCATAGTCTGACTCTCGAGTTCAAGTCTCCATAGTTCATAATTGGGACTAAACATGCTCTTAATTAAATTCACAAAGTGGGACCTTAATTTTTGCTTGCGACCTAATTGTGTGTCGTAATAAGAATGCCCCAAGCGTAGGGTTAGGTCAGTTGAAAACATAATACCCGAAAATTTGGGGTCGAATCCACAAGGAGCACACCCATAACTTGATTGAAAATTCGCTTTGTGTAGAGATTTAGCGTTAGGACCGCTAACCAAAGTTCGGCGTTGAGGCGGCCAACTGAGAGATTTAGTTAAATGGCTACTTAACCTAACTACGACTTTGTAACTGGAGATTAAAACTAAAGGCTAGGTTTAGGGATAATCAACACCCATAACACAAGGATAAACGTGATTCTTCTCTTTTTGACAAGGATGTTAAGCATGGTTAGGGTTTTGAGATATTTTGACAAACACTTGGAAGGACATAGCTTCAAGTATCATATGTGGCAAGTAGTCTAACCATTGTCTACATATGATCAAAGAGGTTAACACCTCCGAGTTTTGATACATAAAAATAACTCAAACACAAGCTTAAACTAGAAAATGAAGATTAAAGGGAGAAGAACAAGAAATACCATTGGTTACAGGATACTAACCATCCTACAACCTAACCTTACTAAACTACTCATACATATCAAAAGAAGACATGAAATAAGCAAGGGTAAAGACAAGATTAAAACTAAACATTGATAATATTCGAAATAAACACAAGATCCTCGAAGAGGAGAGAATTTCTTACAACTTTAATGAAGACGGAAAGCTTCGAAAGTAATTAGATCGTACATAAAATCCCTCCTCAAGACATGAATGAGGAGAGAGTGAGAGCTCCTTTAATAGAGGTAGAGAGAGAAAGTGCAAGAGTAAAGATAACCTAACAAAACGAGGCTTAAAGGTATTTATAGCCCCTCAAAGTTGTGTTAAAAAAGTCCTAAATGCCCGTGGAAAGTTGTAAAGTCGGTAGAATTTCGCAGATTTTTTCCAAGATGTACCAGTATCGTAAAATCCCAGTACTGGTACAGGTCTTGTTCGTGGCAATTTCGGACAGGTGTACAGGTACAGCAAATCCTCAGTACCGGTATAGCTCTGGCAGACTGCTTCGGAAATGTTTTCTTCCTTCCAACAGCCCCTTTGACGTCCCAAGCACTCATCGACACTTCTTTACACGCTCCTTGGGACTCGGTGGCGGAATGCCATGTGGCCTTGGACACTTGGATACTTTCGGGAGTCATCCTTGGCGTTCAAAAATGCCTTATTTCCATGTTTTACCTGAAACTCACAAAAATACCTCTATGCAAAATCATTCAAAATAAGTGAGTTATGCACGTGAATGTGACAAAATAGAAAGAGATAAGCTCCATTATTTACACTATTTAGGGTTTATCAATTTTGGTCCCAGCACAAGTGCGATGAGGTTTTTCGTAAAAGTGTGATAGGCAAAATAAAAATGCCAACCCAAAATGCAATTTTCGATGATTAGACTCTTATTTTAAAAGAATAACATTTGAGTCCTCAACTCAGGAAAATTCTACAACCATATCCATTTTAGAGCATCCACATTAGTCTTTTAAAATTTTTGACCAAATTCGACCTTAAAAGTCACCCTAGGGAAAATTTTACTATAACCATATCCATTCAGTGGTTTGGGTTGGTTTTGGAGAGACAGGGAAGGGTTTTTGAGCAAATTGACTGAATGGAGGAAGTGGTGGTAGAGTGATTTTTGACCAATTCTGAGCCTTGTTTGAGAGACAATAGTCTCTGAATTGCGAGGGATTTCAACAGAATTGAAATGGTTATCTACGATCTTACATAGTCTCTCTCTCCCTTGTAGAAGAGACCATGGAAGATTGGTAGATTTGCTAAGAAATAGGCCCATGAAGGGGAGTTAGTTTGGATGATCTGGAGGGATTCCAAAAAGGGGAATGTGGTTTTGCTTGTAACCAACTTTTATAAGCCATTCGACCTATCCTGAAATGATGCGTTGTGCTGGATGCACCCTTTTAATTCCCAAGGCCCTATTTGCTTAGGAGCTTAAATTCTAAGAGATTAGAAATATTTGAGCCAAAATTGCTATTGAATAGTACACTCTTTTTTTTTTACCTACTTTAATCCCACACCAATACTATTTATTATTATAATGTTAATTTTTTAGACGGTTTATATATTAAAAAATATGATTAAAAAATTAAGTTGTTCAATTTTCAATCCTTTTAAACCGGTGCAAAAATTTTATTTTTTTGATCATTTTATAAAGGGTCATAATTAATTTTTGTTTTCCAAGGGCTCTCATAATCAAGTTTCTATTCTGTGGGTCCCTATAAAGAGCAAATACTTAATTATGATACACCCAAATTAATTATGACCCTTTAGGATAAAATGATTAAAAAAAAAATTCACACCGATTCAAACCAAACCAAACCGAGCCTTAAGTCCCAATCACTTGGGGTTGGCTACATGAATTCTTTTTCCTCCATTGAGTTCTGTCAAAAGCCATTTGTTCACACAAACCTACTATACTCATATCGTTGCGTACTACAGCATCTAATGTCAATTTAGGTCTATCCCTCCCCGTAGCATTGCTACCCAAAACTATCATATCTGCTCTCTTAACTACTGCATTTCCTGGTCTACAGTAGACATGTCCAAACCATCTTAACCTATTTTTTCTCAACTTCTCTTCTATAGGTGTACACCTACTATCTCACGAACCGTTTCATTTTTAATCCTGTCTCTTCTAGTCTTACCACACATCCACCTCAACATTCTTATTTCTGCTATACTCATCTTGTTCACCTGTTTTTTCTAAATAGGCCAGCATTCTGTCCCGTAAAGCATCGTTGGTCTAATGGCAGTTCCATAGAATTTTCTCTTCAATTTTATGGATACCCTTTTGTCACACAGCACTCTAGTAGCGCTCCTCCACTTGAGCCACCCCACTTGAATCCTATAGGTCACATCATCGGCAATCTCTCTATCTCTACTAATGAGTGATCCTAAGTATCTAAAATGATCACTCTTAGGTATCTCATGGTCTTGAATCATCACTCTTTTTTCGTGCACACTGTTGGTACCACTAAACTTGCACACCATATACTCAGTTTTACTCCTACTTATTTGAAAGCCCTTTGACTCTAATGCTTCCCTCCAAATTTCTAATTTTGTATTAACACCTCTAGCGGTCTCATCTACGAGAACAATGTCATCTGCAAATATCATACACCATGGGATATCCTCCTGAAATTGTCTAGTCAATTCATCCATAACTAAGGCAAAAAGGTATGGGCTTAGGGCTGACCCTTGATGCAATCCTACAGTGATTGGGAATTCACTTGTTTCCTCTACTAATGATCGAATGGTAGTGACGGCACATTCGTACATGTCTCTAATCACTTCGATATACTATTTGGCCACTCCCTTTCTCTCCAGAACCCACCATATGATGTCTCTAGGCACCCTATCATAAGCCTTTTCTAAGTCTATAAAAATCATATGGAGATCCTTCTTCTTTGCGCTATGTTTTTCTACCATTCTCTTTAATAAGTAGATAGCTTCCATGGTTGATCTTCCAGGCATGAACCCAAACTGTTTCTCTGACACCGTAGTCATCATCCTTAAGCGATGCTCAATATCTCTTTCTGATAAGCACCCGTGAATATAATGTAGGGTGCGCTAGTGTCTAGTTTTAGTTTAACTTAATTATTAATTAGTTATTGTTAACGTTGTTTGCTTGTAGAATGATCTAGTTTTGTTTTGTAGGTAAATCGCCAAAAAAACAGGAGTTTTCGAGGCATAAGAACATGTCATTGCCCGAGCAGAAGCTGATTTGCTCGAGCAGAAACAGATTTGCCCGAGCAGAACCTGTCATTGCCCGAGCAGAAGCAGATTTGCCCGAGCAAGAGGAAGGCAGCCAAGGCAGAATTCTGAGCTATTGAGCTCGGCATCGATGGGATGCCATATATTACATCGATGCCGAGCCCCTTAGTGGTCCAGCCCCTTAGCTACCTCGGCATCGATGGGATATATTGTGTTACATCGATGTCGAGCCCCATAGTAGAGCATTCTAAGGCCGTGGCCATCGATGCCGAGGGACTTAAGAGCGAATTTTCTGAACATCTTGGAAATATTCCAGACGCGGATCCCCGGAGTATAAAAGCTTATGTCATTATTTTGTACAAACAAGTAGCATAGATTCAATAGTACAATTTTCTAGATCTAGATTAGATTTCATTGCAATTCAAATTGTTCTTGACTGTTCTTCATTTTCAGTTTTTAAATATTTCAATTTTTATCTTTAGTTGTTAGTTTTTAACATTGTCGCTTTAATTAAAGTTGTTTATTTTCTCCCGATCTATCTTAGTCTCTAGTTTAATTCAAGTCTTGTTATTTCATTATGTTAAGTAGATTTTCACTTGCTCCTATCTCTCTAGATATGAGTAAGTAGTTTCCAAGGTTAGGTCATGGGATGATTAGCATCTCATGGCTCGGGCGAAAATTGCATTTTGCACCCAATAAAATTTTAAACTTTGATTTGAAAATTGATGTGGGGTTCGGGTTTATTTGATAAATTACCGAGGTGTTAACCTCTTTGATCATGTGTAGGTGGGAGTATCGCCTACCCACCACACATGATACTTAGAGCTCTTTCGCTCGAGGTATTTGCCAAATGAATTCTAGAGCTAGCTTGGTTCTCAAATCATTTTATCTTCCGATTTGAGAGCTATAATCAAGTATCTTAAATTGTGTAGTTGGGTGAAGAGTGTGATCTAGCTCGAGTCTTGGGTGCTAATAATTCCTAGACCTAGCCTATCTTTTCTTTAGTTAATTCGTTTTTAAATTTAGCCTTTTATTTCACCGTTTAAAGTAAAACAAAGTTTGCTGTCTAAAAGCCGAAAACCCTTACTTGCATCTACAAATCCGATCAAGCCATATAATTATTCCCTTGGGTACAATCCCGGATTTTCAATTTATTATGCTTCAATCGACGTGTTATTTACCCTACGCTTGGGGCATTATTCCACATTATCTTGGAGAACGAAGCACTTTCCCACAACTTCATCGTATGACTCATCAATTTAATACTTCTATAGTTGTTGCAGCTTTGAATATCCCCTTTATTCTTATAGATAGGTACTAGAGTGCTCCTTCTCCATTCGTTGGGTATCTTCCTTGTCATAATAATTTTGTTAAACAACTTCGTCAACCAAGTCACCCCCAGGTCACCTAGACTTTTTCACACTTCAATAGGGATACCATCTGATCCTAAGGCCTTACCCGGTTTCATCCTTTTCAAAGTTTTGGCCACTTCGAACTTTTGTATTCTCCGATAAAATTCATATTCTATATTCTCGCTAGGTACATACTCTTCCTTCCCACCAAAGCTTCCTTCATGTTTCTCATTTAACAACTTTTCGAAATACGACTTCCATCTATCCTTGATCCAACACCACCGAATTAATATCTTTTATACACTTAACTTGAGAAACGTCTTTAGCTCTTCTTTCGCAACTTGGCAAATTTATAAATAACTTTTTCTCTATCTTTACTCTCGAGTCTAGCGTAGATATTCTCATAGGCTCTTAACTTAGCATCTCTAACAGCTTTCTTAGCTTCCTTGCTAGCTTGCTTATAACCTTGAAAATTTTCCTCATTCCGGTCTTTTTGCCACTTTTTAAAGCGTTCCTTCTTGGCTTTTACCTTGGTTTGAACCTCGTCATTCCATCACCATGTCTCCTTAGAAATTGGATCTTTTCCGTTCGACTCCCCGAGAACTTCTCTCGATATTCTTCTAATATCGTCAGCTATGGTATTCCACATATTGTCACTATTTTCTTCCATTCCCCACTATACTTCTTGAGACATTCTTTCCTTGAATACCCCTAGTTTCTCTCCTTTTAGGCCCCACCATTTAATTCGTGGGCATCTAGTTTCCATCCTCCTTCTAATATTCCCCTTGAGACTAATATCTAACACCATAAGTCTATGTTGTGCCACTAGACACTCTCCGGGAATAACCTTACAATCCTTACATGTCAAGCGGTCCGTACCTCTAGCAAGAAAGTAGTCAATTTGGCTTCTATTGGCTCCGCTCTTAAAGGTAATTAAATGCTCTTCTCGCTTCCTATAGAGGGTATTTCCCACTATAAGGTCAAAAGTTACTGCAAAATCTAAAATCCTCCGACCACCTTTTTAATAACCCGGATCCTTAAGCACCACGATATTAAAAAGACCACGGTCTATCTTTTATTCCAATTTTTTTTTACAATTTATAACTATCTCTAAAATAAATAAACAACACCCACTCTCTCAGCAACTCGGACGAACCCGCCAACCAACCTGCAAGCTGGAGTCCAAAGGACCCCAGGAGTGTGTGAGACATAATAACGTGTACAATATCAATATCAAATAAACTGCACAACGTCAATCACCACGTATAACACCAACCACGAATATAACACGTTCCACATAAAAGAAACCACATATCCGGTCCTCCTCGGTATATGACGGGCGACGTACCACCTCACTAGCCTCACCACAGCCCATTGGCCAACATGTCTTTTAGCATAGCTTATTAGCCTTGTCACTCTGTCGCATACCAAACAGTTCCACGATATACAGTCACCACACATAGCACAATCAACAAGAACCCAACATTAATATTGTACGAGAAACATGTATCTCACACTCACCCTCACTCGGATCCCACAACAACGTTGAATTCCATAACCCATCAACCCTTTTCTTGGTTTTCCTCTCAAAGAACCTTACTGATTACTCTTAAAAAGGCAACCAACTAAAGGAGTAATACTTATATACAAAACTATACTATGCCTGACCCAGCCAAAGCCACGTCCCATGCATGACTAAGCTTACAGAATTGTTACAGCTAGGATGCTATTCTTCCCATGGCTACACGTGTCACCAACTAGGGTCCAAAGACATACTATAAAATACTCATCTTTGTCTCCCAATTAACTACATCACCATCTTTTTTTTTCTTTTTTTTTTTAAATACGGGGTGCTTCTCTTAAGTACGTGTCTAATAAGGAAAAAGGGAAAAAAAATAAGAACAGAACAGTTGGTGGGTGCAACCTCGGTGGGGTTGGGCCGGGGTGGTGTTTTCACGCATAATTATATGTATGAACAGCTTGTGGTTTGTTGTAAATAATGATGTGGGACGGGTCGTACACTTTAATTTCTACGTTGTGGTGCTTGAAATTTCAGGTCGTTATAACCTTCGTTAAGGTCACTAAAACCAAAGCCACCATATACCTTCTCATACCCTTGCTTATGCACTCCCACATGGCCATTGAAATCGCCTTCTATAAATAGTTTCTCCCCAAAAGGTATATCTTGAACCACGTCATCCATATGCTTCCAGAATTGCTCTTTAGTGAGATCATCCAAACCTACTTGGGGTGCATAAGCACTAATAATATTAACTATGCTCCCTTCGATCACAAGCTTAACTAAAATAATCCGATCTCCTTTCCTCGTGACTGTAACTACCGAATCTTTTAGGTGTTTATCTACTACGATACCTACTCCATTTCTATGTCTATTCTTACCCGTATAGTAGAGCTTATAACCTGTGTTCTCTATTTCCCTAGTTTTCTCCCCTACCCACTTAGTTTCCTGAAGACAAGTTATACTAATCTTCCTCCTAAGCATGGTGTCAACTAGCTCCCTAGTCTTACCCGTTAATGTCCCTATATTCCAAGTTGCTAAATGAGTCCTATAATCTTGGGCTAGCTTCTTTACTCGTGCTCGTTCAGGTACACACGGGAACCCTTGCTCACTTATCACCACACCCGGACGCCAGTGTGGCGCCCCTTGCACATTTTTCGAAGCACCCAAAGGCAGGCACAACGCGTCGCTTAAAGGGAACGCCCTAGCATGTTTCGTTATCATATTTAGATTCATATCATAGAAATCTGACGGGTTTTTTTACATACTGGCTGTCAGCTACCTAACGCGCAACCCTCCTCCTTTATCCGGGCTTAGGACCGGCTGGAGAATAAAGATAAGGCTCTAAGCACAAATCAGGTGGAGTTTGATTCACACCTATTCAAATGGATTAAAAATTGGAGCACTTAATTTTTTTTAACCATATTTTTTGATATATAAACAGTCTAAAAAAATTAACATTATAACAATAGAGAGTAGATAAAATAAAGAGTATTGATGTGGGGTTGAAGTAGGTAAAATTGAAAAAATGTACTGTTCAATAAGCAATTTTTGCTCAAAATGTTGCTAACCTGTAGTACATGCTCTTAGGATTTAAGCTCCCAAGCAAACAGGGTCTTGGGGACTTAAAACTTAAAAGGGTGTATCCACCACAGGTCCACAGGCCAAAAAGGGCATTGTTTTGGGACACAGCACACAGCCCGACACGGAAGGGCCAGCACGGCCCCCGGTCCCCCATGGGTCATGATTTGCACTAGGTTTTTCATAACTGCCATTAACAGCCAATTCCATTCAATGAATGGTTAGTTGGGTGGCTCAAGGAGGAGCCAAGCACGGACGTGATTTGGGATTCCATTCTTATTATGTGGTGTGGCCGATTTGGTGTACTAGAAATAATGCTTTGTTTAGTAATGAGCCTCGTGATATAGCTAAAGCTTTAGCATCTTTTGCAGGACTCAAAGGTACTTGCAGGAAAGGAGCTGTTGAAAATTCTGATGCTCAATCTCGCCCCGCGTTTGGTTGCGGTTCTGTTGTAGGCAAATGTGTTCCTATCAGGTCACTTTGTTCTCAATATTTCAGGAACGGGCGGTACACCGGAGGATTGGAGGCCTTGTGTTTTTGTTACGGATGGGACCTGGAGAAAGGAGCTGTGTTGTGGTGCGGCAGCGTGGGTACGTAATATTGGAAAGCAGTGCGAGTGCAGTCCCAATTAAGCAAGTAGAGGTGGTGGATGCATCTTCAGCAATCATGGTGGAGATTAAGGCTGGAATTCAAGTGCTCCTTCGGGCTATGCCGGCCAACAACGTCGCTGAAGTGTGTCTTCACATCGATAGTGAAGTTTATGTGAAAGGCTAGGTTTAAGGATCCTCATGTGTCTAGTATTTGTTTGCAAATTGCTCTGTTAGACTTTTGTCATTTATGATTAACTTTTAATCAGTCCGGATTCAATACGGGATCTCGGATTTTGTGTAAAATGTGGACTATTCTCGCCAATAGATCTTTCGCGAATCTGAGCCATTCAAAACACAATCTAACGGCTGAGATCATGATCCACATTTTACACAAAATTGGAGATCCCGGAGATCTGCCGTGATCTTTCAATTATGTTAAGGTTGTAAAAGTAGCAAGAACTGAAGTGAGAGCTGCTCAGAAGTTGCTAGGGCGGCTCTTGCTTTACTGTAATATTTATATTTATATATATATATATATATATATATATATATATATTTTAATGAATGTGTTGTTTTGTTGGTAAAAAAACAGCTAAGACCCCATTCCACTAATACGTATTTTACTTTTAGAAAAAGTAGACGTTTTGTTTTTATCCAATTTTTTTTTTCATGTTTATTAATTTTGCGCCAAACTTTTGTGAATTATTTGATCCATCGAAACGAATCGGAAAAATAATTTATTTTGTTTTACCCAAATATTTTGGAAAATAACCACTTTCAAGTATAAAAAAAAAACGGTAATTTTTTTTACTTAAAAGTGGTTATTTCTTGAAATATTTAGGTAAAAGTAAATTTTTTTTCACTTTTTCAAATCAATAATTCACAAAAATTTAGCACAAAACTAACAAATACGAAAAAAAAATTGAATAAGAACAAAACTCTCACTTTATTTAAATTTAAAAAATGTTAGTGGAATAGGGGAGCAGTTTAAGAAGGTGGAAAACAAATTTCAAGCCTTTGGCTATCACCTCTTCCCCAATAAATACAAGTTCACAAGACTTAGAAAGAGTTTCAACACCATCAAAGTTCAACGCTTCTTATCATTTAACTTTTCAACAAAGTTTATCTTATTTTTCTTCGCACATTTATATTTTCAAGTACCCCGTACTTTCCATTTTTCATCCTTTTTTACATTCCTTATTTATCTACCGACTTCGTTAAGTCGTTTAATGGTGTGAACTTATTTTTTTTTGTTCTCTTCTCTCTCACACGGTTGAAAAATATTGAAATGCAGTTAGTTGTGGCAAATCACGAACCATATTGTGATTTTTCCATTTTAGATCACGCACATTCGCCCTTGTTAGAAGTTAGATAAATGCATTCAGTCCTACAATCATTAGACGTGACAAGTTCTAGCACGCCAACTCTTTCATTAATGCCTTAGAGATTTTTCACTCACGCCTACGTGGCGCAAAGGGAGGAATCTCAGTCCCACTAAATATACCTTCAACACCATTCGCCCGTAGTGGGATCTTTAGTTTCGATCCTAGCTTAGGTGTGGTGGAGCACCCTATAGATAAAGGTGTGAACGAAGCATACTCCTAACGAAGGTGACGGGCAATACCCCAGCCTCTGTAAGTAAATTTTGGAACAGATCCTCTCCAATCCCTTTTAAGGATTGGACGGTCTTCTCTCTTGGTCGATTACGGGCCATTCTTGGGTCCGTTTTGATGATTGAAACCGCTGACATTTTAAAACTCAGCTTTTAAGGATTGGACGGTCCTCTCTAGTCCCTTTTAAGTATTCCAACTTCGTCATCAGACTTCCGTCACATACTTGCCGAAGCAAATGCAACACAACTATAAAACGTAATGTAAAGTGAAGTGTAAGAAAATAATTTGAAGAAAATTCATTAAAAATTGCGGGGAGTATTCAGGCTTCGCCATCAGTCTTGCGATTGTCATGTTAAGAGTCATTTCCCTAACTTCAAAGTATCCATTTCGTTGTTTTAAAAGGAATTGAATTCTTTCCGGTCGATTTGCAGTCTATCAATGACTGCAAGGTCTTGTTCAAGCCATTTTTTGGCCCTTGTTGGGCTCATCTTGATGATCATGACTGTTTATTTTTAAATTTTGTCGAGAACACCAACTATGTCAAAAACTACACAATCATGGTCCTTGTAGTGGAGCCAAGAATTGAGATCGTGATAGTGAAAATTAAAATAAATTAACTACTTATTATTGCTATTTTTCTTGTAAACTTCATTGTGTTGTTCATTGTTGTCTTTACAAAAAACCTCACAAATTTGATTTAACATGCTCAACTTTTTCCCATTATGGAGTAATTTTACCTACAAAATTTATTCTAAATGATTTTCAACATCTCTTATAAGTACGAACACAGAATAGTTAGTTCATCGAGTTTTAACAATTTTTTATGATTCTTCAAATTTGGTTACCAAAGCCAATCGAAACAAAAAGTCATTGGACAATTTTTTCAACATTATGAACTTGAAATTAATATTTAGATTCCCATTCAGCAGTGACAAAAAGAGGTTGAACAGTATATGACTATATAAGAAAAATTTAACAAAAAGCCAACTTAGAACATCTTTAATCCAATACTCCAATTTACCTCCATTTCTCAGTATCAAAATAATATAATATAAGAAAAGGTAATCTTGTTGAATATTCTATTCAAGCCAACTCCACCCCAATAATCTAATTTTTCAAAAACTTACTCCATATTTCAGACATTATAACTTTTCATGAATAATTCAAATTAAAGTACTTAACTAAATATATTCAATATTGGTCTCATATTAAAGGTATTGTGAATCATTTTTTAATGATACTAATTTTATTTATTATTAATAGGCAAATATTCATTTACTGAACAAAATAGAATTTGAGATGTTGATTATGAGTTGGAGGATATCCTCTATTATTGTTTCATACTCCATATTGAGACTATCGAATCCCTAACTCCAAAATGAAGGCAAAAGTGGAGGGGAGTGGAGATTTGTTTTCCTCTAAATTATGGAGAAACAGAGGGGGCAAGCAAAACCAAATTTTTAACCATATTTAAAGAGCCATGTGAGCAAATGACTTTCCATGAGAAAAAAAATAACAAAATCGTTATACTATTTTGGTGTAGCTTTCCACTCTCAACTTTGAAGCGAGGGAAAAGATTCTTCAACGTAACAACTCATCAATAAAAACAAACAGAATATTTTAAATTTGCTGAAAATCTAGTCTCCAAAGTTCAAAAATCGGATTCGGGAGGCCTGTGGTGAAGGTCAGGGCTGTAGCTATCCCAAAACTATGCCATTTGGGCACAAACTCATTTCCCCTTACAGTTCTCTTGGTTCCTATTTGGTGCACAAAATCCATGACGATTGATGATTTTGTGGAACCCATTTCAGGTTCGAAAAAAATAATTTAAACCACAAGTTATTCTTTAAATAGTTTTTTTATGGGTTCTTGTAAAATATTATCTCAATCCGATATCCGTAATGACTTTTTCAGCATTCGTAGGGACCCTACGAATTCTAAAAAAGCCCTTACACATATCGGGTTGAGCTAATTTTTTATAAGACCCATAAAAACATAAAAATTAAGTGGTTTCTGGAATTTTTTTTCCATAATTCAATATCGGTAAGAGCTTTTTCAGAATTCGTAGGGCCTCTACGAATCTCCAAAAAGCCCTTACGGATATCAAATTGAGCTAATTTTTTACAAGAACTCATAAAAAACATAAAAGTACTTTTCATTAGTTTCTTAACTCAATTCGATATTGGTAAGGGTTTTTTTAGAATTTGTAGGGTCCCTCCGAATGTTGAAAAAGCCCTTACGGATATTGGATTGAGATAGTTTTTTACAAGAACTCATAAAAATATTCTAAGAATAATTTGCAGTTTGAATTAATTTTGCGAAAATCCAAAATGAGCTCCACAAAATCATCATCATTATAGGTTTTGTGCACCAACCAAACATGAACCAATAGAATTGCATAGGGAAATGGGTTTTGCGCCCGAATGGCACATTTTCCCTGTGGTGACCTCCCTCACCACAGGCCCCCGATCCCTCAAAAATCAAGTGGCCATATCAGTTGCATGCAAATCAATACACTTGTAATGGAAGAACGTAGGATGGCAAGCCAAGTCATGTCATGAAAATACGAAATCGCCCTTGTAAGGATTGTCCTCCAATTTGTTGAGCAAGGGGTAGTTTAAGTATTGCATGTTAATGTAAATTGCTTTTCCCCCCTCCCCTAACACCACACACCCCCCGACCCCACACCTGTTTTTCCATATTACCCCTGCCCCCCTCCCTTCCTTAAAGTACCTCTTTAATTTATTTCTTTATTTAATTACTTTTATCTTATTTATTTAATTTCTGTAAATACATCATTTCTATATTCAAAAATTAAGTACTCCGATTTTCAATTCAGTTGAGCCGGGGCAAAGATTGTATTTTTTTGATCATTTTACTCTAAATGGTCATAATGAATTTTTTACTCTAAGGCCTTTCAACGAACACCTTAAGACTCATTATTTAGTTTCAGAGCTCTCTTAAAGCATCTCCAATGGGAGATGTCAAACATGACGTGGATAGTGCGGTAACTTTTGGCATCAATTCACCTTCCAATCCAGATGTCTTCTATTAGGCCAAATCCTACGTGGCATTTGACATGGATGAATGGGGGAGGAAGCATGCCAACTTTGACTACCTACCTCTTGCCTGCCAAATTTCAAAAATGACTGTTTGGATTTTGACATTAAGGGTTGGAGAGGGATAGCTTGATGTCAAATAAATAGAATTTGGCATAAGGGTTGGAAAGGAAGGCTTTGATGTCAAATTGGAGAAGCCAAAATGCCACATCAGCTTTCAAAAAAAAATTGACATCCCCAATTTGAAGTCAAGGGTTGGAGATGCTCTTAGGGTGTCTATTAAAAGCCTTTGAGCCAAAAATTTATTACGACCATTTAGAATAAAATAATCAGAAAAATAACATCTTTGCGCCGATTCAAACGTATTAAAAATTGAAAGACTTATTTTTTTAACTATATTTTTTAGTATATATATATATATATATAGGGAAAAAAAGAAAAAAATAGTCCGATTAATTTTTAACTATATTTTTTAATATATAAACGGTGTAAAAAAAAAAGAGTTTCAATTTTCAATCCGTTTGAACCGGTACGACGATGTTATTTTTCTGATCATTTAATCCTAAATGGTCGTAGTAAATTTTTGGCTCTAAGGCCTTTCAACGAGCACCATAAGACTCATTATTCAATTTCAGGACTCTCTTAGGGTGTCCATTGAAAGACCTTGGAGCAAAAAATTTACTACGACCATTTAGAATGAAATGATCAGAAAAATAACATTTTTGCATCGGTTCAAACGGATTGAAAATTGAAAGACTTATTCTTTTAACTATATATATATAGGGAAAAAAAGGAAAAAAATAGTCGGATTAATTTTTAACTATATTTTTAATATATAAATGGTGTAAAAAAATAAGTATTTCAATTTTCAATCCGTTTGAACCAGTACAAAGATGTTATTTTTTTGATCATTTCATCCTAAATGGTCATAGTAAATTTTTGGCTCTAAGGCCTTTCAACGAGCACCCTAAGACTCTTTATTTAGTTTTAGAGCTTTCTTAGGGTGCCCATTGAAAGGCCTTAGAGTTAAAAATTTATTACGATCATTTAGGATGAAATGATCAGAAAAATAATATCTTTGCACCGGTTCAAAGGGATTGAAAATTGAAACACTTATTTTTTAACTATATTTTTATTTTATATATATATATATAGGAAAAAAGGGAAAAAAACATTCGGATTAGAAAATAAAGAATAAAAGATGTTATTTTTCTAATCATTTCATCCTAAATAGTCGTAATAATTTTTTAGCTCCAAGGCCTTTTAATGGACATCTTAAGAAAATCCCAAAACTAAATAATGAGTCTTAGGGTGCTTGTCGAAAAGAAACAAATAAAGAAAAGAATTGAAAATTAGAAAATAAAGAATAAAAGAAAAAAAAAGATTGAAACTGGAAAGAAGGAAGGGGAGGTGTTGGTGTTAAAACGGGAAAAGAGGGTGTGGGGTCGGGAGGGGCGTGCATCAGGGGGGTGGGAAAAGCACCTGGTTCTCCGGAATATACCCAATCCAATGGTACTCTGTTCCGGAATTTACTCAATCACTGGTACTAAGTTCCGGATTTTTAGGAATTTCCGAAAAAAGAACTTGAGTAAACTTGATCCCAAAGAAACCAACAGTTATACACTTACACAGCTACACCAACAGTGACAAAATCCCATGATTTGAGGAAGGAAGTTTACAAAACAGCAAACCAAAATTTTCTTTTTGTGTTACAGCTCTCTCTCTCTCTCTCTCTCTACGCGCGCGCGAATTCGGATAACTCGATTTGTTGGATGCTGATGAAAATATGAGTGCTTTGTTTGCAACTGTGTGTACAAATGGGAATCCATATTAGAGATGTATCATGATGCTCAAACATTTGGGATGGAATCTTCGTATACAAAAGTTGTTAGTACTCTAATTTGGCGATCACTTGGTTAGAATCAACATTTTCTGAGCTCTGTCGCCAAACAATAGGAGGAAAACTAACTGCAATTAAAGCTCAGCCATATGCCTTATTTTATGCATCCATTTCATTGCAGGTATTGATTTTTTTATTTGCCTTTCTGTTGTAATCACTTTCAGAGACTGGATTTAGGTGCAATTGAACCACACTATAACTTGAAGATTCTTCATTAAGTTGGCATATTGTTGTAAAGTTTTATACATTTTCTTATTGGAAGTTTTATGTTTATCTCCTCCACAATGAAAAAAAATGGTAATTTGGTGACCCTTTGGGTAGTTTACTCTAGGGTCTACCAAGAAATTTGCTTCGCCAAAAAGAAAAAGAAACAAAAAAACTTTTTGTACTAATGAAAATACTGTGTGTGCTTGTGTGTGATGATCTTGGTTAATTTGGAGTTTCAAATTTCTCAATATCTCAAAACTATTTTTCTTAAGTTAAGAGTTACTTTTGATTTGTTGTTTATAGTTTTGGTCTCATCAAGTCTGTCATTTCGGTAGCACATGGCTGTTTATTGTTCACTTCATCAAACTGTAATTATTGTGTTGAAGATGAAAGTGGAATATGACTTTCCATTTGTGGAGGATATGTTATGTAATTTTTGTATATGTGCATATGTGTCTAAATTTTTATTTTAGAATATGGTTACCTCTCTCTCCATAATTTTTTGTTGTCTTCATCATTTTACTCAAGAAGTTTAAATTGTTGGAGTTGGGAGTGTAGTTACTAATGTTAGATATTCACATTAGTGATTTTGAAGGAATAGATTTGGATTATGTCGGCACGAGTTAAAATGATGCATATATATATAGAAATAGAATAGAGAAAATTTTTCCTACCATTAGTGTTCTTGCAGAAATTGTGTTTTTTTATCATGTTCCACATGGAGAAAGAATTGTGTCACAAAATTTATCGAGAGAGTCATTCCTTATTTTAGGATTGGTGTAGTGAATGATATAGATAACAAACCCAATAGGTGAACAATTGGTTTTAGCATGGTCCTGGCCTCAATAATTCTACAGCATTGTCTTGATTTGAAGATAAGAATAAACGAAGGTTTGGCACAAAAGTGAACTACTTGTTTGGCACCCATTTATATTGACGTTTGGCTGGGGCCATTAATTTGTGGTAATGGCTTTGGTCTCTCTCTCTCTCTCTCTCTCTCTCTCTCTCTCTCTCCGAAATAGATATAATGTACTTTCTCCGTCCCAATTTGCTCCGCCCTTATTTCTTTTTGGAATGTCCCAAAATGATACGCTTGTTTCAAAACTTTCCATTTTTAGATGTCCAGATTACCATTTTACCCCACTTAAGGATAAATTTTCTCCCTCCCAAATTCAAATTTTAAACATGATTAAAGGAAAATGGAACAAATGGCAAGCCGGCAAAACTGAAGTTGGCCCCATTCTCTTCATGACATGACAGGAGAGTGCCTTTGAATTTGGTGGGTTCAATATTTTTTTTTACAAAATTTTAGTAATATTTTCTCAAAAGGGTAAAATGGTAAAATTGATCAAAAATCAATGTAAGTACCATGTTTTCTTAAATTTCGTGAAAGTCAAAGTAGACGGAACAAATTGGAACGCAGGGAGTACATTGGCAAGACCAATCCAATAATTCAAGTCAACTTTTTTCATTCATGATTTAGTTGAAGCCATTGCGAATCAAGAACGAATCTGGAGCATGATTCTTCTTTTTTGTAACCATCTTTATGCTTCTTTGTCAAATACTCAAATCTGATGTAATTTCATGAGGTAGGATTTGTTTGATCAGATGGAGAGGGAGATGAAAACCTATAGTCATGGTTTTCTTGAAGCATGCATGCAGCTGAAGAAGCTCAGGGCCGGCCATGGGCGTAGGCCCACCAAACAAGCGCCTTGTGTAAATCTATATCTGTATTAAAACTATTATGCGAAAAACAGATATAACAGGATTTTGAATTCAACACATCTCAAGAACAATAAATAGCGTACCTTTGTTGGCCATCGGGATTAAAGAGAACAAATCCCTTAATTAGAAACACCTTAATTCTTGGCTCACCTTCTTCTCTCTGTCTCTACTTTTCTAAAATACCCCAGTACTTTAATTGATGGAAAAACCATAGGAATAAGGGGTGAGTATTCTACCTTTTATAGATGAGAGAAGAGGGCCTTAAAGATAATTATTAAAAGACACATAGTCCATCAAGGTCTCTTTTATTATCAAGAGTTTTCCTTCATCTATAATTCTAATTAGTTATTGTAATGAACCATGTCACTTCATTGGCTTATCTGATAGTGGAGTCCCACATGCACAAAACGTGAAGGCTAGTGGGCTACACTAACGGGAAAAAAACTAACACTTTGAGCCTCCCGTTTTCAGCCTAACTATAGGGCCCCAAAATATTGGAATATATTAAATATTATGTATATACAAATTTCTGCAGATAGGCTAGTTAAATTAAATAGAGTTAGGGAATGTTGTCTTTGCCTCCGGTGTCTTCACCTAATATTTTTTCAATTTCCCTTCTCTATTGACTAATAAATAATTAATGTAGGTAGGACACATACATTTAGTGATGAACTGATGGGTTCCCCAACATTATTAGGGGGAAGAAAAATTCTCGAGCACCACTTGTTCCAAGAGCACTGAATAAATTTTCAATATGACTTCTTTTTCTTTTTTTTAAGGGCGACCGTTGTATATTCTTTATAGATTTAAAGGGGTGGCCATTACCTTTCCATTTGTACTTTCTACCCACATTAGTGAATTATAGTACATTAGATTTATTGAGAAACCAAGCTAATCAAGTTAATTGTCTTATTTCTCATTTCGGTGATGATTTGAGTTCGAGAAATATTTTTTCAAGGAGACTCACACAGATTTTGTGTGGGGCACACTCTAGGTTCCAGACAAACAATTTGAGTCATTCATTAAATATAAAATATTTTTTCGAGTATCTTGCCAAAATCTATGCGCAAAATTTGTTTGTGTCAACAAACTTATATTGCGTTCTTGCAAACTTATAATTTGAAAACTTATTTAGGTATATTTTCATTTTGGTAACTTTTTGTTTAATTTTTCGTCATAATTTTTTAGTTTAATCGTTCGTCTTGACGAGACGAATCAAAAAAATATGAACTGGTGTTGAAAAAATTAGAATAAGATGACATTTTAGACAAAAAAGACATCTGTTTGATATTATTTTCGTTTTTAGTAAACTTTTTTTTTTGCTTTCAGTCATAAATTAATATTTT
Organism: Rhododendron ovatum; assembly: GCA_019656835.1. Classification (NCBI taxonomy): domain Eukaryota; kingdom Viridiplantae; phylum Streptophyta; class Magnoliopsida; order Ericales; family Ericaceae; genus Rhododendron; species Rhododendron ovatum. The sequence goes on from CM033790.1 coordinate 14,746,724, forward strand.
CTAGACTCCTCTCGTCAAAATGAATGATTAATTTCAAAAATTATAACGAAAAATTAACCAAAAAGTCACGAAAAAAAAAACTACTGAAATAAGTTTAGAGTGTTTACAAGAACGCACCTACTGATCCAGAGTTGAGTTTTAGATTTCACCGTAAAATGATATTATGATTATAAAAAAGTTTATAGCACGAATGAGATCTAGTTATTTCAACTAACAAAGAGGAGTGTATTTTAAGTACGGTGAATAAAATTGAATCCATCTCCGTCTCTCTCTATGTCATCATTTGTGCGTCTTCCCCCAAATCAAACGCCTCTCTCCGTTTCTCTCTCTCGCTAAGCTTCAAATCATTTACTACAGTATAAAATAGTACTACAGTATATGGCGATCAGGGTTCTAACCAGACCCACCTCACATCGCGTTATCGCGTCCACCTGCAAACCATCACCTTCGCTCGCGAACCCTAAACTCCAGTACTTCTCTTCAATTCACAGCGTTTTTCAAAGGTACGGATTTCCCATCTCTCAAATCCCCAATCTCCTCTCAAAGAATCAATTTTTACTCAACTCCAATGCCTCTGACATCGAAAAGTCCCTCCAAATCCTGACGTCGTTGAAGCCGTCTCAGGAACTTCTTGTCTCTGTTGTATCCAGTTGTCCCAGGGTTTTAGAATTTGAATTTCTCAAGGATTGGGAAATGGGTATTTCTAAAGTGGGTATTTCGAATGTCAGCTCATTCATGGTTTTGAATGTTCTAGATGTTTCGAGAAAGTTCAGTTTAGGACCGGAGACTCTGTGTAGGTGTATTCAGCGTTTGAAGGGTTTAGGGTTTAGTGATGGTACCGTTACTAGGGTATTAGAGGGGTTTCCAATGATAATTGTGATGGATGAGAATGGACTTGGGGAGAGAATTGAGTTTTGGGTGGGAATCGGATTCGATACGAAGCAAATTGATCGGATTTTTAATTTGTTTCCTGGTATTTTAGTATTTGGGGTGGGAAATAAGTTGAAGCCCTTGTTTAAGGAATTTGAGGAATTGGGTTTTACTCTTGATGCGACTAGGAGAGAAGTTGTTAGGGACCCGAGTGTACTTCGGTTGGAATTAGGGGAGCTTTCTCGGTGTTTGGAGCTGCTGGGGAGTTTGAAGTGCCGGGTACCTATCAAAGAGAAAATCTACAGTGAAGGAGCTTTTAGGGCAGGAATTGAGGTGAAACGAAGAGTCGATTGCTTATGCAGATATGGGTTGATACGTAGGGATGCTTTTAAGGTTTTGTGGAAAGAGCCACGGGCAATAACGTATGAGATAAAGGACATTGAGAAGAAAATTGAGTTTTTAATTCATCGGATGAAATTTGATGTTCTTTGGCTGGTTGATGTTCCTGAGTATCTTGGTGTGAATTTTGAGAAACAAATTGTTCCTCGGTATAATGTGATTGAATACCTTAGATCAAAAGATGGGCTTGCCAATGAGGTGGGATTGAAGGGTTTGATCAAACTCAGTAGGTTGGGATTTCACAATCTGTATGTCAAGCCATATCCCGAGTGTGAAATAATGTTTGGCAGGTCTGCAGGAGATGTTGAAGTTAATAACCAGCATCCAGTTGGAATGTGGAAACTTTTCAAACCAAAAAAGTATCCAGAGTCCTCCAAAGAAGATCTTGAGAACATTAAGTCTTTCATGGAACCATTTGCTTCGACGACGATTATTTGAAATAAATAGAGGTTAGAAACTTCCTGGGATCAAATATACTCGGTGAAGGACTTCAAAATAGCACTTTTGAGGAAGACAGTAAATAAGGAAAAGGAACAGAAACGAGAAGATTGGTTGTGTCTAGGATAAGGGATTCTTTCTAGAGAAGTTTGCATTTTTAAAGAATGTGGAAATTACTCTATTCATAAGAACGTCTACCAGTATTTGAAACCCTCTCTCTTGGAAATTTTATACTGAAATTTGTGTTGTATGGCTAAGTCACGCAATGCCCTCCTGGCCTCTAGTCTCTTGAGTTGTTATAATGGAGTTAAACTTGATTCAAGGTTGTCCACCAATTTGGTAATTGCCAGAAGCACAAAAGGTAATTTTTTTCCCCAATGGCATGTGAATCACGAATTGTAATAGTGATGGTTGACAAAATCCTACGATACAGGATACATATCCTATGATTCGTATTGTCTCTTTTCAAAAACTATACATAGCCCACCCCGTATCCTTTTATACATTCACGTATCTGGATTTGGTTTGTATCCTACAATTACTTATTGAGCAAAAGTTATACCATATTTTAAGAAGCGGAACTCCAAGCGCGTTCTAAATCCTTTGATCTATTTGTGGCGACATTGAAACCATTCAAAGAAAACCAAAACTCAATCCATTAGAGCTTGAATGGAAGAAAAAATGAATTTTGATCATGTTTTGTATGAATCAAATAAGGGCTTTTCTTCACTTTCCTTAACAAAGGCACTCGAAAGCCTCAATATGATATACCACACATGGAAGACATGGACTTTTCATCCAGAAAACTTATATTTTGTATAGAGAACGCTTATTTTTCATCTGTACAACAAATTTTTTGTTCTAATTATTTATAACTATAACTTTTGTTAATGTATTTTACAATACACAATACGTATCCCGATAGGATTCATAAAATGAAAAAACGATACACGATACGTATCCCGATTTAAAAAACATTGATATTGGTATCTTATTATATTTCTTGATCATCGAGTTTCGTTTGAGTGAAGTACTTGGAACTTTGTTGCATACTTGATTTTGTAGTTTTTGTAGCACATTCTTTGTTTCTTTAATTCATGCATGTCTCATAAATGTTTTTACTTTGGTATAATGTATGCTAGGAAGCATGGAAGCATTGAACACGAATATGGGTCCGATGCAATACGGGTATGGTGATACACTCAAATCTAAAACTAGGACATTGGTATCTCGGGACCCACCAATAATGGTATGTACCTTCTAGTCTGACCTTTTTTATTTGAATATAGATATAACAACCGGTGTATTCTTTCCTACTAGTTTGGGTACATGACTACATGGCTTAAAATGTCCAAGAAGTATCCGAAACTTCAAGAAGCCAACACAAACAATTTTCAAAATATGGATGTTATGAAGTACCCCAAATCCAATATGTAAAAGTATCCAAGGAGTATCAGTATCATATTTGGATACGACTCTCTTCTAGAAGTATCATTACTTTATAGGGTGTATATGATCTATGCCCTTTGGGTTCAATTCAATTCCTCGGTTGTCGTTATCTTTAGTCCTGTACATTCATGTATCAAGAACATATATTGACCTTATTGGCCCATGTCGCACCTGGTTGTCTAGGGCCTCTTAGACAAGCTTTTAATATAAGAAGATATAGTAGGGTGTATATGATCTATGCCCTTTGGGTTCAATTCAATTCCTCGCTTGTTGTTATCTTTGGTCCTGTACATTCACGTATCAAAAACATATATTGCCCTTATTGGCCCGTGTCGCACCTGGTTGTCTAGGGCCTCTTAGACAAGCTTCTAATATAAGAAGATATAGTTAGCTCTATACATGTAGTTTTGTTCAATTTTATATTGGTTTTATGAATTTGTGTTGCCTTGTCTTTTCACTTTTCTCTGTAGTTTTAGTTGTTGCTAGATGCATAAGAGCATGTATAGACACATACCTAGGTTAGGAGCTAAGAGTAGGGGTGGATCCAAAGAACTAATCCATATGGGGTATTAATTAGTCATCACCTATACTTTTTCTTCCCACCATCAAACACAATAGGAAAATACAAAATTTATGCATTCATCATCACTAAGCAAACCAAACAGAGCCTAAGTCCCAATGAATTGGGGTTGGCTACATGAATCTGTATTGTTTGTCGAGATTTGTCGAGGGCATCGTGTTACATAATATGCAAAAAAAACCTAGATCCTTTCGACCTATCACCTCTAATGTCAATTTGGTATACCCAAGGGCGGACTCAAGAAGGGTTGTGTGTGTGTGGGGGGGGGGGGGGGGGGCATGCCACCCCCTGTTTCCAAGATACCCCCACCCACCCAACCAAAATAAAAAAATAAATAAATTACACATAGAAAGGTTAAATTTAAACATTTGAAGAATTCTACACAAGTGCATACTTTGGTATAGTGGTAAAGTGCCTCCTTGTAAGGCGCCAATGTGATATCCTCCAGGGTTCGATTACCCTGGCACACTGTTTTTCCATTTTTCAAACTCACACTTTCTTCTCTCTTTCTAATTTTTTGGGTAAGTTGCTCCCACAAGATTTGTAATTTTTTCCACTAATTGGAAAGGTACAAATCCATTTGGATAATAAATTTTTTCATAACCCATTCAAATACAATTTTTTTTATAGTCTAATGTGGTTCAACTAGGTATTTATGGGTATGCAACAAAAAGTAATACTTTGTACAAATACCGTAAAAGATGCAATTTTAGAGAATGGTAGATTAGGATCAAGAAAAATTAATATCTTAATATCTTGTATTTGCATACCTTAAGAGAGTTGAAACAAACCTTTATATCTTTGTCAAAAAAATTCCCACGACAAAACCTAATTATATGACTTTACACTTAATTTTTTTCCTCATATATTTCTACACAACATGAAACTAGATTTCCGCCACTGGGCATACCCCTCTCCTTAGTGTTACCCTTAACCATGACCACATGGCTCCTCTTAACTACTGCATCGGTCGATCTACTATGGACATGTCCAAACCAGTGTTCTAAAACAAGGAATTAATTGGCTATTAATTACTGACAGGGCTTATCCGATTAGGTCCGACTAACGATTAATCATCGATTACTAATTAATATGCACCGACAATTAATTTGATTAATTACTCGAAGGTGGCCGACCGCCTGACTCGCACCTAGCGACTTTTAGAACATTGGTCCAAACCGGTTTAAACTATTTTATCTCAACTTATCTTCTATTGGTCCTCCTGCAACCATTCCGCGAATGTTCTTGTTTCTCTATCCCGCAAAGTCTTATCACACATCCATGACAACATTCTCATTTCAGTTGCATAATCTTATTCTCATGTTTTTTTTAGTATAAGGATGAATATGAATACATAGATATATAACATTTCCAAAAAAGCCTAATCAATTTAAACATACAATAAATAGCCCTAACAATCAAATGAACCTTAGTCATGAAATATAATCGATTATTCAACAAAGAAAATGGGTTGAGTCCATTATAATTTATAGGATGGGTATCTTAACAATCTTAAAATATTGAAGGGGCACTACCATTGTTCTGAAGGGGTTAAATGAGAGGTATATTTTTCATCTAGGGGTTGTCTAGTAATTATCAGAAGTCCAGGGGGGTCACATCCCCTGACTAAGGGTACCCATCTATGTAGCACCAACACTTCGACATGCGAATCTTTCAAAACTTGGGAGGATAATACAATACATTGGGGACATGCTCGGGAAAAAAAAGAGATTATTTTTTTCTCGTTTGTTAGTTTTGCACCAAACTTTTGTGATTTATTGATTCGTCTCATGGATCTGAAAAGTAATTTTTTTTTTTTACTTTCACCCAATTATTTTGAATAAGAACCACTTTTAAGTATAAAAAAAAAAGTAAAAAAAGTTGACTTTTTTTTACTTAAAAGTGGTTCTTATTCAAAATATATTTGGGTAAAAGTAAAAAAAATTTAGTTGACGAATCGGAAAACTAAAAAAATGAGGCACATAACTAACAAACGCAAAAAAAATTCAAATAAGAACAAAAACAAAAAAGTGAAAAAAGTTAGTGGAACGGGGTTTAGTGAAAAAATTTCCACTCGCGCATGCCCTCGCATTACATCTTCTATTTTGTTTATCTAGATATTAGGAGTTGGACCTGTGGAAAGGTTTCTAGAACATTGAAGAATCCATGATCTAGGTATGGGGTTGTAGTCACTTGTAGAGCAAATTCAGATTTCTGATCTTGGATTTGCTGCGTCCTCCATGTCCTGCTCCGACAATCTTGCACACAAAATAGAGAGAACTAGATTGTTTTCGAGAGGAAGAGTTTGCTTTTCGGTTCATGCTATGGTATCGGAATGCCTCCCATTAGGAGAAGTTGGATCAGAAACTTATTACATGCCAGCGCTACTGCTATAGTGGGGGGCGAGGTCAACGGTAAGTGGATGAAAACCAGTAGATAATTCCACAACATCCACATTTGGAATGGAAAGACTGTTTAAATAGTGTTGGGATTTTTTCAATGCCATGGTTGGACATGTGCCTAGTGTTAGGAAAACTAGTTATGTTGAACTTGGTTTCAATCTAACAGTTGTAGCTTATGGTGAAGGTATGGAAAACCTTAAATGAAGAGGCTTAGTCTGGTTGTAGTAGGTGCCAATGTTCTAAAAAGCGCTCAGCGCTAGGCGGGCGGCCGACCACCTTCAAGCTTCGAGACCTATTAATCGGCCATTAATCGCCTTTTAGTAATTAGTCGGTTTTTTTTTTTTAAATATTCTACAACCTCCCTACCATCAATAATAATCACAGTTTTTCTAGTTGATGTGATATATCTTCTCTACCATCAATACTTACTAGTTACTACACGTCTACCGGTCTACACGGCTACGGCCTACACCAAATGGTCCAAACCATAAATTTACAATACTACACTACTCTGCTACTCAAACTCAAGTGTTAAATTTTGTCCAAAAAAAAATTACTACTAACTATAGATAGGGGGGGAGGATCAAGAAATTACAGAGAGAAAGAGAGAAGGAGGGAGAAATTACACACAAAGAGAGAGAGAGAGATTACAAAGAGAGAGGGGGATCAAGAAAGAGGGATCGAGAGTTACAGCAATCAACAATGAGGCGCAGTGGCGGTGAATGGTGATGAAAGGCGTCAGCGATGACTAGCGTTGACGATGACCGATGTCGGTGATGAGAGGTGATCGTCGATGTACTGGCGTCGGCAATAGGCGATGACTGGGTTTCTTCCTAGACCTAGATCGATGAGAGGCTGATCGAATGAGAGCCCTAACACAGTAATTCGAAGCCCTAAATAACCTGGTATGAGTATAACAGTTACCCCCTTCGTTTTCTAAAAATTCAGATTTACCTTGCCTAATCGCCCATTAGCCGATTAATCGCCCATGAATCGATTAATCGCCTATCGCCGCCTACACGCCGACCAATTAAGCGGCGATTAATCGCCACCAAAGTCTGATTAATCTTCTAGCCGCCTAATTCAACCTTTTAGCCATTAATCTCATCGGTCAGCCCAAATTTTCGATTAATTGCCCATTAATCGGCAATTAATCCCGCCTTTTAGAACACTGGTAGGTGCAAGCTAGTCTCAACCCTACAGCTGAGGCAAGGCAATGCTACATAACCTCAAGTGCCGAAACTCATTTTGACGAAAACTCCAACATTTGAAAAGCAAATTAAGGCAAGACTGTAAGGCTGTGACAATTGGTATCAGAGCTAATCCTTGCCACTTTCAGGCTGGTATCAGATCACAACTTGGTAGAGTTAGGTAGCAGACTTTCTCTTCATCAAGATCTGAATATAGAGGTTCTATTCATTGTTTGGTGTTGAAGCAAGGCCTTGAATGGATAAGAGCAGGGAAAGCCACGATCAAGCTTTATCTAAATCTGCTAACTCCTAGCTTTTGTTCCCGTTGAAAGCCTTTGTTAGTTTGAGAATACCTCGGCTTCCGTCTTGGGCACAGTGACTCTGGACGAGAGCACACCACTCCACTTCTGGAAAGCCCAAACAAAGATAGGATGGCCGACAAAGTCCCTTGCTATCGCTATCGTAGCCGCAGCAGCCTCTATTGCTACTGAACCGTCTGTCTTCTTTCGGAGTCTTCATCCAACCCAACAGGTTCAAGAGTCCTCGCCCAGGTCCAACCAAGTCAGAAGGCCAACCCGAAGACCCAGTTCCAAGGCAAGGTGCAGTGCCACCTAGGTCTCAAAGGTCACAGGAAAGGTGTGCTTAATCATTAACCTTGGCGGAGACGTGAGGAGAGAGAAGTGGCCCAATAGGGGAGACAGAGGAATCTGGAACAGTCGGTAAGATTTGAGGGTAAAAATATCAGATCAAGTCGTATCTAACAAAAAGCCTCGTGGCACTATCATCTTGTTTTTTGAAGAAGGAAAGTGATAATGCCACCATACTTCAGTTTTAATGCCACTAACTATTAAGTTATCAGGACTCTTTTACCCTTTTATTTCTTGTTTTAATGATTCTCTCAGGGATATCCTGATAACCCTGATAACTGTATCAAAAATCAATCGGGACAAGGTTATTACCATCACCCTTCAACACTCATCATCAGTACTAAAACTAAATGAAATTGAATTCAAGAAATCCATGACTCACCCAACACGGAGCTTTGCACTGGCAAGAAGTACAAAGAACTTGAAATTAATCTGAAATAGACACTACAAAACCCTCAAATCTTGAAATTAATTCACCGATTGATACGTGTGGTGAGGGTCGATTCCTTAAATTCATCGAGCAGAATGAAAATACAGAGAGTTAAACCCTACACTAATTGATACGTGCGGTGAGGGTCGATTTCTTAACCACAAGCAATTCGAATCAATCAATCGAATCAATTGTAACCCTTGCTGGGTTCTACGGTATTGGACTGATCTGACATCAATTTGGTTTCCAAAGAGAAGGGGGGCTAAATTGGAAGTGGGTCCGGTTTTGTTTAGAGAAAGCAGAGAAAAGAGAATGGGAAGCAGCTCATAGAGAACAAGGGTACAATTGTCTAGTAACTCAAAGTTTCGTGACACCAAAAAAAAAAAAAAAAAGGTGAAGAACACATTGAACAATTTAGAGCAAGTCCAAAGGTGGGATGGAAAATGAGGGGATGGATAGTTATTTTAGTATGAGAAAGTGGTTAAAAGTTAGTTGGATGGATAATTGGACTCACCCCTCTCCAATGGTGAGTTCTATAATAGAACCAAAGAGCCCTATAGTTTAACTAACTTTCCCTCCACCTTATTTCCCCCCAAATTATTCAACTACTACTTTCGTTCAAAAATAATATTAATTAAATGACAGTCAAACGAGGAATTTAAAAAATAATTTTTTTTTAAACTTCCAGTCATGCGGACAGTGGTCTTTAACCCAACTAGGAGCCGCTCATGCTTTCTATTTGTGGCCAGTAGTCTATACACCTACTAGGTACCACACTTCTTTCTCAATTTAGGGTCTTTACTTTTTGGACTCGTGGCCAATGATCTTTAACCCAACTAGGAGCCGCTTATGCTTTTCAAATGTGGTGAGTAGTGTATACTTTTCGGTCTTGCAGCCAGTGGTCTCCATGTATAAGTCTCCCTCGCATGGTCATCATAAGCAACTCTGGTTGTTCATGATTTCATTCTCCATGTAGTGCTTCTAATTTCCTTTATTTATTTGCTCAAACTCCATCTCAAGAATGGATAACTCATTGCACAGAAGCAGATCTAGCAAGACCGCCACTGTCAAACTTAAGGATTGACACAGCTCCGTCCTGAAGCAAAAAGCATCAGAAATAAATTAATATCTGACATCTATACAAAGACATTAATGATGAACATGATAACAAACTTGTAAGCTCAAGACACAAGATCAACTAAATATGGGAGAGAAAGCTTTAGAAAAAAGAATCTTGCAAATATAAAACAAAAGGCTTGTCAAATAGGAAGCTTCCAGACCATCTCAAACCTATCAGTGCAGTTACAAGACCCCATATAGTCAATACCGAACAAGGAAGCTTTTGAAGCACCTTGGTGTGACAAGTATTTGATCCTAGAATATTGAGCAGATATATTGTGGCGGTTCATTTGTTGGCAGTTCTCATCACGGTTCCAGAAATCTCTTTGTTCCAATTGGTTTCAAGTATTTTGGCTGCAGCTCTACAGCCTTGAAGGATGTTGCTTGTACTAGTAAACAAAATGCTAGCTTCCTGTGTGGATTTGATTTACAATTTTCTAATACCAGCAAATGATAACAATTCATACAATTGCTTCAACATTATTGCTAATTTGACAATGGCAGCTATCTATGAACATTATCTCTAAATAATAATATTTGGGATTCGCAATCCCTATTCCTAGCTCATATGGTTGCCTGCTTTCTGGAGTCACAGTTTTAATTAATGTCGACACAAAAGCTAGAATATCTCCTCACCAGACTTTGAATAGTGTTTTGAGAACACAACCGCTAATGCAGTGAACCTAATTCCAACAGTAGCTGTATTGACCTCCCTAAGCATCAATACTGAGAACATAGTCACTGAAAAGTTAAAAGTTCAAACTTCAGTGTTGACACTTCTAGTCTTCTAAAAACAAAACTTCATTCTTCTAGAATGTTTTCTGTAACCACAACAACTCACTCGACGGCTTAGGAATTGAACATCAAAGACCATCAACTGCTAAGGGTATCCGCATTCTAAAAATTACTAAAACAACCCCATTTATGTGCTCCTTCCTTTCCATGTACCATCACATCTCTACATGGCAATGCTGCATTAAGAAGAAAGGACGCTTCTTGAATGGAGTTGTATCCACATATGACACCAACAAGTTTATAGCAAACGTAAGTAGTTTTCATTTTTGTACTAAAAACATAAACAGATCTTGAGAAAGTGAAAATTTGAGTTTTAAATCATGTTTCATTAAACACAAATGGGAGTACTTAACTTATTTTCATTGAATAACGTAGAGATAACTGTAAAGAGGGCAATCATGATGTGGAGCCGTATGCTGATACGCCATAGAGAGATGCCACAGTTCTTAGCCATGACCTATTGCGGAATGGAATGTTCTTAGCCATGACCTATCGAAGGATGGAATGTCACTTTGACGTTGCTCATTTGCACAATAGCATTTTCATACTTGGTCGATTCAGAAAGTGTTCTGGCACCAACAAGTCCAATGCTACTCACACATATGCATTGGAGTAGTTCGTATACAGATCCTCAATTTGAAAGAAAGTATCGGATGATTTATAGATACTCTTGATCGCCTATCCAGACTTTTATGAAAAGATCAGATCATGGCACTTCTTGTAGCATTGTAGTGGAATTATAGAGACAAGATTAGTTCTCTAACATGTTGCTTACTTCTTAAAGGATAAGAATATGATGATACTTAAATACCTTCATGAACAACTTCCCCATCCTCAATAACTAAGACCTTACAGCATTGGCATCACTAGACAAGAAGAGTTCTTTGGGATGCTCACTCTTAGTAAGGAGCTTCATTTCATAATAGCAATGGCGATCAGGGTTTAACTAGACCCATTGTTATTATGAACCCTAATCGCCAATCTCTAATTCTTCTTTCCCTTTATGTGTGTGTGAGCGCGCATGCCTGATGGGCTTGAGTAGTGTGTGGTATGAAACTCATTTGCTTTAAATGCAATTTCTAATTCACATGTGTGATATCCTTCTATCTCACTTGTTTGTTTTTTTTCATCTTGTGAGCTGTGAATGGGACCCTTTAAGAATGCTAATAACTCAAGTTTCATGATCCAAGCTTCCAAGTTTCGAACGTTGATCACGATAATAGTTTTGATCTGAGCTAATGAATTATCTAACGGCCCTAGAACCCTCAATTTCCACCTTGGCAATGTGGTGTTGTGACCAATTGAACTACAATCCAGCATGTCCAAGTGGTAAGTCGGGGTTCTACAAATCCTTTAACCCAGGAATTTGTCCTGCAAGAACTCTTTTTCTTTTATTTTTTTTTGCCAAAAGTTGAGAGGTAGTATTCATCAAAAATCCCCATGGGAGAAAGTTGGGAGTCCACAGATCAGACATTTCTATAGAAAGAGCGTACAAGCGCATGGATGCGCCGCGCTACAGAATGAAAAGAAGCCCCCCAAAGGAGGACAAAACCCCCAAAAGGAGGACATTATTAAAACAAATACTCCCTCCATCCCAAAATGGATGACAATCTTTGAAACTCGTGTCATTTTTCGTCTCTTATATCTTTTGATTTATAATATTTTTTATGAGTTTGAAAACTTTGTATAATAGAACTAATCGAGAATTATCAAACAAGATCCATATTGCATATTTTTTGAGATTCATATTGAAAGATATAAGGAATTGAAATTGGCACGAATATCAGAAATTGACATCCAATTTGGGACGAATGGAGTAACAAAATAAAAGAAGCACCGTCGAGACATCCGTCGCCACTCTTTCGCAACCACTTTGATAGTCTCGTAACCACCACCTCTACTTCACAAAATAGGAACACATCGTTGGGAGGTGATCGCCAGACGGCGTCAGGTCACAAATTTGAGGAGATGGAGGCTGAGAACAGTGGTGGACAACATCTTACCTGCAACTTCTGAAACAGACGCCCGAAACGTCGTCGGAAAACGATTTGGTTGAAAAGTTTCCAATGGGCGCCCGAACTTTAGTAGCAGGATTAAAAGAGAAGACGGGTCAACAGTGGGGGGAAGAGAGCAGAGGGAGAGAGATCGGAGGGGAAGGATCCCTCCCCTCCCACCGCCTGAGAAGGGGGGGAGGGGAAGGGTTGTTGGCGGCTAGGGTTTGGAGATTTTTAGAGAGAGAGCCCCAAGAGAGAGACTTCGATTTCCTTTCGGAGTTTGTTGTCCTGCAAGAACTCTTTGAAATCAAAATTCTAGGTATATTTGTTTAATTGATTTCTCTTTTCTTTTGTGAATTCGTTGCTTTCGTGGCCATAATGCATATGTGGACAGCGAAGTCTTAACTTGTTTTCTCATCGTTTTTTATTTAGTTCATTTATTTACATTAATTCTTTCTTTCTTTCCTCTGTGTGTGTGTGTCTGATGGTCTCGAGTATTGTATGATATAAACTCATTTACTTTTAATGGTGCTTCAATTCCTGGAATATGTGATCTGCTTTTTTTGTTTATGATATTGTGATATGTGGAAGAAAGTGAGGTGAGGTGATTTTAGTATATGCAAGCTATGAATGTAGCCCTTTAAAAAGCAAATAATGAAACTTTCATGATCCAAGCTTCAAACTTGCCCAATGCCCTTTTAGTGTAATTGTTGGTCCATGGTGTTAGTTGTAAGCTTGACTGGGGCTATTGAATTTTGTAGGGTTCGTTGATTGAGGTAATTATGGGGGTTGGGAAGATAGATAAGTTATTGTGTACGGTTGGAATTTGTTTGATTCTTGTGTGAGAATGTGTCTTTGGTATTTGTATGAAGATGGGCATAAACTTATTCTCCAGCAGTGGTTTAGCATCGATTGTGTTCCCTGAAAAATATGATTATAAGCCTGCCAACGATCGCTGCTTAATGGGTTTTCATTATGAAGAAAGAAGAAATGCCAATGAATTTTTTGTTTTGAACAAAAATAAATGCCAATGAATGATATATGTAGTTATAGCTGGTTTGAAGATGATTATCCCTAGGCCTCACAGTGAAGTCCAAGATGGCAACATGCTTGTCTCCAAGACCTCACTCGTATCTGATCTTAGAAGTGGTGCTTATTTGGCTGCCTTGCAAGTTATGGATGGGTTACAGGATTTACAAGTGGGGCTGCATTAGGACAGTGACCTAATCTAGTAGGATAACTCTACTAAAGTTCAACATTTCTTCTACCTTCTCAAATTAGTGGACGTCCCAAATATTAGTATGATAAGCAACTCTTGACGTTGTAGCTTGAGGACAACTAGATTAAAAGTATCTTGAAAGTTTCCCACACGAGTTGAAAGCTTGCACAAAGCACTGGTCTATATGTTGCATAGAATAGAAACAATTATAGTTTAGAACTTCACTTGGTTTATTTATGTATCTCATGAACATTCATCAATTCCATTAATGTAATTTATATACAGTGTATTGTAGAATGGCCCCATTATCCTCTGATATTGAAATAAGTAGAATGTTATGTCACAATTATTGTTTCTTCTCTATAATTTACTTATTTTTTCTACGCCAATGTCATGAAATTGAGTCCACTACTAGTTCTAACCACAAACTTAATTTACTGGTGACATGGGTTGCTAAGAAGTGCTTGCGAAGTTCAATTGCTGTTCTTTCAGTGCTTTGCATGGTGCAGGACTGCTAATCAATGAAGTTCACCTGGTGATACGACAAGGAGGAGGGCACTTGGTGGTGCAATCTTCCTAGGAACAGATAGCAATCTCTCGATACCTGAAAACAATGTATCCACCAACCCCTGTATGCTCATTTTCTTTCAACATTTGTCAGATAGGGGACACACAATTTCAGAGAGAGAAAACTACGGTAGGAGGCTATGCTCGTTTCCCTTGGGCATTCTCATTTTACGTTGAGGAATCCAACTTCCATTGTGAGCCAAAATATTGGCTGGTTTGATGGCTAGTTCAACTATGATCTAGCGTGCTTGGTTGCCAGAGGTTTGGTATCACTTAAGGTTTTTAATTTTTCCATGATAAGAATTCACACTTAATTTTCATTGTTGGAGGTACACAAGAGCTTGAAGTTCGTGTGGATGAACACGTGAACAGTTTTATATGCAGGGGTGTGTTAGAAAATGATGCAAACTTGATTGCATGTACATACATGGATCAGCATGAGAGACAAAGGGCAAAGTGGTAATAAGATTTTGGTGGTTTTTTCTAGAATTGGAATATTCTTGAAATCCTCTAAATCTTCTTATATTTTCCATGATAAGAAGGAACTGATTTGCTAGTTTCTTTTATTTCCATGATAGGAAGGATTAGATTTGCTAGTATCTTTTAATTAGGAAGTTTCTTCTTTCTGGTAATTGTTTTGTTTGGTTAGGAAGTATTACTTTTTAATTTCCTAATATTTTTAGGTTCTAGTAGCCTATAAATAAACACTATAAGCCTTAGGGCAAATCAGTTGATTAATTCTAGCTTGCTTGAGAAGAGAAAGTATTTCTTGTTCTTTTGGATGTTCTGTATTGCGTGAGTTATTCTTCGCTTTTACGCTGCGTTGGTTGGTATCAGAGCGTAGGCTCGCTTCCTGATGCATCACCAATGCTGCCAAAAGGAGGAGGTTGAGGTGCTGATGGTCGACATGGCGCTTCGAACGATGTGTATGAGCGTGATTATGCCCCGCTTGAAGCTCAACTAGAGGCCCGCTTAGCACAACTCTTTGATGACAGGTTCAACACTTTGACAAAGCAACTTGTCGCTTTGACTGTTGCTAGAGGAGCACCTCAACAGCAGAATCCCCATTCACGTCGAGTGAATGCGAAGAGCGGTGACGATGTCGAGTATAAAGATGGCGACAACCTGTTTGATGTGCTCAGGCCACAAAGGAAAGAGAGCTTGCTATGGTTCCGGATACATTCAGGTGTTGGGAGTCGGGCTTCAAGCTTGACATACCAGAATTCATGGGTTGCTCACAGCCCAATGAGTTTCTGCATTAGGTTGCGATTGTGGAGGAAATTTTGGAGTTCAAAGAGTTACCTTTAGACAAACGAGTTTCTTTGGTCACAACAAAGTTTTGAGGGCGTGCCTCTCCATGGTGGCTGCAACTTAAACAAACACGTGAGCGACAGCAACTTAAACATATGCGGGCATCGTTCTTGCCCCATAACTACACAAGGTCGCTATACCAACAGTTGCAGAACTTGCAACAGGGTTCACAGTCAGTGGATGATTATACCTAGGAGTTTTACCAACTCCTAGCTTGTAATGACCTATCAGAATCACAAGATTAGTTGGTTTCACGGTGTATTGGGAGCATGAGAGAACAGTTTCAGGATGGTTTGAATTTTACGACCCCGTTTTCATTTCAGAAGCACATCAAAAGGCGTTGACATTGAAGAAGCACGTTGGCCGAAAGAGTGAATTCCAGTTTGGCAACATTACCGGTAGCCGTCCCATCCCTCTTGTGAACAATCAGACCACTATTGGGAAGCCTCTTGCGGCTGGCCAAGCGAATCGTGCACCAATAAACAGCAACACAACACGTTGTTTTAAGTGTGGTGAACTGCGTTATAGGATGGCAGATTGCAAAAGAAACGAACGGTTCGGAAAGGGAATGTGTGTGGATGCCGGAGATAATGAAATTGAGCAACCCAGTGAGGAACAAGTAGCACAGTACGATGAGGATGGGGTCGAAGAAGAGTTTGTGCAAAGAGATTATGGGCCTTTACTGGTAATTCGAAGGGCATGTTTCACCCCTAGAAAGGCTGGTGAGGATGATTGTGTAGACACCCCATTCTGGACTGTCCAGATAACGTTATTTGTCGATCTTTTATTTCCCCAATGATGATCATAGTCGAAAACAGATCAAGGACAAGGGTGTGCTTAAGCCTTGAGCGTCCAAAACCCCTTCCAAACCCGTTTCAAACCCTTCAAACCAGAGCCAAACGGCCCCAGCAAAACCCAACTGGCATACGCCAGTGTCTTGGTGACGTACGCCAGTAAGCTGCCACGTGTCAGTCATCGACCAGTGGTCCAGCTTATACTGGCGCACGCCAGTAAGAAATGGCGCACGCCAGTCAAACCTAGTCAAATCAACTTTATTCAGCCACTTGGGCGGGACTTTTGTGCCACCCTGACGTCGGCCACAGTGTCCCTGATGATTGCTTTCGGCAGGGGCGTCCCCTCTCTCTCCTACACCCCCCATCAACTAGTCCCATGCATTTAATGCATGGAAGGCCTCTTTTGTTCCTAAGACCAGCCAAACAAGGCCTGGCCTTAACTGATCTCAGTCCATTTCCCCTCTATAAATACCCCCCTTGCATTCATTTGCAAGGGGTTAGCCACATTAAGAAGGTGTCATCTCTCTTCTTCTCTTTTCTTCAAGCTTTCTATCTCCTTTCATCCATTGAAAGAGAAGAAAAGGTCATACACTTCCACACATCCTGCTGGAACCCAGTCATCATATAAGCCACCATCTTCAACCCTCAAGTTCAAAAACAACCACCAAACCACAATACTAAGAGGTATACCACCTTTGTGTTCTTTTCTGTTTTCAACTCCTGAGGGGGGTCAGTAAGGCCCAGGCTAGTAGATAATACTAGTCCTGGCCTTAAACTGATAAAATACAGCTATCAAATGTGATGATACATGGCGCACGCCAGTTTACAAAGGCCGTACGCCAGTCATGGCAGTATGGGCACAACTGGCGTGGGGATCATGGATCGTCATTCTTTTTGTTTTATCTTTTTGTCGATCACCTTAGCATGCTAATAACCAGTTTACTGCTTTCCATATTTAGAACTGTTTAGTGGTGGCATCCTATCTTGTTCATTTCTGTCATGTAAAGGCCTCTGGGATCCTTCTGGTCATGTTCCAGAACCCAGATGATGCAAAGCCAAAAACTGGAATCAAAAGCAAAGTGGCGTACGGCAGTAATATACTGGCGTACGGCAGTAGGCTTCTGGGTCCAGTGACTGGCCCTTGCATCTGAAGCGTAATCTAGGCCTATCTTTTGTCCCCACACTGTTTTTGGAGTGTTCTGTTTTCTTTCATGGCCTAAAGCCATTCATTTTGCCTGTGACTGTGTATATTCTGCTATATTAAACTGCGTGGTTTGCCCTGGGTGTGCGCTGGTCCTTTTCCAGAGCCCAGAGGGTTGCAAACAAAGACTGAGAGATCCAACAAGTGGAGTACGCCAGTTTATATGTGGCGTGCGCAGGTTGTATCACCATGCAGTGGCTCGACCAGTGCATGCTGGCAGAATCTGCTCACGTCACCTTGTGACAGTGTACTGCAGTTTTGCTTGGGATGCTCAGTGCTTGTTCTCAATCTATACTTAGCATCGCAATCAAATCATTCATAAGCATTTTGTCACATAAACTGCAATTTGTTACCGCTTTCGTCCCCATTAACTGTTCCCCCGCCCTAACTGGCTAAAAAATGATAAAATGAGAGAAAAATGCAAAGGTTTTCATGAAATGCCCGAGTAGAGACCGATCTCCGGATTGGGCGAGAGGAGGTGCCATAAAACCCTTCCCCTCTCGTAACCTGGCTCCCGAACCTCAGATATCGAAGGTGACGACGGACCGGTCTACGCCTTTTCAAAATCAAACAAACGTGGCAAAAACGTTTTCGAGTTCGGTTCCTTGGGTGTTCCTACCGCTAAAACCCGAGTGGCGACTCTGAATCGAGGCGTTTCGCCGCGCATTTTCAAAAGAGGGCCGCGCCCAGTCTTTAAAGAGGGAACCCAAAGATCGAGCGATTTTCGGGGCGCGTGCCCACAGATTGGTTTCGAAATAACATCTTCCAATCAACTTGTACAATTGGCGGTAAGGTATGTCGCCTTGTCATCGATTCTAGAAGTTGTGAGAATGTGGTTTCAGAAGAGGTTGTTTGCAAATTGGGGCTAGCAACGAAGAAGCAATAAATTGTCATGGCTTATGAAAGGGAATGAGGTAACTGTTTCTAAGCGTTGTTTAGTTTCCTTTTCAGTTGGCTCCAAGTACAAGGATAATGTATGGTGTGATGTTATTGCAATGGATGCTTGTCACTTTTTATTGGGAAGGCCATGGCAATATGATAGGAATGCTTTGCACGAGGGAAAGAAAAACACATACAGCTTCATGTTTGGTAGTACAAAGATAGTCCTTATTCCAAGCAAAGAGGTTGATCCTAAACCTACTAAAAGGAAAGGGGAGGGTTTCAACCTTTTGGCAGGAAGGTTATGGAAGATGCAGCAGATTCTAGACTTGTCTATGTTCTGATTGGCAAGGAGTTTGCAACAAATTGTCCGATTCTAGAATCAGTTAGACCGTTGGTTGAAGAGTTTCGGGATGTGTTTCCCGATGATTTGCCTGAAGAGTTGCCACCTCTGCGTGACATACAACATCAGATTGACTTGGTTTCGGGTTCAAATTTACCTAATTGGCCACATTATCGAATGAGTCTGAAGGAGCATGAGGAGCTTCGGCGATAAGTCAAAGCATTGTTATTAAAGGGCCATATCCGAAAGAGTCTCAGCCCGTGCGCAGTGCCTGCATTACTCACACCGAAGAAGGATGGTACATGGCGTATGTGCGTGGACAACATTGCAATCAACAAGATAATGGTGTGGTACTGGTTTTCAATACCCCGACTCAATGATCTGTTGGATTGGCTTAGCAAGGCAAAGGTGTTTAGAAGCTAGACCTCAAAAACGGGTATCATCATATCCAAATTCGTCCAGGCGACGAGTGGAAGACAACTTTTAAGACTCGTGAGGGCTTATATGAGTGGTTAGTCATGCCATTCGGATTGTCCAATGCCCCCAACACTTTCATGAGGGTTATTAATCAGATTTTCTGGCCTTTGATTGGTTGGTTTGTTGTGGTCTATTTCGATGATATCCTTGTCTATAGCGCTAACATGGAAGAGCACCTACATCACTTGCGAGAGGTCTTTGCCATATTGCGCCAAGATAAGTTTTTTGTTGCCATGCCTAAATGCTCTTTCATGATTGATAGTGTCTTATTTTTGGGGTATGTGGTGTCAAAAAGATGGGTTGTCCGTGGATGGGTCCAAAGTAGAAGCAGTCAAGAATTGGCCCATCCTAACTAGTGTTCATGAAGTTCGGAGTTTTCATGGGCTTGTATCCTTTTACAACCGTTTTATTCCAAATTTCAGTACGATTATGGCACCGACAACTGACTACATGAAATTGGAAGGTTCGAATGGACGGTTGCAGCAATACTAGCCTTCAAAAGGATTAAGTAGAAATTGATTACAGCTCCAGTGCTTACTTTACCGGATTTCTCCC
Source organism: Rhododendron ovatum (assembly GCA_019656835.1). Classification (NCBI taxonomy): domain Eukaryota; kingdom Viridiplantae; phylum Streptophyta; class Magnoliopsida; order Ericales; family Ericaceae; genus Rhododendron; species Rhododendron ovatum. Next base: position 14,766,383 of record CM033790.1, read on the forward strand.
AACCATTCGAGTTGCATTGGGATGCATCTGAAATGGGGATAGGAGTTGTTTTGAGCCAACATGGTAAACCGGTAGCTTACTTCAGCGAGAAGTTGGGTGACTCAAAGTTAAATTACAGCACGTACGACATCGAGTTCTTCACCATTGTTCGAGCTCGTAAGCATTGGAGTTTATACTTGGCATACAATGAGTTCATCCTATATTCTGACCATAATGCTTTGAAGCATATTAATAGTTAGGAGAAGCTCTCTTCGAGGCATGCTACATGGGCCACATATATTCAGCAATTCACCTTTGTCATAAAACATAAGTCTAGTGCTTTAAACAAGGTAGCCAATGCTCTTAGTCAGCAAACACATCTCTTGGTCACCATGCGAGCTAAGGTATTGGGTTTTGATTTGTTTTGTGAATTATTGCCTAGTGATCCTTATTTTGGGCAGATTATGAATGATGTAGAGGCTGGAAATCAAGCAAATTATCAGATGCATGATGGATTTCCATTCAAAGGCAATCAGCTGTGTGTGCCGGCGAGTAGTTTATGCCTCAAAATCATAAAGGAGCTGCATGAGGAGGGACACGTGGGGAGAGACAAGATGGTTCAGCTTGTAGGAGACTCTTACTATTGGCCTATAATGCGCAAAGAGATTACAAGGTTTGTTGAGGGTTGTTGGGTTTGTCAAGTTTCCAAGGGAACGGCGACCAATGCAGGCTTATACGTGCCACTGCCTATACCGAATCAGCCATGGGCCAACATTAGTATGAATTTTATCTTGGGATTGCCAAGAATGCAAAAATGGAATGATGCTATCTTTGTTGTGGTGGATCAGTTTTCAAAAATGGCACACTTTATTGCTTGCAAGAAGACTATAGATGCTGTTAATGTCGCCCAACTCTATTTTCGTGAGGTTTATCGTTTGCATGGGCTGTCCTAATCTATTGTCTACAATAGGTATACACTATTCCTTAGTCACTTTTGGCGCTGTCTATGGAAGTTGGCCAACACAAAACTTGATTTCAACACTGCATATCATCCGCAAACTGATAGCCAAACCAAGGTGGTTAATCGCTCTGTGGGTAATCTGCTTCGTAGCCTTGTGGGTGATCATCTCAAGTCTTGGGACCAGCGTTTGTATCAAGCTACGTTCGCCTACAATCGCTTGGTCAATCGCAGCTCTAGGTTTAGTCCCTTCTTTGTTACATATGGGTTTAATCCTCGAGTGCCCCTTGACTTGGCTCCTATTCCGAATTTGAATCGTCCCAATGGTAAAGCGGAGGATCTAATTTCAGGTTTGCAAGCGGTACATAAGATGACTGTGCAACACTTCGAAGAATCTTTTGCAAAGTATAAGCAAGCTACCAATAAAAAGCGTCGTGCCTTGGAATTTGAAGTGGGTGACTTTGTGTGGGTTGTTTTGACAAAGGATCGCTTCCCAGCTGATGAGTAGTACAAGCTTGCAGCTCGGAAGATTGAATTGTTGGAGATCCTTGAGAAAATTAACCCCAATGCATACAAGTTGAAGCTACTCAGTCACATCCCGCATTTTTGCTACATTCAATGTCAAACCTCTCATTCCATATCGAGGTGATAGTTCCGATGAGGAGTCTGCAAATTCGAGGGCGAATTCTCTCCAACCCAGGGAGGATGATGCAGACTTGATTGCATGTGGATCAGCATGAGAGACAAAGGGCAAAGTAGTAATAAGATTTCGGTGGATTTTTCTAGAATTGGAATATTCTTGAAATCCTCTAAATCTTCATATATTTTCCATGATAAAAATGATCTGATTTGCTAGTAGCTTTTATTTCCATGATGTGAAGGATTTATTTTGCCACTCTCTCTGTCCTTTATTTAGAGTTCAGTATTTCATTTTGGGTTGTCCCTTAATAAGTGTCCATTTTATAAAGTTAGCGGGTAAAAGTTGGTACATTGTCTATTTTATCTCTAAAAGTAGATTCCATTTAAAAAGTTAGTGAGTAAAAGTGTAATGATGATGGATAAGAAGGGAAAGTGGAGAAAAAAGTTAATGTGAAACGTATAATGATGATGTCTTTTTAATAAATTGGAGTTACGAATTAAGACATTTAAAAAGGGACGGAGGGAGTAGTGTCTTTTAATTAGGAAGTTTCTTCTTTTTGGTAATTGTTTTGTTTGATTAGGAAGTATTACCTTTTAATTTCCTAATATGTTTAGGTTCTAGTAGCCTATAAATAAACACCGTAAGCCTTAGGGCAAATCAGTTGATTAATAAAATTCTAGCTTTCTTGAGAAGAGAGAGTATCTCTTATTCTTTTGGTTGTTCTTTATTGCATGAGTTATTCTTCGCTTTTACGTTGCGTCAAAAAAAGGAATAAACTAACAAAGTGAATCATGAATATGTGTTCTGCTCATTCTTTATTCGTCGGAACCAAACCAGGCTGTAACAAGCTAGTGATGTGCGTGCCACACACTTACCGTGAAACATGAATTTTATGTATTCTGACCAATTTTTGTGGTTGTTGGAGGACTCTGGTAATATGTTCTACTTTACTAGTCTCTGATTGCATTTTTTTTTTTTTTGAACGGCAAAAAAATTTCATTAAGCTTGAAATTGGTATCTTGCTGCATTTTAAAGAGACCGAATGATAGTGTAAAGGCCATAGCGACTATTAGCAAGAATATGAAGCCTCCAAGCATGGTGCCTCACGCGTAGACGTGTATATTTCGTGATCCTGACTCAATTAAATAAAAACTCAAGAGAGATTGGATGAATGCTCAGTCATTTTGAGATTTTATACGACCTTTGTGCCACTGTGTTGAAGTATGAATATAGTTTCATCATAGTTTATTCTGTCGCTGTCAAACATCATCAAGTAGTTAAAGAAGCGGATGCTTGATTTGAGGTGATGAGAAGAAAGGGACTTTTGGGTTAGTGCTATGCAGTGACGTGCACAGCACCGTGCTGCATACCTCCAAGTCATCTGATCGGGCATTCAACGGCTTGGATTTCATATTGGCAACCAACAATCGAGAGCCGTTCATGGCCAAGATGAGATCCGAGCCGTCGGATGCACGATTCAACGGCTCAGCGGTGTACAGCACCATGCTGAGCACACCACTGCACGGCACCATCCCCAATTCAGAGAAGAAATAAGGCATAAGATGCATGATAGGGGAGGCACATGAAAAGTACTGGCCGCTTCAGCCTAACTTTTTAGAAGCTTTAGTTTTTAGTTTTTTTATTTATTATTTTTGCTAAATTAGGGTATAATTCTATACACTACCTGTTTTTACTACCTCACCCACTACCTCCCAAAACGACGTCGTTTTGGGAGGTCCCCCTCAAAAAAAAAATGAAAATCCAAAATCCAAAATCAAAGAAACGCACGCTCCCCTAATTCCCCAAATCAGTCAACCTACAGAACGAGAGAAGAAGAAGAAGAGGAGGAGGAGGAGGGGGACACCACAGGCGACCCAACCCACCACTGGCAACCACCACTACCGGCAAGGAAAGGACCAAACTAATTCGAAATCTCGGATTTTCACGACCACCACCACCAAGGTCTCTCTCTCTCTCTCTCTCTCTCTCTCACGATGCTCGCTCTCTATGTCTCTCACGCTGCTCACTCTCTATCTCTCTAACGTTATATTGGAGATTTTTTGAAAAAAAATTAGGGTTTCAAAACAGATTAAGTAAATGATATGCCCAGGCCTCTAAAACCAATTAGCTAACGTACAATCAGTTTTTCTTTAAAGTTTGCTACTTGAAATAAGAGAAGCAAGAGGATTGTTCTTAAACAAAAAATGGTGAAAATTCTAGGATAGTCTTATTACTAATTTTTCGAATCGGATCATCTGGGCCTTAATTGTTCTCCATTTTGGTATTCTTTGTAGCTAAGTTGCATAGAATTTCTCTGTTTTTCAGCATTCAGTTTTATTTTGGGGCTAACAATGTGGCATGAAAATAATTAATCTTAATTAAGTTTGCCATATAAAAAATTAATCAACCCATACTGTATATAGGAGTCCTATATACAGGCTTTGTATCTGTTTCGCTAATTATGTGGTACTTATTGAATTATTTTGGAGGCTTTTTTGAGATGCATAAATCTGTAAAGGAACTTTTTTTTTTGTAGTTACCGGATGTTCGAGTCAGTTTACGCGCTCATTGACTAATTATTTGTTTCCTTTGTTTCTGAACTACTAGATGATGTCATCAGAGTCTATTCCATTGACACTGCCTCCAAGCAAAGAGTGTGGAGAACAAGAAGAGGTGTGGAGTGGAGACAATGAACACGAAGAAGAGGTATGGTGTGGTCCTTCAAGTAAAGACTATGATAAGATAAAAACTTTCGAGGATGGAAATGAGGAAATAGAAAATTGTGAAGATAAAGCTGAAGAACCGAAGGAGGAAATGACATTCGACACATCGGAGGACACTTATCTGTATTACTTAAAATATGCAAAAGAAAAGGGTTTGCTGTTGCGAAAAGATCATCGAGAAAGGGAAGAAATGGAAATTTGAGGCATGTAGGGTTTGAATGTTGTCGTGCTGGATAGGCAAGGGTGAGAACAAGCAACCCAGTCAAACCATGGCCACAAATAAAAATTGAGTGTCCAGCTCATGTTAATGTTGTGATACACCCGGATGAAAAGTGGAGGTTAAGCCATGTTGTTTCGGAGCACAATCATAAACAGAGCCTGGCAAAGGCACGGCATTTCAAGTGAAACAGGATACTAGATGAACATGTAAAAAGAAAACTTGAATTAAATGATCAAGCCGAGATCAGAGTATACAAGACTTATGACTCACTTCAGATAGTGGCTGGAGGTGCTGATAAGCTTCCATATCTTAAGAAAGATTGCCGAAATCATTTGGACAAAGTTCAACGTTTACGACTTGTGGAAGTAGATGCTAAAGCGATGCATCGTTATTTCATGAGAATGAAGGCCGACAATTCTGACTTCTTTTTTGCAATGGATTTGAATGAAAAAGGTCAACTAAGGAATGTATTTTGGGCTGATACAAGGAGTAGGGCAGTTTGTAAGAAGTTTGGTGATGTTGTGACATTTGACACAACGTACTTGGTCAACAAATATAACATGCCTTTTGCTCCATTTGTAGGCGTGAATCATCATGGTCAGTCGATTTTATTGGGATGTGGGCTCATTTCTTATGAAGACACAGAGTCATTTTCGTGGTTATTTGAGACTTGGAGGACATGCATGTGGGGTTGTGCTCCGAAAGTAATGATTACTGACCAGTATATGGCCATGAAGAATGCTGTAGAAAATGTATTCCCTGACACCCGACATCGATGGTGCATATGGCATATTATGAAAAAGTTGCTCGAAAAGTTGAATGGGTACAATGACTATGAGAAAATTAGTTTGTGTATGCGCAAGGCAGTATGGAATACAAGATCAACAATTTGAGGATGCTTGGAATAGGTTCATCACAAAGTATGAGCTTCAAACTAACAGAAGAAACGGTGGATTCCTGCTTATGTGAATGATTGTTTTTGGGCGGGAATATCATCCGCACAAAGAAGCGAGAGTATGAATTCATATTTTGATGGTTACATAAATTCAAAGACGATCTTGAAACAATTTGTAAAGTAATATGAAAATGCATTGGCGAACAAAGTGGAGAGTGAAAAACAAGAAGATGTGAAAAGTTGGCAAACTCACATCCCGTTAATAACTCAAAGTGACTTAGAGAAGCAATTTCAAAGTATTTACACAAATGACAAGGTTAGAGAGTTTCATGACGAATTTTTCGGGAGACTTGAGTGTTGTAGTAAAATACAAGAAAGTGTGTCTGAATATGAGATAAAAGAGTGGGTTACATATGGAGAAGGAGAAGGGAGAGAGAATTCAAGTGCTATTTATTGTTGATTTCAATGCTGAAACCAACAAAGCACATTGTAATTATCGATTGTTTGAGTTCAAATGAATGGTTTGTAGGCATCATCTCATGGTGTGGAGTCAAATGGGAGTTAAAAGAGTGCCTAACATGTATGTCTTCAGAAGATGGTGCAAAAATATGAAAAGGGTCCACACTAAAATTCGAATCAGTTATGATAAGTCCTTAATGTCAATTGAAGCGCATCAGCATGACAACATGTGCAATCTCTTTAATGAGGTTGTCACTTTAGTAGAAGATTCTCAAGAGAAGTATAACATGGTGATGACACAGGTATGCAAGCTAAAACGAGAGTTGATGGAAGTTTCGGTCATTTGTGAAAGTAATGTGGTTTCACTTGGTGATGATACGGGTACTCGTATTAATTCCATTTCACTTGGAGATGGGGTTATACCTTCTAAACAGAGCACAAACATACTTGACCCGGAAGGTCTTCAACAAAAAGAGAGGCCGCCGTGCAAAAGGAAGTGAGGTGTTATAGAAAAAGCAGTGAAGAAGAAAAGAAAAACAAAAAAAAGACGTTATCCAATAAAAATGCCAAGATATAAATTCTTTATTATTTGTTACTTAGTAGTTTTTTTTTCCCAACAGCAGCTTTCTAGTTAATATTGACATATAGATCTATTCGATGCATGTGTAATACTAATATTATTGGCTAATTTTAGGAGGTTGAGAAGATTGCGGTTGGCTATAGGTTCGGTACACAAAAGAGTGTAGTAAATGTACATATTAGGAGCTTTATTTTTAATTGCACGATCTCATTTTTCATGTAAAAGATATTGATAATTGTTCTTTATTGTAGGGCAGGGTAACCCAAGCCATATAGGGCATTGCTATGGGTTCGGGACACAAAAGAGTGTAATAAATGTACATATAAGGAACTTTATATTTAATTGCACAATCTTTTCATGTTAAAGATATTGATAATCGTTCTTTATTGTTGGGCAGAGTAACCCAAGCTATATGGGGTATTCAAGGTGGCCAAACATGATGCCCCATAATATGCAAGCAAATATGACACAAGGCGGAACCATCTTTCCATTTTCGCCAACTTTTTGCCCAACCGGAACAAGCTTGAACCAATTTAGACTTTCTTTTCTAAGTTTACAAAGCTTATTCAATGGTTAAGTTTGGAGAGGTCAATCAACTATTACGGGCAATCAAGTTTGGGGAGGAGGACAATCAAGTTTTTTGAAAGACCAAAGTCAATATTATGGGGGACAAGAACCAAGTTTACTGCAAACTCAAGGGCATGGATGTGAAGGATGACAAAGTTTCACAGATATGTTGAATGCAACAAATAATGATGGGGAATAGTTCACTTGTTTGTTTAATGGAAATGATGAATATGTATTGTTATTTTTATTGGTCTTAACATTGATGAATCTGTATTAGTATTAGCATTACGACAACTTTTGTTGAACCTGTGAATGTTGCAAGGTTGCAATTTGTTATATTTGATGAATGCAATTTATGGTAATCAAACGTGTCGTGTCGTGTCCATATCGTATCTTGAAAGATATGTCTCAGGGTATTTTCTGAAAAATTCGACAGAGTTTCCTTTGCTTTCAGTCTAAGCCGACGTCACAGCATATCAATTAACTGTAGTCAGAATAGCAACAAAAAAAAGAGCAAAACACTATGAATGTTGCAAGTTTGCAATGTGCTAGATTGTAATTTATAGTAGTCAAAAGTATCGTGTCGTGTCCGTATCGTATCTTAACAGACCTCAAGGTATTTTTTGAAAAATTTGACAGACTTTCCTTTGTTTCCGGTCTAGCCCGACGTCACAGCATCTCAGTCAACAGTGGTCAATAGTAGCAACAGAAAAAAGAGCCAGTTCAATTGTAATTGAAATGGAAGTTTTAAATCTAGCCGACATGAATACATAATGTTTTACAAAAGACGCATGAGCTGAACATCATCATCATCGTCTACCCTAAGCTATATTACAAGCAAAATGAAAAAGAAAAATCCTAAGTGTTGCTAGCATCTCTTCTTGGCTGGATGCTCCATCTCTTCAGGAAGTTCTCCAATTGTATCACATACAGTTTTTGCACAGAAAAGAGCACCATTCGAAGTACTTTGAACAGCTGCCTATTGGGTATTTCCATTCAACGTAACTCTAAGCTCTAGACCAGCAAAAACATGCATACTGTCATGATAGCTCTGCATAACAAGCCATGAAAACTATGGTTAGCAACTTAGCATGAATAGAGATTTTACTGTTTAAAACTTTAAACAAATAAGTTTTAGGAACCGAATTCTATTAAAACACAAACATTAAAAGAAACAACAAATAGATGATCCTATAAGTCTGTTTCTCAATGCTCAGATGATCATATAGATTGATTAGTGATCCTCTAAGTCTGTGTCTCAATGATTGTTCTCTTAGCCAAAGTGATCATCTAAACAGAATGAGTAAAACATCAACTTTTTGTGTGAAAACCAAATTAGGATGAGTCCAAAATATGATCAAATGCGAATGAGACAACAGGTTCAACGATAAGTATCAATTCAAGTCCAGTGATAAAGGAAGCAGGTGTAGTGGAAATTTATATACCACCTCTACTTTCTTGTAGTATGAGTATATATCATCTATGTACTCAACAACAGTTAGCAGATTCTTCTTATCATTGCTGTCTATGTCAACCACTGGTTCTTCACTTGTGTCTTCCATTTCAACCTCCTAACAAAAAGAAAACAACAAGTGATGCCACCATGGAGGAAAAAAATAAATACTACCATCTTTACCATATGGTTTTAAATATTACTAGTTGAAGGAATTTCAAATACCATCCGATCTATTACATCTAGCAATGCCTCAGTGTGCTGCATAAACATTAGCACAAGGAAGGCACTGGCTGCCTTTTAATCATCCACATCTATGATGACGCAATCTTTTGATTCAGCCAGAACTAGAACTAATTGGACCAGTTTCGTTGTTTCCTATTGACAAGTACCATGGTATATGATTAACACAAATCCATTTGTACTCCAATGAAACAACTATTTAAGTTATCTTTGTTTCCTATTGACAAGTACCATGGTATATGATTAACACAAATCCATTTGTACTCCAATGAAAGTTATCAGACTGAAAGTACCTTAGGTATTCGTGGCTTTTGTTTACCAGTCATTTGTGTAGCAAACTTCCTAAAGAAATAGCAAGAACCAAGTAGATCAATGTCATTGTAAAACTAGTGAAATTTAGGAACCAAAGACATCAATCAGGGATAGTTACTGACCTAGTAACTGGTTGATGTGCCGGGATGGGTAAGTCTTGGTGTTTTTGATACCCATTTGTTTATAGATCCCAACCTCATCCTCGTATGCGCAGTTAACATAGAACAATACCAACAACTCAATATGTGTTGTATAAGCAACTGGCCCTATAAGCAAGAGGCCGACGACGACACCTTACCATAGAAGAAGTTGGCTGACAAAGCGGAGGAAACGGAGCCAGAAGGTCTAATTGCGCTATGGATTCTCCTTTGACTCGATACCTTGTCTCGGTCAGTCTGTTCCGCTGGACACTCTGCTAAATAGGTCTGCTTAAAAGCCAGCTACCAAATAAACAAGAACAAGATTTGCTACTTTCCCGAAAAGAAAGGTAAGACGAGCCTTGACTGCTCACACATAATAAATGTTAAGGTGTTAATCACCATATTTTGGTTTTGGATTCTGTCTTAAGGATTAATAGTTGACCTGAGGGTGATTGTGTTACATGGTGGTGCTTAAGGGTTCGGGCTGTTACAAGTAGTCTAGACTTTTCCACCCAAATATGCTTCCTTCATCTTTTCTGTATTAGCAAAGCTTAGTTCAATAAATAAGTTAGTCCAGTAGAACAAGAACGAGTCAGCGTAGGAACAATATTGTAAAGAACGAATCATTTGACATGCCATAATATCCTGGTAATTATGTCATAAAACAAGATTAAACTATTTTTACCTTCCTTTACAAGTGATAATGCAGCAGAAAGGTAATACGGCAAGAGCCTTACTAACACTAGAAAGTTGGTTGAGGTATTTTATCAAACACATGACGTGCCTACGTTAAATTTCTTAGTTTACTGTACACTTTGGTGAGATTGTTCAAGAGGAAAGTCTCTGGGTGGGAGACGGTTTTGAATATAAGGCAGTGAAGCTTCTTTGCTTGGATTTGGTTGTGGGTCAGAGTTTGAGTAAACAGTATACCAATATCTATGAACAGTAGCAGTAGGTAGTGAATCCTAACTTTTTGTGCAAAAATCCCCAATATGTACAAATTGAAATTGCAACTCTAGTTCAATCGATACCAACGTTCTAGAGAGAGAGAGAGAGACCTTCGTCGCCATACGGCGGTGGCGGCAGTGGTCTAGTCCTTCGTCGGCGTTTTAGATCGATACCAGTGATTGTGCTTCGAAGCTCATAAGCACACGACGATCGTGGAGGCATTTTCTTCGTTGGAGTTGTCTGCACAGGTGGTGGTTAGCGGTGGATTGGGTTGTGTTGGGTTGGGTGTCGGCAGTCGTCGTCTTCTTCTCCTGTAACGAAGTGTATGGAGGGAAACAAAGGCAGATGGCTTTGTTTGGTTTACATTTTAGAAAGTTATTTTTGAGAGTTGGAGTGGTAATGAGTGGAGAGAGATAGAGAGAAAAATCTATTGAAAACCGTGCCGAGAGTTAAAAGTAACTCTTAGAATGTTGAACCAAACGAAGTGATTGGGTTTTTCTGAGATTTTCATGTTTTAGATGGGAGCTCCCCAAAACGTAGTGGATGAAGTAGTGAAAACAGGTAGTGTACGTAGACTTTCTGAAATGATTATATTAAGAATCTGATGGAGTACCTCTTTAGGTCCCGTTCAGTTGTAAAGAAAGTACAGGAAATTATGAAAAAATCAACTTTTTTATAACTTTTGTAGTGTTTAGTTGCTATGAAAGTAATAGGAAACATGTTCTTAAGTATTCCTGCAAGATTTATTGTCTTGCAAAAGTGATCCGGTCAAAAGTATAGGATTTTGCGTCACGGGAAAGTTTTCTCCATTGTGGGGCCAAAATAATTGGCGGGTAAGAAAAAAAACGACGCCAATACTAAAAAAATACGAATTAAGTTCTTAGAAAGGCACTTTGAAATTTACGTGAGCAACAACAATTCGACTACTGTTGTGCTTTCTGAGATAATTGTTGTGGAAAAAATTAGTAATTGGTTTCTTTTGAAAGTATTTATTTATCTTGTCATTAGTCTTTAATTTTGTTTTGTACTTACTAATAATCAGTTTATCAATTAGTTTTTGTATCAGCAACTAATCCAGCATAGTTGTTTAACATTTGTTTATTTAGTTGTCATCTACTTATTTTTTAAGCTTCATTTTTTAAGCTTTTTGTTAAGGCTTTACATTAGATAAAATACATTTTCTGATATGTGTTAGCTCTCAAAGTTACTTTTAGCCATGAGAAATAAAAAAGTTTCTGAAAAGTGTATTTTCTCAACAAATGAACCACTAAACTTTTGTTTTCCTGCAAAAAAAATTTGTCAAATGAACACTCACAGGAAAATAGATTTCTTTTTCCTTTACTTCACTTAACTTGACTTTTCCTAAGAATAACTTTTCTGTACAGCATTTTTGACAACTGAACGAAGTCTTTAGGGATTTGGTTCGTCAGCTCTGGAATTGAGAAGGATCTTCTTCGATTGTTTTACAATCATTCTACTTACACACCCCCACTCACAATAGAGGTGGAGTCCGCATAGTGTATGTGAACTCTACCCCCTATTGTGAGTGGGGGTGTGTGAGTGGGGGTGTAACCTGACACACTGACTATTTTGAAATTGGTCCTCCGAAAATTCTATTCCCATCTTCAGAGGTCAGTTTATTTCATTTGTTTTGAGTTTTGACGTTGCTTGAGATAGTATTAGCCAGTATTTTATTTGTATTCGTATTTTTGAAGTCGACTTATCTTTTTATAATTTTGCTCTTGAAAAGCATTATGATGTGACCCAATATATTTTTAATTTTTTTACAAGTATGTGACCCAATATATTTTTAATTTTTTTGACAAGTGATTCTAAGTTGTGAAGCAAAATATATATTTTTGTCTCTTTATATATCTCCCAAGAATCCCGTTTTGACTAAGGATGCCTGTTAGATTGGATTCTAACAAATCTTTTGGTAAGTTGTAAAAAACGACTTCTTTATTAAATTAGAAGACAAGAACAAAAAAAGCAAAAAAGACGAACGAAGAACAAAGAAAGTAGTGATGACATACATTATGTGAACTTTGAGAGAGAGAGAGAGAGGAGTTAGGATAAAAAGCAAGACCTCTTTCGCAACCAAACTCATTAAACTATACTTTAAGATTTGTACTCTTCATGAAATTAACTGATACTGCCTATTTGTTTATAGATTCAAACATATGCTGTTTTTCCACCAAAGATTGTGAAATCTATATATATAACATATAATAGTGTATTCTTTCATTAAGAAATTAAGTGATAGATGATGCTTATCATCTGTACTTGGGGAGAATTTTATGCACAGTTAAGTGTTGTTTAATGACACTGCATATCATTTTATGTGTAATTTATTTAAAGTAACTTTTCAAAAAGCCCTGCAAGTTGCTTGGTAGTCAAGTGACATGAAATTGACTGCCTTGAGTTATATCATGTGTGCCATGTCACAATGAATTTTTTTTTAGAATTCCTCATCAGACTGATGGAGTGATTTTCGCACTTCTCTCTCACATTCAATTGCATTTCTTATGGCATTAATATTGTAAAATTAAAAAATTATTACTTCACATGTGCAAAGAAGAATCTTGTTAATAAAAACAAAGAAAATTGATTTTGGCACTCTAATTTTTGCTACTGACACTCCACTTTGTGTCTTAATCATGTGAGATTATAAAATAAAAAGTGAAGTGCCACTAGCTAAAAATAGAGTGCCAAAATTGCATCCCAAAAAGAAATAACAAAAATGCATTTATGTGACAAGAGAATGTTAAAAGTCAATTTTAATTAACTTCCTTTCATAATTAATTGATTGCCAAGAACAAAAGGTTGTATTGGGTGAGCGATTATTTAGTGTTCCTATAGCATTGTTCTACAGACGCTCAATATCACTTATATGTGTGTGGGTTCCACAAAGTAAGATCAATTACACTCTTACAAAATTAATCTAAAATTTGTTGAATCATTGTCTTCATCAACTTCATTTTCTTTCAGTTAACTTATTCAAAAATGCTAGTTAAAATTTATAAAAAAAAAAAATCAAGAATTAACATGGTTGTGTTTTATGCGCATCCATTTTCATTCATAAGGCAAAAGGTTTCCGTAACAAAACTCAAGTGATATTTTTCCGTACTACTCCGTATTGTTTGGGATGAGGTGTTGGGAAAATGTCTAAAGAAATGAATCAATATACTATATATTGTCCAATTGAGCCTAGTCAAATACAGTATATGGACATAACAAAGAGGAACATAAAACCATGTACTCATCATGTAGCCTATGGCCGGTATCCTTGAGATTAGTCACTACCGAGAGAGCCTTCAAATTGTATTGAATATGAAGCTTCTCTGATTGCAGATTATAAGTGTATTTTTGCTCTTTTTTTGTGCTAATTTAAACTTCATATAGAGTATAAAAGTGCAAAGTATTCTATCCTTAGTCCTATTTTTAAGGATATATATGCATGGCAAATTCCTCTCTTACTTTCCAAATTATCCAAATTATTCAACAGATTTTCTTCTCTTGCCAAGACTCAACAAAGTCCATTTGAACCTCAGTTGGTTTTGAGTAGTAAAAACTGGTGTCTAAGTTAATAAAAGGCAACCTCAAAAGTGGAAGAGAAAAAATCATCTAGGGTTTTGAGAGCTCTTAGGCGATTTTGAGAAGCCACAGCCGCCTAGCTTTTTTGCCAGACGGGGGAGGCGCCCCTCTTCCTCCTCCCCCGGCTCCTCCTCCTCCATTGGCTCTCCCTTCTCCGCTCTCCTCTTTCTTCCCCCTCTTCCCTATGATTTTTTTTCTTTTGCGTTTTCTCCTCCCTCAGATCTGACCCTATTTGTTCAGCGGGCTCCGCCGTCACCGGAGTCGTTTGTCCGTATGTAATCCGTCGCTGGAGCCCTTGTGGCAACAGCGGTGGAGGCAGTATGGGTTGCGATCTGTTCGGCAGTTTTTGGGCTGTTGGATTTAAAGCAAGATCTAGGGGAGTTTTGTCTCTCCTTGTGAGAGTAATAAAGTTCGCCTTTGTAACGATCCGGATTTTTGACCCAATTTTTTTTTCTAAATATAATATTATTTAGAATTATTTTCCTTAATGCAATTCTTTTTTTATATACAATTATGCATATAATATATATATATATATATATATATTCTTTTTAAAAATTTTCCACACACAAGTTACATGCATTCACAAATACAAACTCCTTCCGTCTCTCCGTCTTCTACTCAGTCTCTACTTCCTCCCTAACACTTAAATCAAGCCAAATTCGTCCATTCCAAATCTCATGAACCCAACCCCATTAAATTCACTTTTATCCTCTTCCACCAAAATTCTCCTATAAATACCCCACCCCATTGACCCATGAAATTTACATCACAATATTCCCCACGCCCCACCAGTCCAAAAGAGAGAGAAAAATCAGAAAAACCCAAGCTTCAATCAATGGAGTTTTAGAGAGAGAAAGGGAGAGAAAAATAGATTTTGTACCAAGACCCGATCGAAATCCAATTCGATCGTTCCAAACTCTTCCCACAACTCCTAGCATCACCAAACATCGTCCAATTCGACCCCACGGTCTCCCGATCAAAAAAACCCGAAGTTTTCTTCCCCAAAATTCAATATTCGTTTTTAAATCAATTCGATCCGATTCAAGGTACTATAATCCATTCCAACCTCTTCTCTAAGTATATTAAGTGTTTATATTGTTAATTCTATGTCCCGAATGAAAAAAATATGGCTCACCGCGCGCTTTCTGCCGTATATACCAATATGATATTATTTTCGAGCCTGACATTTTATTTGTAATTATTTACTAAGAAGACGACCCTTATGATATTTATTTTACAATCTCTCTGATATTAATATTACAAAAAACTACTGACTTGATATTACTTTCTTACAATATAATATCAATTTATTATAAAACGTACTAATTATATCAGTTTAATTTATCTGGTAGATTGAGTTAGTTTTAAACGTTTCGAAACAACTTTGCGACCTTCCAAATCTCATTTTTGACCTCCGAACTATTTTTTCTAGACTTTTCACACCTCAAAGATCATAACTTGTTAAGATCATAATTTTTTTTTATTTAATTTATTATTTATTGTTATTTCTATTGCGTTTTAAATCAAAAATTCTTTACGATCTTATAAACCATATTATAAATGCCCGAATAATTTTATTTAGACTCTCTACGTTCTGAAGATGAAAATTTATTAACCGTAACATATTTTAAATTTGCAAATTATTTATTATTTATTTACTTCACTTTCGGCCACTTTATTTAAACATCTTTATTTAAATTAATCCCGTGACCCTCCGAACCCAACTTTTGACACTCAACTGGTTGCATAGGACCTTTAGGACTCTTATTAAGGTCATGATAAATATTTTAATATTTTTATCTAATTAATGTATTTAATTAGTTTTTAATTAATCTATTATCTTAGAATTAATTAATAAGAGCCCAGAAAATATTTCTTTTAATTTCTGTTAAATATCTTACTTTATTATTGACATTGTGACCATACAAGATTAAGGGCAACGGCCCGTTCATAATAAATTGCGTGATTACATTGCTTATTAATTATTTTAATTATTATTGATTTATTGTATATTGCATCGATATTTGATTTGAATGCTAAATTGAACCCTAGAGACATGGGGTGGTGTTGCGAAATAGAACTCATCTAGACGATGCTAGATAATGGATAAATTGGAAAGTTTTATTTTTAGATTGCCTACAGGCGTGATTTTGAGATGTGATGAGTTGGATGTGATGGTTTGAAACTGGCAAAGTAAGCCCAATGTTGATTGATGAATGATGATTGACAAAGTAAGCCCAATGATGAATGATGTATTGATACTGGCAAAGTAAATCCAGTGATGATTGTGAAATGATATATAAGATAAGCAAACCCTAGTTATGATTCGGGCATGATAAGCTTTCTTTTGTTGTAATGAGAGGGATACACGCTAGGTACATAACTAAAGTGCAATCCGCGACAACAAAAGAAAGTGAGCTCATGGGACAGGGCATAGCTAGCGGTTGGGGAGGAAAGATCTCGCGGAGAGATCTTAGATTTCACATTAGATTATAGATAGTAATGAACTGGCTTATGTGGAAAATATTTGTTTGGCTTCTTCGATTCAATATTATCTTGTTACCTGCTATTTGTAAAGTAAGAGGGGTGGTTGGGTTGGATTACTCTACTGGGTGATTTATCACTCACGGATACGTCTGTATCCTGGCAAATCGTTTGCTTCGGCGATCAATTTGCCAGAAGGCTCAGGATTCAATGGAGATGATTCAAAGATGTTGCAGTTCAACACGGAAAGATTATCAGGGACGAAGATCGAGTATGTTTCGGATTGTATCAAGCCTAGAGTCGGCTTTGAAATTAATATATTTTGAATCAGTAAATTTATCTTGTGACTGTACTAGCTAAACTTTATTTTGAAAAATTATATTTATTTAGCAAATTTTCTTAAGAAATTATTTTATTTTGCTCTCGAAAAGTCGGGGCGTTACAGCCTTTGGGCAATTTGTTTCCTGTTCAGGCTCAAGAAGATTAGTATGCATCTATTGGTGGTTTGCTAGAAATTCATTAGTGTGTCATTTCTGGCCAAAGTTCATCTTATCGTCTAGGTTCTTGTTGTCTTTTTTTCTTAGCTAGCAATGTATCTCTTTTTGATATTGCTATAGAATATATGAATTTTTCGCTCAGCAAAAAATGCGTCAGGCGACGTCTGGGATGAAAGACATCAATCGCCTCGTTCTTTCTCGTTATGTATCAGTTAGATACTTAGTTTGGCTTTATCCAAGTTGTTTGTAATGAATTTCGTTATGTAAATGTCGTTGAGCTTTATCAATACAGTACATCTCACTTTTGTAAAAAAAAAAAAAAAGGGTTAATAAAAGGCTCTACAATAAAGTCCATTTCTTTAATACACAACATGCATCGAGAGACAGAAGGGGAGGGAGCGTTGATGTTAAGAATAATTTTTTAAATTTAAGTTAAACTAGTAATTACATGTTGCTTTGGACAACTTTGTATAATTACTTTTTATAGGTCCAATAGTAATCAAACACAATTTCAAAGAAACTAGGAAAAAATCAATAAAATTATAAAACTATGGGTATATAAATGCATACCACTTGTGAGACTCATTTTGGAATTCCACACAAATGATCGGACCCGATCAATATATTTTTAAAATACTTTTTTAAGGATCCCTGTAAATAATCAGCTCAGTTGGATATCAGTAACGGGTTGATCGATCCTTTGCGTAATTTAGCAAAGAATCGATTAAGTCCTTACTAATATCCGAATGAGATGAATTTTTATAAGAACTCTTCAAAAAAATATTCCAAACATATTGAGCAGCTCCGATTATTTGTGTAGAACCCCGTAATGGGTCCCTCATAATGTAGTGTATATGTGATGTACCCATTGCATTGCTCGGAAATCGAGGAAAGAATCGATTGAGTCCATATCGATCGTATCCAAGTGAGAGAATTTTTTATAGGAATTCTTCAAAAAATATTATAAATATATTGAGAGGCTCCGATAATTTGTGCAGGACCCTGAAATGGGTTCTTCATAGCGCGGTATGTATATGGGGGACACCTATGATAATGTACCCATTGCACTATTGCAGGATTTATAAAAAATATGAATCATGCTATTGGTACCGATGAGATTGATACCGATGTGATACTAACGAACACACAAAGCCTATTAATATCAATCTCATCGGGTACCCTTAGGATTTAAACTAAAATTATACAGTAAAACATATGGACGAAACAGCCCAGTTGACTTGCGTGCCCGTCAAATTGACTTACCTAGCAGTAGGCAGTAGCATTGATTTTGGCAGTTACTTGCAAGCACAGATGAAATCTTTGTGTCCAGAAGAGGAAATCCTCATAAGTCAGTCATTCATACGCACAATACCCATCATTGCTAGGCTCATAGCATAGCACAGCACAGCGAGTCACAGACACACCTACATTAACGTCCGATGACAACTCGATCTCTCTCATCAATGTTTTTCTTCTTTTTACAAGATGAGTACAATATTGAACCCGTTTATTGGCACCAAAGATTAGGGCTGTACGCCTTAGGGCTTTGAGACCCGTTTTGGATTTTTGTTGAAAAATGATTTGAGTCATTCATTTTATTTAAAATATGTTATTTAAGATTTCTTACAAATATCAACAATACAAAAACGAATTAAGCTACACGCAATAAAAGCAATAGAAGACAAAGTTTTGAGTACATTCAAAAAATAAATAAAAAATACAGTGCAAAGTGATTTCCTTTTGTAAACATCTAATATAAAATTGCGTGCAAAGGCCAAACAACATGGTACCATCGTACATGCTATGTAGATCAATTAAAACATGGGTACACCATTTGTGTACAACAAACTAGCATTTAACCAGTTCGATGTACGGAATAACACAAAACAAATTTCGACATTTCTTTGTGTTGTGTATAAGACGCTAACATTATGTCTGTTCAATACATGGGACAACAAAAATGGCGTTGATTATGACATTTTTTTGAGTCCTCTAGTGCATCGAACGGGCACATTGTTAGCGTCAAGCGCGCGGGACAACGAATAAAATGTCAATCAAATCTTCTTGTTGTTTCTTGTATCGAATTGGGACAATACTAGTATTATAATTCTGTCTAACAACAAGAAAAATAAAATTCATAAAAATTCACTAAAACTGGAAAAAATAAAAGGGAAAATTGAGTCTCAAATGTCAGGTCAAAGTTGTCAAATTTTTTTTTTTCATTTTTAGAACTTCTTTTTTTTTTGTAAAGGTGTTGAAAATAAAATCGTATTTTTCATTTTCCAAAAAGGGCCCCGGAACTCCAAAGGCGAGAGATTATCCGGTGCCCTTAGAGCAACTCCAACTATGCTATATAATGCTCCAAATCTCCATATTAAGGGAACATTTTGTAATTCACTCTATATTTTCTTTAACCTTTTGTATTTTATGGAAAATTTTGGAGGGACTCGTTGTCCTTTATAGAGATTTGGTCTCCAAAATAAATGTGAGATCTCCAATTTTGGAGACCCAAAAAATTAATTTGTAAAATATCTAAAAAAGACGATATGTTCCTCAAAGATTTTCTCATCGAATACATGTAATAATTGCAATTTCAAAATTTTTGTCGTGGCGGCCGCCGCCATTAGACCCCCCGGTTCCATCTTTGCCTATATCACATAAAAATTTAGTGTAAAACTAACAAACACCAAAAAATTGTACAAGTTTGAACCAAAAAACTATTCTGTATAAATTAATCACTAACATAAACACTATAAGGCTCCGTTCCGGAACAAACAAACAAAAAAACCCTTATTTTTTAAGAAGACAATTTCAAGCTCAAAAATTATGGGTTTATTGAAATCTAAAAATATGCCATATGGATTTTGTTTGGAAGATCTCTATGAAATCTTTTATACGATACAAAAAAAATTAAAAAATTATTTTTTATTTACATTATTTTTAAATTTGAAAATGTGAAATAAATTATTTATTTTTTAAGGAGGTGTTTGGAATGGAACCTAAGCACAACATACGTGGTAGCAGTGAAAGGGCAATGAGGCTCCGTTCCAGAAACCTTCTTGAAAAATAAGTACTTATTTTGGAACTTCTCAAAGAAAAATAAGAAGGATTGTTCCAGAAAACTCAAATAAGCAGTTTATTTCACATTTTCAAACTCAAAAATAACGTAAATGAAAATTAATTTTTTAAATTTTTTTGCACCGTATTAAAAATCTCAATGAGATCTATCAAATAAGATCCATATTGATAGAAAAATTATTTGCGTAAATACATAATTTTTAAACTTAAAGTTGCCTTAACCAAAAAATAAGTACTTACTTCTTATTTTGTGGAACAAACTTTATTATTAAAAAAATAAAAATTTATTCAAATTCTGGAACTGGACCTGAGCATGACCTGTCAAACAGCCAAAAGTGCTGCACGTCTTTGATCCGCACAAGCAACTGAAGCAAGAGACTAGAGAGAAAAAGACTATTCAAGGAAGGAAGGATCTCTACAATCAATCTCTCACAAGGAATTGAAGAAGAATCAGAAGTCAGAACAGAATACTGGAGTAGTATTTGGTTGGGTGCAAAGTCCAATAACGATGGAGTAGTTTGGAAAGGATAATCTTCATTGATTACGGCGTTGTCCGTTGATACTACTATTTGATTGTTGTTTATTGGGGATCCCATTAGCACCGAAAATGATACCTGACTGTTTTCGTAGGGATACCGTACCGACGGTAGCGTCCGAGCTGTTTCCGATCATCGGACGGTCGATCCAAATCGTTCAAAATTCTAAAAAAAAACCTAGGGGGCCTGCGCTAAAATCAATGGCATTTAATGTGTGTAGGATGATTGATCTAAACACCCTATTTTCGTGTATATATGTGTATATATGAAAAAAAACATTATTTAGATCAAGCACCCTACACACATCAGATGTCATTGATTCTTGCAAGAGCCCCCTTAGTTATTTTTTTAAAAATTTTTGGACGACTCGGATCGGTCGTCCGGTGGCTGGAGACGGCTCGACAAGGCCATCGGTACGATTTTCGTAGTCCCTACGGAAACCGTCAGTACTCATAACAGTACTCAGCACGGTCGAAGGTGCCGTGAGCCAAACGGTAACGTCTTTGGCTTGCGTACTTGCCAGACACATAATTTTGTACTCAACTTTTACAAAGGAGAAATTATTCGTTGCCCCAAAGGCAACACGTCATCTATGCCAGGGGTGCCTCCCACTGATTAAAACCTGCCTCATGGGATTTTCCGCTTGACAAAAAATAAAACTATCTTATGGGTAAAATTTGGTGTCGGAAAGTCTATCACTATTTGAGGCATTTAATACCCACTGAGAAACATTTTGCACTCTCTCCTACACTGCCTTCTCTCTCTAAAATAGGCGTGTAAAACAAAAAAGTCTTTTTTTTTAACTGCCCAAATTTGTGTAGACACAAAAAAATATAACACATTTATTACCTCGTTTCCATTAACAAAAAAATTTAACACATTTTACCAATTAGTTTCCAATAATAAAGAAGTTTTTACCAATTTAACAATTTTTTCACTCAGTAAAAAAAATCACTATCGCAAATAATAACTTGACATTTTTCAATGGGAATGATTTCGGTGTCTCCGGTTATTTTGGGGACATCGTAATTTTTGGTATGATAAAACCATTATGAGTATAACCAAAACTCATTACGAGCATAACAAAATCATAACAAGGCATAACTTGTTTGTTATGCCTTGGTTGGTTTAGGTTATGTCTTGATTGGTTTTTTTGGATATTTCTTGGTTGTACCTTATTTGGGTTCTGTTATGCTTATAATGAGTTTTAGTTATACTCATAATGATGAAGTTATACCAAAAATTACGGTGTTCTCAAAATAATCATGGACACCATAACATCATCCTTTTTCAATAACTTATTCACTACCAAAAACACCTAAACAACTTTGGATGATGCTATGGTGTCCCCAATCATTTTGGGGACACTGTAATTTTTGGCATAATTTCATCATTATGAGTATAACTAAAACCCATTACAAGCATAACAGAACCCAAACAAAACATAACCAAAAAATATTCAAAAAACCAACCAAGACATAACAAACAAGTTATGCCTTGCTATGATTCTGTTGGGCTCATAATGGTTTTGGTTGTGCTCATAATGAGTTTTGGTTATACTCATAATGATTTTGTTATGTCAAAAGTTACGGTGTCCTCAAAATGATCGGGAACACCAAAGTCATTCCCAACAAGTATTCAACCATAATTAAAAATTTACAAAATTTTCACTAACGAAAACACTCTCTAAGGATACCCGCCTTGTTTTGCTAAGATTTTTGAGCTTTTTCTTATTTTGTCTTTTTTTTTTAATTTTGCGACAAACTTTTGTGAATTATTGATTCATCTCGACGAAAAGAACAGAAGAAAAAAATATGAATTTAATCCAAATATTTTTAAAAATATTCATCATAAAGCCCAAAAAGTCTACTTAAAGTAAAAATTATGACTTTTTTACCTTCAATATCCAAGATAAATCCTATCTGATATCACAACAAAAATATTAGGGTAAAAGTAAAAAAAATAAGTTTTAGTTAGGTTTTTTTTGTTTTTTTGTCTTTATTAAAAAATTTAAATTAATTTGTTTGTTTGCAACAAAATGGTTGTTGTTACCCAGCAATTTTTTAGTTGTTACTCGGTGTAACCCAACAACTTTTTAGCCGTTACCTAGCGTTACAAATGAGAGGATTTTAAAAAATGTTTTTCTTACTTTTATCCTAATATTTTTTTTTAATATCCGAGAGACTTTATCTTAGATATTTACAAAATATTTGGGTAGAAGTCATAAATTTTATTTTTAGCCCACTTTTTGGGCTTTACAAATTTTCTTTAGTAAGAACAAAACAAGAAAAAACTCAAAAATCTTAGTGTAGAGAGCGGGTTTTCTTATGCTCCGTTCTGCTAAGATATTTATATTTTAAGTATTTATTTTGTACTTTATGAGAAATGTCATTTTCTCACCATATTACACATTTAATTTAAAAATAAATTTTTGGTCCTTTTTTTTTGGATACACAGAACTTGGTTTCAATTTGGCCCTGTTCCTGAATGCCAAATAAATACTTATTTTTTAAGAAGGCAATTTCAAGTTCAAAATGATGGGCTTATTGAAATATAAAAATATGCAATATGAATCTTATTTGAAATATCTCATTGAGATCTTTAACATGGTGCAAAAAAATCGAAAAATTATTTTTCATTTACATTATTTTTGAATTTAAAAATGTAAAATAAGTACTTATTTTTTAAGAAGGTGTTCTGGAACGGGCTTGATCTACCCGCCTATTTTAGCACTCCAGGGGGTCTGTGGTGACACAGGGTTGTGGTGCCCCTATACGATACAGTTTTGGGACTGCTAAGGGGTTAAAAAAAGAAGCTGCAAGGCCTTGTTGGATGGAAAGCCAAGAAAAAAAATTAAGTGTTCTAATTTTTAATTCGTTTGAATTGGTGCGAAAATTTTATTTTTTAAATTATTTTATCCTAAATGGTCATAATTAATTTTTGACTATAGAGCTCTCGTTAATTAGCTCTAAAAAAGTCGTAGAAACCAAATATCTCTTAGGGCTAACTAACAAGAGCCCTAGAGTCAAAAAATTAATTATAACCCTTCAGGATAAAATGATCAAAGTAATAAGATCTTTGCACCGATTCAAACGAATTGAAAATTGGAGCACTTAATTTTTTAACTATATTTTTTAATATATAATTAATTTTTTGTTATAAGGATCTCGTTAGTTAGCTATAAGAGATGTTTGATTCAACGACTCTCTTAGAACTAACTAACGAAAGCCTTGAAATCAAAAATTAATTATGACACTTTAAAATAAAAATGATAAGAAAAATAAGATTTTTACACTGGTTCAAATGAATTAAAAATTAGAGCACTTAATTTTTTTCTCAGCTTTCCATCAAAGAGGGTCTTGCAGCCCTTTTTTTTAACCCCTTGCAACCCCAAAACTGTGCCGTTTAGGGGCACCACAGGCCCCTCGAGTCCCTATTTTAGAGAGAGAAGGCTATGTCTATAGAGAGAGAAGAATATGTGTCAGTGTGTACTAATGCCTCAAATGGTGGTAGACTTACGGACTGAAAATTTTACCCACAAGGCAGGTTTTGATTGATAAGAGGCACCACCTGACATAGATGACGTGTTGCCCTTAGGGCAACGAATAATTTCTCTTTACGAAGGGATTGCCGTTAAAAGAAAAAATTTACAAAGAGATTAAACATAAATAAACTTATTTCAAAATAGTGAGAAAGCATATCGAAATTTATTGTTTAGGGGTCCTAAACAATATATTTTGGACAAAATAAACAGCTCGAATTATATTTGTAAAATCAAAGATGGATTCCAAAGGCGTATGTCTGTACTGATATTCTTTTCGAGGGATTGGCATGATCAACCGACTAATAATCCAACTATCCAAAACCCAAAAATTACTCGATAGCCTTTAGGGCACCATGACGTTATGCCCCAATATTTTTTTCATCACACATTTTCATAGGACCTAGTAATAAATTCATGGGTCTCATTAAAAGTATGTGGCGGGAAAAAATGGTAGATACTATTATGTGGTGGTGTTCCAAGATGATTAATGCTGTGTTTGATTTGAAATTTAAAAAAAATTTTGAAAAATAATAAGAATAATAAGTGTAGAGAAATAAAGAAAAAAATGTTAAAAATATGAAGAATTTTTTGAAAATTACGTTTTGAAAAGAAAAGAAAACAAGGCATTAATAACTATTGCACAAAACAAGGGTAGTGCGCCCCAAGACGACACAGCTGACATATGCCAAAACCCTGATGTGAGAATTAACGGCGGCGCCGCAACAGGGGGCGCTTTGGGCGAGATCCCAGGCTTTTGTGATGTGATATGCTCCTGCCGCCATGGCTTGCGCCCGAATGCTGTCAATAAAAGCTGTCATCAAGACATCAATACCATTTCTTCGAAAAGTCTAAGGTTCCCGACAGGATTACCGACGGTCTGACGGGCCCATTCCGACTATCGGACGGCTGATCTGAGCCGTCCAAAAATTTCAAAAAACAAAATCGAGTGGGCTTCACAAGAATTAACGGCATCCGACGTGTGTAAGTGGCCGATCCAAGCACTCCATTTTTGTGTGTATAACACTCAAATACACAAAAATAGAGTGATTGGATCGGTCATCTATACACATCGGATGCCATTAATTTCGCTTGAAAGGCCACTTGATTTTATTTTTTAGAATTTTTGGACGGCTCGGATCAGCCATCCAGTGGCCGAAGTGGGCTCGACGGACCGTCAGAAACTGTAGCGCTGCTCTCATTTCTTCGACGCCCCTATATCTACACATACATACATTATACTGTATCGCTACGAGGCACGTGACAGGTACGACGCTGCTCAAAGCAAGTGGACTCCGTTGCACAAAGCAAGTGGAAGGGTTCCGGCAACTTCACACACTAAAAACAAAAAAGAAAGTGTGGTTAAAAAAAAAAAGAAATGCGAAAATCCCTTCCCTTTTTTTAGTGTTTCAAAAGAGGCATACCATAGTGTTTCTCAAAGCACACTAAAAAAACAAATTTTAAACTACATTTATTAAAAAGTGAAGTACTAAAAAATTTTCCCAAAGAAAATGTCAAAAAAAAAAAATTTCATTTAGATCAAATTAATCTCCCTTTGGGACTAACCGTTTGGGTAAGCGCATTCCAGCCAGACCTATAAAGCCCTGTTTGGTGTGGGTGTTGAGGAAATTTTTTAGAAGAATGAGTGGAGAGATAGATAGAGAAAATTTACTCCTATATCTCTATTCAATAAAGTCGTGCACAGAGATCATGGACAAAGAGTTTCTGTTAGGTCAACCGTCCACTGTGAGTCTTACAAAGATGATCCATACTGCTCGTTTTACTTGAAATATTTTTTGAAGAGTTGTTGTAAAAATCAGCTCAATCGAATATCGATAAAAAAAATTCATAATTCAAAGGGCTTTTTCTGATGTCCAATTGAACTTATTAGTTAAATATACCCCTATAAAAATATTTTGAAAAAATAAGTAGTTCGCCCGAGGCCCCACAAAAACTCTACATGCATTGATTTTTGTGACTCTGATCTCTATTTGGGAAAATCCTTATGCTTTGTTTAGATTGAAATTTGAATTTTTTTAAAAAAAATAGTAGGGGTAATAAGTGAAGAGAGATAGAGAGAAAAATGTTAAGAGTAGGAAAAATCTAAAAGGAATCTTTTGAAAAATTCTTTTTAAATTACAAAGAGAACAAAACTGATCACTTTAATCTATCCTCTCAAACCTCATTTTGAAGGTCTTGAATTTTGATCATTAATTTTTAGAGGATGAGTAAAGTGAGATTTACTTCTTTACAGCTGAGGTGTAAACATGGGTTTTACACCGCTATCATGTGTGGGCTCCATCGACGGTTTATCGTAATAATCTGAACCGTTTTATCTTGTAGAATCTGCAAAGCAATGTATACATGCAAAAAACTAACTTGACCCAATGTCAATAGATATATCAAAAAGTAAATTTTGATTTATAAAATCGACAATCTGTATCATTTTAACTTTAAAATATTAACGAAATCTAGATGGTCAATTTTATAAACCGAAATTCAATTTTTGATATATCTATTGATGTTGGGTCAAACTAGTTTTTTGCAGAAGGACCAAGTAACAAGCTTACAAAAGTTAATTACACCTAAACAAGAAAAGAACAAAAAATGCAGAAATATGGGATTTCATAGCAGACCCTTTACAAGCTTCAAGATTCCTACGAAGTCACAACCCATTACAATTGCTTCAAGTTCCAGCCAAAAACACAAAATTACAGTTCTTCAACAAGTTGTGATCCAACCGGAAAAACCATTTGGAAAGAAAAAGTAAAGAACTTAGAGCATCCACAGTTGAATAAGCAAAACAAAAAACAAAAATGATATACGTATTGACCGTGTGTAGGAAAATCGTACCGATTGGCCTTGTCGGGCCGTTTCCGGTCACCAGACAGCCGATCCAAGCCGTCCAAAATTTTTTTTAAAAAAATACCGATATACATAAACATGAAAAAAAGGTGTTTAGATCAAGCACCATATACACATCGGATGTCATTGATTCCCGTAAGGGCCCCTCGGTTTTTTTTTTTTAAATTTTTGTCATATACATAAACATGAAAAATGGTGTTTAGATCAAGTACCATATACACATCGGATGCCGTTGATTCGCGCGTGGGCCCGTCGGTTTTTTTTTCATTTTTGAACGGTTTGGATCGGCCATCCGGTGGCCGGAGACGGCCCGGCGCGGCCGGTCGATACGGTTTCGCTACAAATCTGTCGGTACACATAGCATGACTCAACAAAAAATTGTTAAAATTAGCAATGTTGGATAAAAAAAGTACTCACATTGGAATAACCAAACCTAGCAACCTCTTAACAACTGATCAAATTTTGGCTCTTCAATAATTAAAATTAACAATATTTTGTCAATAACCAAATTTTATCTCTCAATCAAGTACATCAACATTACAAAAAACATTCTCTCTCTTTCAACAATGTTTTCAAAAAATAATTTTAAAAAACTATAACTTTCACTTTTTTTTTTCTGTTTTTTTTCAGAAACTTTTTTTTACAAAAAAAAATTCAAAATTTTTAAAAACTGTAATTAAATAAAGTGTGTTTTTCAAAAATACTCCCTCCGTCCCTTATTTATAGTCCGGTATTCCATTTTAGGCCGTCCTTTAATAAGTGTTCATTTTGTAAAGTTAGTGGGTAAAAGTTGGTAAATTGTCTATTTTATCCCTAAAAGTAGATTCCATTTTAAAAAGTAAGTGAGTAAAAGTGTAATGATGATGGGTAAGTAAGGAAAGTGGAGGAAAAAGTTGATGTGAAAGGTATAATGATGATGTCTTTTTAATAAGTTAGAATTACGAAACAGGACACTTAAAAATGGACGAAAGAAGTACTATTTTTGAAATTTCAAAACTCTTTTATAGAAAACTGGTTTTTACACAAAATCTGTTTTTAAAAAACTATATTTATAGTTTTTAAAATTTCAAAATTATTTGTGTAAATACAATTCTTTCAAAAAAATTCAAAATTGTATTTATAGTTTTTAAGTGAACAAAGTGTGTCTTTTTTGAAAAACTATTTTTTGTTTCGAAAAACTTTTTTTTTGAACTATTTCTAACATATACTATTTTTTTTCATTCAAAAATCATTTTTTCAAAAAATATGTGTGAAATGAAGGGAAAAAGTTTGGAGGGCCCATTGGTTTTAATTATAGACAAAAAATAATCAATGTGGGATTTGATTATTCACATTTGCTTATTCTACTGTTGATGTTTAGAGCATCTACAGTGGTATAATCAAAATTAAAATGTAGTTAAAGTTAGCAACATTTGCTCAAAAAAGAAGTATAATCAAAATTAAAATGTAGTTAAAGTTAGCAATATTTGCTCAAAAAAAAACTCACAGTGGAATAATAAACTTAACAACATCTTAGCAACTCATCAATTTTTTTACCTTTGGATAATCAAAATTAGCAATTTTTTGGCAATAATCAAATTTAGTTGTTACCACATTTTCTCAATTAAGTATATCATCATAACACAAAAACTTTCTCTCTTTCATTTTCAACGTATTTCTAAGAAAAATACTTTTAAAAAAAGCTTCTATTTTTTTAAAAAAACTATTTTCTTATTAAAAACTGTTTTTCCCAAAGGTTTTTTTTTTTTTGCAAAAACAGTTTTTTTTTTCAAAAACTGTTCTTTTAAAAAAAATTCAAAAACTATTTTTTTTATTCCAAAACTGTGTTTTTTTAAACTTTTTCCTGAAATTTTTTTTTTAAATCAAAGTTTTCAAAAACTTTTTCTTTTTTTCTAATAACCTATTTTTATTAGTTTGAAACGTATTTTTTTAGAAAATTGTTTTCTCTGTTCACAATTTTTAGATTTTTATAAATTAAAAAGGTGATGCGGCAAGTTTTTGTTATTCAAATTTGACTGTACCATTATGGACTTCCATATTGCTTTGATTATTCCATTGTGGATGCTCTTAGTCATCCAATTTTGCTATTGTATGGGCAAAAACCCGGAATAAGAAATGGATCACCGAAATTGAAAAAATATTCACCTCACTATTGGAAGCTTGGAATGGCAAATGAATATCAAATCCGGCTTCAGAAGCCTCTTCGAGAAACTCGGCATCCGATTCATGCTTGTTGATTAGTTAGGTTCCTTTTTTCTATACGGGAGAGAGAAGATGGTTCCAAGTTCCAACAAAGAAGGCATATTTTGACGTTAGTGAGAGAAATCCTTGGAGAAAAAATAGGAACAAGAGGATTTTTAGGAAGCAAAGGTGAGAGAAATCTATTGGAGAAAAAATAGGAACAAGAGAGAAATTAGTTAAGTGAAGGACTTTTAGGAAGCAGAGTCACGTTGGTTTTTTTAATTAAGGAAAAAAAAGAAGGGGAGTGTAGTTTCTTATATTGGAGTGAGATATGGGAGAGAGATTTGAGGAGAAATTTTCTCCCTTCCAAATTCAAAATTTTAAACATGGTTTGAAAGGAAATGGAGCAAATGGCGGGCAAAAAATTGGATCTGGCCCCATCTCTCCAGACATGACAGGAGAGTATTTTTGGATTTGATGGGTTCAAATTTTTTTTTTTTACAAAATTTTAGTACTCCAATATTTTCTAAAAGGGAAAATGGTAAAATGGATCCAAAGTCAATCTAATTATAATGTTTCTTTAAATTTTGTGCAAGTCAAAATAAGCGAAACAAAGTGGGATGGATAGAGTAATAAATATTTATACTGATTGTAACTCTATGATAGTATCAAAATAAGATTTTTATTATTCATAAAATGGTTCTAGAGACAAAAAGAAAGAAATTTAGAGACAAAAATAGATGATTCCTGGATGGAGTGAACATTAATAAATACTTTCTCCGTCCTATTTTATTTGTTCATTGTCGCTACGCATATATACTGAAGGAATGTTCCAGTCGAACAAAGTATTCATTCCTTCTCACGAGATAGCCCCATGCACTGCAAAGGAATTATGGATTCAGTTGGAAATTTGGAGAATGAACTTGGAGACAACCGAAGGGTCCCGCGTTTGTTCATCAAATAGGGGAAAACTTATAGGTTGTCATGTTTTAAATTTGACTCGAAAGTGTCAACTATTAGTTTTTCCTGCTCATGTCATAATTGTTAGGCAGGTGAGTTTCTACTAACCAATGTGTGTTTTTAATTGAGTCCTGACATAGCTAGGTAGATTTAGTTTCGAGCCATGCCTTCGGAAATGAAAATGTGTTTGCAATGGATATCAAACCCAACTAAAAGCATCAACTTTCATTTTCATCCCAATTTAGGGAGGTTTACTTGGAGTCCCATCGGGATGTCAATATTGAATCTCAAGAAATTAAAAAAAAACCTCTCTCTCTGTTGTGCATAGCACGAGTTTGTGCTTTATTTATACATACTGTGAAAACTTTATGTTCATCTTAAAATCAATTGGCATTGAGTGGAGAGATCCCAGATGTTATTAAGTGATCACATATTCCACTCCCAAGCAATATGAGATTCATTTCCTTAACATCCCCCCTTACGTGCAGCCGCGTTTGAGGTCTATCACATGTGGCCACTTTTTTGGTCCTATCATCGTGCAGCCTTTTTCACACGGTCTGTCATCGCGGGGTGTGGATTGTGAATTTTATAAAATGTGGGGTGGAACAGACCCCGCTCTGATACCATGTGAAAATTTTAAGTCCATCTCAAAACTAATTGACAATGAATGGAGAGGTTCCAAATGTTATTAAGTGATCACCCATTCCAAATCCAAGCAATGTTGGACTTTATTTCCTTAACATCTTTTCACACGTGCAGCCGCTTTTGAAATCTATCATATGTGGCCACTTTTGGGTCCTATCATCATACAGCCTTTTTGCTGGTCTGCCATCGCGGGGTGGGATTGTGTACATGTGAATGCTTAAATAATGATTGTGGTTAAACTACCTTAATTACATTTACAGAGTTTTATCTTTTCAAAAAAAATGATCGACTTTTGACCTACTTGAAAAATATTTTTTCAGAGTGCCAACAAATGCAGAAAAAAAAAGGAAAAGCAATGATGTCAAAACTGTTTTTATTTGTAACAAAATTATTGTGTATAAAAGTCTAACACATGATACAAGTCTTTTATGCCCAACAATTTCGGCACTAAGAAAAACAATTTTACAATAGGCAACACCCTAAAAATATTCTTTTTAAAAATATCTTGCACATAATATATCTATCTATCTATTGTTATACTTATTGCTTAACGTGGAAAGAAATCTACCCCTAGAATAGATCTCGAAATTGTCCCTGCCGAAATATTGCTGAATATTTATGTGGAAACCAATTCGACCTTTTTTCCCCCAAACATATACTCCGTAAGCAAGAAAGGCAGGAAATCGGGTAAAAATACTGTAGTAAGATCCTCCTATATAGAAACAAGGCACCGGCCAAATCCCCCTCGGACAAATCCCTCCAAAACTAGACATTATTTAGAGTATTGTCACGTGATACTTCTAAGCCGTTTCTCAATTTATATATTATGATGGAGTTCATACATTTTATCTCGAGGCTCATTACAATGTATGCGGTAGAAGTAGCTTGGGGTACCAACAGTCAAAATCCTCTTATGCAATGATCTATCATGTCATGCTAAATGAGACTCATTATGGCCATATAAAAAATTAGGAGAAATTACAGTAAGCCCCCTCTAACTATACCTTGGTAACGAGTTGCCCTCTTCATCGTTTAACTCGGACACTTAACCTCCTTCATCTTTTATCGCGTGACACTTAACCACCATCCGTTAGTGAGCCGTTAGTCAAGAATACATACAACGGTACACACACACACACACTCTCTCTCTCTCTCTTTGCCCTTACAACGGTACTCTCTCTCTCTCTCTCTCTCTCTTCTATGAAATCTCTTTCTTTCTGCCCTACTCATTGGTACTCTTTCCCTCTCTCTTTTTCTCTGAAATCTGTCTCTGTCTCTCTCTCTTTCTGTGATGGAAGGTAGCACTTGGTCTCATTGTATTTATGGTTGCAGACAAAATTCGATTGTGGATTTTTCATCGGGGTCGACCCACCAAAATCTGGAAGCACCCAGTCCAACATAGAGAGCACCCAGAATTTACAGATCCGCAAGTCAAAGTTGCAAAGAAAGGTTGATGAATTGGAAAGTAGAGTGGAAGTGTTGGAAGTAATGAAAGAACAAATGCATAAAGAAGTTCAACAAATGCAGAAAAAAATTGGGCAAATGCAGAAGAAAGTCCTATGTTTGAAGAAGGAATCCTGGTGGAAGAAAATAGGTTTCCTTTTGATTGTTCTCTTTTTTTTTTATCCCACATGTATAAGAAAATGGAGATTGAAAAGTACCCAGCTTTGGCTTCGGTACAATATGAATGAGTATTGGTTGATTAATGTAGTTCATTCCAATAAAGATCAACCTAGAACAAAGTACTGAAAATGGTAGTTGTTACCCAAAAAGACAACCTACTTTTTTTAATTGTCCCGTGCATCGAACAAGCACAACGCTAGAACAGATTAGTTTTGCACGTGTATAGAATGGGTTGAACGCTAGTATGGAATTTGCTGATAGGAACTACAGTGGGAACTAGTCGTTAGAGGTCATTTTACACTGGCCGAGTTAACAGAGTGGTCGACCGGGTGAACGACCTGGTGGTCGACCGAGTGGACGACCAGGTGGTCGACTGGTTTATCATCAGGGCATCATGTTACTTAGGGTTGAAAGAGGGTAAATTGGTAATTTTAGCAATTCCGTTAATGGCATCTTCCATTTTGTGCGAGATAAAAGATGAAGGGAGTTAAGTGTCCGAGTTAAACGATGAAGGGGACAACTTGTTATCGAGATATAGTAGAAGGGGGCTTAATGTAATTTCTCCAAAAAATTAAGTTAATCGGAGATCAATAAAAGATTGATTGAATCATATTTGCTTGGAGAGAAACAAACACTCACAGGTGAATCGTCTCTTTTTCTCGTGACAAGTATGGTTTCTATTCGTGACAAGTATGGTTTCTATTCAAGTAAACATCGATGCCCGATGAACTTGATTTTCGCAGACACGTTATACACATCGAGCTTTATTAAATGAATTCTTCATATCGCCAGATCAACCGCGCTCGTGCTATTTAGCTGTAATATGATATGAAAACCACACGTAAAATCCTCAATCGAGATTATCTTTAACTCGGAGACTCCACATAAAAGACAAACCCTAAACATCCCCAGTTAATTAACCACGGTATAACAAATCGACTCCACTCTCACACCATTAACCACGGTAACTGAAAAGTCCTTTTTTTTAAAAAAAAAACTCCTATTTAAACGCCCTTCTCACGCCTTCCTCTCCTCACCGCTTCCGCTTCTCTCTCTCTCTCTCTCTCTCTCTAAACTTCTGGTTCCATTTCCAAACCATCCCATAACCAGAAACCGTTCTCTCTCTCTCTCTCGCTCCAAATGTCGTCAGAATACTACTCTCTCTCTTTCCCCACCGCCTCCTCTCTCCCCCTCGACCTCTTCCTCGCCGCCCTCGCCTCCGCCGCCCTCCTCACCCATTGGCTCTCACCCGGCGGCCTCGCCTGGGCCCTCTCCAAAGCCTTCTGCAAAGCCCGACCCGACCCTGCCATCCCCGGTCCCACCGGCTTCCCCGTCCTCGGCCTGGTCTTCGTCTTCACTTCTTTCCTGACCCACCGAGCCCTGTCAACTCTCTCCAAAACATTCGACGCCGTTAAACTGATGGCGTTCTCCGTCGGGTTCACCCGGTTCGTCATCTCCAGCGACCCGGACACGGCCAAGGAGATTCTCAACAGCACGGCCTTCGCGAACCGGCCCGTAAAAGAGTCGGCATACGAGCTCTTGTTCGACAGAGCGATGGGTTTCGCGCCGTACGGGGAGTACTGGAGGAACCTTAGGAGGATCTCGGCGACCCATTTGTTCAGCCCGAAGAAGATGTCCGGGTTTGGGCCGTTCCGGAGGGAGATCGGGTTGAACATGGTTGACAAGATTAAGGGTTTGATGGGGAGAAATGGTGTGGTGGAAGTGAAGAGAGTTTTGCATTTTGGGTCTTTGAATAATGTTATGATGAGTGTGTTTGGTAAGTGTTATGATTTTGGAGGTGAAAACAACAATAAGGACGGGTATGAGCTTGAGGGGTTGGTGAGTGAAGGGTATGAGTTGCTCGGGATGTTTAACTGGAGTGACCATTTTCCTGTGCTGTGTTGGTTGGATTTGCAAGGGGTGAGGAGGAGGTGTAGGGAGCTGGTTGGGAGGGTGAATGTGTTTGTTAGGAAGATTATTGAGGAGCACAAGGTGAAGAGGGCTGAGAATGGAGGTGCTGGTGATGAAAGCTCTGGTGATTTTGTTGATGTCTTGCTTGATTTGGAGAGTGATACCATGCTCAGTGACTCTGACATGATTGCTGTTCTCTGGGTAATTTTTTCTTGCATTTTCTTTTCGTATTTGTGTTTCCTATGGCATTGTGGAGTGTTCTTTTCTTATTTTCTCATGTGGGTTTTTTTTTTCCCTCTTTTATTTGCCAGTTCTATAGTTACTATAGTCTATGAATGCATGATGGAATCAGTAGATCTGTGTTATTCTAAATGTTTTGGGGCTCAAAATATTGTGGAGGGGAATCTGAATATTTTGTCTTTCTATTTCACTGATGGAAGGGAAGAGTATTTGCTTTGTTCTTTTTTCTTCTTTTGTTTCTTATGCTTTTTGCATATAATGCTGATGCTCCTTCATTTTCTTCCATCGGAGTTTATCCATTTTGTCTTGTGCATGTGAAAAGGATCGGAATCGAAAGGAAATTTAAATTTACGCCCTTCCGTTGGGGTTCTAATTTAACGCTGGAAATAAAATTAAAAATAAATTATAGGATAAGGGATCTGCAAAGTTATATTAGTTGGTGAAATTTTTTTTAGTTTCTTTTCCGTACGTGATACGGGGTTTAAAATATGAATAATGCTACCTACACATTAATCCAAACGCAATAATTTACACAATATCTCACGTACAACATATGAGGTCCACACATAGTAGTGTGTGTAGCCCACATGTATTTAATAGATTGTGTTTGGTGTTTGTGTGAGTATCATTTATGTTAAAATAGCATGTGAAATGAAATGTATGTTTAAATATATAACTCTCTCCCGAATAATTTTAATGATTTTATATGTGTCCTTTTGCACTCAGGAAATGATCTTTCGGGGAACTGATACGGTGGCTATTCTCTTGGAGTGGATTATTGCAAGAATGGTTCTACACCCGGATATCCAAGCTAAAGCCCAATTTGAAATTGA
This sequence comes from Rhododendron ovatum, assembly GCA_019656835.1. NCBI lineage: Eukaryota > Viridiplantae > Streptophyta > Magnoliopsida > Ericales > Ericaceae > Rhododendron > Rhododendron ovatum. Next base: position 14,801,491 of record CM033790.1, read on the forward strand.
CACTGTTGTTGGAACCACCCGACCCATATCCGATTCCGACCTGCCTAATCTCCCATACCTCCAGGCCATAGTGAAAGAAACTCTCCGAATGCACCCCCCAGGCCCACTCCTCTCCTGGGCCCGCCTTGCTATACATGACACCCACGTCGGAGGCCACTTCATTCCGGCCGGGACCACAGCCATGGTTAACATGTGGGCCATAACTCATGACGAGCAGGTCTGGGCCGAGCCTAACGAGTTCAAGCCCGAGAGGTTCATGGAGGAGGATGTACCCATTATGGGGTCGGATCTCAGGTTGGCTCCGTTTGGGTCCGGGAGGAGGGTTTGCCCCGGTAAGGCCATGGGGTTAGCCACGGTTCAGCTTTGGTTAGCCCAGTTGGTTCAGAGCTTTAAGTGGGTGGCTGCTGATTCTGGTGTGGACTTGTCTGAGGTGCTCAAGCTGTCTATGGAAATGAAACATCCTTTGGTGTGCAAAGCTGTTCCTAGGGTTTCTTGAATGTCTGGTTTTGCGGATTGGTCTTCTGCTCATTTGATCTCACCCCATGATTTTGCAACCTTTTTATGGGGGATTAAACAGCATAGTAGTATGACTATTATTATTAAGTACTAGTAATCTGAGCTGTTTCTGAAGCTAAACTAGGTTTTAGTAGTATTAGTAAGGGTTTGTCAAGACTTTGACTTGGGAAAGCTGAGGTGATTTTGTCTATTGCTAATCGTTTTTGGGTGTGGGTTTTCTTTCTTGTTTGAAATGTGGGGGCATGCATTGTACGCAGCCAGCTTCAGTTGGAAATATATCCAAAGCAGTGTTAGTTTTTTTAAGTTTGTTCTTGATGTGTTGTTTCTGTCCCAAAAATTCTTCTTCATGCATATTTGCTTTTTAAGGGGGGGGCTCTCCTACCAGTTCAAATGGATTTCATTTTGGCTGCTTTTTGCTCAAATGTCATATTTGATTCAATGTTTTGGAGAATTTGTTTTCGGCCATTGATATCGAGTTGTGATATATGGATATTATGAATGGGCATGAACGCCTGAAATGTACACTTTACTTTTAAAAGTTGCATCTGAGAATGGTGGGGATATATATAGGTGAATATTATATAGATGGTTGGTTTGAGTAATTTATAGAAGAACGGATATATTTATGTTTGGTTTGTTTTGGGGTGAATATGAGTAGGTAGATATAGAATTAAAAAAGGATGGTGACATTAAAGATTAGTAACAGATATAATATTTGCCTGTGGGTAGGTATAATCTCTCTCGGATATTATATTTATGTTCTATATTAGAGCAAATCCACGGTGGAATAAGAAAAATCAAAAGATTGCTAAAGTTAACAATATTTACTCAAAAAAAATGCTCACTTGATATAACTAAACTTAGCAATCTCTTAGTAATTCATTAAATTTTGGCTTTTGAATAATTAAAATTAGCAACTATCTGCTAATAATCAAATTTAGTGATTCCCATATTTTCTTAATCAAGTACATTCATTATTACACAAAAATCTTCTCTCACAACAATTTTTTCAAAAAATAATTTTAAGAAACTATTTTTTCAGAAACTTTATAAAAAAACTGCTTTTTTTACACTATTTTTTTTCATAACCTATTTTTTTTACTCTTTTTTTTTTTCCATACAAAAACTTTTTTCCAACTGTTTTTTTCCCCTTCTATCCCCTTCTCTTTCTTCCCCTCATTTTTAGATGTACCCATTATCGAGTTTCTCATTAGTAATAGTTTTGTCGTTTCAAAAAAAAAAAAAACTTTTTTTTTTTTCAAAAACTAGTTTTTCAAAATAATATACTCCCTCCGTCCCTAATTAACTGTCCACTTTCACTTTTTCCAATTTTTTTTAAAATGAGTTACTCCCTCCGTCCCTTTATTATAGTCCAGTATTCCATTTTGGAATGTCCCTTAATAAATATCTATTTGTTAAAGTTAGTGGGTAAAAGTTGGTACATTGTCTATTTTGTCCCTAAAAGTAGATTCCATTTTAAAAAGTTAGGGAGTAAAAAGTGTAATGATAATGGGTAAGTAGGAAAAGTGGAGGAAAAAATTGATGTGAAAAGTATAATGATGATATTTTTTTAATAAGTTGGAGTTACGAAGTAGGACATTTAAAAAGGGACAGAGGGAGTATATCTTTAAATTTATACTGTTTTTCATAATTTTTAAAATTTTGTCTTATAGAATCAATTGAGATCTATCAAATAAGATTCATATTGCATATAAAAAATATTATACTTTGGAAGATATAAATAATTTTTTAAAATGTTCGGAATAGTAATATGGACAGTTAATTAGGGACGGAGGGAGTATGTGAAATGAAGGAGAAAACTTTGGAGGAAACTCAGGGAAGGAACCAATGGGCCCATTGGTTTTGATTATGAGCAAAAAATAACCAGTGTGAAATTTGACATTGCTAACTTTAATAACCTCTAAATAGATAATCAAAATCTGATGTGGTATGTTTTGATTATTCATTTTATCAAAATCTGATGTGACATATTTTGATTATTCATTTTTGCTTATTTCACAGTGGATACTCTAAATACGTACTTCAGATATAAACTTATCAGCCCGTCGGCAAGCGAGCCGTTAAAAACCGTTAATTTTCAAGCACAACCATTTCGTTTCTTTTGTTTTTATGTTAAGAGACGGGAAGGGTTGGATGGGGTAATCGTAGAGTAGTTTACCTACAGGAGAGGGTTTTCGTTTTGTCACTCTATGGAGAGTTATGCTTTAAAAAAATAACTTACAAACATATTTTCATACTCCTGCATTGTGAGAAAATATATCGGAATGTCTAGGACAGTTACCGGAGAGGATTCCATCTCCAACAGAAAACGGGACAGAGAAAATGGAATTGATGGAGTAGTAGATAAGCGACACATTTCATTGTCAAATTTGGTTGGGAATTGATTTTGTCATTCATCTTTTTGTTAATACCACTCCACTTTTTTCACAAAACAAATCATCTAATAAAGACACAAAGAGAATGACATTAACAAAAAGGAGAGTGGCAAAATCACTCCCTATTTGTTCTCTTTCAAAACCAATAATCATGTGTTAAGATACGAAGTAAACAAATGACGCTCGTGGTAAAAACAATGGAATTTTATATTGGGGGTTCGGATGTGAATGAGAATCCTCTTAGTCCTCCTATATATTAACATTTGTTACTCTATTTATTTATCCCCACTCTTAATCTAATCCAATGATTAGCATCATAAGTACTTGTTAATTGAGCTTCTTTGTGCTTCTGTCCCTTTTATCTTTATTCTTACATGCTTTGGGCATCTTATCCCCCCTCCATAGAGGCTTTTGAATGTGAAAGAAATTGCTTAATATGTTTACTAAACCAAACAAAGATTCCCTAGCTTTGATCCAGAGGTAAGATCTTTTCCTTTTCCTATTCCCTTTTGTTATTTGATCCATACAGTGCATACATAAATAATTTCAAATGATTGAGGAATAAGAACCAGATGAGCTCACTCAATAATATGGCTCACTCACCCCTTTAATTTGTTGTGGATCCAAATCCTAGATTATCTTTTTGGAGGAAATGCTCAGGGAAAAGTTTTTCTTCTTTTTGATAGCTCAGTTGTTCGAATGGATTGTGCGTATCTTCAGAGGCTAATCTCATCTTCACGATGCCCATTTATAACCCAAAGTTTTCTCCTTTTTTACCAACTCATAAAGAAAGATGCATTTTTGGGATTTGAATATCCAAATTAACATTATGGATTGCTTCTTTATCCCTATCATTGCAAGTTGTTTCAGGCCTTTTTTCGCTGATTCTATACCACTCCCATCTCTATATATTCCTCTCTCTCTCTCTCTCTCTCTCTCTCTCTCTCTCTCACACACACACACACACACACATGTTGAGGTAAATAGACATGTGAGAAATTCTGTGGTGCCCATATCTTTTGGACAACAATTTACGCTTGGATAACAGCATATCCGTACGAACATTTGTTTGTTAGCTGATAAATGCAATGGACATCAAATCCTTTATATATATATATATATATATATATATAGAGAGAGAGAGAGAGAGAGAGAGAGAGAGAGAGAGAGAGAGTCTCTTGTAAGGTTGAGATTGTTGATGAATCTGAGTCTTTTCTGGTAGGCATTTGGTGCGAATTTGCGGAATCTTACAAAGCAAACTAAGGTTAAGTTCATTTAATTAAGGCTGGCTAAATGAATTAATTTTCTCCATTGAACTCATATTCATTAATGTATTTATGTCATAAGAATCTAACGGGATCTCTTACGCGGTAACTACTACTTCCTCCGTCACTTTATTATAGTCCAGTATTCCATTTTGGAATGTCCCTTAATAAGTGTGTATTTGTTAAAGTTAGTGGGTAAAAGTTGGTACATTGTCTATTTTGTCCCTAAAAGTAGATTCCATTTTAAAAAGTTAGGGAGTAAAAAGTGTAATGATGAAGGGTAAGTAGGAAAAGTGGAGGAAAAAGTTGATGTGAAAAGTATAATGATGATGTTTTTTTAATAAGTTGGAGTTACGAAGTAGGACATTTAAAAAGGGACGGAGGGAGTTATAATTTATGAACCTCAATGCTAAACTATAACCATCAAATTTGTGTAATGCATCCCATTTAGCCTATCTCTAGCTACCATCTCTTTTCAGCACCATGTATACAACAGAGTTGTCCAATTGCTACAATATTTTTAGACTTCAAAATCTTATGGAAAAATAATAAGGGATCCCTTTCTTTGGAAAATACATCAAATATGTCTAATTGATATACAGTACTATTAGGCTTCACCTTCGTAAATTGAAGGGTTTCAGTATCACCTCAGGAAATGGGGGACCCTGCTGTATTAAGGAATAATATGCGTGTTGGTCCCATTCAAGCCGTTCACGTTTGGTAATGGACGGTTCAGATTTTATATTGACAGGACGGTTGAGATTTGTTCGGCTGAGAAGAAATCTAAACCGTCTATTGTCGAGCATAGATGACCCGGAAGGAGCCAACACCGATGCTGGCAATAGTTGCAAAAGAGATTAGTGATTATTAGGCTAATGAGAGTGGGTAGTAGTGAATGGGTTGCTATAAGGCAGGTAGTCTTATGAACGGATTGAATTTTTGGTTATAAGTACGAGATACTATTATTTCCTCTGACCACCAATAAGATTTTTTCTGTTTGAGAATGTGCTTCTGATTCTCATCCTCTCATTGACGTGGAATATTATCGGTCACATAAGTCCAGGGAATCATTTCAACGATCACGTATTAATGATACTGTGCTGATTTGTTTAGCTTTTCGTGAAATGCGTGAAGCGTAGGGGAACAAGAGAATGGGCCAGAAATTGATTTAAGGGTGAGTTTTTTTTTTTTTTTTTATCAGAATTTAAGGGTGAGTTTGTGCTGTACTTTTTGTCTTCAGACTAATGCCAAAATGCTACGTGTTTCTACTAAAAGTACCAAAAATTCCTTTCAGTCCAGTTAGATAAGAAAAATAAATTGTCTTGAATAGTGGGCATTTTTTACTAACTACCGGAAATAATAAAATCTAGTTTTAGTCGATAGTATGAACTCACCTACATAGTAGCCCATACGTATTGAGTTTTCGTCAGCCGATAATGCTACAATTTTGATATGCCGTGCTACTTAAAATTCATATGTGTAATGACCGATTCCCGATACGTATCCCTCCGTATCCCTCCGTATCCAATTCTTTGCCCACTTCACCATGATCGATACTTCACTGCTATGACCGCTTCAAGTGCTTTAGCACCGAAAGAAATTTTAAGAAATTCTTGAACTGATGAGTCGGTTTCCGGCACGATCGGTCTCGTGTACCTGCAAGAAAGAACTTGACATCAGTGTGGTGCCAATCAACACCCCTCCAATATCTAAGTATATTTTTGGAGAAAAGAATATAAAGATCTAGCGAATTGTGGTACTAGAATTGCGTACCTGGTCCCCGTTTGATGGGGAACCAATATATTGGCGATTTAGGAGGTAGAGAGTGGTCCCTTTAGGACTGAACATTTGGATCGTTGGGTGTTGATAAGGATAACTTATGGCGAGTCCAGCGACCAGAGTCCTTCTATCCCGGGGGAAAGGGGGTTGCAGTTATCGTTACAAGAAGGCCGAGCAGGCATCAAACCGAGTCGAGCAGAGCTGGTCGGCTCATGCTCATCACGGACGCTAAACCCAGCTCCTGGTTATGTATTACTACACAATACTCGTGATACTCTTACCGTCGCGGTTACGCAACCTGCTGCCTATTTAAAATCTTGAATGCGCTATTGGGCTCAAGATTCTGCGAGATTAAAAGGGATAGAAGAAGAAAACATACTAGATTACAAGATAGTTGCTATGTACTACGATTTGTAGCTATCAGGTAGATATTGTTGTTCCATAGGGCAAAGAATTTGGTCTGATATCCCACTTAATTGATTGATAGAAACAGAAAACCAAATACCGGTGCTAAGAACTATTCCACAGAAAACAGATCAACACCAGATCACAAAATAAACATCTGGTACAGCAAAAACCAATCAAATCAATCATTTTTTGCCCTGATATATATATATATATATATATATATATATATATAGGAATTTTCAAGTGAGGGATCCCTCATTTTGTTAAAATGAGGGACTTTCATTTCCCAATCAAATTTTAAAAATCTGAACCATTCAATGTGTGCAGAACGTAATTTTAAGGGTTCCCGTGAGAAATCAGAAAAAAAAATGACTGGGAAAGGCGTCATCCGAGCAGTTTTTTTTGAACCGTTCAATGAAAACTGCTTGGATGAAACCCTTCCCGATTATTTTTTTGCTGATTTCTCGTGGGGACCCTTAAAATCACGTTCTGATCACTTTGAGCGGCTCGGATCATCGAAATTCAATGGAAGGGAAGTCCCGCATATTAACAAAATGAGGGATCTTCACCGGAACCTAATATATATATATATTGCTTCCGAATGAAGATTATGGCAATTCATTCAGTTTTTAGAATGATACTCAAACTCTCATCATTCATCAAGAATACTATATCTAAAAATGGATCTTTCATTGTCATCTATTCTCATATGATTCAATATCTAAAGGGATTACCAATTATAGGGAGCACAGCATCTACTTTTTTTTTTTGGGGTGGGGGGGGGAGAGAATTTTTGAAGGTTTCAAATTGCTGTAGCGGACTGCGTCGCAATAGGGGTACTGTGTGGTGGTAGCGGGAGTATCGAATTCTGCCTTTGTCTATTTATTGTCTTTGCCGGTTGTTGCTCTCTTGGGTGAAAATATGATCTCATCCATGGACAATTGGAGAAGAGACAGAGACGAGAGAACAAGTTCTCCATTGGCTTCCTAAAGCAAAATCCCTTTTTCGTACTAAAAAATAAAAACAGAATTATTAAAGGGGTTTGTGAAAATACCCAGAGAAATCTGATGCTAAAGCAGGAGAACAATGTTGCCCATGTTGTACCAATGATACTGACTATAGTAGGTGATGAGGCCCGCATGATACTCATGCTTACCAGGAGGAGGTTATGATTATGGTAGCCGAGCTACCATCAATAATGACGAACAAAAGCTATTTTTCAAAACAGTGTTACGGACACAGATACAAATACAAATACGTCTGAAATCGTCCGACACGGTAGCCGAGCTACCATCAATAATGACGAACAAAAGCTAGTTTTCAAAACAGTGTTACAGACAAAGATGCAAATACAAATACGTCTGAAATTGTCCGACACATCTCTCTTCAGCAGTTGTAGTACGATTCTTTAATTTATCTCCTGTCCTGCCCTTGTTAGAAGTAATCGCTATATATAATCTTGATATCATCGGCAATTGACTTTCTGAAAGTTATAGAAAAGCAAGGCCATACCGTGAAATTATTGTAACTACTAGGTTTGAGGGCTCAAGAGAACAAATCACGATGACCATGATCCAATGTCCTTGGCGGATATTAATTATTTAAGCACGTCATTGGCGGTCATTTTCCCAATTCTATATCGTCATTGAAAATCGCTACATTATTCTTAAAATCGACCTCTCATTAAAATACCTAGCGCCACCCCGTACTCGTAAGTCTATTAAGTCTAGGAATTGGAGGCCCATAAGATTCATATGAGCAAATCATGATCAATCATGAACCATATATTGTAAAGATGGGGAAACTTATTATTTATATCGTTCTAAAGATGTTCCAAGATCATTGCTCCTAACCTTTACATTCCAATTAGACTAGTAGTGGGTGATGATTTAGTTATCATGTGTGGAATCATTGTGGTATTCCCTTCTTGGATGCTTTTCCAACCTTAGACTATTTCAAGCAACCTTAAGAAGAAACAACAAAATTCAAGCCTCTAAGACATATAACTACAGAAACTAATTCGGAGAACTATTTTTTTCTTTATCGGCAAAGAAAAGTTCATTATCATAAAACATGGAGTAAATAAAAAAACAAAACAAAATCTCAGACAAATATTATAACCTATGTGCACTAATTTTAGTAAAATCTTTAGGTGGCGCGCAAGTTTGAAGATGCAACTCTCTCTCTCTCTCTCTCTCTCTATATATATATATATATAGACACACACACACACACAAGTGTATATAGTTATGTCGATTCTACACAGGCCAAAAAACCTACGTCTGTGTGTATAGTCTACCAGCTTGTATATCCACTCAAGTAACGGAAATAGGTTGGGTCATCTGCCCCACCATACAACTTAGTGCATGCGTTTATTAATCCAGAAACATGCTAAGTAGGTGTTCTGAATATAACAAGTCGCCAAGAATAATCGGCTTATGAAAAGCATCATTGGAACAAAGATATTGCTGAGTGCAGCAAAGTAATCTATCAGTTCATTCTTATTGTCCCATGTGTAAGCTAGCTAGTGATGTCAATGTATAGGTTCGTTTTTAATATAAAAAGAGTTGGCAGCTTTATCACAAGAACTAGTTTTTGAATCAATTAAAGAGATTGCTTGTGGAATTTGTTAATCAATTAAATCAAAGCTCCGAAAGATATCAGAGAGGGCATGCTTTCGAGACCCGATTCAATTTCTATGCTCATTACCATGCTTATAGTGAGCTAATTGATTTGAAATTCGAAATTCAAAACACAAGGGCAAAAGAGTAATGTCAATCAATTTTGGTCCTAGACTTCTTAAATTAAATAGTACTCCATGTAAATGAGATGTATATTTCCAGTATACTTTAGCAGCATTTCTCATATTAACATATACTCCACCAAGAGTGAAACATTTCTAATCCCATTCAAGATCCGTAGCCAGTGGAAATATACATCTCATTTACATACAATTCTGTATAGATTTCACCATAAGTTTCGTATATGACCCACAACTATATGTACTTGTGTATATGTATTTACCTGATACATAGCAATGCTAGACTTTCTCCAATGAGCCAACAAGCTTCACAATTTAAGAAATGGTACGTAAGTTCAATTTTCGTACTACAGTGCATTCTGGTTGTTCCAACCAAAATTTACAAAATCCATCACAGATTACAAAAAATGAAACAAAATTTTCACCAGTCAATAAGTTACAGAGAACTGGAAATTATCCAAATATCTTCAGATTCTAATGCTTCCGGGTCTCCCCAATGACCCCGTTTTTTCAGTTTGACACTAACTTTAGCAAGGAACCCATTTGTGCCTAAAGTGTTTTTCTTTTTTGTATCTGCATGCGCAGAATGAGATGCCAACCTTTTTTCTGTGGGATTCTATAGAAGTTCCTTCCAGAATCGTACGGACCTGTCATTTCCACAGGAAACAAACGCAGCCTCTGTCGGTGAGTGCTCGAGCCAACGGGGTGCACCAATATGGTTGGAGGGCCACTTTGCGACTTTCTCTGCTGTTATTGCATCCCATATCACAATCTGTAAATCCAAATTGGTTAACGCTTTAGCTAGTCCAACAAATATCAAAATGACTCACAAATATCAAACTATTAACTCGAGAACATGAAGTAACACCTCATTGTTAGGTTCATCTATGGATAGTACGAATTCTTCTGTATCATTGAAGACAGCCTGCACAGAAACAGAAAAATTCACTAAATTATATGCCCGATGTGATCCATAAAAGTAGTTGAACCCAAACTAAATCTCAAAAACGTTATGGTGATGTGAGACTATAAATGCCATCAGAATAAATCTTTGGCATAAAAAACTTGTATTTAGTCTGATAGTAACATATTCATGTAAGTAATAATAAGACTATCCTCAGTGGGCATGGCTCATAAAATTGTTACCGAATCACCGATATTTAATATAACACTATTCTTTTGATTCAAATTAACTTGGAATCACTTCTAGAAGCAAGTCACACCAAAAACATTAATCAAATTTCATAGCTGTGTATAGCAACTTCAGTTTTCACACATTCGAGGCGTGTCCCAACTTATAGTCTAACTGAAACGGGTTCCTATAAGAAACCCTTTTCACGGGCTTCCGCCAAAGAATAGGTGCTGGAATCAGGATTTTATCTAGCGGGGTCAAACAATGTGAGAACCCAATTAGGAAATCAAGTCCCACATCGAGAGTTGCAGAAAACATGAAATGGTATATAAGGACTTTCGACCAGCTATTGTATAACTTGAGGTTAACCTTTAGGCGAATGGTTAGTAGATTAGCTCGCGCGGGCTGTGACAGTTGGTATCAGAGCTTGCACCAATCGAAAGTGTGGGGCGGGTTCCCCGAGGAGATGTGCTTGGGTGGGCCCGATAAGGGAGGAGCTTGAGGTGCTTGGGCAGGTCCCACATGAGACAAGCTTGAGGTGCTTGTCGTGCTTAAGCAGGGACTTGTCCTACATCGCTTAGTGGGCGGAAGTGATGGATCTTGGGGCGCAACGGGGACGTTGCGATCTTAATTGGGGGAGATTGTAGAGTCTCACATCGAGAATCTAAGGGAAAATGGAATGGTTTATAAGGATTTGCGAGCAGTTACTGTATAACTTGAAGTTAACCTTGTGAGCCACGTGGTTAGGCGAATGGTTAGCAGGTCAGCTGGGGCGGGTCATTACAGTTTTAATGTAGAGTCCCAGATTGGGAATCTAAGGGAAAATGGAATAGTTTATAAGGATTTGCGAGCAGCTACTATATAACTTGAGATTAACCTTTTAAGCCACGTGGTTAGGCGAATAGTTAGCAGGTCAACTGGGGCGGGTCGTTACAAACAAAGTCTTATCTAGAGCTACACACCGATATATTTCCATAGAAAAATCTAGCAAGATAAATTGCTACAAATACTCATCGATAAGATGGCAATTCGATTTGCACAAGATATATTGCAAGCAATGCATGATATGTCATCCCGAATGCAGTTAAATTATATATTTTTCAACACGCAAGCAAGCACAGACATTTTGTTGACGTAGCTAGGTTGTGCAGGAGGCCAAGACCATACCTGGCATCGCAATTGCGTATGTGTAGCTCCCACGTATTGTTTAACCAATCTTCCAGTGCCAACTTCCCACAGCTTCACCAAAGAATCCTTTCCGCAGGAGAGAACAAACCTAGCAATTTGACAAGCCAGTCACCCACACAGCCACACCACACGAGGGCATAAAATGTAGTGTCAATGCATAGAAACACAAAAGTGACTTCTTGTCTACCGTAAACATTATGTATTTCCACAATTCGTGCTTTAATCAGTAAACACTTTATAAGGTTTAAAGCTGAAACTAGCCTTGTTTTCTAAGTGGCTGGTTGTAGGGATATACAGAGAGCAGCTAATTCAGGCAAGCGGGAGGTGATAAAGGCAGTTATAACTTATAAGGCCGAGAACAATAACTTCGTAGATTTTGTAACAGATTAATAGGAGAATCAAGAAGAAGATAAGGATGAAGATCTAGGGATTCCACCAGAACATGGCACAAGCTTCTATATCTTCTCATAATTTCTCTGGATTCATGCCCTTTCACTTGAGAAAAACTTTCAAGCCAGTTTTTCTGGAAGAACTCTCGAATCTAACAGGACTAAAAGCTGTGGTGTATTGGATCTTTGACTCTGACTAACAAGAACATTCTAGAGTTGACCCTCAACTCCTAAAACAAGGAAAACATTATGTTAACATTCTAAAATGATATTGGTACCGAAGGGGTCGGTACCGAAATCGTAGGGACGGCCGCACCGGGCCGTCTCCGGCCACCGGACGACCGATCCGAGCCGTCCAAAAATTCTATAAAAAAAAAAAGGGGGCCTGCACGAGAATCAACAGCATCCTAGGTGTGTAGAGTGCTTGATCCAGCATCCCTTTTTCGTGTATATATGTATATATGTGTGTATATACATATATTCACGAAAAAAGGGTGCTCGGATCAAGCATCCTACACACCTCGGATGCCGTTGAATCTTGCGTAAGCCCCCTCGGTTTTTTTTTTTTAGAATTTTTGGACGGCTTGGATCTGCCGTCTAGTGGCCGGAGACGGCCCGATGCGGCCGTCCCTACGATTTCAGTACCGACCCCGTCGGTACCTGTAGCACTACTCGTTAACATTATACCAATACCAGCAACAAATTTATTGGGACAACTGCCAACACAAATTTCTCTTGTCAAACCTAGCATACCTGGAGGCTTTACTCCAAGATGTGCACCAGTAAGAAGAATAGACTAGAGAGGGGTATAACAACGGAAACACAAAGACTAAAAGATAATGTAAAGGGAAAAAATCCGCTTTAGTTAGAACCACACTCTTTGAGATCAATGCATATGACAGCCTTGCCGGAACCCTAAAACCTGCAGCACAAAAAAAATGAGCGCACCTATGCCTCTTGTCGGCAAAGGCCCCCCCCGGCAAAATCAGTCTTATGTATCGAAACCCTAATTTCGTAAGGAAGACAATAATTAAAATTATAGCTCAAAGAGTACCGTTCTCATTAGGTTTACATCGTATTTATAGATTTCATGGCTTGCTTTTCAAGCACCCTCGTAGCCCTAAGCTTCCTATATCGTATAGGAAATCTTGCCTTTTCGGGATTCTCTCCTCTAATAAGCTGTGATCCCATTCTTGTTAGGAAACCTCTCTATATGGAATTCGTTCCATATAGTAACTCTATCTCTGCCTTTCACGGCAGAATGTATTATTCCCTTATTCGTGGGACCCGTCCTTATTACGCAAGGAGCTCATTCCAGAACATTTTGGACCAATCCAGCCGCATATCTCGTTGGTCAGCTTAGCTCGGCTAATACTACGTGATCGTGCCCTTTGCTCAGCAATCATGTCGAGCACCTTTGCTCATTATCATCCGCTAATAACCTTGCTCGGCCTTATGCACCCTCATGTGGTGCTGACACGTATACTACCTCGGATGCCCCTCTCGTGGTGCTCCCATGTGGTCAACTATTATCCCATGTGGTGCACCCCTACGTGGTAATTTGATCGGCACGTGCTTGAGTATGATTTCCCTACTATGGGAAAAACCCCATTAGAATTGCTCCCCAGCCAATGGCAGAACTAGCCATAGGCTGTAGCCCATGTCTACCACAAACTCACCCCCCCACCCCCATAAAAATGTATACACACACACACACAAAAAAAACTTTAGGTAAGGGCGCTCTTAACTTGTGAAGGACGTCCCCTTTCCCAACCAATTTGCGATGATCCGAGCCACTCAATATGCTCAGAACGTGATTTTAAGGGTACTTATGAGAAATCAGCAAAAAAAAAGACCGGGAAGGGTTTGATTTGAGCAGTTTTTTTTTTGTTTTTTATCAAACGGTTCAAATAAAAACTGCCCAAGGCAAGCCCTTCCCCGTCTTTTTTTTTGCTGATGTCTCGCAGGTACCCTTATAGTTACATTCTGAACACATTGAACAGCTCGGATCATCGAAATTTGATCCAAAAAAAGGAGAAAATGGGACATCCGCATTTTATTTAAAATGAGGGCGCCCTTACCTAAAGCTTACTGTATATATATATCTCTTCTCCCACCTTAACTTAATAAAATGGGGACCTCCCTTTTCTGATAGAATTTCGATGATCCAAGCCGCTCAATGTGTTCAAAACGTGATTTTAAGGGTACCCGCGAGAAATCAGCAAAAAAAAAATTAAAGAAAAGGCTTCATCCGAGCAGTTTTTATTTATTTTTTACTGAACGGTTCAAATAAAAACTGCTCGGATAAAGCTCTTCCCAGTCATTGTTTTTGTTGATTCCTCGCGGATACTCTTAAAATCATGTTCTGAACACATTGAGCGGCTCGAATCATCGAAATTCGAACGGAAAATGAGAGAAATGGAGAGGTCCTTACAGTCCGAATCTCCTAAGGGATCCCGCACGGCCTTACCGTGCGGGACTCTCCTTTCCCGATCGAATTACGACGATCCGAGCCGCTCAAAGTGATCAGAACATGATTTTAAGGGTACCCGCGAGAAATCAGCAAAAAAAATGATCGGGAAAGGCTTCATCCGAACAGTTTTTTATTGAACGGTTTCACCTGGCAATACCTCGAATTGCGAGGCTTCAGATCCTTAAGTATTTCCTTAGTATGCAGAGTACTAATGGGTGTGCTTAGATTTGTACTTATGATTGTTAAATGCAGAGCACTGACTTGCGTGCTTGGATTTGTACTGGCTTGTGTGTACTTATGTAGAGCACTGACTAGTGTACTTAAATTGGTTTAAAATGTTGGTTTTTACAATCTTACTCTTTTAGGTTTAAAATATAATGGAATAACAAAAAAAAAAATCTGGAAAGTTTTTTGAGATTTGTTGATGTCTGAGGGTTTTTGCGGGAGTGTTTTTTCATATTCTGCATGTTAAACACACCATTGCATTAACTCTTAAGAAATAGATATCCGATGTTCTCACTCATTACAGTCTAGACATTCACAATATGAAAGGTCAATGATATGATGGTGCTAGCAATATGTGCAGTATATGGAGTGGATTATAAGCCTTGTTTCTTAGAAATTGCCCTTATGCATATTATATACACTATTTTGCCCACTGAAATTTTTTTTGGGTTAGCCCAAGGCAGAATCAACTCCTGGCTCCGCCATTGTCCCCAGCTTTGCTCATTCCTGCTGCTCGGCAGCGATCAATGGGTAAAGCTCTTCTGGGGTTACGACTTTGGTCATGCATGTTTTTAAATGCCTTTGCTTTTTCCAACTTCTGGACTCAATCATACACAGAGAGTCAGAAAAGACTCCCCCTAGTGCCACATGGCAAGTCACGCCTCCCTCGCATTAAATGCGAAGCGACGCTCCCTTTTTTAGTTTCAGCCCAAACGGCATCCATCGGGGTACGCACACAATACGTCATCCTACTTTTTGAGGTTTTAATCATTTCAAACCAATTCTCAAGTTTTTCACTTTCTCTCCCCAGACGAAAAAAACTCTCCTTCTGTTGTCGTTATTGTTCATCTTCTCCCCCACAGCAACTGCGATCAACCCTTCCAGAGTCCGATCATTCCATTCCTCCGTCGAAACACTTTCGTCAGACCCTGCTCTTTTTGTGTAAGTCAGTCTCTTTCATTCTCATCTCGTTCTTTTCAAGGTCTCGTACCTCCATTTTTAGGTCTCTCGTCCTAGTTGCACCCAAACCCCACATTCATGGTGATTAGGTCTGGCCGCTTCAGGAGGTTATGCCATACCCATGAGCAAATGCGACAATTCGAGGAACGCTACGGCGTTCCTGATGATATCCACTTAGAACTTACTCCAGTTGATGCTGACAGGGATGGTCACGACGACCATGTCCTCCGTGTCTCGATTATGTCCATTGTCGAAGGGGGTGTTCATCTTCCCTTCCATCCTTTAGTCTCTCAAACTCTAAACACATACCGTCTTGACCCCCTCCAGTGCACAATCAATTTTTTTTCGTCTTGTTATGGGCATCGTTGCCCTAAACAGAGTTCTAGGCACAAACCTAAGGTTTTGGGATATTCAACACTTGTACAGTATCGTCTGTACCCGAGACAAGGGCTCGTACTATCTCGAAGCTCGCAACAAGAATAGGAAGCTTGTACTATCTCAAAGGCTGCAACAAGAATAGGAAGCTTATCACCCACATGCCTGATTTTGCCTTTGGTGACGACGATGATTTCCTCCTCATCACCGGCAATTGGGAAGAGAGGGACAAGGAAGGCAAGCCTTCTGGGCTTCACGTACCCCACACCTTTGGCCGTCCCCGTGAGTCCCTCCTTCCCTTTTCTTATTAATCTCTTGTTAATTGCATACTGCTTTTCTTGCTTGGCTAATTACTTCTGCATGTTTGCTGTGCAGATCTTAACATAAATGACAACCACCGCACCATCAGCTCTTTGGTCCTGGTCCACCCGCTAGATATCCACCGTGCACTCGATTACGACGGTATCCCTGGCGTGATCGGTACTGGTCTTGGCTAAGCTGCCCACATCCTGCTCGACTATCATCCTACGTACTCAGGGGACATCAACCTTCGCCCCAAGGCCCATACTCAGCACCCCTTTCTAGCCCTTGAACTCTACACCCAAGAGTTGGCCAACCCCTCTTGTCCCAACAACCAAAAACGCAACCGCCTAACTCTTTCTGTCACGGTTGCTGCTCAATAGGGCAAGATCGTTCTTCCTGAAGGCATCTCTCAGACGCGAATCCAGGACAGCAGTGCCTCCTCCTCTGGCCGTACTTTCTTTATCTTTCCTTCCGAGTCTTTTGCAGACCTAGACATGTCTCGTTGCCTGAATCTTGCTATTATGGTTGGCCATTCTGGATCTCATCCTGCTTCTGTCTTCCCAAGCTCCATGCCTGCTACACGTACTCCTGCCTCGGGTTCTTCCCCGAGAGGCCTCCTTGCTGATGCTCGGCGTAAGAGATCTAGACGGGATGCCTTCGGGGAGGGGGATGATGAGGACCAGCTATCCCTCAGCAAACTCCAAGCGCTCAACGCTGCCTCTGTTCAGGCCCCAATCCCTCCTCCGGTTTCCTCAATGGCTCCGAGCAGTTCTTCCTCTCCTACTATCTGGGCCCAGCATTCCTGCGAGGCGACCACCCAATCAATGTTGAAGACTCTGCAGGCTCTCTGGAGACGTCAATCGCTTTAGCCCAAAGCCTTCTGCTCCCTCTCGATATGATCAAAGAAAAAGAATCGTCCATGGACAGGCTTGAGAGAACAGCAGTCTCTCACGGGATAAGGGTAAGTCTCGCCTTCCCCACAATCTTTTCCTGTCGCCATCTCTCCACGATATATTTAACTTTTCTCTTTCTCCACAGGCCATCTAGAAGATGATCGAGGTTTGTGGGAGGCCCATCATGGGGATGCCAAGGAGACCAGGCTCACGGCACGGCCGAGAATGCCAAACTACTGGGTGAAAATAACGGGTTGGGGGAGGAGAACTTTAAGTTGCGCGATGCTGCAACGCAGCTTGGTCAGCAACTGGAGACCGAGCGAGGGAAGGGGAAAGAGGCTAAGGCAAACTTTGCGAAAGCAATGGAAGAGCTTGGAAAGGCAGAAGAGAATGTGAGGATATTTGAAGAAAATATCTCGGAGACGTATGACAATGGTTTTGACGAAGCATCCAGGCAATTCGAAGATCAAGTGCCGGGAGCAATCAGAAAAATATGGGCAAAGTGCTAAGCGCATTGCCTGGGTCAGGTTGACGTGACTCATAACTCTCCTCTTTGGGCCCAGGATCAGGTCCTGGAGGGTCTGGACCTTACCATCACTGAAACTGAGATCAATGATGACGAGGCCGACCTTCCAGCTCCTGTTGTGCTTCCTTCGACCAGTGTCATTCATGGCCAACAAGAGGCTGGTAGCAGCTCTGGTGCCATCGTAGTCGCCGACCTTCCTAGCCCAACGAATCTTCTTGCCCCAACTGACTCAGTGGCTCATGCCAACCCTGTTGCACCTGCCAATCCCACTGCACCTCTGATTGACATGGACCAAGAGATGATTGCTCTGGCCGCCTGATCCGATAAGTTTTTAACCCATCTCTCTCTCATTCCTACCCTGCGTGGTAGATGGAACAAGTTCCTAGCCCTATGTGGCCGTTTCAATACACTAATTATTCTGGTGCCCTTTGTGGCGTTTTGGGTGGCCCTTTTGTGGCCTTTAAGTAACATTCTGCCCTTTGTGGCTTTTAGCTCTCTGCTGGATTTACTTTCGCAACCCAAGCCCTAACCTGGCCCTGTACTTTAGCTGTTTTGATCGACATTCTCTGAGTATTCATACCCAGTTCTACTTCACGCTATCATGGGTTTGGTTTGTTCATGCTTGGCCTTTGTCTGTGCTCGGCACATATTATACCTAAGTTATTTCGTCCTTAGATCATTCGTTTGAGCTTTCCTCGTTGCTCAGATCTAAGCTTTGTTGTGTTTGGCCTTTAATTGTTTTAAGCATTCTTCGTTGCTCGGGCCTAAGCTTCTTTCGTTCTTTGGCCTTTAATCATTTTGAGCATTCTTCGTTGCCCAGGCCCAAGCTTCTTTGTGCTTTGGCCTTTAATCGTTTTGAGCATTCTTTGTTGCTCGGGCCTAATTGTTTCGGGCTTTTATCGTTGCCTGGGCATTAACCCTTATCCATGCGCGGTACATAGTAATTTTCAAATTTTTCGGTTTGATATATTCCCCATACTAACTGCTCCCCAGTATCGAGTCAAATAAATCATTGGGGTCCATACTCAAGTGTATTCATACTCAAACTAATACAAACATCCATTAATCCAATAATCGTTGAAAAATGCAAGTCTTATTCATAACTTATGAAAACATAGCAGTTGCAACAAAGCAAAACACCATAAATAGCTACTATTTATGATAGTACTGAGGCACAATGCCAAACTTTATTCAAAAGTAAAAGACATACCATCCTACTGCGAAATTTACTCAAAAATGAAATCCTAAACAAAAATTTTAAAAAACAAGCTACTTAGCTTTGCTCAGACCCAGAATTTCTTCAGATTCTATGCATTTCATGGCCAAGGGACTAGATCTCCGTCCAGATCTGCCAAACGATAGGTCCCTACTCTAGCCACTTCCGTTACTTTGAACGGACCTTCCCAGTTTGGTCCAGGCTTTCCCTTAGTCTTGACTTTGGTGTTCTCGAGCACGCACCTTAAGATCAGATCTCTAACACCAAACTCTCTGGTTTCACCCTTTTGTTGTAGCTCCTCGTGGGTTCGATTCCCACAGATGGCGCCAATTGTAAAGGAAAAAAATCCATTTTAGTTAGAACCACACTTTTTGAGATCAACGCATGCTCCCTTTTTTCTTCAGCAAAATCCGCTTTAGCAAGGGCTCGATCGTTACCCCCACTCTCTACCAGAGCCGTTCGATTTGTCGGCAGCCCTATCTCAAGGGGTATCACTGTCTTGGTACCAAGAGTGAGGGAATACGGTGTTTCACCAATAGAGCTCCTTTACGTAGTTTAGTACGCCCAGAGGACCATTGGCACCTCGTTGGGCCACTTGCCCTTTTTCTTTTTAAGTCTATTCTTGATCACTCCAAGGATCGTTTTATTCGACGCCTCTGTTTGCCCATTGCTCGCCTCTGCTTGCCCATTGCTCGACGGGTAAGCCAGTGTGGAATAGTAATTCCTAATTTTATATTGGGCACAGAAAGCCCTAAACTTTTTCTGAAATTGAGACCTGTTATCCAATATGATAGACAAGGGAACACCAAACCTTGTTGTAAGGAGGTATTCTCGAATAGGCTCAAATGGAGCCCAAGCATGTGGTACGTGGGACCACAGAATAAATAAAATAAGATAAACCCCTGTGGAAGGAGGTGGTCGGCGATAAGGTCCGATGCAATGAGTCATTGGACCAAGCAATGTGTTCAACAAATAAGGATCAAAGACATGAGAAGTCATTGGCCCAAGCAGTTTGTTCGGCAATGAGAAGGCTGAACAGTGCAAGGATTCTTAAGAAGGCAACCTCGGGTGCTAAAACAAAAGGAGTATTCCAGAAGGATCTAGAACAATAGTATTTTGAAAGGAATAAGATCCCAAGAAAATAGGATCTAGGGAAGATACCCAACGGGAATGGGATGTTCGGCCAAGCATGGAAAGGAGTCCTAAAAGGACTAAGGCAATAAATAGATAAGGAAACGATAATCCAGAGGATCCTGGGTTTCCTATACGTGATAGGAAACCTAGGGCAACAAGGATGCTTGGGCAGTAAGCAAACGTATGCCTATATAAACAAAGTTAACCTAGAGGTAAAAGGTACGCAATACGTTGCAATCACATTATTTTCCTACTGATAATTAGGGTTTTCTTTGGTATATGATACTAACTTAGGCATCGGAGGGCCTTTGCCACAAAAGGTTCCGACGAGGAACTAGGGTTCCGGTTAAGAGGCACGAGTAGTTGTTACAATCTTGTGCTGTTCTAAGTACCATTTGTTTTTGTCCATCTACAATTGGCGTCGTCTGTGGGAAACGAAAGAGTTCTTTTTTAAAAACGACCATGGTGGGAGAAGATCCAAAGACACCACTCGACCAAAAAAACTTGCTAGGTGGGGGAGGAAATAAATCCCCACCAGGTGCTCTGAGAAAGCCCAAAGGCGGACATGGGCAAATTTGCTTGTTTGATCAGGAAACGAGAGCATGAGATTCGGGAGTTAGAACGGATCCAAGAGCACCCTGAGGATTCTGGACTTTCACGAAGAAATTCCAGAGGAGATAGGCGGGCCATGGTGGAATACAAGAAGGCTCTTTCCTGAAGAAGGAGGAGCAGGAGCAGGAGCCCCACTCTAGGGCAAAAGAGAGCTTCTCCACGAAAACGGAGGAGCAAAAGTCAAAGCCAAACACCAGAGCGGCGAAGGGCTTCTTCAAGAAAAAGAAGGAGCAGAAACCAAAGTCCCACCCCCGAGGAGGTAGGGACTAGGAAGCACCATAGGGACAGGTTCGAGAAGCTTGATTCCGATTGGGAAAAGAGTGGTCCCAACAAGACGAAAGGACGTGAGGACGTTATCATGACTGCACGAGAAGCAGCACGGAAGGCCCTCAGCAATATAGCATCCTCCCCCTTTGTGAGGAAGCTGCAGGAAACAAGGTTGCCGAGCAAGGTAAAGCTTGGCACGTTCATCCCATACGAGACAAGTGCAGATCCCATGGCACATCTACAACATTACCAGCAAGCTATGTTCATGCATGACCGGGATGATGCAATTATGTAGCTCTGTCTTGGTTCCATAAGCTGGGTCCGCACTCCATATGAGGATGGAGGCAACTCGCCGAGGAATTCACTGCTCGATTTTTGACGAGCAGAAGGGCACCAAAAACTTTTAAAAGCCTCTCCGCCATGAAGCAGAGAGAGAATGAGCTGATTAAGGACTACGTGAAGAAGTACTGGGAAACTTTCAACGAAATTGAAAGTTGCAACAAGGAGTGTGCAATAGCCACGTTCAAGACAGGACTACCTGTTCGGGGGGAGCTGCGTCGGTCATTGAACATGAGTCCAGTAGGTACACTGGCGCGGATTGAGCAACATGCAAGAATGGAGGATGACATACTCCAGGAGGATGGCAAGGTTGTGACCGAGCAGGTCAAAAGCCAGCAGACAAACTAAAGCCCAAGACTTATAGGGAAAGAAAGGATTATGGACAAGCTAAAAAGGAGCCATACAAAGAGAGGCAAGCTCCGGACCCTAAGTCTTTCTTTTCGGTAACCACGGTTTGGAAAGAACCAATTTACAGAATTCTTTATCGAATAAAGAATCGTCCCTACTTCAAGTGGCCCCCAAGGATAGAAGGAGATAAAGACACTAAGCGAGTTACGAGCCAGCACTGTAGCTATCATAAAGACTGGGTCACATGACAGAGGATTATGAGATGTTCAAAAAGCACCTTGATGATTTGGTGGCTCAGGGATACCTTAAGGAGTTTATCCAAGAGGGACCTAAGGAGAATGGGAGAGCAATGGAGTTGAATTACGAACAAAATCCAAGAGGTGTAATACATACGATACATGGATTGGCCACACCTTATACAAGAAATGAGGTGAGGTTGCTGCAGAGACAAATCAAGCATGACCAACATGTCATGCAATTGGGAAAGAAAAGAGGACGTGAAAGCGAAGTACGCGAAGTCTTCACAAATGAGGACCTGGGAGGAGTCTAGGTGCCACATAATGATGCATTGGTCATAACCCTACAAATTGGGGAATATGACATTGAAAGGATTCTGGTGGATTCAGGAAGTTGCACAGAAGTGCTATATTACGATGCATTTAAAAAGTTAGGACTGACATAGACGGATCTGGTACAGTCAATAACCCCTCTGGTTGGATTCGGTGCAGGAGCAATTTGGCCATTAGGCAAAGTAACATTGCCTGTTTGGGCAGGAACAGTAGTTCTACGAATCGACTTCCTGGTGGTAGATGTTTTGTCTTCCTATAACGCGATTATAGGAAGAACGTGGTTGCACAAGATGAGGGCGGTTTCCTCCACCTACCACCAGATGGTAAAATTCCCTGGGTCTAATGGAGTTGAAAAGATTAGAGGAAACCAGAATGTTGCTCAATAGTGCCTGATTTCCATAATCAAGAAGGCACCAAAGGCAAAGTTGGTCTCGCCCGATAAGATCGGTCTCTAATAGCACTTGTGGGATTTGAAGATCATTTTATTGCCTAACTTTATTCACGTAAATAGTTTATATCACGTAAACAGTTTAACTGGCATGCTTTAGACAAAAACAATTAGAGAGATACTTGCATAACCATTTGATTGCAGAAAATAACTAAAATAGCATACTACTCCACGCAAAACTCCACCGCATGGTAGAGGTGTGCGCCGTACGGTACTCATTCTCGTGGTTAATATTGCACAAAGGACAGCTTTAGCATGTGAACAGGTTATATCGGAAACAAGTATTGGTAAGCATGCTTTGATTAAACACTTAACGGAAAGAAGTAAATAAAGAATCTTTTCCACAGCAAACACCAACGTATGGCACTGGTTCTCATGGTCCATAGCATCGAGTGAATTAACAGAGCATATAGAGACTTAAACAGGCATGAATGCTTATGTATTAAGTAAACTATACTCATGTCAGAACATGACCAACGACTGATTTATTTCATGAATTTAACTAGCATGGCATGTATTGCTTTAAACAGAACATGAAACAGCATAGTATATCATATTAAACCGAAGAAGGAAAGAAGTTGCAAATGAAACTGTTCCTCTAAGAAACACTCTACCGTGCGGCAGTCATGTGTGCGTATGGTAGAGATATGTGGGATACCAACTTTGATTTTTCATGCAGTATTTGAACCTTCAGACCCAAGGCTGGCACAAGGAACCAGTCTAGGCCATGTGGTTCCCCTCAGAATACAGAAACAAAAACTTATACCTTTGGAATGAAAACCTTTCCTTGGAGAGTTGTGATTGAAATGGTGGCCTTTGATGTGAACTTGGGTGAGTAAGGTGAGCTTTGATATACTGCAGTGACAAGATATGAGACTTGGTTTTGAGTTTGGGTTATTTTGAAGTGGTTTTGGACTTGGCTTTTTAAGTGTTTTGGTGCTTGAGAGGGAGTATGAAAGTAAGTACTGAATTTTTGGGCATTTGAGGCATGTTGAACTATTTTCTCTCTGATTTTTTTCGTGTGTTTTTTTCGTATCCCTCTCTAAGAACACCCTTAGGTATTTATAGGAGAGTTTTTCAAAGGACTTGCTTGGTCTTCAAGCTTATACCAACCTTATGGAGGGCTATGGTGGGCTATGGCGGCCTAAGATGCCTTGGCCGCTAAGTTTGAAAAGGCGGCACAAGTACCCATGTACTACGAACCATGTACCGTACGGTGAACATATATCTATCGTACGGTAGAGGTTTTAACCGTCTTAACTTAAGTCGGTTGGGATGTACCGTACGGTGGACATATGTCTACCGCGCGGTAGAGTTGACTGCTCAACAGGTCGAACTTCGCAAGGCTGCCCCGGACACTCCCGGACTCGGTTTTTGGTGTTTTTCGAACCGTTGGAAGGCTTGTCAAGTCTACTTTCTAACCCAAGTGGTTTGGATCAAAATTATTTTGTACATCAAAAGATATAACGATTTTACCCTCAGATGGTCAAAAAAGAAGCCATTTAGGCAAAACCCTTGTATCTCCCTCATTTCAAATCGGATTAAGGCTTATCATATATCGATAAAGAGAGTTTTGAATGTAATAAAAGATGGTGGACTCAAACCATAAAAATAAGGAAGTTTAATTTATGAAAAATGGGCTGAAAGCAGACTAAACTGAAGACTGATGGTGCCACGATGGCCAAAACACACACTCACTCATTCTAAGTGTCACTTGGCACTCTCATACCTAGTTCTAAGGTGCCTCCTTTGAGTACAAAGAGCATTGTTTGAAGCTTTCAAGGCACGTTTTCATTATTGGGAGCTTATCGGCCGCTGGTCCACGAATTTCGAAGGTAGTGCTCCAAAAGGTTTAGATCAATCCAAAGGTTTAAATCATGCTTTGTTTATCATCATTGGGGACTTAAAAAGGTGTCCGGGATTTCCAAATTGGGGTGTCTACACATGCCAAAGCCCCCTTCCCCAAACTCAATAGTAACATCTTGCACATGATAGCTTCATCCCAATCGTGCATAAACATGGCCTGACGATAGTGCTGGATGTGAGCCACAGGGTCTGTGTTTGTCTCATACGGCACGAACGTGCTGTGTTTCACCCTACTGGAAAGCCTTGCGCCAAGATCAGAATCGATATGAGGGCAGCAAGCAGAGGAAATCAGATACACGGACTTTAAAGTATAAATGAAGAAGAGGTCTGCAACCGCCTTGAGGGAGGAGAGGCCGCGAGCTTACTGAGGGCTTTGCGCGCCGCGTCACGTGCGGTTGTAGCCCTCTCGTGCCGCCCAGACCTAAGCTCTTCCTCTCTCTCCCAATTTGAGTCAAATCTCTCGTATCTGTCTCGATGATGCCTCCTTGATTGTTTTTCTTTCTGCGTTAGACTTTTTCCCTTCCCTCGTGGGAGGACACCCTTCTGCGCTTCCCTGGAGTTCGGTCCTTGCTCTGGTACTTACGTGTACTTCCTGACCTTTCCACATAGATCCCACGTTTCTTAAGTTCGCGTATCTCTCGTTCACATCTTTTCATGCGCCTGGCGTACTCCTTCAGTTCATGTTCCTTTCATTCGAGACTATCATTACAGTCCCAAACGCTCACGGAATGCTTGTCAGATTTCTCACGCCTTCTCAAAAAGACGAAGATTTGTCTTTTGCCCTCTTGCTATCAATCGTCTTTTGGCTTCCCTCCCCATCTTCACAGGTTGGAAGCACAAATGGGGGTTTCTTCAGATCAGGTGTTTCTTTGTCCTTTCCCAGCGGCAGCTTTTTCGGAGCCGACAGCGGGACTTTTTCCCCGCGGCCCCGCCTACACCCTGGTTTAATGGGCTCTGAGGACCTCGTTCTGTCATAGCCTTTATCTCAAAGAGCTACCACGTTTCCCATAGACGGCGCCAATTGTAAAGGGAAAAAATCCACTTTAGTTAGAACCAATCTTTGAGATCAATGCACGTGACAGCCTTGCTGGAACCCTAAAATTTGCAGCACAAAAACAATGAGCACACCTATGCCTCTCGTCGGCAAAGGCCCTCCGATGGCAAAGTCAGGCTTATGTATCGAAACCCTAATTTCGTAAGAAAAGACAATAATTAAAATTATAACTCGAAGCGTACCATTCTCATTAGGTTTTACATCGTATTTATAGATTTCAAATGACTTGCTTTTCAAGCACCCTCGTAGCCCTAAGCTTCTTATATCATCTAGGAAACCTCGCCTTTCCGGGATTCTCTCCCCTAATAAGTTGTGATCCTGTTCTCGTTAGGAAACCCCTCTATCTCTGCCTTCCACGGCAAAATATATTATTCCCTTATTCACAGGAACCATCCTTATCACGCAAGGAGCTCATTCCAGAACATTCGGGACCAATCCAACTACCCATCTCGTTGGTTGGCTTAACTCGGCTAATACTACGTGATCGTGCCCTTTGCTTGGCAATCATGTTGAGCACCTTTGCTCATTATTGTCCGCTAATAACCTTGCTCGGCCTTATGCACCCTCACGTGGTGCTGCCTTGTTGCCACGTATGCTACCCCGGATGCCCCTCTCATGGTGCTCCCGTGCTTACCATGTGGTTGGCTATTATCCCCTATGGGGCACCCTACGTGGTATTTCATTCCACACGTGCTTGAGTATGATTTCCCTACCATAGGAAAACCCCCACTACAGATAAGCTGCCCAAGCCGCCAGAAAAGGGGTGCAAGAACTTCTGAAAAAATCAAAGTTCCCATGGCCATTTTAGCAAAGCCGAATTTTTACTTTATTCCAAAACTAATTTTTACAAATAAAATACTAAAGAACTGCAAAGATAGCTGTTGGTAGACACTGCATGGATGATTTCCATCAAATAAAAAAAAATTATAAATTAAGAGAGACTAGACTTATTAAATCTAAACTCTTCGTAGACACTGCTTTCATTAACCCCATTGATATGAGTATTGTTCAGCGGCTCCCCTATAAGCTTCAGTTGCTGAGAAAGAGAGCTCGGTAGAATTAAGGGAAGTGGGGGCACTCTCCGTCTGTTAAGAACTTGAGATCTCGGGGTTGGGTCGGGCAACTGTAAAAAACTGACACTTTACTACTAGAAAGAAAGAAGCACAAGAACTTACATACAATCACGCATCACAGAGCCCATATATTGTTCTACCTTTGATCTTTTGTAAAATTTGCGCTGATGGCTTCTGTTGCACCATGTGCACCAAGTATAGAACGCACGCAAGAGGCTGTTACCCCATCCCATATACGAATAGCACCATCTTTAGATGCTGTCACATACATGCCACCAGTTGACGAGTACCGCACCTGCAATACCAAATGAATGGAACTAATTGCCTTGATGACCTTGGATTGATCTGTGAGGATAATCATCCCTAGGGGAAAAATTGTGTAGTCATACTTGATTTATGGATCCATCCACACCGATGTCTTGGATTTTTGCTGATAGATAACATTGGAAAGTATTGACATCATACAAGTGTGCAATGGGATGATCGGTGCCTGTGAACGTTTTTCACCCATGTCATCCAGCAATTCCCAGAAGAAAAAAACACGCAACAAATAGTATCCCTGGAAAAATACTTGACTTTGCATTCAATTCACTTCCCTAAACGAAGGTCAAATTTGAGACAGCAGCAATGATGGAAATCAGAAAAAATAACTATTCAGCACAGTAAGCAAACAACAAGCTGTAGTATAATCCAAACTTATTATTAGGAATGTGGGACCGAACCGCATAAAAGCCACCTAACTGACATGAACTTCCACACGAAGCAAAAATAAAATCGTCAGGTGTGTCTCAAATTCTCAATGTTTCTAACTAAAGTCCAGCTGTTCCAATAGCTTGGACTATCAATTAGAGGAACTACATTGGCCTGCCACTTTGACCTGTTGACTCAGATGATCCATTGCGGGTTGTTCTCTTGAACTTGGCCATATTGTCCTTCATAAAAGACAAAGAATGCTTAAGACTTGAAGCTCTTCACTGTGTTGCAAAATGAAACCTACGAAACTTTCAATGCACTAGCCCCCCTCTGTGCTGAGAACTGATAGAACCAGGTTCCTCCTCCAACTCATTTAGTTCTAATTTTAGTACTCTAGATTTTTGAGGTATGCTTGAACTTCACAGAATACATACAACAATTCTATTTGTTAGTTCCTAGTGATAGTCGTTAGTTGAATAAATTTTTCTGACTTTTTCATATCAAATTCATTTGTAGTTCCTGGCCACAAAGATGATCAAAGCCATTCACTTTTTATATCTCATCGAGAACATAATCCAAGCCAAAAATCATGTAGATCGAGCATCAAAAGATAGTATTTCGGAATCCATTTTATCTAAATAGACATGATAAATGCAGGCAGGCCAGATCCTTATTCTCTTTATCTGTAACTTTAGCTATGATGTGATATCTGGAAATAACACAGATAGCACACGAAACTTGAAACTACCGTTATTTTCCCCTCAGTGGAATTTTGAAGTCTGCCACCTTTTTTATAACCAATTCTGTAGTTTACTATGAAATAAATAAATTTAACATTCATATCAAACAGACTAGGTTTTCCTACTGGAGACGTGAAACAGTAACGGCCTCCCTTCCCATTTGAACTTCAATATGCATCAATAAATAGAGGTTCACGCCAAAATGAGACAAGTAAAACAAACACCAAACCTTACTAATTGTACTCTGATCCCCTGACCCCAACAAAGGTATATACTAAAGCTTCCTTGTAAGGTCTGTGTGGAACCACAAACAAATTTGCATATTTTCGGGTCCAGCCACCATCGTATAGAGGCCTAAGATTGTCAAATTTTCACATCGCCACTTGTCCATTGTTTAATTAAAGGATTACTTAAACTATGTCAAAGTTGATGTAATAAGGGAAGTTTATGGTTTTCGTAACGATGGGAAGGATTAGGACTAGGGTATACCTAAATAGGGGAAACAGAACCAAATAGGGCTGCTCCGGGTGCTGTATAGAGTCAATACCCTTGAACAGTAACTAGGGTCTTTATGCAGAAAATGAAAAACTAAAGAAGAGAAGAAGAAGATAGATCTAGGAATCACTCCTAGAAGTATTAGGCATCACAGCTAGGGTTTGATTGCATCAAACTACCAATGAATGAGGCTTCAAAAGCTCTGCAATTCGCTAACTACAACTCTATTAAATTAGAA
The DNA here is from genome assembly GCA_019656835.1 of Rhododendron ovatum. Taxonomy (NCBI): domain Eukaryota; kingdom Viridiplantae; phylum Streptophyta; class Magnoliopsida; order Ericales; family Ericaceae; genus Rhododendron; species Rhododendron ovatum. The sequence continues at coordinate 14,830,172 of CM033790.1, forward strand.
AACATTGCACGTATAGACTTGGGGACTTCTTAAACCAACTAAAACTATGAGCTTTAAGAAAAAGCAAACTCTCCCTCCGTTCCAAAATGAGTGACCTTTTTGGGAAAGCGTGTCATTTTCAATATGAGTGTTAAAAAATATGCAATATGGATCTTTTTTGATAGATTTTAATTAGTTATATTAAACAAAGTTTTCAAAATCACATAAAACTTCATAAATCGAAAGATACAAGCATTTTAAAATGACACCGAGTCCCAAAAAGGTCACTCATTTTGGAACGGAGAGAGTAATTCTTTAGACTTCTAAAACCTATATGATTCTAAAAAAAAACTTGTACTTATAAACAATATAAATAAGTTGACACATAAAACAACCTGTGGGTGACCCCTACAACCAATGCACAGAAAACCTTAAAAACCACCAAAATAAACCTGACAGGAAAACTGACCAGCGACATTATTATTCAATGCCAAACATAAATAAGACACTACTGCGGATATTTATTTCACCATGCATGCTTCCTTTACGTCACATTTTTAGATCATGCGTATTTCCATATATTGTTGCTTCCTTCAATTTACTTTTTCTTGATCCTCTCACAATCACCATAAAAAGTTTACCATTTGGTGAAGGAAGAGAAGAGAAGTTGCATACACCAGACATCTCTAATTGATATTACAAGAGACATCTAGGTGCCCTTTACACACACGTGTTCACCCACGCACACACAGAGTGTCGTGTCTACCAGTGCTCAGATTATTGAAGTGATAGAGAAGGCCTAAAAAACAAGTGCACACAAATGCTCATAGACAGACAAGAGTGAACTAATCACGCAACCAAGAATGTTGAATGAGTAACAGGTGACAACTGACAACTTGAAATAAAGAGTTCTTACAGGTAAATGCACAGCAGAAAATAAGAGACAAGGATTTGCAGCATATATGAGAAATAACATTCTGTTCTTACCCAATTACAACTTCAGTAATGTGAAAAAAAATGCATGGTTTACTCAACTGTGGAGAGTATCTATACAAGAACCCCCTGGGCTACATAGACTGGGGCACACTTTTTTGGTGCAGGTATGCATCTAAGCATCAGGTTCATTGGATTCCTTAGTCCAAGGACACCAGAATATAGCAATCATTTCATAATTTTAGTATGCTGCATTTATTACCCCGGGTATATAGCCTTATGTCTCCAAGAACACAAGGTTTCTTGCTTTCAATGTACTCTATTTGTTACCTGTGCGAATAGTGCTTTATGAATCATAGATTACTTGCATTTAACTCATTTTGAAGTAACTGTAGTGACTAGTGACATAGTACAGGAGTTTCCAGCACAATTACATAGAAACTCAACTACCAGATGCCTGCTATGCTGATGTCCAAATAGATATGTCCTACAAATATACCAACATGGGTACTGCACGGATTTGGAAGAGGCATATCACATCAATATCTATGTACAGCTATGATCAGATAAGCTTCATACCAAGTTAAAGTAAGAGAAAAACGTAACAATCAACAACATCCAAATGAAAATTGTTCAGTGCTTTACAGAGTTGCCTATCCACAAACACCTCAACACGAACGAGAATGCTGGTTGGAAAAATAGACGAAAAGATATGCAGTGACCAAATTCAAACAGGTCAAAACGTGTTTCAGAATGGAAAATTTAAATTACCTGCTAAAACAAAATCTCCAGAGGGATGAAAAGCTACAGAGCGCACATTATGAGTATCCTGTGGCACCACAAGGGAAAAAAAAAAAAGAACGATAAACAAAGTGCCGTCACATCAGTACAAGTCACAAATGATGGAAATTATGACTCAAGCAAAACCTGGATAACTCTGAATGCTCTCTTTGCAACTGCTTTTGAAAAATCAAAGAACCTGAAAGTGCAATAAAAATTTTCTTATCTGAATATTAAGACTCTGTGTTAATGTTTAAAGGGCTACTTGAATGTCCAAACGAGTATAAAAAAAAATGTATGAAACTTAAAAGGCTAAGAGGCATGAACAAGAAGAGATTTAGGATCATACATAAAAGAGGTAAACAAATACATTATATACTGAAAGATGTTTACATACTTTATTGTATGATCTTTGGCCCCAGTAATCATAACAGTATTCCGAGGATGAAAATCTATATCATTTACTGGCTGCAGATATATCAGCAAAGCATTAGACAAATTGTGGAAATGATATGTGATCCAACCGTCCCATACACAAACATACTGGCTAAAATCTTGTTATGCACATACCAAAAAGGAGACATTTTTCTTTAGGTAGAAAAATAGAGGAGAAATGCAAAATGGGCAAAACAAACTGTTACCTAGAATAGAAGAGCACGGGAATGAGAAAGCATTTATTCCCAATATAAATGTACCACTGGAACTTATAAAACAACAAGATCTCCTCTTATCATATACTTTAATATAGGGCTACAAACGAGCCGAGTCGAGCCGAGCTTTGGGCTGCTCAGGCTCGGCTCGTCCTAAATTTGGTGTGCTGGTGCTCAGCTCGAGCTCGAAGCAAACTGAGATTTTTTGGCTTGAGCTCGGCACGCCCAAAATTGTTGCAACTCGAGCTCAGCTCGAGAAGCTCAACAATACAAGGTGTCAGCTGAGCGCAAGGGTAACTGGGGGTGGCTTCTTACCTTATAGGGGATCCACCAGTGGTGAGTTCCACACCTTCTTGATGTGGGACTGCCAAACTCAAAGCAATCCAATAAAACTATTGTTGAGTTTTGTCCACATCAAAATATATTTTACATAGATATTTTTTTCCCAGCTCGCGAGCTCATTCGAGCCAAGCATCTTATGGCTTGAGCTCTGCTCGTTGAGAAAAGTGGCTCGAGCTCGTTCGTTTATCTAGCGAACCGAGTTCAAACAAGCTCTGCAACAAATGCTTTGTTCTATTTCACACTATGCAAAAACTTGTTGACTAGAACAACCAATGAACATAAAAGCTTTACTTGTAGATGGTCATAAAATGTCCGTACGACTGGTCGCACTGGACCATCCTTTGCATCTGGCAGCATCATTTGCTTGATTTTTATTACCTGCAGAGCAATATAATGATTACTGCATTAACACATAGTGTGAAGGTAAAACAAAATCAGTTCAAATTACCAATGGGGCAACACCTCAAAGAGCTTTATTGATGTGTCTGCACTCCCAGTTGCAAGAAACCTTCCATCAGGACTGAATCTTGCACATCTGGCAACATTCTACAGAAAATGATAAAAAAAAAAAAAATCTAAGTTTGACAGAAAGCAAGCTAACCAACATTATCATGGAACTATAGATACACTACCTATTACTACAGCGACACACCTTATGCTCTGAAACATGTCTGGTCTCATGCTTCGGAAAGCTCTTTGATGCACCTTTTATATCATGCACGGCACTGTTTTGAGAGATATATTGATTAGCTATCTTATGATTGGATAGAATAGGATAGTGCTACAGATCTTCCACTAAATGAAAGTCCAATGTGTGAGATCCACCCAAAATGTGCATGGATATAACAAGTTAGAGACCAAAAAAGTTCAGTTCAAAAAAGAAAGAAAGAGAGAGACCGAAAAAGTTAGAGCCGTGATGCAGCTGATTCAATGAATGTGACACAAGATGTCAAAAAAAATGAAAATGATCACATGATCTGTGATTATTTGCAGAGACAGTAGGGAACTTGGGAGACCTACAAAAAGTAAGTTTGAAATGAAGTACAAAAAAGAGGTTTTAATAGATTTCAGATTCTAACAAATGTTTAAAAAATATATATACCACAAAAATCAAATTTTAGTCAGCCAGTGGACTGTTAAAAGGAACCCTTTTCAGATTAAATTAATCTGCATCAATCTTTAACAATTACAATAACTTCAACCAATCATTTACGTAATCAATTCTAGGCATGTGACCATTTTGTCAGGTCATTCTTCTCTCATTGTTTAACCCACAAAAGCAAGTGACATATTTATAAACCCATATCCTTGTGAAAATACGGTAGCACTTACCTATCGCGACTGTCACAAATGACAGAAGCCCTCCAAGTAGCAAAATATATAAAGTGCAAACTGCATAACTAAATAGGGGATCAGTGGTTGACTGATTACTTGGTTAGGTATGTAAATACGTATTTGATAGCATTGATAATAAGTATATTACAGATCAACTTTTTAAAATGAAAACTCGTAACAGCAATTGTTGTATTTTATGCAATTGCATTTTATTGGAACCCATTGAAATTTAAATATTACATTTTTGTTAGTATATTGCTATTGAATAAAAGAATGGAACTTTCTTATGACTACCCTAACAAAACTTCTAAAGCTGCCATCCATATGCGTGATGTGCTTCACCGTCTTGATGCATTCGATTGATGACAAGCTAAAGCAAACACCAAGACAAATGAGATGACAGTTTTGCTAACCAGCACTCATTGGGCAGTGGTTAAGGGATACAAAATGCCAACAAAATTAGACCTCAAATACAGTTTTCAAATATATGCTAGACTTTCTAGGAATTTACATACTTTCTACATTTTCAACTAAACTTTTTGAACCTTAAGAAATAACAAAGCATAAACAGAAATTGTAGGTGGATAATTTGGAGAAACATATTGCCTGAAATCAACAGCAACAACGCGAGGTTCGGGAATTGAACCGTATCCCGCAGGTATTGCTGCACCTGAATCAAACAACGGAGATGAAGAAACACCTCTTAACATCTCATCTTTCTCCACTGCAAGGCCCTGTAAACTTCTTCAACTTATAATTTAAACCCTTACCAAACAATGGAACATCTACTTAAAGTTACAAAGAGAAGCCTTAACAAAGATACACAAACCTTAGCAACCAGTTCAAGGAGCTTATTCGGAGGAGCTTCAACATTCAATGGGGTCATTGTAGCTGAAGCAACTGCACTTGCAGCCTAGAAAGCATAGCAGAGTGAAATTTACACAATGTCAAAGTTCAAGCTAGTAGATTCTAAGTTTAATTGCTGAGAAAATCCTGGAGGCAAAAGATACAAGTCCAAAACTTACAAGATTCTGTATCTAGTATGACGAAGACGCACAAAAGTTCAGGACTTGATTGTAAACTAGTAGTTTAGTATGTATTTTAGAATAAAAATTGGAGCCACTTATGGTGCAATGAATTATTTCCGCATGGGCTATTTCATAATATAAGATAGTCTTTTTCAAAGTAAATTGAAATGTTGTGTCACAAACAAAACTTACCTTGAGTTATTGTTATTTCCACACGTGTTATTCAAAGGGAGAAATAGTAAATTCAACCTTTTTCAAAAAACAATGGCACAATTATCACACAAACAAAAATGCAGAACCCTACGACATAAATAGTCAAATGAGCTTATGGCACATTAACTGTTTTTTTGGGCAACAATTTGAAGGGTAAAAGGTCTTCAACACCTGGATAACTTCGGCATTTTAGACCCTTTTAATCACGTGAAGGTTCAAATAGTTGCTCCAAGAGGATGTCTGCAGTATGCACACAAACTCCTAGTCCACTCTCACCTATGAACCCAAATCATGTGCCAGAACAGATATCCAAATAAACATACCAAGCTACACAAAAAGACCCTGCGTGTTCTCTATATTTTCTGACATCCCAAGCAACAGAAAAAGGACCCAAGTGTGTTCTTCATATTATCTTTTCACCCATATTTCTCAGCAACGAAACATGAAAATGGTAAGCAAGGCTGAATTCAACACCTGATTACTTTCTCGCCTTGATAGAATCATTTTATTTTCTCCTCATAGTTCAGAAATTAAGAACAAGCGCAGTCTTTTTATATATATTCCCCAAATACATCCTCAGCAACCAAACATGAAGAAAGGTAAATAATGCTGAATTCAGCAACAAAAAAAAGGGTTTTTGTTTTCTTTGCCCCCTGCCAACCAACAACCTTATTACTTTCTCACCTTGGTATAATCATTTCTCAATTAAAATCACCTTAGGTCAAGGACCACTATATTCTTTTTCATTCATTTCATAAATAAAAAAATGCAAATGAAGCTGAATTCGATAACAAGAAGGGGGGGGTGGGTGTTGTGGGTGTTGGGTTTGTTTTCCTTATTACTACCTGATTGAGATTGTTGTCGCGAAGATGGGCTACGATGAAAGCATTGACCTGACGATACAGATTTCCATCCTGCAATGTCTGCTCCAAGCTGCCATTATTATTGCTGCTTTCCATTCCTATAAGAATCCCTAAAACCACTTTGAAAAACTCCTCCGAAACGCTTCTTTTTTTTTCGAATTCCAACCCAATTTTATTTTGGTTTGCCCATTCAAACTTGGCAGTGTCTGAACTGGGTTCGTTTAAGAACCCTAGTTTCTTTGTAGGAAATCGATCTGCTACTAAAATCCAGCAGCTAGTGTTGCCGCCATTTTTGCGACGGCGAAAACGCTTGTTATTTAACCCCTCGGGATATAGAATTAAGCGAAAATTTCAAAATTACACCTAAATTTTGCATCAAATGTCATAGAAATACATGAGCTTAACTTTATTTCAATTAAACACTTGTACTAATAAAATTTTCAAATTTAGACACCTGAACTTAAGAGGGTGTTCCACTTTCTTTTTAAAGATTTTTTTTTGAAAAAGAAGGTTTTTCAAACTCAAAAATCATATGTTTACGCAAATAATTTTCTACCAATATGGATCTTTTTGATAGAATCTCATTGAGATCTTTTAAATAGTGTAAAAAAAATTAAAAAATTATTTTTCATTTTCATTATATTTGAGCTTGAAAAACCTTCTTTTCTAAAAGTTCTTTTTATTGCACATCCGAAACACCCCCTAAGTTTATTTCAATTAAACACTTATACTAACAAAATCTCCAAATTTAAACCCCCGTCGTTATACTCCGTCCCAAAAATTGCTGACATGGCATTTTCAACCCGTTTAAGTTGCCTCATTGCACATGTTTCTAACAATGGACGATGCACCAAGCGAAACCCATAGGCAGACTTCAGGTTTAGGGTTGAAGTGAGGGAGATTGTGGAACAATAGGCAGACTTCTGGAGAGAGAAATGGAGGGAAATCAATTAGGTTAAGGTCATTTTCCCTCTAAATCATGTTTTTTTGCCCAAACCCAGTTCTTCTTTCTGCTCGGCATACTTCTAATGATGGGTTTCGCTTGGGTGCATCGTTCCCTATTGGAAACATGTGCAATGAGGCAACTTAAATGGGTTGGAGATGTCATATCAGCAATTTTTGGGACGAAGTATAACAGGAGGGGTCTAAATTTGAGAATTTTGTTAGTACATGTGATTAATTGAAATAAACTTAAGTTCATGTATCTAAATTTGAAAATTTTGTTAGTACAGATGTTTAATTAAAATAAATCAAATTCAAGTGTCTTTGTGACATTTAATACAAAATTTAGGTGTCATTTTGAAATTTTCTCTAAAATTAACCAAATGGTCCCCACTTTTTCTTCTTTGGAAAAGATTAGTTTGGAGTATATGCAGATTACACTATTGAAATTTTCTTAAAGCACATAACCAATTAACCACTATGTCATAGCATAGTACTAATACTTTTATTTTTTGGGTAGAAAAGGAGCATATATAACACTAAGAAATCAAAGTTATGGGATACAATGTACCTAGGGGTTCAGTTCCAATCAAGTTTTAATAATGGTCCAGTTTTGGGTCGTTGTGAGTTCGAGTGGACCTTTCTCAAGCCCACAATAACTATTGGAACTGTTCATTTTATAGAGTTCGTCAAGTATGTCATCCAAGCCAAAAATTAGCTTGATTGAACATCCATTGGTACATGAATGAAACATATTTGTATGACAAAGATGCGATGACAAAAATTAAATTGAAACTAATAATTGCCCAAATTTTTTTCTTGTAAAAATATGTTTCATTCATGTATCAATTAATGTTTGATCAAGCTAATTTTTGGCGTGGATGACATACTCAACGATCTCTACAAAGTGAATGGTTTCGATCGTTGTTGTGGACCCAGGAGGAGCCTACAACGGCCCAAAATTAGACCATACTGGACCATTATAAAACTGGATTGGAACTGAACCCGGTACCTAAATTATCATCAGTGTCATCCCTGATGTTTGGGTTGTTTAAGTATGTCTCCAAGCTTGGTTGTCCATTTACTGTTAAGTTATAGAAAATAAAAAGACATACTACAAGTAAAAAAAAAATGAAGGTTAATTCTGCGCTTTTAGCTTCAATTACATAAATTTTAAAATCAAACTGTAACCCGATTATATTGTTTTATGATTAGCAAGATCCATTTACTGTAATTAAGTTACCATACTTTAATTTAGGAAATTGACTTTTACACTCCCATTTTTGCCACATACACTCCTTTTTTTTGTCCTTATTCATGTGAATTACCTTTTTACCCTTTCATAAGTTCATTTTTCCACACATTAAGGGGCAATAAAGTAAATTCACACCAAATAAAGACAAAAAAAGGAGTGTATCTGATAAAAAGGGGAGTATAAAAGTCAATTTCCTTTAATTTATCCGAGTACTCACTTTCAATTAAGATTTTAATACACTTAATCTCTATTATGAAATGGTAGTTCGAAGGTAAATTTTTATCAATTTCAACTCTAAAAACTCATCTCCGTTGAAGTAATTGTAGCTCGTATGGTCACAAAATTCAATAAGATGAGCAACCCATACTATTTGGAAACAACCATCTATATATAATGACAGGGAAGTTTTCAAATCCCCTATATTTTCTTTCATATTGTAGACCCTAGGATCGGTACACATTTTTTCTACGGCTGAGATCTATGGACGGTAGGGTTAGAATATATATTTGGGAAGGAAATCTACAGCTGTGATTTACGGGTGCTATTCCTTCGAATCATTCCTTATATAGATACTTTTTAGGAGTATCATTTATCATACCTCATTACATGAGACTTTTTGGTGAAATTATACCTTTTATGGCTTCTATTAATTTCTTTTATAAAAGTCTCCTATTTTATGCCAAATTCAATCATCGAAATCATACCTTCTATTCATTTTATCATAATAATTTCTTCTATTCATTTAGATATCATAATTCCTAAATATTCATTTCTTTTACCATTCATCTTCTTAACTTTCTCTACCTCTCTCACCACACTACCGAAATCACCAATAATTGCTTCGAAACTACGTCAAATTGAGGTGAGTTATTTTTCCGGTATACGTACAAACTTTGGTTTGAAGTGCAGTGTTGGCTGTTTATGCTGTACACAAACTTTATTTTTCCTGTACACAATTTCAGAGATTTTCCTTTGCAATGGGTCTTTGAAACAAGATCCAAGGAAGGATGCCCAAGGCCAAAAATTAATCTCAGTCCACACTCGGGAGGTAAACACACAATCAATCAAAGAATATAATATGACAGGGAAGTTTTCAAATCTCCTAAATTTTCTTCTATATTTTGGACCCTAGGATCGGAATACATTTTTTCTATGGCTGAGATCTATGGGTGGTAGGGTTAGAATATATATTTGGGAAGGAAACCTACAATTGTGATTTACGGGTGCTATTCCTTCGAATCATTACTTATATAGATACCTTTTAGGAGTATCATTTATCATACCTTATTACATGAGACTTTTCGGTGAAATTATACCTTCTATGGCTTCTATTAATTCCTTTTATAAAAGTCTCCCATTTTATGCCAAATTCAATCACCGAAATCATACCTTCTATTCATTTTATCATAATAATTTCTTCTATTCATTTAGGTATCTTAATTCCTAAATATTCATTCCTTTTACCATTCATCTTCTTAACTTTCTCTACCTCTCTCACCACACCACCGAAATCACCAATAACTGCTTCAGAACTACGTCAAATTGAGGTGAGTTATTTTTCCGGTATACGTACAAACTTTGGTTTGAAATGCAGTGTTGGTTGTTTTTGCTGTGCACAAACTTCGTTTTTCCTGTACACAGTTTTAGAGATTTTCCTTTGCAATGGGTCTTTGAAACAAGATCCCAGGAAGGCTGCCCAAGGCCACAAATTAATCTCAGTCCACACAAGGGAGGTAAACACACAATCAAAGAATACGTGATTATTAGTTTCCAAACCATAGAACACAACTTCTATCATTGAGATAAACCCCATGCCAATTAGCCAACCGATCTTTAGTTAAGAGCCTTCCTAACATAGCAACCCACAAAATGAAATGACCCCAATCTGTTTTTCGTTTGTTCTTTTTTGGGGAAACCATGTAGATTGCTTGATCGGTGTGAAAGAAAATTGCCGGCGTGAGCCATCGATTGCAGCAAACACCTCTTTTTCGGTCGTATTATTCCCCCAAAACCTCTATTATTCTTGGTTTGGGCTTATTGGTATTTTTACTTTATGTTGATGGGCAACTTGAATTGTGTATTTTAATCCAAAGGTTAGATTGGGTCCCATTTGTTTGTTTCAGCAAATGATTTATCCCCAGTAAACTCTAGATCAATCACAACCTTTTTAACTTTATGTGAAAGATAGAGTAGAAGATGGGGGAAGGAGTGATTAATCCATCTGTTGGCTAAACTTATCCGCTGAAATCTTTGTGGATTGATCGTGAAAGGATATACAAGGGGGTTTTATAGTTGCGTGGATTTTCTGCAATTTAGTTAATAGTAAAGGTATGGGTTGTTGCTGTTTAATTGGTTTTCATCTGCATTTGTTTGTTTGAATTTGAATGTGGCTGAAGGTTGTGGTTTTATTAGAAAGTGTGGTTACTAAAAGAGAGCTCTTTTTTATATGCATAGCTCTTGAGCAACACTGCAAATCATTCCCAAGTGGTTTCATTTCTCATTTTCGCAGGTGTGACGGAGTTGCTCATTGTAATTCCTAAAAAAAAATGATAGACGCGTAGGAGAATCGAGAAAATTAGACTCAGGTATGACGGCGGCCATTACAGAGAGCCTTCTAAAATTGGTTTTACATCCCTGACAACAAAATAGGAGGTACTGTGGATTTCAAGTTTCATGTTCAATTTCAACAAGGATGTAAGAGGTTTAGGTATAGGTGACATATAAAACTAGATGCAAATTGGAATTAGAGGTGCCATGTAAAACTAGACGCAAACTAGACACAATTTCAACAAGGATGTAAATACATTTGGAGTAGAGGTGGAAGCTAAGTTATTTAGTTTAGATCTCTGTATAGCTACAGTACTTAACATAAACAATTGGGATTGGGTCAATCATTCTACAACCATACCCATTTTACACTCCCAACTACACATACTCACACACGCGTTGGGGCCCATTAGACTTTTGTTGTCTAAATTTGGTAAACTATCTTTTGTTGCTGAGCATATAGTGAACCCAATGGAAGATCGGATTAGGTCATAAAGGGAAAGTAGTTTGGGTTGGAGATTTGCTGAGCATATTTGGATTAATGTACACGATTTACAGATTTAGTTATTGGGATTTTTTTCTTTGTTAAGGTTGTGTAATCTTTATGTTAATTTGTTGCTCTTTAATTTCTTTAAGCTAGGATTCCAAAATTTCTGTTTGTTCTCGTTACATGTTTCCCATATCTCCTACGGCCCCGCTAAATTGATGTCTCCGTGCTGCAACCGCTTCAACCCATAATTCAGATTGGTGGTGATTTTTTTTCCGGCTTTGAATGATTTTGATGTCCATAGTGGAAGCCTTAAAATTTTGTCTACTTCGATCTTTGCTTTTTACATTTAGTTTAACTTAAAAAATTGATGTGTTCAAGTTAAGCGTTTGACTAGAAAGCTTGGTTTTGGGTATTTATATGGGGTTGACAAATTATTTGCAAATGTACGCTATAAAATCTCTTTCGGATTAGGGGACTTTAAGTTCGAGTTGCCTGAGCAACGCTATAGTTCTTCCAGTTTTTTTACTATCTTCTTGATGAGTGTACAATAGTATAATGACAACCAATTGTAGATTGAGAAAATGAGTGGACAAGGAAGACATAACGCCACCTACGGTAGATTGGCTTATTTTTGTTTTATTTTCTTTATAGCACGTAAAAGGATCTGAACTTCTCTAGATTGTGTGTGTAGATTTATTAGGAGTAACTACCAAGCTTAAGAAGGTAACGTGCATAGGTTAGACCATTGCTTCTATGTTTTTTGGTCTTCGTTAGATTTGACTAAACTAGGCTAAGGTAATTGTTTTCCCTTTTAAGAGTGCCAAATATATGAACATCGGGCTGGATGGTACAAATAAAAAGGGCTAGATTTGAAATTTTGTTCCTTCAATTTTTTTTTTCACGTTTGAAGGCCAAAGGAGTCTCTATTAGTTGTGATTCACTGTCGCCTTTTCAGTCAATGGTTTCTCTCTGTCTCATTCGCTCCGTTTATGGAGAACCAATTTTGGCATTGATTCAATTTTAGTTTTATTCACCTGTGCACACACTCTCGCAATGATCTCTTTGATAGTTCGAAATCGACTTCAATTTTGGTTTTTTTTTTTTTTTTTTTTTTATAAGTACTTCACTTTGGTTTTGTTTCTAGATGTTAATTGTTTTAGGTATTATTTTGTGATGTGTAGTCGACATTTTTAGACTCCCTTTGCAAGTTGCTACAAGAGCTTACGGGAAGGAAGGGGATACACATCCAAACATGCAAGTTGCTATAAGATTATAGTCTCAAACTCTATTTTATAAGTAGTCTTTTTTTCGAAGTTCAATAATTAAGTTGGACGAATTTTGTGAAGCTTATTTGAAATGCAAGTTTGTGAGGTCTCGAAGTTGGATCAATGTGGCCTTTCATTCAGGTTTGCTTTGTGCCTTCAGGCACAGGCATGGACCTTCGCCAATGAATGAAATCTACTAGAAAGTTGTTGGCTTACACGTTCATATTTTTTCGTTAGTTGCTTCAATTATATTTGGTTCATAAATAGTTTATCAAATGCACTTACTGAGTTTCACTATTGTGAAACTTTCTATTTTAAAAAAATTCAGTTCTAAATCTTGATTATATGAGCCCCATTTGAAGCTTCTTTCAAAAAATGTAAACATGAGGAGGTGAGATCACTGACGAAAGAAGGAGGTGAGTTCATTGACCCGCCGTGCCTTTAGGCACAGCCTTATTTGCTAGTCTATATAGTATGACAGGGAAGTTTTTGAATCCCTAAATTTCCTCCTATATTTTAGACCCTATGATCGGTACACATTTTTTCAGCGGCTGAGATTACATGATAGAAAACCGAGGGATAAATTGAACTTTTTCCAAATCCTGATATATCCAGATTTGTTGTGAGGGTAATGATTGTAATGACTTTTTTTTTGAAAGGCAAAAAAAAAAAAAAAAAAGGGTGATTGTAATGACTTAAATATCCATATTTGCCGATTGCTGATTGTAATGATTTTTGAAATTGCCAATTGTAGTTGATTGGTTGGACATTATTCAGTAGTGGACTTAAAGATCCATATTTGCCGATTGTAATGATTTCTGAAATTACCCATTGTAGTTGATTTTGGGTGGACTTAAAGACTTGATTGTAAAGACTTGCCGTTGATTGGGTGAGTATTTCCAAAATACAAATGGGTGATTTCTGAATTTGCCGTTGATTGGGTAAGTGCTATAATGGAAATACAAATCGGGTAAGGCAATTTTGCCATTGTTTGAACTATACAAATTGGGTGAAACAAATTTATCTCCCTCTCCTCCCTAATCGTTTCTCTTTCTCTCTCTCTCTCTCTCCCTAAACGTTTTCTTTTCAGTTCTCTTTTCCGTCTCCCTGACTCTCGCCTCTCTCCAATTCTCTCACCATAGGTATGGCTCTTTACTTCGTTTTTTTCCAGTTCTTCACGTTTTTTTTTGTCCAGTTCTATTTGTTAAGTTCAACTCCAAAAAATTTCGATTACGCTCGGTTCAAATTGGAGTGACTATTGTCCTGAGTATAATGTTTGAATCTATTTTTTTTTGCAAACATACAAGGAGGGTGGGGATTTCAATCTGAACCATCCAAAAGTGCATTGGTAATGAAGAAGTTTTTTTTTTTTTTTTTTTTTACCTTCACAACAAATCAGGATATCAGGATTTAGTAAAAGTTTAATCATGATTGCCCTCAAGTTCATTCTATAGGATCGAAATGAAGAAGGTTTTTTTTTTACCCTCAAAACAAATCTGGATATCATTACAATCGGCAATGCAAATTGCACAAGAGGAAAAAAAGAAGCATGAACCAAAGAGGAAAGATAACCAGTTACAAAGACATCAACTGAGAAGTACAGAAATTAATCCTCTTGAGTTCTCCTTTTTTTTTTTTTTTTTAACGGAAATTCAATTCATTTAAGAAACAGAAGCATCTTTACAAAGGATAGAAAGGAAAAAAGGATGTGGGTTTAAAACCCAATTACAAATTAAACTGCTTGGAGTGCCCAAAATTTGGAAGAGGCGTGACAAATATATAGGAGTGCCGTAGGCATGGGTATTGAGTCTGTTTTGAATTCTTTTTTTATAAATGACTTAGTTGAATTTCCTTTCTGTGTAAGTATCTTCATTTTTTGATGTGTCTTGAGTTACAGGATGAGCACTGAGAACAAAATCAATACGCTTCCAAAGATTCAAGGAGTCGAGAATACGCTTCCAATGATTCAAGGAGTCGATGCGCCTGAGGATAATCAAATAATAGTCATAGAGCAGAATATGGAACTTGACCCACTAATTGGTAAGCATTCTAGCTACAAAAACTATTTGCACGACTTAAATATATGTGTAGACCATATTAACTGCGATTTTTTCAAATGAAGAGATACATGTGTCTCCCATGTCTGAGAGAGTTAGCCTGCGTGATAATGCAATAGAAGCAAGTGACGAGCAAAATATTGAAATTGATCCATCAAATGGTATGTATTTATAGTAATAGAGAAAATATATATACTATTCAAAAATACTGCAATATTTTCAGATGAACATTTAAATATGTGTCCCACATCTGATAGAGTTAGTTTGCATGAGAATGCAGTAGAAGCAAGCGAAGAGCAAAATATTGAATTGACCCAATAAATGGTATGTATTTATAGAATCCAATACAAAAAAAAATGTTTGAAAATATATTCATTTTAACCTGAATTTTAAAAGATATATATTTCAAGACAATAAAATTAATCAAACCCAAATTGCTTTGCACATTCGTGTGGAAAATAATCTGCAGCTGCCACCCGAAATAGTTCATTCGCAAGGGGATGCTCAAAGATTAGGTGGAGTGTCAAGCTTAAATGATAGCTCATCAAATGGTAAGCACTGTATATTTTGTTATTAGCAGTTTTGTTCTTTCATGTTTTGCAAATGTCACTTTGTTCATCTCTATATTTTGTTAAATGTTGATGGTGTGTAGGTGATATAATTGTACCTTATCCCCATTTTTCTGACTTTCATCCAAATGGAATTACATGGATAGTCAAAGCTCGGTTGGTAAGAATGATAGAAGTGTTTAATTAGCGTTTACCCCATGCAACACTGATATTGGTTTTACTTGATGACCATGTAATATAACATCCTATTAAAGGCGATTAATGAGTAGTGATATCTTAATGTGTTTAAATTTTTATTATAATGTGTGTAATTTTTTTTAAAAATTACTGCTATAGGGTGATGCTATGGAGACAAGTGTCGGGCCCGAAGAAATTTACTATTTCAGGGAGTATCTTTACGAGGGTAGGGTCTACATTTTTAAAGGAGTCAGAATTGTACCCGCTGATGAGAAGTTCAATCTGGTACTGTACCACTTCAAAATGTGTTTTACTGATGATACAAGAGTGGAACATGTATATATCACATGTAATAGGACACCCCCATCATTGGTCTTACAATGTAAGATTACAAGATATCCATCATTTTGCCAAGAGCTGTGTGCAATTGATAGGTACGTTGTTCTATGGCTATATTACTTACATAGTACACCTAGAATACTGAGCAAATAAAAGTCCACCAATTTTTAATTCCAATTAAGTATTTTTTTTCTTGGCTATATGTGTTATTCTTCAGATGTGGTTGGGTTGGTTGTTATTGTCACTGAACATCAAAGTACTAGAATGGGGAATCTATAGTGAGAGATGTGTTGTTGCTTGATAAAAGGAAATATAAATCATTTGTGCACATAAAATCTATTACAACAATTTGAATTTAATCTCTATTCTCTATTGACAAATTGATAACAGTATGACGTTTGTTCGACTTACTTTGTGGAATGAATTTGCAATGAGAGATGGGATGAGTCTACTTGAGACTATGCAACAAAATATTGTTTTGTTTGCTACAGGATTGAAGGTCTATGATTTTCATGGTAATACTTCTTTGAACCCATGTGAATCTTTTTAATAATAATCTAAAAACTTGATTAATAATTTTAAAATTTTAACTTCTTGGTCCTTACCTTAGCACTTGCAAGAATAGAAAATTATACGTTAACCACTCAATTTGTACAGACAGGATTCCTGAATGGTAAGTTGGATATTAAGCGAATCAATTTGTATGTTTTTTAGTCTGTCACTATATGGAGATTAGTATTTTTTGTTCGATTAATTGTTCTAAAAAAAATCATGGTTAGCTAGGTTTGCAAAAGACAACAATTCACAAAAGTCGGTAGCATGGAACTGCACACATGAATTTTCGCGCCCACAGGCATTAATAATTTCAAATGCTAGGAGAATTCGAATAAACCAATTTGCGTTTCAGGCCAATGTAAGATTTTCCCCTACATGATTTCATGATTAATATTTTGGCATCATTATATACCTACACTTGGAATTTTATTGTAGGTAAACTATTATCGCGTTATTGGCTGCATTGAAAAAATATATGTTGAACACCTATGGATTGATTTATGCAATACATGCTATAACCAAGTTGAAGATCAGTACGACTGGTTTATGTGTAATCATTGCGGACGAGAAGATGTCCAAATTGTAACTAGATAATCATTTTTATAATGAAATTCGCATTTTTTGTAGGTATAATATAAAGATTTCTAGACTGAAATTCACAGTTATCGTAGGTATAATATAAAGATGGTCGTGAAAGACTCCACTGGCGCAATGGAACTCTTGGTAAAGGATACGAAGGCAGAATTCATCTTACAAAGTGTCCCCTCATATCTGAAGAAATTAATGTTAAAGTAAATACTAAAAAACTGTATAAAAATCACAATGAATAGAATAAAAATAATATAGTAATACCTTTATTTGTGATGTTGTGCCAAGATAATGGGGTGCAAATGCTCAAAGACTATATTTCTTAATTTTATGAATGCCCATACGTGTTTTTTATCCCTGCTCCAAAATTTGGATGTCTTTGACCATTGTGCCCCTGTGGTGACTTTTGTATTAAAAGTTGATTGGTCAGAAGAGTGTTGGCACATTTTCAAAGGTAATAAACGATTAAAATTATTGTAAAGGTCATAAGTTATCTTTTTGATTTCATTGTCAGTTCATATTTATTTGCGATGAATTTAATAATTCGATCTTACTCTTATTTATGTAGGAAAGTCAAGGACTGACAAGGAGACGATGGGGTCGTCGTGATAAGAGTTTTGTTAAGACATTGAAAATTTCATAATGACATTTTATTTGTTAGGTTAAGTTTTACAAAAATATATTTGGTTTGACAGTAGTTAATTTTTTTGGATTTGGAAATTTGTGTAAAACTTGAATATTATTTGCACCTCGATTTGTCCTGCACATATATCAAAGTTGAGTTTGATCCTCCCTTTGCTCATTGTTCGACCAGTAGCTTTAGTTGTCTTCAAAATGTGTTGCGCCGTACCTTCAATATTTCCTTTCCATCTAAAAATTGAATGAAAAATGCCTAAGTGGCAAACGGCTTGATGATGTGGCAAAATTTTCCACAGCTGGGCACTAGGCCCCACCTCGGCACCTCTTTTCCCCCAAAAAATCGTTTCCAGCTTTCCCAAAAATAAAACCCCCTAAATCCTTAACTCCCAAATATTTATTGATGTACTTTTTATTTTAGGTAAATAAAAATTAGAAAACAGAATGATAGGTCCAAAGTACCAGAATATGTATCAAAAAAATCTCAGAAAATTATAGCAGTGCTCGTTGGCTTCATTGCGTCGCGCTTCTTTTGTTGTTTGTGTAATAGGGCAAAATACTACTTAGGCAAAGTTCCGCTAAGAGTTTTTTGGAATTTTTAGTTTTTTTTTGTTTTATTCTTTTTTTTAATTTTTTGGGTTCCTTAGTTTTGCTCCTAACTTTCTTGAATTATTTATTCATCTCATCAAGACGAATTAAAAAGGTAAAAAATTATGCCATTTACCCAAACATTTTTTGAAACATCCAAGATAAAATCCAAAAGCCAAATTTTTGCCTTCGGTAGTTTTAGTTCATTCATATATATATATATATATCGTGATGAAAACTTTTGCCATCGGATGTTGAAATGAAATGCTTGACTTGTTGACAAAAAATCGAGTAGAATTTTGTTTTCGAATACTGAATTCACTCATGCAGCTTGTTTGGAAAATGATTCTGCTATATTTATTATTATTATTATTACAAATCAAGAAGAACTCCTTAGAAGAAAACTTCCAATCAATTACTAGTACAGTATTTATTTACTTACAGTACGTCATGATGATTGGATATCAACATCAAATACTAGTCTTATTGATTATCAAAAAACAAGCAAACACCAACTGAAACAGAAAAGACTGCCAACACAAACAGAACAATGCCATGCCAACGTACAGAAAGAAAACTTCACAGCTAGCTTCCAATTAAGAAGAACAGAAAACCTACTCCAATTCCAGTCAATTCTCTACATCCAAAGACTTGTTTCCATCCATCTGCACTTCTTTTTATCTCCGAGACGAGAGATTTCACTTGGGCGATTTTGTCTTTGGCTTCCTCCCCCATTGCATCAACTTCACTTGTCAATGCTGCATCGATCACAAATTCCTCTGCAGCGCCATCATCAATCAATCCCTTCACCATAAAATATTTGGGGATTTTAGGATTTAGGGTTTTTACGATTTAGAGGTTTTATTATATATATATATATATATATATATATATATATATTACCTAATAAAACACAAGGGTGTGGGCCTCCACACAAACACAAGTTGATCCAATGGCTGAAATTCATTTAATCTAATGGTAGAGAGACATTCTTCTCATTTAATTAAAGTGCCCATATGTATTACAATACTGCCATCAGGGGAAATGAAATTCCCCCACAATCCATCTCACTTACACATCCCTACAGTGCGTTCTTTTGTTTTTTTTAAAAAAATTACCGTGTGTTAAAAAATCAAAACTATTTTAAGCAGATTCTGCTAAGGAATTTTTGGACTTTTGGGTTTTGTTTTTTTTGTTTTGGATTATTAATTTGTCTCGACGAGAGGAATCAAAAAAATATTACAAGATAAAGCCCCAAGTTGGCTTTAACTTGGATATTTAAAAAAAAAAATTGAGTACAAGTCATAATTTTATACTTTTTTGATTTCACAAAAGTTAGGCTCAAAAATACTTTTTTGGGTATTTTGGAAATCTTTTTGAAAGAGTTTTTGATGCAGCAATGATTTTCACTTAGATATTTTTGCACATATATTTTTGTGGGGCCCATATCGAGGTCCCACAAAATGATCCGAACTGCTCATCTTTTTGAAAATATTTTTTAGAGGGTTTCTATAAAAAATAAGTTTTAACGAATATCGGTAAGGACTTTCTCAAAAATCATAGGGCAAAAGCGCCTCACTCCCTTTCTCTCTCTCTGATGTATGTTCATGTGTGATGCCATTTCTTCTATTTGATTTATGTGTATTTTTTTTTGGGTATTTTAGAAATCTTTTTGAAAGAGTTTTTGATACAGCAATGATTCTCACATAGATATTTTTGCACATATCTTGCAATACATTTTTTTGGAGTCCATATCGAGGTCCCACAAAATGATTCGAACTGCTTATCTTTTTGAAAAATATTTTTTAGAAGGTTCCTGTAAAAAATCAGCTCCAACGGATATCGGTAAGGGCTTTCTTAGAAGTCGTAGGGCAAAACAGAATGATTCACCCTACGATTTCTGAGAAAGCCCCAACCGATATCCGTTGGAGCTGAATTTTTACAGGAACCCTCCAAAAAATATTTTAAAAAAGATGAGCAGTTCGGATCATTTTGTGGGATCCTGATATGGACCCCACAAAAATGTATGTGCATGATATGTGCAAAAACATCTGTGCAAGTAGCACGGTTGTTTTTGATGCACATGCAAGGGGGGTCAATGAATTAGTGGAGAAGTTGGCTTAGTTCTAGCTATGATTGATCAAATTATCTCTCTCAAGTAATTTATTTTGTGAATTGATTTAGTGTTTGAGCTACTATGAAGATTCAAAAGGTAATTCCAATCGAATGGGTAGTGCCATAGGCATGGGCAATTCGCTAGTATATCTATATAATAAAACAGAGCTGTGTTTGAATCTAAAAGACAACCAACGCTCTTGATTTATCCTCATGCTTACATAAATCTCCACCATTCATTCTATAAAATGGTGCTTTGGTAAATACTTTGCTTTTTATCCCGCCTTTATGAAACGAAATCTGCCATAATTACATTCCATATTCTAATCCCACAACTTGCGAGAATTCCAAACTGAAAAGGAAACATAAATCATTAACATGGCAAAGTCATCCCATAATTATTATCCTTATGGCAGCATTTTACCAAAGAAAACGGTAGGAGTACTCCCCATTACCATTTAAAGTAGTTTCTAAAGCAATTCTTTGTAAAATTTGGTAATTAAGATTCCGTGATTTTCCTTCCCCGTGATTTTGTGGGTTTAGATTTTAAAAGAATAACCTTCTTTCATTTTTTTAAGTTTCTCATTTGGTAATCACGGAATTGGTTACCCCCCTTTTTTAAAAGTGACTAATTTTTAATAGGATTGGTTACCACATCCCATGATTTTCGATTTATTTGGCAATTTGGTTTCAAAAGGAAACAAATAATTGGAAGAGCTTATGAAGAAAAAACTCTTTACTAACAAATCTCTTCTTTTTTTGAAACATATGTTTGATCTACAAAAATCAAAAGGTCTCTTTTATGCATTAAGTCATTTAGACTTTCTATGTTTTTTCCTTTGTTATTGAAATCTATATCGTCTTTTTTCTACATTAGTCTTTATTTTCATAGAGTTACTAATAATTTTCTTTTTATTTGCTATTTGCAGATTCATAGGACTGACGACATAAAATGGAAGATTTGGAGGCATCATAATTTCAAGTGAATTTTCCTGCAAAACTAAAACTTCAAATTGCTGTCAAAGTAATTTCAAGGGATTTTTTTTGGCAAAACTGAAACTTTATATGAAGAACTAGCGTTGTAAGTATTAACAATATTCCTATTCTTATATGATTTTTTTTATTTCTACTTCCGTTTTATCTTATTTAGAACTGATTATCCAAACTTCTTATTCTGATTTCTGCCTTTGAAAGTTGCAAATGGTTTCTTTGAAAATCTGGACATATGTTTTGTTAACTAATTTAATTTGATAGGCTTCCGAGAAAATGTGTTCATTAATTTTTGTTTACTAATCTTTGAAAATCCGATAGGCTTCCTAAGGACAACGGATAGCAACAGATAAAAAAATTTCTACCATCTTTTTTTTTTTTCAGCCATTGTTTTTCATTTCAAAGATTTCAATATGCTTCTTAGCATGCATTTCTCCCTTTAAACATTGGTAAAAAGGTGCAGTTGCTTTGATTTAGTTGTTTTGTACTACTATTAGCTCTAATGATCTTCATTTTTTTTATTGGGATTCTACTTCAAGTTCAATGATTGGCAATGAGATCAAGACAATAATGCCAATTTTTTCCCTGAAAGTGTGCTTCATGGCTCATGATCAGTCCTTATGCTTCTCCTCTGCTATTTACAAACACTCCGAACAATTGGTTTACATTAATTACATTATAATTATGGAAGAATTTTGATTAGGTTATTATAATCAGTCTATTTTCTGGCGTGATGATATCGTTAGTATGTATTATGTCTCCAAGTTTTTGGCTGGTGGTGATTGGTGCAGGTATTCCTAGAAAGGGGCTTTGGCGTGGTGTTCTAGCACGTCCTTTGTCCAGGAAAGGAAGGTTAGATGCGTGCCTAAAGGAGCTCCTCGGCCATCTTAATCTTAAGAATATTGAGGGACAAAGGAGTATTGGAGTCTTCATGATGACCAACCGTCTTTGTTAGGTTAAATTCTGATTTATTTTGTTAACTTGAATTTTGTTTTATTTTGTTGTTGTTGAATGATGTATGGTGAATGATGTTGACAATTTAGAATAAGAATTTTTTTGTTTGATATGAATTTAGATTAACTATGTGTACTTTGATTCATCCCGTGCATGGCACATTTCTGGAAAAAGAGTGTAACTCTTTTTCAACATTTCTGAATGGTTTAGTCATCATTTTCAAGATACAAAGGATTCGATCCAATTCTTTCAAGATGCAAGGGAACAAACTATTTGTGCTTCGCTTAGTGGATTCTTTCTCGCCCGATCTACGCTTTGCCACAAGTATGTAACTATTTTAAGCCTAATTTTTTTTTATGTTGCTTCGTACTTTGTTGTTTTATGGTTAAAATAGCCTAATATATATATATGGGTTTGGGGGAGGGGGAGGGGGGAAGACTGGTGGCTAGTGCAATGCTGTGGAAAATTTTGCCACATCACCAAGTCATTTGCCATTCAAACATTTTCCATCCAAGTTTTGGACGGAAGGATAACATTAAAATCCACTAGAAACTATGTAAGGGTAAAATTAAAACAAAAAACTTTAGGAGGACGAAATCGAAACGGAAAGGCTAAAAAAGTATATATAAGCCTTTTATTATTTTTCAGGTCCACTACGGATTCTACAAAGATATTCAAATTGCAAGTCATTCTTAAAATATTTTTTATGGGTTTCTGAAAAAAATTAGCTCAATCCGATATCGGTAAATACTGTTTTAGAATGTGTAAAGTATTTCAGAATTCATAGGTCATTCTATGAACTCTGAAACAGTTCTTACCGATATCGAATTAAGGTCATTTTTTACCGATATTAAATTAAGGTAATTTTTTTGAGGAATCCAAAAAAATTATTTTTATAATAACTTGTTGAATCATCTTTATAAAATCCGTAATGGGCTCCGCAAAAATAAAAAATAGTCATGACTAAAAATGAGTATCAAACAGGCATAGAGTATTGAGGAGTATTGATTTTTGTAGGGCCCCAATACTCCACGCCTGTTTGATACCATTTTTAGTGATGAATTATTATTATTATTTTTGGTGGGGCTCATTACAGGTATTAAAAAGATGATTCAAACTGTAAGTTATTTTTAAAATATTTTTTATGAATTTCTGAAAAAAATTAGCTCAATCTAATATTAGGTAGGACTGTTTCAAAATTAGCTCAGTTTCGAGGACTATTTACATTTGACACTAAATTCGGTCGATGTCAGTTTCAACTTTCAAGGACTATTTACATTAGAATGTTGTGGAAGCACTGGACTCAGTTTCGAGGACTATTTACACTAAACAGAGGGATTGCAGAACAACAAAAAAGAAAAGAAAACAACGGACAAAGTGGAAACTAGATTTGTAAAAGTGGCCATGGCTGCATTACTTGATTTTGCTATGGAATGCTACACAAACCAAAGAACATTCATAAAAGAATTTGTAATATCAGCACGATAGGATAGTTGTGATAACCCACCATGGAAATGAAAGAGTCTCACATCGGTGGATGTGGGAAACGTTAAATGGTATATAACGACTTTCGATCAGTTATTGTATAACCTGAGGTAAACCTTTTGAGCCACGTGGTTAGACGAATGATTAGCAAGTCAGCTGACGTGGGTTGTTACAGTTGGTATCATAGAATAACATTGATCTACATGGTGGGGTCACCTCTAGAATCTTCTACGAGCGCACTGATTGTGCTGTACAAAATTAATGCTCGATATGGAAATACATTATTGAGTTTAGGCGTTGGGATTGTGTGTCAAGCTTGAGCCCAGGTTTGATAGGTGATTCTGGTACATTTTTTTATGAGGTGAGGTTGAGCTTATGGAAGGTTGAGTTGGGTTGGTTTGTTTGCAATTCTACTCATAGGTAAGGCATTTCTATAGTCAATAGGCTATAGATGAAGTAGATTGACACGTAAGCATTGAGCGTAAAAAGCACAAATACAGAGGTTGGAAACTCATGAAGCCAAAAAATGTGTAAAAAATAAGATTAACGTAGGGGATATGTTCTGAATATGTTTTATTAGTCTTGTGCGAAATAATACTCCTTAGTCTCGCACACAGACATACCCCTTAGTAACCCGTGATGAAGCCATTAAATGAGTTACAAACGTTTACTCAGATAACTCACTCCACAAATCTAAGAACTTGTGTTACACATATATAACCTTCTGTTTACACCCATTTTTGGCCAGAAAATCAAAAGGCCGATTGATCAGTTCAAAGACAGCCCTTGTTGAAAGCTCCAGGCTTGGGAAGGATTTGAAAGTCGGTTGCCGTTGGTATCTAGGCCGAAATGTCACTCCAATAAAAATCAGGCTTGGCCCAAGTCTTAGAAAAGATGAGGCCCTTCAGTAGGTCCAAATCAGTTAAAGGCCCAAGGCCTGAATCAGTCAACTTGTCTCGTCCAAACCCAACCCAAAAGCATGTCACTACAATAAAGCAAGGCCTTCGAGATCAAACCCAAATCAGTAAAGGCCTTGGTTCTCTCACCAGGCTTAAGTTCAGAAGGCTTACAATGGGCAAAAGCCCATTATTCACCTATGAGTTTAGGCCCAAGTGTGAAAAAGGCCTTGGTTCTCTCACCAGGCTTAAGCTCAGAAGGCTTACAATGGGCAAAAGCCCATTATTCACCTGTGAGTTCAGGTCCAAGTATGAAAACGGCCCACCGTTTTAGCAACTCCATTTAAAGCCCTGAATAAAGTCAGAGAAGGCCTTAAAGCTGCTCCCAAGCAGCCCAAAGGCCTGGCAGCTGCTCTCAAACAGCTCGATGGCCTAGAATATTCTTGCTGAGACAGGTCTGGGGAAGCTGCTCACAAACAGCTCAAAGTCTGGACTAGTGGGACCCCGCTTTTTAAAATGATGCCAGGGCACGCAACAGGTGGCACGCATGCAGCCCATGAGATACTAGGACATAACTCTTACAGACCTAGGCAAGCTGCTCACAAGCAGCTCACCCAGATCTGCCCGAGCTGCTGGTCCTCGATCCTTCTTCCGAAAAAGACCAAGTTCAGAAGATTTGAAGGCCCACAAGAGATGCAAGGTCCAATAAAATGAAAGGAATGTTGGTCTTCAGCAGTAATGGGCCCGGAGGGAATCCACTCAAAGCAATAGGTTGAGTGTTAAA
Source organism: Rhododendron ovatum (assembly GCA_019656835.1). Lineage (NCBI taxonomy): Eukaryota > Viridiplantae > Streptophyta > Magnoliopsida > Ericales > Ericaceae > Rhododendron > Rhododendron ovatum. Next base: position 14,855,527 of record CM033790.1, read on the forward strand.
GCAGCTCAAAGGCTTGGATACTGTAGGAACGGGATCCCTTTTTGCAGAAAGAATAGAGGTTTCTCAGGCCTTTGCCATTCTCTTGGAGTGAAAGGCACGTTTTGTTCAGAGAATAGCCCCTCATTGGACCATTTTGAAGCTGCTCAAGCCTAGACCTCTACTAGAAGGCCACACGGCAGCCATGCATTGGAGTATTTGGAAGCAGCTCAAGGCCTGGGCCTCCTATATTTCCCAGTTTTGGAGGCCTTGGCAGAGGTCCATGACCTCAAAAGCTCACAGCTTATGCACCTATATTCCCATTTCTTTCAAGCATTACATGTATTCACTTCAAAGTAGCTAAAAGTTTCATCACATTTCTTGTACCCAAGCTTCATTGAACCGTTTAATGGAGTTCGTTTGATCCTTTTTTACTGCATTGTCTTTCTTTCCATTGTTCTAGCAACGAGTGGGAAATACTCAAAGTCCTTAGCCCGACAAGGCAACCAACGAACTATCATGAGGCCTTACCCTTTAGGCCGACCACGATCACTCGATAGAAGTCAGACTTTGAGGCACGAAGGCCATAAAAGCAATTCGGACAGACTTGTCCTGGCACGCCCTTGCATTCCAAGCCAATTTGGTTTTAACAACACTTTTTGTGGAGAAACATTTGGCACGCCCGGTGGGACCTCTTATCGTTAAAGGGTGACCATGGCGAAGAAAGACAACCAGAAAGGCATTTCAGCTTTTGATCCTCCGGAGGACCCAATCCTCCAAAAACCAACTCAAGACGAGCTAGGCAGAGGCCTTGAACAGCCTCTCCTCAGCGTCCAAGACCTGAACAAGTCTATGGGCAGTGTACGAAACTATATGCCGGAGACCAACCGCGAGATGTCACAAGAAATTTCTCAGTATGTTGGTTCAGCAATGATAGAGATCCGAGATTCAAACCTGTACCTTGCAGCTTCCATGGGGTCGCTCACAACCAACATAAATGCGGTGTCCGCATTCGTGGGTGACTTAGTGGCTATGATAAAGGAAGAAAGAAAGGAAAAAGGCCTTGCTGACCTTCCCCCTCAAACACCCTTGATGCCGCACTTCGGGGTGTTTAATGGTTTCTCTGAACGTCCACCCCACAGGAGTTACACTTCGCCACAACCACATGGATTCCAGGCTTCTAGTTCAGGTGGAGGATGGGCCCACGGCGGAGCACATCATCAAACTCAAGACTCGACAGGCCAAAACCCGTTAAGGCCTGTTGAGAATTTGGATAGGCGTTTCATGATGGGGGGAAGCCCCACTCCACGTCCTACTTTTGGGAACCAAAATGGCGGGCCTCATTCGATGGGAGGAGGCCATATTCCCCACATGGCGCCCTACATGGGGTTCATACAACAGGATACTCGGGGGGCATGGCACGGCCAGCGACAGCCCGCCAACGCTGTACAAGTCAGGCCACCACCCCAAGAGTATGCATGGCCTCCCCCCCTCGAACAGGTAGCCGGCAGAGACCAGATCATAGCGCTGCTCCAGGAGTAGTTAGGGCCAGAATTTAGGCCTATGGGGAGGCCTATTTATACTAAGCCCCACTCAGACAAGGTTGATCAACTACTGTTCCCAAAAGGCTTTCGAGTACCAAAGTTCCATGCTTTTTCTGGGGAAGACGCAAAGGAATCAACGGTGGAACACGTAGCCCGATTCCAAGTCCAATGTGGGGAGGCAGGGACTAAGGACGAGCGGAAGTTGAGGTTGTTCCCCAACTCCTTGACAGCCACCGCCTTTACTTGGTACGTCAATCTGTCTCCCAACTCCATCCAGACCTGGCGACAAATGGAGGATGCATTCCACCAACAGTTTTATAGGGTGAAGCCAGAGGTCACAATGGCTGACCTTTCAAGCTTGTGCCAGCTCCCAGACGAAGGAGTGGAGACTTATTTGGCCAGATTCAAGAAGGCTCGATTTAAGTGCAAGGTTTCCTTGCCCGAGAAGGAGTATGTGAGCTTGGCGTTAAATGGCCTAAGCTTTGAATTGAAGAAGAAGTTCTACGAGGCGGAGTTCAGGGATCTCTTTGAGTTATGAGCCAAAGCAGCAAGATATGAGCGGATTTTGAGGCAGGAGCAAGACCGCATGGCCGCCTCAAAGGGAACCTATTATAGAGACCCCAATTATGAGGTGGCCGCGATGGAGCCTGGGTATGTGTGGGCACGCGGCCCGAAAATGCTCGATTTTGGGCTCCCTTTTAAAGACTGGGCGAGGCCCCTTTTGGAAAAGCGCGGCGAAACGCTTCGATTCAGAGTCGCCACTCGGGTTTTAGCGGTGAGAGCACCCAAGGAACCAAACTCGAAAACGTTTGCCACGTTTGTTTGATTTTGAAAAAGGCATAGACCGGTCCGTTGTCACTTTCGATATCTGAGGTTCGAGAGCCAGGTTAAGAGAGGGGAAGGGTTTTATGGCACCCCTCTCGCCCAATCCGGAGATCGGTCTCTACTGAGGCATTTTATTTTGTAAAACCTTGCATTTTTCTCTCATTTGATCATTTTTCTAGCCAGTTAGGGCGGGGGAACAGTTAATGGGGATTAAAACTATAACAAATTGCATTCATGTGACAAAATGTTTTACGGATGATTTGATTGCAATGCTAAGTATAGATTGAGAACAAGCACTGAGCAGCCCGAACAAACTGGAGCACGTTGCCCTGAAGGAACGTGAGCAGGTTCTGCCAGCATGCACTGGCCGAGTCACTGCATGCTGATTAGACATGCGCACGCCACCCAATAACTGGCGTACTCCACTTGTTTGTTTACTCAGTCTTTGTTTGCAACCCTCTGGGCTCTAGAAAGGGACCAGCACACACCCAGGACAAACCACGCAGTTTAATAGAACAGAATATACATGATTAGAAGCAGATAAAATGGCTTTAAGCCACGAAAGCGAACAGAATACCCCAAAAACAGTGTGGGGACAGGAAATAGGCCAAGACTAAACTAAGATACAAGGCCCAGCCACTGGACCATGAGACAACTGCCGTACGCCGGTTGTAGGCAACCGTACGCCAGTTTCACCCTAATCCAGTGCTTGGCTTTGCATCATCTGGACTCTGGAACATGACCAGAAAGATCCCAGAGGCCTTTTAGACAGATAAGGAGCAAGCATAAATAACAACATCTAAGCAAACCCAAGTATACAGAAAGCAGTAAACCGATTTAGCATGCAAGGGTGATCGACAGGAATGAAAGTAAGCAAAAATGATGGTCCTTGATCCCCACGCCAGTAGTGCACTTACCGCCATGACTGGCGTATGGCGTATATTTACTGGCGTGCGCCATTTTCCATCTCATACGTTTGTCATATTTTACCAGTTCAAGGCCAGGACTAGTATTGTTTACTAGCCTGGACCCTGCTGGCCCCCCTCAGGAGCTGAAAACAGAAAAGGACGTAAAGGTGGTATACCTTTTTGTATTGAGGTTTGAAGGTTGTGTTGAGCTCAAAGGTTGAAGATGGAGGATGAGATGATGACTGGATGTCAGTAGGGTGTATGGAAGTGGGTTGCTCTCCTTTCTCTTTCAATGGAAGAAAAGAGATAGAGAGCTTGAAGAGAGGAGAGGAAGGCCTTTTTCTTCTTAATGTGTCTAACCCCTTGCAAATGAATGCAAGAGGGGTATTTATAGAGGAGAGAGAGACTGAGATTAGTTTGATCTAAGGTCATGTTTGGCTGGTTGGGACAAAATTGGATCCTCCCATGCATTAAATGCATGGGACTAGTTGATGGAGGGTGTAGGAAAGAGAGGGAACGCCTCTGTCGAGAGTGATCATTAGGGACACTGTGGCCGACGTCAGGGTGGCACAAAAGTCTCGTCCATGTGGCTGAATAAAGTTGATTTGACTGGGTTTGTCTGGCTTGCACCACATATGGACAGGCGTGCGCCAGTTATAACTGAGTCAACGGTCGATGACTGACACGTGGCAGTTAACTGGCGTGCGCCTCCAAGACACTGGCATAAGCCAGTTGGGTTTTGCTGGGGCTGTTTGGCTCTGGTTTGAAAGGTTTGAAATGGGTTTGAAATAGGTTAGGGGCGCTCAAAGCTCAAACACACCATCGTCCTCAGACTGTTCTTGACTATAATCATCATTGGGGAAATAAAAGATCGACAAATAACGTTATCCGGACAGTCCAGAATGGGGTGTCTACAGAAGTCCCCCCTTTGACGGCACTTGAAGCACCATTGACTAGAGACAAGTAACGTCAAAGGTTTTCTAGACACCCTCTTTAAGGCCATCCAGAATGCAAGGATTTTGACGAACTTGTTTGATTTGAAGGTTTGGACGAGTGGATCGTCGTTGATTTGAAATTGGACGAGTGGATCGTCGTTGATTTGAATTGGACGAGTGGATCGTCGTTGATTTGAAATTGGACGAGTGGATCGTCGTTGATTTGAATTGGACGAGTGAATCATCGTTGATTTGAAATTAGACGAGTGGATCGTCGTTGATTTGAAATTGGACGAGTGGATCGTCGTTGATTTGAAATTGGACGAGTGGATCGTCGTTGAACGGACCTCTGCTTGGGGATGGGCCTCATGTGAGCCAGTGTGGAATCGGGCCACCTTGGGCTTTGATTTGGAAACAAATTTGAGACTTTATAAGAGAGTTGGGCTTGAGGCCTAACTAATAGTGGCGTACCGCATAGGAGACTGGCGTACGCCAGAAATCTCAATCAAACCGGCCCAGATCCAGCCCAGACCTGGCCCAGCACGGCCCCTACGTCGTACAAACTTCTGTATGAGATGAGAAACCGCCATTCTTCAGTTTTTCGAACTCCCAACTTCTAAAACTCTCTAAAAAATCATCAATCTCTCACTCAATCTCTCATCTCCTCCATTACCCACGCAACCCGTTCCATCCATGGCTGAATCCGACGAAGGTGGCGGCAATGGTGATGGCGGAGGAGAAAGGAACCAACCAAGGGGTGAAATCGAGGCTTTGGGGTCTCAAATCGACGATCAACCGACGGTAGGGGCCTCGGTGAGCACTGGCGTAGAAGGTATAGGCGGCGATGACGACAAAGGTGGCCATGCAGCGGAGGCAGGTGGTGATGATGGGCGGCGTACGCCAGGAGTAGAGGGGCGTACGTCAGGTATTTCTGGGTCAGTGGGCCCACGGGTTCGTCGGTTGGATGCTAGGAGCGGTGTAAAGGGTGTAGTGATTACTGGTTTGGGCTCGGTTGAAGCCGGCGGTGGTGGCAGCGGCAGTGGTGATGGTGGTGATCGACCGGGGACACCACCGAGGGATCCGGCGAGGGGCAAAGGTCCCGTGGTTGAGGAGGGCGCCTCCGGGGCGGTACCCACGGAGGAAGTGGAGTTCAGGCCTGCAGTGGGGTCTTCAGTGCATGTACCCATCATTCGGGGGGATTTTGCGGAGTTCATATCTGAGGAAGAACTCGGCCGCTTGCTTCGGGAGAACCCGAGGGTGGCGGCTGCAGTGCTGGCAGCACGGGAGGATAGAGCCCGGCAAGTTGAGAGGGCGCAGGAGGAGGAGCGCTTGAGGGAGGAGGCCGAGAGGGCCAGGGCCTAGGAGGAGGCCTTTGTGAGCGGGACCGAGGCAGCGGAGGAGGCTCAGGGGGAGGTGTGGTCCTTTGAGCAGGCAGTGATCCTCGCAGAGTCCATACGGCTGGCACCCCGTGCTAGGTTCGACGTGGCCACATATGTTCTACCTGAGCCACACTTGTTTATCCCATCTGGGGTCGAGAGCCTTGCACCTTTGAGGGAGAGTTACGACGCAGAGCTTGTTCTGAGAGACCCCCAGAGACACCTGTCCGTGGATTGGGCGCGGGTATTCTTTTGAACTCACTTTGACATGCATGCCTTGTCATTTGTAACCATATGCAATTTTGAATCAATATGTAGTTTTGAACTGTCGTAGCTTGGCTTGTAATGCATGTAGGCTAGAACCTCGAAATGTAGTTCGACTAAGAAAGTAGAACTTGAATAGCATGCCTCGACTTCGAAACATGACTTGAATGATAGAACACTTGAAGTAGTTGAATCGACTTGTAGAATGCCCATGACTTCGACAAAACCGTTGGTGCCAAACTTGAATCAAACATAAGTTGCCTCAACTAATAAGATACTCCTTTGAACTTGCATTCGACTAGGTAGATTGCCATGACACGTTGAATGCCCAGATGGCGTGTCCAATAGTTTGAATCGACCACATTGATAAACAGAATACTTGTGAAATCAACTGAGAGGTGTGCCTCGAGAGAAATAAGGTCTTATGGCTCGGAACTCGACTGAGAAATACCTTTGAATTGATTTGACTGATAGCAGAACCGGATAGCATAATACAAGTGCCCGGTAGCTTTGTTCGACCTATATGATACCTGTTTCGAATGTAGAGTTACTTTTGAAATTCTGAATTCGACTAACTGTTTGGATTGCAATTACTGATGAAACTCTTTTCACTGCCTGTCTTTGTCATGCAGAGGGGAGCAGCCAGCACTCGGGGCCATGGGGGTCCAGCGAGTTCACTTGAGTTGTACCGAGGCTTGCCCGAGCGAGTCAGGGCTCTAGTTGACGCTGCAGGGTTCCGGCCGTTTATCCTCACGCTGACGCCTGTGAAGAGCGATCACGCTCTGCTGACAGCGCTGGCCGAGCGGTGGTGGGATTCCTCAAACACCTTCCACTTGCCGATTGGGGAGATAACGGTGACTCCATCTGACTTTGCAGCGCTCACTAGCTTGAGGGTAGGAGGAGAGCCTATCCCGTTCGACTTGGAGATTTACAAGGATCCCAGGGCTCTAAAGTGGTTTTTGGGGCAGGCACCAGCGGGTGAGGCAGAGACCGTCCATTATGACCAGTTCAAGCGGTATTTGCACGGGAGGGAGCCGGATTCGGAGTTGGAGGCGAAGCAGATGGCGAGGGCCTACTTGCTGTACTTGTTCAGGGCTACATTGTACCCGAACAAGCAATCCACGGTGCACCTGTCCTACTTGTCGGCCCTCTATGACTTGAGCACAGCTTCGAGGTTCGACTGGGGAGGAGCAGCTCTGGGTACCTGCTACGGTTTCATGGGGGCGTTCTCACGGGGGAAGAAGGCGACGGCCGGCTACTGGAGAGTGTGGGAGGTAAGAAACACAGCTTGTCATTTACTTCCTGCTTTTCCATTTCTTGCACTTGTCTTTAATTTGCATATGAACTGTATTCTGATGCTTTGATTGTCTGACCATTTGCAGCTGTGGGCCTACGAGGTGCTGAAGATGTACACCCTCCAGAGAACAAGTGTCCGAACTTGAGGATGCTCCCTTGTGCCATGATCTGGGGTCCCATGTATAGCAGCAAGAAGAAGTCGAGAGGGAGTCTCCTAGCCTTCCGGTCATACCTTGACGAGCTGTCTGGTACTCAGGTATGCAATACGTCAAATTGATCATTCTGCCCTTGAAATTGCTTTAATGTTGTCGCTGATGCCTTATAGTCTGCGCCATTGTCTTGCAGGTAGAGTGGAACCCATGGACCACCGCCGAGCCTGAGCCTGAGTACCTAGCACGGAGCAGGGTGGTGACAGCGAGCCGGGTGTTGTTGGAGTCTGCCTTCGGGTGGCGGTGGTACCTGGGTGACCGGGTGACACGGCAGTCACTGGGCTCTCTTGACTTCCAGGTTCCAGGGCCACTGCCTCCTCATGCTTCTCACACGGACAAGTACACTCTGGCCGAGTTGAGGCGCTTCATTACTCCGGCCGGGCTTGCTGCTTTTTTGAGGCTCGAGCGTGACTATGCTGTTCATAAGAGGCAGCGCTTGGCGAGGCTGTTTGGAGTGTTAGAGCATGTCGCCGTGCAGAGTGAGGCACTTGAAGCTGGCGAGGAGAGGCGGAGCCGGGAGAGCAGGGCAGCTCGGCCGAAAGAGAGGAGCGACTATGCCACAGCGACCGGGTTGCCTCGGCTTTCTTGGACTCTAGCAGTACGGGATGCGGAAGGAGAGGAGGCCGTAGTTCGGTTCGAGCCTGCCAGGACAGACCCAGCAGAAATCACAGGGCCGGTAAGACATCCTTCTTTCCTTTGTAGTTTCCTTTGCTTTCCGCATGCACACTTGGCTTGTATTCTGACTTCGCCCAAAATCGTAACACAGGCTCCCATAGAATGGGTACGGGAGGCGGCTCGCCTGATGAAGGCCATGGAGAAGGAGTTTCATAGGATAGCAGGCGACGCCTCTTTACAGTTGCACTACCCGCCTCCAGCTCCGGCTCCCGTTGAGCATCCTCAGGTATAACTTTCCCATTTACTTTTGACTAGGATTGCTTTAGACATTTCCTGCACTCAGCATTTCAATATATACAATATGCATAATGTATGCTAAATGACTTTGAATGACCATGCAGGGACATGCTAGGGCGGCTCCTAGGAGGAAGAGCGTGCGGCCTCCTCCAGCAAAAAAGGCAGCTTCGAGCTCCTCTTGGCCAGCGGCGAGGGTGGAACGGGGAATGCAGATCACTCCAGCCAGCGAGGAGCTCCAGTTCTGCCGAGAGCTGAGGAAGAGGCCTGCAGAGAAGAGGCTTGCCGAGGGACCCTCGTAGAAGAAAAGGAGAGAGAAGGAAGAAGCGGAGGAAGAAGAAGAGGAGGAGGAGACGTCCCTCAGCAGCGGCTCTGACTCAGCGAGCGACCCCAGGTTCAGGATAGACCCTCGAGAGGTAGAGGATAGCGAGGAGGACGACGACGAGGAGGACCTTTTTGACGACTGAGGGCTATCACCGAGCCTTAGTCTATTTTGCCGGTAATTCAATACTTTTGAGTAGATTCTTTGATACTTTGGATGGGGCCTGCGTGCCTCTTGGCTTTTTGGGCGAGTGTGCCCTGATACTTTTAGTTCTACCTGGGCCATTGTGCCGCTTTGATGCTTGATACATTCCTACCGTTAGGCTTTGACACAGTAGTATATAACATATGCATTTTCTGTTTTGTCGTTTTTCCTTTACTTTGATGAGACTTTATAAAAGAAAAGGATAAACCCTCCGCTAACATCTAACATGCATTGACGAATGCTTTGAATCGACAAAAGACACTTGTATATGTACATGATTGACTTAGCTCAAAGAAAAGATGGATAGAAAAGTCCTAGGATACGACACGTATCCCAGACACGCGGGGGATACGGGGGATTTGGGCGTTAGCAGGCCAAAATCCGAGATTCTCCCCTGGGAAAGAAACTGACCCTTTGAACAGACAAAATAGATGCATAATGACTTGCGCGAGCCATCAAAACCGGTAGAATTGCTCCGATGCGAGAAAAATACCAAGAAAAAGCTAAAAATGCCACAAAAATGGACATAAGACGCCAAAGATGACTCGATATGGTCCCGGACCGAAACCGACACCCCCACACAGTCACATAAGTCCTATGTAACTTGTATGGTATGACAAAATTTGGCAAAAGCCCCTGAAACGAAATTTGACCTCCCGTATCCTTGATTTTAGCTTAAAACGGGCCACCGAGGGTCCGAAATCTTCATCGGGCTTGGCTTTTGGAATCCGACGCTTTGCCATAGCCTTAAATGACCTTTGTGACTTATAGGAACCAACAAACGGCCAAAGCCAGCCTCGGAATTGAAAACGACCATGCGGAGGCAGTAGCTGCTGCAAACTGGTTTCTGGTGAACCTTACTGGCGTACGCCAGAAGTTTAGACCCGTACGCCAGTAAGTGAGGGACACGGACATGCCAGTTATAAACTGTCGTACGCCAGGTTTATGAGTGCCAGATCCACTTGACTGACCAACTGTCCTTTTTCGGGGGCCACTTTGTTTTTACCACCACACGGTTTGCACACGGTTTCTGAGCTCCCAGGAGGCAGTGTCCTTTGCAGGTGCATGGTTTGGAGGCTAGCATGAGGTTTGAATGACTCATTGGAGATGAAATGAAAAGGCAAGGCCTATAAAGCAGGGGCATTGCATTGAGGTCTTCAGGACTGCACTGCTTCCTCTTTTCTCCAGTATACTTCAACACCTTCCATGGATAACCACCTCCCAACTTTACTTAGGCCCTGGTTAGCGCAATTTCTAAGCGTTGACTGGCTCAATTTCCAATATCACGGCCTTGCTTCGTTCCGTTTTCTTCGACATGTGCCGCTCCGCCTGGCGCTCCTACGGGCTGCTCTCAGATTCTGGGACCCTGACGTCCACGTCTTTCGTTTTGGCGATGACGAAATGTGCCCGACCGTTGAGGAATTCCAGGCGTATCTCCGAACCTATTCGTCCTCTACACTTGTCGTTCCGCCTTATCAAGCAAGCATGCCCAAACTGCTGGCCAGCTCGCTCAATATCTCCCGGGGTTTGGCAAACGCTATTCTTGAGGGTGGCCAAATGAACATCATGCGGCTGATCGAGATGTACAGTCCAGACGGCGATTTAGATAGCGACGAAACTCAAGCACGTCGCCATTTTGCCTTGGTAATCTGCCTGTTTGCCGCCTATCTGCTCGTGCCGGCCCACGGGCAGGTTAACCCTTTGATTGTGGGTGTTGCTGCCCAGATGGGGGCACGGAGGAACGTGATCCCTTTGGTCCTGGCGGAGACACTCTTGGGTTTGGATTTGGTATATACGGGCCAGTTGGTCGTTTTCAGCGGGAGTCCGCTTTTGCTTCAGGTAATCTCACTCAGCTCACCTTTTTTTTCCTGCTATTCACACGTTCTCGTTTTACCTCGACACTCGGCTTAGGCTGCTTCCCAGCTCCTTACTTGTCTTTTCGCTCGGGCTTTATCTGACTTCTTACTTGTCTTTTCGCTCATGCAGTTGTGGCTGTCGGACAAGCTGAACCTTTTGCACCTTCCAGTGGCGGGCTGGAATCTCTTTCCCAAGAGGATTCATCAGAGGGAGATGCGGTATCCCGACATGGACATAGAAGGCTGGTGCAAGTTCATGCAGCAAATGCAGCCTAATGAGATTGCCTGGAGGTGCCCCTGGCTGGACCTTCCGGACATGGTTGTTCACTCTGACGGATTCGACAGGATGGTGATTGCAGGACTGTCGGACTTCACTTTCTACATTCCCGGCCGTGTCCTTCGACAGCTGGGCGCCCCTCAGGAGAATCACCATGTTAGCATTGGGGACTTCCGTGTCCCGAATTTTAACGCTCAAACACTCAACGGCTACCAGAGGCGCTGGGGCCTTAGAGCCCTCCAGGCTGAGATGCCGGAATTTGCAACAGGGCTAAGGAGTCGCTACAGACAGTGGCTGAGAGCGGATGTGAATGCAAGGGAGAATATTAACTGACTCCGGGCTACTTTGCTATGCTTAGAATAAACTACGAGCCGTTTAGGCTTCTCAAGCATTTCGTTCTGTTTTTCATGCTTTAACTGTTTTTAAGGCTTTTATGCTCAGCTTATGTATTAGAAGTAGTAATTTGCAATAAGATTGAAAGACAACGGATTTCCCCTTTTTTGATTCACTCCAATGCAGCCTTGACTTGTGCTCGACCTTCCCAAGCTGTGATGTGTACCCAAAATGCCAAATCTGGATCGAACTTTTAATGGAATGTGACCGAATCTCGAGGTGAGATTGCCTACGTATCCCTTTTCAAGGAATTAGGTCAGAACGTAGTTCAGGCTAAGGTTCACTCGGGTATTTTACCTTTCCTTTTATGCTCTAACTTTTGCCTAGTGCCGCCTTTTCAGGTTTTCGGCCTAGCGAGCTTTCGACTTGTGCCTATTTATTTTTGCCTAGAACCGCCTCCTTAGGTTTTCGATCTAGCAGGCTGCTCTAACTTTTGCCTGGAATCGCCCACCCTTGTGGTTTTCGATCCAGCGAGCATCTTTCAGGGATAGTAACGCTTGAGTTGATCCAGGTTGACCAAGGTGCTGAATTCGTTGCCGTCGAGGTCGATGAGCTTGGCAGCACCCCCGGACAGGATGGTCTTGATGATGTAAGGCCCGGATCGCTTCGGCCTGAATTTCCCGCGAGGATCAAACACTGGGGCCCGGATCTCCTTTGTAACCATGTCTCCTTCGACTAAGCCCCTGGACTTCACCTTTTTGTTGAACGCGCGAGCAATTCGACGCTGATACCCTTGAACATGATACAAGGCCCAGAGTCGTCTTTCATCAAACAACATTAGCTCGACGAACTTCCCACTTAACCACTCAGATTCTTCGAGACCACTTTCGACCATGATCCTCAGTGATGGTACCTCAAGCTCGATGGGAAGTACTGCCTCCATCCCATAGACTAAGCAGAAAGGAAGTAGCACCCATTGAAGTGCGGATAGACGTTTGGTACCCCCAAAGGGCGAGAGGCAGCTGCTCGTGCCAATCCCTTGCAGACTCGGCGGTTTTCTTGATGATCATCTCGACATTCTTGTTTGCAGCTTCGACCGCTCCATTTGTTTGCGGGCGATAGGTCATTGAGTGATGGACCTCAATGCCGAATTCCTCGAAAAGCTCCAAAACCCTTCCTTTGAAATGACTTCCGTTATTGGACACAAACGCCTGAGGAACTCCATACCGATAAATGATGTTCTTTCGAATAAACTGAGCAACTTGAACCGTTGTCAGCGTCTTGTAGGATTCAGCCTCGACCCACTTGGTGAAGTAGTCTATTGCGACCAGTATGAACTTATGACCATTTGAAGCAGACGCCCTGATCATCCCGATAACATCGATGCCCCAAACAGAGAATGGCCATGGTGAAGTCATGCCATACAACATAGACGGAGGCACATGCTGCAGGTTCACATGGATTTGACATTTGTAACAGCGCCGTACGTACTCGATGCATTGAGATTCCATTGTAGACCAGAAGTAACCCTGCCTGAGGATCTTTCTAGCAAGCATGACGCCGCTCATGTGAGGCCCGCAGACTCCTTTGTGAACCTCTTCCATTATCTTTGTTGCTTCGATGCCGCTGACACAAAGCTTGTGCATCCCATAGTGAGACCTTCGGTACAGTTTCCCTCCACAGATGATGTACTGAGAAGCTAACCTCTGCAAAGCAATCCGATCCTTCTTTGTGGCCTCGGCAGGAAACTCCCCGCGCTCCACAAAGTTCCAAATGTCGTGGTACCATGGCAGGCCATCATCGACATCATCAATGGCGTTGATATACTCATAAACGGGCAAGTCCCTTTGTTCAATCACGATCGGCCGCAGCTTAACACCTATTGGAAGTTCGATCATTGAAGCCAAAGTCGCCAAAGCATCGGCGAACTGATTCTTCAAGCATAGGACATGGGTGAAAGTCACCTTATTGAAGCGAGGAATCAACTCTTCCAAATCTTGGTGATAAGGCTTCAGCTTTTCCTCACGAACCTTCCAATCTCCATTGGCCTGGGAAACCACCAAGTTCGAATCCCCAATTACTTCTAGCTTCTCGACTCCTAACACAATAGCAGATTCCATTCCGACGACGCAGGCTTCGTACTCAGCTTGATTGTTGGTAACATCGAAATTCAGCTTGAAAGCGAGCGGAATATGAGCGCCGGCGGGCGTGATCCGTAACACTCCGATCCCAAATCCTTTCTGGTTAGCAGCCCCATCAAAATAGAGCGTCCACACTTCCTCGATCACTATTAGAACCTCTTCGTCGGGGAAAGTGAAATCCACATCTTCCGGGCCGTCGATCGGGTGATCGGCCAAGAATTCGGCCACGGCTCGCCCCTTTACAGACTTTTCGCGTGACGTGTTGGAGTTTGAACTTAGCCAGCAGAAGCAACCAACGTGCTAGCTTATGGGTGAGCGCAGGCTTCTCGAATAGGTACTTGATGGGATCCATTCGAGAAATCAGTCTCATCGAATAGGCTAGCATGTAGTGTCTAAGCTTTCTGGTAGCCCAAACTAGCGCCCAACACGTCTTTTCCAGAGGGGTATAACGTTCCTCAGATCCCACCATCTTCTTGCTCAGATAGTACACAACCCTCTCGACCCCATTGCTTCCTTCCTGTGCTAGCAGACATCCCATGGCTGTTGAAGAAACAGGACAGATAGAGAATCAAAGGTCGACCTGGCATAGGCGGCATCAGTACCGGCGGGTTCTGCAAATATCTCTGGATTGACTCGAAGGTGACCTGGCATTTCTCTGTCCATTCGAACGGGACCCCCTTTTTGACCAAATGGAATAACGGTTCGCAGGTTAGAGTTAGCTTGGAGATGAACCTGTTGATGAACTGGACCTTCCCTAGAAAACTTCGCAAGCCTTTCTCAGACTTTGGCGGCTCCATTTCGAGAATTGCTTTGATTTTGGAAGGATCCACTTCGATTCCCCTTGCGGTGATCAGAAATCCCAACATCTTGCCTGAGGTGACCCCAAATGTGCACTTTTGCGGGTTCAGGCGCACGTTGTACTTGCGAAGCCTTTCAAGAAACTGCCTGAGCGAAGGAAGATAATCCTTTTCCTCCTTTGCCTTCACAATCATGTTATCGACGTAGATCTCAACGGTTTTGTGGATAAAATCATGAAACAGGGTCGTTTGAGCCCGTTGGAAAGTGCACCCGGCGTTCTTCAACCCAAACGGCATCTTCACATAGCAGTAAGTGCCCCATTCCGTGACAAACATCGTTTTCTCTTAGTCTTCGAGTGCCACAGAGATTTGGTTGTATCCGGAGAATCCGTCGACAAAAGAGAGCAAGGCATGCTCCGCCGTGTTGTCCACAAGCATGTCAATGTGGGGCAAGGGAAAACTGTCTTTGGGGCTTGCCTTGTTCAAGTCCCTAAAGTCGACGCAGACTCGGATCTTTCCATCCTTCTTGGGGACAAGGCACGATGTTGGCGACCCATTTGGGGTATTTTGCAACTCTTATGAACCCTGCATCAATCTACTTTGTAACCTCTTCCTTGATCTTCTGAACCCAATCCGGCCTCATCCTGCGGAGTTTCTGCTTGACGGGGATAGCCCCGGGCTCCAACGGGATTCGATGCTGCACTATTTCAAGATCGATGCCGGGCATATCCTTGTGGGACCAAGCGAAAACCTCGGGAAACTCTTTGAGAAGCCCGATTGTTCCAGCGTGGTTTTTCGGGGAGAGATTTGAACCGATTTGCATCATGCGGGGGTCATCCTCGTCTTTCAAATTTACAAAAATTACTTCTTCTTTTAGAGGCTGAGCACGCCTTTCGTCTTCCTTTTCGATGAGGGAATGCAACTCAGCCGGGATGTCCCCGTCGAAGTCTGTTCCTTCATCGTCAGGGTTGACACAGTTTATATAGAAGCTAGCAAAGTAGTCAGAAGTAGGATCATGCATTTCATAAAACCCAACAGGGTTACCAAGTACAACAGACTCGAACTCGAAGTAAAAGCTACGACGTGGAGGGCCGAGAGGCACAAACTCCGACTCTGAGCTAGACTTAGACTTGACAGACTCTGTGTCAGACTTAGATACATCGTCAATGCATGTTAGACGCAGAGTGAAAATGCAATTATTGATACTTCCCTACGCCTTGACTATGAAGGAGGTAGGATCCTCGGGAGCATTTGATGAGTCGGGCCCAAGCATCAGCAATTCAGCTTCCTCGCCATTGCCAACCAAACTTACTTGGGAGAACAACATCTCCAAACCCCCTTGATCAAAAGTCTTCAGCCAGTCAAACTCCTCTTTGGTCTGCCCCAACCGTTTCTTGAATTCCTTTTCAGCAAACTTCTCTTCGGCCGTTTCCTCTTCACCGTCGGCCCAAGTGTTCGCAGGCAAAGATTTCGAATCCCGGCAGCCAAGTGGAAGTCTCCGGATCCCAAAATGGCTCTATCTGTCCTGAATAAGCGGAAGCCTCCTCCCTCTCGAACAAAGTAGCTATCGGGGTTACCAAAAAGGGTTCGAGGTTTTCCCGTGTCTTTCCTCTTCTTGGCGTCTTTGGCCGGCGGAGTGTAACCTAAGCCAAAGCGGCCTTTGGTAGAAGGAAAAACAGGGAATTCGGCGATCCTTTGTTGGTTGATCCCGAGTCCTAGGCCAGGCATGAATGACATTTCCTCATCATTTCGAGGACGGTTGAGCTTATGGTGAAATCATCATCCATGGCAATGGCGAGGACTAAGCCAGATGTGTCGAAAGAGGAACCGCCGAGGTTTGAGTCTTCTTCCCCGTGCATGATCCCCAAAACAGGTGTTCCGTCATCTGTGAGCGGGCGGATCCCATAGTCCCCGCAAATTGTCAAAGTCCCGGTAGGGAGCCCCAGCATGACCTTCTGGTGCAAAGTTGAAGGTACCGCCATGATGTCGGCCCTATGGAGCCATGGCCTACCCAGCAGCAGGTTGAAGGTGGCAGGGACGTCGACTACATGAAATTCCACATCCATCTCGAAGCCCTCAGCGTCCAGTTTCAGCATCAGAGTTCCTTCCACTGCACAGCGAGTGCTGTCGTATGCCTTAACGGCCAGATTAGAAGGCGTTAAGTTATTCTTGGTGAGCCCCAAGCGGTAGGCCACCCTCAGCGGGCAAACATTGATAGCAGAGCCATTGTCGATCAGCACGGTTGGCACCCAATGTGCCCGGCACTTGATGATGATATGGAGCGGGCGATTGTGAGCGATTTCTCCGACAGGGAGATCCTTCTCGGTGAATGTGACAGAGTGCTTTCAAAGGAGTGGTAGTACCAGAGCGCTCATGGCCTCGGGGGTGATGTCAATTGGTACTGTGAGTCGAGCCAAAGCAGAGGACAGTTTCTCACGATGCTCCTTTGACGACGATATCAGACCCCAGATAGATATAGCAGCCGGGATCCGTTCGAGCTATTTCAGAATGGCGTATTCTCCGAGAACTCCATTTGGAAAGAGCGGATCATTCCTTTGAGCAGCGGGAGCAGTGACTTTATGAGCAGGCGGATTGGACGAGCTTTTAAGCCTGAAGATTGGCATGGCTGAAACACTCGGCCACTCCTCGTGACATTTGCCACATCCCACCAAGAAGACGAGTCAATGGAATCCCACAGGTCGGCAGGGCACTTCTTCCAGCTTGTGTTTTCCTTTGTCCGTTGATGCCACCGTTGCAGACGGGTCTGTCCCCGGAGCTGTGTCCCATTCCAAGTCCTCCATCACTAGTCCTTCCCAAAAGGTAGGATCCTGTGCAGCATCCTCCTCAAATGGCGCTCCTGGGTTAGTGACAAACAGGACATCCCAAAATCCTCCATCGACAAGAGCAGTGTTGACGGTCCAGACCTTGTTCCCCATGTCCAGATCGACAATGTTGTCCACATCCCAAATGTCCGCGGGCGGCGGAGTCTTAGCGGTTTCTTCTGCGTCCCACAGGTCGGCGGGAGGTGCATCCAAGACCATGATAGAGCAATCATCTCCGAGAACCGAAACAAAAGGGCGAGGCTGCTCTGTCGAAACGATGTTTCGCAGTAGGGTCAAATTCATGGGCGCAGCAGCCGACCATGCTGTCAATTGAATTCACCAGTGGCTGCATGGCGCCGAGCGGGCGGCGGATATTGGGTACAATCTCCCCTTCTTGAAAGTGGTCCCAGTATTCCTCACTGACGTCGTCCTGATCCAAATCAGCCTCGAGACCCTGACCTATTTGCCACCCATCGGGCTGTGGATCCCACACATACTCCTCGGCTTCTCCCTCAACTTGGTTCAGCTCAGGCTGGTAAAAGAGTGCAAACAAAGAGAGTCCGTCTAGAGGGTCAGCCTGTGCCGCATTCCACTCTTCCTCCCATTGATCTAACCATATCTGATTGACTTGGGGTTGAGCAGGAAATCCCATGTTATACTGTTCGACCCTATCAGCGCAAAGCTCCTCCCATTCCTTGGCTTTGTCCTCCATGGCCCAGCCGGTGTCCATCATGTTGATACTTGGTTCAGAGGGAAAGGCTACGACCTGGCTTAGGGTTGATGGTTGAGGTAATATGGTTGGCGGGGTTGAATATGGTGGAGCTGAGGTTTATCAGGTTCACTTGAGGGTTGGGGTCATGTTTAGGCAGAGAATTGGAAATGACGTTGGGTTTGGTAGGTGGAGTTGGAAGGGTACCATTGTCCACCAAATCTTGTATCGCATGATGGAGGCGATAGCAAGAGTCAGTGTAATGTCCGGGCATTTGGTGATACGCACAGAAAGCGCTGGGGTTATGGCTAGGGGGTGGATTTTGAGGAAGTGGAGTTGGGGCTAGAGGCCAAAGGTGCCCGGTTTTGACTAACTTCTCCAACACCGAGGAAAGTGGCGCCTCAAAATTGGCAAAGTTACGGGGCTGGTTGCGGTTTTCGGGGTCTTTGAGGGATTTGAACTTGGTTAATGTCGGCGATGTGGTTGGAGCTTTGGGCAGAGGGATTGTTAGCAGAGTTTGCGTTGGCGTAGTTGTTGCCACCAAACAAAGCAGTGCTGTTTCCGGTGTACACACGGGGCTTCGACTTTGAGGTTGATGTGGAGGAGGAACTGTCACTTCTGGGCAAGACGCCGGTTTGAAGGGCTTCTTCGATGGCCAACCTGGAGTCATAGAAGGTTTCGAAGTTCCCGCCCTGAACCAACACAAGGTTCTTGGCAAAATCCGGCTGCAGATTACGGGAGATGATGCGGATCTGATCCTTCTCGCTCGAGCGATCGGGCATGAGAGCGGCCTTGGCTCTCCATCTTTGGATAAAGTCCGCGGTCATCTTGGTGGATTCCAACTCCCGAGTGGTCATTTTGAGTTGGGCGTTGTAGCTATACTAAGCATTAAAGGCTGTGCCGATGTCCTCCCACATCCGTCTCTTGGAGATGTCGAGCGATAGGAACCACTGAAAGGCGGGACCGGCAAGAGTTTGTGGAAATAACTGAGCCATGGCATCCTCTCCAACACCATGCAATTTCATCGCTCCATGATAGGCCAACAAGTGAGTTTTCGGATCTCCAGTACCGTCGAACTTTGCGAAGTCGGGCATTTTGAATCGATCGGGGAGCCTGGCATTCGGGAATGGGCAGAGGCGGTCCATGTCCAGTACTCCCGACCCTTTTCTTTCGGATTTGGCAACTGCTTCTTCCAACATGGCCATTTTGGCCACCAAAGCTGCCATTTCTGGGCTTGGATTCTCAACTAGTGGTTCCTCTTTGGCAGCGGCTCCTTGTTCGCGCCTTTCACCGCCTTCCCCTCCCTCCTGCTACAAGGGGAGGTCGCTCCTCGATGAGGGTTCGAAGATTGGCCATGGAGGCGTCGGCCTGGTCAGCCCTTTGCTGCATGATGGCTAAGTTGTGCTGCAGATCAGCCAATACGGTTGCAAGATTCGGAGGTGGGACATCCGCCATGGTTAGCACTTCTGTTTTAACAAGCTTTGGAGATGCTGGTGGAGACAGAGTAGACAGAGGGGACTCATGCGGAGTAGTCGGCGGTGAATCCTCCCGTGACACAGTGCAGGCCAGAGCTTTCGTTGTGATCGACTGAAAGACGAACCCCAAATCAAACCCTCAAATCGGACTCAACGGACGGCCCCAAGTAGGTTTGGCTCTTGATTTTGGAATTCTGCTTTGACATCGGCGTGACTAGACAGCAAGGTATAAGAGCTCAGTGACAGCCTGCAATCATTTTATTTGAAAGAATCGACAAGAATGGAAAATGAGCATGCCAACGTCGTCGGTGTCCTCCTAGACTCTACAGCTAGAGAGAGTCTGCCTTACGGCACTCGGACAGTTGCCATAGAATCCTCGGATTTTCTTTTCGATGATGTATCCTTGATTTGAATCGAATGTTACTAAGGGATGCCAAAACAGCCTAAGCCTTTGGCTCTCACACTTCTCGAAGTTTCAAAATTTGATTTCGGAACAACTCGGTGTAGATGGCGTGATACTGTAACCGAAATGGTGTAAGCAGCACTGTGCCGGAGCCTGAGCGGTGTAAGTGGTTAGCACTTTTAACCTGAGTGGTGTAAGTATCATGACATTCTCTCCGTTGCTCCTAGTTTTCGGCTTGAAACCTCGATCGGGTTTTAGACAAAGACTTAGATAGCATCGATTTCCCGGAGTCTCATTGATTAAGGACTTGAAAATTTTGGTAACGTGCGACATTGAGACGCACGACTCGTCATCGGTCCAAGGCAATACCGAACGGGCGCGAGACAGACTCGACGAAAGACATCCTAAAAGCCGCCCTAGCATGCTCCTACGCAAAACGGTCATGGATGTATGTACGAGCATGCGATATGGAAAGCGGTAACACATAGACAGGATATAGGGTTAGAAGCAAGTAATCCTACCCTGCGGGTTCTTGTCTTAGGTTGAAATGTTCTAGTGCTTTGTAAGCGCTGTAGAGGCCGGTTTTGGCTAAAGGGGTTCCTCTGACTAGAGTTGCGATATACCTCCCACTGCGATGCGTGGAGCAAAGTAATGGTCGAATGGTAGTACGACTCATCATCGTCCAAGGTTGTTAGGCGTTCGAGGACCTCGGGCTCCAATAAATTGTGCCGGTTACCCAAAACACCTCAATGGGGCTTACCAACCATCGATACGAACGGAGAATTGCCGAAGAATGATTCGACGAGAGAGAAATGCAACGGTTTTAAAACAAATGCCTTTTGAAGTTTAGCTCACTTTTGTTGATCAATACTTGGAGAAAATTACACAAGTGAACAATAGTAAAAGCCCCAGTTCGGATTGGTCGGATGCTGAGATCTTGTTACGTTACCATTCCGTTCTTCAGCAGCGCGAAGCGTACTGTTTTGACAGACTTTTGAAGATTGTTCATTTATGTATTAATCGCCGAATATTAACCAACGCAATAC
This sequence comes from Rhododendron ovatum, assembly GCA_019656835.1. Lineage (NCBI taxonomy): Eukaryota > Viridiplantae > Streptophyta > Magnoliopsida > Ericales > Ericaceae > Rhododendron > Rhododendron ovatum. Next base: position 14,876,154 of record CM033790.1, read on the forward strand.
ATTCCCCAGCGGAGTCGCCACTGTGGGCACGCGCCCCGAAAATGCTCGGTTTTGGGCTCCCTTTTAAAGACTAGGCGCGGCCTCTTTTGGAAAAGCGCGGCGAAACGCTTCGATTCAGAGTCACCACTTGGGTTTTAGCGGTGAGAGCACCCAAGGAACCGAACTCGAAAACGTTTGCCACGTTTGTTTGATTTTGAAAAAGGCATAGACCGGTCCGTTGTCACCTTCGATATCTGAGGTTGGGGAGCCAGGTTACAAGAGGAGAAGGGTTTTATGGCACCCCTCTCGCCCAATCCAGAGATCGGTCTCTACTGAGGCATTTTATTTTGTAAAACCTTGCATTTTTCTCTCATATGATCATTTTTCTAGCCAGTTAGGGCGGGGGAACAGTTAATGGGGATTAAAACTGTAACAAATTGCATTCATGTGACAAAATGTTTTACAGATGATTTGATTGCAATGCTAAGTATAGATTGAGAATAAGCACTGAGCAGCCCGAACAAACTGGAGCACGCTGCCTTGAAGGAACATGAGCAGGTTCTGCCAGCATGCACTGGCCGAGCCACTGCATGCTGATTAGACATGCGCACGCCACCCAATAACTGGCGTACTCCACTTGTTTGTTTACTCAGTCTTTGTTTGCAACCCTCTGGGCTCTGGAAAGGGACCAGCTCACACCCAGGACAAAACCACGCAGTTTTAATAGAACAGAATATACATGATTAGAAGCAGATAAAATGGCTTTAAGCCACGAAAGCGAACAGAATATCCCAAAAACAGTGTGGGGACAGGAAATAGGCCAAGATTAAACTAAGATACAAGGGCCAGCCACTGGACCGTGAGACAATTGCCGTACGCCGGTTGTAGGCAACCGTACGCCAGTTTCACCCTAATCCAGTGCTTGGCTTTGCATCATCTGGACTCTGGAACATGACCAGAAAGATCCCAGAGGCCTTTTGGACAGATAAGTAGCAAGTATAAATAACAACATCTAAGCAAACCCAAGTATATAGAAAGCAGTAAACCGATTGTTAGCATGCAAGGGTGATCGACAGGAATGAAAGTAAGCAAAAATGATGGTCCATGATCCCCACGCCAGTAGCGCACTTACCGCCATGACTGGCGTACGGCGTATATTTACTGGCGTGCGCCATTTTCCATCTCATACGTTTGTCATATTTTACCAGTTCAAGGCCAGGACTAGTATTGTTTACTAGCCTGGACCCTGCTGGCCCCCCTCAGGAGCTGAAAACAGAAAAGGACGTAAAGGTGGTATACCTTTTTGTATTGAGGTTTGAAGGTTGTGTTGAGCTCAAAGGTTGAAGATGGAGGATGAGATGATGACTGGATGTCAGTAGGGTGTATGGAAGTGGGTTGCTTTCTTTTCTCTTTCAATGGAAGAAAAGAGATAGAGAGCTTGAAGAGAGGAGAGGAAGGCCTTTTTCTTCTTAATGTGTCTAACCTCTTGCAAATGAATGCAAGGAGGGTATTTATAAAGGAGAGAGAGACTGAGATCAGTTTGATCTAAGGCCATGTTTGGCTGGTTGGGACAAGGTTGGAGCCTCCCATGCATTAAATGCATGAGACTAGTTGATGGGGGGTGTAGGAGAGAGAGGGAATGCCTCTGCCGAGAGTAATCATCAGGGACACTGTGGCTGACGTCAGGGTGGCACAAAAGTCTCGTCCATGTGGCTGAATAAAGTTGATTTGACTGGGTTTGTCTGGCTTGCGCCACATATGGACAGGCGTGCGCCAGTTATAATTGAGTCAACGGTCGATGACTGACACGTGGCAGTTAACTGGCATGCGCCTCCAAGACACTGGCATAAGCCAGTTGGGTTTTGCTGGGGCTGTTTGGCTCTGGTTTGAAGGGTTTGAAATGGGTTTGAAATAGGTCAGGGACGCTCAAAGCTCAAACACACCATCGTCCTCAGACTGTTCTCGACTTTAATCATCATTGGGGAAATAAAAGATCGACAAATAACGTTATCCGGACAGTCCAGAATGGGGTGTCTACAGTACGAAGCAGAGGTGGCTGTCGCGGAGTTGATCAACAAGAAGCCTTATTTCTTGAAAGCTGGCAGGTTGGAAAAGGCAGACTTTGCATCACCTTCAGGCAAGTCGAACCGGGTCTACACATTCGACATTACCAAGGCCGAGGCAATCTTCGATCAGCTCATGGCCGACAAGCTTGTGAAGCTTCATCCAGGCCATAAGCTTCCTCCAATGGAGGATTTGAAGGGCAGAGAATATTGCAAATATCATAATTCGTGGAGCCACACCACTAACAACTGTATGGTCTTCCGAAATGATATTCAGGATAAGATCGAACGAAGAGAGTTCAAGTTTGAGTCAAAAGATAAGAAGGCCATGGGTGTGGATACAAATCCATTCCTGACAGGCTTGAGTACCAACATGGTGTCCTTCAACATGAGGGGAATGCCGAATAGTTCTCCAAGGCCTAAGGTCAGCCTAGGAGAACCATCTATGCAAGCACGAAGGCCTACTTATGAAGACCCATCTTATGAGGAGGATGCCAAAAGGCCTCATCGAGTGAAACAGACTGAATAGTGGCCATCCCGGTGGAGCAGGCCTGCATCAGAAATCAAGAAGTTCTTCTCACCAAAGTGCTCGCTGATTTGTAATGAGTGCGGGCAGACAGTCGAGTCATCCAGGACGCAGCTAAAGAGCATGGTGGTGAGGCCTCCAGAGTTTAGGCCTGATCAAAGACCAGAAATGCACAAGCGTTCATCCGTTTTCTCACGTCTTCGGTCTAACCAAGGAAATGAGACGAGGCGTAACTATGAATTTGAGGCCTTTTCCTCGGCAGAAAGGAGGCCTAGGACCGTGAAACCTAAGAGCACTCCTCTAAATGAATGGTCCAGGGTTGAACATCCTAAGTTTCCCACAAAAAGGCAGCCTTTGTTCAGGTCACAGAAGCGGCGTTATCAAAGGTTTAGGCAGGCCGCCCTGAGGGCAGAAAAAGGGATGGATTGGGAGGATATGCCTGAGGAAGATCCTTTAGAAGACCCAGAAGCTTTGAAGCAAGGGAACATGGAGGTGGATTTTCATGAAGAACAAGGCGTCGCGGGCAGCAAAAAGGACAAGGAGAAGGTCCTGTTTCGAAGGAGTCTTTCTTGATCCGAGGAGGACAAGACGTCTAGGCCTAAAAGGGAGCGCAAGCCTAAGGAAAGAATGTTAAAGGAGGATCCTATTGAGCTTCCATGCCAAGTAAGAATCCTTCAAAGGGCCCCACTGGTGGCCAATACTCCAATCCCAAAGCTGGGGGATTGACCGGCCTCGAGGGGCAAGCGAGCCTTGAACCCATTAGCCAATGAATTTAGGCCTTCCCAAGGCCTTTCAAAGCCTTGCAACATGGTTTTCATTCTGCCAGAAGAGGCGATGGCCAAGGAGCGCCAAATTTCTGTCATGGAAGGTGACGTAGAGGAATTGGGGGAGACGGCACAAATCTTGGGATAGTCTTCCAGACCTATGGAAGCTGTCTCATCGGTGATTATCTTGAAAGAAAAGGCAGAGAAGGAGCAGGCCGAAAAGGCCGCTTGTGCCATTTTTGAAAAACCAACTTCAAAAGCGGCCAACCACATTAAACCCTTATACATCTCGGGATGTTTGGATGGGATACTGGTCAATCAGTTGCTTGTGGATAATGGTTCGGCTGCCAACCTAATCCCTAAGTCAATGATGTACAAGTTAGGAAAGACCGATCAAGACCTTATCGCTTCCAATGCAAGCTTAACTGACTTCACTAGAGGCGTCACCACTTGCCAAGGTATCTTGATCATGAGGTTGACGGTTGGATCCAAGACGCTCACCACTCCTTTCTTTGTGGTCGATTCTCGGGCATCGTACAACGTCTTGTTGGGGAAAGACTGGATCCACGCCTGCATGGCAATCCCTTCAACCCTACATCAATGCATAGTGTTCTGGAACCAAGGTGACGTCGAGGTAGTATGGGCAGACCGTAGGCCTTTTCTTGCTTCCACGAACCATGCAGAAGCAATATTGTATGACCCAGACGTTGGCCCAATGAAGGTAGCAGGCCTGGACAAATATGGCCGCCACAAAACAGTTTCCATCTCCATACAGGCCTCCGTAGATGAATTAAGAAAGCTTTTCCAAGAGCTAGTCGGCCTGGATAACCACAGGCCGATTACTCCCTCAACTCAAGCCCAATGTCAGTACAACCGATTGAACAAGAGGAGGACATGGCCCTTCAGGCCATGATTGCAAAATTCATCTCTTACTTGATGGAGGAAAGGATGTCTAGGTCGTGTGAAGAAGAGGGACCCTCGCTAGTAGGAGCAGCGGAATTCATCTATGAGGACGAAGGCCTTGCAAAAGTCCCTGACGTGATACAAATGGAGGACTTAGACGCAGCCCCAGCCAAGATGGAAGACTTGAAGGCCGATGTCCAGGATCCTTTGCAAGAAATCAACTTGGGGGATTCCGAGCATCCTAGGCCTGTATACATCAACCAGCTCTGGCCCGATGAGGTAAAAGAAAAACTCATTCGGCTTGTGACGGAGTTCAAGGTGTAGGGGGATGAAAACAATTGATGCTTCGGTTCAACTGGATTGCAACGGTTTATTCGTGCCTCCTCACCGGAACCCAAATTCGTCGTCTGAACCCTAATCTGCAAAATAGACAGGGGGTGAGTGCACCTTTGCCTCTCGTGGCAAAGGCCCTCCGATGCCTTTGTTAGTATCACGTACTAGCAATCAAACCCTAATTATCAGTAGGAAAGAAATAATAATGCAGTGTATTGCGTACCTTTTTCCTCTAGGTTTACCTCATATTTATAGATTTGTGTATGCTTGTTTCCCAAGCATCCCTGTTTCCAGGATTCCCAACTCGTTGTGGGCAGCGTGCCCTTTAGGAATTTCCGGATTCCATAACGCAGGGCAAGGGCCCAGATCGAGGGAGCGCGAGCGGGGAAGCAAGCGCTCGCAAAATATAGAGTCGCCACTCGGGTTTGAAGGTCCGACACCCAAGGAACCGTATTTCGAAGCACTTGCCGCGCTGTTTGATTTGAAAAAGTTAAGGAACCAGTCCGTCATAACCATATCTGGGTTCGGGAGCCAGGTTACGAGAGGGGAAGGGTTTTATGGCACCCCTCTCGCCCAATTCGGAGATTGGTCTCTACTTAGGCTTTTGCGAAAATGTTATTTTTGTGATTCTGTTTGATTTAATCAATTCTTAACCAATTAGGGCGGGGAAACAGTTAATTGGGGATTTAAAACTGTAACAATTTGCAGGATGTGATAAGATATGACATGGATTAATGAGATGACAAGTAATAAATAGAATAAAGTTCAAGGCATCGATCATACATCAGCACAATGCTGTGTATGCTTTTGGCACGAATGGATAGCCAGCTTGCATGCAAAAATTGATCTGCATGCAAGCAAACCATCGTGCGACAAAACCATACCATCGCGCGAGTGTTGATGATCTACCAATGTTTTGAATTTTATCCCCTTCCGGGCTCTGGAAGGACCAGTGCTCACCCAGGTACAAGCCAAGCAGTTTATGGGCACTTGAAAATAAACAATATTACAACCAACAGATGGAAATATTACGAAAATGCAACCCCTAAACAGTGGGGGTGTTTAAACAGAGGCCAATGCCAGGTTGCTCATGCAAGGGCAATTCCTGAAGGTCAGAGAACCATCGCGCGACAGCACCAAACACTCGCGCGATGTTTCAGACTGGACTTCCAGGAATTGCTTTGCATACTTAGGGCTCTGAGACATGTTCAGGAGCATCCCAAGAGCATTCCAAACAAAGAGGTGTTATAAACTAAGCCAAACGATTATTTTTAACATGCAAAGCAGTGGACTAGTATCTTTTAAAAGACTTAAAAGAAACGATAAACATAACGATAAACTTGAAAACCGGTATCCCTTCCCCACGTGATCCATTCTCACGCAGACTAAATTGTCGCGCGAGTGTATCAAATCATCGCACGAGGGTCTACCAGTTAACGGTTCTTGAAACCTTGCTGGCCTTAGGGCCAGAACTGGTATCGATTACCAGCCTTGACCCTGCCAGCCCCCCTCAGGGGTTCAAACAGTGAGCAGAAAGATATTATACCTTTGCTTGAGTGCCTTGGAGATGGCTTAAGTGATGAGATGGTGAGACTTAGAGGGTGATTATGTGGAAGTGAATGGTGTGAGGTGCTTGTGCTTGAGTTTTTCTTCTTTTTTTTTTAGGGGGAGAGATTTGTAACCTTTTTAAAGAAGCATGAGGGGGGGATATTTATAGGAAAAGGGGGGTTAGTGGATGGCTAACCAAGGCCTTGTAACCAGCCAGCAATGCTGGTTACAAATGCTTGGTGGACGAGTGGGTGGCAAAGGTGATGGGAGAATGGGGGGTGAGGTGGTGCAAGGGGAGCCCCCCCCCCCCTTCCCTCACCAGAACGCTGTTCAGCCGAGAAAACGGGGTCCCATAGGCCTGTAGCCCCCTGACCACCACGCAATCTGGGTGAAAATGACAGGTGTTGACCATCGCGCGATGAAGTGAGACCATCGCGCGAGGGTCCAGCCAACCCTGCGATGGTCAATGGTCAAAGCTTTGACTTTGACCACCACCTGGCAGACGAACCGTCGCGCGAGGGTTTTGGATTGTCGCGCGATATTCAGACCAATGTCCAGATTCTGATTCAAAAAGTTTTTAAGGGCTAAGAAAGGGTTCCCCACATGCCAAACTCAAGCCATTCCAAGTTCTCGAGACTGTTTTCAACCTGACTCATCATCGGGGAAACAAGAAACCGAGAAACAAAGTAAAACAATCGGGAATTCAGATTGGGGTGTCTACAGTAGTCCCTCTTTGACGGCACGCGGAGCACCATTGACGGGTACGGGTAACGTCAAAGATTTCTAGACACCCATCTAATTATCCCAAAAGCCGATTTAAATGAAAAGCGCAAGCGAGTATATACAAATACCGTGCACCAACGGATCGGTGAGCAGATCGATTTCTGATCCGAATTTGGACGGGTAGATCGTCGCTGCTTGAAGGTTAGACGGATAGATCGTCGCTGATTGAAAGTTGGACGGATAGATCGTCGCTGATTGAAAGTTGGACGGATAGATCGTCGCTGATTGAAATTGGACGGATGGATCATCGCTGATTGAAATTGGACGGATGGATCGTCGCTGATTGATAATCGGACGGATGGATCGTCGCTGATTGATAATTGGACGGATGGATCGTCGCTGACTGATAATCGGACGGATGGATCGTCGCTGATTGATAATCGGACGGATGGATCGTCGCTGATTGATAGTTGGACGGATGGATCGTCGCTGATTGATAATCGGACGGATGGATCGTCGCTGATTGATAATCGGACGGATGGATCGTCGCTGATTGATAATCGGACGGATGGATCGTCGCTGATTGATAATCGGACGGATGGATCGTCGCTGATTGAAACTGGACTCTTAAAATGATCAACTCACGATAAGCCTCAAAATCGTTGCGGCATCCACAAGAGAATCTATGGGCTCTCCAGGGTGGACAAGCATGACTGGGCTTGTTCAGAAGCTGCATTGGGCCTGGAAGCCCAACCAAACCATCGCGCGGCATCTCCACTTCATCGCGCGAGGGTTCCAAGTTCAGGCCCGGGTCTGTTAAGAGCCCAGATCCGGCCCGGACCTGTTTTCTCCCATACAATCGACGGGAACGTTCTGAAAACCGCTCACAGCAGTTTCGAATTCTCTCCAACACTACTCTCGCTGAAACTCTCTTTCTCCAACCCTTGATTTCGTCCCAAAACCAAGCAAACCCACGTGCGTATCGTCATCCATGGCTGATCACGGCGTTACTCGGAGCGGTGGGGAAGTTGTTGATCGTCCGGAGGACGAGGGAAGACCAATGGTGGTCGAAACGGAGGATCGGCCGGCAACGGGGGCCGTTGCAGACACCAGTGCAGAGGTAGCGGGCGGCGGTGATGGCGAACGGGGTCACGAGCAGGAGGCGGTTGGCGACGGCGATCATCGCGCGACGCAGTCAGACCGTCGCGCGACGGTTGAGATCGGGGCCGCGAGGGCTGGGGTCGTGCCATTGGACCCGAGCGAGGCCGTGAGTGGTTCGGTGGTGGTTGGTGGCAGTTCCGAGGGTGTAGGCAGTGGAGGTGCTGAGGGTGGTAGTGCCAGGCCAAGCGAGACCCCGCCGAGGGACCCGGCGAAGGGCAAGGGTGTGGCGACCGAGGAGGAGGAGACCATGGGAGTCCCTGAGGAGGAGGTACTGTTTCGGCCGGGGGCCACGTCATCGGGCCACAGGCCGATCACAAGACAGGATCTTGCGGAGTTCTTGAGTGACGAGAGATTGGCCCGGCTTCTGGAAGAGGATCCCATGATTGGGGCCGCGGTATTAGAGGCTCGAGAGGAGCGAGAACAGGAGATAGCCGCTTCAGAGGCTACGGCGAGGGCCGAGAGAGCGAGGGCCGCTGAGGAGGAGGTATTGAGGGACGCAGAGGCCGAGGAGCAGATGGGAGCCAGGGTACACGGGCCCAGAGTGACGGCAGTGTCGGAGGCCGAGGGTTTGACTAGGGCTCCATTTACAGCGGAGGGGTATAGGCTACCGGCTCCACACCTGTTTGTACCGTCAGGTTTTGCGGCGTACAAGCCAAGACAAGCGGAGTACGACCCCGAGCTTGTTCTGAGAGACCCCGACACCCACATTTCGAGCAGCTGGTCTGAGGTAAACTTCCGAAAATCCTTCATTTCCCTTTTAATTGTAAATTCAATACAATGCATGCTGCTTACATACTGGAAAATGTAGAATAATCCTTTGAAGTAGATTCGAATAGTGACACTAAAGCTTCACGTTAAATGACATGCATGAAACATAATAACTTGAACCGACCATCTACTGCCAAGTTATATTGATTACCTAGGACTTGAGAATGGAAGCTTTGCATGCTGATATATCCTCTGTTGCTTGTTTCCGTGTCTGATGCAGGAGAGAGCGAGACAGAGGGACATTCGGGGTTTCGGGGGCGCCTGTAGCTCCTTGGCATTATACCAGGGTTTGCCGGAGAGGGTGAGGCAGTTGGTGGATATGGCTGGCTTTGGGGAGTTCATACAGACCTTGACTCGGGCCAGAAACGACCATGCGGTCTTGGTTGCGCTCGCAGAGAGATGGAGAGATACGACCAATACTTTCCACCTACCGCTCGGGGAGATGACAGTGACACCTACTGACTTCGCGGCACTCACCGGTTTGAGGGTTGGAGGTGACCCTATTCCGTTTGACTCGGGCATCCAAGAGGACGAGGCGGCCCTGGAGTGGTTCTTGGGAGAGGTGCCGAAGGTTGAGGAGGGGATGGCGAGATATGGCTAGTTCACGAGATACCTTGCAAAGGAGGTGACGACGGAACGGGAGGCGGAGCAGATGGCCCGGGCGTACCTGTTGTACCTTTTTGGTGCCACCCTATATCCGAATAGGCGAAGCAAGGTCCACCTCTCGTACCTGCCTGCACTGAGGGATCTGAGGACGGCCTCACGTTTTGACTGGGGTGGAGCTGCGCTTGGTGCGGCCTATGGTTTCATGGGGGACTCGTCGAGAACTGAAATGAGCACTGCTGGCTACTGGCGGATTTGGGAGGTATGACCATAACATAGTAAAGTTCATTTCCATTATATACTTATCTGTTTGAATACATGAACTGCTCAAAAATATCCTTGCATTGTACTAATGATCTGAACCTTGATAATTGCAGCTCTGGGCCTACGAAGTTCTGAACATGTGCCGTCCAGTGACGAAGAGCCTGGATTTGGGGGTCCTCCCACGTGCTCATATCTGGAGTAAGAAGAATATGGGGGAGAAAAGGGGAAGAGGCGACCTGAACGGCTTCAGGGTGTACTTAGATGAACTCCGACCCTCGCAGGTATGACATGACTTCATTGAATAGAGGTATGTATCCCTTTTTATTGCTTTAATGCTGTCGCTGACCGATGCTTGCATTGTTTGCCTGTGCAGGTAGAGTGGGACCCTTGGAGAGTAGCAGAGCCAGAGCCTGAATACTTGGTCAGGAGCAGGGTTGTGACAGCGAGCAGAGTGCTGCTGGAGTCGGCTTTTGGTTGGCAGTGGTACTTGGGTGACCGAGTGACACGCCAATCACTTGGCTATGCAGAGTTCCAGGTATCCGGACCTCCTCCACCACGGGCTTCACACACATGGGAGTACACGTTGGCCGAGCTAGAGATCTTTACGCGGCCTGACACCGACTTGACACGCTTCCTGCGTCCCAGCATGGACTATGCTGTTTACCAGAGAGAGCGCTTGGCGGGGCCATTGAGAGTGCGGGAGTTCAGAGAGGTTAGGAGTCAGGCCCGTGGAGCTGCTGAGGAGAGGAGAGCCATCACAGTGAGACAGAGCAGTGGTGAGAGTCGTGCGAGGCGAGGTCCGAGCGGACCTGTGAGAGGTGGGCCACCAGAGTTGACCTGGCAGATAGCAGTGGTGGATTCCCAGGGCAATCCTGCCGAGCTACACTTAGCTCCCGCCAGAGTTGAGCCAGCGCCCGTCACTGTGTCGGTAAGACATTGTATCCTTCATTATTGTACTTCCATAAAAATCTCGAAACATTGCTCTGTTGCTTATATTCAAATAATCCTTGCAGGTGCCCAATGAATGGGTGAACGAGGCCGTTCGGCGCATGCTTGCAATGGAAAATGTGATAAGGCGGGCGGCGAGTGGCCTACCCTTGGACTTGCGATACCCACCACCACCGGCAGCTCAGAGATCTCAGGTATACCCTTCACAGAGACGATACGTTCCTGCATTCGATACTTGACATATGCCTGCTTTACTTGATACATAGTATTCTTTAATTGCCGTTGACTTTGACATAGATCGTACCTGCTTGCAAATATACAACATATAGAATGTATACTAAATGTGCACAATTTTTACAATGCAGACACAGGGACGGGCGGCTCCTAGAAGGAAAAGTGCCAGGGATCCTCCCCAAAAGAAGCTTGCAAGCAGGACTCCTGCTCCTCCACCTACTACTAGACCACAGACACGGGGCATGCGGCCACCTGTCGCTAGCGAGGAGGCGGCCCGAGAGGCCGTGGTGCGCGCCGAGGAGAGGTATCAACTGAAGATGCGCCAGAGGCCCTCGCAAGATGAGCCGGTCCGCAAGAAGCGACTGATCCTGCCCGAGGATTCTGAGGAAGAAGAGGAAGAGGAGGGAGAAGAAGAAGAGGAGGACGAGGAGGAGCCTGACAGCAGTGGTTCGGACGACTCAGCCGATGACCCTGGTTTTAGACAGGATCCTAGAGAAGGAGACGACGACGACGACGGGGATGGTGACTGGTTCGGGGAGGACTGAGGGCTACTAAGGAGCCTCACTTCATTTTCCACATCTTGACTTTTGCTTTTGGGCCTGCGCGCCCACGTAGATAGATGGAAGGCCGAAGTGCCTTAGTTGATAGATGATACATGTTTTTGGGGCCTGTGTGCCTTTTGACTTGATGGGCGAGTGTGCCCGACTAGATGTGATAACTTTCGAGTGGCCGACGCGCCGCATGCACAGTAGTTTCCTTTGCTTTGACATGGACAAATTATGGTTTAGCTATAAAATTTGCATTTTCAGCTTAATTTACTCTTGCAATGAGCTAAAGCAAGTAAGCGTTCGCTATTAATACCCTACTTGCATTGATAATATACTGAGACTGTTCACAAACACGCACGTACGCATATAGAGTATTAACTTGGAGAAAATACGAAGAATGTACCTTAGGACACGGTTAGGATACGAGGAAGTGAAATATTGGACATTTATAAGCCAAAACTTCAAAATGTTCTATCTTGGATAATAAGAACACTTCCTGGAGGTCACACATATACAAAACGACCTACGAGGGCTGACAAAATTGAGAAACGCATCCCGAGACACGAAATCACCCAAAAACCCTAAAAAGGACACGAAAGGGACACGAGACGGGAAAACAAGACTCTATTATGTCCCGGACTGAAACCGACACCTCCATACAGTCACAATAGGTCACCATGACTTGTACGGCCTGAGAGAAAAAGACACGACCCTCCGGAACGAGTTTCGACCTTCCAAAACGCACATTTGGCCTTGAAACGAGCCACCGAGGGTTCAAAAACCTCGTAAAACGTGATATCTTGAATCCGATGCTCGGATATAGTCGCATATGCTCATATTGACTTGCTAGAACTACAAAAGTTGCAAAAGTACCCTTGGAATAGGACGCGACCAAAATTGGACAATAACTGGTGAAATCTGTCAAAGTGCAGACTGAACCATCGCGCGAGGGTTTGAGAATGTCGCGCGATGGTATGAATGGTGCTCTCTCGCGCGACGGACTGAGATAACCGCGCGATGGTTGGGCCGTTCCAGGCCACCTTTATTGGACCACTTTGGACTTTTAGGACAACCAAGCCTTGTCATCAACCTTTAACTGCTCAGAGTACTTGAAAGAGGGGGGGGCAGTGCAGAGATGCCCTTACTTTGAAGAAGAAAACACCACATGGCATGGATATTTACACTTGGAAGGGACGACACTCTATGCATTCTGCCTATAAAGAGGCTAACATCCTGCAAACAAAAGGCATTTCTCCCACAGTTTGAAAGTCCCTCGAGGAAGCAAGATGGCAAATAATCTTCCGACCTTGATTAGCCCCTGGCTCACGGCCTTTGTTGCTGGGGATTGGTTGTCATTTCGGTTTCACGGGATGGCCGCATTCCGTTTTCTTCGCAACGTGAGGGTCCGCCCAGAGTTTCTGAGGGCAGCCCTACAATTCTGGGACCCAGAGGTTCACGTATTCAGGTTTGGGGTTAATGAGCTGTGTCCAACCGTGGAGGAATTCCAAGCATACCTCCAAGGAGTCGCCTCAAGCGTGATCGTCGTGCCACCTTACAGGAAAAGCATGCCAAAGCTCCTACAGTCAAGTCTTGACATCACCCGAGGAGCGGCCGAAAGTTTGCTAGCCGGAGGACAGATCAACGTCATGCGCCTAATGGAATGGTATGGGCCAGAAGGGGACGTAGAGAATACAGCCGTGCAGGCTCGACGTCGATTTGCCCTGGCAATCGGCGTGCTAGCTGCTTATCTACTGGTATCTCCAAATGGGCAAGTCAACCCCATGCTGGTGAGCGTCGCAGCTCAATTGGGCGCCCGAAGAAACGTGGTACCTCTGGTTCTGGCGGAGACACTCATAGGTTTGGATTTGGTTTCTTCTGGCCAAACGGACGCGTTCGGCGGTAGTCCCCTACTATTGCAGGTTAGCTTGGTTCTCACTCAGCTTACCTTTTTCTGGCTTTCACACGTTCTGTTTTTACCTCGTCTCTCAGCTAAGGCTATATAGGAGCTTCTCACTTGTCTTTTCCTCTCAAGCTTTATATGGCTTCTCACTGGTTTTTTTCCACTCATGCAGCTCTGGTTATCTGACAAATTGGGGGTGCTTGCGGCACCGGAAGCAAACTGGCCCCATTTGCCCGGCCAGATGCATCAGCGGGGTATGATCTACCCAGAAATGTCCGTGCACCAATGGTACACATTCATAAGAGAAATGCTGCCGAATGAGATCATATGGCGGCACGAAGCTTTAAACATTCCAGACATGGCCCTGAGTTCTGTAGGTTTCGAGAGAGTAGTGATTGCTGGGCTGACCGCTTTCACATTCTACATCCCCGGACGCATCCTTCGTCAGTTAGGGATGAGCCAAGGACTTCACCGAGCTGGGATTGAAAACTTCCAAGTCCCTGCCTTCACTGCCCAGAATTTGAGAGGATATGAGCACAATTGGGGCCTGAGGCAACTTGGAGGAGCCGACCCTGACTTTAGCACGGAACTTACGCACCGATATCAAACATGGCTAAGAAGGGAAATCACAAGCAGGCAAAACAACAACTGACTTCTGACGAACCCTAATGACCTAGAATAAACCGTGAGCCTGTTAAGGCCTCAAGCACCTTATTCTGTTTTCATGCTTAACTCTTCTTTTCTTTTCTTTTTTCTTCTTTTTTTTTTTTTTAAAAGACAGCTCAGCCTGTGTAATAGAAGTTATAATTTAAATAAAAATGAAGGTTTGAGAGTTTTCCCCTTTTGATACAAGTGTTGAACCGCCGTGTCGCCCAAGTATCGAGTTAACTTTTGGTAATAAGAAACCGTGGATCAAGTTGATGGATTGTGACCGAATCTCACAGAGAGATTGCCTACGTATCCCCTTTCGGGGAATCAGGTCAGCACGTAGTTCAAGCTAAGGTTCACTCGAGTATTTTAGCTCTCCTTTTACGCTCTAAATTTTGCCTAGTGCTGCCACTTCGGGTTTTCAGCCTAGCGAGCTTTGATTGATGCCTATTTATTTTTGCCTAAACCGCCTTCTCAGGTTTTCGGTCTAGCAGGCTTGCTCTAATTTTTGCTTGGAACCGCCCACCCTTGTGGTTTTCGGCCCAACGAGCCTCTCTCAGGGATAGTATCGTTTGAGTTGATCCAGGTTAACCAGAGAGCTGAATCCGTTGCCGTCAAGATCGATGAGCTGAGCCGCTCCCCCGGAAAGGATAGTTTTAATAATGTAAGGTCCAGAACGTTTGGGTCGAAACTTGCCACGGGGGTCAAAAATTGGTGCTCGAATCTCTTTCGTGACCATGTCTCCTTCGACCAAATCTCTAGACTTCACCTTTTTGTTGAATGCCCGGGCAATTCTCCGCTGATACCCCTGAACATGATACAAGGCCCGGAGCCTTCTCTCATCAAAGAGCATGAGTTCAACGAATCTCCCACTGAGCCATTCAGATTCCGAGAGTTCCGATTCCACCATGATTCTCAAAGATGGCACCTCAAGCTCTATAGGGAGAACTGCTTCCATCCCGTAGACCAAGGAATAGGGAGTTGCCCCTGTTGATGTTCGAATCGACGTTCGGTAACCCCAAAGAGCTAATGGCAGTTGCTCATGCCAGTCCCTGGCGGACTCTGCAGACTTCTTGATGATTGTCTCGACATTTTTGTTGGCCGCTTCAACTGCTCCATTTGTTTGGGGGCGATAGACCGTTGAGTGATGGATTTGGATCTTGAATTCTTCGAAGAGCTCCAAGACCCTGCCTTTGAAATGAGTCCCATTGTCCGATACGAACGCTTGCGGAACCCCATATCGATAGATGATGTTTCTCCTGATGAAGTGAGCAACTTGAACCGCCGTTAGAGTTTTATAAGATTCGGCCTCCACCCATTTGGTAAAATAGTCTATCGCCACGAGGATAAATCTATGACCATTTGATGCAGATGGTCTAACCATGCCGATGACGTCAATGCCCCATACAGAGAAAGGCCAAGGCGAAGCCATGCCGAATAGGTTGGAGGGTGGAACATGCATTAGATTAGCATGAATTTGGCATTTGTGACATCGCCGCACATAATCAACACACTGAGACTCCATAGTAGACCAGAAATAGCCTTGGCGCAAGATTTTCCTAGCTAGCATGACACCACTCATGTGAGGGCCACAAACCCCTTCGTGGATCTCTTCCATGATTCTGACAGCCTCGGTCCCGTTGACGCAGAGTTTGTGCATCCCGCAATGAGATCTCTTGTACAACTTTCCCCCGCAAATGATGTACTGGGTAGCTATCCTCCGCAATGCAGTCTGATCCTTTTTAGAGGCCTCAGCCGGATACATGCCACTCTCGACGAAGTTCCATATGTCATGGTACCAGGGTAGGCCATCATCGACATCATCGATGGCGTTGACATATTGATAAGCGGGGCAGTCCCGCTGTTCAATCAACACTGGGCGCAGTTTGACTCCCAACGGCAATTCGACCATGGATGCCAAGGTTGCAAGCGCATCGGCGAATCGGTTCTTCAAACGGGTGACGTGGGTGAAAGTCACTTTGTTAAAACGAGGAATTAGCCCCTCCAAATCCTGGTGATACGGTTTCAACCCCTCCTCACGTACTTTCCAGTCCCCATTGGCTTGAGATACAACGAGATTGGAGTCTCCGATGACTTCGAGCTGTTCAACGCCAAGCGTGATGGCAGCCTCCATGCCCACAATACAGGCCTCATATTCGGCTTGGTTGTTTGTAACATCGAAATTTAGTTTGAATGCAAGCGGAATATGAGAACCGTCGGGGGCGACTAACAACACCCCGATCCCAAATCCTTTCTGATTGGCCGCTCCATCGAAGTAAAGAGTCCAAACATCTTCGACAACCGTTAGGACTCCCTCATATGGGAACACAAAATCTGCATCTTCTGGCCCGTCCACAGGGTGATCAGCCAAAAACTCTGCGATGGCTCGCCCCTTTACCGACTTTCTCGTGACGTATTCGAGATCGAATTCTGCCAAGAGGAGCAACCAACGTGCTAACTTACCCGTGAGGGCTGGTTTCTCAAACAAATACTTGAGCGGATCCATTCGAGAAATCAACTTCACTGGGTAGGCCAGCATGTAGTGTCTCAACTTCTTAGAGGCCCACACCAAGGCCCAACACGTTTTTTCCAAGGCGGTGTAGCGCTCTTCAGACCCAACCATTTTCTTACTCAAGTAGTAAACGGCCTTCTCAACTCCCCGGTCCCCCTCTTGAGCTAGCAAGCATCCCATGGATGTGGAACTTACAGACAAGTATAGAATCAAAGGCTTTCCAGACACTGGTGGCATCAAGACAGGCGGGTTTTGAAGATAACTCTGAATGGACATGAAGGCTGCCTGACATCTGTCAGACCATACGAATGGGACGTCCTTCTTGAGTAGACGAAACATCGGCTCGCAAGTTAAGGTTAACTTGGCGATGAATCTGCTGATGAACTGAACCTTCCCCAAAAAGCTTCTCACTCCCTTTTCAGTCTCTGGTGGCTTCATTTCGAGCACCGCTTTGATTTTTGATGGATCGACCTCAATCCCACGTGTAGTAATCATGAAACCGAGCATTTTGCCTGCCGTGACCCCAAAGGTGCATTTCTGTGGATTGAGACGCATGCGGAACTTCCGGAGTCTCTCGAAAAACTTCCTCAATACAGGAACATGCCCTTCCCGAGTTTTTGACTTAGCAATCATGTCGTCTACATAGACCTCAACCTCTTTATGCATCATGTCGTGTAAAATGGTCGTAGCGGCTCTCTGGTAGGTAGGGGCCAGCATTTTTCAAACCAAACGGCATGACCAAGTAACAATAAGTCCCCCATTCAGTGATGAAAGTCGTCTTCTCACGGTCTTCTGGTGCCATAAGAATCTGGTTATATCCGGAGAAACCATCCATGAATGAAAGCAGAGCATGGCCCGCCGTATTATCAACCAGTACATCGATATGTGGCAGGGGAAAATCGTCCTTGGGGCTTGCTTTGTTCAAATCCCTGAAGTCCACACACACTCGAATTTGCCCGTTCTTTTTGGGAACCGGAACAATGTTGGCCACCCATGTGGGGTATTGAGAGACCATAAGAAAACCGGCGTCGATCTGCTTAGTGACCTCTTCCTTGATCCTCTGCACCCAATCCGGCCTCATTCGCCTCAATTTCTGCTTCACGGGCTTGGCATCCGGTAACAAGGGGATTCGATGTTCAACTATTTCCGGGTCGATGCCGGGCATATCTTGATGGGACCACGCAAAGATGTCACTGAATTCCGAGAGCAGCTCTTTGAAATCATGATGTTCCTTTGGGGATAAAGTGGAGCCCACCTGAACCATTCGGGGATCATTCTCGTCTTTCAGGTTTATTAAGACTATTTCTTCTTTTAACGGCTGAGCATGCCTTTCGTCTTCCCTTTCGATGAGGGCACGGATTTCCTTGGGAATGTCCCCATCGAAATCTGTCCCTTCATCGTCGGGGTCGACACAGTTTATATAAAGATCATTCAGGTAGTCAGAAGAGGATTCCTTCATTTCATAAGACCCTGCGGGGTCGCCAAGTACAAGGGAATCGAACTCAAAGTAAAAGCCATGACGTGGGGGGCCGAGAGGCACACACTCCGACTCAGAGCTAGACTTAGACTCAGACGACTCAACAGACTCAGTGTCAGACTCTGATACATCATCAATGCAAGTAAGGCTCGGTTTGAAAATGCAATTTTTTAGGCTACCCTTTGCTTCTGTGATGAGGGAGAGGGGATCCTTGAGGTCGTCGGAACTGAGCATGAACACTTCGGCCTCTTCAGCTTCCTTGGCCAAACCCACTTGAGAGAACTCATAAAACAGCTGCTCCAAGCTCCCTTGATCAAAAGACATCAGCCAATCAGTCTTTGGCTTGGGCTGGCTAAGCTTCCTTTTGAACTCCGCCCTTGCCGGCTCTTCATCACTAGAGGGCCAAGTGTTATCAGCGAAAACTTCAAACCCAGGCAGCAACTCCCCAGTGACTGAATCGATGAAAGGCTCAGGTTGCCCGGTGTAGATGTCATTCCCCACTTCACGCACAAAGTAGCTGTCAGGTTCACCATAGAGAGATCGAGGTTTTCCCGTGCATTTCCTTCTTTTGGCATCCTTGGAAGAGGAGGAGTACCCCAAACCAAAGCGGCCCTCGCAGGAAGGAAAGGTAGGGAACTCCGGGATCCCTTGTTGGTGAATCCCAAGACCAAGACCAGGTAGATAGGACATCCTCCTCATGATATCTAAAGCAACAGAGCTTATGATGAAGTCCCCATCCACGTTGATAGCCAAAACCGAACCAGAAGTGTCGAAAGAGAAACCCCCGAGGTCAACATCTTCATCGCCGTGAGCAATCCCCAAAACAGGCGTGCCATCTTCCTTAAGCGGGCGAATGCCCGAGTCCCCGCAAATTGTCAGAGTTCCGGTGGGGAGTCCTAGCATGACTTTTTGGTGAAGAGTAGACGGTACAGCCATGATATCTGATCGGTGGAGCCATGGCCTTCCTAGTAGGAGGTTAAAAGTGGCCGGGATATCAACCACATGGAACTCGACGTTCATCTCAAAACCTTCAGCGTCAAGCTTGAGCAGAAGCGTGCCTTCAACCACGCGACGAGTGCTGTCATATGCCTTAACAGCCAGATTGGAAGGCGCGAAGTCCTTCTTGGCCAACCCCAAGCGATAAGCTACTCTCAACGGGCAAACATTGATCGCCGATCCGTTGTCGATCAGAACAGTTGGAATCCAGAGTCCTTTACACTTAACAGTGATGTGCAAGGGGCGATTGTGATCAACCCCTTCAATAGGTAAATCCTTGTCGGTGAAGACCACGGTGTGCTTAGAAGTAGGCGGGAGAATTATGGATACCATTGCCTCAGGTGTGACATCTGGTTGAATCTCGAGACGAGAGAGGGTATGGCAAAACTTCTGACGATGCTCACGAGAGGAACAGATTAGTCCCCAGAGTGATATAGCGGCCGGGATTCGCTCCAGCTGTCTCTGAATCATGTCCTCATTCGGGGGGCTTGGGGGTACCTCAAAAGGGGCAGACCTTGAGAATGCAGAGGGCACGTTCCCTTGGTTAGAAGAGTTGGACGAGCTCCCTGCCTGCAGATTAGTAGGCTGAAAAATTCGTCCACTCCTCGTAACATTGAGAACATCCTCCAGAGAGGGTACCACTTGAAGGTCTTGACTGTCATCCCAAAGATCAGCGGGGACTTCCCCAACTTGCGTTTTCCTCTGTCGGAGGGCAGAGGGATTACAGGTACTTCCACGCCCAAACCTAGGTCTTCAGCCAAATCGTTCAACAACAGCGACTCCCAGAAGTCTGGATCCTTAACAGTTGCAGTCTCTTGAATAGGCTCGGTATTAGCCACAAACGGGACATCCCAGAGTCCTCCATCAGCAAGAGAGCGGTTGACAGTCCAAACCTCAGACCCAACTTGGATATTAACCACATCATCAACATCCCAGAGATCCGGGGGCGGAACTAGATCCGTGACCATAATGCTGCAATCTTCCTCGGTCGAATAAAGCGGTGCTGGGCGCGTGAGTCCTTCGCTCACGATGTAGAACGTAGGGTCGTACTCGGTGTCAGTTACAGAGCCGACCATCCTGTCAAGAGTAGAAGGGAGAAAGCATTCCCCCAAGACGCGGGTTTCCTCCTGGACCAGACCCTCTTCTATGAACTGAATCTCATGACCGGGCAGAGCGTACCCTTGGAGAGGATTGAGGTCAAATTCTAATGGAAACTGCCATGCAGGCTCGGGATCCCAATAGTATTCTTCCTCAGGCAAAACAGGTTCAGGCTGCTGAAACAGCATGTTCAAGGAGAATCCATCCAAAGGGTCAAGCATGTCTGCCTCGTAATTAGCCATCCAGGCGTCATACCAAGCATGGTTAAATGGGACGTACTCGGGATTCTGGGGGAAACCGTCTAACTCTAACTCTGTCCATTCATTGATTATAGGGGCCGCATAGTCATCATTATCAGCAATAGCCCACCCTACTGCTTGCATATCAACCTGCTGTTCTGGTATAAGAGAGGCAGCAGATCTGAAACGGCTTATCAAATTTGGAGAGGAATTCGGATCCGTGACATCAAAGTACGGGCTGTCCAAGGAAGAAGCAGAGTTGAGCTGCATGGAAGGGATGGACTGGTGAAACAGGTCACTGATAGAGGCGTTGAACACAAAAGCTCCATTTTGTAAACGTGCGAGAGGCACATCGGGATTGGACGACTGTCCCTCTTCAAGATGGATGTAGAAGATTTCGGCCTCGGGCTGAGAAGGCAGGGGCACGACCGGCCTAGGTTGGTTTGTTGAGGTTATATGGTTAGTGGGGTTGAATATAGTGGAGCTAGGGTTGATATGAGTGGAGCTGATGGATATTTGGTTGATGTGGGGAGTAGCATTGTGCTTTGGCAGGGAGTTGGAAAGGATGTTTGGCTTTTGAGTTGGTGGAGGTGGAGCGTGGAGAGTCCCTTCATCTATGAGATCCTGGATCGCATGTCGGAGACGAAAACAGGAATCCGTAAGATGTCCAGCCCCTTGATGGTAGGCACAATAAAGATTGGCCTTGAAGTTAGGTGAAGGGTTCTTAGGTAGTGGGGTTGGGTCAAGGGGCTTCAGATGCCCTGACTGGATTAACTTCTCCATAACAGATGACAATGGAGCTTCAAATGCAGAGAAACTGCGGGGCTGACTGCGGGGCCGGTTATTTTAAGGGGCTTGCACCTGGTTGATCTCAGCGGCCCGATTGGTTGTATTGGCAGAAGAGGCGTTAGTGCCACTGGTTGCAGCGTTGGAAGATGTCCCACTACCAAACAACGCATTGGTGTTCCCTGAGTAAATTCGAGACTTTGGTTTTGGAAGGTTAGAGGACTCCCCTCTTGACAGTATCCCGCTTTGTAAAGCATCCTCAATAGCCAAACCAGATTCGAAGAAAGTATCAAAGTTTGAGGAGGCCTGGACAAGAACCAAATGCCTAGCATAATCAGGCTGGAGATTGCGGGAGATGATTCGGAGCTGATCTCTCTCGCTCGGGCGATCGGTCATCTGAGCAGCCTTTGTTCTCCATCTTTTGACAAAATCCGCAAAGGATTCCTTAGCTTCCATTTTTGTAGACTCAAGCTCTCGGGTTGTCATTTTGAGCTGGGAGTTGTAACTGTACTGCGAAATAAACGCAGCACCGATGTCTTCCCACGTCCTCCTTTTAGCGATGTCGAGCGACAAAAACCAATGGAAAGCGGGCCCCGAGAGAGTCTGAGGGAATAGCTGGGACATGGCCTCGGGCTCAACGGCCAGAAGTTTCATGGCGGCGTGATAGCCGTAAAGATGAGTCTTCGGGTCACCACTCCCATCAAACTTGGCGAGGTCAGGCATCTTGAACTTGTCGGGAAGTTTGGCGTTGGGATACAAGCAGAGGCGATCTAGGTCAATTCCTCCGGCACTGATCTTCTCAGATTTGGACACAGATTCCTCCAGCTTGACAATCTTTGCCATGAGAGCAGTCATATTAGGATCCGGAATGGGTCTAGCCACAGCAAGATTCAGATTTGCTGCCTCTGGGTGAGCTTCCCTTGGGTTGGGTTGGATTATGATCCGTCCTGCATGGTTGGGGTCTTCGACAAAGATTGGCTCCGCGTGGACATCCTCATCGACCTCGCCTCCCATTTCGGTAACTGGCGGGAGACGAGTGTTAACAAGGTCGTTAAGCCTAGCAAGATTTGCATCAGTCTGAGCACCCCTTTGTTGCATGGTGGCAATGCTGTCCTGGATGTTCATGAGTATGGTTTCAACACTTAGTGGCTGCGGCTGATCGGCCATGACGGAGGTTCCGGTTGAACTTGACGAGAACGAAGAGGTAGGCGATGCTGGAGATTCAATTTCCTGGATAACCGACGATGATCCTGACTGTAAAGTGGCCAACAGAGAATACGGAGAGTCTTCCGTTGTGACTGACTGAGCTTGCAACCTGACTAGCCTTTGAACCGAATTCTGATGTAGACGTTCCCAAGTGGGCTTGGCTTTCTGCCTCGATACTTTTCTTGGCGGCGCAATGATTCAGAATTCCGCTTTGCTTTGCTGTAAGAAAAGGTTCGATAAGGGCCCTGCAACAACCTTACTCTAAACAAAAGACTAAAAGAGATAATGCAGCCATCGTCGTCAGTGTCACCCTTAGACTCTAAGACTACAGACGAGTCTGCCTCATGATGTTCGGACACTGCCAAAGTCCTCAGATTTCTTTTCAAGAATGTATCCTTATTTCGAACCGAATAACACTAAGAGATGTCAAAATAGCCCAAGCCCTTGACTTTTCCTTTCTTTGAACTTTCAATTTTGAATTTGGAATGACTCGGGGTGGATGACGTGATCCCCTAACCGGGATGGCGTAGGCGACACAGTGCCATAGCCTGAGCGGTGTACGTGCCGCGCACGGTAACCAGGGTGGTATGAGCATCACAGCATCCTCTCCGTCGTTCCTTGTTTTCTGTTTTGACACTGCAATTGTGATATAGACAAGGACTTAGAAAATTCTGATTTCCCAAAGTCTTGCGGATCCTAGGACTTTTGAAAATCTGGTAACACGCACCGCAAAGATGCGTGACTCTTCATTGGGTTTAGCAGCGTCTTATTTGAGCATAAGACAGACTTGAAGGAGAGACAACCTAGAAGCCGCCCTAAACATGCCCCTACGCAGATCGGAATGTATGTACAGTGCATGCAATAGGGAAAGCAGCAACACGTAAACAGTATACGGGGGTTAGATGCAAATAATCTTACCCTGTAGGTACCTGTCCTAGTTTGGAGAGTTCTAATGCTTTGTATATGCAAAGGCTGGTTTTGGCTTGTAACAGGTTCCTCGGACTAGGGCCAAAGATATACCTCCCGTTGCCCGCGTAATCGCAGAGTAACAGTCGAACGGTAGAATGACCCATCATCGTCGAAGGTTGTTGGTCATTCGGGGTCCCCGAGCTCCGGTAAACCGTGCCGGATTGCCAAAACGATCCAACGGGGCTTATCCCACATCGATGCAAATGAGAATGCCAAGGATTGATTTTAATGAAACAGAATCACAATTTCACAAATGCCTTTTCAAATTTGGCTCACTTTTTATTTAGTCAATGTTTAGAAGAAACTACACAAGAGAACGATCGGAAAAGTCCCAGATTGGATTGGCCGAACACAAGGTCCTGTTAAATCACCATTCCAACCTTCGGCAGCGCGAAGCTCACCGTTTTGACAAATTTTTGTGGGATCGTTCTTCGAGCGTATTGAAATCTAAACATAGACCAATATTGGTTCGATCCCCAGCAGAGTCGCCACTGTGGGCAGCGTGCCCTTTAGGAATTTCCGGATTCCATAACGCAGGGCAAGGGCCCAGATCGAGGGAGCGCGAGCGGGGAAGCAAGCGCTCGCAAAATACAGAGTCGCCACTCGGGTTTGAAGGTCCGACACCCAAGGAACCGTATTTCGAAGCACTTGCCGCGCTGTTTGATTTGAAAAAGTTAAGGAACCAGTCCGTCATAACCATATCTGGGTTCGGGAGCCAGGTTACGAGAGGGGAAGGGTTTTATGGCACCCCTCTCGCCCAATTCGGAGATTGGTCTCTACTTAGGCTTTTGCGAAAATGTTATTTTTGTGATTCTGTTTGATTTAATCAATTCTTAACCAATTAGGGCGGGGAAACAGTTAATTGGGGATTTAAAACTGTAACAATTTGCAGGATGTGATAAGATATGACATGGATTAATGAGATGACAAGTAATAAATAGAATAAAGTTCAAGGCATCGATCATACATCAGCACAATGCTGTGTATGCTTTTGGCACGAATGGATAGCCAGCTTGCATGCAAAAATTGATCTGCATGCAAGCAAACCATCGCGCGACAAAACCATACCATCGCGCGAGTGTTGATGATCTACCAATGTTTTGAATTTTATCCCCTTCCGGGCTCTGGAAGGACCAGTGCTCACCCAGGTACAAGCCAAGCAGTTTATGGGCACTTGAAAATAAACAATATTACAACCAACAGATGGAAATATTACGAAAATGCAACCCCTAAACAGTGGGGGTGTTTAAACAGAGGCCAATGCCAGGTTGCTCATGCAAGGGCAATTCCTGAAGGTCAGAGAACCATCGCGCGACAGCACCAAACACTCGCGCGATGTTTCAGACTGGACTTCCAGGAATTGCTTTGCATACTTAGGGCTCTGAGACATGTTCAGGAGCATCCCAAGAGCATTCCAAACAAAGAGGTGTTATAAACTAAGCCAAACGATTATTTTTAACATGCAAAGCAGTGGACTAGTATCTTTTAAAAGACTTAAAAGAAACGATAAACATAACGATAAACTTGAAAACCGGTATCCCTTCCCCACGTGATCCATTCTCACGCAGACTAAATTGTCGCGCGAGTGTATCAAATCATCGCACGAGGGTCTACCAGTTAACGGTTCTTGAAACCTTGCTGGCCTTAGGGCCAGAACTGGTATCGATTACCAGCCTTGACCCTGCCAGCCCCCCTCAGGGGTTCAAACAGTGAGCAGAAAGATATTATACCTTTGCTTGAGTGCCTTGGAGATGGCTTAAGTGATGAGATGGTGAGACTTAGAGGGTGATTATGTGGAAGTGAATGGTGTGAGGTGCTTGTGCTTGAGTTTTTCTTCTTTTTTTTTTAGGGGGAGAGATTTGTAACCTTTTTAAAGAAGCATGAGGGGGGGATATTTATAGGAAAAGGGGGGTTAGTGGATGGCTAACCAAGGCCTTGTAACCAGC
This sequence comes from Rhododendron ovatum, assembly GCA_019656835.1. Classification (NCBI taxonomy): domain Eukaryota; kingdom Viridiplantae; phylum Streptophyta; class Magnoliopsida; order Ericales; family Ericaceae; genus Rhododendron; species Rhododendron ovatum. Next base: position 14,901,296 of record CM033790.1, read on the forward strand.
CAGCAATGCTGGTTACAAATGCTTGGTGGACGAGTGGGTGGCAAAGGTGATGGGAGAATGGGGGGTGAGGTGGTGCAAGGGGAGCCCCCCCCCCTTCCCTCACCAGAACGCTGTTCAGCCGAGAAAACGGGGTCCCATAGGCCTGTAGCCCCCTGACCACCACGCAATTTGGGTGAAAATGACAGGTGTTGACCATCGCGCGATGAAGTGAGACCATCGCGCGAGGGTCCAGCCAACCCTGCGATGGTCAATGGTCAAAGCTTTGACTTTGACCACCACCTGGCAGACGAACCGTCGCGCGAGGGTTTTGGATTGTCGCGCGATATTCAGACCAATGTCCAGATTCTGATTCAAAAAGTTTTTAAGGGCTAAGAAAGGGTTCCCCACATGCCAAACTCAAGCCATTCCAAGTTCTCGAGACTGTTTTCAACCTAACTCATCATCGGGGAAACAAGAAACCGAGAAACAAAGTAAAACAATCGGGAATTCAGATTGGGGTGTCTACACTCGTATAGGAAACCCAGGATATCAAGGATTCTCGTTTCCTTTATCAGTTTAATAGAAAAAGAGTCCTTTTAGGATTCTTTTCCATTACTGGCCGAACATCCCATTCTCATTGGGTATCTTTCTCAGATCCTATATTCTTGGGATCTTTATTCCTTAACGGAATAACACTGTTTTTGGATCTTTCCAGAATGTTCCCTATGCTCCCTCAATTGATTTAGGGTTCTTTCCTTGTTCGGCCATCTCATTACCGAACAGACTGCCTGGACCAATGACGTCACATGTAACTTGGTCCAAACGTAATGAGAATGTCTCTATCTGCCAAACAGTTTAGTTTTACACCGCTGATTTCTCATATCATTGGCCTTTTAATCAGCCGAACAGACTACATGGACCAAGGACTTCCCGTATCATTGGTCCATATCACAATTCCCCATACTGCCCGGCGATAAGTCCAGTCGTAGTCACCACGTGCGCCCAAACATCACCTGTTCGGCAACTAAATGTATTTGCTCGGGAATACCTCCCTACAATTGCTCCCTAGCTTCATCTATTTACCACTGTTCGGGGGCAATATATGATGCTTAGAAACAGAATTTTATTTAGACCAGACTCTTCTGATCCCGTGCAGTCATAATTTCAATATTTCATTGATGCCTTTTGGCGCCTTTGTCATTATACCATTTCGGGGTAATGACTCCACGTGGCACGTATCGTATGCCTATCATTAATTTCGAACTGACGTTCTATGAAACTGCGTCAGAACGGACTCTGCTTTCCGTTACTTTATCCTGTAACGGCGTAAGAGGAGACGTTTCGTCTCCGTCTTTTACCCTTAAACCCCTGAAAGGACTCTTTTTGGTTTTTCACCCAAACCCAAACTCGCTCCTTCTCTCTCTAGAAACCAGGTGAAAACATCCCGCTATCCGCCATCGCCGCCATCTGCAAATCCGATTGCTTTCCAGGAAATCGTCACAATATCTTTGTAAGATCCTCGTTCTTACTCCATTTCTTCTGTTTTGATTCACTCATTCCCTAAGGCTTCAATCGTACCCTTTGTTTTTAGATTTTTCTTTTGAAATCGGATATATCTATGGCGGAAGATGGTGAGAATCCCTTGAGACCCAATAAATTTAGGAAATTATGTGAAACCCCTTCTGCCATGGCGGCATTTAGGACGAAATATAATATTCCAGAAAACGTTGGTCTTGAACTCGCCCCCCAGGGTGCAGATAGAGACGGAGGTTCATGGGATCGAATGTGCATCCCTATAGTGGCCATTGTTGAAAGAGGAGTTCGATTCCCCTTTCATCCATTACTCCGTCAAATCCTGAACTGGTATCGACTCACACCGATGCAGGTTTCGACCAATTTCTTTAGGTTAGTGATGGGAGTAGTGGCTTTAAATAGAATTTTGGGGACCCAACTGGGGATCTGGGACATCCAGTGGTGGTATAGCATCGTGCTAAACCACGATTACAACACACATTACTTCAAGGTCAGAAGAGCAGACAAGCGTTTCGTGCTCAACTTGCCAGACTCTGCTCGTGACCATGAGACTGATTTTCTCTACGTAACGGGAGCGTTCGAGCCAATAGGGGAGGACGGCCAGGTGGTGGGCCTTCACTGCCCCCACATTTGGGGATACCCACGTATGCTTCTCACATTTTTGATCTTTGCAATTTTTGTTGTTTACTACTTTATCGTAGCTTTTCTATGTATCTAATTGTGCTGTTTCAATTTCGATCTTGCAGCTGAAAACGCAAACAAGCGTCCTAGACGGGAGCCTAGCTACGTCCGAACAGAAGATATCAACAAGCTTTTGAAGTATAAAGGTGAACCTGGTACCCGAACAGCAAGTCGGGGTCGTAACGGTGAAGTGTTGCTGGAATACGATCCTTCGTATAGAGGGTTTATCGATAGAAGGCTCGCTCACCCCAGCACCAGTACTGCTTCTACCTCCACTGCTCCCCAACCACGCAATTCTAGGCTACAAGCTGGTGTTACTCTTGCCGGTCAATCAGGCGAAGTTGTTATTCTTGAAGGTGTACCTTAAACACGCGTGGTGCTCAGAAGATCTGTGCGTAGGCCAGTCATTGCCGAACAACAACCTGTTCCTCTTTGCATTACCAGTCAGTTGTCCTCCTCCGGCTACTCACGATCCCCCCCCACACCAGGTACGATGACTCGTCAACCAGTAGATCTTAGCACTCTGCTCACTGTCTCTACACGGGGACGTGGTGGTGCCAGCAGGGTGGCTTCAACTGGTGCTCCCCCCCCCCCACGATCAGGTCGCAATAGGGGGGGATCTGCAAGATCATCATCTTCTCCTCGGGAACAGGATAGTTCCCTTGAGGCAACAGACGCTCATCGGGACAAATGACCTAGGTCTGAGGACCTAATTGGTACTGCTTCTCAAGCAGATACTGAGACTCATCCTCCTACTTCTCTAACTACACAAATGCTTCCCCAGACGTGGACTCCTCCATTCATTAGAGGAGACCGTCCTGTACATGTCGGAGATAGTGCCAGTTCATCAGAGACTGCACTAGCCCTGGCTCAAGGGTTGATGCTCCCTGTTGATTTGCAGAAGGAGTCCTCGTCTTTTCCTGATCGGCTGGTGTCCACTGGTCTCGTCAGTGGAATTAAGGTAACAAAAACTTCTTCTTTGTTTTTCAAGCCCTCTCTTTGTGTTGGTTAAAAAATTATAACTTACATATGGTATTTCTGCAGTTCATTCAAAAGATGGTTACTCTGGGCGAAAAGTACCAAGAAGCTGATACTGAAAGAGTCAAGCTGATGAATGACAACACTCGATTGCTTCGAACAATCACTAGGTTGGAAAGAGAAAGAGACAAAGCCAAGTCTGACTTCGATCAAGCTAAAGGCAAACTCAAAATTGCCGAAGAAAGCCTCAATCATGCTTTGTCAGAAATTGACAGTGCCAAGAAAGCTGCTTATGAAGAAGGGTACCAGAAAGGTTTTGATACTACAACTGCTAACTACGTCAAACAGATGCCTGCCATTCAAGATCAGATCTGGATTGCTTGCTGGGAAACATGTTTAACAAAAGTTGGCGTTGCAGACGACTCCCCTCTCTAGACTGAGAATGAATTACCGAGCAACCGAGCTGCAGCTCCCCAAGAGCACGAAGTGCCCCTGGAAGATGATTTTGAGCAACAAATTGAAGATTTTACTGGAACAGAGGAAGATATTTCATCTGGATCTCAGCCCGTCCAGTCTCCTGCTCGTGACCCAGTTGATGAACCTATCAACCTTGAAGAGAATCCAACTGGCAGTGTTGCCACCGTTGAAGTTCATGCAGAGATCTCGGATGAAACTGCTCCTGAGGTTCAGAATCTAGACTAACAGGTTAGTGTTTGGTACAAATAGTTTGACTGGTCCTGCGTGACTGTAAGCATTGGCCCTGCGTGGCACTAGTACTTTCAAAAACGTTTGTTTTGATACAGGTATTTGGCCCTTCGTGGCACAACTATATGATCTGTTCGGCTTCCTTTATGTTGCATCTGTTCGGATGCAATTTTGGTTTAATCTCTAGTATTTCGTACTTTTGATCATCTTACGTAAAGCAAGTTTCACGTACTTAAGAACAAACATACAATTTGTTTCCTAAGTCTCACATACGTAAGATCAAACATAAAGATGCAACAGATTTTGTTAAGTTCCACGTACTCAACTATGTTAAGCAAAGCCAATTACTTTATATATAAACTTTTCCAAGTGTCTCGTACAAGTGTGTTCATGTTTGTTAAGTGTTACGTACTTAAATTTCATACAAGTGTTTCGTACTTGTTAAGTCTCACGTACTCAAAAAAGACGTACAAGTGTATTCGTACTTGTTATAATTTTTAAGTGTCACGTACTTAAAAAAGACGTACAAGTGTTTTCGTACTTGTATCTCTTTAAGTTTCACGTACTTCAAAGCAAACATACAAATATTTTCATATTTGTTTAAGTGTCACGTACTTAGTGTACAGGCACCTGTTCCCTGCTCCCCAATACGAATGAGGAATTCAAGCCCGTAGTTCGTATTTTGAAAACAAATATTCATATTGAAAAAAGTGATTTTATTCATAATCCAAAAAACTCAAGAGGGCGTTTATCCGTACCCTTTGCAGCGAAAATAACAAACCTTAGAATAAGGGAATTATATTCGTAATTCCCACACAATCACGTAGTGCTAATCTAAAACAGAAGTTTTAATGCCTCTAAACAAAGAATTTTCGTAGATTATGAACATTCCAAGGCCTTAGAATTGGATCACCATCCAAATCTGCCAATCTATAGGATCCTATGCCTACAATCTCAGTTACTCTATACGGGCCTTCCCAGTTGGCCCCCAACTTGCCTTCGTTGGCCACCTTGGTGTTGCCGAGTACTTTTCGAAGTACGAGGTCTCCAACACCAAACTCTCGAGGATGAACATGTTTGTTGTAGCTTTTCATCAACTGTTCTTGGTAAGAAGCAAGATGTACCAAGGCCTTTTCTCTTCTCTCCTCGACGAGATCAAGCTCGATTTTAAGGGCCCTGTCATTGCCTCCACTTTCAACCAAAGCGGTCCTGTTGGTCGGCAGACCCACTTCCAGAGGTATGACAGCCTCTGTTCCAAATGCCAATGAATAGGAGGTCTCTCCCGTAGACCTCCTAGGCATTGTTCGGTGAGCCCACAGAACTAACGGTAGCTCATCAGGCCATTTCCCCTTGACTTTGTCCAGCCTCTTCTTTATCCCATCTAGGATAGTTTTATTGGACGCCTCTGCTTGCTCATTACTCTGAGGGTAGGCTGGAGTGGAATAATAGTTTCGTATTCCGTATTGGGTACAAAAAGCCTTGAATTTCTTCTGAAATTGGGATCCATTGTCTGTAATCAATGAATAAGGGACCCCAAAGCGAGTGATGATACTTTTCCACACGAACCTTTCTATCATAGGTTCAGTGATTTTGGCTAGTGGTTCTGCCTCAATCCACTTTGTAAAATAGTCAATTGCTACAAGCAGGAATTTTCAATTCCCAGTTGCTTTGTGCAATGGACCCATGATATCCATCCCTCATTGAGCAAAAGGCCAAGGACTTGTCAAAGGCACTAGATCTTTGGCGGGTGTTCGAATCATTGGTGAGAATTTTTGACACTTCTCACAAATCTTCACATACACCTTTGCATCTTCTTGCATGTGTGGCCACCAGTAACCTTGAGTAATTGCTCGGTGGGCAATAGATCAGCCTCCAGCATGGCTCCCACATGTTCCCTCGTGGATTTCATGAAGGAACTTTTGCACCATCTCAGGATGTACACATAATAAATATGGGCCTGTAAAAAATTTCCTGTATAACTTACCCTCTGGGGACAGTCAAAACCTAGCAGATTTGACCCTTATTTTGTGGGCCTCCTTTTTGTCAGATGGGAGTATCTCGTCTCGTAAGAACTCCATGATTGGGTCCATCCAACTTGGTCCTTGGTTCACGTCCAAGACCAAGTCTACACTCCTCCCAATGCTCGGCTCATTCAGATATTCCATTGCTACCTTCCTTTTAAGCTCAGTAGGTACAGCTGCAGCCAACCAAGCTAACGAATCTGCATAAGCATTTTGTCCAGAACTTATCTGTTCAATATATACCCTCTCGAAGGTATCAAGCAAGTCCTTGGCTGCCTGTACGTAGGCCACCATCTTTTCATTTCGAGTTTCATATTCGCCGGACAGCTGATTCACCACAAGCTGGGAATCACAATACACCCTAACCCGTTCTGCTTTAAGGGTCTTTGCACTCCTCAATCCAGCCAAGAGTGCCTCATATTCAGCCACATTATTCGATGCACTGAATCCAAGCCGAACAGATAGTTCAATCAGAACTCCTTGAGGAGGAAAAAGGACAACCCCAATTCCAGAACCAGTATTACATGCTGATCCATCAACGAATAGCTTCCATTCTTTGGGATCCTGTTCGGCTACGGGTTGATCCTTCATGGATGATGTCTTAACCACATGTTCCTTTCTCGTAGGAGGCAGGGGAGCAACAGTAGGGGAAAACTCTGCCACAAAATCAGCCAACACTTGGCCTTTGATTGTTGTGCGTGGCTGATATTCAAGATCGTACTGGCTTAACTCCACGGACCATGTCGAGATCCTTCCCGAGAAGTCTGCCTTTCGAAGCATTGATTTTAATGGAAACTCAGTATAAACCACAATCTTGTGGCTTTGGAAGTAGTGTGGCAGTTTCCTGGTGGTTGTCCTAAGTGCCAGGATAAGTTTTTCTAAGGGCAGATATCTCGTCTCTGCATCTAGCATCGTTTTACTAACATAATATATAGGGATTTGTTCGATCCCTAAATCCCTTAGCAGGACTGCACTTACTGCATGCTCAGAAACAGCTAAGTACAGAATTAAAGACTCACCTGGCAATGGAGTTGACAAAAGTGGGGGCTCGGCCAGATACTTTTTTAGGTCCTGGAAGGCCTGCTCATACTCTGCTCCCCATTCAAATCCCTCCCTCTTTTTCAGCAATTGAAAAAAGGGTCTGCACTTATCACTTGACCTGCTGATGAATCTGTTAAGTGCTGCTGCCATTCCAGTCAGCCTCTGGACTTCTTTAGTAGTTTTGGGACTCTGTAGCCTCTGTAGGGCAGCGATCTGATCGGGATTTGCCTCTATCCCTCTCATGATTACCAAGTGGCCCAAGAACTTTCCTGAACCAACTCCAAACGCACATTTTGAGGCGTTGAGTTTCAGTTTGTATTTCCTCAAGATTTCGAAAACTTCTTTCAAATCAGCAATATGCCCTCCTTTTTCTTGACTCTTTATCACCATATCATCTATGTAAACTTCCAAAGTTTTTCCAATGAGCTTCTTGAACATAATGGTTGCAAATCTTTAGTATGTTGCCCCAGCATTCTTCAGCCCAAACGGCATAACACTGTAGCAGTACAACCCTCGTGGTGTGATAAACGAAGGCTTCTCTTGATCAGGTCCAAACATAGCAATCTGATGATATCCTCGATATGCATCGAGAAAACTCATTCGCTCGTAACCAGAGGTTGCGTCAACCAATTGGTCAATCCTGGGCAGAGGAAAACTATCCTTAGGGCACGCTTTGTTTAGGTCTGTGAAGTCCACAAAGACACGCCACTTCCCATTCTTTTTCTTCACTACAACAGTGTTGGATAACCACTCTGGATAGTAGACTTCACGTATTGCTTTAGCCTCTAGTAAACGATCGACCTCCTCGATTACTGCATCCACATGCTGCACGGCTGCCCTATGTTTATTCTAAATGATTGGCTTGTGCTGAGGGTCAATGTTTAAATGGTGACAGATCACATCTGCATCCACCCTGGGCATTTCCTTTGGCACCCATGCAAAAATATCAATATATTCCTTCAGAAATCTTATCGATTCAGCCTTTTCGTCTGCTGGTAGTGATTCCCCAATTAAAAAATATCTTTCAGGATCAGTCTCGTTGATCTGAATCTTCTCCAAGCCTTCAACCACTTTTTCAGCCGGACTTCTTCTAACATCCTCGATAGTTGGTTGATCTGGTACTTTTAATGTATGAACATGGTGGACCTTTGGGGCTATTTTGATGATGGAAATCAAACATTGTTGTGCCACCTTCTGGTTGCCTTTAAGTACCTCAATCCCATTTGATCCTGGAAATTTCACCATCTGGTGATAAGTCGAGGAGACTGCTCTCATCTTGTGCAACCATGTCCTCCCTATAATTGCGTTATAGGAAGAAGGGACATCGACCACTAGAAAATCTGTCCTCAACACCACTGATCCAGCCCGAACAGGTAACGTTACCTTTCCAAGGGGCCAGACTGCTCCTGCACCGAATCCAATGAGAGGCGTTGTAGACTGCTCTAAGTCTGTTTGGGACAGTCCCAACTTCTTGAACGCGTCGTAGTACAATACCTCTGTACAACTCCCAGAGTCTACTAGAATTCTCTCAATGTCATATTCCCCAACTCGTAGGGTTACGACCAATGCATCATTGTGGGGTATTTGAACCTCTCCCAGGTCATCATCAGTGAATGCTATGCTCTCGTTGCACGCATCATTTTCTCGTCCTCTCTTATTTCCCAAATGCATCACATGCTGATCGTGTTTGACCTGCCTTTGCAACAGCCTCACCTCATTCCTCGTATAAGGTGTAGCCAATCCATGTATCATATGGATTACGCTTTTAGGGTTTTGTTCGTAACCCAGCTCCATAGCTTTCCTTTTCTCCTTTGGGTTCTCCTGGATAAACTCCTTGAGATAGCCCTGAGAGACCAAATCATCAAGGTGCCTCTTGTACATCTCACAATCCTCGGTCATATGGCCCCAATCTTTATGATAACTGCAGTGCTGATTCGTAGCACGTTTCGCATCTTTGTCTCCACCTAGACTTGGTGGCCATTTAAAATATGGCTGATTCTTTATTCGATAAAGAATCCCGTAAATTGGTTCCTTCCAAACTGTAGTGATAGAAAAGAAGGATTTAGGGTCAGGAGCTTGCTTATCCTTGTACGGCTCTTTCTTAGCCTGCCCATAGTCCCTTCTCTCTCTGTATGTCTTGGGCTCTGGCTTATCCACTTTTTTGGCAGGTGCCTTTGGCTGTTCGGCAATAGTCCTGCCATCCTCACGGGGTATGTCATCCTCCATCCTGGCGTGTTGCTCTATCCGTTCCATCAGTTTAGCCAGTGTGGCTACTGGATGTTTATTCAACGATCGACGTAACTCTCCCCGAACAGGCAGTCCAGTCTTGAAGGTGGCAATTGCATACTCCTCACTGTAGCTTTCAATCTCGTTGAAAGTTTCCCAATACTTCTTTGCGTAGTCCCTGATTTGTTCATTTTCCTCCTGTTTCATGGTGGAAAGACTTTCAAAGGTTTTTAGGGCTTTTCTGCTCTTCAAGAACCGAGCAGTGAATTCCTCGGCCGACTGTCTCCATCCTCGAATGGATCGTGGGGCCAGTTTATGAAACCAAGATAATGCCAACTTGCCAAGGCTGGAGGGGAACATCTTGCATAAGATGGCATCATCCCCTTCGTGCATAAACATAGCCTGTTGATAATGTTGTATGTGAGCCACGGGATCTGTATTTGTTTCGTAAAGTACGAACGCACCGTGCTTCACTCTGCTCGGCAACCTGGCTTCTTGTAGCCTTTTTGTAAAGGGGGAGGCTACAATATTACTTAGGGCCTTGCGGGCTGCTTCTCGTGCAGTCACTGTCCCATCCTCAAGCTCCTTTGACTTGTGAGCCGTAACTTTAACCCAATCAGCATCAGGTCTCTCGTACCTATCTCGATGGTGTTTTCTCGTTTCCTCCTCTTCGGGGGTGGAACTTCAGTCTCTGCTCCTCCTTTTTCGTGAAGAAGTCCTTCTCTCCGGTGTTCGGCTCTTACTTCTGCTTCTCCTTTTTCGTGGAGAAGCTTCGTATCGCCCTTTGTTAGGACTCCTGCTCACTCTTCTCCGTGAATGAGTTTGCTTATGAACCACCAGGGCCCGTCCGTCTCTCTGGGAATTCCTACGAGAGAGTCCAGAATCTTCTGGGTGCTCTCGTACCCGCTGTAACTCCCATATCTTGTACTCTCGTTTTTTAATTAAATGAGCATACTCCTCGATTTCTCTTCTCTTTTTATCAAGGACATCATCATCATTGTGTATACTCTTTGAACGAGTAACTGACTCCTCTCTTCGATGAGACCTGAGACCTACTCCTTCTCGTGGAGTCAGTAGCAGTTTTGTCTCCTTTTTCTTTGGAGTTATCTCGGTCATGTCTACTAGTGGGCTTTCTCGGAGCACTTGGTGGGGATTTATTTCTTCCCCCACCCAACTGGTCCTTCGGACTGAATGGAGTGACTGGATCTTCTTCCATCATGTTTATTTTTTCAGAAAAATTTGTTTTTTCCCACAGACGGCGCCAATTGTAGGGGGATGAAAACAATTGATGCTTCGGTTCAACTGGATTGCAACGGCTTATTCGTGCCTCCTCACCGGAACCCTAATTCGTCGTCTGAACCCTAATCTGCAAAATAGACAGGGGGTGAGTGCACCTTTGCCTCTCGTGGCAAAGGCCCTTCGATGCCTTTGTTAGTATCACGTACTAGCAATCAAACCCTAATTATCAGTAGGAAAGCAATAATAATGCAATGTATTGCGTACCTTTTTCCTCTAGATTTACCTCATATTTTTAGATTTGTGTATGCTTGTTGCCCAAGTATCCCTGTTTCCATAGGATTCCCAACTCGTATAGGAAACCCAGGATATCAAAGATTCTCATTTCCTTTATCAGTTTAATAGAAAAGAGTCCTTTTAGGATTCTTTTCCATTACTGGCCGAACATCCCATTCTCATTGGGTATCTTTCTCAGATCCTATATTCTCGGGATCTTTATTCCTTAACAGAATAACACTGTTTCTGGATCTTTCCAGAATGTTCCCTATGCTCCCTCAATTGATTTGGGGTTCTTTCCTTGTTGAGCCATCTCGTTGCCGAACAGACTGCCTGGACCAATGACGTCACATGTAACTTGGTCCAAATGTAATGAGAATGTCTCTATCTGCCAAACAGTTTAGTTTTACACCGCTGATTTCTCATATCATTGGCCTTTTAATCAGCCGAACAGACTACATGGAACAAGGACTTCCCGTATCATTGGTCCATATCACAATTCCCCATACTGCCCGGCGATAAGTCCAGTCGTATTCACCATGTGCTCCCAAACATCACCTGTTCGGCAACTAAATGTATTTGCTCGGGAATACCTCCCTACACAAGGTTTGTTTTACATGGGATTATGATGAGATGCCAGGCCTACCAAGGAATTTGGTTGAACACAAGCTGCCAATACAACCGGGATTCATGCCGTTCAAGTAACCTCCAAGAAGGATGTCAAGTGAAGTGGAGCTTAAGGTCAAGGAGGAGATCGAGAGGCTTCTTAAGGCTGGCTTCATTCGAACGGCAAGGTACGTGACTTGGCTTTCTAATATTGTCCCAGTGGTCAAAAAGAATGGTAAGATTCGAGTTTGCAAAGATTTTAGAAATTTGAACCTTGCTTCGCCAAAAGATGAATACCCGATGCCGTTGGCCGACTTGATGGTGGATGGAGCGACAAAGCATAAGGTTTTATCTTTTATGGATGGGCATTCGGGTTACAACCAGATCTTCATCAACGAGGCCGATACCGCCAAAATAGCATTTAGATGTCCAGGGGCTTTGGGGACATTTGAGTGGGTTGTGATGGCATTCAGCCTGAAAAATGCAGGAGCCACGCATCAACGGGCCATGAACGCCATTTTTCATGACTTTATCGACCGTTTCATGGAAGTCTACATTGATGACGTGGTAGTAAAATCCCAATCCTATGATGAGCATTTAGAACATCTCCGGAAGGCTTTTCAAAGAATGAAAGAGTTCGATTTAAAGATGAACCCTTTGAAGTGTGCCTTTGGGGTGTCCGCGGGAAACTTTCTAGGGTTTTTAGTTCATCAGCGAGGAATCGAGGTCGACAAGAACAAGTCGAAGGCATTGATGGAAGCGAAACCTCCGTCAACAAAGAAGGAGTTACAGCAACTCCTTGGATCCCTAAACTATTTGAGGAGGTTTACTTCGAACTTAGCAGGGAGAGTCAAGGCCTTTTCTCCATTGCTAAAGATAAAGGACCGAGAGAATTTCGTTTGGGAGGCCTGTCATCAGGAGGCCTTTGAAGCAATTAAAGGGTATCTAGCGCGGACCCCGGTTTTGATGCCTCCAATTAAGAATAGGCCATTGAAATTATATATTTCTGCGGCTAAGGATTCGATTGGAAGTTTGCTGGCCCAAGACAATGAGCAAGGCATGGAGCAAGCGGTTTACTATTTGAGTAGATTGTTGACTCCTTGTGAAAGACGATATTCTCCTATCGAAAAATTGAATCTTGCCTTGTACTTTTTAGCAATAAAATTGAGGCACCACATGCTGTCCGTTTCTGTTTGTATCATGAGTAGAACGGACTTAATCAAATACTTGCTAACTCGGCCTATCTTGAGAGGCCGAATTGGCAAGTGGTCCTTGGCCTTAATGGAATTTAGTTTTTGTTACGTTCCTCAAAAAGCGGTGAAAGGCTAGGCCTTGGCAGATTTCCTGGTTGATCACCCGTGTTTGGAGGTCAACAATGAAATCGGCCCTGGCCTGGACGCGATGGAAGTATCTGTAAAACCTTGGAAGTTACTTTTTGACGGATCCAAAACGCAAGAAGTGTCAGGCTGTGGGATTATAATAATTTCTCCTGAAGGCCTGAAAACTGAATGTTCCTTCCAATTCGATTTTCAATGCACAAACAATCAGGCCGAGTATGAAGCAGTGGTGATAGGCCTTGAAATTTTCAGAGAATTAGGGGCCGGAACTATTGAAGTAATAGGGGATTCAAGCCTTGTAATAAACCATTTAGCAGGCACGTTCAAGTGTTACAGCGAGGAGTTGGCACCTTACTATATGGCCGCAATACAACTCATACAAGATTTTGACGATGTGACGGTAAGGCACGTACCAAGAAGAATGAACGAAGAGGCTAATAGTTTAGCTCAGGCTAATAGTTTAGCTCAGGCCTCAACAGGCCTGAAACTTTCTCCAGGCGCCTTGTCCAGGGCTGTAACGGTCGAGAAGAAATTGTTGCCCTCTGTCCGGAGGAGAGGTTTAGGTCTGCCAGCGTTTATCGTAGAGCCTCTTGAGCCAACGATCGAGGATACTCAACGGGAAGATAAGCTACAACAAAGTGGTTGGCGTGATCCCATCATCTCATTCCTCAAAAATCCGTGTACCAAGGTAACAAAAATGACTAAGAGAAGGGCCTTTAGCTATCTTTTGATAGGAGATGATTTGTACAAAAAGAGTCTAGAGGACGACTTACTCCTTAAATGCCTTGACGGGGTGGAAACTTTAAGGGTGATGAGTGAGGTACATGAAGGTGTTTGTGGTGCCCACCAATCAGGTGTCAAAATGAGAAGGTTGATTAGAAGGTATGGGTATTATTGGCCTAGAATCCTTGAAGATTGCATCCGATATGCTAAAGGATGCCAAGCCTGCCAGCCCATGGCCAGGTTCAACACGTGCCAGCAGCCAACTTCCAGGCCGTAATTAAGCCATGGCCTTTTAGGGGATGGGCAATGGATCTAATAGGAATGATACACCCCGTCGTCGTCTAAAAACCATACTTTCATTTTAGTGGCCACGGATTACTTTACTAAATGGGCCGAGGCCATCCCATTAAAAACTGTGAACCAGCAGGATGTCATCAAGGCCATAAGGGAGAGAATCATTCATCGATTTGGCATTCCCCAACACTTGGTGGCCGATAGAGTGTCGATTTTCTTCGAAAAGGAGGTCCAGGCTTTTTGTAGCCAGTACAACATTAACTTATCCCATTCCACCCCCTACTATGCTCAAGGAAACGGACAAGCGGAATCTACAAACAAGACCTTGATCGGGGTAGTAGAAAAAATGGTTGAGGAGAAACCAAGAGTATGGCATGAGCTTCTGTCCGAGGCCTTGTGGGCCTATAGGACGTCCAAGAGGGAGGCCACTAACGTTACTCCTTATATGTTAGTATATGGCCATAACGCAATATTGCCAATGGAGGTCACCGTTAGGTCAACAAGGTGGGCTTTCCAGAATGGCCTTACCCCAGCAGAATATTCCCAGGCCATGCTCATGGAATTGGAAAACTTAGACGAAGTAAGGTTAACAGCCTTCGACCATATGGTGGTCCAAAAGCAACGGGTGGCCAGGGCCTACGACAAGAGGGTCAGAAGGAAAAGCTTCTCAGAAGGAGATTTAGTCTGGCAAACCGTGTTACCTTTAGGTACGAAGACCTCCAAATATGGGAAATGGTCTCCGACGTGGGAAGGGCCTTACCAAATCTGTCAAGTCTTTAGGGGTAACGTGTATCTCCTTACGGACTTGGATGGTAAGGTCCATAAGCACACTATTAATGGCAAGTTTTTAAAACATTATTATCCTACCGTATGGGAGATGGGGGATTTTAATAAGAAACTGCCATCACAGACATAAGCGCATGAGCAGAAAAACTAAAGGCCAAAGGTGAAGCCCTTCGGTCGCGTTTAAACAAGCAAAAGGCCTGGCAGAAAGGGAGTCGCCGGCCAAAACACAGTCAAAAAGGCCTAGGTAGTAGTAGGCCACATCAAAAACAAAACAAACTAGCCTCAGGCCTGATAAAAGTGTTTTAGGCCAGGCTATCGTAAGCAAGGTTAAAAAGGTGCTGGGCTACGATTATTACATGTTTTGTGACGTTTAGAGTTCATTTTCCAGGCTGGCCTTGAAACCGATCCAGGCCATAGTGGTGTCATTGATCGCTATTTCTGCTCGATCCCTTGAGGCCTTGGCTGTCGGTTTTTCGACCATCAAAGTCTGGAGAGCATCTAAGGGACCTTGAGCAGCGTCAAGAAATACTTGCCTCCTCTGGGCTAGCGAGGCTTCATGCTGTCCATGGTCTGCCCACTGCTATCGGGCTTCGATCAACTGTTGATGGTGTTTACACCCATTTTTGGGGGGGCAATGTTTACACCCATTTTTGGCCAGAAAATCAAAAGGCCGATTGATCAATTCAAAGACAGCCCTTGCTGAAAGCTCCAGGCTTGGGAAGGATTTGAAAGTCGGTTGCCGTTGGTATCTAGGCCGAAATGTCACTCCAATAAAAATCAGGCTTGACCCGAGTCTTAGAAAAGATGAGGCCCTTCAGTAGGTCCAAATCAGTTAAAGGCCCAAGGCCTGAATCAGTCAACTTGTCTCATCCAAACCCAACCCAAAAGCATGTCACTACAATAAAGCAAGGCCTTCGAGATCAAACCCAAATCAGTAAAGGCCTTGGTTCTCTCACCAGGCTTAAGCTCAGAAGGCTTACAATGGGCAAAAGCCCATTATTCACCTATGAGTTTAGGCCCAAGTGTGAAAAAGGCCTTGGTTCTCTCACCAGGCTTAAGCTCAGAAGGCTTACAATGGGCAAAAGCCCATTATTCACCTGTGAGTTCAGGTCCAAGTATGAAAAAGGCCCACCGTTTTAGCAGCTCCATTTAAAGCCCTGAATAAAGTCAGAGAAGGCCTTAAAGCTGCTCCCAAGCAGCCCAAAGGCCTGGCAGCTGCTCTCAAACAGCTCGATGGCCTAGAATATTCTTGCTGAGACAGGTCTGGGGAAGCTGCTCACAAACAGCTCAAAGTCTGGACTAGTGGGACCCCGCTTTTTAAAATGATGCCAGGGCACGCAACAGGTGGCACACATGCAGCCCATGAGATACTAGCACATAACTCTTACAGACCTAGGCAAGCTGCTCACAAGCAGCTCACCCAGATCTGCCCGAGCTGCTGGTCCTCGATCCTTTTTCCGAAAAAGACCAAGTTCAAAAGATTTGAAGGCCCATAAGAGGTGCAAGGTCCAATAAAATGAAAGGAATGTTGGTCTTCAGCAGTAATGGGCCCGGAGGGAATCCACTCAAAGCAATAGGTTGAGTGTTAAAGCAGCTCAAAGGCTTGGATACTGCAAGAACGGGATCCCTTTTTGCAGAAAGAATAGAGGTTTCTCAGGCCTTTGCCATTCTCTTGGAGTGAAAGACACGTTTTGTTCAGAGAATAGCCCCTCATTGGACCATTTTGAAGCTGCTCAAGCCTAGACCTCTACTAGAAGGCCACACGGCAGCCATGCATTGGAGTATTTGGAAGCAGCTCAAGGCCTGGGCCTCCTATATTTCCCAGTTTTGGAGGCCTTGGCAGAGGTCCACGACCTCAAAAGCTCACAGCTTATGCACCTATATTCCCATTTCTTTCAAGCATTACATGTATTCACTTCAAAGTAGCTAAAAGTTTCATCACATTTCTTGTACCCAAGCTTCATTGAACCGTTTAATGGAGTTCGTTTGATCATTTTTTACTGCATTGTCTTTCTTTCCATTGTTCTAGCAACAAGTGGGAAATACTCAAAGTCCTTAGCCTGACAAGGCAACCAACGAACTATCATGAGGCCTTACCCTTTAGGCCGAGCACGATCACTCGATAGAAGTCAGACTTTGAGGCACGAAGGCCTTAAAAGCAATTCGGACAGACTTGTCCTAGCACGCCCTTACATTCCAAGCCAATTTGGTTTTAACACTTTTTGTGGAGAAACACCTTCCCAACTCGTCGCAAAAATTTACAAGCAAACAGAAAATTTAACCATCGGGTTACAAGAATCAGATGACAGTAATTGAACCCGAAAGTAACAAAAGTAATCGCCTTTCTTCAGACATTCCATAAACCCTAAACACACAACTGCAAACCGAAATCAACCTCACGAAAAAACATGCAACTGCAGAAACACATGTCCATAAATCGATATAGAAAAGAGAAATCCAAGACAAGAGAAACAAGAACCGAACCTGAAGGAACGAGTAACAACCGTTGATTTCACCACCGGATGAACGCTGATTTCACCACCGCTGATTTCTTCCGTTCTTTAGTCGGTCTCCAACACAGTCTCCTCTCTCTCTCTCTCTCTCTCTCTCTCTCTCTGCTATCTGCTCCAAACCAGACGAAGGAAAGGTAAAGGCGAAAGCGGAGACGTGGCTTCATGTAGCCCATGTTCTTGACATGAGGTGAATAGACGAAAACACGCTCGGTGCCTAAACCAGCGGCTCTCCAATTGAGGGGCACAATTGAAAAATCCGGCCAAATTATGGCAAGCGTTCCAATTGTTTTTGTTCTCTTAGTTTTAAAACTTTATACTTCATATGCTATGTGGTCAAACTCTTCCAGTTAAAGTTTCTGTAATCGTTGCATAGATTAAATTATTCATTTTTAATTTGTAATGGTTGAAAAATACTACGTATACTACTACAGTATAAATACTAGTGGTAATCGTACGTGCATGATTTAAAAGCAGCTCACAAATGGTAAAACTTGCGCAAATTAAATTGTGTCGAGTTAGAGATAACATGGTCACCAAGTAAATACATGTTTGCATATGTTGAGTTGTCTTCCATTCAAAAAAAATCTTTCCAAACATATCAGAATATGATTTCTTTAAAAGCATGCAGCTCATAAATGGTAAAGCTTGCGCAAATTTGTGTTTAAGTTTTTTTTTTTTTTTTAGGAGAGCAAGAGGGTAATTTCACCTACAACTTACCTAGGCAAGTTGGAGATAACAAGATCACCAAGTAAATGTCTGTTTGCATAGAGAAAGTCTTCAATACACACCTCTTTAAGGTGTGTACAATATGTACCTATTGGGTGATTCATATTGTGGTAGGTTCATATTGTACCACCTCATAAAAAATTACTTGTAGGACCGGTTATTCATAACATTTTATTTCGTATCGTAACTTTTATATTAAAAATTCATAACTTTTCATCAATATGATTCGTAACTTTTTAGCAATAGATTCATAACATTTTAGGAATCATAACATTTTAGTATGTTTCAATGAAGGTGCATATGATACACATCCAAATAAGAGGTGTGTATTGTAGCACTTTCCGTTTGCATATGTTGAGTTGTCTCCCATTCAAAAAATCTTTCCAAACATATCAGAGATTCTCAGAATATGATTTCCTAACTATTTGCTGAAACCAGAATATGATTTCCAATTTTCAGAATAAGCGTAAGCTTTTTAACCAATTGCAATAGCAAGTCCCTTTTGCAGATTTATTGCTTGCAAAATTAGAGTACTTCTTTTATAACTTGATGATGTCCCAGTTAGCTTGCACGCACCCGTCTAATTTTGGGACCCTTAAGTTTACGATTGCGTAAACCCTTTAGTGGCCCCAATATTTGAAATGTTTTGGCCTATGTGGGATTCGAAGAGTCCAACATGCGACCTCATAGAGTACTAAGGCCCCGTCCATTTGCAAGGAAAAGATGAAAAATAAAATTAACTTTCTTGTAACTTTATGTGTGTTATTATGAAAGTTGTAGGGTCCAAAATTTCAACTCTTTCATTGGGAAAAACTTTCCCGCAAAAGGAAAGAATTCTTATTTTCCAGCAAGATTTTTTGTCAAGAGAACAAACAAAAAGAAATAAATATCATTTTTCTTTATTTCACCTCACTCCACTTTCCTTGGAAATTAATTTCTCATATAACATTCACAACAACTAAACGAAGGGCCTTATTGCTTTCTCATACCATGGGTAAATGAAGGTGAATATTTTTTTTTACTAGTGGAGTTCCAAAATATCTTTAATAGACATTTTTTTTTTTTGGATTCATAACCTGCTGTACGCAATCCAAAATCTCTCTATTTTTAGTGCTGTATTATTTATTTTGACAGCTCAAACTCTTTTGATAATGACAATCAAGTGGTCCAATTTCATGATTTATCTGAATAAATCATGATCTCCTTTTACATTATGAAATTCTTTGTTGGCCTAATTCTATACACGTTTACCAATTTGTATAGGTGAACGTTTTAAGCATTCTTTGACAAAAATACTGTTACTAGTACATCAGTCATCAACAAAGGGAAAATGGAAAATATAAAGGGTATGAAAATCTCTATAGAATCATGTAACTTTAAACTCTTACAAAACACTTACACTCGCATGAAGAGGGAGAGGATTCCACACTCATTTTACCAGTATCGTGTGTGGAACCTCTACCCATGTGAGTGTTTATGTATTAAGCCTAATTCCTCTGCAGTCCATTGTAGGATTGAACCACGTCGTTGAGCTTTTTTTTTGGGCTCTTTCTTAACCCACACGGATGATTTAAATGATTATTATCAAACTTCATTGAGAAGATTAATCTTGTTAAAAAACTATATTGCTTGGACATCAATAAATGATTTTTTTTTTTTAAATTTTCAAAGAGGGAACATCAGTACATGATTGCAATGCAGTTATCCAAAGATAAAAGACTTTTAAAAACAAGTGCCGGTTCACTATTTTTCAAGATAATGTGTTCTGAGATTATATTAATTGTACCCTTGTAGGGCCCTTAATTGTATTTAATCAACGTAATTTTAGACAAGATTAGTGTTATCGTGTGTGCCAAAAGTTACTGGAATCGAATATTGCTAGCCACATGATTCAAACATGTTTGTCTTCAGAGTTTATTCTAAATTTCATAAATATTAATTTTCTTTCTAGTAAAAGCATTTTTTATTTTTTCAGATGTTCATATATATGAACAACTTTTTTTGCATGAATGACAAACTCAACAAATCAAATAAAATGAAAGATTTCGATCACAATAATAGGCCAACAATAATACCCATTCAGACAGCAGACCATCATGACGGGCTCTTGGGACACAACAGGCACAAACCCTATTTATAAATTCATAAATATGATTAAAAAAGATACTCTCTCCATCTTAAAATATTTGTTTGGTTCGTAAAATGAGGTCTAAAAAATATTATGGCTTTTCAAGAAAAAATTTAAACTTTTTTCTTAAAAAAATACTATCATTCTGCGGACTGGACAAATATTTTGGGACGAAGAGAGCAATTGATTTTGACACCTCATTTTTTGGTAATCACACTGTAATATTTGTATTTTAGTGTTCAAAATACACATAAGTAAGTATGAACACTAAGACAAATACTCCCTCCGTCCCAATTTGTTGGTCCTCTTTGGGAGTGTGTGTCATTTTTCAATTGATTATATAGAAAATTAGAGGTCGGGTCCCGGTTTTTAGGCTCGGTTTGATCCCAACCCTGAATATTATTCCCAAACCTGCACAGGTTTGGATATGTTATCTCATGACTTTTTTGCCCTTTTTATTCTGCATTGTGAACTCCATCTCGCCATTCCTCCTCTCTCTCTCAGAAGAAGACGATAAATCTCTCTCTCTCTCTCTCTCTCTCTCTCTCTCTCTCTCTCTCACACACACACACACACACACACATTCCCGGCGTTACCAAAATTGCGACCACGCTGCCAAACCAAACACCAGCACTTGTTTGATGGAATTGGTCTCGCTGGCGATCACCTCCATCATTCCGGCGAGAATCCCACACTTCTCCGGTCTATACAATTATCTCGATTCTCCTAATCTCAAGACTGAACTCGCAACAGGATTCACACGCACACACCGCCATCCTCCTCCCCCGCCGCCGTAGCGATTGAATACAATGATCCTCAATGGAAGTCCAAGCTCTGAATAGGATGACTGAGATTCAAAGGATCCAAATAAAGAGAAGCAAGACCAAACATCCACACCTCGATTCGGTTCCAGATTCAGATTCTTTTTAAATCCATCTACACCTCGATTACACTCTCAGTCTGCTCCGAGCCCCACCCTTCGTTGCCGAACCATGTTACAAATCGGCGGTGTCGAGTTTGAAAAGAAAGCCATGGAAATATGGAATCTCTCCTCCAGCTTTTGGAAAACGAGGAGAAAGCCGCGGCCGTGGTTTCCAAGGAAGGCAACATCTCTTACTTGATTCATTTGCTAGATCTGAACGCTCATTCCTCGATTCGTGAACAAGCGGTCACCGCTGTGTTGATGCATTTGTTGAGGAGTAGTAGGAAACATTTAATTTCTGAACGTTTTTTTTTGTCGCCCCTGAAATTTGCATTTTGTTGAACTTGCATAATTTTTTTTTTATCCGCGTCGAACTTGCATTTGTTGTAATAATTAATTTCAGTTTGGCTATGTGAACTAGTTTGAGTTCACATAGCCAGTTCACTTAGTCCAATTCACATAACGCAGGTCACATAGCTAATTCTCATATACAGTTCTCATATGAAAATACACACTTCTCATAGAAAAATACACACATGAACATGACTTCTACCTTTTTTGTTTTTGTTTAACTTTTGTTCGTGTGTATTTTCTATGAGAATTGTGTATTTTTCTATGAGATTTATGTATTGTTTATGAGAACTGTCGATGAGAATTATGTATTTTCTATGAGAACTCTGTATTCTTTTATGAGAACTGTGTACTTTTTTAAGAGAACTGTATATTGTCCATGAGAACTGTCTATTAAAACCGTGTATTTTCTATGAGAACTATATATTTTTTATGAGAACTGTGTATTTTAGTATGTAGTAAGACTATATGAACTGTGTATTTTTCAGTTCACATAGTCCAGTTCTCATAACCAATTCACATAGCTCAGTTCACGTAGCCAGTTCTCTATGAGAATTGAGCAGTTCTCATAGAACTGATTATGAGACTTAGCAGTTAAAAATTCAATTCTAAATCAATTTATTTTCTATGTGAACTAGAGTACTTTTTTTTACTTTAATTATTTTTTTAAGACATGGCGGTGAGAACATTTATAACTATATTTGATTTTGATTATCTTTTTGTTTTTATTCATTTTTTGTTCCTGTGTGTATTTTCTGTGAGAACTGTGTGTTGTTCATAAGAATTGTCTATGAGAACTGTTTATTGTCCATGAGAACTGTCTATTAGAACTGTGTATTTTCTATGAGAATTGTATATTTTTTATGAGAACTGTGTATTTTAGTATGTGGTAAGACTATGTGAATTGTATATTTTTCAGTTCACATAGTCTAGTTCTCATAACCAATTTAAAAAGCTTGTTCTCTATGAGAACAGTCACTTCTCATAGTCAATTCTCATAGAAGCTATGAAAACTGACAGTTCTCATAGAACTGCCTATGAGAATTGGCAGTTTATATAATCAGTTCTCATAACTCAGTTCACATAGCCAATTATTATAAAACTGATTATGAGAATTGACAGTTCATATAGTCAGTTCTCATAGAACTGACTACGAGACTTGACAGTTCTCATAGCCAGTTCATATAGCCAAGGGTATATTTGTCCGAAATAATATGATTCAGGAATTGATTCTAAAAATATAACTCTCATAGCCTTAGTTCTCATAGCCATAATTCAGGGGTATTTTTGTCCAAAATAATATGTTAACTCGGGCTATGTGAACTGACAGGGATATTTTTGTCTGAAATATTATGTTAACTGGCTATGACAATTGACAGTTCTCATTACCAGTTCACATAGCTAATGGTATTTTTGTTTGAAATAATATGGGTCAGGAGTTGTTTCGAAAAGTATAAATTTTACTACAAAAAATGGATATGTACACAAAAAGTTAAGAAGAATGGGCAAAATAGTAAAAATGCATGAAAAGTCAAGAAAAATGACTGAAATAAAGAAGGAAAATATTTACCAGGACTAAATTAAGTCCAAACCTATTTTTTGGGGCCGGCCTAAAAATTCAATTTATAATCTTTTAGGTGATTTTAATTTTTTTTGTATAAAATAGCTCATTAAGATATATCGATCCATATTTAATATAAAAAAAGATTACAAATTAAGAGACATAGTAAATTTTTTTAGACTTCCAAAAAAAGGAAAGAGACAAGAATTTGGGACGGAGGAAGTAATAAAGTGTAATTATCATTTTAAAAAAGGAAATTCGTAAAGGGTATGCAGGTAATTAGGTAGCAAGTAGGCTCTGGCTGTGGTGCGCCCAAGCAGTTTGGGAGCACCATACCCCCAAATTGTACTAATGTGAGTTTCACCGTTGGATTTAAGTTCGAAAATCTACACAACTAAATTCTAAAGGGTAGTAACAGGTTATAGCCGATCTTGGCTCACTGTGAACAAATTATTCAGTGCTCCTATCGTCTTCCTCCTCCAAATCACATCCTATCACAAAATCCCAAACAGTTTCTCCAAAAAAAAAAAAGAAACCCAACTGATGGTGTGTCAGGATCAGTCTAGATTTCACACAAATAATCTGAGCCGTTCATTAATTTTGTACTAAGCTCTCCAATTATTCTAGAAAAAAATTGGTCAGTCTATAAATTTTCCATTTTACTTAAAATATTGATCTTGATGAGCCATAAACTTAACATTTTGTAAATTTTTTGACCAATACTTGATTTTTTTTTCCTTTACAAGAGATATTACAAAAATCAAATTAGAGAACATTTCTTCCAAATAAATTAAAGCATGCATTTTTGTTTTAACAAATTTTGTCAAAATTTGATTTTAGATACAAAAGCAAAAAATATGATAATTTCGGCTGTAAAATTACCTATTACCATTAATGTCATATTCTTGTCTAGTTTGAGAGATTCGAAAATTATATGAGAAGTTTGATATAGTGAATGTAGACAAATAACTTAGGACGGATGGAGTAATTGAAATTGGACTATTCAATTTAGAGGATCATTAGCACCACTTTAGCTAATTACTGTATGTCATATTGGTCAATTCACATGGTTCAAGCAATTGGTTATTTTCGTCATCATAAATCTGATCTACACAAATACGTTCACAATTAGTGGTAAAAATGACATAGATAATGCTAAAAATTCAAGCAGTATGGCAAGGAAAACGACGGGGAGTATCTACCATTTTCATAACCATACTTACCAAAAATATAGGGTTTTCTCACTAAATTCTGGATATGCTTACCACAAATACAGAAAATTTATTGTCCAGATACTTCCTAAATACGATTTTCATCCGTAAATAAAATATCATAAAAAGTGGTATGTATAGTCATAAGCAATGGTAAATATAACCATAAAAAACATAAAAACCTGGGAAGCTTCATTAGATTATTGTGAAACACTTATTCACGATTCTTCAACTTATGATCTTTTGGTAAGTTGGTACGAAAGATCATAAGTAAATTCACAACTAAATTCAGTTTGTTCTTGAAAAAAACTTACTTGGTGATCTTATTCAACTTGTTATAGAGTTATTTTTTTAAATCTTCGTTTTTTTTGGACAAGAGAAGAAATGAATGGGAGCTAGAGGAGTTATAGTGGATAAGTTTGCAGGATTTAAGGTAGGTATGGAGAAACATAGTACCATTAATGTCATAATTGGTGGTAGGTAAACAAGGTAATTGGCAAAACATGATCAGTTTGCGTGGTAAGATTGGTTTAAACATATAGTTGTTTTGCCCTTATTTTATAATAAGTATTGTCAACCACGTGGTAAGTGTTATCAGCAAATATTAGTCCATCGTAAAAATTCTGCTTTTGTGGCATCTCTAGTATTATATTTTGGTAAGTGAGTCTTATTCTATAGTAAGTATGGCATTGATACTTGAAGGACGAAAATGAAACTCGGATAAAACTAGGAGTACCCTTTCTATAAATTTTCCTTTAAAAAAGGATCAAATAAATGAGATATTTTAATTCACTGGTTTATTAGTGGTTACTCTTACATTGGCCAAGTGATCAATGTTAACCACAAAATTTGTTACTCATTCATTTGCCAAGTGATCAATGTTAACCATCAAATAGCCATTTTTGAAATTTGCTAATTGTGTAATTTGAAGGATTGAAATAGATAAGTCCGTGGTTAAACAATTAAACAAATTAGTCAGTCTACTTTAGCTAATTATATTTATCTTCACTAATCACTATCAATTAACATTATTGTTAACTACCACATCTGCCAAATATGGTCTTAATTGATTCAAATCGTTTGATCAATTGGCTGAACACTATAAATTATACTCTCTCCGTCTCTTTTTAAATGTCCTGCTTCGTAACTCCAACTTATTAAAAAGATATCATCATTATATCTTTCACATCAACTTTTTTCTTCAATTTTCCTACTTACCCATCATCATTACACTTTTACTCACTAACTTTTCAAAATGGAATCTACTCTTAGGGATAAAATAGACAATACACCAACTTTTACCCACTAACTTTACAAAATGAACACTTATTAAGGGACAGCCCAAAATGGAATACTGGACTCTAAAAAAGGGACAGAGAGAGTATTAATGAAATTGAATAGCGTAATTTCATTAAATCCTACCATAAATTCAATTAAGAATCTACAAAATTATTCAATAGCTATTAAGCAAATATATATTTATTGTTCAATTTTATTGTAACAATCAACTTATAGCGTTATTTTATAATATATTATATATTAACTAAATTTGTTAGCTATCAAAATATTAAATGAATATCTTGTTTTTTTCATAATATTTAAAAGTAAGTTACTTAAATATATCTATAATAAATGGTTATTTAAAAATAAAATAATTAAATACATTTATTTATAATGTTATTTGAAAATTATGAAAAATATTTGTCAAATTTTTTGTTTTTAGATAATTTTTCTAATTATATCTTCATAACAAATTAAAATTCTAAACTAAATTTATAATCGAACACTATTTTTAAAGTTTTTCACTACCAAATTCTTAACAATAAGGCAAAAAATATGGTGTATTTAGTTTAAAGTGGTATGAATATATAAATCCCCCAAATCTCCAAAATTTTCCGCCAAAAAATTGGGTACCTTTTTTTTTAATTAATGGTAACTTGTTACCTGACCAACCGGTTGTAGTAAGTGTTGCCTGTTTGTGTGTTAAGTTTTGCCTTATACGATGATAAATGTTTCCTTAGTCAATGGTAAGTGTTATTTATTTCTGTAGTAAGTAATCCTTCGTTTTTTTTATCAAAAGTTTACAAACTATCTCGTTTCTAATAAAATCACCTTACTTTTGATTTTTAATTTTGATCTAAAAATTATAATTTATCTATTTTCAATCCAATAATTCGTATTCCTCAAGAGTATAATATTCTCATACCACTTAGAGCGGTGTAGAAGTTTTTGTAGCAAGTTCGGTTCTCAAAGCAACGGGGATGTCTTTGACAGGCATTCATTACGGTGGCAGTGGGAACTGGGAAGTCCGTCCACTTTTCCTCCAAAAGTCACCATTTGAATAGGAACTCGTACTCGTAGACCCCATTCTCTCTCTCTCTCTCTCTCTCTCCATTCCTCCCGCAGCTCTATCTCAGAAGGATAAACAAGTTTTCCAGGACGCGAGACAGAAACGAGAAAATGGACTCTACGTCCATACCCACCACGGGATTTTACACAAAACTCAGCTACTTGGCCGTTTTGATTTTGGTTCTGCTTTCTTGCTCCACTTTCACCTGTACGGGTCAGTGCCTAATGTTTATTTTTCTATTTTGTATATATTTGTTCCCAGAAAACAGACTGTTCACCTCTGTTACCTGTTGTGGGTTTTGGTGGAATAATGTTAAGAGTCTCTCACTTTTTTTGGAACCTTTTCACATTCTAGAGGTTTGTCAATCGAAACTTGGGGAAATGAAGTGTTTTTTTTTCTTTTTTTCTTTCTTCTCTATATATCGTTTAAAATCATCACATTGCAGTTTTGTTAGATGTTTGACAGTGGCTCAGTGATTATGGTTGTCAATGCGGAGTGGCAAACAAAAAAATGCATTCAATCTCTCTCTCTCTCTCTCTCTCAATGTGTGAACAAATTGTATACAGAAATTAGGAAGTTAGATATTTTCTAAGTTAGTTGTTGATTACTCTGTTTCAATGGAAAGGTGATCTATTTTATGCATGGCTTACAATGTTCTGCAGTCAGTGGCTGACGTAGGATTTGTGCGTGGTGGGGCCCAAGCCACGTGTATTTCAAATGTTGTAAGAAAAATTGTATCCCATATGTGTGTGTATTGCTACTTGGTTAGTCTAAGTTTGTGTGTATATACGTAGCCATCATTTTTTAAAAAAATTAACCTGAAAACTAATACAGTTATAGAAAATATTTGGAGTTATGCCGGGCCTTGGGCACCGCCTGCACCCCATTCTGTCCGCCCCTGTCTGCAGTATAGAGGAGATTTAACAAAAATTTTGTTGAGTACTATTGGGAATTATATGTTTCTGACAATAGAAGAGACGATTTGTTAATTGCTGTGTACATCAGGTGTTCTGTCACTTATGCTTTAGGGATTTTTTTTATCGAAACATAATACTAATTTGCATGGAGAATAGAAGGGTTTTTTGCCCAAGAGTAAAAACCATAGATTTATTATTATTATTATTATTATAGTATCATTGCCTATTGATTATCTCCAAATGGGTGGATTCAATAGTTGCCGCCGTCTATTGTTTGTTGAAGAAAAAAATAAGTAATTGCTTTTGTCACTCCCAAGTTTCATTCTTGGGTCCGTCCGTGGTTGTGATGATTTTAGATGAAGTGCTTGACCTCCTTGTGTCTAAGCTTATGCCTCATAATTAGGAGTTATTTGTGGACGGATGAACCTATGTAGCTGGTGATTAATCAGGATGAACCCTCCCAGAGACCCTGGTTATATGGATAAAAGCATTATTGTTAGCACAATAATGCTTAGGACAAACTTGTACCATAAGAAAAGTTATTTGGCTAGTTAGGTGCTAACTGTTGTGATATATTTGGGTAAGGGCGTAACATATGACAATTCTTAGTTATGAGGTTTCCTTGTGCATATTGGGATCTTTTGTTACGGTGTTTGTGACAAGGAAAGTTGCATAGCTTTGCGGGACTCTTTGTTATGATATATTGTGGTGTTACTTACAACTTATGAAAGGGCATGTGGTATTTATCTTTCTTGGGGTGTTTATAGACTTATAGTAGCCATTCCCCAATCTTCATGAATGCAAAATTGTGGAAGATTGACTATCTTGTTGATTTATTCTAATCTTGTTTTCGAGAAAGGGATGAGGGAGAGATCAGATTCTAGGATTGTCTAGAATTCTATTCTATGAACTTTATGCTTCTTCAGTCATACGAGAAATTTCCTTTTTTGATGTTCTTGCAGAAGCTTACGATCCACTTGATCCAAATGGCAACATTACCATCAAATGGGATGTAATGACGTGGAACCCAGATGGCTACGTTGTGAGTATGCCAAATCCCGTGTTCATTTGTTTAAACAGAGTAATATCTTACATTTTCAAAAAAAAAAAAAAAAAACATTTTCAAAAAAAAAAAAAACAGAGTAATATCTTGGTAAACCACTCCCAAAAGCATTGCAGTCTGTTCAATTGAAAGGATCGTTTAAGACGCATCCCTTAATCACTATTTAGGTTGTCTTTGCTATGCTGATGATGAGTGTGATAAATTGCTACTCTTATGTCCAACTGCAGACTGCTTTACATGTTTACTACGGAGTAATTTCATTTGATTAAAGCTGGTGATACCTTAGTAAACCCACGTTCCATTCTCCATCCATCCATCCATTTTTTCTTGCTTTGATATCATCTATAACATTAATGGCTACCGTGGGGTGGTGGTTTTGGATAGCTGAATGGGTAGATCCAAACGTCCTTCGCCTCCTACCAAGCAAGCCTACAAGAGGAACAACCGCTAGTGCCACCCAGCTGAAGCCAGCGGGAGGGCACTCCAATGCCTAAGTTAGTATTTGGAGGAGAAGAGGAAAGAGTATGACACATCTGAGATCTAAAAAATGGCTTACCCCCCTTTGGGGTTTATCCTTGGGGCTTTTATAGATGGTTGGTACTTGGTACTTGCTCTCAAAGTATCTTGTGCCTGGCATGAGTAACTAACGTTACACGTAACTGTTATGTTTAGCGGTGTCACTGATGACGCTAGGCAGACGCATGGCCAAACCCGCGTGTGCGATGCAGCGCTGCGATAATACCCCAACTGATTTCCAGGTCATCCCACAGGTCAGGCATCCTTTGGCCCAGCCCGACTCCAATAGGTCCAATTCCTGGGCCTATGTGTTCGGCTTTTGCTGAATGGGTGGGCTGTCAGCCCCCAGAGTTCGGCCCAACGCGCCTTGGATAGTCTGGGCTGCCCATTCTAGCAGGCCCATGGGTAGTCGGATCTGGCCCACTACAGCTATGTTACCCCCTTATACTTTATATTCTGTAAATGGTATTTTTTTACTAAAAAATCCCCTTGAATGAAAAATCCAGCCAGGCCCAGTAAACCGAATGGAGCTTTTGTATGGTGAACAAGATGCTAAATCATGTTTTGCGCATGAAATCTACTGAATCCATTGATTAATCGAATTTAGCTACATGATGTGTTGATCTGCGTCAATCCTATAGTGGACTAGGATCACTCCATTTGTAATGCCCTGCATAGTAAGCTGTTTAATTATGATGATTAACAAAAAAGAATTGTAATCTATTGTTGTTTGGGCAGTAATCTCAAGTCTCAATGAAAGTTATCGATATCATTTGTTTTTGCTTTTTTAACTAATACGTTTCTGGTACCTTATTCCAATTGGCAGGCTGTTGTCACAATCTATAACTTCCAGCAATATCGCCACATTCAGGCGCCAGGATGGACCCTTGGCTGGACCTGGGCTAAAAAGGAAGTTATCTGGAGCATGCAAGGTGCTCAAACCACGGAACAAGGCGACTGTTCAAGATTCAAAGCAAACGTCCCCCATTGCTGCAAGAAGGATCCAGCTGTTGTGGATTTATTGCCGGGCACGCCATACAATCAACAGTTCTCAAACTGCTGCAGAGGGGGAGTCATAAGTTCGTGGGTCCAGGACCCAGCCAATGCAGCGAGCTCATTCCAGCTTACTGTTGGGGCAGCTGGAACAAGTAACATAACCGTCAGAATGCCAAAGAACTACACTTTAAAAGTACCAGGTCCTGGATATACCTGTGGACCCGCAAAGATGGTGAGGCCGAGTAAATTTATGACGGCAGATAAAAGGAGAGTCACTCAAGCTTTGAGTAAGTTAGATACTAACTGCTTATAGGGATAACTAGATAAAGAGAACTTTTTTGCAGCCTGCCTCACATAACTTTAGTCCTTACAACCAAGTGTACTCCCTAATGGGCCTGCTTCTAAGACCATTATATGTATTTGTTAGAATAGTTAGTCTTTGTTCCACATCGGATAGTTGGAGTTATGTAATAAGTCACTAAGTAATATAAATAAAAGCTCTCTCTTGTGTTAGGGTAAATTAACACCCTAAACACTTTTCTCTTTCTCAATCATCATGGTATCAGAGCGTAACCCACCATAGAGCCTAACCCTAACCCTAACATCATCACCCACCACTCTAGCAGTCGTGAACAGCAACCACGCAGCTTTGAACAGTGTTTTCTGCAAACCCTAGATCCAAATCCCTCATCTTGACGCCTCAAAACCCAAACCGATTCACCGGTGACCCTCGCCGGACGTCGCCCAGTCAGCATTGTTTTCTGCAAACCCTAGATCCAAATCCCTCATCTTTACGCCTCAAAACCCAAACCCATTCACCGGCGACCCTCGCCGGACGTCGCCCAGTCAACGGCGACCATTGCCGGCTATCGCCAGTCATCGGCAACTCTCCGGCGACCCTCGTCTGTACCAAACTTGTAGTCCTATGACTCTGGAAACCTTTGAAATTCCTCAAAATTATTAAACCTTCGAAATCCCTCGTCTGTTCCAGCGCTTGAAATCCCTCATCTGTTCCAGCGCTTGAAATCCCTCGTTTGTTCTAGCGCTTGAAATCCCCCGTCTGCTAATATTTTTTTTGTGATTTCCAATCGTGTTTATGGCTCTCTGGCTCGTAGATGTTCAAATCTGTTCAAGTCGTGTTATTGGCTTCTTTGCACTCTCCTGTGATAGTTCTTGTATCCTGGTAATTGTTTCCCATGCTATTGGTTGTTGTGATGTCTGCTTTGTTAATCACATGTGGTCCTTGCGGCTGTTGATGGAGTTATTGTTGGGTCTATCGTTCTCTATGGTGTTGGTGATCAGTTGGTGATTGGTAGGTGTTGTTATTAATACTCCACTATTGTTGATTTCTTTGTTTCTTGGTGGTTGTTAATTCGGTGTAATGACTGAAACTGATAAGCTTGTGTCTACTTCTAGCTCCACTATTGTTAGTAGTTCTGCTTGTTCTTCTTGGTTTCGGGAGAGGCTGTCTATTACCTCTACACTTTTGAATGGCAAAAATTATGCTGTTTGGGCCAAAGCAATTGAGGTCTATTATTTGGGTGAGACACTGTATCATTTTTTGATTGATGACCCCCCCGCAGTGACTGCTGCCACATATGGGGCATGGGTGTCTGAGGATGCCCGGATTTGATCTGAGCTATGGAATAGTATGGAAGACTTCTAGCACATTGGTCTTCTTACCTACAGCCAAGCAAGTATGGACACAGGCTCAGGAGATGTATTCTGGTGTTAACAATCTCCGTCGCACATATGATCTTCATCAGTCCTTCTTTTCCATCGGACAAGGTGATTTATCCTTGGAGTCTTATTATTCCAAGTTTCGCGGTACCTGTGAAGAGCTTAATATCTGAGCCTATTTCTGTTGATGTTCAGGTTATGAAGCGCCAACGTGAGCATATGCGTGTGACTCGGTTTATATCTGGAGTGTCATCGACTACTTATGGTCCTGTCTGTAATTAGCTTTTGGGGTCTCGAGATTTACCTTCTCTTAGCGAGGTTTTTAGTCAACTTCGTTAGTCTTATGTATCTGTGCCTGTGCCATCTCCTGATCATTCAGCATTAGCTTCCGCTGTATTTGGTGGTTCTGGCTCTTCCTTTAGCCGTGGCCGTGGCCGTGGTCGTGGCCGTGATTCTGGGTTTAGTGGTTGTGGTCGTGATTCTGGGTTCAGTGGGGATAGTGGCCGTGGTGTTGGTCGTGGTTTCGGTGGTCGTGACTCTGGTTTTGGTACTTGTGGGGGTCGCATATTCGGGGGAGGTAGCCGTGGCCGCGACCGTGATTCTAGGTTTTGTACTCATTGTCGGGGAACCAATCATACGGTGGAGTTCTGTTATGAGCTTCACGGTTTCCCCCAGGTTCATCAGGTTGCTATCTCTCATGATGCTGGCCAACTTACTCATTCTTCTGCCGACAATGTGGTGACTATCTCTGCGGAGGAGTACCAGCGCCTTATGTCATTTCAGTCTCCAGCTGCGGGTTCTTCCTCCAATGCTATGCTTGCTCAGAAAGGTCCATCCGCTGCTTGTGTTGCATCTTCCTCCACTCCTACTCATTGGGTTATCGATTCTCGATTCTGGTGCCTCTGATCATATGACTGATACTTCTACTCTGTTTTCTCACCGTCAGTCTGTTGGTAAACCATCTCATGTTACCTTAGCAGATGGTTCTACCACATAACTTACTGGTTTGGGTTTTGTTCCGGTCACTTCATCTCTTACTTTGGACTCTGTGTTACATGTTCCTAGTTTTTCTTTTAATCTTATGTCTGTTAGTAAACTTACAAAGTCCTTAAACTGCTCTGTCACATTTTTTCCTCATGGTTGCGTGTTTCAGGTTCTGAAGATGGGGAGGAAGATTGGTGGGAGTACTGAACATAGAGGCCTATATTACTTTGCCAATGACATCTATCCTGCGTTTGCTGCCCTTCGGTCATCAGTATCATCATATCAACAACACTGTCGTCTGGGTCATCCTTCTCTTTCCAATTTGAGGCGTCTACTTCCATCATGTAGCAATATTAAAGAGTTGCAATGTGAGGTCTGTGAGTTTAGTAAACACCGTCGAGTGTCTTTATCCTAGGATTGAGCATCGTGTGTCGCGTCCTTTTTAGTTAGTACATTCGGATTTTTGGGGCCCTATTCATGTTCCCACTATCACTGGTTTTCAGTATTATATTATTTTTGTAGACGATTTTTCTTGTATTGCATTTCTTTATCTTATGAAAACGAGATCAAAATTGTCTTCTGTTTTTAAGTCATTTTATACCGAAATAAAGACTCAGTTTGATACTTGCATCCGTATACTTCGTTCAGATAATGCACGAGAATATTTTCATAATGCTCTTTCTCTTTTTTTGATGATCATGGGATACTTCACCAGTCTTCTTGCGCTCGGACTCCACAACAAAATGGGGTCGATGTAAGATCAGATACATATCTGAGATTATGGGTGCCATGTTAATACAGATGCAAGTCCCTAAATCTTATTGGAGTGATACTGTCCTTACGGCCTGTTATTTGATTAACCGTATGCCCTCCACTGTTCTTGGTGGTCAGATACCCCACAAAGTTTTATTTCCTGGTTGTCCTCGCCACTCATTATCCCCTCGAGTATTCGGGTGCACATGTTATGTTCATGCGCTTGATTCTGATCGGGACAAACTTGACCCCCGGTCGATCCGGTGTGTCTTTCTTGGTTATTCGCGCACTTAAAAAGGGTATAAGTGTTACTCATCTTCTCTTCGTCGTCAATTTGTGTGTGCTGATGTCACCTTTAATGAGTTATTGCCCTTCTTCTCGGGTACGCCTGAGTCTGAGTATGTACTTTCTGAGTCTGAGTATGTTATTCCTGTCGATATTCCTCCTATTCCTGTGCCACCTATGCAGGTATATGTTCGTCGGCGGCATGTGTTAACAGCCTCACCGGTGCCTACCACTGCGCCTCTTTCGTCCCAAGATCCGGTTCCTTCACCACCACCACCACCACCACCACCTCCTATCGCTTTTCGCAAAGGTATTCGGTCTTGCACTTTTCATCCTATTGCTCAGTTTGTTTCCTATGATCATCTGTCTCCATCTCTTCGTGCTTTTACTACTTTTGTTTCGTTCATTTCTGTTCCTCACATTGTTCCGGAGGCCTTATCTGTTTCTGAGTGGCGGACAACAATGGAGGCTGAGATGTTTGCTCTTCATGACAATGGCACTTGGGATCTGGTTCCTCTTCCGCTAGGAAAGTCTCCCATTGGATGTCGATGGGTCTTTACCGTCAAGTATAATCCGGATGGCACCGTCGAACGGTACAAGGCCCGTCTTGTGGCCAAAGGCTACACCCAGACGTATGGCATTGATTATGCAGAGACTTTTTCTCCGGTGGCCAAAATTTCCTCTGTTCGGGTTCTAATTTCTATGGCCGCTAATCTTGGTTGGCCCTTATTTCAGTTGGATGTCAAGAATGCGTTTCTCCATGGTGATCTGCTCGAGGAGGTATATATGGAGCAACCTCATGGATTCGTTGCTCAGGGAAAGCGTTCTCAGGTGTCGCCTTCGCAAAGCTCTTTATGGTCTTAAGCAGTCACCTCGAACTTGGTTTGGCAGGTTTAGTGATGCTGTGTTGCAGTTTGGTATGCGTCGCTTTCATTCTGATCATTCTATCTTTTCCATTCAGTCTGATCAAGGAAAAGTAGTGTTGATTGTGTATGTGGATGATATCATTATTACTGGGGATGATCAGAAAGGTATTGATGAGCTAAAACACTTTCTACAACGTCAGTTTCACACCAAAGATTTGGGTAAGCTACAATATTTCTTGGGTATTGAGGTAGCACCATCCAAGGAGGGGATTAGTCTATCCCAAAGAAAGTATACGCTGGATATTCTAGAGGAGTCTGGTTTATTGGGAGCAAAACCTGTGGAGACTCCAATGGATCCAAACGTCAAACTGTGTGTCGATCAAGGGGAGATATTTCCTCATCTAGACCGTTATCGTCGCTTGGTAGGCAAATTGAATTATACACGGCATGATATCTCATTTGTTGTCAGTATGATAAGTCAGTTCATGTCAGTCCCTCGTCTTCCCCATTGGGAAGCTTGTCTTCGTGTTGTGAAGTATCTCAAGGCTAATCCTGGACGTGGTCTATTCTATCGTTCAAATGGTCATTTGCGTGTTGAGACCTTTACCGATGCTGATTGGGCAGGATCACCGTCTGATAGACGGTCAACAACTGGATACTGTACTTTTGTTGGTGGAAATCTAGTTACCTAGAAAAGCAAGAAACAAACTGTTGTTGCTCGGTCCAGTGCTGAAGCAGAATATCGTGCCATGGCTCATACTACATGCGAGATTGTATGGTTGAGAGCTTTGCTCGAGGAGTTGGGGTTTAGCGTACAGTTACCTATTCTTATGTATTGTGATGTATTGTGATAATTAGGCAGCAATACATATCGCTTCGAATCCAATATTTTATGAGAGAACCAAACATATCGAAGTAGATTGTCATATTGTTTGGGAGAAGATAGACAGTGGCATGTTGGCTATCCCTTTTGTGTCTACAGGAGCTCAATTGGCAGATATCTTCACCAAACCGTTATTTAAACTACGTTTAGAGTTATTATGTAACAAGCTGGGATTCTGTGATATTTTTTCTCCAGCTTGAGGGGGAGTGTTAGAATAGTTAGTCTTTGTCCCACATCGGATAGTTAAAGTTATGTAATAAGTCACTAAGTAATATAAATAAAAGCTTTCTCTTGTGTTAGGGTAAATTAACACCCTAAACACTTTTCTCTTTCTCAATCATCATTGAAGCTAGCGGTGAAAATTCAATTTAACAATAGATGTTAAAGAAGTTGAAATATTCACGATCCTTATATATTTCTTTGTCCTCGAATAAATAGTGTCTTTTCATGCATGAGTTCTATGTAGAGATCATTGTAAAGTTGGATTATAGTATATGCTTGTTAGGGGAATATCCTATTAAACATGTGGTGCATAGATCTCTTACCATTATCGCAGTGTCAAGTGTCTGGCATGGGTATCCTGTTCGTTTACAAGAGTCCATGCATCAGTTTCTCCGACTTCTTTCTGCACTTCTGTCAGTTACTTATCAGAGCTGTCATTTTCTGCATCAGTTTAATTTTGTTTTTCGTTCATTTTGTTTTTCTGTTTTCGCTTGGAAATAGAAACAATGAAAAGTACAAAAAAAGTACTAATAGTTTTTGTTTAGGTGCAAAAGGCAGTTTTCAAAAAGAATTTTGTACACTATTATCCGAAGCAGTTCCAACAGAAGTTTTCTGCATTGCCCTGAGGCAGAAAATGAAATATTACCAGACCGGAATCTCTCAGTGAATAGTTCCTTGGTCAAGTAACAAACTAGGACGGCAGTATTTTGAAATCGAAATGTTGCTACATCTGAAATTCTTTAAAAATGTTCTTGCTACGAGATTGTGACTTTTTAAGTGTTTCTCTCATGGCAGTGACATGGAACGTCGCTTGCACGTACTCCCAATTCTTGGCTCAGAAAACACCCTCTTGCTGCGTCTCACTCTCCTCCTTCTATAACAGCACCATTGTAAACTGCCCAACGTGCACATGTGGCTGTCAAAACAACATAACTCAACCAGGGTCCTGTGTACAGTAAGTTGCTGTGTATATCTTTTCTCCAACATTTTTCATTGACTTTTGTTTTTTTTGTTTTGTTTTGCTTTGTTTTGCTTTGTTTTTTTTTTTTTTTTTTTTGCGATTTGGTAATTGGTCTACTTTTTCCCCCCTTCTTATCTTTCTCATGTAGGCCGGGTTCCCCACATTTGGCTAATGCTCTGTCTACTCCAGGAAGAAATACTTACACTCCTCTGGTCCGGTGTACCAGCCATATGTGCCCAATTCGTGTCCACTGGCATGTGAAGCTCAACTACAAGGAGTACTGGCGGGTGAAGATTACAATCTCAAATTTTAATTACAGAATGAACTACTCACAGTGGAATCTCATTGTACAACACCCAAACTTTGAGAATGTCACCCAGATTTTCAGCTTCAATTACAAGTCATTGACTCCTTATGCAAATATAAGTGCGTAATATCTTACTGAAAATTGTAAGAAATCAGTAGGATCACAGTTATGCTAGGCACTCCTGTTCAATTCCTTTTTCTTTTTTTTTTTGTGGTTGGAAATTTAATGCAGATGACACGGGGATGCTATGGGGAATCAAGTTCTACAATGATTTGCTAATGACAGCGGGTCCATTTGGGAACGTTCAGTCAGAGATTCTATTCCGGAAGGACCAGTCAACTTTCACGTTTGACAAGGGATGGGCGTTACCTCGGAGGATCTATTTCAATGGCGATAACTGCGTGATGCCGCCTCCAGATGAATATCCATTTCTGCCAAATGCCAGTTCTGAGACGATTATCTCTCTGCTTCATCCAGTGTTGACTATTTTGGCTTCATTCCTATTATTGTTGGCTTATGTCTAGTGAGATACATTGGAAAACTAACCCTGTTCCTTAGATCGCTATAAGTATTGGTATGATTTCAACCGGATGAAAATTTTAAAACCTCACACAATAATTTCTTCGCTTTGTCCCTCTTGAAGTTTTCCCTGTAAGGAGAAATTATTTTGTGGTCTGGATGCATTTTAGAGTTGTCGTGTGGCTGAAATCATACCAAATCTTATGGTGATCAAATGAACATGGTTAGATCCATGTGCCGCATTTTTTTGAAGCAACAAACCGGGCTTGGATGAATGGTAGCATGTTGCTACTGAGGTCTGCTCTGCTGCTGATATATGTACTACAGTCAAGATTTACAAAGGATTTAGGTTTAGCTTCTGGAATCCATTAATCATGTGAACTTTGGAACGTTGTAAGCTTATACGTCCTTGGCATTGTCCTGTTCTAAAATATAAATCAGAGGTTAGATTTTATTCGCAAGATTGAATCTTTTTTCTTACTTTTTGCTTTTCTCCCCAACTTGGTTATTTTGGTTTCAAGAACAATTTGACCGACACAACAGGAAAAATGGGCAACATGGTATCAGAAACAGTTCATTTTATAAATGGACATCATAGCATGATGGTGTAATATAGACATCATTGCCAAATTTTGATTCGGTATTTGAAAGGCAACTTTGTGTTTAGTTTACTGATTCACAGGTCCTCCTGTCCTCTTTCTTCTCGTCTCGGTAACTAAATCTCAGAAGACCTTGCTTCTGCTGATAGGAATATGATCAGCAAATGGACAGGATAAGCAACAACGCGGAAGTCGCCAGGGTTAAAAATCCAGCAGGGTTTGCTCTGGCAGAGTTTGGTAGTACAGGATATGCATCAGGAGGCGGAAGCTTGCACTCATCGCCGTTGAAGTAAACCTTCCGAGGGAAGGCCCATCCTTGCTTGAGCGTAAACGTTTCTTTGTTCTTCTGAAGAAGTACTTCAGATTGGACGTTGCCTGCTGGCCCGGCTTCCATTAGCAGGTCATTGTAGAATTTCATTCCATAAAACATTCCAGTGTCATCTGCACATTAGCATCATGTTTTGGAGTTTTGTGGAAATGTCAGTATATTAAACGTCTTATGGCCTTTGTTGCATGGATTCAAGTACAGATGGTGGATTTGGTATTTAAGTGTCAGAATCATCTAGTTTTCATATCAAACATGTGGGGACACTGCAGTTATTGACATTATATTAGTGAAATTCTTCCATTTTCTAAGTTAAAATTGTTTTTAGGTGGTGTGATAGCTAAGTTCATGCGAAATGTAAGATAGATTGAATGCTTAAGATGTTCCTAGGTGCATGTCACATATGTTGTACCCTTTCTAAGCATCGGGCGTCTGATATAAATACTTCACTATAGAGGAGTCTATGGATTGTACTATAGTTTACTCTTATTGTGTAACTCACTTATTGATTGATATGGGATGACAGGCTTGTAATCAAAGCTGAAAACTTGAGTGACATTGTTGAGATTGGGATGTTGTGCCACGAGAGTCCATTGCGTGTAGTTCATTCTGTAATTGAAATTAGTGATTGCGATCTTGACTCGCCAGTAGTCCCTGTAGTTGAGCTTCACATGCCAATGCACTCTTACTGGACACATATGATGAGTGCACTGCAATAGTGGCGCGTTGTCCTTTCTTGGAGTGTTAATGCCTGCTTTCTTCAGCTGGTTCGAGTTGCTCCTGCACATCCATGAACCAAAGAACACAAATTATCCATCATTGTATCTTCTAATTTCGGAAAAGTTCACCGTCATGTCATTCTAGTGCGATTTTCTGTGTGAAATTTGTGTTCACACATCATTTTCTGAACTGGGAAAGAAACTTACATGATACAGTTGTTTTTGTTGTGGCAACCGCAGGAGCATGACGGGCAAGGTGTGATGGTATCATTGTAGAAGGATGAGAAAGAAACGCAACAGGTTGGATTCTTGGAAGCCATAAATTGTGAATAAGTGCATGTCACGTTCCAAGTCACTGCATTTCATTGATCAATCATTGTTAACTACCAACTTTTTGCATTTCACTGTTGCGAAATTGTTTTGCAGAAAGTGTCCAGGGTAGTGTAGCATTGCATTGTATTCATCCTGGTTGAGTGTGGGTCCCCCTAAGAAGCATGATGAACCCAGAACATGGCGATTGCAAAAACTGTAAATAGATCTTGTTGTATGTTTTTCCTTGTTATTCATATGTATGTGTGTGTGTGTGTGTATATCTTCTACAAACAACCAAAACAAATGAAACGATGTCCCTATGCTTGTTACACTTGAGACAAACGTTCCCCTGCTTAAAAGTTAATAAAATTAGTTCAAAATGGTAGCATGTCCCATACGTATCCTGCCAAATCCCTCGCGTTTCCAGAGATCACTTATGTGCGTTGGCGGCTCATAAGTGGACCCCATCCACAATGAATACGCAGTGCTACCAGCACAACATTTTGAATGTGATATCAACATTTGAGAGAAGTTACTATAGTGAACAATCACGAAAACAATCTTACTCAGGGCTTGAGTTTTCCGCCTACGGTCAGCAGTGAGGAACACCGTGGATGGCACGATCTTTGCAGGCCCGCAAGTGTACCCGGGTCCCGGACCTAGCAAAGTGAAATTCTTGGGCAGTTGCACGGTCTTGTTCGAAGTTCCAGCCACTCCAACACTCACCTGGAAGGCAGAGACGGCTGCTGCAGGGTCTTGCCCCCACGATGCCACTACGCCGCCTTTGCAGCAGTTTGAGAACTGCTGGTTGTAAGGCACCCCAGGGAGCAAGTCAACAATGGTGGGACTTCTCAAACAACAGTGAGGTACATTTCCTTTGAACTTTGAACAATCTCCTTGTTCTGTGGCTTGTGCTCCAACCATGGACCAAATCACTTCCTTTTTCGGCCATGACCATCCTAAGGTCCACCCAGGGCTAATTATGTGTCGAAACATTTGAAAATTGTTCATCGTCACTGAGGCCTTGATGAAATTCATTTGAGAATAATTAGAATGCTAGTTTGGAGTTTCCAGAATCAATTTTGCAGAATACAAATGAATTTTGAAAGCACAGATACACAATTCATTTTTGTATTGAATATCGAAAGCTACCTGGGTTAAATATCGCATCAACCAAACAAGTTTCGGAAAACAATTCTGAAAAACTGATCTGGAAACTACAGCAGGAACAATAAACAGATAAAGCACTAGACTTCGGGAAATTTTTTTTTTCTTCAAAATGTTTATGTTGTTTCAAGATTTGGAAAATTAACGGTAGCGCTGAGGTGATACTCACCACATAACCGTCTGGAGTCCAAGACATAACATCCCATTTAATCGTGATGTTTCCGAATGGATCCAATGGATCATATGCCTCTAGAATCACAAGGAAATAAGTAAAACACTGATGAATTTGAAAAGATTGATCCATTTAAAGCATTCCAAGCAATGAAATTGTTACCTCCATTAGAAAAGATCATGAACAGGACAACAAAGCATAACACAAACTTCACTCCTGCAAATGGGTGAGTTGGTAACTGTCGGCGATGGAACTTTGTTTCGAAGCAAGTTTCACATACTTGGTTGGCCGATGATCTAAATTCCATTGCCCGAAATTCTCTATAGGATTGCAGAGTTTCCTGTTGAGGCAATGACGAATAAATGAATTGGTGCATTAGATAAAGGTTAAAAGAGGTGTAACTGAAAGCGAATGCATGGAGATGGCACACCTGATTTTTGTTAGCTAGGTACTCTCTCTCTCTCTCTCTCTCTCTCTCTCTCTCTCATACAACATGGAGTAGTATAAACTTCCATTTCTAATGATGTTTTCCATACAGTAATTCCAGTAGTGGGGTTGAAGCAAGGCGGGAGAAATTGAGACGTTTGAACACAACAGCTCAAGGGTCATTCTCTTGGTGATGCACTCACATTACCTTGTACTGTAATATGTTGTGCACAGCACAGGTAACTTCTTACCCATATGGAAAGGTGAGCTTCTCCCCCTATTCTCTTCTTTTCCCCCCCCTTCTTTTTTGGGTTTGCCAATCCTCTGTTTTCAAGTGTGCTGGGAAAGCATATGTAATTTAAACACATATTTTTACATTATTTGAACATGAATGTGGCATCCTCGGACCTACTCGTAACTCTTGTCGCCCTAGCTAGCCCATGTTGTTGCAACTTGCAACAGGAAATGCTATTCAAGTAGAATAATTCTGATCACCCTCTTTAAAAGAGGGTGAACATTATCCTTCCTGTGTGATTGGTGGAAGTGGAAATTGTGTGGGTCCAAATTGATTCCGCGCATCCTTACACAATTTTCACCAATCACAAGGAGGGAAGGATAATGTTTGGGTGAATAGAATTATTCTCGCTTTTTCGGCCATCTCCAATAGTAGAGTTAAAATTTTGTCGCATAAAAGTGGGATGCAATTTGTGTGGATAAAAAGGTAGTATGTTAATTTAGCAGGTGAATTGAGCGCTCTAACAGCGTGATTAAAGTACACCGGGTTGGAGTGAACTACTATACTCATATCCAAAACTATGGGGTTTGGCCGAGTGGATCTAAGAAAATAAATAAGTGTTTGTTCTCTATGAGATAATATGTTCGAATTTCACAAAGGTCAAATATTCCAAATCTTAGGGCCATTGGAGGGTTAGCCTAGTCATTAATTTCAGGCCCGGAAATAATCAGGGTGCATGCAAATTGACATGAACATCTGGTCATTAAAAAAAACCCTACTATAAACCTAAATGTCCCACCTCTTTCTCTCCCTCCCCTACTGCCGTCGCATTTGATGACAAGTCATAATTTTCCCCATTTTCCTCTCTCCTCTTTGATTGTAAACCGAGCCTTGCTATTCGCTAGGAAGATTTGTAGAGAACTATGCAACGAAAAATGCGCTTGAACTTATTCTGGGTTTCACAAAAATTTAGAAAAATATTTATAAATTTTTGAATATTATTTTATGGGGCTCTATAAAAAATCAGTTTCCACGGATATCGGTAAGTATTACTTTTGGATTCGTAGGTGCAAATTGAGCAATTTTGCCCTTACGAATCCAAAAGTAATACTTACCAATGTCCGTTGGAGCTGATTTTTTACAGGGTCCCAAAAAATAATATTCAAAAATTTATGGATATGTTTTTAGATTTTTGTGGGACCCAGAATGAGCCCAAACGCGTTTTTCTTTGCGTGGATCCCTGCAAATCTTTCTTGCGATTAGAATTTCCGTTGTAAACCATACAATTAAGAGTACAACCCAATAAATATCCTTTTGCTAATTTAACTCTCCCTTCAGCAACACTTCAACATAGGAAGAATCCTCATTTCAACATTCGAAATCTAAAAGTTAATGGCAATTGTTTACTATTCAATATTTGTGATTATTGAAATCTCCATGAGCAAGGCCAGATTGGGAGATGGTGCTATACACATCCGGACCGTCCGTCTGGGTAATCAACGGTCCGGATGAACACATGAATACAACATAGCACCAAGCTCCATCTTTTTTTGGTAAATCGATAGGTTTATTGATTTCTGCAAATAAGAAACATCCAAATCAACTCCCCTTTGATTCCAATTGGGAAAATGCCCATGCCCAGCTCAAAGGAGAATCAACTGATAGGGTAAACTTAACAACTTTCATATGCAACCCTACCACAACAAGCTCCATTGAAAAGAGGAAAAATTGCTCAATATAAAAGGCTGCAACATGCAATTTTGCCCTTGTCTAGAAAGGATGGCCATAAACGCAGTCACAAATAATATGGACAGTTTTGTCAAATGCAGCACATTAGGGGCACCGAACTGGACAAAGGTTAACACTTCCCCCATGGGTTTGCTGATATCCCACTTCGGGCCAATTGAATCCATTCGGACCGCTAGTCTTGGTTGCATAATCCTTCAAAATGTTTTGCGCTACAGC
Organism: Rhododendron ovatum; assembly: GCA_019656835.1. Lineage (NCBI taxonomy): Eukaryota > Viridiplantae > Streptophyta > Magnoliopsida > Ericales > Ericaceae > Rhododendron > Rhododendron ovatum. The sequence goes on from CM033790.1 coordinate 14,944,352, forward strand.
TATCAATCCTCACACCATCCTCGCACTCTCAATCTTCATTCTTGTGAAATTTATTAGTTTGAAAGACGTTTTCACGTTTATACTTCCGCTCCCGTTCATGTATGCTCACATGAACTATTTGACTTAGCTGCTAGTCCAACCCACAAAAAATCCAACCGAACACTGAGTTTCCTAGTCCAATCCCAACCACTACAATCACTAGCAAACAGGGACTCACTTCTCTAGCAAAAGGAGACAGGGTAACAATTTGTGCACCCACTATTGAGGGCACCGGCACAACACTCTTCTATAGAGTGGACCAAATGAATGTCACCAATTCTTCTTGGTTTTTTCTGGTGTGTGCTTGTGCGCACGTGTAGTTATCAAGCATTTTTATCGATGAAACCCCATCTCTTCTAGGTGAAGACTACGTTTTCTTGGTTACCTCTCAAACTTTGTACTCCGTGTCATGGTCTTGGTTGGAAATGATCATCAAGAGTCTATAGCCTATGTTCACACCCACCAACTACAGATTCAAAGACTAGTGATGCCAAAAGGAAAAAAAGCAACCATTTGTCAGTAACTGGATTCGGTTTTCATTTTTCGAGTTTGGGAGGGAGGGATAAGAGTTAGGAGGTGGTATCATGCTCTCATCGCCGTTCAAGTACACTTTCCGCGGAAAAGCTCAACCTTGCTTCAATATCAATGTCATTGTATGTTGTGCTTTCATCACTGTTGAAGTACACTTTCCGCAGAAACGGTCAACCTTGCTCCAATGTCAATGTCATTGTACGATTTTGCACCGTTAAACACATACCGGCCGCGGTCAAAATGGTACAACAGTTGCACTGAGGTTCTAGTTGAGGCCAGGACTCAAGGGGGAACAAAGTTTTGGGTTTTCTGTCTTCTAGAACCTGTGTATTTCTATTTATAATCGACACTACGTAACCGAAGTAGCTATTGGGAATAACTGGTGTCACCAACTAATGAAAAATCACATTGCCGTATCCACTACTATAATAGATGGGGTTAGGACAGTGGAAGACAAATGTCCCACCAAGTTAAGTCCCATCCTATTAATTTGCTACTTTTATTAGCTACGGCAACGCATGAGATGGTGTAACTTTTGCCATCAACGTAAACGTATATTAATTGTTCCACACATGTTTGATCTCTCACATACTTCACTTTGAGAAAACAAGGTTTCTGTCCATTCCTCCTGTACTTTTACATGTTTTCGTTTTATTCTGGCGGCTAACAATTTAGGTATTTGTTTTCGGAAAGTTTTATAGCACATCCTAACTTACTGATTTCATAGAAAGTGGGACCAGCCACCAGCAAACAATAGGGGAAAGGGCCTGTTTGCTGGGGACCTGGGGTGTTAAGGAAAGGGATAAGAGAGGGAGAAGGAAGATGGAGTTTGGCAGGGGAGAAAGAAGCGGGATAAGGGAGAGGGGAAGAGCTTAGATATGCTCTTGCAGAGGCCTTAGCTTAAGCTTATCCGGGTGGAGAGAGAGACCAAATTGACCCTCAAATATTTTTGGAAATCCCAATGTAATTATTTAATGAGGGCAATTTAGTAAAATTCATACATCAACTACTGTTATCCATCTACTCTTATCCATTCATATCAACTACAATTCAAACCAAGTATAAGCTAACTCCCCCACCCCCACCTAACATATCCACATCTTATCCATCTTTCTTCTTTATCCACCCAAGACCTTATTCGTCTGACAAACGAGCCGTTGGAGATGCATTTTGAGTTATGTTATGCTCACAAATATTACACTGCTTCCCCCAACTATTGTGACTTCGTAATTTCGGCCCTTGCGGATGATGGATCCCAACACATTTGAATTGGGGCGCTACTATTCGCAGCCCTTTATTTTCTCCCATAACCCGTTAAAAATTTTGAATTATACTCGACTTTATATATATATATGTAGTTCTTAAAGGTCCGGTCTGGTTTTAACCACGGTTCTTTAATTGAGAACCAGTAACCAAACTAAAATTAATGGTTTTTATTTTTTTTGGAACCAGAACCAGACCAAATAGGACAGTTCGGTCCGGATTGGACCGATTTTACGGTTTGGGCGGTTTTCTTGAATACCCCTACAAACAAGCCGTTTTAATCTGCATGTCAAAATGTAATAACGTATCTATCTGGAATGGAAATGGACTTGACTTGTTCAAACCAACAGTCCAGTTTGTTCCAAAACTGCATCTTAAGATGATGAGTTTGCTGCGATCAACTGGTTTCAAGACAGAGTCCATGATTCATTTCGATAATATTACTTATGAATTATTTCAGTGGTAGCATATTACGAACTATTTTGGGGGCAGAATTCATATTATTTGAGAGTGATAAAAATAGATATAAAATATTTTGAGTTGTTTGGTGTGCTAATCTACAAATTAAAGTAGGATTCTATGCCTGTGAAAGGGGATTGAATGCTAATTGGGTAAAACTAGGGGTGACAAATGGGTGGGTTTGGGCTAAATTGGGTAAGTTGTAAGTGGGTTGGGTCTTTAATGGGTCATTGACCCATTTTGATCCATTAATTATGAGGCTAATTACCTATACCCAATCCATTTATTAAAAACCAAATCCGACCCGTCCATTATTCCAATTAAATACTATATACTAAAATTTAAAATGACTAAAATACTAATGTACACTAAAATTACCATACTATCCCTCTACTAGTAAAATGACCAAATTACCCCTGTACAATTAATTACCATATTATCATCACTCTCTCCGTGATGTCGCCTCATCCTCAACCTCATGCCAAATGGAAAATTATAAAGTGTGGTAAGCTCACACACTCAATACTTTGATCGACACATGTGATCTAACCCGACGTCGTATGGAGTTTTATTATACCATTATCTGAACCGTCTCGAGGAGACGAACAAGATGGACAGATCAGATTTTCCATTCAAGCAATATAAAAAAAAAAAAACCCACAGATTTTGATCGGAACTCGATTTGCACTCTCTCTCCCTTCATTTGTGTTCGTTTTATACACTATGGAGTGCTAAAATAAGTCTTAACCTACAGGGCAACTACCAATATATTGGGCCCGAACATTTAATTAGTTTTTCACAGCGATTTAAGGTTCCAATTCCAAGCTTTTTCAAAGGTTTACAGTTCGGCTCAGGTTTCTTGTTATCGCAACGGAACTTCAAACATACAACACCAGAACATTGATAGTATTACATAGCAACATATAAATATACGTAGGGAGGTGAGTTCGGACTACCTCGCGTCCGACGAAATGAGTTTTGGAGAGATTTTGGCTGCGGTTCGGAGTGGCGGCGGAGCTCGGTTAGATGGTGATAATGTTCGGCTGTGGAGGTGCGGCAGTGGTGTACGGTAGTGGAAATGGTGGTGCTCGGTGGCGGCTAGCGGTGATCCGGTTGGTGGAGGAGAAGGTGGTGATGGCGAGCACAGCTGTGAGGATGTGGGAGGAGAATATTGACCAATAAATGGGGTTTTTTGGTTGGGTTATAGTCATGACTTATTGGGTCATTTAAGTTGATCCAATTAATACCCAATTAAGCCCAATTAATAAATGAGTTAGATGGGTTGAATCCATTCTGACCCAGCTAATAAATGAGTTGGGTGGGTCTGTATTTTAGTGGATGGATTTAGGTTGATTAATGGGTTTGAATTTAATTTGTCACCCCTAGGTAAAACCGAGAACTAAACTGGAAGCGGACCAGTCGAGTGGTTTCTCTATGTCAGGTTCTACATGTAATATTCTCAGGTTTTGGCTCTAAATTCTGGGGAACTGTTTAAGATGGTCATGTTACTAAACTTTTATAAAATCGCATCAATCTAGACCCCGTCCACCCCTAGTCTTGTGCATTGGTACAACTCAAACCGCGAAGCCTCTAAGAAAAAGGTGTCGCGCCCATGCAAGCAAGATAAACACCAGGGTCCTTTGTAGTACAAAGGACTCACATGCCTTGAAATACAAGAAACAAAAGACAAGCCGCATAAAAATCAGTTCCAGTGTCGCAACCTGCATTTGGTTATGAATGTGTCTCTCATTCCAATAAAAAAAAAAAGAATCAGCCTTCCAACTTGACACTGATCGGAATAATACAAGTAAACTAAATAATGACGTTCTAAACATGAATATAAAAAAAAAACACCGCATTGGATTTTTGGGTCTCTTCCCCATTTTAAAAGGTTTTCCTGTTAAACGCAAAAACTTCGAAACCAGGAGCATGCATAAATTAGATGACACATTTTCCGCAGGCCATGGAATTTTATCGAAACGCTCCCTCTGTGCCTTTCCATTACAGAAGCTAATGCAAAAATATCTCTTCACTACTCCGCTAATAAATACAAACGCATTCTGTCACACACTACCTTGTCCTGTCATGGCTGGTTTTGCTGGGTTATCTCCTTGAAAGCACCAAAGTTAGTGGTGCACTTCAGAGATCTCAAATTATTGTGCATCAGATCACACACGATACACCATTGACCCTTCTGCCTTAAATCTCTTGGAACTTCTAGCCCTCAGTATTTTTCCGGATTCTCTTATTTAATTTGTCTTGTTCACGGTATCTTCCCCGCCGTTCTTCTCTCTGGCGCTTTTTCGAAAGCTGCTCTTCCTTGGCCTTCTCCACTTCACGTGCCTTCCTCTTCTCCACTTCCTTGAGCTTTTGCTTCTTCAGCTGCAAAACACAAATGAAAACAAAGACTTGAAGGCAAGCTCATTTGGAATGACTGACTCTAGGATGGAAACAAAATATAGAATAAACAATAAGGATCCACTAGGAACATGTTTACTGACGCTAAGAGCTCAGAATGAAATCAAAGAGAAACCACTAAAAAACAGTTTGTACAGGTTTTTTTTTTTTTGACTGGGACAGTTCATACAGGTTAGTGAGGACAAACTTAGACATGTTTCAGTTATGGAGATTTGAGTGAACTTGGCTAAAAAACAAGCCTAATTATGCTGCTGGAAAACTTCAACTGAGCCAATCATGCTATGCAAACAGGCTATTTTGGATAGGACATTAGCAAAACCAAAATGCACAAATAAGGAGAATCCACAGTTTCAGGCTCAGCAGCAATCTTACAATCAGCTGAAACAAGAGAAGTCTTTCCTTTTTAATCTTCAACTAACCTTAAACAGCTAATGTAAAAAATTTCCACAATTTGTATACTGATGTAGTTCTCTTGCACCCCAAAATAAAGAAATTATTCATGCCTCAATTATACCTGCACCTCATATTTTCATTTTCTTCTTTGGAATGTATAATTTCTCAGCTTTCCTTTGAAAAATAGAAGCTATAAATTTCTCCTCACAGAAGGTTAGAGCTACTTATAACCTCAATGGTACTCTTCACTTGAGAGTTGAGACCTTATTGACAGTCAGTGGTGGAGCCAGAAATTTCTTCCAGTGGCGCAAGTATCAGACAACCTTAATAATTTTTTTAGGGGCCTTCACTGTTGATGATCAAGGGACTCACACCGTTTACTCTAGGCTTCTAAGAGCATCCACAATGTAATAATCAAAACCAAAAAGTTGCTAAAGTTAGCAATGTTTGTTCAAAAAAGTGCTCACATTGTAATAACCAAACTTAGCAACCTTTTAGCAACTCATCAAATTTTGGCCTTTGAATAATCAAAACTAGCAACCTTTTTGCCAATAATCAAATTTAATGGTCCCCACATTTTCTCAATCAAGTACACCCATCATTACATAAAAACCTTCTCTCTCAACAATGTTTCTAGAAAATTATTTTTAAAAACTATTTTTTTTTTCAGAAACTTTAAAAAAATTTTAAAAAAAATTATAAGTGTTTTTACGAAAAAAAAAACGGATTCTAGCAGTTTTTCAAAAAAAAAAAACTATTTTTTTAAAACTGCTTTTGAAAAAAACTATTTTCAATTTTTTTTTTTACTAAACTATTTTCTTAAAAAAAACTGTTATTTTTTTTCAAAAAGAGTATTCAAATTATTGTCAAAAATTTTAGTTTTTAGAATTTTGAAGTTTAAAAAGGTGATATGGCAAGTTTTGGTTATCCAATTTTGATTATTACATTGTGGACCTCTATATTGCTAACTTTAGCAATGTCTTAAATGGATAATCAAAAGATGATGTGGCAACTTTTGGTTATCCAATTTTGATTATTACATTGCGGATGCTCTAAAGCCTATCATACTTAGGCATGCAATAGATGTGGCACTAATAAGGCGAGAAGAATAGGAATGTAGAAATAATTACAATTTTCCGTTTTAATTTTGCATGCCATCTTATTAGTTCATCTGTCAGCACATTTAAACTACCTGGTATGTGTTTTAAGCTACCCCTAGAAGTGGGAAAGCTAACAAGATGCATATCTATTTCCGTACAAAGCCCACCAAAAAGTTAAAATATCTCAGGAAATATAACATTTCAACCATAAAGAACGTACCTTCTCATGTCTAATAAGCTGAAGTTGTTGAACAAGCGCATGAATTTGACTCTCATGAGGTTCCGGGATGACAGCCCTCCGACTTTCGAGGAGTGGACGCCTCCGACTGGGAACATCCTTGGGCTTTGAGGCAAATGGCAGAGTTGCCTGCAACGACTTAGGAATGACCAATGGGTTGAATTTCCGCATCTTCCTCTCAATTCGCTGTCAAAAGGGGGAAAAGACAAGCAAAAAACAATTAAGAAGTTAAAAAGTGCAAAGGAACCACCAAAGAAAGAAAACCTAGGATACCGCAATTTAGGGCCAAGAAAATATTAATTACCTTCAGAGAGGGACCCAGGATTTTGACCTAGCGGTGGCATATATGTTCATTTATAACGTTGACTATTTTTTTTTTCTTTCTAAAATCTAGATGCGGAGAGCCTGTGTAGTTTGGCAATAACTAAATCAAATACCAGTACAGTGAATGAGTTCTAAAATCGTAGGGGTTCGTTGATTACCTTATAGAGTGAATCCTTGCTGAGTGGTACTGGGATATTTTTTTCCCTCCTTAATTCGGCCACCGTTTTCATTCCTTGCCATGTCTTGTCACGGGGTTGTAATGCTGTAGTCAACGGATTGTAAAACTGAGGAACATCAACTTGAGTCCATGCACGCAAGAAAACAATGTCGCTCATCAGAATTCTGTCCTCAAAGGTGCACCTTGCAATTCCTTCTTTAGGATCTCCCCCTTTCTTTTTGGGTAGGTTACCAATCTCTTCTTTTGCAGCCTGCTCAGAATAATTTTAATGGACATTAATCATATCCTTCACAATTACTAAAATCATCCACAAGTCCGTGAAAAAGAATCATTCACTTGGCCTGTCATGTCTAGTCTTTCATCTGCGTGATTAAACAAGGGAAAATAGCCATTTCAGCAGACTGATGCTATATCAATGTTGAGGCTCTTGTTTTGTAAATTATTTTTGCTGGAAAAGGAATTTGAAAGAATTTTTTCCCCCTTTCGTTTTCCGATGTCTACATGTCACTTGAAGAATAGTTATCAAATCCAAATAAACTGCTTTCAGTGGGCCCCCGTTGACGTTCCCCACCTCAGGATTCATCCATCAAGTAACGTGGCTATTCTAGAGAAAGAAACTTGAGCGGAAAAATTAGGTACTTTATTGCCATGTTTCTAGGATGATGTTAATCACCAAGGTGGCCCACATGTAACTACTGGTCTGGAATGGGGAATGTTGTTGCCAGCAGAGACAGAAGCAATTGATGAGGATGGCCATCAGAGGACTAGGTGCCAAGAGGCATTGAACCATTGAGTGTTTATGAAAATTAACTTACGAACTTTTCAGAGAATCATATGTAAATATTGTCATGCAGCATGGATGCAAATGATTTTGCTCTAAGAATGTTTTACTTAGACTTTATTTACTTTGTACCAAACATAGTCTAATTTACAAAGCACAAAAATATGGCAGGCATACCTTCTTCACCTGCCCCCGAATTCCACTAACAGTTCGAACAGCTGCACCTTCAAATCTGGCTATTTCAAGATCTGACGTGAACATATCTTTGATAAGAGCAGTCTTCTTGAAGATCTTGCAGGGGTACCCAACTAACTTGATCTTTTTCACTATTCGAGTTGCATGGTTGCTCTCCAATACCGATGCAGTCGCTGTGATCCTAAATACTGCCTGCATAAATGCACCACAGCCAGATCCTATTAACCATTAGAAAACTACAGAGGAAGAAAAACGCAGCAGCTGCTAACTTTTTAAGATCTTATTCAATGAATGATACACCAAAGTCAAGTTATGGTCTTCAAAATCTGAGAGGAAGAAGCAACTAAAGCAAGATAGTTATGAAGGGACAGATATACCATGGTTAAAACGAAATGAACGACATAAAGGAAACAATCAAAAAGATGGTTATAAAGGGCCAGAAAGCACTTGTAGAGATGCCCCAACATGATCAAATAAAAAAAACTTTATCAGAAAAATTAGTTATATTGGTACTCGTAACCAAAAGAGAAGGAAGCAGAAACGGTCTACAAGGCTAAAACCCTACCATGTGACTGATTTAAGCTCAAAGTCAAAAAGCAATACCCAGGGTTAAATTTGGGCTACACACCAAAGGAATCTGTCAAACTTAGCCTGGTTAATGGAGCTTGAAGGTTACAATGAAGATGGATTTCCTGAAGCTTGATTACTTGTTTGTCTGAAGGGGTGAGTCATGCCAATGAATAGTTTCCACATACTGTGAAGAGCTTTCTATTAGTGTTGCCGCAAGTCATGTAGTTTTCTCTCAGTTAAAGTTTTCCTTGATCAAAGTTACATTTGTTCTGGTGTATGAATGAATGGGTTCACTTTCCTCTTGAAGTCAAGTAGTGCTTTGAACTTTCCCGGTTTGAATTTCACTTCTATATATACGGGTTCTTCTTTGGAGGCAACTTGGTGGGTGAGTTTCAAAGAGACTTGGAATAGCCTGGTTTAGGTGTAAACTATTCACATGCTTTTGCACATAATCAACTCTTGTGATGAATCTGGTGTGTAATCAACTCTCGTGATGAATCTGGTGTGTAATCATCAAATAGTTGACAGGAACAAAATCAAATCCCACAAACAAAAAATAAACCTTCAGATCAACACAATTAGGAGTATATTGCAGTTTACCAGGCAGACACTTTCTATTCAAAATTGGAAGAACTTGTTGACTCTTCTACAGTTAATCAAGCTGGAAAACATAAAAAAGAAGAAGAAGAAGAAGAAGACATCCAGATGCAATATCTAACCTGATTGTTTGATAGATTTTGAACAGCCACTACCCCAGTATGTGGAGGTGCAAGTGGACCCCAAAACATGGCAAGACAATGCATGTGCTCAGGAGTGTATTTGAGCATACGACTCCGTCCATTGCGGTCCTCAATGGCATAAACAGGTGTAGTTTGGTATCGCCTCCATCCAATAGAAACAATTATTGGATCTCTAGTCTTCAGTACTTTCTTGTGCCATCTATGGCGCTTTAACCGCACCTAGAAGAAAAAAGAGAAATCTCTTGTGAAAGGAAGTAGAATTGAAATATAAAAGACGGAAGTAGAGTTGAATTTGGCACTAAAAGAAAGTAGAGTTGAGAGATATTGTCAAACAACAAAGTCTCTAGAACCAGTTTCATTAGTGAGTCATTTGAGATTTCACTTATGTTTACGGAGCTTTGGCTAAAGCCAATTATGTAAAAGTAACTCCTCTCAATAGTTGCTCTCAAATTATCTGAAATCAAACGACTGGTTTACAAAGTTAGAAAGATCAAAAACCCTTCTTGACCATAGCTGCAATTTTTCTGGTCTTGATACGCAATATGTCCAGGCATATATGATATCTCCCAATTGTGCCAGGTCCAATTTTAATTAGGCATTTAGGTATTTTCTTTGTGACATTGATGCAGCTTCAAAGTGAGGCGACAACGAAAATTGGATTCAGGACCAAACAAGTGAAAGTTAAAGTTAAAGGAGGGAAGCACATATTTCCCTTGCTTTCTGTTCCCATCCCTCAAAACCTGAGACAGGGTTAATGACACAAAAATAAACAATAAATAAAGGCTTTTCTAACCTGCATGTATCCAACGTTCTCTTCACTAAGACCGATTCCTCCAACAAGAACAGGATGGAAGGGATCAAAATATTCAACCATTTCAAAGGGAACATCATGAACCTCCAATCTTAGGTAAGTTCCAGTTCTATAACCCTCTATTTCTATCCGAGTTGCCTCATTAAGGTCATTGAGTTCTGCTAGATTTGTTTGTTTCCGAAGCTCGATCTCCTCCTTCAGCTGCAAGAATCAATAAACAAAGTAAAGAAATTACAAGACTATCAAAAGTCTATAAATTGAATCAAAGAAACACTATTTTTACTGAAAACTGCATCAATAAATTCCAGAAAATACACCAAATAACGTTACCTTATCAAAAAAGCCACCTTCATTAGCTTGACCTCCGTGCGATTTTGCACCATTTTTGGTATCAGTATCCTCATCTGGTGATTCAGACCCATTGTACGTATAAATGAATCAAGGTCACAAAATCAAGTGATTTCCAAATATGACAAGGGTGGCAAATAAAATGAAAGCTATTTAAATATTGGCATGTCATGCATGATGATGCAAGATCATTCATACAACGAATCATTTCACTGGTGGTTCATGAACCAGCTATAAATAAGAAGAGAAACAACAAGGAACAGAAGGATATTGAGCATCAAATTTTGCACGCAAAGCAAGCTTCTTAAGCCTCCGCTCTTCAATTTTAGTGGCATCCTCCTCCTGGAGATCATCGCAAGCATTGTGGCTCTCGTACTTCTGACCCGTTTCCAAATCCTCAAACTCTCCAAATTCGGTATCATCATCATCACAAATAGCTTCTGACACTTGACCACGTTGAGCAGCCTTTGACCAGTCTCCAGTGACAAAACGGTTACGAATGCTTTCAATTAATGCTTCATTTTTCCAGTTCTTAAGACTTGCATGATTTACGAACTTGGAACAGTCATCAATATTGACATTATCACCATCCACTCGTCCGCTTGATTTCTGCAATAATTCATATTTCATCAATTATTCTTTAACTGCACAAATAGCTAGTCATTTATTCAGATTTAATTCACAAAAGGAAAAGAATTCATTTATCTATAGGGCTATACCAACATCATCTAATCCACTAAAAAAGCATCTCTTGCTCCAGAAAACAAAAAGGAAACAACTAAACTGCGTCTGAAACAACCTTAGTTCCCTCTCCTTTCAGCGTAAAGAATTCATCATCCTTGCCTTCATCCTCACTGCTAGCTTGAGCTTGGTCAGAAATATTGGCCATTTTTTCAGATTTTCCATATACAAGTTGCTCCAGATTAGCATTCTGTCTCAAAACAGTCTTCTCTGCCAAGGACTCTTTCCATTTTGAAGAATTTCCCATCTCATATTCTGTCAGGGAAATTATTAAGAAGTACAGTTAATACATCAGAAGGAAGGCAATTTATTAGAAAACAAGTTCTGCCCAGAGACAATTTAAGGATCACTGAAGGTGGATAAACTTTACAATTATTTTAGATTCTTTGACAATCAATCCTGCTTGCTTTGACCTTACTTCTTTTCTTTTGACTAGCAAACAAAAAAATAAAATAAAAAATAGCATTCCTAGAACAATCATATCTCTTCACGAAGTGAGAACTATTTCACCAAAGTAAATATCTAGGCAATTAAATACCATAAATTCAAGGTGCGAAACTGTACCATCTCTATAATCGTTCTCTCCATCCTCTGAAGAATCTGAATGAGAAGATCTGTCATCTGGATCGTCATCTTCAGCACCATCACTGTCCCCCAAATCCTACAACAAGCGAATATTAATACCTACGAGTAAGATAATAGCATACTTGATGTTAATAAGCATACTTTTTTAACTTGTAAACCAATAGAACAGTTTTCTTATCTTTTTTTGGGTAAGTTACACCTTACTCCGAATCATATGAAAAAAGTTACATAGGTAAATGCCCTTATGAGTAGAAGCAACTTCCCTTATCAAGGATAGAAATCAAGACAATCATCAAAACAACAGCAAGTGGGACAGGCCCTTACGAGTACAAGCAACTTCCCTCATCATTGGTAGAAATCAAAACAAGACATCCAAACCCCTACTAACAGCAAGCCAAGGGGATATACAAGAAAAAAACCGAGACAACCAGCATAACAGACCAACCTTCTTAACTAATACGATACCTACATTACAACAAAAGTTTTGGATGAAATACTCCAAAGTTGACATATATTCCTATTGGTCTGGGAGCTAACTAACCCATGCCAAGAGCAGATAAAACTGAATTGCACTAAAAATACAAGTCAAATGCCAAGATTTAGGACATCATGGCAGTAAGCCCGATGAGGCATGTAGAACATGAGTTGTAGTTCTTGTTTCAAGTCAAAACTGTACTTAAATAAATCACAGGCATAAAACACACACACAAAATGAATGATAGTTGATCATCCAAATTTACAATGTACTCTGAAATATGAACAATTCCTTGGGGCCCGGCACAACAATATTATAATGTGCATTGAGTTGAGGATACAGATAAGTTTGGCCAGTTTGATTAGATAATTATTCTGAGGAGAACTATTTTCACTGTATGCTTTTCTATTTGTGGCTCGTCCTTTTCAGTCTATCTAATGACTTTTTTTGTGTGCCTATTTTCCAGGAAGAATCTCCAACGCTTTTGCTTACTCGGAAAGGGAGAAAGAATTGGTTGAGTGTCTCGGGTGAGCATAGTTCGAAAAGCTCTGGCATAAATATTACTTCACCTATAAAAATGGGTAGAATTCCTTGTGCCAAAGCTCAACAAAAGACCAGATAAAACAAAAATTGCTCTTTGCCGTTTTTGATCTGCAAACCAGATCTGAGATGTTTTCTTATTCAGTTGAGCAGTAAATCAGATCTGAAAGAAAGAAAAACCTTGGCACTCAGCCATACTGAAATTAAAAATACAAAAAAAGTGGAAGCAATAGAAGGACCTCATATTCTGCGTAAAGCATCCTACATTTCACATAGTTGATATTTCAGCAAAAATCAAAAGGGTGTAAATAGGCATTCACATTCACCTAAAGCAAACTACACAGATAGAAAAGATATCAGATCTCCCCCCTTCCATTGGCATACAATCACCAAACAAACAAAGATAAGTGCATATTACCATCAAATGGTCTTGACCAAAGTCATCTCCAAAGAAAGCTTTTCTCCTCATTCTTCCATCATGAAATTCAATATGTTCCTTCAAGCCTTTTTCTGGAGGAAAATGCTCCTCCAGAACATTACTATTGTCTTCCTCAGAATCATTATCCATGGTTTTCATCTTCAGACCCCCTTGATAAGTTTCATCTTCATCTGAAATTTCTGAACCATCTAACTCCTCTGCGTCACTTTCTTCATCAGAATCATCAGTCTCAGGTTCTCCAGACTGATAGTTCTCTGCAGGCTCTACATCTCTGATATGATCCATTGATTTGGGAGCATCCTCTTGGTCAGTTGGAGCTTCTGATAAGATATTAACTTTCTTGGCAAAAAGATTAATGAAGCTATTTTCTAACTTCTGGTCGACTGAACATTTCGTGTTCTGAAGTGATTTTACCAAAACCTCACCAACATCCCGGTCCTTTCCTGAAATCGAGGAACGTATGTACTTCATCAGGACAATATAAAGGTTGGTCTGTAAGGACGTAGTCATACAGGGAATGAAAATACGAAAAGAAAAGTGACAATGGGAGCAGAAAGAAAATAACCACTTCCCGCTAAGTAAGCATTAGAAAGGCAACTTTTTATGCACAAGTATAGCATACAATAGAATACCAAGTTCAACTTGGAATCGAAGTGAGAAAACGATATATGTTCACAAGAATAGACCTTTGCGCGTCACTACATTCTCGTCATCAGCTTTAGAGAACTGCACAAAGTGGTCATTTATGTTTATGTAGACAGCATCCTTGTCATAAAGGAGATCCCCAAGTCCAGACATAGGTGCATAAAAGAGCTTCTCCTTGTCCCGCAGTCCCTTCTTTTTGGCAGCCGAAGGTAAAGGACAAGGATCTGCCACGCTAGTAATGCCAGCTAAATTGTAATCACCAACACCAGCAATGTGCACCTGATTACAAACTGGAGATTAGATCACACATGAAACACAGAGAGCAATAGAACGTAGCAACACTTGGTTGACATATTAGATTAACAGTGAACAACGGTCGACAGTTTTCCATATTAAAAAATTACAGGAAATTTTCAAGCAGATCCAGGCTTACTATTAGTGCGACATTCAAAATAGAAAAATCACTAATAAAGACAATGAAATTAGATAAGCAAAATAGAGCTTCAAAGCAACAGAATTCAGTCACCACCCAACTGCATGTGCAATGACTCAATACACCATATCCCTCTCACAAATTCAAATTGTTCCTAAAATCAACATTTTGTCCAGCCATCAACCACACACCCTTAAGTTACCTTAGCAAAACCTATGAACCCAGCAAAGGACACATCTCTAAATCCATACACAAACACGAATAAAATCAGTTGGCATCAATTGAATACCTTTTCAGCCATCCCGAAGTAATTGGGACAAAAGACTTGTTCCAATGAGTTTGCTTTTTCTTTTAGTTTTTTTTTACAGCAATATTGGTAGTTCAAACTTCAAATAATTTACTTTGTCAAAAACTTATGAGGCCGTAAGGTATTGCATGAGCTTACCATGCGGTCCATGCTTTCATACCCATTCTACATACCAAAATGGCCACATTCTGGGCAACAGAGTGAAGAAACATTAGAGACACCATAATCAATATCAATAGAATGGATCAGGATTGATTTATTCTGGAATCACGCATGGTGGCAACCCTTCCTTTTGAAGATATATTTCCCCATTTTGCACTTTCTTAATCAAATTGCTACAGAAAAAGTGGCTGAAGATTTATCAGAACAGGTGACCCTCAGGAGTAAAAGTAATCAAATCAATACTGGTTTTTTTTTTTTTTGAAACGTTTCCTTTGAAAAAAAATATATTTCTGGGAACATTTAATTTAGTCCGGCCTATTTTCATCAGAATGCTATTATTCCTAGTGTTCTTCTATCGAGGCTATCTCAAAGTTGCTTGCTATTTCTGATTTCCTCTCTTTGTTTTCTTGCTTACCAAAAAAATATCCCAGTTATATATATGGTGAGATGTAAGCCTAAGGACAAAGGCATCCTACATCAACAATACTTCTCAACAGTCCTCATATTTTTCTCTTCCAGATTCAAGGGTATGCTTTGTTTGCTAGAATGATTCTCCCTCCGTCCGTCCCATTTTGTTTGCTCAATATTGTATTTTGAGATGTCCCAAATTGTTTGTCATGTTTGAAAATTCAAAGAAAGGAGTGTAAATTTTCACAAACTAACCCTCGCAAATGATTACACAGTTTTAAAGGTGGAGAACCAGGGGTAATATCGGAAATCTCATTAAACTTTCTAAGGAGACGTGCATTAATTGAGTTTCCCTTAGAGAGCAAACAAAATGAGACATAGGGAGTACCTAGCTACTAGAACAATATCCTATTCTGGTTTGGCTTTCCGCTATTCCTAAGTAGTACCAGAGCGATTCGTTGAGCTCAATGGCACACCGTAGAGCAAATAGCAGTAACCCTAACGGCGACGAGGTAGTAGGAATGTGTTGCATTGCTCACTTGCGAATCTTGTTATTCGGCTTATCATTTCTAGGGGCTTATTGGTTTAGTACCCAAGGTCGGGTCAATGCTTCTTAGCCCACAATACAACTTCTCCTACAATTCTTACCTCATCCCCAACAGAATGTCTAACCCTTGAATCCAACCCTCAAAAGGAGATGTACCCCAAAGATCTAAAAGACCCAAAAATTTCATTTTACATTTAGAATTTCAGCAAGTAAGAAACATTAACTTAGTGAAAATGTTGGTCCACAACGAAACCTTAGTCAGTTGCAAAGGAGAGTAGTTCCTGGTAGCAAGCAATTATCATCCTATGCAAGCAAGATTATGGAATCATGGGGTCTTTTCTATGTGCAAACTGAATTGCATTCAAGAGTGTCCTACTACACACTATAGGGGTACACTATCAAGTTATAAGACGATACTCCCTGTACACTTTTTTGATATCCTAAACAAAACCATTTCAAGCAATATGCCATCTAAAAAGGTAATCAACAAATTGAATCACGGAATAATAGACATAATCAACCTCAAATAGAGGTCCAAACTACGTTTCGGATCATCAAAAGTTAAAAACTAAAAAGGTTTAGCTAGATGTACCTTGGTTCCTTTCTTCAAATTACAGCCACGTAAATAACCATATAAAGTGACATTTCTATTGCACTTAATATTCATATGAACCCTTTCCGGAGGAGTGACATCTTCAAAACGATCTACCAACATGTAAGGATGGGTAACTCGCCAAGACAAAGGATGGAACTTCATAACAGAAATGAACCTTGCAAGGTTGTGAACCTCTCGTTTAGGAAACCTGTTCATTTAGAAGATTTATCATAACTTTCATGTTGATGCACAATGAACTTGCAGAAAAAGATAAGCCAGCCAGTTACTTACTTCCCATGAATAAGACCGGACAAATAGAATAGTTTAGCTCCATCATATATTTCAGTCCAGAATCGATGCTTGAGGCGCTGCTTTGTTTTTTTAAGTTTCTTTACATCCTTGAACTTATCAAGGTGTGTCAGAACACCCATAATTTTAGGGAATCCATGAGTTTGCAAAACATTAAGGAACTCAAAAGTTTCCTGGAAGACAAAAACCCATCACACAAAATTCATAAATCAAAAAATACAGAAACTTGTATGATTGTACAAACTAAAAGAGTAGACAAATTTGAAGAGGAAAAAAAAAAACAGTTACACTTAAAACTAGCCTCCCAAAAAAATTAAAAAGAATAATGAAGAAAATCACAGATCACATGCCAATGTGGCACCAGACCACTCAAGTGATACCTTGAAAAAATTGGGGAAAGAAGAGAAATAATAAATCTTTGAACATAACTTGTTAAATATAGAACACAAAAGAAATCTAGCAAGCACAACCCTGACTATGCAATAACAGCAAACTGAACAGAATTTCACAAGCACAACCACTCAAGCAACAGTTGCTGCAGAAGCTTCCAATGATTTTTATGGGATTCTAAACACTGTACCTTCTCTAGTTAAAAACCCTAAAATTTGATAATTTTCACCAGCAACGCAATCCTAACTATGCACTATGCAGCATATTCCATCTGTTCCTGAATGAAAGAAGTTTGCTTCCCTCTGATACTCTAACACTTAATACTCAATGAGCACGAAAACCAACCAACAGGAACCAAAATAATTCCAATAGTTTAAAATATACTCATACATGACTTGATTCTGGATTTTAACAACCTAGAAACAGATTCTGAAAATATTAGTGGTGACGTGCAAAAGGTGATCAATCAGATATGGACAAGACCTCACCATTTCAAAACCATAACTTCCATCTACAAGAAGCAATGCTAGATCAGCAAATTTGGCAGCGTCAATCATTCCATTAATATCATTCGGGCACTCAACGAATTGCAGCCTCCTTTGCTTTCCTAAAACGAGAAGTTTGAAACATGGTGATCGACCACTTGCACCTCAATAAGTGAAAACAAGAAACTTTCCTGGTGCAACTAGTACTCACAAAACTATAACAACAGATAGGAGAAAGCAAAATAAACCTGACACAATGGTAATGGGGCCTCGGACATCCGGTAGATTGTGCTTCGTGTAATGCTTCACAAGACACTTTATCAGAAGAGACTTTCCAACCTAGGGGGAAAAAAACCAAATTCTCAACAAATTGAATATCATTATCGCTTTAATATATCCATAGTAATTAGAGCATCTTTAACCCTACGCTATTCCTCTCTGAAAGCCATAATTTAAAAACCATCCCCCATCCTATACCAAACTATAGCCAACTAATTGCTTTGCCACTGGATTTGGCTCAAACCAAACTCTCTCCCTCTCTCTCTCCAATGGACCCCACCATTTCCATCCCAAAATTTCTCAAGCAAAATTTTTTGCACACAATCTGTTTTTAACCAGTAGAGAAACCTTGCCATTTTGACGCTATAGCAGCCTAAAAACCGACAACTTACCACCTGTTTGATACTTACCGCTTGTTTGATACGTCTTAAAATCACAATGAATCAATTCATCAAGCTAACAAAACGTCGCACCAAACAAAATTCATCACGTTTTTAAAGCAACTAAGCTAGTAACAAGACGTCGCACCAAACAGGCACTTAATCAACTGTAATACTCACGTAAAAAAAAATCATGACGGTAATTTTAATTACCTGCGGAGGGCCCTGCACCACCACAACATATGGCGCTGGCTCCCCCGTGGAGCGGTCGATGGTCGGGACATGTAGCCTGCGCTGCTCTTTCTCCGTCGCACGTGACTGCAACCGCTTCGCTTTTACCGTCGAACTAAAAGCAAATGCCTAAAACCACATATATACACACGCGCACATAAGTATAACGAACACGTATACTTCTTTATTTATGCATATATATATATATATATATATATATAGAGAGAGAGAGAGAGGAACCTTGGGATTGTGCTGCTTCTGGTCGCCGCCGCCGTGCTTGTTTTTGCTCTTCTTCTTTTCGGCTTTCGCACCGGACTGGTGAGAGCGGTGAGACTTGTGAGATTGGTCTTGGCTACCACCGTCTGTAGCCATGATTTGCAGAAACCCTAGAAAGGCACCGCTTGAGAGAGAGAGAGAGAGAGAGAGAGAGAGAGGTATTCGTCGAGGAGAAGGGGTTAAAGGGTCGTTAGGTTGCGATGGATTCGAAATTAGGGCTTAGACGGTACATATATTTTTTGTTATACGAATTTTATTCAGAAATTTGAAGTATTGCAGAATTACCACCAAAGAACGTCTATGTTCCGGTAAGGGTTCTTAAAAAGTAACAAATATTTATTTGCAATTTTTAAGCTCAAAAATAATAAATTTATTGAAATAATTTTTTATATAATATGGATCTTATTTGATAGATCTCGATGAGATTTTTTGAACGGTGTAAAAAAATTAAAAAATTATTTTGTAAATACATTATTTTAAGTTTGCAAAATAGAAATAAATACTTATTTTTTAAAAACCCTTAACGAAACAAGGCAACGTGCGCCATTGAACACGAAGTGTAAAAAGACATGTCCTGGTTGTGTCTAGGACTGGAAATTAGCCGAGTCAAATCGAGTTTTAGAATATTTAGGTTCATTTGTTAAGTTTTTTGTGAAATGGATATATTATTTGTCATACGAATTTTACTCTATAATTTGAAGTATTGCGTAATAAAAACCTGACGAGCGAGTTCAAGACAAGGTTGTATAGATTTGATTCAAACTTGAGCTTGTTCACGAGTTAAAAATACCATGTATTTAAGCTTCATACGAATTTAGGATTACAAATAAGATAAGTTATACATATAAAAGTAATACATATGTGAAATTATAATAACATATATAAGTTTGTAGTAGTACTTGTAGAAGGTGATACATGTACAATTTATAATAATTAAAAAAAAAAAAAACATTGTTGTGTACATATATAAGCTTATAAATATACAAATTGTTGGAAATCAATGACCAATTGTGTAGAGGTTGTGTTGGTCTTTTTGAGCATTTGAACTTCAAAATTAAGAAGACCGCCTAAGAATTCGATTTTCTCTTTGAGCATAAGAAATTAATTTGGTTAAGAATTCGTTTTTCTCTTTTAATTTTGAAATTAATTTGGTAATGTATTAAAAGAGTTGAAACTCAATCATGTTGTATAGGTCTAGAATTTGATATTATAAAGTACTTCTATTCAATTACCAACTGGTGCTAGCTCAGTTGGTCAGAACTCTTGCATCACACTAGAAGATCAGGAGTTCGAGTCTCCTCACATGCATGTGGGGGCTTTTCTTTCTTTTTCGTTTCTACCTTATAATGGACTTATTTCTTTTTCTTTCTTTTTTGTTTCTACCCTATAATGGACTTATTTCTTCTACTGGTTAAGTTGTTCGGTTTGGCAATTGACAGGCCAGTCCAGTTTCCAAGGCCTTCTTCCCGCAAACTCCAACCCAAAACCAAAAAAGCACGAACAAGGCCTCAATCATACTTTCTACCCAAAATACCCCTCTCGTCCAAAACTACTGTCAACACTAATCGTCGTCAACTTCTTCTTCATCGATTTCTTTAGTTTTTTTCCCCCAATTTCGAGCCTTAACTCCCCAGTTGCTCTCTCTTTCTCAATTAAAATTTAAATTTAAATCTCCTTGTACCTCCTTCACCGTCGTCCGTCCGTCTGCGTCATATTCCGGTGAGGATAGTTGATCTTCAAACAGCGCGATCGCAGAAGACGTAGAAGAAGCAAAGCACGAAGACCAATGCGACCGACTCGACGGCAGTGACGAGGGACCACACGACGTCGTCCACGATCTAGGAGTTGATGAGGTTGTGCAGGGACCACCTTGGCGAGGAGAACGCCGATAGGCCGTGGGACCAACTTGGCGGTGTGAGGTATGAGGAGACAAGCCTCGCTGGCCATCGAAAGATCGAGGTTATGAAATTTAGTGAAATTTAAAATCTACAGCCAGTGAAATTTGAAATTCAGTAAAAATCTGTGAAATTTGAAATTAGTGAAATTTGAGAAGTAGTGAAATTTAGCCAGAAAAAGTCACCGGTCGAAATGGTTGCTGAAATTGGTTAAATTTGAGAAGTAGTAAATTTCACTAATTTTTTGAAATAATGAAATTTCGCTGGAAAAAGTCATCAGTCGAAGTGGTCGCCGATCGGAAGTGGTTGTGGGGTGGAGGTGGGAGGGGGTGATGAAAACTTTAAAAAGATAATAAAGTGTGAAATTATATTGGAAAATGATATTGGCACTCCAAAAATTATTGCAGGCACTCCAAAAATAAAAGAAAATGGCTTTAGAATTACACTGATTTTTGAGTGCCTGAGTCAATTTTTGAAGTGCCAATATCATTTTCCATTATATTTAGTTAAGGGTAAAAGAGTAATCTTCATATGAGATTGTCCTCAGAGGTAAATAGAAGTTGAGTTCATACTTAATGGGAATTAAAAAGTCTTGGTTTTCTAAACCCACAGGTAATTTGCTGATGATGTAGTATTCCGGTTTTGTACTTTGTAATTTGTTGATGATGTAGAATTCCGGGTTTATACTTCGTATCTTATGTAAAATGACATCTTCTATCGATTGACAACAAAAAGAGTACTTCTGTTCTTTAATGGGAGGAAAAAGGCTTCGACATTTCTTAAAATTTTGACTACCACCATCGGCAGTGTATGAGAAAGGAACAAAGGACAAATGTTATGATAACAAAAGTAGCAGGCATTAATTAAATCAATGAACGCCATTGCCTGGGATTGAACCCCGGTATTGAACCCCGGTCACCCGCGTGATAGGCATGAATACTTACCACTATACTTCGACTTTTTGACTTGAAAGCTAATAACTTCATATTTATACTTTTGAATATAAGTTTATATTGGTTACTTTTTTTTTACTGGAAAAAAAGAAAAATTCATCAATATAAAATTTATTTGAGTCTTCTTGTAGTGTTTCCGTTTTAGTTATCCCTTTCACCACAAATTCGGACAAACATGGAGGTTAGACCAAAATAAAAGACTTTAGAGCAAGTCCAATGAGGTTTTCTATATGGCATTGTATAGTGATTTTCCATCCCCCATTATAGAACTCAATAGAGATGGAAAATGAGATGAAAAACGGCAAAGTTCTATATGTGATTGTATATTTGGAACACCCTTATTATGACTATATCCATTCTTGATAGCTCAACAAACCCAACCTTCATCTACTAGAACTTGAACCGGGGTGTAGCTGAAACTAGTCGAAAAATGGTCGGAGTGTACATGGGAACGCAATTTCCCCCTTGTTAACTATGTTAAAAACCGGAGGTGCATATGTTAAATAATGTCTGCAGTTCCTCCCATAAGCACTTGAACATCATCGAAACATCAAACATGAAAGGGCCGTATTTCAGACAGTTCATTTCCTCAAGATAGGAGTAATACATTTTGACCATGCTATGACCATTGATAAAGATTTTTATTGGGCATAATGATGGTATATGTTATGGACAAATATGCAAATGTGAACTTCTCAAATTGTAAAACAACCATGTTTCGTTTATGATTTAAGATTTTGGGTAATGAGTGGAGAGAGATCGAGAAAGAAATGAGAGAATTTATTGGGGGACCAACGAACATGGTAAGTATTGAAATATTGTTCAACAGAAAACATGTGGTTATGATTTTTGTACGGTTTTATTTGTTTGGGTTATTATTTGTTCAAATTACGTTTCTTAGGTTTTTTTTACTATACAAAAGCGAGATGTTGTATTCATGTAAGCTTAACAACATTTACAATATGAAATTCATTACAAATATCTATATCTATATTATAAAATAGAGCGGTTTTTGTCTACACATACAAATATGGGCACATCTACAGCCATTGATTGCCTTCAAGCTAAGATCATAGCCGTTTGATTAAGAGAATGTTCCCTTAAGTTGTACTTTGACCTGCTATTGTGGTAATATATAAACTTTCATTTCCAATTTCTTATCTTTTTATTTTTTCCATTTTAAGTTGATATTATTTCAAGAGAGTTGATAATTAACCCGTAAATTATTGTCTTTTTTTATTTCTTCTCTCTGTCTTGGCATGAGCTTTTTAAAGCGAGGCAGAGAGTGTGTAGGTTATATTGGATGGGTAGAGCTGACAACTTATTTGAGTTGAGACTGCATCCGCTGGTCTATATAATAATACATATCTGCTTTTGAATCTAATAGATAACCAACGCTCAAGATTTATCCCCTCCTACTGCATAAATCTAGATCGTTGGCTTATTTGATGTAGTGCTCTCTCTCATCACACTCTCTGCGTCTCTCATTCACGTGTATTGCAAGGGGAACAACGAACGGAAGCAATAGCGAAAAACAAACGGAAGCAGCAGTAGACGCGCCCTCTCCCTCCTTCCTCGTTTTCACCTCTCACCCTCCTTTTCCATCTCCCTCCCGCCCTTTCTCTTCTACTTCAAGCCCTAATCACTGCCTTTTATCAAGTAGAAAGTGGAGCCCTAATCATTGTCTTCTTCTCTCCCTAATCACTATCGTTTCTAGAAACGAACTGGTATGTTTCATCTCCGAAATTGAAGTGAACTATCGTTTCTTTTTTATGATTCAAGAAATGAAGTCACGGTATGTTTTCGAGCAGTGACTTGTACCAAGTAGAAGTTATATAGTATGTTTTTGGGCAAAAGTTTAAGCGGTAGTCTTCGGGCAAATGTTTTCAACCGGTAGTCTTCGGGCAAATGTTTTCAACCGGTTAAGAAGCAAACCAGATGTTCCTTGGTTTATTGCACAAAGGTGTTCGTAAGAATGCCTCATACAAGGTGTTCATTGGTTTATTTCACCAAGGTGTTTGTAAGAATGCCTCATCCAAGGTGTTCATTGATCTTATTTCTTTTAGTTGTTGTTGTTCCTATGTATGCTACTACTGATGTTGGTAGGGTTATTCAAACTCTCCTGCTTTGTTATGTTGACGTGTAGCTGCTTACTCATGGCAAGGTTATACGTAATACTTATGGTCCGGAAGTTTGCGACACTAAGTTATCGAAAATTGAACATTTAAAGCTGTAGTAGGTAATTTTTTGTTTGGTAAATACACAGTAGTAGTATGTAATTTGGGGAAAAGGCGTTGCAAGCTGCTTGAATTGCAATCTGACATGTTACGAAGGACCAATTGTTACAGTAGTAGGTAATTTTTTGTTTGATAAGTGGCATATCCTTCCGTCCAATTTTTTCTTTCCAACTTGGTTTGTGATATTTTTAAAATTTTGTTTGTCCTTTCCCTTGCATTAGGCAATGACCAACAAAGGGAAGCCAACACGTGTGGGCAATGAAGAAAAAGAAGAATGGGTATCACCCTTTGACGTATCTTTTATCTTTATTTTGAAAAGAAAAATTGAGAGTCAATTAGCTAAATGACATTCTAATTTCTTAAAGTTGCTGCTATACATATTTTAGGAACAATCCGATAAAGAGATATCAAAAGGAATACTTGCGCAACGTGCCTGACGAGAACGAGAATGAATTTTTAAGCAAAGCACTACAAGGCGATCGGAATAACGCTCGCCGATAAATACAAGTGCAAGACTCTTATTAATCAAAATCATGTTTGACTATCTACATCTTCTAACCATGTTTTTCTTTTGTAGTTCTTTCTCAATTGATGACTTTGTATGTAAAGATCCAACCTCTTCGAGACGGAAATATTAGAGCCAAAATCTGCGATGGGCAAGACCACCATGCTATCCATGTTCACGAGGTAAGTCTCCATATAAAAATAGAGTTTCTTGCAAACCTTGATTAGTATCCGTAATACAATTTATGCAAAGAATAAGGGCAATGGCTAGGAAAGAGAAGGCAACGTATGTACAATAGGGAGTGGAAAGGAAAACTCTAAGGTATCACATGTTGACACATGTCATCTACCTTTCATTTGAAAAAAAAATATTAGTCTTTAAGTAATACTGCTACTTTTTTTTAATTAGTATTGGTATAATAATTATGACATAAAAATTCCATCTACACATTCTCAAGAAGTGCTTCAGCACTTCTCAAATACACTCCTATAATACTTTAAGCACACCATGCTATTGCTTCTCAAGAAGTGCTTAACGCAAACGCAATGTCACGTAGATGAATGAATGCTATCCATATGATGCACACATAGTTCGTGTCCCAAATGCAACCGCTAGACCCATGAGACTAAGTGTCTCCCCATGGTCCCAAGGTATTTTAAACCTATGCTCTGATACTAAGTTGTCACGCCCTCAATTTTGAACCTAATTATTAATTGATTTTCATAAATAAAATCCTCGCAATATCGTACATTACTTCCACAAAAGGTTTTCCATTCTTCTTTCACTGAATCATACACAGACCAAAATATTATAATACAGGAACTCCAGCCCCAAATTCTACAAGGAACAGATTAATGAAAAAGTTAAGTCTATTATAGTTCTTCAAATGTTAGTGAAAAATGATAATAAAGTTACAAGTACATCTTCCAAAAATATGATTTACTATGGTGATAAAACGACTCATTCAACCTAGCTTTCAAAGAATGTCTGAACATGCACCAAGCACACCATACTATTGCCTCTCATTCGTACTAGAAAATGAAGGATTGAGCACACACTTGCTTAGTAGGAACATCTCTACTAACTCTATATGCTAATGGGATGATAAGTGCCAAGAAAAAACATTATAGTATGAGCAAAAACGTTTTAACAAATGGTAGAACTTACAATGCTATCCTTACTTTAGAAAATATAGACCTCTTCTTAAATCACGCTAACCTCCTCATCTCCACGTGCACACACCCACACCTACATCTATCTTTAATATCTCGTGTTAACCTCATTGTATCCTCCATCGTATCCCCTTTATCACATCATATTGTTAATATCGATGTACCATTATTTAATCCACTTTCTCACTCACGACTTACATTCTATTCTCAAGTCATCATCTACCAAAATTCTTTTATATTAAATTTCTCATTTATAAGTTTAACATACAAATACCCTTTATAAATCTCTCATAATATGTCACACAATAAAATATCAAATATGCATTCATGCTATGCAAGTTACCAAATTCTATTTATCATGCTACTAATATCAAACAAGCATCTAAGGACTCAATCTTATATAATGTTATCAAAACAATCCAATATAAAAAGATCAATCAAGGAACTTACATACAACTACTTCACTTCTTAAATATGTAGTCATTATCTATCTTATCCCTCCTCATTATTCTTATAATCATATTTTTCATGTCAATTCCAACCTAACATGAGTAACTCACAATCACACACGCACGTCTTTTATTCAAACAGATATCAGGACAACGAGCTTCAATGATTGGGAAGTCTATGAGAAAGAAAACAAGTATCTACATTTCAAACAATCTAAGATGCTAACACAAATTCAAAATTCATTGTTTCTTGTATGAATACTCAATTTCACATTGTCGGTTATCAAAACCCTTTTCATACAAAACTTTCCTTTTAGATTGCAAAATAAAGTAAAGGAACACAAATCTAGTACGAGTCAAGCTCTGTTGATTCGAGTTTAAATACCAAAATCCTTGATTTGTGCCCAAATACTGAAGTTTCATTGATTCGCTCAAGAATACTAGAGGATTTTTCTAGTTTTTTAGAAAAAAAAAAATCCTTTTCCAAAACATCGAGTAAATCCAACCATTTTTTAAGCATCCTTTGAATCCAACCATTTTCCAAATACCAAGTAACACATAGAGCAACCAAGATTATCGGAGTTCCACCCTTATCCTCATTTCATCATTTTCGTGTATCACTGTCACTTCATCATCATGTGCCACGAGTTGTTGCTCCTGCCGGGCCAATTAAAGAAATCTAATATCCTTTGCCGAGCCAATTAAAGGATCCCGATATCCCTTGCCTAGCACCTCACCCGTTGGTGAGTTTAGAATAAGCTACGAGCTATTACTGCTGCTGGGCCAATTAAAGGATCCCGATATCCCTTAAAGTTCCTTATCCACTTCAGTCTAGATGCCAACATCATCTATCATCACTTTAACGTACGCTATCATCACTTTAATGCACGCATTACGTCAAATATGCCTTTAAAGCTCAAACCCATGAACGTAATTAAAGGAGTTCAATCCTAAGAGAACCATCCATTTCACAACACATGTTCTTATTTCATTATTAACTTCATCATCAATCTATCGATTGTATAACAATTTATCAATTAATCAATCAAGAACTCTATCTCCTGCATACCACAAGAAACGGGTTCACATTCCAATTTTATTTTTATCGACCACCATCCATTATACTATGTGTGTTCACCATGCATTTCTAAACTTATCCTTAAATCAACATAACCCATCCCTATACATAATGTAGAGACATGTAATTTCGTTTAATAAAGTTTCATCATTTCATGAAGGATAATTGATGATATTATATGGAAAATCTATTTGAGGGTTTGATGTGCAAGAAATCAAAAAGTGTGGGTGTTAGTGTGATTTGTATGTTTGAGTGTATATATAGGAGGGTGTGAGAGATTCACACACCCCCCCTCCCATCTCCCTCATGCCTCTCTCTCTCTCTCTCTATATCTCTCGGTCTCTCACTTTCACTCTCATCCAAAATTCCACCCAATCACTCAAAACCCACACAAAACAACCTTCAATCTTTTGTCTCTACGCGTATTGGAGCTCGTACCTCGTTGGATTGAGCTCGGTGAGGCATATTTTGGTTAATGTGAACTTTGGAGGCTAGGGCTCGGTCTCTCTCTCTTGGAAATCATTCTTCGACCTTGAGGTGGGTATTCTACTTCTCAATATACGTAAAAGAAGTGTTTTCTTGCCTTGAATCGAGCCCATGATTGTTGTAGTTGTTGTTGTTACTATTGAACCCTTGAAATCTGCAGAAAAATCTATTTGAATTGATCTGGTATCGATACCATTTTGCATGATATCGATACCCTGGCATCTGGAATGTTTCTTCGCACTTTGGTATCGATACCATTTTGACTGGTATCGATGCTAATTGCTTAGGGACAGTTTTGCTGCATTTGTTCTAAACTTCATCGTTTTGACCCTTGATTACTTTTAACTCATTCTAGGTGTAAGGACCCGTATTTTTTTCGGATATTATTTAAACGTTTTATAAATATAAAAATAAATAAATAAATAAATAAAATAAAATGTGAAATTGATTGAGTTTATTTTAGTTGTGGGTCAATGTGCAAGAGTTTGAAATATGTGGGTGTTAGTGTGATAAGGTGCATGTGTGTATAAGTGTGTGTGTGCCAGGGGAAAATAAATTCCCAAAACCCCATCCCATTCTCTCTCCCGTTCTCTCTCTCGGCTCTCTCTACCTCTCTCACTCCCTCACCCAAAAACTCACCTTCAAATTCAAAACCCACAACAAATAACCGCCAAACCTTCATCCATTCACGTTGTTGAGCTTGAAATTTCGTGGGTTTCGCTCGGAGGAGGAGATTCGGCTGATTTTGAAGTTTTCGGAGTCTAGGGCTTGATCAATCGCTTGGGTTTCTATCGAATCACTTGAGGTAGGAAATTCTATCTCTCTTTATATGTTTTATGAATGATTTGGTGCATGAATCGTGCTTGTAATGTCGTGTTTAAGTTTGGATTGAAAATTCGTAGTTGCTGTCAGAATTGTCTGTTCTTCCTAAATTCCTACCGGTAGGCTCGTTCTTTCTACCGGTAGAACGTCGTTACTTTACCAGAAAATCGATTCCCTACCGGTAGGAGCTTTTTCCCTACCGGTAGAATGATTGAGAAATTTCGTCAACCAGCTCAAACGTATAGCAGCAGCTCAAAAGCTGCTCAATGTACCATTCTTCTACCGGTAGGAATTCCTTACCTACCGGTAGGTCAAGCACTGATTCGAATGTTGGCCCTTCTGTTTCCAAGTTCTACCGGTAGGACTTGCTTGCCTACCGGTAGGTTGCGTGAATTGGAGTTTCTACCGGTAGGACTTGTTCACCTACCGGTAGGTCTAGGTTCTACCTGGATGTTGGCCCTTCTGTCTTCAAGTTCTACCGGTAGGACTTGCCTGCCTACCGGTAGGACTTGCCTGCCTACCGGTAGGAGATCAGGAGTTTGAGCTGCTTTCACCTGCTTCTTTGAGCTGCTGCAGTATCTTTCAGCTGCTTCCCTATATCTTTCAACTCCCATGTCGAAGCTTTTCTTTGACGCTAATGAGCTTGTTTACGCATCCTTCCAAGTGTTTTGGTGAATGTTACTTGTTCCTCACTTAGAGTGGCATCCAATGGACTAGAGTGAACATGTCTAGGGATTCGACGAGTACTATTGCAATCCGTTTTCTCTCTCGACTCGTAAGATTCTCAGATTCCTTTAGTACATGCTTTTACGGACTTCGAGTATAGAAACTAGATAATCATGCATTGTAGAGTCTAGTCGCGGGTTAATATGTGGCTTGTGAAGGTACGGAAAATGTACTTAGAGGTACGGTGAGGACGTGTGAGATTATGGTGTACTTAAAGGAAAAGGGGTGTATTAATTAATTAGTCAGAGTCTTGATATGGATGACAGTTAGGAACGGTTTGAGATGTAATCAACGTGGTGGATTGGTTGATTGTTTAGAATGCTTGAAGTGAAAATTGATGTGAGAAAGAATGGTTTGAGATGATAAAACAACTTGTGTCCTCTCGACTCGTCAAGTCTTTTAATCCTTTTGACACTCTCTCTAGGAGGTTCAAGTGTAGAAACTAATGGATAAAGTATGGTAGGATTATACGTACGGGCTTGATACGCTATGTCAGATGCAAATGGGTAAACTAGTGAAAAGGCATGAACATGTATATTTGTTGAGTTGCGTAATGATTAATTAAAATTCAGTGGTATAACCGTTAAAGGGATGATGAAATTGATTATGAAATGATATCGATTGTGAAAAGTTGAAAGGTGACCCAAGTGGTCGTTATTGAGGGAAAAGACTCGGGGTGACCCTGCGCTCGAGGGAACTAGACCCGAGGTGACCCAACTGATTCATATTATTGGAGGAAAAGACTTGGGGTGACCCTGCGCTCGAGGGAACTAGACCCAAGGTGACCCCACTTGATTATTGTTATTGAGGGAAAAGACTCGGGGTGACCCTGCGCTCGAGGGAACTAGACCCGAGGTGACCCTAGTGATTATTTGATGGGAAATACCGGATTAAAGGAAAAGAAAGGTTTTGCAATAAAGGGATTTAATAAAGATCAATGTGGACACGAGAAAGATTGTCCTACCGTACGAAGAATAATAAAATGTTTTGATTTGATTATAGACAAATGTGGAACGACGTGGGTTTAATAACATAACTAGTTAAAGAAGTAAACGGCTAGTGACATTGATGTGAAGTCTAGGACTCTTAGGCGATAATTCGCAGTTTGTTGGTAGTCATTTGTGGTACAAGCGTATCTGTCAATACTCATTCATTCTCGGTGCATGGTTCATTCAAATTGCATATAGCTTGAGTTTAGAATTTTCTACTGGGCTAGTGTAGCTCAACCAAATCTTTCTTTTCAGGTTCTGATGCCGGGCAATAGATTGCATGCATTGTATGCTTGACAGTAAAGACTATTGGAAGCTGACATCACTGGTTATTTCGTCATCGTTGTGAAGATCTCATTTTGTTAAAGAAAATTTTGTAATTAATTACTACTGAATTTTCTTTTGACCAAAGTTGTAATTATCTAAACTTAAGGATTTGTTTGTAAATTAAACCAGTGGGAAACTCTTTTGGGTAATGTATATAATATGCGAGGTTTCTCTTTTATTGAAATGTATTACTTAATTATGTTGAAAATCGAGGGCGTGACAACTTGGTATCAGAGCATAGGTTTAGAACACCTCGAGACCGTGGGGAGACTTTTAGTTTCATGGGTTCAAAAATCGATACATTTTCTTGCAAAAAAAAAATCACATGTGTGCTTGCATGAAGAGTCAGTATATCGATGTGACATTGCATATATATATCACAATAGAGAGGCACAAAGTTGTTGACTTCGGTTGGAAAGGTTGGAGACTTGTAGCACATAATTAGATGGCTAATGTCGATGATTTCATTTCTTATGCTTCCATAGTAGGATGTCTTCGAGACGTGGAGATAGGTGTGGTGAGACCGGGGATCGTGAGCACCAGGGCAGTAGTGCAAACGGGGAGAATGAAATGAGTCAATGTACCAAGGATGAAGCGATGTTTCCTGAGATTGTTGAGTGCGGGAAAGATGTCGAGACACTGGAAGGTGCGCAAGGTGGTGTGAATGTGGGAGAAACTAGGCATCGAGTCGTTAGCACAAGATTGTCTTCAGAGAGTGTTAAGAGTTCAGGAAGGAAGAAATCTAGAGTATCTAATCACTTTATTCAGGACCAGCAGGGCTTTAAGCCACCTCTTTATATCGGGACTCCAAGAGCTCTCCTCAAGTGTCAGACTGTGTGTTATCGATGTCGTCAGTTTGGTCATATTCGTTCTCAATGTCCATGGCGTGGAGGATCTTGTTATACTTGCGGCGAACGTGACCACATGGCAAGGAATTGTCCTCGGGGATTGGGAGTACCTGGTGAGTTGAGCTCAATGCAGCAGGATACGCAAACGTCGAAACAACAACAGATGCAGTTCCATAGCTAAACTACCACTTCGTACTATTCACTAGCTCTTAGAAGCGTCACTTGTTTGAGGTATCGTTTATTCCTAGTTGTTCTACTCATTCTCTACAATACTTTTGATTTGGAAGCATTTCACTCATTGAAAATCCTATTCTTGTTCATGTTTGGAATAGAAAATAAGAAATCTTAGTCCACGCGTGTTGAGAAATATCGATAGATCATATTTGCCAAGATTAGAGGTTAATCATTCCATATTGAAGTGTTGTCTTTGACCTCTTTAAACTGCTTATATCGAGATTTGATTGGATTTGGACAGGGATTGGTTGTATCCATGATGATTGGTGACATCTCAAATGTGATTTTAGAAGAGTTGTTTCTTTTATTACCATCTTTCATTGGCCAAGCTGAACATTGTTAGAATTGTATTGTAATTTATTCTTCCGTGAAACCCAATGTGTAGATGACTTGTTATAATTCTTAGTATTTGAGTCAATTGTCATGCGATCCCTTCCTAGCTTTTCTTGGGCATATTTAAATTCTTGTAGCGAAGTATCTTATGACACTGTTGCTATCAAATTTGACAAGTGTTTCTCGTTCCCTATTCAAGGTCTTATTTGACATCATCCTGCTTGAGATAAATTTTCATTGGTCAGTTTAGATTTCTTAGATGCGATTATCACTTCCGTCGTTTACTTGTAACCGTTATTCCATATGAGTTTTTAATTTGCAACATCAATCTATTGAACCCAACCCTTGGCTATGTACTGTAAGAAATACAAATTCATTAGCACTATCAAAATTTAGACTTTGTTCCCATTGTTGTTTGCTTGGGCCATCATCCATTTTGATCCCATGACTAAGAAGTCATATGATTTGAACTCATATCCGCTTTGTATCTATTTGTTTGCCCTTGCCTATTTGGTTGGTTCGAATTTCCATTGTTGGAGTCAAATCTTGTGGTGGCATATCTATTGATGTCTATTCACTGACATCGTTCAACACAAATTCAATTGTGGAAATTACTTTAAGTGTTATTTTACTCTGTCATGGTTCCTTAACTCTGGAGGCACATGATTCATTCTGTAACACTCATCCTTAACTTGTTGGAAGGTCTTACCATTCTCGGTATTGGACAAATTTTTGATCTTGTATCAATTAACTTGCCAGAGATTTGTTTCACTTCTTGTATTTATCCTAAGTATTGACATCGTTCAGTTGCTAAAGGTTATTCACTGACTCTGTTGACTCGTAAAGCAATAAGAAAGTCATGATCACTCATTTCAAATTTCTTAGGTTATCATAAAAAGGTATGTTGAATTGTTGCCAAACCACCCTGAAGATTCCACGTGTTCTTTGAATTTCGGATGCCTCGTTACCATTCTTTCAATTCTTGATTGACACTGCTTGAGTTTTGTAGCTTATTCGTTTCGTTTGAGATGACAAATCGAATCCTTCTCGTAATATAGAATGACCCAACATAGAGTGAAAATTTGGTGCGGCTTTTAGAAGAATTGGCTTGTGTTATGGACCCGTTAAAACAATTAATTCGATTCGCCAACGATATTTGGAAGCTCAAGGGAGAATGACCGAAAAGAGAAAAGTAAAGATCATCAAAGATTGCTAACTGCGGAGGGCCGACTAAAGGATTGTGTTGACCGTCGACGTCACCCAATGTTATTTGAAGAAGGGAAATCGTGAATTTCGTAAAGCGTACTTGTGTTAGGATTTGTCTTGTTTTAGGCAGAAAGGAAGCGTTCACCGTAAGAAAGATAGTTTAAGTGTCGGATATTATGTGCGTGTTTTGGGATACCCAGGCGACAACCGGTGAAATCCACTTGGAAGAGGCGCTTGATCACCGCCCATTCTAGATGGAAGTCTCGGGAAGTCAATTGGACTATCTGGTTATACCTAGGAGGTAAGATCTCTATGGCGAGATAGATAATTGTGTATAGGATTTGTATAACAAAGAAAAGTTTAGAAACTGTGAACCGTTTGACGTTACCGCCTGACTTCTTCAAAATATATATGATGCATTATGTATACGGAGATTGAGGAGGTATGGAATAAATCCATTGCATGTGTTAGAGAGGTCCGAAATTGAATTAGGAGCTCAAGTGTCCTATGAAAAGAATCCGACACGTATCCTAAATTGAGTAGTCAAGTGTTAAGAGGTAAGCCGATGCCGTTAGCGCGAGTTGGCATGGGAAGGGAGAACGAAGTTAGAAAGATGCACTCGTGCTTGTTGTGGTTTGACTTATATGAATCATTGATGTAGATATTCTTGATTATCAAATTGTTCCATGATGAATACCGTTACGATTGAGGCGTATCTATGTGTTGCTTGTTTGATTGAGCTAGGTTTAGCAAATTTCGAGGACGAAATTTCTTTAAGGAGGGTAGGGTGTAAGGACCCGTATTTTTTTCGGATATTATTTAAACGTTTTATAAATATAAAAATAAATAAATAAATAAATAAAATAAAATGTGAAATTGATTGAGTTTATTTTAGTTGTGGGTCAATGTGCAAGAGTTTGAAATATGTGGGTGTTAGTGTGATAAGGTGCATGTGTGTATAAGTGTGTGTGTGCCAGGGGAAAATAAATTCCCAAAACCCCATCCCATTCTCTCTCCCGTTCTCTCTCTCGGCTCTCTCTACCTCTCTCACTCCCTCACCCAAAAACTCACCTTCAAATTCAAAACCCACAACAAATAACCGCCAAACCTTCATCCATTCACGTTGTTGAGCTTGAAATTTCGTGGGTTTCGCTCGGAGGAGGAGATTCGGCTGATTTTGAAGTTTTCGGAGTCTAGGGCTTGATCAATCGCTTGGGTTTCTATCGAATCACTTGAGGTAGGAAATTCTATCTCTCTTTATATGTTTTATGAATGATTTGGTGCATGAATCGTGCTTGTAATGTCGTGTTTAAGTTTGGATTGAAAATTCGTAGTTGCTGTCAGAATTGTCTGTTCTTCCTAAATTCCTACCGGTAGGCTCGTTCTTTCTACCGGTAGAACGTCGTTACTTTACCAGAAAATCGATTCCCTACCGGTAGGAGCTTTTTCCCTACCGGTAGAATGATTGAGAAATTTCGTCAACCAGCTCAAACGTATAGCAGCAGCTCAAAAGCTGCTCAATGTACCATTCTTCTACCGGTAGGAATTCCTTACCTACCGGTAGGTCAAGCACTGATTCGAATGTTGGCCCTTCTGTTTCCAAGTTCTACCGGTAGGACTTGCTTGCCTACCGGTAGGTTGCGTGAATTGGAGTTTCTACCGGTAGGACTTGTTCACCTACCGGTAGGTCTAGGTTCTACCTGGATGTTGGCCCTTCTGTCTTCAAGTTCTACCGGTAGGACTTGCCTGCCTACCGGTAGGAGATCAGGAGTTTGAGCTGCTTTCACCTGCTTCTTTGAGCTGCTGCAGTATCTTTCAGCTGCTTCCCTATATCTTTCAACTCCCATGTCGAAGCTTTTCTTTGACGCTAATGAGCTTGTTTACGCATCCTTCCAAGTGTTTTGGTGAATGTTACTTGTTCCTCACTTAGAGTGGCATCCAATGGACTAGAGTGAACATGTCTAGGGATTCGACGAGTACTATTGCAATCCGTTTTCTCTCTCGACTCGTAAGATTCTCAGATTCCTTTAGTACATGCTTTTACGGACTTCGAGTATAGAAACTAGATAATCATGCATTGTAGAGTCTAGTCGCGGGTTAATATGTGGCTTGTGAAGGTACGGAAAATGTACTTAGAGGTACGGTGAGGACGTGTGAGATTATGGTGTACTTAAAGGAAAAGGGGTGTATTAATTAATTAGTCAGAGTCTTGATATGGATGACAGTTAGGAACGGTTTGAGATGTAATCAACGTGGTGGATTGGTTGATTGTTTAGAATGCTTGAAGTGAAAATTGATGTGAGAAAGAATGGTTTGAGATGATAAAACAACTTGTGTCCTCTCGACTCGTCAAGTCTTTTAATCCTTTTGACACTCTCTCTAGGAGGTTCAAGTGTAGAAACTAATGGATAAAGTATGGTAGGATTATACGTACGGGCTTGATACGCTATGTCAGATGCAAATGGGTAAACTAGTGAAAAGGCATGAACATGTATATTTGTTGAGTTGCGTAATGATTAATTAAAATTCAGTGGTATAACCGTTAAAGGGATGATGAAATTGATTATGAAATGATATCGATTGTGAAAAGTTGAAAGGTGACCCAAGTGGTCGTTATTGAGGGAAAAGACTCGGGGTGACCCTGCGCTCGAGGGAACTAGACCCGAGGTGACCCAACTGATTCATATTATTGGAGGAAAAGACTTGGGGTGACCCTGCGCTCGAGGGAACTAGACCCAAGGTGACCCCACTTGATTATTGTTATTGAGGGAAAAGACTCGGGGTGACCCTGCGCTCGAGGGAACTAGACCCGAGGTGACCCTAGTGATTATTTGATGGGAAATACCGGATTAAAGGAAAAGAAAGGTTTTGCAATAAAGGGATTTAATAAAGATCAATGTGGACACGAGAAAGATTGTCCTACCGTACGAAGAATAATAAAATGTTTTGATTTGATTATAGACAAATGTGGAACGACGTGGGTTTAATAACATAACTAGTTAAAGAAGTAAACGGCTAGTGACATTGATGTGAAGTCTAGGACTCTTAGGCGATAATTCGCAGTTTGTTGGTAGTCATTTGTGGTACAAGCGTATCTGTCAATACTCATTCATTCTCGGTGCATGGTTCATTCAAATTGCATATAGCTTGAGTTTAGAATTTTCTACTGGGCTAGTGTAGCTCAACCAAATCTTTCTTTTCAGGTTCTGATGCCGGGCAATAGATTGCATGCATTGTATGCTTGACAGTAAAGACTATTGGAAGCTGACATCACTGGTTATTTCGTCATCGTTGTGAAGATCTCATTTTGTTAAAGAAAATTTTGTAATTAATTACTACTGAATTTTCTTTTGACCAAAGTTGTAATTATCTAAACTTAAGGATTTGTTTGTAAATTAAACCAGTGGGAAACTCTTTTGGGTAATGTATATAATATGCGAGGTTTCTCTTTTATTGAAATGTATTACTTAATTATGTTGAAAATCGAGGGCGTGACACTAAGCACCTCCAAATCACCTCATAACATGATTAATCGTACCCGTTGAGTTCGTGGAGTATCCTTGCATCTCTTGCCCTTATTCAGTAAAATTTTATTTTGAATACCTCTTGAACCACGGTTAAATTGGAATGACACATTTAGAGAGTATGAAAAGCTTGAACACTTATTGACATGACGAGAACATTCAGGACTCATCGACGGGTGGGTGCCTGGTAGGGGGTATCGAGATCCCTTAATTGGCCTGACAGGAGCAAAAGCTCGTATTGGTTACATTCAAGACCTACCGATGAGAATGATGCCTGGCAGGGGGTATTGGGATCCCTTAATTGGCCCGGCAAGAGCTTTGGCTCATGACACTTGCGACGAAAAGACGTTGGACACATGAAAGATGGAAATTATTCTAGTTTGAGTTAAACGATGATCGTTAAGTTGTCGTTTTGAGATTATTGAGCAAAATCGTTGATCATCTTATAGTCCTTGTTCTTGTACCTATCTTGAGATTGTCCTTGCATTTCATTTGCATATAATGCTTATGTAGAATTTATTATTGGGCTAGTGTAGCTAAAACCTATTATCATTTTCAGGTACTAACCCGGGACAATAGCATGCATGCTTGGATGTGGAAAATACATTTTGAAAGCTAACATAGAGGAGTTACTTGACTATCTTTGTAAATCAGTTTTGGAAGATGTATTTGTAACTTCATTTACTTTCCTTTTGACAATAGAATATTGTAAACCCTTAACTCTATTTTGATACCTGATACTTATGTAATATTTTGGGCCGTTGTGCCATGGATGTAGTTTGTTTGAACTCTTGGAGTTGGAACTTTAATTTGATGATGTAGTAATGGAAATGTTAACTCTTTCAGGGGTATCATATGGGTTGTTGTGAGGATTTCTATTGTGGAAATTATTTATACTTATGTTGAAAATCGAAGGCATGACACATCAATGATGCATTTAAGAGCTCAATCGCTTGTAAAGAGTCCCCATTATAATTTTGGGTATTGAATACTTAAACTATCACCATTTACTTTCTCAATTCCATAATTTGTTCTTCGTATCATTTAAGTTGTAGAAATAACCTTGCTCAACTTATTGTATCACAGTGAATCAAAGATTCCTTTGTAATATCAAGTACAAGCCAAGACATCAAAATAAGGCAATATAAACGAACCCCAGACTTAGAACAAGTGAGTAGAAAATTTCACAAAAATTCTGCGGGTGCTATTAGTAGCAAAATCACTGGGTGTCTTTGAACGGGAAGTTGGCTACTGGTAGGGGATAAAACGTGCTACTGGTAGCAAAAACGCTGAATTTTCAATTCAGGAAGTTGGCTACTGGTAGTGCCAAACATGTGTTACTGGTAGCAAAAACGCTAGATTTTCAATTCAAAAAGTTGGCTACTGGTAGCACCAAAAATGTGCTACTAGTAGCAACTGTGAAAGTTTTTGCGATTTTCAGCTTTGCAAGGGTTTCAACCAAACACAAAAAGATGATCCAAAGAAACTTTTTAACACGAAATCAACTCAATAACATATAAAGAGAGTGAGATCAAAGTTCGGAAGCAAAAGCTCAAGCTCAATCGAATCTTAGGGCTTCAAACTCGAAACCCACCAAGATACACCCTCTCCAAGCTTGATCAGCGTGAACCACAAGTCGAGAAAGGTATGGTAGGATTCGGTCTAGAGTGACTGGGTTTTTGAGGGTTTTGAGTGTTTGAGGTGTGAAAGCAAGAGGGAGATGAGAGAGAGAACCGAGAGCTAGAGAGAGAGAGAGAGAGAGAGAGAGAGAGAGAGAGAGACGTGAGTTGGATGAGAGGAAAAATAATTCTCCACCACACACCCACCTCTATATATACCACTACACAAATCAATTTCACTTGCACCCTAAACTTTCAAATCCTTACACAAAGAACCCTTATACACATTTTCCAAATTATTATTCACAAAATTTGCAACTCAAGCATTTATTAAACACTAAAATTTTTAAAATTTAATATGGTCTCTACATGATCTACTTGACTTGTCAGTGCACTATGTATTGATAGCCACATAGGGATGTAGCTACATGGTGATAGACATGAATATGCAAACCTGCCCCAAATCCAACTAAAAGCTATGTTAATGGATATAGTAGATGTGCCATAACAGTATTATACTAGAATCCTTGTTAGAAACATCTTCCTTATTTTTGAAGATGCATACTTTTTGCATCTGAATAACTATCATTAGATATTTGATGTGCCAAACTCAATAGAAAGTAGCAAAGAACATGGAATCCAAAATGCTAGAAGTCCACTCAAAAAAAGAAAGCTACAACAAGTAATTAAGTTTAACCATAAATGACAAAGATAGCCAATATAGAACCAAATTCCCTATGGATGAAATTAAGTTGGGGATAATGATAGCTTTTATATAGGTTTATCCTTTACGATAGTCAGACCGAAAGACTCGACTAGAACGTGAAACTTCAACATAGATCAACATCTAGGGAAACATTCCTAGATCTAAACTTGACAACAAGTGAAGTCCAGTAATATTCCAAGATGTAGAACTAAAACACTAACGCTCTTTCCCATCAATAAAACAAAGATCAATAATATGTAATAGTAGAGGGTTTAACATAATAACAATAGAATAAGTGCTCTTTGTGATGCACCTTTCCACCTTGCATGGGAAACTCAACTTTGCTTCAATGCAAAAAATAATCACAAATACAAAACTAAAGAAGCTCTTAATTAGGAGATATTGAGAGAAATTAAAATGCAGTTGTAAAGAGGAACTGAAAAAGCTCAAGTGGTCTCACACATTTCAGCAGCACACAAAGTTAGAAAGAACACCTGCATCAACCATACAAATACTGAGCAACAATAAGGAGCTAATCCAACATCAACAAATAGAAGAAGAGAGCACTGCAGTTAATGCTTCATAACATGTTGTGGGATGTAAACCCCATCTACAATATGTGTACGCAATTAGGCTTATAGAAATAGGAAAAGAAAAACAAGATATTCAGGATATCAAGAGTTGCCTCCACAATACCAGACACCTCCAAAAATGCAATTCAAACTTTAATAAATGCTATAGGGAAAAGCCTACTCCATAGTGGATAAGTACACATATTAGGATGTTAGAAGTAAAGGAGAGGAAGAGGGAGCCCCTCAACAAACCAGCTCCCTTGGAATTGGCTGCAAACAACATAATTGGCTAACAAGCTACCACAAAAAAACATTTTATAAGGCACACACACACATAAATGGACTCAAAGACCCTACATAAATCACTTATCTTAACATATCTCATAAAACCATACGGCAATGCAAAACTCTAAACTTGACATACCTAAAATGTGGTACTCAAATGTGATCACCAAAGTATGAGTGACAAAGATTAGGCATTGGATGCCGATACAACAACAACAATAACGGAACCCATGTAGTCCCCAATTATTGGGGGAAATACGACTACTCACCCTGAGATATTCAATGAAGTAGTCAACTTGGGCATGGAATAAATGTTGACGAAGAGACTTGAAAATTGAAACTAGAGCCTCTAAGAAACCAAGTTTGTCATACCATGTTAAGTCGCCAATTGCTCCAACTAATTAGGTTGTTAAGAACAGCCCAAACAACGTACATCAAGCTCTCCATGTGACTTCTTTAAACTATAGGGTTTAAGTTGTAAAAAAAAAGATGGATGTGCTGTGTGTGCATGTGGAAAGTAGTA
Organism: Rhododendron ovatum; assembly: GCA_019656835.1. Classification (NCBI taxonomy): domain Eukaryota; kingdom Viridiplantae; phylum Streptophyta; class Magnoliopsida; order Ericales; family Ericaceae; genus Rhododendron; species Rhododendron ovatum. Next base: position 14,984,456 of record CM033790.1, read on the forward strand.
AAAGTGCATGAGCGAGTATGTGATGCATATCCATTGTAATAGAGAAAGAAAACAAAAGAGTGCATTGTTGAGTATGTGATGCATATCCATTGTAATAGAGAAAGAAAACAAAAGAGAAGGGTTGAGGGCAGGGAAATGCAGAGAGAGAGAGAGAGAGAGAGAGAGAGAGAGAGAGAGAGAGAGAAAAGAAGCTGTGGGAATTGAAACTTTTAGTTTTGGTAAGTGACTCAGGCTTGTATTCTTATGGGTAACAGAGTTTTATGAACTCACAACCATTTTCCTATTTTGCAAAAAATGCTATTAAGCTGCTCCTTTTTATTGGTATTTTAGATTCCAAAGACAAAAAGGGAAGATTAAGGAAAATCTTCCCCCTTTTAGCAGAACAAATAGAATAAAAATTGCTAGTAAGCTGCTCCTTTATATTTGTATGCAGTTACGATTGTAGAATTGCAGTATGAGATTTGGGATTACAATCAGTGACTCGGCTGGACTTGGGTTTACAAATTTTGGGGACGAAATTCCTTTAAAGAGGGTAGGATGTAGAGACTCGTATTTTCGAAAATCGTTTAAAGGTTTTATTAATGTTAGAATATGGAATAAATGAGGGATTTATTGAATTATTTGATTTGGGGTCAATGTGGGAAGGTTGTTTGTAGAGGGGTGCATGTGCAATTTGTGATTGTCTGAGTATATATATGTGTGGGTGTGTGTGTAGGGGAAAAAAAATTCCCCAATCCTCTCTCTCTTTCTCGCTCTTTGCGCTCTCACCCAAAATTCCACCAAGATCCACCTCCATTCCACCCCTCAATCGTGGTCTTGAGCTTAAATTTCGTGGGTTTCGCTCAGAGGAGGAGTATTTGGTTGATTTCGAAGGTTAGAGAGCTAGGGCTTGCTCAAATCGCGTGGGTTTTGATCCTCGACTTGAGGTAGGGATTTCTTACTCTCGTTATGATTTTATGTGATGATTATGTGCCTAAATCGTGTTTTAGTTCGTTGAATTTCGACTTTGTGCTCATTTTCAATTTTTTGCAAAATCGTCTGCTGTAATGCATTAGTACCGGTACCTACTTTTTGAGGTACCAGCGCCTTGATCTCTGATTGCTCTCTGGATTGGTTTGGTACCGATACCTATATTTTGTGGTATCAGTACCCAGTGCTTAGAAAACAGTTTTGAGGATATTGAATTCCTTTTGATTGTATCGATTTTCGATCACTTTAAACATTGTTAAACCATCCCTAAACTTGATTACTTGGGTTCCAATAATTCGTTGATTGTTCCAATCCCTTCGATACTTGTTAAGCATAATCTTTGCATCGTTATAAATGGAGAATGTACTATAAGGATGTGTAGCTGTGCTATAGGTTGTACAATGCATTGTGGTGAGTATGATGGGTAGTTGTGAGTCTGCCTAGTTATCCGAAATGTAACATAGTAACTCGTATCCTTGTGATTCATCTCGTTGATCTTCCTAAACTCCTTGGGCTCTCATTTTATGGGATTCTAGTGTAGAGGCTAGTGGTTAGTGTGTCGTAAAGTTACTTACGAGTTCACTATGCCATGTAGGATGTGGTGATATACATAAGGGAAATGTGTATACTTATCTACTAGTTGATGCTATGATATGGTTGATTGTTTCGGAGTGCTTTGAAACATTATTGATCACTTGGTAAATGGATACAATGAGATCATGTGGCATGTTGTATGAATGACATAGATTGGTTATAAGTTGAGCATGAGATCATTAAGGAATGTGAAATGGAAAACAAGAAATAGAACGATACCACGAATATGAATAAAGCCATGGATCCACCGGATGGTGCGATGTCGGAATGAACATGAGACGCACGGGGTCCTAAACGCCTGAACAGGAATAAAAGGTTTCTAGTGGACGCACAGGGTCCCAAACACACGGACAAGAATGAAAGATTTTTAGTAGATGCATGGGATCCTAAATGCCCAGAATTAAAATTGAAAAGGAAAAATAGCTAATACTGAGAATGACGCTTGAGTTATTAAGGATATTCTAATAAAATATTGATTCCCCTTCTTTGTTGTAGAATGCTCGTTCGCGGTGAAAGACCCTTATCTCTTATGATATTCTAATGTATTCACTCACTCTGGATGCATAATCCATTGCATTTTCATATAATTTATGTATAAATTTCTCTACTGGGCTAGTGTAGCTCAACCTATCATTTTCAAGTATATTGCAGGTTACGGTCATGGAGAGAGTGGAGTGCATGCAAACGTCACCGACTAAAGTTATTTTCAAAAGCACTTGTCTATCTTCGTAATGCATATTGCATTGTATTGTTTTCTTTATTTTGGAATACTGTACTAGTTGGACAGACTTGTGGACTCGAAAATTGTATTGCATTTTGAGGGTATCATATGTGCTACAATGAGGGTTTTGTATATCAAATTGTATTGTTATTTGTGTTGAAAATCAAAGACGTGACATAATACGTCCCACTTTAGGAACCTCCTAACACATCAAAGACATAGTAGTACTAGCATGGAGCATTAGAAAATATGAAACACTCTAGATTTTTCAAAGGAAGGTGGAACTCTTGAATGACTACTTGTCTCTATGTAGCAAGAGTACAATTAATCTAGTACAAATCAACAAAAAAATTGCGATACAAAAAAGGGGCCCTACTTTTCATCCAATAGATATATCGTCACCTACTCACCCAATGATTCTTCAATTCCTGTCCAATCCACCCTGCAACAACACCATAAAAGTGATTCAAACGTAGAACATATATAAGAGGCAAAATTGCACAACATGAGAGGCAAAGTTCCTCACCCACCCAAGAAGTACCATAGCAGAACACAACATTTGGCATTGCCACACTCCACCTAAGAAGGACCAAGATCTTTCTTTGCTTAAAAAAAAAAAAAACCTCAAAATGATATCAATTCTCTATTCAAGAATCTGTTAGTAGATGAATCTTGGTTAACTTTAAAACCAACAAGCTTTCATCTTCTAGAATTCACAAACCAAGAGCTAAAAGATCACCCTTCCATTCTAGGGTGACTGATGGATTGTACGATTCGAGCTTGGTTTTTTTCATGCTTTTTTTTAAAGGTCTAGAGAAAGCTACAATCAATAGGATTTTGCTGATCGTCTTAATGAACTGCGGCCATTACTTATGAGAAAACTTCCCCTTATGGGAAGGGAAGTTTTGTTTGAGTGAATGAATGTAAGGAGGCCAAGGTCAGTGCATGTAGCATGATGACTATAAACCAAAATCTCTAAAAAGTTTATTATAGAATAAAAATTAGATAACTGCCACTTTGCTCTTAGAGGTGAATGGTGAAATATAACGATTTAAAAGCCAAAGCAAGTTTGTGTCCATAAACACACTGTAAATTCATGCCACAACAAGAAAAGGAAATTAGTACATCAATGGATAACAAGAAATAGGAATTTATTTAAAAGAACTCATACCGTCAAATCATATAGTCATAGTATACCAAAATATAGAGATAAAAAATGAATCAAATCCAAGGAAAGAAACAAGAAGGAAACTGGAGTGGACAAAGGAGAAGATGGAATCTAAGCAATTAGAACCTTTAACAAACCATTTAAAGTGTCATTTGATATCATAATATTTTACAATGACTCATAACTACTTTCGATAAAAAAAAATACTATTCCTTCTGATTGTAATAAACTCCTCCACTGTGAGCTGAATTGAACTAAAACTTGACAAGAGGAAAAATGATTGACCCTTGAACTGTTGCTTTCTAAATTCTTGTATGCTTTATCTGATACCTATTATACTTTGACTTGTTTTCCCACAGGACTCTTCCGCATGCTCTGCATTTGAGAAAAACTAATGTTAGATTCTAGATAGTATAGTTAAAAAGCTAAATTAAAGTCTCACAAATCAAATGTCAATACATCAGTGCCATCCTATGAAATCTCGGCTTCCCCAAAATCTAAAACAGCTGACTTCATTTCAATAGACATCCGAATTGGTCGGACTACTCTGATGAGACAAAGATTTCCAACCAAACTACATCATCATCAATCTCATAAGATCATTCCGAATGAGAATCCGAGCAAGAGATGTCTAATTCATTTGATTGTATCTCTTCTAAATGAGGACTAACTTCCTCATTTGATCCCAGAGTATCATGGAGGTACCAACCAAAGGGTTAGTTCTTTTTCCTTTAGAAGCATGCTTCTCTTGCTTGGATTCTATATAATTGCGAGAGATCCAAACAAGCCAAAATTGCTGCAATTCTATAAGATTGGACCTCTTTTAATTAACTCGAGGTTAAAACAAATTTGACCTCTTCGTTTGACAAAAGCCAAAAGCCAAACTAATAGCACTATCTTGTCATTTCCCTCTAGTCATGGCTTCAAAGGAGGGGGACAAGAAATGATGTTTTCCCTCTATTTATACCCCTTACTAATAGTAGTCACAGACTCTCCTAAAGCCGCACTGAGAAACAAATATGATTAAGTTCCTTGTTATATGAGAACAACAGAGCCCTACAAAATACTAATAAATAAACTCATTTTCACTCTGTTTCTCATGTAGGTATGGGAACAATTTTAGATGACATTCTAATTTTGACTTTGTAATGAATTATTTTTTTAGAAACTCAAACTGTATCCTCAAGTTCTCCCCTTCCCATTAGTTTTAAGTTACTTTTCCCCGCACTTAGTGTGGTACTAATAGAAGCAGTGGCATGACCATGACCGAGGTTTTTGTTTCAAAGGTGTCATTCAATGAGTCGTCCAAAATTTCATTGTCTCGTATTCTAGTTCTACGCATCTATTCAACCCAACTTTCACATGAAATGGGAAAATGTCACATATTTCCAGCAATGTTAATTGTTGTAATGTAACATCATTACAAAAAGGAAAAATATAACACAACTTCGACCACAGGTGTCACTTAATAGAAGCTACCTCAAGTTTCTTACAAAGACCACATATATCTTCAAAAACCAAGAATCTAGTACGCCTTTGCACGTGTTAATAAGAGTAGCAATATGGGGTTATGAAGACTTACAACCGTAGTGCCTTCTTCATGGAACAACAGAACGTACAACTCTTAGTTGCACGAAGTAGGGTGGGAACGGATGATCATAGAAGTGTGGGAGCGCCGTTGAGAGCGTCTAGTAATTTTTTATTAAAATAAAAAGTATTTTAATATTTTTACATAGTTAAATATCAGAAAAAATTATTCTCTACCGCTTAAATTGCAAAACCTAAAAATTTCCAACGACTACCAAAGTTCATTTATTGTGTGTTTATTTTTTCTTTGTTTCTCTCTTATTCATTTTCAAAAAAAGGTGGAAAAAAACTCTCAAACACCATAAAAATATATATATATAATGAGGCTCATTTTTTATTGTTCACAGCTACTCCTGCACACACATACCAATAAATTAAAATTATTGTAGTATTTGATTAAATACAATAGGAAGCAATTGGCTTTTACACTTTCCCAAAAATCCAACTACTAGCCATCTGTGTTCTTTTTTTCAAACGGAGCCATCTACATACATACAACAGAGAGAGAAACAGTCGAACAGAGAAACGGAGAGAGAAAGAAACGACGAAACAAAGAGAGAAAGAGAGAGAAGGTACACCGCGGCACCAGCGCCCCGCCCAGCTCTCCCCCTTCACGAATCGATCTCTCCTATTTCCCTCCAATTCCTCCATCATCCCTCTCGAGTGAAGATATAGAGAGATGGGAAAACTGATAAATCAACGCCGCAGGAGATAGCCATCGCAGGAGAACAACCTATATGTATTCCATTCGCCTTATGTGAATTGCTCCGATTGATCCGGTTTGGTTTCGAATTTGGGTGTGAGTCCCTGTCTAGGTCAGAAACGTGTTCTCGTCATGATTGGAATGCATTTCCAGCCATTTTCGAGGATGGAAACGCTGAACCGCGGTTCTCGGCAAGAAACGTTACTTGATGAGGCGTTTCCTACAATTAAGGTACAACTACTTTTGTTATGTCATGCAGATAAAGCCTGTGTAGCTGTGCCTATTTCAAAGCAGTACATAGTAATCACTCTCTCAATATTTCAACTAATCCTGCACAGTCCATCCTTCATCAACCAGCATGTCATCCAAAATGTCCACTGGCAGAAATGAAGCGACCAGGAATTAGCAAGGTATCAAGCTTTGGCCTACAATTCAAAATTATCCCATAACACTAATGGGCAGAAATGAAGCAACCAGGAATTAGCAAGGTATCAAGCTTGGGCCTATAAGTCAAAATTATCCCATAACACTAACTTCCAACAAACTCACACTTGTACATGTGAACGTGCATGCACACCAAAATAGATAACCATGAAGTGCCAAGTAGAATTTGTAAACCATAATAGAACTATCAATCCACTGTATCCACCTACAAGTATACTTGTCGCTATCCACCCCACGAGGCAGTTGGGACAATGTTCCTTTCCACAATATCTGAAGGCTTTCTAAAAAGAACGAAGACCTTGAAATGGATACTTGTTTACAATTCAGGGAAAAGTGTTATGTCTTATTTGTTTCCCTAAATAAGAAGATGGTCCGTCCTTAGTTCCATACTCCAAATGAACATGTCAAAATTCACAATATACATCTCTACTTTCAGGTGGGTGTAAACATCTACTTCAGACTGATATCCCTTTTAAAAAAACAAAACAAAAAACAAAACAAAAAAAAACCACAATTGATAATGAAGGTATGTAAGTTAAAGTGAAGATATGTAACCACCATTCCCCCCAAATTCACTACAAGTATGCATGTGTTCATTTTAGTACTCAATACTCGTGTGCTTATTGTATATTATCAACTTTAAGCACTTCTTGAGAAGCAAAAGGGAAGGTTTCAGAAAAATGTTAATAATTATGATTTTATGTAATTAAGAGATATTGACTTTATGACCGGAGGATAGCATTTGATATTATATTCCCCTCAATGTACACTATATTAGGACCGTAGCAAGGTGTTTATGGATTGAGTCAAGTTAAACATTTCAAAACGGAGGTTATGTTGGCGGACGTGAGTTGTGACATTGATCAAAAGTTGGTGTTTAGTGTACACGCTTACAGTGCAAGGAGAAAAAGATTTAGATAGCGACATGCTTTACCCAACATTGCTACTCACTTTTCAAGAATAAAAAACCACTCCTAAGACAAGAATAGTGGAGAAAAAAAACAAGGTAGGACCAGTCAATTACAAGTTAAAATCAACATTAATACATGGGTACTTGTTATAAATTTGGGGCAACGGAGTCGGGCTTGCTCGACACGAACCCAAAACTCGAAAAACATATTATACCTAAAACTGTCTAATTTGTGGTAACTCTGCACCAAGGGCAAAGAAAACCCTTAATCTAACACTCAGAAATGTTGAGTAATTTCATCGAACAATTGGTGTGCGTAACATCAACAATTCAGTAATCCTATCGAACAATTGGTGTGCATAACATCAACAATTTTTTTTAAGGGATACAATCTATGGAGATGGGGGAAAGGAAGATGGAAAAGATTTAACTTATAGTGCAAATATGGTGGGCAGCATAAACCGGGCTCTTCTTTGACGACTGTCGCCAACACAGGGTCTGAGTGGAGTAGCAGTTCGGAATCCAATTAAAGGTTGGAGATGATGGAGGAAGAGTAAGAGGAAGATGGGGTGGTGTTTGTATTTGGCAACCGTTGAAGCATTTGAGAGATGGAGGGAGGTGTTTGTATAGATTAATTCAGATAGGTCTCCTCGATACGTCATTTGAAGTGAGGAAAGATGCGGGGTTTGGGGGGGCAGCTCGTTTTGGGTTAGGAAGAAATTAGGAAGGGTATTTTGGGAAGGGAAATATCGACAAACACCGGACTCTCTATAAGGAAGTATAGATTGAAGGCTCCCCCCAACAATTCAAAAATTGAAACAACTTCTACTTAATAGTTATGTAAGGCTACATAGAGAAAAGGCCCACAAACTACCATTATCCTCCCGACACTCCATTAATGTAATGGGCAGTCAAAGCAAAAAACCAAAATATTGGCCTCACACTACCCAAAAAAAAGAAGAGGAACATCTATACCTTAAACAACAAGTGTGAAAACATTCATACCTTACTATAACAAATTATTCCCTGTAACATTGCAAGTAAGCCAATGTCACACCCTCGATTTTTAACATAAATATAAATGATATCCATAAATAAAATCTCGCCATAATCCGTACGATAACCAAAATAATGTAGCGTTCCCAAAATATTACATCTTTGGCTATGAGGCCCAAATTAACACAAGTACTAAATATTCAAGAGTTAAAGTTTTACAATATTTCACGGTCAAAAGATTTACAAATAAAGTTACAAATACATCTTCAAAAGAGATTTACAAAGATGCCTAAGTAACTCCTCAATCGTTAACTTTCAAAAATAATTCCTCCTTCAAGCATTTCAACCGTGCATGCTATTGCCCTGTGTTAATACCTAAAAATGATAATAGGCTTGAGTTACACTTACCCAGTAGGAAAATCTACACTAACATTATATGCAAGAGAGATGCAAAGATGATCATAAGGGAAGAACAGGATGGAGACCCCACCATAGGCAATAACCAAGGTTTAACAATCCCACAAACTCGGTATGAAAATTTGGTGTACACCTCAATCTTTAACCATTTCACTTTCCATGTGTCGAACATCGCTTCACGTTAAGTGTCATGAGCCGAAGCTCCTGCCGGGCTAATTATGGGACCCCGATATCCCCTGCCAAGCGCCCACCGAGAAGGTTGGGCCTTGAGTGTTCAATATGAGCATTAGCTTCTGCCGGGCTGATTATGGGACCCGAAATCCCCTGCCAGGCACCCACCCGTCGATGGGCCCCAAATGTTCTCGTTGTGTTGATAAGTGTCCAAAAATCTCATACTCACATAACGTGTCGTTTCAATTTAATCAAAGTCCATATGGAATTCAACGTCCAATTATACCAAACAAGGGGTGAGGGTTGCAAAGATACACAACGAACTCAACGAATATGAGCGATAATGTTATGGAGTGATTTGGTGATGTTTGGAACAAGTTAGAAGCGATCGGGGGTCAAGACAATGGAGTCGAAACAAGGAACAAAACTTGGCCTTAAGGCATTGAAGTATAGATACTACGAATTTCAATATCTATACAACAGGCCTTAAAAACGTTCCAGAGACGATTGTATCGATACTGATTAATACATCAATAACTAAGTTCGTTCCAGAGATTATTGTATCGATACTAAGTAAAGCAGTATCGATACAAACGGGTGTTCGAGCAGATTTTCTGCAAAAGTCAACGATTTCAACAACAACAACAACCACAACCAAGGACACGATTTAAGGCTAGAAAGCACTTTTATTACTTATATTGAGAGGAAGAATCCCTACCTCGAGGCCGAAGAACAAAACCCACAAGAATTTCGAGCCCTAGCTTTCGAAAATTGAACCGAGAGCGATACGACTCCATCGAGCTCCAACTGGCGAAATACGGACCACAATACGCGTAGAGGGTGAAGGATTGAAGGTTGTTTTGAGTGGGTTTTGAGTTATTTTGGTGAAATTTGGTGAGAGAACAAGAGAGAGGGAGAGAGGCCGGGCGAGAGAGAGAGAGAGCCGGTGAGGGAGAGAGGAGAAAAAATAATTCTCTACTCTCTCACCCTCCTATATATACTCCCAAATTCACAAATCACACCTTAAACCTTTTCACAATCAATTCTATCACTTTGACCCCAAATCACATAAACACTATTATTCCTTACTTCTTTCTCAATAAACAATTAAAATTTGTTAAAATAAAAACGGGTCTCTACATTCTACCTTCCTTAAAGAAATTTCGTTCTTGAAATTTTTCCAAGCCAAGCCAAGCCAAAACTAGCTAACATATACATCATAAATGCATGCAACAATCATAGTCATCAATATTATGCAACATATCTAACATCATGATACCTAAATCTTAACACTTACATTAGTTCCTTCCAGAAATAGGTGCGGGTACGTCTCTCTGACTTCCTCCTCCTTTTCCCATGTCGACTCTTCTCTATCCTGATTACTCCACAAGACTCGCACTAACGGTATCGTCTTACCCCTTAGTACTTGATCGCGCGAATCTATGATACGTATCGGTTCCACTCCATAAGACACGTCGGCCTCCAACTCAAGTTCGGACCATTCCAGCACGTGCGACGGATCCGGTTCATATTTCCTTAACATAGACACGTGGAACACGTCATGTACACTCGATAGCTTCGGTGGCAACACCAAACGATACGCGACCTCCCCAATTTTCTCAATGATATCAAATGGCCCAATATAACGTGGCGAAAGCTTCCCTTTCTTTCCAAAATGCGACAAACCCTTACGAGGCGATACTTTAAGGAATACGTGGTCCCCTTCTTCAAATGACAATGGGCGACGACGACGATCAGCATAGTTCTTTTGCCTACTTTGAGCGGTCAACAATCTTTGACGAATCACCTTGACTTGTTCAATTGTTCTTTCTTGTGCTTTCTTAAGGCATTGACGAATAGCTTTCATACTCTCGGAAGTCTCCTTGATCATATCCGGCCCTATTAACGTAGCCTCTTCCAATTCTGTCCAACACACAGGCGATTGACACGGTCTCCCATACAAAGCCTCATAAGGTGCCATTTCGATACTAGATTGATAACTATTATTGTACGCGAATTCGACTAACGGTAAGTGATCCTCCCAACTACCCCGAAAATCCAAGACACAAGCCCGAAGCATGTCTTCCAAAATCTGAATCGTTCTCTCGGATTGCCCATCGGTTTGAGGATGATACGCGGTGCTAAACAAAAGGTTGGTGCCCAAAGCGGCTTGCAAGCTTTGCCAAAAACGTGTGGTAAATCTAGGATCTCGATCGGACACGATAGATACGGGAATCCCATGAAGTCGGATAATCTCCCGAATATACAAACGGCTAAGCGCATCCACAGAATCGGTAACCTGAATAGGTAAGAAATGTGCTGTTTTTGTCAAGCGGTCCACGATTACCCAGATAGCGTCATGCCCCCTCGGCGACCTTGGTAAACCCGTAACGAAATCCATCGTCACGTTCTCCCACTTCCACTCGGCCACAGGCAACGGTTGTAACTCCCCCGCGGGTCGTTGATGTTCGGCTTTCACTTGTTGACATGTAAGACACTTGGATACGAAAATCACAACGTCCCTTTTTATTCCGGACCACCAAAATTGCCTACGCAAGTCATGATACGTTTTCGTTCCCCCCGGATGGACGGCTAACGGAGAATGATAAAACTCTCGCAAGATTTCTTCCCGACACGAAATGGGTACGAACAACTTTCCTTGATAGCGTAGACTTTGATCGGCTTGTATCATCCACCCTTCTTGAGCTTTTCCACTAAGGAATCTAGCACGAAGTTCCTCCGCTTCTTCATCGTGTTGTTGAGCGTCAATTACTCGAGTCGATAAAGTTGATTGCACGGTCAAGTTGCATAGCGTAACCCTTCCCGAACTTCCTCAAAATGCGAAGCATAAAAGCCCAAATCGTTCATCATTTTCCACTCGTGGATAGCTAGACTCACTAAGTGTATCGATTTTCTACTCAACGCATTTGCCACGACGTTCGCTTTCCCCGGGTGGTATTGCAATTCGAAATCGTCATAGTCCTCCAAATGCTCCATCCAACGGCATTGTCGAAGGTTAAGTTCCTTTTGAGAAAACAAATATTTTAGACTTTTGTGGTCGGAAAAGACTTCAAATTTTTCACCATGCATATAATGGCGCCAACTTTTGAAAGCAAAAACGACGGCCGCAAGTTCTAGATCATGGGTAGGGTAGTTTCGCTCATTAGTTTTCAACTGTCGCGACCCATATGCTACTACTCGCCCCGCTTGCATCAACACGCACCCTAACCCTTCCTTAGACGCATCACAATATACAGAGTAGCCAACTCCACGTTCGGGCACAATCAAAACCGGCGCGGTAGTCAATCTTTTCTTCAATTCTTCAAAGGCCATCTCACATGCGTCACTCCAAACAAAACGAGTCCCCTTACGGATTAATCTAGTCATTGGTGTCGCTAAACGAGAGAAATTGAGAACGAAACGACGGTAGTACCAGGCCAAACCTAAGAAACTACGGATTTCAAACACATTCTTCGGTCGTTGCCAATTCATAACGGACTCTATCTTCCTGGACACGCCACCCTTACAAACCACATGACCCAAAAATTTGACTTCGGATGGCCAAAACCCACACTTACTAAGCTTGGGCGTACAATTGGTGCTCCCTTAAGATTTCAAGAACAATGGTGAGATGCGATTGGTGTTCCTCCTCCGTAGGCGAATAGATAAGAATATCATCGACGAATACAACCACAAAACGATCAAGGTACGCACGAAATATACGATTCATTAAGTCCATGAATGTAGCTGGAGCGTTCGTCAATCCGAAAGGCATAACAACGAATTCGTAATGGCCATAACGAGTGCGGAATGCAGTCTTAGGAATATCCTCTCTTCGAACCGTCAATTGGTGATAACCGGACCTGAAGTCAATTTTGGAAAAGCAGGTCGCACCCCGAAGTTGATCAAACAAATCATCGATTCTAGGCATGGGATACTTATTCTTAATGGTGACTCGGTTTAACTTACGATAATCAATACACAAACGGAGTGAACCATCCTTCTTTTGTGCAAAAAGAGCCGGTGCTCCCCACGGTGACGTACTCGGACAAATGAATCCTAAGTTCTCCAATTCCTGTAACTAAGTCTTTAACTCTCTCAATTCAGCGGGCACAAAACGATACGGAGGTACGGAGATAGGAGCGGTACCGGGTAGTAAATCGATAACGAATTCAATCTCTCTCTCAGGAGGTAAACCAGGTAACTCTTCAGGAAAAACATCAGGAAATTCGTGAACTACTAAGGGTAACTCCCCACGTGTCGACAAATCTTCATCTAACGTCAAACTTGCCAACAAGGAATAAATTGACTCGCGCTCTCGAGACCCACATAGATACGGTGCCAACGGCTCCCGATGTTCCCCAAAGAATTGAAAACAAGGACCCTCAAGAGGACAAATACGAGCTCGACGCTTGAAACAATCGATGGTAGCCTGAAAGATAGATAGCCAATCCATTCCCAAGATAAGATCAAACCCCGACATTCCCAAAATGATGTAGTCGAATACAAAATGATGGTCACAAATGACCAACTCACAATCTCAACAAATACGATCAAGAGGCGTTCTACCCCCTAAAGGTGTCTCAACAAACAAAGGAGGACTAAGACTCTCCGTTTCCAATTCCAAAGCACACATAAATGATGCAACAATGAATGAATGTGATGCTCCAGAATCAAAGAGTACTTTAGCAAAGGAGTTGAACAAAAGAAATGTAACCCTCACAATGGATGCCTCTGGAGCCTGAGAAACAGAAGGTGAAGCATTTGAGTTGATGTTGAAAACACGACCCTGGGTACCCTGACCCTGCACATGACCTCCCTTCTGACCAGAACCCTGAGTAGGCGCGGAAGAACTCGCTCCCTTATCACCCCCGGAACTCTGAACCGACGTAGTCTGGCAGAAGTGAGGCTGCTGCTGCCTCTGAGTGCCCCTAAACTGCTGGCCCACATTATACCCCGTTCCCGGCTGCTGCACGGAACCCGACTCACTTTGCACTATTGACCCCTGAGGACAATTCCTAGCGAGATGATCCGTCTTCCCACAAATATAACAAGCCTTATGGAGATGTGGACACTGAGCACGAATGTGTCCAGGTTGATTGCACTTGTAGCACACAGACGGAGGCCTAGACAAAGCACCCCGAGTCCCTAAAGAAGAAGGTACCCTAAAGTTGGATTGATTAAATGGTTGCTGAGATGGTTCCCTCTGTCTCTTCCGTCCTTGAGTCCCAAAGCTTCCCGATGACGAACTCACACTCACAACTTGTTGCCTCGGTTCCCAAACCCCCCTATTCTTCTGCGCTTCCTTTGGTATTTCAATACTTCTCGCACACTCAACAACCTCCGCGTATTTTGTCTTACGTTACACCATTACCATTCTCCTCACAGTATTATGAAGCCCCTTCTCAAAATGTCTACATTTCCTTTCCTCCGTCGCCACCAACTCTGGCGCAAATCGAGATAAAGACTGAAACTTTTGAGCGTACTCCGACACGGTCATACTCCCCTGCTCCAACTTTTCAAGCTGATCTCTCAACTATTCACGACTAGTCTCTGGAAAGTATTGCTCCTTAAATAATGTCTCAAACTCGGCCCACGTCAAATTCTCAACATCTGGTTCATTTACTTGAGCTACGGTCCTTGCCGCTCTCCTCGCATCCTTCCTAGATTCTAGGACAGATTCCCACCACTCATTGGCTTCCCCGGTAAGTTAAACAGCCACGATATTCACTCGTAAATCATCTTCGGTAATCTTAAGAGCATTGAAAAGTTTACGGATTTGTGCTAACCAATGATCGGCCACAAGAGGGTCACTACTTGTCCCATCAAATGTCGGTGGATTCCTACGGCTAAATTCTCGCATTGCTGATAAGGCTCGGTTGTCTGCATTTTCTCTAGGAGCTTGGTTGAACATATTTGCAGCTGTAAGTGCTGCGACAAGATCCCTAGCAAATTGAGTTTGAATGTGAGGTACTCCTGCACCTTGACCAACCCCTGCCCCTGGATTCCCACCTGGGTTTTTCCCATGCTGACTAACCTCATCCTTCGGTGGCACCCCACGGCCACGACCTCCCCAGTTTCCTACTACACCCCGTCTAACACGCGATTTCGGAGGCATCTTACTACATGATATAAGAAAGAAAAACTATTAATCACAACATCACAACTATGAGGTCTAAACGCCCAAATTCCCAACACGGGCCAATAATGACTCCTCGATACTCTACTATATTGAAAAAGCAATGTCAGGTAGTCATACGAATGTTAGTCACACAAGCGTGCACAAGTCATGTTAAAAGATGCAAAATTTTGAACTCATGAGACGAAACGTCTCCCCACGGTCTTTAGGTGTTCTAAACCTATGCTCTGATACCAGGTTGTCACACCCTCGGATTTTAACATAAATATGAATGATTTCCATAAATAAAATCTCGCCATAATCTTTACGATAACCAAAATAATGTAGCGTTCCCAAAATATTACATCTTTGGCTCCGAGGCCCAAATTAACACAAGTACTGAATATTCAAGAGTTAAAGTTTTACAATATTTCACAGTCAAAAGATTTACAAATAAAGTTACAAATACATCTTCAAAAGAGATTTACAAAGATGCCTAAGTACCTTCTCAATTGTTAACTTTCAAAAATAATTCCTCCTTCAAGCATTTCAACCATGCATGCTATTGCCCTGTGTTAGTACCTAAAAATGATAATAGGCTTGAGTTACACTTGCCCAGTAGGAAAATCTACGCTAACATTATATGCAAGAGAGATGCAAAGATGATCATAAGGGAAGAACGGGATGGAGACCACACCATAGGCAATAACCAAGGCTTAACAATCCCACAAACTCGGTATGAAAATTTGGTATACACCTCAATCTTTAACCATTTCACTTTCCATGTGTCGAACATTGCTTCATGTTAAGTGTCATGAGCCGAAGCTCCTGCCGGGCTAATTATGGGACCCCGATATCCCCTGCCAAGCACCCACCGAGAAGGTTGGGCCTTGAGTGTTCAATATGAGCATTAGCTCCTGCCGGGCTGATTATGGGACCTCGAAATCCCCTGCCAGGCACCCACCCGTCGATGGGCCCCAAATGTTCTCGTTGTGTCGATAAGTGTCCAAAAATCTCATACTCACATAACGTGTCGTTTCAATTTAATCAAAGTCCATATGGAATTCAACGTCCAATTATACCAAACAAGGGGTAAGGGTTGCAAAGATACACAACGAACTCAACGAATATGAGCAATAAATGTTATGGAGTGATTTGGTGATGTTTGGAACAAGTTAGAAGCGATCGGGGGTCAAGACAATAGAGTCGAAACAAGGAACAAAACTTGGCCTTAAGGCATTGAAGTATAGATACTACGAATTTCAGTATCTATACAACAGGCCTTAAAAACATTCCAGAGATGATTGTATCAATACTGATTTAATCAGTATCGATACATCAATAACTAAGTTCGTTATAGAGATTATTGTATCGATACTGAGTAAAGCAGTATCGATAGAAATAGGTGTTCGAGCAGATTTTCTGCAAAAGTCGACGATTTCAACAACAACAACAACCACAACTAAGGACACAATTTAAGGTTAGAAAGCACTTCTATTACATATATTGAGAGGTAGAATCCCTACCTCGAGGCCGAAGAACGAAACCCACAAGAATTTCGAGCCCTAGCTTCTGAAAATCGAATTGAGAGCGATACGACTCCACCGAGCTCCAACCGGCGAAATACGGACCACAATACGCGTAGAGGGTGAAGGATTGAAGGTTGTTTTGAGTGGGTTTTGAGTTATTTTGGTGAAATTTGGTGAGAGAACAAGAGAGAGGGAGAGAGTCCGGGAGAGAGAGAGAGAGCTAGTGAGGGAGAGAGGAGAAAAAATAATTCTCTACCCTCTCACCCTCCTATATTGTAGACACCCCAATCTGGGCTTCCAGATTAGTTTACTTATGGTTTCTGATTCCCCGATGATGAAATGGATCAAGAACACCCCGAGAATGATAGCGTGTTTGAGTTTTGAGTGTTTGCGAAATCTTTGAACCTAACCTAGCCTAAGCTACTTCAAAAACCAAAAACCCTACTGATGTGCGCCAGGGCGCAACCATCCCGCGCTGGGGAGCACCATTGCGCGCCTGACTCACTTCATCGCGCGACAGAGCGCCGGGGCGCACCATCGCGCGCCTGACTCACTCCATCGCACGATTGTGCGCCAAGGCGCACCATCGCGCGACAAACTGACTCAGTCGCGCGACGGTCCAACCTACCACCAACCTTTTCTGAAGGAGGACAGTTGGCCACCAATGCAACTCTTAGCAGGCCTCGTGGACTGGTGGAACTCCTTTCCTGGCACCAACTAGATTCACCCCATCTCCTCCTATAAATACCCTCGATTTGTTCTCTTTCAAAGGGTTACCAAATTTTAAGCCCAAAGAAGGATTACACTCACAATCCTCCATTTTCACACTTCAACCATCCAAGAACAAAGCTTGTTCTTCCACCTCAATCTTTTCAAACACCTCAATCAAACCTTAAAGCTCGAATTCGTTTCAAACTCAACCAAAGGTATAGCATACCTACTGTCTTTCTGTTTTGATCCCTGAGGGGGGCTGGCAGGACCAAGGCTGGTAATCAATACCAGTCCTGGTCCTAAAGCTGGCAAGGTTTCAAAAACTGTTGTGGTAAGAACCAGCGCGCGATGGAGCCACTCATGCGCGCGACTGTCCCAGTCTGCGCGCGACGGTCCTCGTAGGGATTGGTGTCTTGCTGTTTTTATGTTTAATATGTTATAGATCACTGTTAAGCATGCTAAAAATCAGTTTACTATTTTCCTTAGTAGAAATTGCTAGTTTGTAGTTAATTTTCATTTTTGCTATTTTGGTGTACCCCTAGGATCATTCTGGACCTGTCCCAGAACCCAAAAATGTGTAAACCAAGCACTGGTCTGGTTGCGCCAGGTCGCGACCATCTCGCGCCAGGGCGCACCATCGCGCCATGGACTGGATCCATCGTGCGAAAGTGCGCCAGGGCGCACCATCGCGCACCTGACTCACTGCATCGCGCGACAGAGCGCCAGGGTGCACCCTCGCGCGCCAGACTGACTCCGTTGCGCGATAGTTTGCCTCTGACCAGTGAGTGGCCTTGCACGGGTAGCTTAGTTTTAGGCCATTATTTTGTCCCCACACTGTTTATGGGGTGTTTTATTAATTTGTAGGGCTTTACAACCTTTAAACTATATATCATGCTGCCTATAAACTGTGTGGTTTGTCCTGGGTGTGCACTAATCCTTCCAGAGCCCAGAGGGTTTGAGAATAAGAGTTATGGGTTTGAGCTCACCGGCGCGTGCATGTCTTGGAGTTGTGCGCGCAGGAGTGAACAGCATGCAGTAACTTGTTCAGTGCATACTGGTTTCTTCCTGCGCACGTCACTCCCAAAACAGGGGCTTTCCAGTTTGTTTAAACTCCCACAGCAGTCTATTCTCATCCTATACTAACTGCTCATCCATGTTATCATTCACATCCTGCAAACATGTTACAATTTTAATCTCCGATTAACTGTTCCCCCGCCCTAATTGGTTAAAGAATTGATTAATCAAAAAAAATCGCAAATAAACATCTTTCGCAAATGCCTAAGTAGAGACCGATCTCCGTATTGGGCGAGAGGGGTGCCATAAAACCCTTCCTCTCTTGTAACCTGGCTCCCAAACCCAGATATGGTTATGACGGACTGGTTCATTAACTTTTTCAAATCAAACAGCGCGACAAGTGCTTCGAAATACGGTTCCTTGGGTGTCGGACCTTCAAACCCAAGTGACGACTCTGTATTTTCGCGAGCGCTTGTCGTCTAGCTTAAAGGCGCTCCCGCGACCCGGGCCCTTTGCGTTTTTTGGAATCCAAAAATTTCGAGGGCAAGCTGCCCATAGTGGCGACTCTGTTGGGGATCGAATCAATATTGATTTATACTTAGATTTTAATACGCTTGAGAACAATCCCACAAAAGTCTGTCAAAATAGTGAGCTTCGCGCTGCTAAAGAAAGGATTGGTGATTTAACAGGACCTCGTGTCCGGCCATCCAATCTGGGGCTTTTTCGATTGTTCTCTCGTGTAGTTTCTTCTAAGTATTGGTTAATAAAGAGAGCCAAATTTGAGAAGACATTTGCGAATTTGCGATTCTGTTCCATTAATCAAACTTTTTAGCATTCTCATTTGAATCGATGTGGGATAAGCCTCGTTGGATCGTTTTGGCAATCCGACACGATTTACTGGAGCCCTGGGACCCGAATGACCAACAACCTTCGACGATGATGAGTCATTCTATCGTTTGACTATTGCTCTGCGATTACGCGGGCAGTGGGAGGTATATCTTGGCTCTAGTCCGAGGAACCCGTTACAAGCCAAAACTAGCCTTTGCATATACAAAGCATTAGAACTCTCCAAACTAGGACAAGTACCTACAGGGTAAGATTACTTGCATCTAACCCCCATATACTGTCTACGTGTTACTACTTTCCCTATCGCATGAACTGTACATACTCTATTTTGCATAGGAGCATGCTTAAGGTTGTCTTGTCTTTCAAGTTTGTCATGCGCTGTCTAAGACGTTGTTGGACCCGATGATGAGTCGTTCATTCTGTTGAATGTTCGTTATCAATCGCAAAGTCCTTAGTTCGATGAGACTTTGAGAAATCAAAATTTACTACATTCTTGGCTCATGCCCGATTGAGGATTCAATCGAAAATATGGAACAATAAAAGTAGTGATGCCATGTTACTAGCACCACCCAGGTTGAAGTGCGAAGTCACTATACACCTCCGTGTTCAAAGTTAAGGTGCCATGTCATCACCACCGGGTCGTTCCAAATTCAAAGTTGAATCTTCAAATGGGACTAGTCGAAGATTTAGTCTATTTTGACATCTTTTAAGATCTATCGATTTACTCAAGGACACATCGCCAAAAAGAATTCTGAGGATTCTGGCAACGTCTGAAATTGGTGATGCAAACTCATCTCTGTTTTTGTACATACATACCGTTATGCGTAGGAGCATGTTTAAGGCGGCTTCTAGGTAGTCTCTCTTTCGAGTCTGTCTTACGCTTGTTAGGATACTGTCATGACCCGATGAATAGTCGTGAATCGCGATGGTGCACGTTGTCAATTTTCAAAGTCCTTAGATCAGCGAGACTTTGGGAAATCAAACATTTTTAAGTCCTTGGCTCATGCCCGATTAAGGATTCAACTGACAATAAGGAACCATAAAGTATTGATGTCATGAAATTGATGTCATTTTGGTTATCGTGCGCAGCACGTACGCCGCCCCGGCTGAAGCGCGTTGTCGCTGAAGCCACCCCGGTAAAGGTATCACGCCATCAATACCGAGTTGTTCCAAGTTCAAAGTCGAATCTTCAAAAGGGACTAGTCAAAGACTTAGTTTGTTTTGACATCTCTTAGGATCAGTTTGATCCATTCAAAGGATACACCCTCGAAAAGAAATCTGAGGATTTTGGCAGCGTCTGAACATCATGAGACAGACTCGTCTCTAGTTCTAGGGTCTAGGAGGACACAGACGATGATGATCTCTGCATTTTCGCTCTTTCAATTCTTTCAATAAACTGCTAAAAGGGCGTCACTGAGCTTTCATTACTTTACTGCCAAAGCTTCGGGCCTTTGCATCGTCAGAGAGTACCGAAAAGAAGAGCCAAACCTGCTTGGGAATATCTGCCGGGGCTGCTACACCTTCGCTTTCAAGGTTATATCACATACCTTATTCATCAATTCAGAATGGCAGTCCAAATGGAGCTGGCTGAGCTCAGGAAAGCTGTAGAGGAATTGGGTCACAAGATGGACAAACCGATGATTATGGTCTAGGGACTCATTGGCCTTGTTACCTCTACAACCCCGCAACCAGATATGGGGCTAGTCAAAGAACCTCCTCAAGCCTACCACTCTCCAACGGTCAGAATCAAACTATGCTCAGGAGACATGTTCAACGACCTGGTTGAATTCCATGAGGCTAAGACTCACTCGAAGGAGGATGTTGATTCTTTTATCGAAGCCATTGCCAAAGGGGAGGACATGCTTAGTGATGAATTCAGCCCCAAGGGCAAAAGAATGCATCCTGTTAATGAGGCAATGTGTTGCAACTGCAAAGCAAATAAGGGTCCTGCTTTGAACTCTCAATTCACTCGCCAGAACCCACCGAGGGTTTTCTCATATTTCGATGCACCTTTAGCCTCGGTTTATGAGAGGCTCCTCGATGCTGGTTCCATCAAGCCCCTCAATCCAACTTCATTGCCCAAGAATCCCTCTGCCAATTTCAAATATAACCTCTTTTGCACCTACCATCAAATGCCTGGCCATTCAACCAATGCCTGTTTTCGAATTCGACATGCCATTCAAGATCTCATCGATTGTGGCATCATCCTAGCCCCATCTCCATCAAAAGTTACCACATCCAAACCTATCCCCAATATCATCCCATAAAATCAACCCAAGCCGACTGTATCCATCCCGTCCGAGCCTGAGGATAGCTTCCTAGCACCAGTTTGTGCAATTAGGACTTTCTCTGCCAACATCTGGACTGATAGTGATGAGGGGCTTGCAAAGGGGAGGACTGACCGGCTGAGGTCTATTGATCAAAGGAGCACCGAGTAGATTTGGTCGAAGAAACTGAGGAAGCCGAAGTGCTGTTGCTTGGGCCTGACACCCGTTGGATCTTACTTTGTTTTGTGGAAGCTAAGGGTAACTGTTAAAATTACATTTTCAAACCACATCTAGTTTGCATTGGTGTTTTGTCTGAGTCTGACACAGAGTCTTTTGAGTCTATCTAAGTCTAGCTCTGAGTCGGAGGTTGTGCCTCTTGGCCTTCCATGTCGTATCATTTGTTTCAAGTTTTAAGTCCGTTGTACTTGGCAACCCCGAGGCTTTCTTTATGATATGCATTATCTTGCTTCTTCGCTGGCTTTTGAATAAACTGTGTCGACCCTGACGACGAAGGGATGGATTTCGATGGGGTCATCCCCAAGAAAATGTGTTCCCTCGCCGAAAGGGAAGGCAAAAGGCATGCTCAGCCTATCAATTGAAATAGTAGTCTTCAAATAAACTTGAAAGATGAAGTAAACCTCCAAATGGTTCGAACTGGTTCAACATTGTCCCCAGAGGAGCATTGTGTCCGGTCAGATAGGTTCGAAGAATTCAGCAACGACTTGGCATGGTCTCACAAAGACACGCCTAGTATTGATCTTGAGATAAAGAAACATCGAATCCCTTTGCTACTGGATGCCAAGCCAAAAAGCAGAAGCTTAGAAGGTCCAGTGCCACATACCATGTTCAAGTTTGCAGGAACAGCCTTTCGCCAAGCACAAGTTAGAAAGTTCAAAATTGGCCTGGAGCGAGGCATGTCAACTGAAACACTCTGGACTCTGTGCTATCAAAAGCCATCTTATCTGGGGCTACAACCAAACGTCATCGACCTCGGCAACAAATCAATACCTTGGTCAACATGGATCAATTCAAAAGCTACCTTTTCCCTGAGAGAAGCTCGTTGGGCTAAAAACCCCAAGGGTGGGCAGTTCCAAGCAAAAGTTAGAGCAAGCCTGCTAGACCAAGAACCTATGAAGGAGGTTTAGGCAAAAGTAAAGGCAACATTTGAAAGCTCGCTAGACCGAAAACCCGAATGGGCGGTTCTAGGCAAAAGTTAGAGCGTAAAAGGTGAGGTAAAATACTCGAGTGAACCTTAGCCTGAACTACGTTTTGACCTGATTTCCTAGCTTGGGATACGTAGGCAATTTCTCATTGAGACTCGGTCACAATCTATCAATTGGATCCATGGTGACGTTTGGTACACATCAAAGGTCAAAGAGGATCGAAGATCAAGCTGCATGGGAGGCATCTGAAAGGGGGAAAACCTTTTGACTTTCAGTTTTATTGCAAACTATTAATTCAATTTCAAAGCTGAGCATAAAGCCTTAAAAGATTTTAAGCATCAAAAACAGAATGAAATGCTGGCGGGGCCTAACGGCTCACAGTTTATTCTAAGTTCAGTGAAGTCTAGTGTGAGCAGTTGCAGTAGCTTTGCAGTCATGTGCGCTAGTTTGAGGTTCACGCGCACTTATTCATAGTTATGTGCATTGGTCTCAACCCTGCGTGCGCTTTTTCAATTCGCGCAGCGATCAATAACAGTCAGCTACTGCCTTCGAGTCCTGTTCAAGGGGCTTTTTGCCAAGTTTTTTCATACCGTGCAGACCTAATGTGACTGCACGGGGGTGTCGGTTTCAGTCCGGGCCTATATGTGTCATCATTTGTGTCTTATGTCCATCTTTGTGGCATTTTTCTAGATTTCAATCTATTGTCATGTCGAGATGCTATTCTCGGTTCTATTTGTTCATGCAAGTCATTGTACAGCTATTTTGACCTTGCAAGTGTTAGTTTCACCTGTCTAAGGGAATATTTTGAGTTTTGGCATGTTAATGCCCAAAATTTCATTATTTCCCATGTGTCTAAGGGTCCATGTTGAATCCTGGGGCTCTTTCTCCCTTTTCGTTCAAGCTAGGCAAGTTTGCGCATATGTGTGTCTATCTGTGTGTCTACTCAATTTACTTGTCAATGCAAATTAGATATTAGCGGATGGTTTATTGCATTCTCTTACACATCCTCAAAAGGGAATCAATAAACTGAAAAATGCAATTTTTACATTGCTACCCTAGCTTCTGTAATCTATAAGCAGAAGAATCTTGTGGACAGTAAGGGCACGTCAGCCCAAGGCCAACCAAAGCACATCCATGGGGCTCGTCCGCCCAAGCATCAAAGAAAGGGCACGCAGGCCCACTATTGTTGCTACATGTCAATTGGGCACGCCAGCCTGCTCAATGTCTCTCTATCTTGGTGCACATCTCCAGGGCAGAAGGCAGTGAAGTACTTGGGCTCAGTGGTAGTCCTTAGGCGTCGTTGTCCTCGTAGGAGCCGCCCTTAGCTTGCATCTACATTTTCAATTTGTGCATTTTCTTAGTATGCATCTTTGCATATTGTATATCGAATGTTTAAAGCAAGAAAATTCTATAACGGAATCGCTTCTGTGGGTTAGTGCAAGTATGGGGGAATGCCACACGCCACTTTCCTTGTCTCATTTGCCATGGTAACCATCAAGCACACAACATCGCTGTCCTGCTCCGTTGGCACTTAGAATGCACTTTGGGGAATCAGAATTCAATCCAATTCAACGGCTCGATCATTCTGCACACTGATCTGCCCATTCAAATCAATGACAGCCGGTCCTATCCAATCTCTAATGGCTCGATCATTTTGTATAGTGATCTGCCCATCCAAATCAATGACAGCCGGTCCTGTCCAATGTTCAACGGCTCGATCATTTTGTATAGTGATCCGCCCTTTTCAAATTAACGATAGCTGGTCCTGTCCAATGTTCAACGGCTCGATCATTTTGTATAGTGATCTACCCATCCAAATCAATGACAGCCGGTCCTGTCCAATGTTCAACGGCTCGATCATTTTGTATAGTGATCCGCCCTTTTCAAATTAACGACAGCCGGTCCTGTCCAATGTTCAACGGCTCAATCATTTTGTATAGTGATTTGCCCTTTTCAAATTAACGACAGCCGGTCCTGTCCAATGTTCAACAGCTCGATCATTTTGTATAGTGATCTACCCATCCAAATCAATGACAGCCGGTCCTGTCCAATGTTCAACGGCTCGATCATTTTGTATAGTGATTAGCCCTTATCAAATTAACGACAGCCGGTCCTGTCCAATGTTCAACGGTTCAATCATTTTGTATAGTGATCCGCCCTTTTCAAATTAACGACAGCTGGTCCTGTCCAATGTTCAACGGCTCGATCATTTTGTATAGTGATCCGCCTTTTTCAAATTAACGACAGCCGGTCCTGTCCAATGTTCAACGGCTCAATCATTTTGTATAGTGATCTGCCCATCCAAATCAACGACAGCCGGTCCTGTCCAATGTTCAACGGCTTGATCATTTTGTATAGTGATATGCTCTTTTCAAATAAACGACAGCCGGTCCTGTCCAATGTTCAACGGCTCGATCATTTTGTATAGTGATCCGCCCTTTCAATTCAACGACAGTCGGTCCTGTCCCAATGTTCAACGGCTCGATCATTTTGTATACTGATCTGCCCATCTCAATCAACGACAGCCGGTCTTGTCCAAATCTCAACGGTTAGATCATTTATACTGATGATCCTTCCATCATGTCTGCAATGGCTCGGTCATTTATACTGATGATCCTCCCATCCAGACTTCAACGTTTGATCACTCAACACATTGATCTTTCCATCTAATTGAACGACGGTCAGCCATATCGTCCTTCTCAATTCAACGATGGTTAGCCATATCATCAACGACGGTCAGCCATATCGTCCGACTCAATCAACCCGATGGTCAGCCATATCATCAACGACGGTCAGCCATACCGTCCTTCTCAATTCAATGATGGTCAGCCATATCGTCCGATCCAACTAAACCCGATGGTCAGCCAAATCATCAACGACGGTCAGCCATATCGTCCGACTCAATCAACCCGATGGTCAGCCATATCATCAACGACGGCCAGCCATATCGTCCGATCCAACTCAACCCGATGGTCAGCCAAATCATCAACGACGGTCAGCCATATCGTTCGACTCATTCAACGATGGTCAGCCATATCATCAATGACGGTCAGCCATATCAGTCATTCAACGATGTTCAGCCATATCATCCATGACGGTCAGCCATGTCAGTCATTCAATGATGGTCAGCCATATCATCCATGACGGTCAGCCATATCAGTCATCAACTCAATGGTCAGCCATATCATCAATGACGGTTAGCCATATCAGTCATTCAATGACGGTCAGCCATATCATCCATGACGGTCAGCCATATCAGTCATTCGACGATGGTCAGCCATTTCATCCATGACGGTCAGCCATATCAGTCATTCAATGATGGTCAGCCATATCATCCATGACGGTCAGCCATATCGTCTATCTCCACCAAATCAACGGCTTGATCTTTTGGTACACTGATCAACCCGTCTCTTGTCACAGTTCTCCCAACGGTTTGATCATTCGGCACATTAATCTCTCCATCCGCATTCACGACAGCTAGTCCTGTCAAAGTTCCTCAACAATCTGATCATTCGGCACATTGATCTCTTCGTCCGCCGTCACGACAGCCGGTCCTTTCAAATCCACAAACAACGACCAGAACATCATTCGATGGTCCGTTCATCCGCAACTGATTGTTCCCCAGGAGAGTCCATCTTGGCCTGTCCCGAACGACAATCATCCTCAGTTTAGCCGCAAGTGCATCTTCCAGCAGGCTTATTGCTCTGTCTCGGATGGTCTTTGATAAGGAGATTGGCTCTGATTCCCTATAGATGGAATTCAACCTGCCTGACACGACCTACCCCTGTTTGTTGGAATACTTTGTGCTGAGGATAGCTTGATCCCCAGCAACGACGGCCTGTCCCGTCCAAATCTGCAACGACAGCCTGTCCTGTCCAAATTCTATCAACAAGCGGCGATTCGCTCGTCCACTTCTACTTCCATCCCTGGCAATGGACAGCCAGTCCATTCCACCAATCAGGTTCTTTAAGTTTACTTGTCTACTTTGCTAGTATGCTTTGCTCTGGATTGCCTTGAGGGGTGTCTAGAATTCTTTGACGTTACTTGTACCACGTCAATGGTGCTTCAAGTACCGTCAAAGAGGGCTACTGTAGACACCCCAATCTAGGCTTCCAGATTAGTTTACTTATGGTTTCTGATTCCCCGATGATGAAATGGATCAAGAACACCCCGGGAATGATAGCGTGTTTGAGCTTTGAGTGTTTGCAAAACCTTTGAACCTAACCTAGCCTAAGCCACTTCAAAAACCAAAAGCCCTACTGATGCGCGCCAGGGCGCAACCATCCCGCGCTAGGGAGCACCAACGCGCGCCTGACTCATTCCATCGCACGATTGTGCGCCAGGGCGCACCATCGCGCGACTGTTGGCCACCAATGCAACTCTCAGTAGGCCTCGTGGACTGGTGGAACTCCTTTCCTGGAACCAACCAGATTCACCCCATCTCCTCCTATAAATACCCTCTATTTGTTCTCTTTCAAAGGGTTACCAAATTTTAAGCCCAAAGAAGGATTACACTCTCAATCCTCCATTTTCACACTTCAACCATCCAAGAACAAAGCTTGTTCTTCCACCTCAATCTTTTCAAACACCTCAATCAAACCTCAAAGCTCGAATTCGTTTCAAACTCAACCAAAGGTATAGCATACCTACTGTCTTTCTGTTCTGATCCCTGAGGGGGGCTGGCAGGACCAAGGCTGGTAATCAATACCAGTCTTGGTCCTAAAGCTGGCAAGGTTTCAAAAACTGTTGTGGTAGGAACTAGCGCGCGATGGAGCCACTCAAGTGCGCGACTGTCCCAATCTGCGCGCGACGGTCCACGTAGGGATTGGTGTCTTGCTGTTTTTATGTTTATTATGTTATAGATCACTGTTAAGCATGATAAAAATCAGTTTACTGTTTTCCTTAGTAGAAATTGCTAGTTTGTAATTAATTTTCATTTCTGCTATTTTGGTGTACCCCTGGGATCATTTTGGACCTATCCCAGAACCCAAAAATGTGTAAACCAAGCACTGGTCTGGTTGCGCTAGGGCGCGACCATCCCGCGCCAGGGCGCACCATCGCGCGACAAAGCGCCAGGGTGCACCCTCGCGCGTCAGACTGACTTCGTCGCGCGATAGTCTGCCTCTGACCAGTGAGTGGCCTTGCACGGGTAGCTTAATTTTAGGCCATTATTTTGTCCCCACACTGTTTATGGGGTGTTTTATTAATTTGTAAGGCTTTACAACCTTTAAACTATATATAATGCTGCCTATAAACTGCGTGGTTTGTCCTAGGTGTGCACTGGTCCTTCCAGAGCCCAGGGGGTTTGAGAATAAGAGCTGTGGGTTTGAGCTCACCGGCACGTGCATGTCTTGGAGTTGTGCGCGCAGGAGTGAACAGCATGCAGTAACTTGTTCAGTGCATACTGGTTTCTTCCTGCGCACGTCACTCCCAAAACAGGGGCCTTCTAGTTTGTTTAAACTCCCACAGTAGTCTCATCCTATACTAACTGCTCATCCATGCTATCATTCACATCCTGCAAACATGTTACAGTTTTAATTCTCGATTAACTGTTCCCTCACCTTAATTGGCTAAAGAATTGATTAATCAAAAAGAATCGCAAATAAACATCTTTCACAAATGCCTAAGTAGAGACCGATCTCCGAATTGGGCAAGAGGGGTGCCATAAAACCCTTCCCCTCTCGTAACCTGGCTCCCGAACCCATATATGGTTATGACGGGCTGGTTCATTAACTTTTTCAAATCAAACAGCGCGACAAGTGCTTCAAAATACGGTTCCTTGGGTGTTGGACCTTCAAACCCGAGTGGCGACTCTGTATTTTCGCGAGCGCTTGTCGTCTAGCTTAAAAAGGCGTTCCTGCGACCCGGGCCCTTTGCGTTTTTTGGAATCCGAAAATTCCGAGGGCATGCTGCCCACATATATATACTCCCAAATTCACAAATCACACCTTAAACCCTTTCACAATCAATTCTATCACTTTGACCCCAAATCACATAAACACTATTATTCCTTAATTCTTTCTTAATAAACAATTAAAATTTGTTAAAATAAATACGGGTCTCTACAGCCAATAACAAAACATTAGTTAATATGGAAAATGAAAAAAAAAATAAAGAAGATAAGAAATGCCAAACAATTCACAATGGTTGGTATGCTTACAATGGTAAAATATAGAAAGCCCATTTACCTCCATTCTATACAAATCTAAAACCAATCGGCAGTCAAGCAAAAGCCGAGAAAATGCCTCTAAAGTGATGATATTTCATACCTTTGACTTAATGATTCCGGCTAATGCTTCGAAGGAATAGATATCTAAAACGCGAAAGATGATAGGACAAATCAAAATAATCAATCAAAAAGAAATAGAAAAGACAGAAAGAAGTGGAAACAGATACCAAAAAAATTATTATGGTTAGCCTCATTACTAGGACCAGTTATATTTTAGACTTCAAACACAAAGAGAAATCCAAATTAAGAAGTTCTTCACCACCATTTGAAGCACATCTGCACCGAACCCAAATAGGATCTTGCACCCAAAAAGAAACTAGTATAGAAACAAAGCCCATTTACTATCAAAACTTGCAAGAACTTGTACTTAATAGTTGTCTAAGGCAACACAAAGAAAAGCCCCTCAAACTTACCATTGTCCACGGAAAACACAAATGTCGAAATACATAAAATTAAGAAGATTGAAAATGTGTATCTTCTCTTGTTACAATTCAGATTTCTCCTCTGTAATATTTTCTAAAGTGAACAATTCATTCTTTAAGAGAAAAAAGTGATGCGATTTGCTTACTAAATCAATCATGATGGTATGTTAATTCATTTTGAACCAACATACACGTCTAAGTTTCAATTAATCGTGAATACTTTGTGTAAGTTGTATTTTAGAAGAAAATTTTTCGTATGCAGACTTGACTCCAAAGGTAATAAAGATACAAAGTTTTTTCTATACTTTTTCAATTAGATCAATTTTCGGGTATTCATTGAACCATTGCATTGTATGCATTTACCATTCTCCAAAATCAATTTGTATTATCACAAAGCGGAATGTAAAAAGTTAATATAAGTAAGAAGAAATACTCCCTTAATTCCACTTTGTTTTCTTACCTTTCCATTTAGGGATGTCCCAAAATGTTTGCTTTCTTTGACAAATAAATCAAAAAAGTGGCTAGGTTTCCAAAGCTAATATTGGAATTGCATCTAAATTTATAATGTCTCCTTAAAAAAATGAGTGTCTCATGCATAGGAAGAAAAATGGGACGGAGGGAGTATCATTGAAGTGAAGATACATAGAATGCAAATGCCAAAAAATAAATTTATAGACAAATACCAAATTTAAAAATCTGATGCACAGTAACAAAAGACCTTGAAAGTATATGTTCATAGGTGTTATTAGAGATGAGGAAAAGTGTATAGGGTGTTAATGAACCCTTACATATATACCTTTATTTATATTACTCTGGAGAGTTACACATACATAAGATAGACGATGTGGGACAAACCCACTTTCTCTAATAAACACTTCTAACACTCTCCTTTAAGCTGGAGAATAGATATCACAAAATCCCAGCTTGTTACATAAGAATTATAAACGAGGTTTAAACAATGATTTGGTAAAAACATCTACTATCTGAGCACCTATGGACACAAAAGGCATAGCCAACACACCAGCATCAACCTTCTCTCGAACAATATGACAATCTACCTCAATATGTTTGGTTCTCTCATGAAACACAGGGTTCGAAGCGATATGTATTGCCGCCTGATTGTCACAATACATAGGAATGGGTAACTGCACCCGAAATCCCAGCTCCTCAAGAAATGATCTCAACCAAACAACTTCACATGTAGTATGAGCCATGACACGATACTTTGCTTCTGCACTAGACCTTGCAACAACAGTCTGTTTCTTACTTTTTCAGGTAACTAAGTTGCCACCAACAAATGTACAGTAACCAATTGTTGAACATCTATCAAAAGGTGACCCTGCCCAATCTGCATCAGTAAATGTCTCAACACACAAATGACCATTGGAACGATAAAATAAACCACGTCTAGGATGAGCCTTAAGATACTTCACAATACGAATACAAGCTTCCCAATGTGGAAGACGAGGAGCAGACGTAAACTGACTCACCATACTAACAGCAAATGATATATCAGGACATGTATTGGTAAGATAATTCAACTTACCAACCAAGCAACGATATTGGTTTGGATGAGGAAATTCCTCCCCTTGATCAACGCAAAGTTTGACATTAGGATCCATTGGAGTTTCCACAGGTTTGGCTCCCAGCAAACCTGTCTCCTCTAGAATATCCAACACATATTTCCTCTGGGACAAACTAATCCCATCCTTTGACCTTGCTACCTCAATACCCAAGAAATATCGTAACTTACCCAAGTCTTTAGTGTGAAACTGACTATGTAAGAACTGTTTCAACTCACCAATCCCTTTCTGATCATCTTCAGTAATAATAATGTCATCTGCATAGACAATGAGTAATACTTTCCCTTGAGCCGACATAAGGGAAAACACAGAATGATCTGATTGACTTCGATGCATGCCAATTCTCAAAATAGCCTCACTAAACTTGTCAAACCACATTCGAGGAGATTGCTTAAGTCCATAAAGTGCCTTGCGAAAACGACATACCTTATGATGCTCCCCCTGAGCAACAAACCCAGGTGGTTGCTCCATATAGACTTCCTCCTGGAGATCGCCATGGAGAAAGGCATTTTTGACATCAAGCTGATACAACGGCCAGCCAAGAGTGGCGGTAAGAGAAATAAGAATCCGCACAGAGCCAAGCTTGGCAACAGGAGAGAACATTTCGGAATAATCAACACCATAAGTTTGGGTGTAGCCTTTAGTAATCAAGCGAGCTTTGTGACGCTCAACAGTGTCATCAGGTAGATACTTGACAGTATAGACCCAACGACAACCAACAGTAGATTTCCCAGCAGGAAGAGTAACCAACTCCTATGTGCCATTAGTATGAAGAGCAGACATTTCATCTGCCATAGCTGTTCGCCACTCAGACCGAGATAATGCCTCCTGAACAGTTTTAGGAACAAAAACGGAGAAAACAGTAGTAATGAAAGCACGAAGGGATGGAGAGAGATGAGTATAAGAGAGAAACCGAGAAATAGGATGAGAAGTGCTAGAGAGATTAGAAAAATCATATTTTGCCAGGGGACGACGATTCTCACGAGTCAGATATCGAGGAGCAGGTGGATCCGGCGACGTGGGAGAAGACGGAGATGTGGGCACTGAGAGTTCGCAAGATTGGAATGGTTCTGTAGGCAGAGGTGGTGCCTGAGGCGGGGTTTGTGCTAGAGGCGGAGGTGGTGCCTGATGCGGGGTTTGTGCTAGAGGCAGATGCGATGCTGATGCTGGGAAACGACGAACATATACCTGCAAAGGTGGGGGGTGAAACAGTGCCAGTAGGAACAGTCATAGGTAACACAGACTCGAGTGTAAGAAGATCATTGGTAGTAATAGGGTCCGAATAATATGGCAAGGACTCATTGAACGTGACATCAGCACAGACAGAGTGACAACGTAAAGTAGGAGAGTAACATCGATAGCCTTTCTGGGTGTGTGAGTATCCCAGAAAGATACACCTAAAAGACCGAGGATCAAGTTTACTCCTCAGACAAGTGCCGAATCTTGCGCTCAGCAACTCCATTTTGTTGTGGAGTCCGAGAGCACGACTATTGGTGAATAATGCCATGATCATCGAAAAAATGAGAAAGAAGATGGTGAAAATATTCACGGGTATTATCGGAACGAAATATCTTAACACAAGTATCAAACTGATTTTTAACTTCCATATAAAAGTTTTAAAAACTGATTTCAATTCAGACCGCTTTTTCATTAGATAAAGATATGTAAGACGAGAAAAGTCATCCACAAAAATAACATAATATTGAAAACCAGAAACACTAGGCACATGAATAGGCCCCCAAATGTCTAAATGAACTAACTGAAAAGGACGCGATGCACGACGCTCAACCATAGGTAAAAAAGTGACTCTACGGTGTTTACTAAACTCACAGACCTCACAAACCAATTTATTAATGGAACGACAGGAGGGCACAAGGTGCTTCAAACTCTGAAGAGAGGGATGACCAAGACAACAGTGTTGTTGATATGGAGACTCTGATGTTTGAAGAGCTACAGGCTGAGAAACAGTCAAGTAATATAGGCCACCTCGCTCAATGCCCCCATCCATTTTTCTCCCCGTCTTGAGATCCTAAAAAACACAACCATGAGGAAGAAATGTGATGGAACAATTTAAAGATTTTGTAAAACGGCTCACAGACATAAGATTAAATGAGAAACGAGGAACATGTAATACAGATGATAAAGTAAAAGAAGAAGTGACAGGAACTGAACCGAAACCAGTAACAACAGTGGTAGAGCCATCGGCTAAGGTGACATGAGATGTTTTACCAACCGGTTGTTGATCAAAGAAAGCAGATGTACCAGTCATATGATCTGTGGCTCATGAGTCAATAACCCAAGGAGAGGAAGAAGAGGAGGCAACACCAGCAACAGATGAACCGGTCTGAGCGAGCGTAGAGTAGAGGATCCTATCGCAGCCTGAAATGACAAAAAACGTTGGTACTCCTCGGCTGAAATAGCCACATCGGCAAATGATTGAGTAAACTGTTCAGTATCCTGAGAGATAGTAGCCTGATAAGCCTGGGGAAAGCCATGAAGATTATAACAGAACTCCACTGTATGATTTGTTCTCCAACAATGAGTGCAAAATCTTGAATCACGGCAGCGACTGCAGCCACCTCCCTTTGATATGCGACCCCCACGATTATCAAAACCAGAGTCACGACCACGACCAAAACTACGGCCTCCAGAATCACGACCACGACCTCCAAACCCAGAATCACTACTGCTAAAGCCATGACTACTCACCCCATAATCGCGGCCACGACTACTAAATCCAGAATCACGACTGCGACCGCGACCATGGCTGACAGACAAAGCAGAACTGTCAGAAATAGCGGAAGACAAAGCAAAAAGACCAGAAGTCGGTGCAGAAATAGACGATGACTGCCGGAGACGACTGAATACCTCCCTGAGTGGATGTAAGTCACGATTTCCCAAAATCTGATTACCCACAGGGCCAAAAGTGGATGATGCACCGGATAAAAAATGAGTAACCCTCATGCATTCACGCTGGTACTGTATAACCTGAATATCAGCAGTAAGTGGCTCACATATATCCAATTCATTACAAATGTGCCGAAACTTAGCATAATAATCCTCAAAAGAATCATCACCCTGAGATATATTAAAGAAAGACTGATGAAGATCATATATGTGATGGAGATTATCGACACCTAAATACAACTCCTGTGCCTGTGTCCACACCTCTTTAGCTGTATCACAGAATATCAGCGCACTAGCAACCTGTTCCGTCATACTATTCCATAATTCTGAACAAATATGGGCATCAACAGCTTTCCATGCCCTATATGTTGGTTCAGTAGTAGCAGGAGGCTCATCAGTCAAAAAAGAGTCCTCAGACTGACCCATCTAATACACCTCGACAGTTTTAGCCCAAAGAACAAAATTGCCCCCATTTAATGGTGTGGAGGTAATAAGGCGCCTCTCACGAGACTAAGAACCACTTGATACGCTACCAACAAGAGTAGAACTAGGGCTAGAAATAGTACCAAAATCAGAATCCTTCTTCTCAGACATTTTACCGAACAATGGAAGGGCAACAACCAAACTAGCAAATAACCAGTACGCAACCAAAGCAAAATACCAATAACTATTGATCAACAAAATCAACTAATATACTAACATCGAACCAGTCACCAAGCTAAATAGGTATTCAATATCAACAACCCCAACATAACATATTCTTCACAACCACTAGTCCACCACATGACAGAGATACTTGACAAGAACAACATAGAAAATAGTTACCAGAACGAGAGAAATATCAACGAAAATTGCAAAGACGAGAAAACAGGGCCTGGTGATGCATGTCAGTGCATGAAGATGGTTGTCGAAACAGTGATGAACAGTAACTGTAAAGGCGGTGAACAGTAATGCCGGTGAACAGTACGCGGGAATAGTACAGTGAACTAGGATTAGGGTTAGGGTTAAGGCAGAGGCTAGGGTTGTGATGGTTTAGGATTAAGGTTAAGATGATGGTGTATTAGGATTGTGGGGTTTTAGGATTAGGGTTAAGGTTAGGCTTTGATACCATGTTATTAGAGATGAGGAAAAGTGTATAGAGTGTTAATGAACCCTTACACATATACCTTTATTTATATTACTCTGGAGAATTACACATACATAAGATAAATGATGTAGAACAAACCCACTTTCTCTAATAAACACTTCTAACAATAGGCATAATCTAAAACTTCAATATGTGATGCATATATGTAGTTTACCAGTAAAAACATCACACAAGCATCTTATTTTGTTGAATAGAGCACCCACTTAACAATAGTTTTTTTTTTTGCAAATTCCAACAAAAAAATCTCTAACCATATTAAACCAGATAAAAAGGTGAAACAACTATCTAGATAAAAAATAGTGAATTTACACTAATGAATGACCAACTTAATGCAAAAATAAGATGTTAATGACCTCTCCTTTGCCTTCCATTCTTATTATTTTAATGTGACTGAAATAAAAACACACAAAGTTATAGTTGTGATTGTTAATTTGTATCCTTAATACAAACATATCTGAAAGTATAAGTACCATCACCAATGTCTTAGGAGTCAATAACATCTCATCGGTCCCTTTTTGCATCACCAAATTGAAATTAGAAAAAATGCCAAACTCCACATAACACATGAATTAATACAAACAAAACATAACATCTATACTATAAAGAGAAAAGCTTCTAGGAAGTCAGTTTAAGGAGGATGGCTAGGGGCCATCTCTTTTCATTTTTTTCCCCTTGTATTTTGTGGTTTATTTTAGGAGAGGCGATAGAGAAATAAGTTTCAAAATATAAAATAGAATGGTAAGAAGTGTACCTTAGCTCCATAATTTAAAATGAGACTCCTAAAATACACTTCGAAGATCAATTTGTTTATATAGAGTTTGAATTTTGAGAAATAATTATTAAGTTTATATTTGGAATATATTGTTTCTTTTATATTGGAGCAATTGGTATTTGGTCCACCGGATACTTTTGCCTTAGATGGCACACCATGTGCTGACTCTGTGAAAATGGAGTGCCAATAGTCTACATATAATATTGTCCACTTTTCTTGCCTAAAGTAAGTAAAAATGTAATAAGCAACATAAGAATAACAAACCTCTACCTTGCTGAGTCACTAAGGTGGCTCTACAACAAGTCTAATGTTCCTTCTCGGCGCTCTAGAGCAAAAGAACTGAATTATCTCCATCATTTGATTTAGCTAGTGTGGAGCTCTCATTTTTAGAATTATCAGAAGGAGGTCCATGCTTAACATTTGCTGTAATTTTAGGTGGAGAGACGTCTTTGAAAATATCACCAGCATTGCCCCGAATCAAGATTTTGTAGATGTTCAAAGCTTGAACTATCATGGTGGCTGGTGTGGAAACCGATGCAAGACACAGTACTGTACTACCCTGAAAGGATATAGTGTTAATTTGTAAAGAAGAGAGAAACATTGAATGTGAATCCAAAACTTTTTGGGTTATTTTCTCATTATGTTATACTTATACAATAAAAACAATAATTACACCTTAGACCCTTATCTCCTAATCTACTTACATAAGAGATTAAATGTAAATTACAACTAATTACATATAAACCCATAACTTAACACTTCCCCTCAAGTTGGTGCGAAATTATCAATCAAATCCAACTTGAACACAATCGGGTGGAAACTCTTACTACTAAGTTCTTTTGTGAATATGTCAGCCAGTTGATCTTTAGATCTCATAAAAGGCATACATATCAATCTCGCACTCAACTTCTCCTTGATGAAGTGCCTGTCAAACTCTATATGCTTCGTTTTATCATGTTAAACATGATTATGAGTAATGTTGATGGCAGCTTTATTTTCACAGTAGAGTTTTATAGGACCATTATCAGTAATTCCTAAATCACGTAACACAATTTGAAGCCACAAAAGCTCACAAACGCTATGAGCCATAGCTTTGTACTCAGTTTCTGCACTAGACCTGGCAATCACTGATTGCTTTTTACTTCGCCAAGTAACCAAATTTCCCCCAATGAAAGTACAATAGCTAGAAGTAGATCGTCTATCATCCACAGAACCAGCCCAATCAGCATCAGTAAATGTCTCCAATTTCAGGTGACCATAATTAAAGAACAGAATTTCCTTTCCTGAAGCTGATTTGAGGTACCTCAAGATACGATAAACTACATCCAGATGCGAAGCATGAGGATCATGCATAAACTGACTAATAACGCTCACTGCATAAGTAACATCTGGTCGAGTGTGAGCTAAGTATATCAGTCGATCCACAAGTCGCTGATATCTCTCCTTGTCAATGCACTCCCCCACATTGTTACTAAGATGGTGATTTGCCTCAATAGGAGAATTTTCAGGTCTACAGCCCAACATACCTGTTTCTTCCAAAATATGAAGTATATATTTCCATTAGGAGATAAAAATACCTCTGTCAGACATTACCACTTCCATACCAAGAAAATATCTTAGTGATCTCAAATCCTTAATCTCAAATTCTTGAGCCAAACTAGATTTGAGATTAAGAATTTCATTCACATAATTGCCTTTCATTATGGTATCATCAACATACACAATAAGGACAACAATTTTACCAGCACTTCCCTTGATGAACATAGTATGATCTGTATGACTCTATTTGTATTCAAACCCCAATATAGCCTTGAAAAATCTGTCAAACCACGCTCTAGGTAATTGCTTCAGCCCATATAGGGCATTCTTTAATCTACACATCTTCCCTTCAACCTCAGAGGAAGAGAAACCCGGTGGTACGTTCATATACACCTCATCTTCTGACTCACCATGGAGGAATGCATTTTTCACATCAAACTGGTGAAGAGGCCAATTCAAATTGGCAGCACAAGAAAGCAGAGTTCACACAGTGTTCATCTTTGCTACTGGTGCAAACGTCTCCTCATAGTCAATACCATAGGTTTGAGTAAAACCCTTGGCAACAAGTCTAGCCTTGTATCTCTCAACTGTACTATCAGCATTCTGCTTAACAGTGAAAATCCACTTGCCTCCTACTGATTTCTTTTCTCCTGAAAGTGATACTAGCTCCCAAGTGCCATTTTTTTTCAAAATTGTCATCTCTTCTACCATAACTCCTTTCCACTTAGGTATTTTGAATGCATCCTGCCAATTCTGTGGAATACATATAGAAGAAAGAGACAAAACAAATGCCTGATACGAATGAGATAAACGATCATAAGAGACGTATTGAGAGATAAGATGTTGAGTACATGACCTAATACCTTTCCGAAGAGTAATGGGAAGATTATCAGACTCAATAAAGGGAGGTTCAATAGGAGAAGATTCATTACCAGATAAGTCAGCTGAAGAATCCAAAATTGGAGCAGGGAATTGTAATGGACAAGGTGGTATTACACATGAGAACTTTCCTTTCTTCTATCTAATGTAGGTCTTTAAGTTAGACCCTTTTAGCCGCTGTGGTAGTTCCTCAATATTGTCATCAATATCATGAGTTGCTCTTTTAGTAGATATTGGTTCCTCTTTAAATTATTTTCTCTCCCCCTCACTATGATTATATGAAGAGGTAAACATCTCTTCTTGCCAATGCTCCCTCTGAAGAGATGGAGTGGAAAGAGAGTAAAAGGACATTGTTTCCTAAAAAGTAACATTCATAGAGACATAAAATTTTCTTGAGTGAGAATCATAACATTTATAGCCCTTCTGGGTAGGAGAGTACCCAATAAAGTCACACTTATGGGTTTTAGGACCTAACTTGCCCCCAGAGGGATGAGGGGCATAAACAAAACACACACAACCAAACACCCGCCGTGGGAGAGTGGTGACACAAGAACTGTAAGGAAGACACTTAAGAGGAGTTTTGAACTGGAGAACATTAGATGGCATGCGGTTAATAAGATAAGTAGCAGTCAAAATCGCCTCTTTCCAAAAAAAAATTGAGAACATTCATGGTGAATAAAAGAGAGCGAGCTACCTCAGCAAGATGACGATTCTTACGTTCAGCAATTCCATTTTGTTGTGAAGTGTCAACACAAGTTGTCTGATAAAGAATGCAATTTTCTTCTTAGAATGCCCTAAAATTTCTATCTATATACTCAGTCCCATTGTCACTACGAAAAATTTTAATATTCATATCAAATTGGGTGCGTACCATGGCATAAAAAGATTTAAAATAAGAAAAGACGTCACTTTTTTACTTAAGTAAATACATTCAAATAATACGAGAATAACAGTCAATAAATAACAAACCACTGAAAATCTTTAAGAGAGGTAACAGGGGAAGGACCCCAAACATCAAAATTGATAACTATAAAAGGAGACGCACTCCGTTTATTAATAGGTGCATAAGGTGAATGATTATGTTTTCTAAACTCACAGGCTTCACAAAAAAACTGACTCCTAGGACAATGTCTTATTAAATTACGAAAAAGTCTCTAAAATTCCAAAGGAGGGATGACCCAATCTACGATGCCATTGATGTAACATAGTAAGAGTAGCATCCGTATCTGCTTGCAGAGCAAGACCACATGACATGGGTAGACGAGGTGCAAACTCCACAAAATAAAGGCCCACCAAGTGATTTACCACTGCCAATCACATTTCCCGTATCCAATTCCTGAAAGACACAATGAATAGAAAAAAAGGTTACGGAACAATTTGCAGAACGAGTAAGACTACTAACAGACATAAAATTAATGGCAAAGTTGAGAATGTGTAAAACTGAAGAGAGAGAAATAGATAGAGAATAGCGAACGGAACCCTTCCATGAGATAGCAGAGAATGACCCATTTGCTATTCGAACCTTATCCTTACCAGAACAAGTAGAATAATAATCAAACACAGAGGAACACCAAGTCATATGATCTGAGGCACCAGAATCTATAATCCAAGGAATAGCAGAAGAGGCAGTAAATGCAATAGCCGGAATACCTATGTGAGCAAAATAGAATGAAGTAGGAGTTGCTGTGGAAGGGGAAGCTATAGTAGATGGAGAATCAGCCTGAGCCATAAGGCGCCTGAGAGTTTGTATCTCCCCTTGAAAGAAATCACCAACATGATCAGATGATGCCTGAATCTCGGAACGGAACCCAGAATCAAGCAAGGTGCCAACTATAAACTCCGAAACATGGGCATGGGCCCGAGAACGCACAGAACCACGACCATGGCCACTGCGTCCACTCCCACGCCCACGAGAGGGCTTGCCATGTAGTTTCCAACAAAAATCCCTAGTATGACCAGTGTTGTGGCAATAATCACATTGGAGTGACGCATGATCAGAAGGCCCGCTGCTACTACCAGATTGGGACTTGCCACCCTGGAGAATAGGCCCACTATCATAACCAAAATGACCCTGAAGAGTAGCAATCAGGGCAGAAAGATCAAAAATAGAAGGGTGCAACATAGCACCCCTTCTACTCTCCTCCTACTGAACAATAGAATATGCCTCTCCCAAGGATGGAAACGGAACACGACCTAACATCTGCACTTTAATCAGATTAAGCTCCAGATCAAGACCAGCAAGAAAGTCATAAATACGCTCTTTCTCCATCCTCTTTAGCCAATTAGCAACATTCACAACACAAACAGCCTGAAAGCATTGATAATAATCAAATTCTCTCCAAGCTCCACTCAAGTCAGCAAAATACACAGCAACAGAACGATGATTTTGCTCCAATTTACGGAACCTCTTCCTCAACTCAAAATACTATGCATCATTACCTTGCTGAGAATAAGTCTGGGCTGCAGTAGTCCAAAATTGATGCAAAGTATCAAGCATCAAGAAAGTATGGCGAATATCAACTTTCATAGAGTTAAACAACCAAGTCATGACCAACGATTTCTGAGATTTAAATTTTTTAAGTTCAACAGCCTCAACAGGTGGAGTAACAAGACCCTCAATGAACTCTGAAATCCCTTTGGCCTCAATAGCTGAAGTAAAAGTACGAGACCAAATTAAATAATTGGTACCATCCAATTTAATATGACAAATATCCAGAGGAGAGTTATCTAAAGTCCCTACGCGACTCAACTCATCCTTTGTACCAGTGGAAGACTTGTTTTTATCCTCTGATGACATTTTAACAGTAGAATAACAACTTCGAATCCACAATACTCAGTCAGCTCAGCAATAAAGGGCCGCAAAACAACACTAATTGCAGCAAACAACCTTAAAAAAAAATTCAGAGGCAACAAAAGCAGAACGCAAACCAAATACGTAGTATCAAATCAAGATACACTGATTGAAGATTCCTACCATTGTTTCGACTGCTGGAATAGTACCAAATCAAGAGTTCTAGCACTAAAATAGGGCAAAAACAATCGGAATCTGCAGGAGCAGTGAAAACGAGCACACGTCAGTGCTCGTCGGCGTCAGAATCGACTAGATCTTGGTCGTAAGTGCTTGGTCTTGCTCGAGAAAGGCTGGGTCTTGTTCGAAATTGTGTGAAGGACCTGGGTTTGACAGATCCACACTCGAAATCGCTGGGTCTTGTTCGAAAAAAAAAAAAAAAAACAATTGCCCTAGGGTGTTCGAACAGGTCTGGAAAAAACTCGATGGTGGCGAAGTTGTTGAGTCTCGATGATCGATTGATTAAAAGAAAAAAAAAACGACAAGGTAGGTCTCAGTTCTACCGCTTTGATACCATGTTAAAGTATCTAACTCCAAACCAATTGACAAAGAGTGGAAAGGCCGCCCAGGCTTATATACCAATTTTGAAGGAGATAATTAACCGATGTTGGACAAATTCCAACACTCCTTCGCACGTGCAAGCCCCAATTCGCACGTGGAGAGGTTAACAAAGAATCCGAAACACACAGATCACAATGAAACAAAGTACAACTATGGCACAAATAAAGGGAAAAAGCATCTGAAAGCCTAACTTTGATACCATGTTAATTTGTAAAGAAGAGAGAAACATAGAATGGGAACCCAAAACTTTTTGGGTTATTTTCTCATTACATTATACTTGTACAAATATAAACAACAATTACACCTTAGACCCTTATCTCCTAATCTACTTATATAAGAGATTAAATGTAAATTACAACTAATTACACATAAGCCTATAACTTAACATATAGGAAATTGTAGAGAACATATGATGAAAATAGAAAAACAATGCTTTAAATCCCTTGAACACTAAAACTCCAAATGCTTACCACTTTGGCAATTGCGCTGAATGCTTGGATATATTGCTCAGCAACTATGTAACTTGCCGCCTGCAAATTTAATAACATTTTAAGCCTCAATACACCACCTATGGTTGAAATATATAAATTCTTTAGCACATGTAAACAAAATTAAGCTGACTCATTCACATTTCAAAAAACTTCTAGACCCCGTTCATTTAAGGGTTTTGGATTTTGAATTCTAATTATTATCCTATTTTCCTCCAATCATTAATCTCATTTTTCTCGCAATCTCTCTCCAATCATTACTCATATTTTCAATCATAACTCTATTTCTCTCTTCACACGTTACTTATAAATCTAAATCCAAAATCCCAAAACGAACAGGGCCTGAATGATCTAGCGTGGACATCTTTTTTTTTTGTGGCGGCATTCAAGGAGATTAATTCAACCAGAAGCAACTTAAACAGAGAAGACTATTTTTTATTTTCTTTTGGATTAAAGAGAACGTCATTGATATAAAAACACATTACACTGTTTCAAATTAGTGGGAAGAGAAGCAATGGAACTTGAAACCAGGCCCACGCCCAGTCGATGAACCACCTCTGCCAGCAATAAATATACAACTACACGCATAAATCACTCTCTGTACGAGAAGCATCACAAAAATTAAACTATTATAGCAACAAATTTAGTAAAAATTCTTTACCAAAATACACCAAGATTAGTCCCTAGACACAAATAAAGCAGCGCAATTGACCTGCACAAGTACAGATCTACAAGGTAACAAACTCATCGAAATGATCATAACAAAAAATAAGAGAAACACTAATTGTGTATTTTGTTAAATATGCTGGAAATTTTATATAATAAGCTGCATATGTGAATAAGCACCGAGAAAATATCTAAGTCATGCTCGCTAAGAAATATAAACCCCATTAAGGACCTTCTTACAGAGAAATCATTCAAGCGAAACGGTACTAAAACTACATCCAATAACTTAAATCGAGATAACCCATACGAAAAAATAAAATACATATCGAAAATTTGTAATGAAGAGTACCAATCGTGGATTGAAGCCGCGGAGACGTGCTATGACCATGGCACATTAGATTGAAATTAAAGACCGTAGGCAGCTGCAATTTCATACAAAATTGAGTGTACGACAAAAGCACTGGAAAGTCTCTAAAACAAATAAGATACTCATATTCAAGGGGTATATCAAGATTGCTCTACTTACCCAAGTAAAATAATGACCAAAAGCTCAAAACAAATTATGACCAAAAGTAAAAAGTGTTCACTAAAAACGAAAACAATACCAAACAGCTGTCTTTTTGGTCTAAAGTGTTGTCTTATTAACTTTTCTAAACATTGGCCCACATTTTT
The DNA here is from genome assembly GCA_019656835.1 of Rhododendron ovatum. NCBI lineage: Eukaryota > Viridiplantae > Streptophyta > Magnoliopsida > Ericales > Ericaceae > Rhododendron > Rhododendron ovatum. The sequence continues at coordinate 15,027,497 of CM033790.1, forward strand.
ATATTTTTCCGATTCCTCTCATCAAGATGAATGATTAATCTAAAAAAACTTGACAAAAAGCTCAAAAAAAAGTAAAAAATACTGAAAAAAGATTTGGACAAAAAGTTTACAACGGAGCCTCATTGAGAAATCACTACAAAAAGATGGAGAAAAGGGGGAACCTATTGGCAATCAAGCAAAAGCCAAAATAGTGGTCTAAAGCACAAACAGATAAGAACTTTCATACCTTATGCAATGAGTGCCAAAAGCAAATTATTCCCTATAATACTGCAAGTAAGCCAATGCTTCCAAGGAGAAAAAACAAAGCATTACTCAATATGAAAAATGCAAATGAAAAGAAATGCAAAACAATTCACTGTGGTTAGTTGCTTACAGCTACCACATTATAGTTCCAACTCTAAGCAATGAAAAATATGATGTCACGCCCTCAATTTTAAACACAAGTCCTATAAGAATTTTCATAAATAAATAATCCATTTCTCTCCATACATACATACATACCCTTAAGTAGCATGTCCAAGACCACTTCATATACTTTTATCCTTTGAAACAATTATCCAAATAATTTCATCTCGGTATTACATGAAATTCGAAATAGAAGGAAGTGTATAGTATAATTACATTTCTTTTCTAAGGTCCAAAGATATAGAAGTGAGGTTACAAATCCAACTTTCAAAATATAATTTACAGGATGATAAGGAACCCTTTCAATGTAAGCTTTTAAAGGCATCTGGCTATGATGCATGGACACGGATACTGACACAGACACAGGAACACCGGAATTCTAAAAAATGGAAACACGGACACTGCGGGGGACACGCCACATGTATATTTATTTATACTTTTTTTCAATTTTTTTCCAAATTTAAATGGCAAAATGTGTACAAAACAAAAAATCTATAGTTCCAATACCATTCAAACAAAACAAGACATCCATAAGTTCAATACAATCCTATTGAAAAATTACAGTTTGACCCTTGAATTTTTTAAAAATTACAATTTGACCCCTCTTTTTTTTTTTTGAAATTACACTTTGACTCCCCAACGTGTCCCCATCGGTGTCCCGCCGTATCCCTAGTCGTGTCCCTCTAAAAAATTTATATTAAATTATAGGACGTGTCCCCGTGTCCGAACACTGCGAAACGTTGACCTCTAGAGGTGTCGATACTTCATAGGCATCCGGCAATGTAACCCAACACTCCATGCTATACACCATGATTGATACTTGAAACGAAAAGGTTGAGCACACACCGGTCCAGTAGGAAAATCTCTAACTTTATATGCTAATGTGAGGATAAGGGCCAAGAAAACATTCAAATAAGAGCAAAAACGTTTTGACTGAAGGTAGAACAACGCTATCCTTACTTTAGAAAAACATAGAACTCCTCTTTACTCATACCAATACTCTCACCTACACACGCATTCGCACCCACATCTATCTTTAAAATCTCAAGTTGACCTATCATATCTTCCATCGTGTCCCCTTAATCACATTCCCACGTTAACATCAGCATATGAAGATTTAACCCACTTTCACACCCACGACTTATATTCTAGTCTCAAGTCATCATCTACCAAAATTCCTTTACATTAAGTTTCCCTTTATCAGCCTCACATACAAATACCCTTTATAAATCTCTCACAATGCATCACACCACAAAGTATCAAATATGTATTCATTGCAAGCAAGTTCCCAAACCGATATCAGGACAATGAGCCACACTGATTGTGAAGTCTATAAGAAAGAAAATAAGCAAGTATCAACATTTCAGACGATCTAAGATGCCAACTCAAGTTCACGACAATTTCACGATATCATTCATTAATCCTTGTCCGTATTCGTCATTCATCCTCAAGTTCTCATTCTTAAACAAAGTGTCGTGCATTTCATTCTCATTTATGTCACGTAAGTCAAGTACGTTATCCGGGTATTTGGCATCCTGTGCGTCCCCTGTCGGTCATTGCACCAATTGGTGGATCCGTTCATTCTAGGTATTTGGGACCCCGTTCATCCCCTGTCGGTCATTGCACCAATTGGTGGACCCGTTCATTCCGGATATTTGGGATCCCGTTCATCCCCTACCGGTCATCGCACCAATTGGTGGACCCGTTCATTATGGGTATTTGGAACCCCGTTCATCCCCAATTTGAATTAAAATGTCAACGTATCATATTTTGGTCTTTATCCCTCTCTACCTCAAATAGTCAACTTTTCAACAAACATATGCACTCCGCACGTTCCCGTTTCATGATAATAAATTTCGTACTCCAAATCTATTCAAGTACTAAAATTAACCATAATTCATACCTCGCAACGCCTTTTGTCCTAGATGCTCCTATAAACTCAATCTCATGGAAGTAAGTCAAACAATCCAAGTCTAAGAGAAATATCCATACACAATTCGTTTTCTTAATCGCAATTGAGCTTTTCACCAATCTTTTTATTTTATCAACACGTATCAAGTAGGTGTCAAAGAGTCCAATTCTATACATTAAAGTACAAAAGATATCATTTATCTGAACCGCAACCTTAGATTCATAATCCAATTCCTAGTTCAAGTAGAAACAATAGTTAGACATCACATTTCAATTTCACAAACCAACCATCCCTTAAGTTACACAGACTCCCGTCCCATCAATAAAATTCGTCATCTAATTGCCCTAACGTGCCATCGCGTATCAGATATGTGTCAAGGATGCTCCTATGAACTCGTTCCCACAAAAATAAGTCAAAACAACAAAAATTCAAGAGAACCATTCATTTTACTATTCATAGTCTCATTTCATCATTCACCTCATCATCAATCTAGTGATTGTACTACGAGTGTCAACTAATCAATCACGAGCTCAAAAACATACAAATAGTAGAAAACGGGCTCACATTTCAATTCCTATCAACCATCATTCATTATACTTAACACTTCAAGTTTTGACCATATCCAGTTAAATAACGTGAATTTAAAAATGACACTTAAACCAATGAAAAAAGTAGACTTCTTCTTCAAATTGATAGGTCACACATAAAAAATGGAGTCCGGGTAACCTTACAATGGCCTCGCAATTATGGTTCAACATAACAGCAAAAGACGGGTGCGACGGCAGATTTTTGGATCAACTTTAAATTGAAATCTGTTATCACTCAGATATAACCGCAATGCATGATATGTATCGTTGGAAAGATCTATGTGTCTAGTTATCTAACAAAACAAACGGTGCATGATTTTGAGTCTCGAGCTAGAAGTTATGGCCGTTTTCCCAAGGTCTGTCGGTTCTGTTAGATTCTACGCGGAAAAAATAAAAATTAATCGAAAACATAAATTGGACCAATCCTAATAACACCCACGTCGGTTCCTCAACATCAACATGTAATAAAGGTTTTAGGTACAGAATCCATAGAAATTATGGAAGATTATGCGACTAATCACGAATTTCATGTTTATGACATTCTAAACCAACTCGAAAATGGAAGATCATATATGAAAAATTACACCAAATCAACACATAAACACATAAAGAGAGGAGAAATCCCTACCTCAAGTATCGAAAGCGAAAATCCAAGATCAATTGAGCCCTAGACTTCAAATTTGAACCCACCAAGAAAACTCCTACTCCAAGCTTTATTCCAGCGATCTACGAGTCCGAGGAGCTAGAATATGATATTGAAAGGTTGGGTTTCCATGAGTTTGGTTTGAGTGAAGGTGAGTGAGTGAGAGCCAAGAGAGACGTGAGGCATGAAAGAAGAAAGGGAAAGTAGCGTTTTCCTCCTCCTCATGTAATATATACACCTACCCATACCTATATGCATCTCACACCCTTCTCCTACATATGTATCATATAAAGACCTACAAGCAATACTCCATTACACAAAAATCCCAAAACACAAATCCACAGTCCACGTATCCAAACAAGTCAACGAGTGTAAAAAAAATGAACAAATTAAAAAAAATTAGTGAATTTTATTATCGGGGCGATTCCGGAGACCTTTAAAAAAACCTCTAAAAAATCCCCCCAAGTTTCTGATCGAATTTTGATGATCCGAGCCGCTCAATGTAATCAGAACGTGATTTTAAGGATATAAGCGAAAAATTAGCAAAAAAAATGACTGGGAAGGACTTCATCCGAATAGATTTTTTATTGAATTGTATTGAACGGTTCAATAAAAAACTGTTCAAATCAAGCCCTTCCCGATTATTTTTTTTGCCAATTTCTCGTGAGCACCCTTAAAATCACGTTCTGAATACATTGAGCGGCTCGAATCATGAAAATTTGATCGGAACTATGAGATTAAGATTTGGAGGGTTTTTTTAGAAGATTTTTTAAGGGTCCCGGAACCGCCCCGTTTTATTATTATTATCATTATTTTTTTGTGGGTCTCTACATGTGCCCTAATCAAGCAGTTTTTCACCATCTAATTTCACGCCCACCTCCACCGAACTCAAGTGGAATTCTACAACCGAAAAGAAACTAGTATTGATGAGAGCCCATTTGCCTCCAATCCATGCATATTGGGATCCTGCACAAAAGAAATTGGTAAAGATAAGAGAGTCCATTTACCTCCAATCCATGCATATTTTTAGGCAATGAGCAGTGAAGCGAAAGCTGAGAAAGGGCCTCAAAAGACAAGATGAAATTTTCATACCTTACATAATGAGATGAAATTTTCATACCTTTAATGAGTGCGGAATGAATGATTTGACATTCAATATAAAGGCTTAGATATTGTGATTAATTTGCATACGTTTTCATCGATATGAGAGTAAGAAGGCATTCCTCCCCATACAGATTGAAGGTGATCCAATGCTTCAAAGGAATAGATATCTAAAAGCATAAGATGATATGACAAATCAATAGTCTTTTTAAAATAGATAGAAAAGAAAATAAGAAATGGAAAGTGATACCGAACAATTCATTATGGTTTATCCCGATACGAGGACCCGCTTATAGTTTAGACTGCAAACCTTAGTTGCAAGAAACGCCTCATCAGGCAATGTTTCTTGCCGAGAACCGCGGTTCCACGTTTCTGTCCTCGGAAACGGCTGGAAACGCGTTCCAATCATGATGGAAACACGTTCCTGACCTAGACAGGAACTTACGCCCAAATTCGAAACCAAACCGGATCGATTGGAGCGATTCACATAAACAAAAGGCGAATGGAATACATACAGGTTGTTCTTCGGCTGCATCGATTTATCAATTTACCCATCTCTCTCTATCTTCACTCAACATGGATGGTGGAGGAATTGGAGGGAAATAGGAGAGATCGATTCGTGAAGGGGGAGAGCTAGGCGGTGCGCCAGTGCCGCGGTGTTCCTTCTCTCTTTCGCTCTCTGTTTCTTCCTATTGTATTTAATCAAATACTACAATAATTTTAATTTATTGGTATGTATGTGCAGAGTAGCTGTGAACAATAAAAAATGAGCCCCATTATATTTTTTCTTTTATGGTGTGAGTTTTTTTCCACCTTTTTTTTGAAAATGAATGAGAGAAACAAAGAAAAAAAAAACACACAATAAATGAACTTTGGTAGTCATTGGAAATTTTTAGGTTTTGCAATTTAAGTGGTAGAGAATAATTTTTTCAGACATTTAACAATGTAAAAACATTAAAATATTTTTTATTTTAATAAAAAATTACTAGACGCTCCCACACTTATATGATCATCCGCTCCCACTCCCGTCCCTGCTCCCGCTTCGTGCAACTAAGCTGCAAACACTAAAAGAGAAATTCAAATCAAGCAGTTCTTCACCATCATCTAATTTGAAGCCCAACTACATGGAACCCAAATAATATCTTGCACCCAAAAAGAAACTAGTAAAAAAACAGAGCCCTTTTAATACACTAGTAAAGGTGTATGTGCAAAACGGGAATGGTTTGCAAGTAGCTTGGTATTCATATGTGATATAAAGATTAGCTCCTCCCTCTCCTTCCATGGTTTAATGACACCTAAATCTTCTGTTATCTCACCAGAATTCATATATGAAAGATTAAGTGGCTTGCCACTTGCCCCAAAATTCTAAATTTAATTCATGTGAACAATGCACCAAAACAGAGCAAAATGACAAGTATGCCCTCGTTCTGACCAAGTATATGTCAAGAATATTCCAATTGGAAGGACCCGATTGGAAAAATCAGCCAAAACTAGCCAATTTAGTTTTGAGCATCAACATCTTCCATAGGCTCATGGGGGAGGATAATTATATCTTTGCTCTCGAAGGCAACAACAATAGAGTAAAATTAAAACCTGCAGGCAAGGGGTTTACAGGACTTTAATGATACACATCGAAATAGAAAAATTGACACCGCACAAAAATATAATGCTACATAAACAGATTCTTGGATAGAGAATGGACATCATTTTGAGTTTTTTTTTTTTTTTTTTTTTTTTGCGCGGTGTCAATTTGACACCGCACAAAAATATTATTGTGTTGGTGGGCAAGTGGCAAACCACTTAATCTTTCTTATATTAATACTAGGAGAGTCGCGCGTGCTAGCACGCAAAGTCTTGTGCATGTGATGTTTGTGCTTGTCATGTTATAGTAGGTTTCTATTTAGAGTGGAGTAATTTGAAAGAGATAGGACTAAAAAGCCTGAAAGCTGATTACATGAGAGATGGAAATTATAGAGAGCAAAAGATTACATAAGCTAAAAGTTTCAAAGTCAGTCTAGGCAGTTGTAGTTTAGAGTTCAGAGTAGAGTTTTTGCTGCAAATCATACAAGCCAACTGCCATAAAAAAAGGACCAGAAAAGGGCAAGTGCTGAAATTAGTTTCGAGGTCCTTTTACTTGCATGTTTGGAAATATAGAATGATAAAAAGCATGGGTTGCAGCCTAGATAATATACCATTATCATAATATTGTTTACACACATAGGTTGCCGAAATGTTTTGGCCCGTCAAAATTGAGATAGCCTAAAAGTCTTCATGGTACTTTAAAACAAAGATAAACTATCTATTTCAATCAGAATCCAGCAATATAACCGAATGAATAAAAAATATTAAATTAGTCCATGAAAATGAGTCAAATTGTTAGCTAGTGTCTCTCAAAACCAACAATTTCGGCAAAGGTAAAGATGAGCCCAAAGCTTGGAAGAAGTAAAATGGAAGCTAGTTGCGGTTCTCAGCAATAAAGTTCAACCATCTACATACCATACCCGTAACAATAAGAAGAAAGAAAAACAATGCCTAAAGCAAATACTGTGACACAAAGTCGAGAAAAGGGACAAATCAGCCAACCTGACCTTTTGAATAGGTGGATACCATCTTGGTCATCTTGAAATGCCCATGACGGTCATTGATCGAATCAATATCTTTCTCATCACGGAACCTCCTCCTCTAGTCAAATGACTTGAGCTTCTGATCTCTCTCCTTGAATGCCTTCACCATCTTTTCTATTTTGTCATCTGAAGTTTTCGGGGCCTGTCAAATAGGTGTAAACAATGAGTTTTACTCAAGTTTCTTTGTATCAAGCCCGAGCTGGCCCAAAAAACTTCCATAGTTAAGTGATTACGTTTCCATATTGAAGGCTTGAAGCTTCTCTGTAGAATTCTGGATCAGCTTCTTTCATTCTATTGTACTCTCTGATGTCAATCTCGGCATTCTTTGTCATTTTCTTGTAAGCATTGTACAGAGGCGGCTCCACATTATCAATTGGGGGTCACATGAACACCCAAACTTTTTTTTTTTTTGGTTCATAATACATGTAGAAATTTTAGGTCAGCCTTTCTTTTGAACACCCAATACAAATATGAATGAACACTCAATCCAAAAATATTTGAACACCCGGCCCAAAAAATCAACCTAGAAACATGTTTACCGATGCTAAGAGCTAAGAATGAAATCAAAGAGAAACCACTCAAAAACAGTTTGTAAAGGTTAGTGAGGACAAACTTGGACATGTTTCAGTTATGGAGATTCGAGTAAACTTGGCTAAAAAACAAGCCTAAGTACTCTGGTAGAAAACTTCAACTGAGCCAATCATGCGAATCTCTGCAAACAGGCTATTTTGAATTCTAAAAGGACATTAGCAATCTTACAATCAGCTGGTCTTTCCATTTTAATCTTCAACTAACCTCAAACAGCTAATTTAACAAATTTCCACAATTTATATCGTGATGTAGCCCTCTTGCACCCCAAAATAAAGAAATTATTCACGCCTCGATTAAACCCGCGCCTCATATTTTCATTTTCTTTGGAATGTATAATTTCTCAGCTTTCCTTTGGAAAAACGAAGCTATAAATTCCTCCTCAATCCTCACAGATGGCTAGAACTACTTAAAACCTCAATGGCAATCTTCATTGGAGAGTTGAGACCTTTGTATACAATTATCACAAAAATGGCATTGCACTATGGTATATAATAAATTCTTCAAACCAGAGTTGAGCATTTTGGACCAAAAAGGCTTATTGACAGTCAGTGGTGGAGCCAGAATTTTCTTTCAATGGCGCAAGTATCAGACACAACCTTAATCATTTTTTTAGGGGCAGTTCCCTTCACCGTTGACCATCAAGGGACTCATACCGTTTACTTAAGGCTTCTAAAGCCTATCATACTTAGGCATGCAATGGATGTGGCACTACTAAGGCGATAAGAATATGAATGTAGAAATAATTACCATTTTCCGTCAAAACAAGTCAATTTAATTTTGCATGCTATCTTATTAGTTCATCTGCCAGCACATTTAACCTACCTGGTATGTTTTAAGCAACCCCTAGAAGTGGGCAAGCCAACAAGATGCATATCTATATTTCCGTACAAAGCCCACCAAGAGGTTCAAATATCTCAGGAAATATAACATTAACCATAAAGAACGTACCTTCTCGTGCCAGATAAACTGAAGTTGTTGAATTTGTCTCTCATGAGGTTCCATGATGATAGCTCTTCGAATTCGAGAAGTGGACGCCTCTGATTGGGAATATCCTTGGGCTTTGAGGCAAATGAAGAGCTGCCTGCAACGGCTTAGGAATGACCAATGGGTTGAATTTCCACATCTTCCTCTCAATTAGCTGTCAAAAGGGGGAAAAGACAAGTAAAGAATAATTAAGACGTTAAAAGTGCAAAGGAACCGCCAAAGAAAGAAAACCTAGGGTACCGCAATTTAGGGCAAAGAAAATATTAAGAACCTTCAGAGAGGGACCCAGGATTTTCACGTAGCGGTGGCATACATGTTCATTTACTCATTTAGAAGGTAGACTACTTTATTTTTTTTTCTAAAATCTAGATGAGGAGAGCCTGTGTAGTTTGGTGATAACTAAATGAAATACCAGTACAGTAAAAGAGTTCTAAAATCATAGGCGTTCATTGATTACCTTATAGAGTGAATCATTGCTGAGTGGTACAGGGATATTCTTTTCCCTCAATTTAGCCACCGTTTCCATTCCTTGCCAAGTCAAGTCACAGGGAAATATTGTTGTAGTCAACGGATTGCAAAATTGAGGAACATCAACTTGAGTCCATGCACGCAAGAAAACAATGTTGCTCATCAGAATTCTGTCCTCAAAGGTGCACCTTGCAATAACTTCTTTAGGATCTCCCCGTCTTTTTGGGTTGGTTACCAATCTCTTCGTTTGCAGCCTGTTCAGAATAATGTTAACGGATGTTAATCATATCCTTCACAATTACTAAAACGATCCACAAGTCCGTTAAAAAGAATCATTCACTTGGCTTGTCATGTCTAGTCTTTCATCATCGTGATTAAACAAGGGAAAAATAGCCAATTCAGCAGACAGATGTTATATCAATGTTGAGGCTCTTGTTTTGTAAATTATTTTTGTTGGAAAAAGAATTTGAAAGAAAATTGTTTTTCCTTTCGCTTTCCGATGTTTACTAGTCCCTTGAAGAATAGTTATCAAATCCAAATAAACTTCTTTCAGCGGACCCCAGAGGACGTTCCCCACCTAAGGATTCATCCATCAAATAACTTTGCTATACTAGAGAAAGCAACTTGAGCGGAAATATTAGGTACTTTATTTTGCCATGTATCTAGGATGATCATGATATTAATTACCAAGGCGGCCTACATGTAACTAATGGTATGGAATGGAGAGTGTTGGACGCAAATGATTTCACTCTAAGAATGTTTCACTTCACTTTTATCCAACCAAACGAACAATTTTCTGGGAAATATATTTCCTTTGTACCAAATATGGCAGGCATACCTTCTTCACCCGCCCCCGAGTTCCACAAACAGTTCGGACTGCTGCCCCTTCAAATCTGACTATTTAAATATCTGACGTGAACATATTCTTGATAAGAGCCGTCTTCTTGAAGATCTTGCAGGGGTACCCAACTAACTTGATCTTTTTCACAAATCGAGTGCATTGTTGCTCTCCAATACCAATGCAGTTGCTGTGATCCTAAATGCTGCCTACAAAAGTGCACCACAGCCAGATCCTATAACAATTAGAAAATTACAGATGAAGAAAACGCAGCAGCGGCTAACTTTTTAAGATCCTTTCATGTGGTTAACAAGCAAACTGTATTCAATGAATGATAGACCAAAGTCAAGTTATGGTCTCCAAAATCGGAGAGGAAGAAGCAACTAAAGCAAGATAGTTATGAAGGGAAAGATATACCATGGTTACAACGAAAAGAACCGACATAAAAGAAACAATCAAAAAGTTGGTTATAAAAGGCCAGAAAGCACTTATAGAGATGCCCCAACAGGATTAGATAAAAAACTTTTATCAGACAAATTAATTATACTGGTACTCGTTGCCAAAAGAGAAGGAAGCAGAAACGGTCTACAAGGCTTTTTTTTTTTATCGGCAAAAAATTTATCAAGAAAAACTTGACCAAGGGTACATCAAGTTGGGGAGAGGGGAGGGGAATCCAATCTTTATGAAAAAAGAAAAAAACACCCGTAGGCCAAGCCCAAAACATCTAACAAAACAAAACCCAGCCCAACCCAAGAGCCCCAAAACCTAACCCTAAATCCCTAACACACTGCTGCCACCCATCACACCTAGACTTTTGGCTATTGAGCAGTGTGTCTCGGTTTATCTACCCGTGTATACAAAATTTTATTAATCAAAAATTGGTTTAAATCCTTACGGTTGAAAAAGAATAAGAGTTGTTGTACTAAGGAAAAGTGGAATCCAGAATCTTTTCTAAGAAATGAATCATTTGTTTACCACCCACTCCTCTGCTACGTCGTCCTTAGTCCCTTCAAGTTCCTCTGCCAGTAGAAATTCCTCATCTTCTTCTTCTAATCTTGAATATTTGTATGAGTTTGAATATCTACCTGATGACAGTAAGGTTCCTCTTACTGATCTCCCTTTCCTAAATCCCTATAATGCCTTTGTCAGACCACAAACTTCTGTAAAAAAGACTGTCACCCAACTTTTCTCCACAAAACGCCCAACATCAGTAAAAGAGTATGTTCAAGCCTCTAAATTTGACCAGTGTTTCATAGCAGCTACCGAAGCTGAACAACTTTTACCTTTGGAAATCCCGGCTGATTTGCCTCGCCTTTGGCAACAACAAGGATTTACGCATCTTCACTTTGGTGCAATCCGACTTGCTGTTACTTTTCATGGCAGAAAAGGTTTACCTGTTACTTCCAGACTTGCTCTGGTTGATACCAGGTTTTTACAGTATCAGCACGCGTGTATCGCTACAGTTCAAACCACCCTAAATGCTGGAACTGTAATTTTTACCTTTTACCCGAATTTCAACATGCCATTGGCAGATCCTCATCTGCTATCCGCCTTGAAAGTCCAAGTTCAAATTGGTGGTGGGAGTAACCCACAACCCGTTCCGGCAGAAACAGCCACCCACACCAGGAAACACCAACCGTCAAGTCTTGAAGAGCATCCGGCGGCTCACGCCATGTGAATGATTTAAGCTGAAAGTCAAAAAGCAATACCCAGGATTAAATTTGGGCTACACACTGACAGAATCTGTCAAACTTAGCCTGGTTAATGGAGCTTGAAGGCTCATTCCACATACTGTGAAGAGCTTTCTATTAGTGTTGTCGCCAATGATGTAGTTTTCTCTCAGTTCAAGTTTTCCTTGATCAAAGTTACATTTGTTTTGGAGTATGCATGATTGGATTCACTTTCCTCTTGAAGTCAAGTAGTGCTTTGAACTTTCCAGGTTTGAATTTCACTTCTATACATATAGGATCTTCTTTGGAGGCCTTTTCAGTTTTCATTATGGAGATCAGGTTTAAAGTGAAGCGAATTCAAAGACTGCCCAAAGTTGTGATGCTTCACGATAACTTGGTGGGTGAGTTTCAAAGATACTTGGAATTGCCTGGTTTTGGGGTAAACTATTGACAGCTGTTGCAATTAATCAACTCTTGTGGTGAATCTGGTGTGTAATCATCAGTAGTTGACAGGAACAAAATCAAATCCCACAAAATAAATTAAACCTTCAGATCAACACAATTATATTGCAGTTTACCAGGCAGACACTTTCTATTCAAAATTGGAAATATTTGTTGACTCTTCTACAGTTAGTCAAGTCAGAAAACACATAAAAAAAAAGAACCCAAAAGAAGACATCCAGATGCAATATCTAACCTTATTGTTTGATAGATTTTGTTTAGCCACTACCCAAGTATGTGGAGGTGCAAGTGGACCCCAAAACATGGCAAGACAATGCATGTGCTCAGGAGTGTATTTGAATTTGAGCTCTCGACTCCCTCCATTGCAGTCCTCAATGGAATAAATAGGTGGAGTTTTGTATCGCCTCCATCCAATAGAAACAATTATTGGATCTCAAGTCTTTAGTACTTTCTTGTGCCATCTATGGCACTTTAATTGCAACTAGAAGAAAAAAGAGAAATCTCTTGTGAAAGTAGCATTGAAATATTAAAGAAGCAAGTAGAGTTGAATTTGGCACTAGAAAGTAGAGTTGAGAGATATTGTCGAACAACAAAGTCGCTAGAACCAGTTTCATCAGCGAGTCATTTGAGATTTCATTTATGTTTACGGATCTTTGGCTAAAGCCAATTATGCAAAAGTAAGTCCTCTCAATAGCTGCTCTCAAATCAAACGACTGGTTTACAAAGTTGTAAAGATAACAAAAAACCTTCATGACCATAGCCGCAATTTTTCTGTTCTAGATACGCAATATGTCCGAGCATATATGATATCTCCCAATTGTGCCAGGTTCAATTTTAACAAGGCATTTCGGTAATTTCTTTGCAACATTGATGCAGCTTCGAAGTGAGGTGACAACGAAAATTGTGTTTCATTTGTCTGCATACTCCTGATTGATAAATCATATACATGGCCAGATTCAGGACCAAACAAATGAAAGTTAAAGGAGGGAAGCACATATTTCCCTTCCTTTCTGTTCCCATCCCTCAAATCCATAGACAGGGTTAATGGCACGAAAATAAACAATAAATAAAGGCTTTTGTTAGCCTCCAGTGCTCTTTCTAACCTGCATGTATCCAACATTCTCTTCACTAAGACTGATTCGTCCAACAAGAACAGGATGGAGGGGATCAAAATATTCAACCACTTTAAAGGGAACATCATGAACCTCCAGTTCCAGTTCTATAACCCTCTATTTCTATCTGAGTTGCCTCATCAAGGTGGTTGAGTTCAGCTAGATTTGTTTGTTTCCGAAGCTCGATCTCCTCCTCCAGCTGCAAGAATACATAGTTGCCATCAACACTAGATAAACAATAAACAAACTGAAGAAATTACACAACTCTCGAAAGTCTATAAATTGAATCAAAGAAGACTGTTTTTACTGAAATAAATTCCAGAAAATACACAAAATAATGTTACCTTATCAAAAAATCCACCTTCATTAGCTTGACCTCGGTGAGATTTTGCACCATGTTTGGTATCAGTATCCTCATCTGGCGATTCAGACCCATTGTACATTTAAATGAATCAAGGTCACAAAATCAAGTGATTTCCAAATATGACAAGGGTGGCAAATAAAATGAAAGCTATTTAAATAAATTGCAAGGGGCATGTTATGAATGATGATGCAAGATAATTCATACAATGAATCATTTCACGGGTGGTTCATGAACCAGCTATAAATAAGAAGAGAAACAACGAGGCACAGAAGGATATTGAGCATCAAATTTTGCACGCAAAGCAAGCTTCCGCTCTTCAATTTTAGTGGCATCCTCCTCCTGGAGATCATCGCGAGCATTGTGAATGTCATACTTCCGACCCGTTTCCAAATCCTCAAACTCTCCAAATTCGGTATCATCATCAACACCAATAGCTTCTGACACTTGACCACATTCAGCAGCCTTTAACCAGTTTCCAGTGACCACCTTGCATGATTTATAAACTTGGAACAGTCATCAACATTGACATTATCGCCGTCCACTTGTCCGCTTGATTTCTGCAATAATTCGATTCCATCAATTATACTTCAATTGCACAAAAGCAAGTCATTTTTTCGGATTTAATTCACAAAAAGATAACAATTCATTTATCTAATCCACTAAAAAAGCATCTCTTGCTCCAGAAAACAAAAGAGAAACAACAATATTAACTGCGTCTGAAACAACCTTAGTTCCCTCTTCTTTTGGCATAACGAATTCATCATCCATGCCTTCATCCTCACTGCTAGCTTTAGCTTGGCCAGAAATACTAGCCATTTTTTCAGATTTTCCATATACAACTCCAGATTAGCATTCTGTCTCAAAAAGGTCCTCTCTGCCAAGGACTCTTTCCATTTTGAAGCATTTCCAATATAATCTTATGTCAGGGAAATTATTAAGAAGTGCAGTTAATACATCAGAAAGAAGGCAATTTATTAGAAAACAAGTTCTGCCCAGGGACAATTTAAGGAATTTGCTGAAGGTGGATATACTTTACAGTTATTTTAGCCTCTTTGGCAATCAATCCTACTTGCTTTTACCTTACTTTCTTTTGACTAGCAAAAAAAAAATTAAAAAAAATAGCCTTCCTTGAACAATCACATCTCTTCAGGAAGCGAGAACTATTTCCCCAAAGCAAATAACTAGGCAGTTAAATATCATAAATTCAAGGTGCGAAACTGTACCATCTCTATAATAGTTCTCTCCATCCTCTGAAGAATCTGAATGAGAAGATCTGTTATCTGGATCATCATCCTCAGCGCCATCACTGTCCCCCGTATCCTACAACAATACCTAGGAGTAAGATAATAGCATGCTTGATGTTAATATGCATACTTTTTTAACTTGTAAACCAATATAACTGTTTTCTTTTCTTTCTTTCTTTTTCGGGTAAGTTACACCTTACTCCGGAATCATATGAAAAGAGTAACATAGGGAAAAGCCCTTGTCAGTAGAAGCAACTTCCCTTATCAAGGATAGAAATCAAAACAATCATCAAAACAACAAGAAGTCAAAGGGCAGGCCCTTATGAGTACAAGCAACTCCCCTTATCATGGGTAGAAATCAAAACAAGACATCCAAACCCCTACTAACAGCTAGTCAAGGGGATATACAAGAAAACAACCAAGACAACCATCACAACAGACCAACCTTCTTAACTCCTACGATACCTACATTACAACAAAAAGTTTTGGATGAAATACTCCAAAGATGACATATATTCCTTTTGGTCTGAGAGCTAACTAACCCATGCAAGAGCAGATAAAACTAAATTGCCCTAAAGGATACAAGTTAAATGCCAAGATTTAGGACATCGTGGCAGTAAGCCCAACGAGGTATGTAGAACATGAGTAGTAGTTCTTGTTTCAAGTTGAAATTATACTTCCATAAAGCACGAGTGTATCACACACACACTGAACGATAGTAGATCATCCAAATTTACATTGTACTCTCAAATATGAACAACTCCTTGGGGCCCTGCACAACAATATTATAATGTGTATTGAGTTGAGGATACAGATAAGTTTGGCCAATTTGATTAGGTAATTCTTCCAGAAAGAACAATTTATTTTTATTGTATGCTTTTCTATTTGTGGCTCGTCCTACACTCCTTTTCAGTCTTTCTAACGATTCTCTTGTGTTCTTTTTTGTGTGCCTCTTTTCGAGGAAGAATCTCCAACGCTGTTTCTTACTCGGACAAGGAGATAGAATTGGTTGAGTGTCTCGTGTGAGCATAGTTCGAATAGCTCTGGCATAAATATTACCTCACCTATAAAAGTAGATAGAGTTCCTTGTGTCGAAGCTCAACAAAAGACCAGATAAAACAAAAAATTGCTTTTTCCTTTTTGATCTGGAAATCAGATCTGAGATGTTTTCTTACTCAGATGAGCAGCAAACCAGATCTGAAAGAAAGAAAAACCTTCGCACTCAACCATACTGAAATTAAAAATACAAAATAAGTGGAAGCAATAGAAGAACCTCATAATCTGCACAAAGCATCCTAAATTTCACATAGTTTTTATTTCAGCAAGAATCGAAAGGGTGTAAATAGGCATTCATATTCACCAAAAGCGAACTACACAGACAGAAAAGATATCAGATTTCCCCCCTTCCATTGGCAAACAATCTCCAAACAAACAAAGATAAGCGCATATTACCATCAAATCGTCTTGACCAAAGTCATCTCCAAAGAAAGCTTTTCTCCTCATTCTTCAATCATGAAAATCAATATGTTCCTTCAAGCCTTTTTCTGGAGGAAAATGCTCCTCCAGAACATTACTATTGTCTTCCCCAGAATCATTATCCACGGTTTTCATCTTCAGACCCCCTTGATAAGTTTTATCTTCATCTGAAATTTCTGAACCATCTAAATCCTCTGCATCACTTTCTTCATCAGAATCATCAGTCTCAGGTTCTCCAGACTGATAGTGCTCTGCAGGCTCAACGCCATTGATATGATCCATTGATTTGTGAGCATCCTCTTGGTCAGTTGGAGCTTCCGATAAGCAATTAACTTTCTTGGCAAAAAGACTAATGAAGCTATTTCCTAACTTCTGGTCGAGTGAATATTTCGTGTTCCGAAGTGATTTTACCAAAACCTCACCAACTCCCGGTCCTTTCCTGAAATCGAGGAATGTATGCACTTCATCAGGAACAATATAAAGGTTGGTCTGTAAGGACGTAGGTCCCATTAGATGTTTTCTATTTGCATTCCATCATACAGGGAATGAAAATATGAAAAGAAAAGTGACCATGGGACCAGAAAAAAAAAAAAAGAACAACTACCCACTAAATAAGCATTAGAAAGGCAACTTTTTATGCACAAGTATACCATACAACAGAATACCAAGTTCAACTTAAAATTTAAGTGAGAAAACGATACAAGTACACAAGAATATACCTTTGCGCGTCACTACATTTTCGTCATCAGCTTTAGAGAACTGCACAAAGTGGTCATTTATGTTTACGTAGACAGCATCCTTGTCAAACAGGAGATCCCCAAGTCCGGACATAGGTGCATAAAAGAGCCTCTCCTTGTCCTGCAGACCTTCTTTTTGGCAGCCAAAGGTAAAGGACAAGGATCTGCCAAGCTAGTAATGCCAGCTAAATTGTATTCAACAACACCAGCAATGTGCACCTGATTACAAACTGGAGATTAGATCACACATGAAATACAGAGAGTAATATAACGTAGCAACACTTACTTGATATATTAGCTTAACAGTGAATAACGGTTGACAGTTTCCCATATTAAAAAATTACAGGAAATAAGCCAAGCCTCTTCTGTAATGCCGTCACAAAATTTTCAAGCTGATCCAGGCTTACTATTAGCGTGACATTCAAAATAGAAAAACCACTAATAAAGACAATGAAATTAAATAAGCAAAATATAGCTTCAAAGCAACACAATTCAATTACCACCTAACTGCATGTGCAATGACCCAATACACCATCTTCCATCACAAAATTAAAATTGTTCCTAAAATTAACATTTTGTTCAGTCATCAACCGCACATCCTTAAGTTGCCTTCTCAACATCTATGAACCCAGCAAAGGACACATCTCTAAAGCCATACACGAATAAAATCGGTTGGAATCAATTGAATACCTTTTCAGCCATCCCGAACTAATTGGGACAAAAGACTTGTTGAGTTGCGTTGCATCACCTTTTCCAATGAGTTTTTACAGCAATATTGGTAGTTCAAAGTTCAAACAATACACTTTGTCAAAAAATCATGTGGCCACAAGGTATCGCATGAGCTTACCATGCTTTCATACCCATTCCTCACACTGGAATGGCCGCATTCTGGGCAACAGAGTGAAGAAAAATTAGAGACACCATAATCAATATCAATAGAATGCATCAGGATTGAATTATTCTGGAATCACGCATGGTGGCTACCTTCCTTTAGAAGATATTGTTAAAGCATCCAACTCCAAACCAATTGGCAAAGAGTGGAGAGGCCGCCCAGGCTTATATACTAGTTTTGGAGGAGATAATTAACCGATGTAGGACAAATCTCAACACTCCCCCGCACGTGCGACCCCGATTCGCACGTGGAGAGGTCAACAAAGGATCCGAAACACACAGATCACAATGAAACAAAGGGGAAAAGCCTCCGAAAGCCTAGCTTTGATACCATGTTAAAGCATCCAACTCCAAACCAATTGGCAAAGAGTGGAGAGGCCGCCCAGGCTTATATACTAGTTTTGGAGGAGATAATTAACCGATGTGGGACAAATCCCAACAGATATATTTCCCCATTTCGCACTTTCTTAGTCAAATTGCCACAGAAAAAGTGGCCGAAGATTTATCAGAGCAGGTGACCCTTAGGAGACAAAGTAATCAAATCAATACTGGTTTTTTTTTTTTTTTAAACTAGTAAAAAAACAGAGCCCTTTTAATACACTAGTAAGGGTGTACGTGTTGCAATTAGCTTGGTATTCACATGTGATACAAAGATTAGCTCCTCCCTCTCCTTCCATGGTTTACTGACACCAAAATTTTCTGTTCTCTCTCCAGAATGCATCATATTTCGAAAGATTATACAATACAGTTGTCAACACTGTTAGGCCAATTCAAAAGCCAAAGCACACACTTAGTTGCTGGCACCCATGAAAGCCAAAGTTCCTCTCTCATCTGAAAAACATAAATACCAAAACAAAACCAATAACAAACCAGCCTTCCGCCTTATAATACATTGCACTTTAGGAACCTCCCAACACATCAAAGACATAGTAGTAGCATGGAGCATTAGAAAATATGAAACACACTTAATTTTTCAAAGGAAGGTGGAACCCTTGAATGACTACTTGTCTCTATGTAGCAAGAGTACAATTCATCTAGTTCAAATCAGCGAAAAATTGCGATACAAAAAACGGGCCCTACTTTACATCCAACAGATATATCGTCACCTACTCACCCAATGATTCTTCAATTCCTGCCCAATCATTCTATTCCTGAAATAATCCACCTTGCAGCAACACCATAAAAGTGATTCAAAAGCAGAACAGATATAAGAGGCAAAAGTGCACACAACATGAGAGGCAAAGTTACTCACCCACCCAAGAAGGACCAAAGCAGAACACAGCGTTTGGCTTTGCCACACTCTACCTAAGAAGGACCAAGATCTTTCATTGCTTTTAAAAAAAAGAACTCAAAATGATCATTCTCTATTCAAGAATCCGTTAGTAGATGAGTCTTGGTTAACTTCAAAACCAACAAGCTTTCATCTTCTAGAATTCATAGACCAAGAACTAAAGATCACCATTTCATTCTGGGGTGACTAAGGGATTGTACCATTCAAGCTGGTTTTTTTCATGCTTTTCCCGAAAGTCTAGAGAAAGCTGCAAT
This sequence comes from Rhododendron ovatum, assembly GCA_019656835.1. Lineage (NCBI taxonomy): Eukaryota > Viridiplantae > Streptophyta > Magnoliopsida > Ericales > Ericaceae > Rhododendron > Rhododendron ovatum. Next base: position 15,047,151 of record CM033790.1, read on the forward strand.
CAATAGGATTTTGCTAATCCTCTATTTGAACTGCGGCTATTACTTATGAGAAAACTCCCCCTTACGGGAAGGGAAGTTTTCTTTGAGTGAACAAATGTATGGATGTCCGGGTCGGTGCATGTAACATGATGACAATAAACCAAAATCTCTAAAAAGTCCATTATAGAATAAAAGTCAGATAACTGCCACATTGCTCTTAGAGGTGAATGGTGAAATATAATGATTTAAAATCCAAAGCAAATTCGTGTCCATAAACTCATGGTAAATCCATGCCACAACAAGAAAAGGAGATTAGTACACGTCAATGGATAACAAGAAATAAGAATTAATTTAAAAGAACTCGCACCCTCAAATCATATAGTCATCGTATACCAAAATATAGAGATAAAAAATGAAACAAATCCAAGGACAGAAACAAGAAGGAAACTGAAGTGGACAAAGTAGAAGATGGAATCTGAGTAATTAGAGCCTCTAACAAACCATCTAAAAGTGTCACTTAATATCACATGTATGAAATGAGTAAAGAAGAACTGAGAAACATATTTTACAATTATTCCTAACTACTTTCGATAAAAACAAAAAACTGTACCTTCTGATTTTAATGCAGTAAAATAGTGCTCAAACTCCTCCACGGACCTGAATCGAACTAAAACTTGACAAGAGGCAAGATGATTGACCCTTGAGCTGTTGCTTTCTAAATTCTTGTATGCCTTGTCTGATACCTATCATACTTTGACTTGTTTTCCCACGGGACTCTTCCACGGGCTCTGCATTTGAGAAAAACTAATATTAGGTTATAGATAGTATAGTTAAAAAGGTAAATTAAAGTCTCACAAATCAAATGTCAATACATCAGATGCATACTTTGAAATCTAGGCTTCCCCAAAATCTCAAACAGCGGACTTCATTTCAACAGACGTCCGGATTGGTCGGACTACTCTGATGAGACAAAGATTTCCAACCAAACTACATCATCATCATTCTCGCAAGATCATTCCAAATGAGAATCCGAGCAAGAGATGTCTAATTCATTTGATTGTTTCGCTTCTAAATGAGGACAAACTTCCTCATTTGATCCCAGAGTATCATGGATGTACCGACCAAAGGGTTAGTTCTTTTCCCTATGGAAGCATGCTTCTCTTGCTTGGATTCTATATAATCGCGAGAGATCCAAACAAGCCAAAATTGCTACAATTCTATAAGATTGGACCTCTTTTAATTAACTGGAGGTTAAAACAAATTTGACCTCTTCGTTTGACAAAAGCCAAACTAATAGCACTATCTTGTCAATTCCCTCTAGTCATGGCTTCAAGAGAGGGGGACAAGAAATGATGTTTTCCCTCTATTTATACCCCTTACTAATAGTAGTCACAGACTCTCCCAAAGCCGCATTGGGAAACAAATATGATTAGGTTCCTTGTTATATTAGAACAGAGCCCTACAAAATACCTATAAATAAACTCATTTTCACTCTATTTCTCATGTAGGTATGACAACAATTTTAGATGACATTCTAATTTTGACTTTCACTGTAGTGAAAATTATTTTAGAAACTCAAACTTTTTCGTCAAGTTCTCCCCTTCCCATAAGTTTGACTAGAGGCTAGGGCACACGCGATGCGTGTGCAAGTCAGATTTTCAAATTGTGAAAATTGTGAAAATTCGATAAAAAAAATATCAAAATCCAACTTGCATACGCGATGCATGTACCCCAGCCTCTAGTTTATAGCGATGCACCTATAGAATGTTCCACTAAAAAAACATACGACTCAAATTAGAAATATTGTTACAAAAATTAGAAAAACTAAAACAAAATATAACATGTGCCACTTTTTTTAATATAGAAAATGGTCAAATGAAGCATTACCTTCTGTATGTGGAAGGCAGATGATCCCTCTGAAGTACTCTCTCTCTCAAATTAAGTTTAAGCTCACTCTTCAGAAACATGGAAAACATCTCAAGGTGTTGACACTGATTATTAATTTCCGCAAACTAAGTTGTAACTCAAAAAAGGACATAGTAAATTAACGGGTACAAAGTGTGTGTGTGTGAGAGAGAGAGAGAAAGAGTAATTCTGTATGGAAGGGGAAAAACTGAAAGAGTGAATTGCATGAAAGAGGAATGGTAAAATTTTGTGTGCACACGTAATGCGTGTGCAAAATGAACTGTGCTAAGAGCTGTACAGACAGCGTGTACAGCAGGCTTTTGGGCCCGTCTGGGGTCCAACAAAGATAATCGGAACCGCTCATTTTGTTCAAAATATTTTTTTTAAGGTTCCTGAAAAACATCAGCTCCATCTGATATCGTGAAGGGCATTTCTGAAATGTCCATATTTGCTAAATTGATAGCCTAAATTTTGAAGCGAAATTGGATGTTTCGTAAACGCCCTTAATGATGTCGGATGGAGTTGATTTTTTACGGAGACCCCAAAAAGAATAATTTGAATAAAATGAGCGGCTCCGATTATCTTCGTTGGACCCGAGACGGGCCCAAAAGCGCGCTGTACGCGCTGTCTGTACAGCACTTGCTGTACCAGTAGCATTTCTGGTGCAAATTTTTGCGTATTCTAAAATTGAAATGAGAAGAATATTGAAAATTACGAAATCAAATGGTAAAAATAAAAGTCATTGATTAGAATTAATGAAACGAATTCATCAGAAAAAAGGAAACATACCAGGTGAATTATTAATGGTTGTTGAATCATGGAAGGGAAACCCATTTTAGGACTGTAGGCACCCACTGAAAGTCTTTCTATTTCTCTCATGAACGATTTCTATCACAGCAAGCGGTTGAAAAATGGAACTGCCTGCAGGTTTAGTGGGGTTGAGGGTAGAAAAACTGCTCTGGTTGGTAATACATGTTTACCCTCCTATGGTTGGTAAATTGGAAATAGACTTTTTAACTTGCAAGGACTTTTATGGAAACCTAAAAATGTGAGCCAGCCTAAAAAAAAAGTCCTCACCAAAAGTTGCTCCCCCTTTATATATTAGAAATAGAAGTTACGTTTCCCCGCACTTAGTGTGGTACAAATAGAAGCAGTGGCATGACCATGACCAAGGTTTTTGTTTCAAAGGTGTCATTCAATGAGTCATACAAAATTTCATTGTCTCGTATTCTAGTTTTACACCAAATCAACACATAAACATATAGAAGAGGAGAAGAAATCCCTACCTTGCAACAATGAGAAAAACCCAAGGGATTCGAAAGAGCCCTAGCTCCAAAGGCGAAACCGAGCAAAATACACCTCCTTCGAGCTTGAACGAACACAACCCGAGGCTTAAAACATTTGAGGAGGTTGAATTGGTGGTGGATCTTGGTGATTTTGGGGCATGGGAGTGAGAGAGAGAGAGACGTTGGGGAGAGGAAAGAGAGCCAAGAGATTGAGATGGGAGAAAAATGATCTCCTACACTCACATACCACTATATCTATAAATCACACACACACTACCTCAAGTTTCTATTCTTTCACTTCAATCCACAATTCAAATATTCACCACAAAATCCATATTATCCTAATAAGCCATTTAATATACATGTCAATAATTAAAAATATACAGGTCTCTACAAGCGTTTTGAGACAGAAACAATTGTGTTTCTCCGATCTCGGTGTTGCCTAACGTAACAGATTTATTGGAGATATGTAAAATTATGTAAATATTTGAGGAAGTGGGTGTGACATCTCACTTTATCCCATTATGTCATGGTCGTGGTGTTTGTGGTTTTTGCGGTGTTACACAATATACAATCTTAACAAATACAAAACAAACAAAAAAAACCCAATAAAAACAGGGAAAAACACAAAAGGATGGGAGAGAGAGAGAGAGAGAGTACTTTCTCCAAGATTGGAAGCTTCTCTAAGTCAATGGCCTATTGTAAATTTTGAGCCCTAAAATGTTTTGCAAGATTTAACTATCATAAAACAAAGAGAAAATATAAGGCATTAGAAAGCAATAAAATAGCACACAGAAAGCTTCAAGGGGAAACTGGTAAAGGTTTGCACTTAACCCTAACAATCACTGGCTTATCGTCCTCCGATGGATTCAAATGCACCGAAAACTCTCATCAACACATGCAAACTAATTTCATCTTTCCCTTTGCAATATGAGTTCCCCTGTTTGTTCTCCCACTATAAGGTTCATAACATGAAGAAATTATTATTTATAAAAGAACAGGAATGGGGGCCAAATAAATACCTTCACATGCAAAGCACTGAACAAAACAGACGCAAAATGATATGGACACGTTGGAGGCGATGAAATTAAAAACCCCTAAATCAGAACCCAGAAATTTGACTTGACCATAATTTGTAAATTCTAACACAAAATACACATAAAATAGCCATTGCCATATTCCCAAAATCTACTGTCCAAACAAAAACCATTCACGAATTTTTGATAATCCCGACTATTGTCAAACAATAAGAACAAACCCTAATTTCCCAACCTTCGTGAAACAAAAAGTGTCTCAGACAAAACACATCAAAATCCTAAAAGATTTCCAGGTTTCACATCACTAAAACGAACAAAACCTCATTAGGTCACCGAAATCAGGTAAACTCCAGTGGGGATTTGAAATTTTAGATCTAAAAATCCATGAAACCACATTTCACTTTTCACAAATGCATATATACTTAAGAGTACGCAATTATACCTTTCATAGCAGAGGAACAGGGCTCTGTCTCTCATTTTCAGTATCCCAGCAGCGAGCACACCTGAGGTTTCGCAGGGATCACAGTAACACAAACAACACAGCCTTGGAGCCGGCCGTCGCCAATGAGCGGGCAGTTGTGGACGGCGTGTTTTATGCAGCAATTCTCTGTCGCCGCGGATGCTTCCATCGAAAGCAGAGGAGAGAGAAATAGAAGACCGTGACAGCAGCCGGCGTGTTCCTCACCCTTGTGACACCCAAAGTAGTTGCCCGGAGGAGAACGCCTGCATGAAAAAGAGAGAGATTCACGAGAACATCTGGTTTCCAAATGGAGAGAGAGAGAGAGAGAGAGAGAGAGAGAGAGAGAGAGAATGGACTGGTACGAAATGCAGAGGACACTGCTGGCAGACAGAGAAAAGACAAAACTACCCTCCCACGAAAAGGTAAAAAGAACCAAGATAAGAAAAAGGAATGTAAATTTTAATTCGCGTGAACAGTGCACCAAAACAGAGCAAAATGACAAGTATGCCCTCGTTCTGACCAGGTATATGCTGAGAATATTTCAATTGGAAGGACCCGATTGGAAAAATCAGCCAAAACTCGCAAATTTGATTTCAAGCATCAACATCTTCTATAGGCTCAAGGGGAGGATAATTATATCTTTGCTCTTGAAAGCAACAACAATAGAGTAAAATTAAAACCCGCAGGCAAGGGGTTTACAGGAGTTTAATGATACACATCGAAATAGAAAAATTGACACCGCACAAAAATATAATGCTACATAAACAGATTCTTGAATAGAGAATGGATATACTTTTTGAGTTTTTTTTTTTGTTGACACCGCACAATAATATTATTCTGTTGGTGGGCTAGTGGAAAGCCACTTAATCTTTCATATATTAATACTAGGTGAGTCACGCGTGCTTGTGCATGTGATGTTTGTGCTTGTCATGTTACAGTAGGTTTTTATTTAGAGTGGAGTAATTTGTATGAGAGATAGAACTAAAAGGCCTGAAAGCTTATTACACAAGGGATGGAAATTATAGAGAGCAAAAGATTACAGAAGCTGAAAGTTTCAAAGTCAGTCTAGGCAATTGCAGTTTAGAGTTCAGAGTAGAGTTTTTGCTGCAAATCATACAAGCCAACTGCCATAAAAATAGGACCAAGTGCTGAAATTAGTTTTGAGGTTCTTTTACTTGCATGTCTGGAAATATAGAATAATAAAAAGCATGGGTCGCAGCCTAGATAATATACCATCATCATAATATTATTTACACACAGGCATTATTTACACACACAGGTTGCCGAAATGTTTTGGCCCATCAAAATTGAGATAGCCTAAAACTCTTCATGGTAAACTAAAACACATAGGTTGCCAAAATGTTTTGGCCCATCAAAATTGAGATAGCCTAAAAGTCTTCATGGTAAACTAAAACAAAGAGAATGGATATCCTTTTTGAGTTTTTTAATCCAAACCCAGCAATATAACCAAATGAATAAAAAAATATTAAATTAAACTACAAAAATGAGTCAAATTGTTAGCTAGTGTCCCTCAAAACCAACAATTTCGGCAAAGGTAAAGATGAACCCAAAGCTTGGAAAAAGTAAAATGGAAGCTAGTTGCGGTTGTCAGCAAGAAAGTTCAACCATCTACATACCCTACTCGTAACAATAAAAAGAAAGAAAAATAATACCTAAAGCAAATACAGTGACACACAGTCGAGAAAAGGGACAAATCAGCCAACCTGACCTTTTGAATAGGTGGATACCATCTTGGTCTTGTTGAAATGCTCATGATGGTCATTGATCGAGTCAATATTTTTCTCATCACGGAACCTCCTCCTCCAGCTGATCGACTTGCGCTTCTGATCTTCTCCTTGAACTCCTTCACCATCTTTTCTATTTTGGCATCTGAAGTTTTCGGGGCCAGTCAAATAGGTGTAAACAATAAGTTTTACTCAAGCTTCTTTGTATCAAGCCCGAGCTGGCCCAAAAAACTTCCATAGTTAAGTGATCACCAATTCATATTGAAGGCTTGAAGCTTCTCTGTAGAATTCTGGATCAGCTTCTTTCATTCTATTCTACTCTTCGATGTCAATCTCGACATTCTTAGGGTTAGCTGTTTGTTGTGGGCTTTACTTGTTGGGGTCGTCCCATGTTATTTGGGTTTTAAGGCCTTTTGGGTGTTTGGGCTGCGTCCCATTTGCTGTAACTGTTATATATGGGCTTTCAGGCCTTTAGGTGTTGGGGCTTTGTTCCCATTGGGTGTTGCCTTGGTTGGCCAACCAAGAGCTTGGGTCTTGGATTGGATTTTTTGTTCTCTCCTTGTCCTTTTAATCTTTGTAATATTTCAAAGGTTAATAAAATTTCTTTTTCCCGTTCAAAAAAAACAAATATGAATGAACACTCAATCCAAAAATATTTGAACACCCGGCCCAAAAAATCAATCTAGAAACATGTTTACTGACGCTAAGAGCTCAGAATGAAATCAAAGAGTCAAAAACAGTTTGTATAGGTTAGTGACGACAAACTTGGACATGTTTCAGTTATGGAGATTCGAGTAAACTTGGCTAAAAACCAAGCCTAATTACTCTGGTGGAAAACTTCAACTGAGCCAATCATGTGAATCTCTACAAACAGGCTATCAGGGATTCTGAAAGGACATCAGCAATCTTATAATCACCTAAAACAAGAGAAGTCTTTCCATTTTAATCTTCAACTAACCACAAACAGCTAATATAACAAATTTCCACAATTTGTATTGTGGTGTAGTCCTCTTGCACCCCAAAATAAAGAAATTATTCACGCCTTGATTAAACCTGCGCCTCATATTTTCATTTTCTTCTTTGGAATGTAATTTCTCAGCTTTCCTTCGAAAAAATGAAGCTATAAATTCCTCCTCAGTCCTCACAAATGGCTAGAACTACTTATAACCTCAATGGTAATCTTTACTGGAGAGTTGAGACCTTTGTATACAATTATCATGAAAATGGCATTGCACTATGGTACATAATAAATTCTTCAAACCAGAGTTGAGCGCTTTGGACAAAAAAGGCTTATTGACAGTCAGTGATGGAGCCAGAATCTTCTTTCAGTGGCGCAAGTATCAGACACAACCTTAATCATTTTTTTAGGGGCAGCTGCCTTCACCGTTGATAATCAAGGGACTAATACCCTTTACTTTAGGCTTCTTAAGCCTATCATACTTAGGCATGCAATGGATATGGCACTACTAAGGCGATATGAATATGACTGTAGAAATAATTACCATTTTCCGTCAAAACAAGTCAATTTAATTTTGCATGCTATCTTATTAGTTCATCTGCCAGCATATTTAACCTACTTGGTATATTTTAAGCTACCCCTAGAAGTGGGAAAGCCAGCAAGATGCATATATGTATTTCCATACAAAGGCCACCAAGAGGTTCAAATCTCTCAGGAAATATAACATTAACCATAAAGAACGTACCTTCTCATGTCTGATAAGCTGAAGTTGTTGAACAAGCGCATCAATTTGTCTCTCATGAGGTTCCATGATGACAGCCCTACAAATTTCGAGAAGTGGACACCTCCGACTGGGATATCCGTGGGCTTTGAGGCAAATGGCATAGCTACCTGCAACAGCTTAGGAATGACCAATGGGTTGAATTTCCACATCTTCCTCTCAATTAGCTGTCAAAAGGGGGAAAAGACAAGTAAAGAATAATTAAGAAGTTAAAAGTGCAAAGGAAGCACCAAAGAAAGAAAACCTAGGGTACCGCAATTTAGGGCAACGAAAATATTAAGAACCTTCAGAGAGGGACCCAGGATTTTGACCTAGCGGTGGCATATATGTTCATTCAGAAGGTAGACTACTTTATCTTTTTCTAAAATCTAGACATGGAGAGCCTGTGTAGTTTGGCAATATCTAAATGAAATACCAGTACAGTAAAAGAGTTCTAAAATCGCAGGGGTTCATTGATTACCTTATAGAGTGAATCCTTGCTGAGTGGTACAGGGATATTCTTTTCCTCCTTAATTCAACCACCGTTTTCATCCCTCACCATGTCTTGTCACAGGGTTGTAATGCTGTAGTCAACGGAATGTAAATTGAGGAACATCAACTTGAGTCCATGCACGCAAGAAAAACAATGTCGCTCATCAGAATTCTGTCCTCAAAGGTGCCCCTTGCAATTCCTTCTTTAGGATCTCCCTCCTCCTTTTTGGGTTGGTTACCAATCTCTTCTTTTGCATCATGTTCAGAATAATGTTAACGGACGTTAATCATATCCTTCACAATTACTAAAACCATCCACAAGTCCATGAAAAAGAATCATTCACTTGACCTATCATGTCTAGTCTTTCATCATCGTGATTAAACAAGGGGAAAATAGCCATTTACGTTTTGTAAATTATTTTTGCTGAAAAAAGAATTTGAAAGAAAATTGTTTTTCCTTTCGTTTTTCGACGTTTACTAGTCACTTGAAGAATAGTTATCAAATCCAAATAAACTGCTTTCGGCGGGCCCCCGAGGACGTTCCCTGCCTTAGGATTCATCCATCAAATAACTTTGCTATTCTAGAGAAAGGAACTTGAGCGGACATATTAGGTACTTTATTTTGACATGTTTCTAGGATGATCATGATATTAATCACCAAGGCGGCCCACATGTAACTAATGGTATAGAATGGAGAGTGTTGGACTCAAATGATTTCACTCTAAGAATGTTTTACTTAACTTTTACCCAACCAAACGGACAATTTTCTGGGAAATATATTTCCTTTGTACCAATATGGCAGGCATACCTTCTTCACCTGCCCTCGAATTCCACTAACAGTTCGGACACCTGCACCTTCAAATCTGGCTATTTAAAGATCTGACGTGAACATATCCTTGATAAGAGGAGTCTTCTTGAAGCTCTTGCACGGGTACCCAACTAACTGGATTCTTTTCACTATTCAAGTTGCATGGCTGTTCTCCAATACCGATGCAGTTGCTGTGATCCTAAATGCTGCCTACAAAAGTGCACCACAGCCAGATCCTATAACATTTAGAAAACTACAAGTGGAAAAAAACGCAGCAGTGGCTAACTTTTTAAGATCCTTTTCATGTGGTTAACAAGCAAACTGTATTCAATGAATGATAGCCCAAAGTCCAGTTATGGTCTCCAAAATCTGAGAGGAAGAAGCAACTAAAGCAAGATAGTTATGAAGGGAAAGATATACCATGGTTACGACGAAAAGAACAGACATAAAGGAAACAATCAAAAAGTTGGTTATAAAGGGCCAGAAAGCACTTGTGGAGATGCCCCAACAGGATTAGATAAAAAAACTTTATCAGACAAATAAATTAATTATAGGGTTGGTGAGTGTTTTTCCAAAGCACTTATAAAGAGATGCCCCAACAGGATTCGATAAAAAACTTTATCAGACAAATTAATTAAAGAGGAACACCAAATTACAAGATCGTACAAGACACCTATAGTAAAAGAACCACAATTTCAAGCCCATGGAACCTAAAAATCCCCATGTAAGCACCGTCAGGATCAACAGAAAGCAACATATAAAAGGAAAAACAACTGGAAAGCTTTATTGGATAAACGACTATTCCACGAAATCCCACAAGTCTATGATCCCACCTTAAATGGCCAATGCAGCCTTCAAGATCAATTTCTATCATATCCCAACCAAAACTTGGATGGACCTTTTATAATGGTTGTAGCATTACCCAGAATCCAGCATATAGAGAAACACGAAACTGGGCAAGAAAAGTAACCAGAGGTGACTGTAATTTGACCTATGTCAGAATATACATAGACCTACAGATCAACCAAACTGGACAAGGCAACCAAGATCACGCACCAACTTAGTCAAGCCTGTCATCATAAATCGAACTTCAATAGAGATTGATGGACCGGATTCCAGCTACAATAACAAGAACAGACTGGGAACAAAATTGCGCTAAGAATGAACTACTACTGCAACCATGTGCACATAAAAAAACGAAGAATGGTAAAATGCAAATAATACCACGCGGGTCAGTATTCTTCATTATGCACATTCACCATTTGACTTTGCCTCATTGCTAACAAAAATCACCAATAGCCGAAAGAAAGCTAAGCTTACCCGACACTTTTCAGCAAAAATACTGAATGTACCACAAGCTGGCAAAGAAACTAAGCTACCTATAGGAATATTTGCTACAGTGAAAGAGAGGTGGGCATCGTGTCGTGTCATGTCGTGTTCGTGTCGTGTCATCTTGTGTTCGTGTCAGAATTCTGTCAACTCTAACCGGACCTGTTTAACTTTTCGTGTTACCGTGTCGTGTCATATTTGTGTTTCGTGTCAGGAATAGCCGACCCTAACCCGCTAACTTCACGTCGGGTTCGTGTCGGGTTATTGTGTCCTTTAATAAATTCTTGTATCGTGTTGTGTTCGTGTCGTGTCATCTCGTGCTTGTGTCAAAATTCTCTCAACCCTATCCCTACCTGTTTAGCTATTCGTGTTATCGTGTCGTGTCATATTTGTATTTCGTGTCAGAAATAGTTGACCCTAACCTACTAACTTCGTGTCGTATTGGAAATTCCCACCCCTAATCACGATGTTGCCAACAGGAGCAAGCGGAAAAACGAGAAGTAGGGAATTTGCTACCTAGGTACAGCTCTGCAATAACCACTTGCCATGATTTACCTCTAATTCAACCTTCACGATGTACTTCTTACCAGACCATATCTACCATGTACCTCCAGAGTTAGGATGAGTAAAGGAAATGAAGTAGGATAAATTAGGGAGACCCTTAGCTGCCAGACTATTTGCTTTCTACTTGAATGCAATTCAAAATGCTGTAGGGAATCACATAATGAATAAAGGATAAGAAACTGCATTCACATAGGAAAGGGGCACCGAAAAGATCGAGAAAACTTGACAATCAATAGTACCCACAAAATGCACACCATTTATAAAACACTAGTGAAAATGCAAGCAATGTCAAGCTAAGTAGTAGTGATAGTCAATAAAACATGTAATTATTGTAGTATTATTTTCTGTTGAAGCTTAAACTCTCGAGAATGAAAATTGTCTTCAGTCAGACTTGGTGAGAATCTAATAATGGTCACGATGATCTTTCTTCCTTCATTGTAAGGGAGATATTTTCTTTAATATGAGATAGAATAAGTAGAATTAAGACTTTTCATAGGACAATCCTTCATGTGATATAAAATGAGAAGACATTCCGTGGTGAGTATTATTTTACATATCACATTAGGAATCGTCCGAGGGATCGTCATGTTAGAGGTTCTTAATTCCCCATCCAATGATGGAAAAAAAAGTGTAATAACTTCAATCATATTTATGGCATGCCCTTAACAATATAATTAAGTCTTGGCACCCTTAACTTTAGCGATATATTTACGGCTTAAATTCTTGGTCAACATCTTGACAATGGCCTGTGCATACCTTTCTATTTTGACATGAGAAAGGTACAGAAATTAGAGCGCATGAATAATGTCCTATGTTTAATATAGCATTACTAAAGTTTCAAACAATCTCTCTTTTGAGCATAGAGGATCTCATGTCATAAAGAAACCAGACATCTATCCAACAAGTCTTCCATCCATACTTGCGGGAACACAATATGAAAATGAGCATAGATCACATAGCTACAGCCTAAAGAAGTCCACCAGGACTCCCTATTTTAAGGATTATGCATCTTGCAACTGTTGTCCCTTTTAAACTTAATAAGAACCCTGATATCCTCAAAACATGTATTTCCAAAGAGAGCAAGATGTCTTAGCATTTGTTGGCTAAACCAACCCATTTATAGGAACACAAACAATCAATTTAAAACATGTATCTTGAATATCAAGAATTACGGACTTCCGTTGAATACACCTACCAGTTTATTGTCCACCTAGTGTTTCCAAAACCAGTTTCCATCATCATATGTCATTGACTCTCAGATTAAAATCAAGTCTTGAAAACCTCCAAATGCAAGCAAACAATTAGTCTCTTGATTGATCAAATCTACCAAAAACACATGGTTGTGTTGTATGTAAGGAACTATTGATATTCAACAATACTTGGATCCCGAGCAAGACGATGTGGTGAAATCAACATAGGTGCATTTAGCATCCTCTCCTAACACAGGTGGAAGATTACCATGTAGTGAAAATTTTCAAATTCCTCTGTTGCGATAAACTATTAAATCGATTCTTATGCAGCACGAATACAAACACAACAGCAACCATGACTGTTCTCAAAGAATTTTTTTAAAATAAATTATTTAGTTTTGCAAGCCTACATCGTAACCACTAAATATTGAGGTTATGTCAAGCCCTGCTAGATTGGCTCTTACTTTTAAGTTTTAAGGGCTACCGGAAAAATTGTCAACCTTGCCGCCTACTTGCACGGCATTCTAACCACTCGAAGGATTTTTTTCTCTTCCATACTTTCTTCAAGATGGTGGCAAGCTTCTCTTTGAACGCAAAGAGAAGTTCATCTGCATTACGTATTCATTCCGAGAATCTATCGGACCGAGCAAGCACTTTTTTTTTTGAATGGCGGCCCGTGCAAGCACAATGCAAACAATATCATTAATATGAAGTCCTCGGTTTTACCATTGGCCAAATGGCTGGAACGCCAAGTACACTCCCGGTTGCTCATATCTCAAATTCGTCCAACTCAACATATTGAATGGTCTAGTTTAAATAGATCTATTGCAGTAGCCCCTACAAAACCAATCTCCCTTGTCAAAATGTTCAGGAGTGGTAGTTCTAATAATACATGTGCTTTGTGGTTTGAACTTGTTTCAAAGCTTAAAATCAATTGCAGGGCTTTAAAATAGGTGTGCTTGAATTCTAACTCTATAAAATTCTTACCCGTATAGAAATGGTAGCCTCTGATGTTGTTGTTTTCACAGTAGATTCCCACTAAAATCAGAAAGCTCGGTTCCAAATAACATAATTGTAGAAGTCATGCTTGCAAGAAAACAAAAACAGAATCAATTACATGAAGACAGGTTTATGAAATAAGTGTATCGTTGCAAGCAAGAAAAAGGATTGTGTGTACTTGTATGCATCAAATATAACATATAACACAAATAGAATAACGTAACAAAATATACACGTTCTACTGCCAACATTCCAAGAATCTAGCCAAATAGGTCTAGGTTAACATGCAAACACTACAAATGACTCGTGCCAACGGATCAAATTAAAAAACAGAAAAAGAATGATCTTAACATCCTAGTGTGGCCTTAATGTATCCGAAAAGTGTCTCAAATGTGACCTAGAGTGTCCACAATGTATCCGACTTAACAAATAAAACACAAAAATTGGACACATTTAGGCGTGTCTCACAAGTGTGCCAAAGAGTGCCCTGTGTTGCGTATGTGGTGTCCAACACATCTCATATTTCAATACTTCACACCCATGGACGTTTCTGTGGTTCTGAAAAAGCCACTAAAGCTAACTTTCATTCATCACATTGTTATGTGAAAAAGTTGTTGATAGAGCATTAATCACCATTTTCGCAAAAATTCGGTGGCTCTAGATTTTGGTTATTTCCATATGTTATCTACCAGAGAACCTAATTTAGGCAATCATTTGGATAGATAAATTCACTATCTGTGAACTAATGTATACCATAGGATAAAATTGAGTACATCAATATTCATCAAGGTACAAAAATCAACAGATACATAGGAAATTCTGTTTGAAAGGAAACAAGACACGGGCAAATAGAAAGGAGAAATACATACTCCAGCATCCTTGTCTTTTCGCATCACTCGTACTAAAATGCATCTTCAAACCTTTTACATGCCTTGATATGAGTTTTTTTTTTACACACGTGCTTTTAACGTCCCTAATATAGACCTGTGCATGATTGAAGCCAATGCCCAATTCATTTCTACCAATGCATAGATCCAATCTTAACTTAAAAGACTGGGGTATGCCGCCTTTTTGTTCATACGCAAGCTCATAAACTCATGTTCATAAGGTGACAAGAGACAAGTTAACAATTTAAGCATCATGCCGAATTTCCAAAAAGAACTATACACGCTTGGTGCAAAGAAACCCATGTTAAATCCGAAAGTCTTCACTCTAGTATCCATTTACTTACTTAGCTACTATCCAAATATAAGCTTTTTATCTCTAGTGACCTTGCATCCTTAAGGGCTACTATACCAATGTTTTGAATGCAAGAACCTGATTCACCAACCTTATCAACGTGCAGGGCCCACCCACAATTCGTAAAGGATTAATAAAATTGGAATGTAAGGACTTTTGGAGGGGGAGACTCTAATCAGTGGTAGATAGCACAAAATACTATTACTAAAAGGAAAATAATTTCTCTTTTCCTCCCTTTTCTGTTGGAGGTGGGAGTTAGGAAGAAGACATACATTTGGCCATACGTTGTCAAAATTGCTACTCCTTGGATATGTAGGACATGTGTAAATAATTGTCAACACCAACAAAAGGATTTGTAACAATAATTAAGGAAATGGATCTCAAAAGAGAAAATTAGAATAGAGAAACAAAATCAACATGGTCAATGTGAAAATCAACTATAACATGGCAAAGATGAACAATTACATTTTGTTGTCCGAAGAAACTTCTATGAGCCGGAAGGTGCTCAGGCTATGTGTGTGTGTGTGTGTGTGTGAGAGAGAGAGAGAGAATAGAGTACGTTGGCACCATCGATGTCCATGGCGGCAACCACATCGATTTCCCCATCGGCAGCAAACTTTACGAACCTACCAATTGCGCTTTTATTTCTCAATTGGCAGGAACATCGAGAAATGAGAATCTATTTCCGAAATATCGCACTCGCAAAAGGAGAGGTGGAGGGAAAGAAACAGGTGCCAGAGGAGAGAATACGATGCCTCAAAAAACAGAACGGGTTCGGAAATTTCAAAACCATTCATTAAATGACTTGAGTGCAATAACTGTTTGGCATGACCAACTCAGTTATGATCTAAACTTAGCATTAGATTAACATATTTAAGGAATGCTTACCATTTGAGATCGAGAGTACTCCGGCAGGAAGGGATTCTGAAGAACGGTGGGCAACAGCAAATGAAGAACGGTGATGATAGATTTGTGGGCACTGGTGTTAGAGATGGTGGGCACTGGAGGTGTACAACGTCGCAACACTTTTGGATTTGATGGGCACTGGAGTCATCCGTAGAAGTGGCTCAAGACACGCCAGTGGATTTGATGTCCGTTGGTGCGATAGCAAAGTGAGCAAAGTGTAGGGAGAGTTCAATTCCTTAATTCCAATGGAAGCAATTCGTCAAACAGTTTGAGTGCAGTAAAGAGTTGTTGTGACATAATTCATCATAATCTAAAACAGCATTTTATCGGCATTTAGAGACTGCTTAACCGTGTGAAAAGGCAGAAGCTGCGAGAGGAAGAGATTCTGGAAGATGGGCAATAGTGGACGAAGGAATTTCGATCCATCTCGCAAGTGGGTAGTCGATAGAAGTGATTCTGGGTGGGGGGCAGGGGGGTTGTGGAGGTTCAGAGACATATTCACTGATTTGGTGTGGAGGCGCGGGAGTGATGCGGTGCATCGTTGCAGGTTGGAGCCGTTGTATTGTGTTTGAGAATAGGTGTAGGACAGGGCTGGTATTAGTTGCAAGTGGTTGGGATATTTGTGGAAAGCAAAAAGGAGAAAATATCTTCGTACATTTTAAAAGTAGTAGTATAGATAGTGGGAGGTTGTACACCCTACTATAATCCTCCCGAAATTTAGTTCTCTTGTAACTGCACATAAACCAAATACCTGAAAAGCCAACACAAAATAAAGCTTTACTTTGTGAACAAGAAACATAACATTAGGAGAGGAAAATGATAGAAGTACGGAACCACATAAATAACCCCCCACCCCCAAAACAACCTTATCCCCTATTTTATCCATCATCCAAACCAAGTACTATTTAATCCCCTTCTCTAATACCTCATCCAAACCAATTACATTTTAATCCCCCCTTCACATCAATGTGGGTCCACCCTTCTTACATAATAGCCCCTACTATCTTATCCCCCCTCATAACTAATACCCCCAATCCTTATCCCGCATCCAAATAGGCCCATGATGTATCTCTTTCTACATGCCAATAATGATCTCCAAATCTTATGTGGAAACAGGACACTAATATAGTAAAAACCGACACTTCAGTATTATGTTATAAAATAAAAACCATAACATAATATACTACTACGGGCAAGTTCAAGACGTGCCCGTTGCTTTTTATGGCTGGTATTGTTGTTGCCAAATGGATATGCAATAATTTAAATCAATGTACATATAAGTTCAGACGTTAAAAGTTACATACTATAAGTCCAAGCGAGGAAGAAGAAGGAACACCAACGCTTAAAAACAAAATTATTGAAATTAGTCAATGTTCCCCCAGTAGTCTTAGCATGGGGAAAAAAATAGCAGGAGCCTTTGAGTCCTTCGGCTATAACCAATAGTCTAATTCTTACTTGTTCTCTTCCGTACAAACACAAGCCCCAAAGCAACAGCAAAGCTATAGCACAACTGCAATTTGTTACTCCTATAAGATATGAAAAACCAAAGTAACTCTGTTGTTGAAAGATTACCTTAGAATGCTTGTTTGGATTTCCTTCCAAGGAAAGTTAACACATTTATGATTCCAGCAGAGCTCCTTAAACATAGATTTGTTCCTAAAACACAGGTCACACACAAACCTGCACACACATAACACCAGCTTTTTCATAATTCAACAATGAAACATAATTTGGCCGTTGTACCATACAACACCAGCTATCGTCGAAAACAACATCCATAAAACATAATCCACGTTAGAGAAACATGCTAGGCTTCAACATGCAAACGAAGACATATACAGGGATTTCTTCTTTTCTTCCATCATATCCTTTTCCAAGCGCACAACATGTGAAAGCAATCAACGGCAATGATTCCAATTACGGCTAAAAACTTCAGAATACCACAAGTAGCTAAATCTCCACGCCTGGAAAGAATCTACAACCACTCTTATCTAATTCCTGAAAAAATACCCATAATCCCACATTTTATCGAAAAGAAAAGCTGCAAACTTCATCAATTGAAACAACAAAGCATAGCAATGATCAGATCATTGCCAGATCAAGGCCTAGTTCTTTTCATAACTTTGTTCAGAGCTTCATATTTATGTATCAAGGAAAAAGCCTAAATACACATAACATGGGTTCATTCAATCATATGAATGCATCAAATGCTTTAGAATGAGCAATAAAAGCTATGAAAACACCATGGCCCTCAAACTATATACAAAGTACGTATCTGTGCTGCTGTGCACTCTCATGTGTATCCTTCGCACTTTGAATTACAAATACTTCCATTCTACCATCAATCTATCATCTGGAGTAATGATCATCATAGATATCACTTCCATATCAATGCTCAATAGATGAGTTACATAACCCATCTTACAAAACAAGGTGCTTGCGATGTGGCCCTAAACTTGTATGAAAATAAAGGAGCTTTCTCCCTCAGTGCGCAAACAGCTCCTATAAGGAACTTATTGCACACTTGGGAATTGAAAAAAACTATGTAAAACTTCTTCTAAGATGCTACCATTTCTATGCTTTCCAGATTCTGCTTCTGATTTTAAAAATTAGGATTAACCTGTCTAAAATCTTGACAAAACCACAAGGAATCTTCGCTGAACACGATCCAATATCTATGAATTACTCAAAATATCAAAGAATTAATAAATATGAGATATGGCGAGTACCTGACCAATCATCTTATGCTTAAAAAGGGAGAACAAAAGGGACTTAAAATCTTAAATAAACCGCCAATAAGCGTTATTGCCCTTAACAGTAAAAATAAAATGCAACTTTAAATCAAACTTAATTTCAACCAACTTTAAGATAGAATAAGTTTAAGTCAAATACAAACCATCCATAAAATATTTTTCACTGCACCTACTTGGGTAAATCAGGATCATCAAAATCATCTCCACCATCTCCTTCATGCTTAACCACTTGAAGTCTCTCATTCTGCCTTGTCTTTCCACGCACCTGTACCATACCCAGATACTGCCTTGTTTTCTTAGGATCCATCAGTCGGGGTGGCACTGTAAAATCAACACCATCAACTACATATTTACCAATCAACACCGTCAAATACATATTTACCGATCAACACCATCAAATACATATTTACCCAAAAAAAAACACCATCAAATACATTTAACCGCCTAAATCATACGATGATTTTCATTAACAAGAACTACCTCCAATCTGAGCAAAACAAGAGAAGCTGATAGGCTTTTTAAGCTTCTTTTAGCCTACGAAAAGAAGCTGACAGGCTTTTTAAGCCTCAGGGAGAAGTTTTGGACATGCAATTGCAATGGATACGAAACAGCAAGCAAAAACAAATAAAAAATCGAATTCCACTTCACACAATATCCATCTGTATCGTTTCAGCTGTGAGAAAACATACCTACAGGTGGGCAAGGGTAAGAGGGAGGCAGGCATAGTTAATGGTCACAGAGAGAGAGAGAGGCAAGTGTCATTTCATCTGCTGAAATGACACTTGCAAAAGCGAAATACTTAATAAACACCACAGTTGATACCATACAAAAACACATTCAGTGTGTGAATATTGATTCCCATTTCAAGCTGGTTAGTTCACACAGGCTATGACTAATTATATTTCAATTCTAGAGCCAAGGAGAAATTGAGGAAGAACAAATTTGAAGCAAACTTTAAAAGGAAACCAATATATAATCTTAACAAAAACAAAACAAAAAAAACAATAAAAAGTTAAAAACAGGGAAAAACCAAAAGGATGAGAGAGAGAGAGAGAGCGGGGGAGGGGGGGGAGAGGGAGAGAGAGAGTACTTTCTCCAGAAGAATCCAAGATTGGAAGCTTCTCTAAGTCTAGCAATGGCTGCTTCAATGGCTTGTTGTAAATTTTGAGCCCTAAAACGTTTTGCAAGAATCAACTAACATAAAATAAAGAGAAAATAGAAAGCAATCAAATAGCTCAAAGAAAGCTTCAAGGGGAAACTGGTAAGCTTTGCGCTTAACCCTAACAATCACTGGCTTGTCGTCCTCTGATGGATTCGAATGCACCGAAAACTCTCATCAACACATGCAAAACTAATTTCATCTTTCCCTTTGCAATATCAGTTCCCCTGTTTGTTCTTCCACTATATGGTTCATAACATGAAGAATTATTATTTATAAAAGATCAGGAACACGGGCCAAATAAATACCTTCACATGCAAAGCATTGAACAAAACAAACGCAAAATGATATGGACACACTAGAGGCGATGAAATTAGAAACCCAAAACCATGACTAAGACTATGAAAATGGGTTCCTATCTTAATCTACATGAACATGAATTCCCATTAAATTAACTCCAACTGGTCAACACCCCATAAAAAGCAACACATTAAAATCACTCAAAATTTCTTAAAAAAATATAAATACGAACCACCACATTACATTACATGAAAAAAGAAAAAATACACAAAGTCAACATTTTGGCCAATAAGTTTTCTACCACAAGTCACAAACCCTAGTAACCTACTAAAATAAGTCCCTTCTTCCCAGAGCAAAACAGGCGAAACCAAATAAACCCTAATGAGCCGCCAATAACCCAAGTAACCAATTAGATTGAAGAGGCAGAAGTCTCTCGTCCTCTTCAGCATCAAGTTCATCTGCACGAAACGAGCGAAGAGAAAAAAGTTGAGCACCATAGATTTCGTAGCGAATGTTTCAAAAATCCACTTTTTTTTTTGTGGAGTAAGAGTGGGGTTTTTACCTTCGTCGCCTGAGATTTGGATGTTTCTGGCCATTTTCTAGAGAGAATATTAGGGCACGAAGAACCCTAGGATTTGTGGGCAGGTGTGATTCGAGCGAAAACCCTAAGAGATCACAGATGCTTCTGAATGAGAAGAATCTGTAATGTCACGATTTATAGAGAGGGGGCGGGGGAGGGGGGGTGTTGTGAACATGTACAGTGCTTTTCGTCCCTGCTACAAAGACCAACAAACAGCAACACATTAAAGTCACTCAAATTTACAAATACACACACGTGCGCAGTGTTCTAAATGGCAGCCGCCTAGGCGCTTGGAGGTGCCCTGCCGCCACGCCAATACCCCTTAGCGTTTGATTCGGCGCCCAGGGAGGTTTGGTGGTGTTTGGCGGCCGCCTAGGCAGCCATGGCGGTCTCAGCGGTCTTGGCGGGGCTTGGCGGCGTCTTTGGAGGCCTTTGGCGGCCTAAAATGTGTAGTATTAAACTAATGGAGATGAAGTTTTGGAAAGGTATGGAGAAGAAGAGTTAAAGGAAGGAGATGAACTTTGAACTTGGCATTAGGGACCTACGATCTCGTTTATTTCTACTTATTGTCTTATTCAACTTATTTGCTAGTTGCTACTACTCAATTTCATTTGGGTTTGTACATTAAACTTTGCATTATGGTTATGTAGAACTTTGAACTTGCATTATGGATACATAGAATATAGTTTGATTGGATAATGGTTTGTTCAACAAAAAAAAAAAAGGCCAAATTGCTTGGCGATGCCTAGGCGGCCGCTTAGGCAGCTTGGCGCTTGGAGGTGGGTCTCCGCCCTACTAGCACCAAGCGCCATTTAGAACATTGCACACACGAACCACCACATTAAGTTTTCCACCACAAGTCACAAACCCTATTAACCTACTAAAATAAGTCCCTTCTTCCCGGAGCAAAAAAGGTGGAACCAAGTAAGCCCTAATAAGCAGTCAGAAACCCTAGCCCTAATGAGCCGTCAGAAATCCTAGTAACCAACTAGAATGAAGAGACGGCACAAACAAGAGTATACAGTGGGAAAAACCAAAAAAAAAAAAGAAAAAAGCAGAAGAGAAGGCCATAATACCGTCTTCCTCATCTTCGTCGTCGTTGACGGCATCACCATCGACGGGTTCTATCCCGTTCTCTGCAGCATTGAGTTCATCTGCACAAAACGAGCGAACAGAAAAAAGAAAAAAGAAAAGGGAGCGCCACAAATTTCGGGCGAATGTTTCGGAAATCCTTATTTTCGTGGAGTGAGAGTGGGGTTTTTACCTTCGTCGTCTGAGATTCGGATGTTTCCGGCCATTTTCTGGAGAGAAAATTAGGGCACAAAGAACCCTAGGATTTGTGAGCAGATGTGTGATTCGAGCGGAAACCTAAAAGAGCACATATGCTTCTGAACGAGAAGAATTTGTGATGTCGATTTAGAGAGAGAGAGAGAGAAAGAGAGGTTTTTGAATCGAAGAGAGAGAGGGGTTTGTTTGAAGGAATTGGTTTAGGTGTATTCCCTCTGCTCTCTCACCATGTATAAACAGCAAATTACGTCCAACGGTCGTCTTTAATTCCCATCAAGGATTGCACGGGCGCCTCTCCTGCCCTTTTCCCTTGTGCCGTATGGTATGATGCTCTCTCCCTCTCTCTTTTAGTATTAAATTTACAATTAATAATGGTAATTTTTGTCTAAATTTACAAGAAAGTATTATTAAATTAACAATAAAAGTTAGTGAAATTCACTGATTCACACAAGATGACAATAACCACCAACTAGTTAATTTCATTAACTTCGAGCTTGTGAATTTTATTAGTTTTATCCCTTGAATTTCACTGAATTTCAAAACAAAACCTCCTACTTGGTGATTAACTTTGAGCTCGTGGATTTATGAGTTTAAAGCTTGTGAAATTTACTGAGTTTCAAAACATAATAAAACAATTTTTTTAGAAATTTACTACATTCGAGCTCATGAATTTCACGAGCGTGTAGCTCGTGATTTTTCAAGCTTCGAGGCCATGATTTTTACTAGCTCATGTATTATTTTCAGAAGCACACACCTCGTGAACTTCACGAGCTCAGACCTCATGAATTTCACCAACTCGGTAGCTGGTTGAGAATAACATAAGCACCACGAATCTCGTGAAATTCATGAGCTTAGACCTTGTGAATTTCACGAGCTACAAGCTCATGATTTTTACTAGATTCGAGCTCATAAATTTCATGAGCTACATGCTTGTGATTTTTACAAACTTCGAGGTCATGATTTTTACTAGCTCTTGCATTATTTTCAGAAGCACGGACCTCCTTAATTTCACGAGCTCAAGCCTCGTGAATTTCACCAGCTTAGTAGCTGGTTGAGAGTAACATAAGCACCACGAATCTCGTTAAATTCACGAGCTTAGACCTCGTGAATTTCATGAGCTAAACATTCATGATTTTTACAAACTTCGAGGTCATGATTTTTACTAGCTCGTGTATTATTTTCAAAAACTAACATAAGCACCACGATTCTCATGAAATTCACGAGCTTAGACTTGTGAATTTTATTCAATTTTCAAAATTGACTTTTAGCAGCTCATGAATTTTATTCAATTTTCAAAATTGATTTTTAGCAGCTCATGCATTATTTTCAGAAGCTTGGAGCTCATGAATTTCACCAACTCTGTAGCTGTTTGAGAACAACATAATTAAGCACCGCAAATCTCGAAGGTTCACGAGCTTAGACCTTATGAATTTTAGTAGATTTTTAAAAGAGTAACTGTTTGAAAACATAAGTACCACGATACTAGATTCATTCATGCAATGGAGCTTGGAGCTCATGAATTTCACGAGCTTAGGCCTCGTGAATTTTATCAACTAACTTATTTATAAAAAAAATTCAACAAAAACCAAAAACAATGCTCGCCGAAAGTTGGTGAATCTTCGACGAGGACGCCGACTTATTTATAAAAAAATTCAACAAAAACCAAAAACAATGCTCCCCGAAAGTCAGTGAATCTTCGACGAGGACGCCGGCATTGAAGCTGCATGAGAAGCTTTCGATGGCGGTGGCATATGGCACACGGAGGGAGTTCGAAGGGGTTTTGGCCTCTGCATCATCAACAGTGAAGGCAGAGGAGATGAAGAAAGATGATTGATAATAGTGTACAGGAGGGTGGGTTGTGTTTGTATGTTATGGTTGTATGTAGTAATATTAAGGGTATTTTTGTCAAATTAAATGAGTACCTTTTTGTCCGAATATTTCTCTTATTTAAAAACGGATTGTAGGCAATAGATGTGACATCCCGCTTTCCGGTGGCCGGCGGTACTGCAGGAAGCAGGCTCCGTCCGGACGGAAGGGGACAAGTCATGGTTTATAAGGAAAGATCTCTCCTACTTGTACAAGGCCTTTTAAAGCCGTGAGGGCGGGTCAAAGCACATAAGAACTCCACAGTTAAGTGTGCTCATCCGGGGGTAGTCCTGGGATGGGTGACCTATTGGGAAGTCTATGGGCTTTGGGCGTCCAAAGCGGACAATATTGTACAAAGATGGAGCGGGTCGTTACAAATGGTATCAGAGCCCCGCCCTGGGCAAAGTGGTGAGTAGGATGCGCTCTGCTACCACGGACCCCAGGGGAGGTTGCTGGGCATGTGCAACGAGGACGTTGCATCCCTAAGGGGGGTAGATTGTGACATCCCGCTTTCCGGTGGCCGGCGGTACTGCAGGAAGCAGGCTCCGTCCGGACGGAAGGGGACAAGTCATGGTTTATAAGGAAAGATCTCTCCTACTTGTACAAGGCCTTTTAAAGCCGTGAGGGCGGGTCAAAGCACATAAGAACTTCACAGTTAAGTGTGCTCATCCTGGGGTAGTCCTGGGATGGGTGACCTACTGGGAAGTCTATGGACTTTGGGCGTCCAAAGCGGATAATATTGTACAAAGATGGAGCGGGTCGTTACAATAGATTTGCAGTTGTATTTAGAAACTCCCATATTGCCTCATGAAACTTTCCTATTTTTCAACTCTCAATACAACAATTGTGAAATATTTGAAAGATGAAAAGAAAAACTCCTCGAAAGAGTGTATTGAACCATTTTGCTCTCAAATCTCTCAAAGTAATTATATGAAAGTGAAGTGTGGGAGAAGATGAATGTTGCTCTGTATTATTTACTGTGTGTATTTTCTCAGTTGTGTTTGGTGCCTCGTCATTTTCCTCAGATGTACCTCTTCTTTTTATAGCAAGGATTTGAACTTTGAAAATGAGACCGTTGAGTTGTAAATGAGTGCTGCTATTGGTACATACAACATGTACATATAGATTTTGTAGGGCCCAATTCGGGTCCCACAAAAATGATCCGAACCGCTCATTATTTTTAAAACATTTTTTTATGGAGCCCTGTAAAAAATCAGCTCAACCCGATATCGGTAAGAATTTTTTCTGAATTTGTAGGGGCGAAACTAAGCAGTTAAGTAGTTTCGCCTCCACAAATTAAGAAAAAATCCTTATTGATATCGGGTTGTGCTGATTTTTTACAAAGCTCCATAAAAAAATGTTTAAAAAATAATGGGTGGTTTGAATCATCTTTGTGGAACCCGAGGTGGGCCCCACAAAATTGATATGTACATAATATGTACATTTCATATGTACCCCTAGCATTTTTTGTTGTAAAAATCCATTCTGCTCCAACTATAATCTTCATTCATTGCAAGTGAATATTGAGCCGTAAATCTGCGTAGATACTGTAACGTTTTGTATGCCTTTTTAAGTCCAAAGCTTGAAAGGTGGACAAAGGCAAAGAGAAACAAAACCGGATGACCACAGAGAACACGTTTCGGCTGTTTGGGCTAAGAGATTCTGATGTGATTTGACCAAAAGAATATTCTGATGTGATTGGACGATGGATTCCTTAGGTGCGCAGGAGCACAATTTTCAACGTGCTCTAAACACATATGGGGCCGAATTCATTTCATAATAATAATAGTAACAGCAGGAAAATTATTCAGTGTATCCCGCTCCAATTGAATTTTAATTAATCGGGCCTTGCTTCGAATCACAAAAGTTATGTGGCCCATTAATTTTTATAGCCCAAGAAATTCATAAAATATCAGCCCAATTTAATTAAGAATTGGCCTTCAAATGCTAGTCCAGGATTTGGTACCAAAAATGGACGTAAACAGTATCAAACTGTACCACAATCTTAAATCAAAAAATACAAAATCGATTTGAAATAATTAATATCGAATTGAATATATAGTCCCAGGCAGTCACAATGGACTTGTGCTTGGGGCTAGCCTGCGACAAGAATTAGCTCTGCTAAGGGGAATCGAAAGTATCCAATCCGCTAAGAGCTAGCAGAAAATCACATAAATAAGGTATTATATACTAGCTCCCCACCTTGCTCAGAGAGGGGCAAAAAGAAAGCAAGATAGTTGGCATTTTCACTCTTGACTCTTGAAAGTTTAGATCCATGAGGCAGAGCAATGCTCCTTCTCCCAAAAAAAGGGAAAATTTCAAAATGACACTTGAACTTTGACTCAAATGTCTCGTAAACACGTAAACTTTACTTTATTTCAATTAAATACCTGTACTATAAAAATCCTCAAATTTAAACATCTACCGTCATATTCCGTCCAACTCGTGGTTAAATGTGGTGATGTGGCCATATTTTGCCGTTAAGTGCCTATTGGAACATAAGAGTGAGCCCAAACAGTTGTAGCAAATCAAAAGCCCACTCAATCTCTTTACATATACGTATATATTTTGTGCATGTTTGTGGTGGTGATTTTGTTGAAGTAGATCGATCTTCTTCTTGTTCTTTCATTGTATCCGTTTATAATTTATGGGAAATTGAATTTCACCCTCATCACTCCACAAATCCAAACTAGTAGAAAACAAACCCTAAACTATGTTCCATGAATGTAGAGGATTGTATACATCCCACGAAAGAACTAAATGATTTGTCATTTACTATAAGAGGCTGTGATGATATTTACATCTCTAGAGCATTTGTCGGGCTTTGAGAACTTGACCAGTTTTTTGGCGAGGTAACCCATTTCTTCTCACTCGCGATTGTGGTTGCAACCATGGTGGAGTCACTATTATTGGCTTGGAGTAATGCAAGGCGTAATGGTTTGATTATTACCAGCTATAGGAAAGATTTGAAGATGTGGGAGAAGAATCCAATCGAGGTTTGCGTGCGAAGAGAAGTGGGCATGGAGTGGGTTCCCAATTGGGATTTGGCAATTAGGGTTTATGATTGGGATTTGGGGAGAGAGAAGGGGTCGGTGATGGTGGTGGTGGCTGCGGAGATGCGGAGATGCGGAGATACAGTTCTTGTGCTTGAGGGAGAAAAGGATTTTGATTGTCTACAATTTTTGGGGCTGTTGTTGTGTGCTAATTGGGCAATTAACGGAGAAAAATGACAAGTCACCACAAATTGGACGGAATATGATGGCAGGTGTCTAAATAAGGGGATTTTTTTTATTACAGGTGTTTAACTGAAATAAAATGAAATCTAGGTGTTAATGCAACATTTGGGTTAAAATTTAGGTGCCATTTTGAAATTTTCCAAAAAAAAAAAAACCATTTTTAAGCACAAGCATTGCATGCACGACCAAATTATCATTCAAAAGTCAAGTTTGATTATGTTTAATGGTGTTATTCCCTTATCGACTTTAGATTTATTATTATACAGTACTGTATATCACAACTTCATTAAGCAAAAAGTTTGAACGCAAAGGAAAGTTTGAACTTTTTTTTTTTTGCTTACAGAAATCAGAAATGAGAAGACATATACATATATGTATTGGGTCCGATTCCACCCACACAATTTTTGACACTCCATCTCAGTTGCACAAATTAAGAGTTGAGATTAAACAACTAAAATAGACTCACACACATAACCTCACCTAATCTATCTCCCTCTCTCCCCACAAGCTCCTCTCCAGCAAGGGTCTCATCGGGTTGGATCCAATATGAATCAAGTCAAATTCAAAACCGACCCAACCCGTTTTCATCAAATTTTTCCCCCCCACCCTTCCCTGCTTCCTTCTTTTCCTTCTCTATCCAACTTTCATCCCCCGGTATGAGTTGTTAGAACATGAGTCCTCTGTTTCTTCCCTTTTTAACTTTTGGATTAATTCTTGAGGAACTAATTTTTCCGTTCGCTAAAATTGGACCTGATATTTATTATTTTGGAAGATTTAAAATTGAATCGAACCGTCATACTTATAAAATCGATCAAATTTTGATAAAAATGGTCCAGTTTTTTTATTAAAAGAAAAAAAGGTGTTAATATTATTTTCCACAATAAAATTATTTAAACGGGTGGATAGCAAATTCAAGACACAAAAATAAGAGCATAAAATAAGGACTAAGAATGTGAGTGCGATGAGACTTAGGAATGAGCTCTCACATAAGCTTGTAAAAAAAGATGCAAGTGCAATCTTGACTGAAACTTATAAGCTTGCTCACCTAAGGGAAAAAAAAATGATGCAAGTGCAATTTTGTTCAAATATGGACCAAGAAGTTCAAAAAAAAAAAACGAAGAGTTAAGATAAAAATCATTGATACCAAAGATTTCGAACCTTTTCCGTTTATAATTAAAAAAATGTTTACATAAGCGCCCCTAATTTAATCTCACTGAGTCTATTTATGTTTGTTACTTGTAGTTGTATGTTTTATTTTTTAGTTATAGGAGTTGGTATTTGGATGGTTTGACCCAAAAAAAAGGCGAATGTAGAATTTTATGCGGTGTCGAAACAAAACAGAGGTCAAATGAATTTTAAGTTGTGCATCCAAGATATCACGGACGATCAATTGTAAAGCACTGAATCATTTTTCCAACCCTATATCTCGCACATGGTCCATGCAAGGGGCCAGTAAAAGAGAGAATTGGATTGTAGTGAGAGAATGAGAGAGACGGGAGAGAGTCGTGCGCCCGAGAGAGAAAGAGGTGTTGGGCCATTTTTAACTCTAGTCCATATTGAACCCACTTTCAACCCATCTAAACCCAAGTAAATATGGGTTGATTGGGTTCAACCCATTATACAATATGGACGGATTGGATTGGATTATAAGTGGATTAATTTGGACGGGTTAAAAAATATGGGTTGAAATTATCACCTCTAGTTTACATTACATTGTGGAAGAAAGACTTGTATATGTGATATCTGTGCTGTTAAGTAAAAGAAGCTTGAGAGCAATTGAGAGGCTCGCCCGATTTTTGGCCTGGATTTTTCAATTGAGACCCTCAATTGGCCGGGTTTTCCTTATAGCGTTGAGGGTGATTTCGTCTTTTGGATAATATGAGTGGATTCTCCTGTCACGCTGACGTTAGCAGTGAACAAGCGTACATATTTTTTGTTCAATTATTCTAGAACCACACCAAAACATACACCCATATACACACCCACCCACAGAGAGTGGATGGTTCCAGATGAAACCAGCGGAGTGCGGTGGAAAAGCAATTGCTTCTGCGATGATTTTTTCACCTCCTTGCCCTTTTCGCTGCCCGGATCTTCCTCTAACTATTTCACCCGTCCGATCCCCCGTCATCCTTGATACATTGATTATGTTTGAATATCCTCCATTAACAATTTATCATACACTTTGTTACATTGATTATTTCGGTACAGGAAATGTTGAAAATTCTTTAAAGCTTGGCAATGTAGCTTGCAACACCCGCGGAAGAATGACCAGTGGAAAACTCCCAATATGTGTAAATTTGTTTTGACTTAGAAATTCAAGTTTTTGAAACTATCGTGTTGATGTAACTAAGGCTTTACGATGTTCGCCCGTGCTTGTTCTATGCAATTACAAATCCAGATATCTGAAAGAGCAGACTAATGTTTACCTCAATGTACTCACTTAAAACTTCATCATCAAATATACTACCACATCATGGGCAAGAAATTCACAGGCACAACACCCTCGCGTGCTGGCACGCGCGCTCAACCTAGCTAGTTAGATATACGTATAGTTATATATAGGAACTAAAGATTTGGATTTATCCATGATTTGTTTAGCTTATTCCTTAGCGCGAAAGTCCCATTTCGTTCAAAAATTGACTTAAAAAAAGCTTATGACAAAGTCTCATGGGACTTCTTGGCTGACACTTCGAAGTTCATTAACTTTAGTCCAGCCTGGATTAAGCTTATTATGAGCTGCTTTACAAGTGTTAACACATCCATTTTGTGGAGGGGGTTTAGACAAGCTGACCCACATACTCTCTCCCTATTTGTTTGTCATGTGCATGGAACGTCTCTCTATTCTTATAAATAGGTGGAAGGCTGACAAAGCTAGCAAAGATAAAAATTTCGTGTAATTCCCTCCCTTTAACCCACTTGTTTTTTGCTCATGACTTGATCCTGTTTGGAGTGGATAATTTTAATAATTGCCATGATATGCTTGATGTGCTCAATAAATTATGTGCCATGTCTGGACAGAGTGTTAATTGCCATGATATGCTTGATGTGCTCATCTGTGCCATGTCTGGACAGAGTGTTACCTTAGCAAATCCAAAATGTATATTTCTCCCGGTGTGTTGAGAAGAAGAGCCAATAGATTTTGCACTATTGTTGACGTACTAAAGATCTGGGTAGATACCTTGGCATCCCTCTTATCCATAGTAGAGTGAGTAAAGCCCATTTTAATGATATCATTGACACAGTTCAAAGTAGGCTCACTGGACGGAAGAACAATACTTTGAATCTTGCTGGTCGTGCCACTATGATATAGTCGGTTTCCCCCACCATTCCTAGTTAGACCGCGCGGACTATAGAAATTCCTATTGGTGTTTGTGACAAATTTGATAGAATTAGGGAAATGATTTTGCCACTCCCTTTTTTGTTAACTTCACTCCCCTGCAAGTGTATTTTTGGTGCAAAAATACACTTGCAGGGGAGTGACGTTAACAAAAAAGGGAGTGACAAAATCAACAGCCTAAAATTACCCGTAATTTCCTTTGGGATGACACGGAGACCAAGAAAAAAATCCACCTGGTTACTCGGAACTAGGTTTGTAGAGGTAAGGAGAATGGAGGTCTTGGCCTTGGGAAAGCTAGGAATCAAAACCTTGCTCTTTTAGCTAAGTTGGGTTGGGAAAATAGTGACCATGAAGTAAACCTCAGGGTCTCTCTCCTTAGAGAAATGTACCTTCTTTACCAATCCATTCTATCCTGGCCTTGCAAAAATCCTGCTTCTTAATTATGTGTGGAGAAGCGTTATATATCAAGTCCAACAATATTCTAAAAAAAGGGTGTCAAATGGGTTATTGGTAGTGACTAGTGAGTCTAGAATCGATCTTTCGCTTGATTGGTGGAGTGAAGATGGGCCTCTAGTTCTTCTCTTCCTGGTACTCATGGTTACTTTAGAATCTCCAACCTTGGTTTTAAATTTGATTAAATTTGAGGATGTCAAATGTTTTTTATGGCTTCATTATGTGGCAATTTGCATGTTGAATTTAACTTCTTCAACATATCCACTCCTACCGTCATGTCAAATTCATCATTTCAGGAAGTTTTGGAGTGTAAATAATAAAAAAATAATTTTTGAATGAGAGAGGGATGTCAAATGACACATAAACATTTGACATTTTGGTTGGAGTTGCTTTACTTGCTAATTCTTTCACTTGGCATACCATGTTTTTTTTTTGACATCCTTGGTTGGAGATTCCCTTAATGTAGGTTGGGACCTTTCTTCTATCTCTCATATCATTAATGTTCAAACCGTGACCAACTCCGCCACCATATCTATCTTTTGCCAAGCCAATTAATCCGCTAACTCCTTGGCACGCCTTAGCTCTTAGCAAGAGGAGGACTTGATAGTTACCAGTAGTGTATCGCTCTTATCTAGGGAATTCGCTATAGCTGACGCTATGGGTGTATGTGGGTCGTCTTAAAACAAACCTAGAAGTTGAACTTGTTTCCTTTAACTTTCATGTCTGTATTATACTACTCAGTCACTATGACTCCAGCGCTCTAGTTGAATTTATGGGAATTTTTGTTTGACCAAAAAAAAAAAAAAAAAAGAGTTTACTCAGTGAGAAGAAGAGGAGAATAATTTTGTTCACCCTCATTTAATTAAAGAGTGTGAACCTTACACTCCATGTGGTTGGTGAAAATTATGTAGGGTCCTGTTTATACCCGTTTTTGACACCCCAAGTCGGGCTAGTCGTGATTGGGTTTTTAATTAATTCTTATAATTAATTTGGGCTGAAATTATGTGATTGATTGTTGTTGGGTTTATTGGGCCGTGAAGTTTATATTGCATTTGGGCCAATAGTCAAGTGCGGTCCATGAAGAGAGCATTGATGTGGCCCACAAAGCAGGCCCACGATTTTAGGCCCGTAAGGAGGATGTTGATTTGGTTCAGGGTACAAGGCCCATGATTGTAGGGAATTAGTTGTTTCTGTGGTAGCTATTTTCCTCCACATTCAAAGGCCCAAATGGACCCATGACCTTGGTAACTGCTCAAAACCTTTGAAAACTGCCCATGATCAAACATGCATGAAAAGTGGAGCATCATGGGACACATGTCAGCATAGGAAGCAAAGTAGAATTCGGATTCAGGCCTAAATCAGCTTACTGCTGTACCTATAAATACAAGTTCACAAGATGAAAAACGGGTCCAACACCAATCAAAGCTCAACGCTTATAACCAAAACTTTCCCAACGAAGCATACCTTCCTACTTTCAGCAAAGTAGTTTATCTAGTATCTCGTGCTCAAACCCCATTCAAACTCACTTCTTCAAGTAGTTTGGATCTTTTACTTTTCTTGTACAAACTTTATTATTCTGGAGTAATAAAGTTCACGTTTCTACCTCCATTTTCTATACGATTAGGAAATTTTAAGTCCACGACCGTGTGGCAAACAACGAACCATATTGTGATATTTAACCTTTGGGTCACACGCAATCGCTCTTACGTTAGAAGTCAAAATTCACGGGAATCTTCATCAAAAGTTAGACGCTACAATTCTTGGCACGCCCGCACACTACGCATCCACTCTTACCAACAAACGAGAGTTTTTAGGTCCACACACTTTTTGGTAATAATAAAGAGTTACTAGTTTATTGTAGGACCCACACAATTAATTTCTATCAATCACAGGGAGGGTACGTAAATTATTTTCTGGTGGAGAAGGGAGCTTCGCCACTGTCATTTGTGTTTGGGATAATGAAAATATATACTGTACTATGTTTGAGTTTGGATTGAAAGTATCTCCCACGACACAATTAAAAAAAAAAAACGTGAGCTTCTTCCTCGATTTACAAATTATTATTAGTTGAAGCCGTACGTCCAATTTAGATTGAAGTATGAAAATTCTCGTACCTATGCTGTATTTTCCATTTTCTTAAAAATAAAATAAAATTAGACACTCGTTAAAATCTACTACCATGTTTTTCATCGTGTTTGATCTATTTATGTTTAGTTGGAAGAAACGTACAAAATTTTCCGTTTGACAGAAAAAGAGAGAGGAAGAAACGTACAGCCAAGGCCGGCTCATAGGTTTTGGAGGCCAGAAGCAAACCTCTTGATTGAGGCCTCTCTATATTTTTCATATAAAAGTGGTCTACAAAAAGTCTCATAAAAAAAAAAAACTATTACAAAAGATTTATCATGATGAAATAGAAGCATATAATTATCCAAAACTCTAATCAAGGCTTCAAGCCTCCAATCAAACACCCATGAATTAAGATTAAACCATTCAAACCCACATTATTATATTCATCACCATAAATAGAAAACCCTAAAAAATTTACCAATTAGGTCAATTGCTGAAAATAATAAAAAACTTACTTGATAGAGGTGGAGAGTTGGAGATGGTAAAAGAGGGGCCTCAAGGTATTCCGTATGCAAGTATTTTTCGTCCACAATCGTCAGTCGTTGTCTTGCCTTCTCTTCTTCTCCTGTCTCCCCTCGTTTCTTTCTTCTTCTTTTTTGTATCGGCTTATTGTATATTCTTCCCATTTCTTTTCTAATTTTTTTTTAGATCGGCTATTGAGCCTCCTTCGAGTCTCACTCCTCAGCCTGTTCCTCTCTTTTGATCGCTCCAGTGTTTCTAATGAGTAATTCTACCGTTTGGGCCTATTTTGTGGCTCCTAAATTTTAATTAATTGAGCCATTTTGTGTAAAGGAGGCTCAGTGCAAAAAAAAATTTGAGCCATATATATATAAGTATCCTAAAATTTTGGGGACCCTCGTTTTTAACATTTTTTGGGAGCCTAAAGCACGTGCTTCCTTGGCCTCTCCCCATGGTCAGCCCTGCATACAGCTATGGAAATTCGTCTTCGATCATCATGGGAGGCTGGAGGACTAGGCATACGTTGTAGCCACATTCAGGCCCAGTGCGAATGATTGTTCCAGCCCGTTCGGCAGTATCCCACGTTGCGAATCAGGTACTTCCTCAAAAATATATTTTGCCTACCAAAATTCAAGAATAGCATTATTATTTCTATTTTCTCTTTCTGTTTCGCAAACAAAGAACAATTCATTTAACTGATTTTGTTAAAATGAAACGCACGCTTTGACAACTATCTATACGATAAAAATCCAAATAATACCAAATAGACATAAAAACCTAGTTTAACTCTTCCTCTTGGTTTTCAGTCCAAAAGAGATACAAGTCATGGCACCTGCCCAAAATGTCAATGGATTCATTCCTGGATGGATGTAGTGATGGCAAATCGGACATTTAGTCTTTGTGGTTAACTTCACCATGATCTTATTATTTCTTGTTATTGAGGACAACCAACTTAGTGTTGACGTGAGTCAACTGTGGAGTTAAAGAGTTAATGAATATTAAAGAATTAGTGAATATTCACTAATATCAGTATTAATGAGATTCCACTGGTATATCACATGTGTTTATGGTGTATATTTGACTGTAATTAAGCGGCATAATATTAGGCTTGATTAGTGGCCTCATTACTTGTAAATCCTCCTTGTAGGAATGTGTATTTATATCACTATTGTGGTCATTCAATATCAGAAAAATTACTTACACAGTTGTGTTATTTGATATGATATCAGAGCCTCCTTCAATTTCCTCTTCTTTACCCTAGGAATTGAAGTTTGGTCCTATATTCACAATTTTTTTTCCTGCTCATACCATTCCACTGCGAAGTTTTTTTTTTAGTATCTTTACCACTATAACTGAAGCAAGTGGTGATTCTCTAAAGAAGAACGAATCTACTACTATATCGGCTGGGTTCCATATGCAGGTAACTTCTTCTTGAATCACTCCGGAACCACTTGATGGTACCAATTATGTTGAGTGGTATTTGAATGCTCAAAATAAGATCAGTGGGAGAAAACATTGCGGTTTTATTTCAGGTACTAAGGTTGCTCCAAAGGACGTTCAGTCGGAGGAATATGAAGCATGGGAGGGTGAAAACTGCTTGGTTAGATCTTGGTTTTGTGATGCAATGACAAAGGACATCTAATCTCTCTTCTTCGATTGGCTACAACAAAGGAAATATGGGAGGCGGTTAAGCAGACATATTCTATCAGCCAAGATGCATCAAAAGCCTATCAGTTACACTGTGAGGTAATCTCTGTTCGCCAAAATGGGGATTCTGTAATTTTTTTTTTGGAAAACTACAAAAATTATGGTAGGAGTTTGATGCTATTAAGCCTTGTACCATGAAATGTACCCGGGATATTGAGAGATATACTACAACGGTTGCCTCCCAACGGTTATATGTTTTTCTGGCTGGTCTCGATTCTTATTTGGATGGGGTTTGTGGTCAGATTCTTGCTACTGCACATCTTCCAAATCTGTAGGCTACATACGCCATTGTTTGCGCTGAGGCAAATCGCCAAGATGCTATGCTCAATGTAATACCAAGTGATGGGGTTATTATGTTTGTTCAAAAGTATGTATTCCGTGACTCAAAAAAGGGTGTTTGTAAGTGTACTCACTGTAATGGTGATAATCATGTCATAGAGGCCTGCTTCAAGTTACATGGTTATCCTAAATGGCATCCGAAGGGTAAGACATCATCTCCAGTGGCTCCTAACCCCAAGGCTGAAAGTTTGACTCTGAGGAGCAACTTAGCCACTACTTTCGGATTCGTTGCCAAGTCAAGTATATCTAATTCTACTCAGAGTCTTTCTTTATTTATTGGAAATAGTGCTTGGATAATTGACTCAGGTGCTACTGATAATATGACTTGTGATAGCTACGTATTCGGTAATTTATCCTCTAACTGTTCAAAATCAGTAATTACTAATGTCAATGGTGTCTCTTCTCCAATTGTCGGCATTGGTATTGTATCTTTGTCACCTTCTTTATCTTTTAATTGATATTTTATTTGTCCCTTCACTAAACTGTAACCTGATGTCTATTAGTCAGCTAACCAAGTCTCACTATTGTGTTGCCACTTTTTTTCCTACTCACTATATTTTTCAAAACATCCATACCAAGGAGAGGGTTGGCAATGGTAAAGAGAGATGAGGTTTGTACTATCCGGATGGTGGATTACAACGATCAGATGGCGCATTGGTTCATGCTATGGGCGACACCATATTGAAAAATCAGAGAAGGATTTAGATGTGGCATAGACGACTAGGTCATCCCTCGTTTGGTTATTTAAGATGACTGTTTCCATTCTTATTTAATGGTTGTCATCTTTTAGAGTTTGCTTGTGAAACTTGTGTAGTAGCGAAAAGCAATCATACTATTTTTTATTCACATGATGGTAAAGCTGAAGCTCCTTTTGCCTTAGTTCATTTAGATGTTTGGGGTCCAACTCCTCTTTCTACACATAATGGGATGAAGTGGTTCATTACATTTATTGATGATTGTACCAGAATGACATGGATCTATTTAATGAGATGAAAGAGTGATGTATGTGCTATGTTTCGCTCCTTCCATTAGATGGTACTCACCCAATTTGGTGTGTCTATTAAAGTTCTTCATTTTTACAATGGGGGTGAATATGTTAAAAGGGAATTGACTTAATTTATGACTTCAGTTGTAACCTTCACCAGACATCTTGTACTAATACTCCTCAACAGAATGAAGTTATAGAGCACAAAAATTATCACTTTTTGGAGGTCACTTGATCTCTGTTACTTAGCGGTCATGTTCCCTCCCACTTGTGGGGTGAAACCTTGAGTTCCACCGTCTACTTAATTAATAGAACTCCTTCTAGTGTTCTACATTTTCGAAGGCCTTTGGATGTGTTATCCGATCAGTGCACGCTTTCTTCCGTTGTTCAATTGGAGCCTCGTATTTTTGGTTGTGTGGTGTATGTATATTTACACACCTATCAACGTACCAAGCTTGATCCACGAGCTTAAAATGTGTTTTTGTTAGCTATGGATCTTCTTAGAAGGGCTACAAAGTGTTACCATCCCCCTACCAAACAGTTTTATGTTTCCATGGATGTCACATTCCATGATCAAACATTGTACTACTCGAAAGGGATCACTGATTCTTCATTTTAGGGGAAGACTAGGGAAGAAGTATAGAATCGTGATGATATGGGGTTCTTTGAAATGTTTCAAATCCTTAATACATCTTCCACTGACTGTGAAAGCCCAGCACCCTCCAATGAAAACCAAGCTGACTCAATTGATTATAAAGATCTAGTCCATGATAGTACATTATCTCCTACTTCTACAACAAAACCATTAACCCAATCTTCTCCAGATGACTCTTTAGAGGTATCATCTGACCATATTCTTGTTGATTCAAATATCCATGATTTAGTTGATACAACTGATCTTAATTCTGAACCATGTCAATATCATCTCCCACCCTGGTCTAATCGTGGTCAACCACCATCTAGCTATGTCCCAGATACCAAAGCTGAAATTAAATATTCCATAAACAGTCATGTGTTCTCCCATAGGTTGTCCAAGTCATATGCATCATATGTACTTCAATTATCCTCTGTGTCTATTCCTAGTATGCAAGAAGCTTTGGCAGATTCTAGATGGACCAAATCTATGGCAGAAGAGATGGCAGCATTGGAAAAGAATGCTACTTAGGAACTTGTGCACTACCAAAGGGAAAGAAGATAGTGGGGTGTAGATGGGTGTTTGCAATCAAACACAAATGCAGATGGGAGTATTGAGAGATTCAAAGCTCGGCTAGTTGCAAAAGGATATACACAGTCTTATGGTGAGGATTATCAAGAAACATTTACGCCAGTTGCTAAACTTAATACTATGAGAGTACTTCTATCATTAGCAGCTAATCGAAATTGGCCACTCCTCCAATTTGATGTCAAAAATGCTTTTTTGCATGGAGACCTAGCTGAAGAAGTGTATATGGATCCTCCTCCCGGTGTACTAGAATGCTTTGAGATAAAAATGGTGTGTAAACTAAAAAGGTGTTGTATGGGTTGAATCAATCTCCAAGGGCTTGGTTTGGTAGGTTCACTAAGTCTATGAAAAAATTTGGTTACAAACAACGTAACTCAGATCATACTTTATTCTTGAAGCACAAAAGAGGTAAAATTACTGGTTTGATTATCTATGTGGATAATATGGTCGTGACCAGTGATGATTATGAGAAGATTTCTAGGTTACAAGTTTGAGATGAAATAACTTGGAGACCTAAAATATTTTTGTGGGATTAAGGTAGCTCGATCAAAGCATGGAATTTTCTTATCCCAAAAAAAACATGTCATTGATTTATTATCTGAGATAGGGATGATTGGATGTAAGTCAGTGGATAGTACTCCTATTGAGTAAAACCATAAGTAATTTGAATAATTGAGTGCCTCTCATATTGATAAAGAGAGATACCAGAGACTTATGGGGAAACTGATTTATCTATCTTATACTAGACCAGATATAGCATATGCAGTGAGTGTGGTGAGTCAATTCATGCATGACCCACGTAAACCTCACATGGATGTTGTAGATCGCATATTGAAGTATTTGAAGTATGCTCCGGGTAAAGGTCTGTTGTTCTTTAATCATGGTCACCTGAAGGTTAAAGGCTATACCCATGCTGATTGGGCAGGTTCAACTGACAACAAAAGATCAACCTCAAGATACTTCACCTTTGTAGGGGGTAATCTTTAGACTTGGAGAAGTAAAAAGCAACCGTAGTAGCAAGGTCGAGTGCCGAAGCTGAATATGAGGGTCTGGCATTTAGGGTATGTGAATTGCTCTGGTTGAGAAACTTGTTGACTGAATTGAGGTTTAAACCAAAAGGGGACATGAATCTTCATTGTGATAACCAGTCAGCCATTGCTATTGCTCATAACCCTGTCCAACATGATCAAACTAAGCATGTGGAGATTGATAGACATTTTATCAAAGAGAAGCTTGAAGCTAGAATTATTAGTTTTACACTTGTGAAATCTAAAGACCAACTAGCAAATGTGCTTACCAAGGCAGTAGCTAGCAGGGTATTCCTTGACTCACTTCTCAAGTTGGGCATGTGTGATATCTACGCACCAACTTGAGAGGCGATGTTGGCGTGACTCAACTGTGGAGTTAAAAAGCTAGTAAATGTTCACTAATGTTAAGAAGGAATTAGTGAATATTCACTAATATCAGTACTAATGGGATTCCACTGATATAGCATATGTGTTTATGGTGTATATTTGACTGTAATTAAGTGGCGTAATATTAGGTTTGATTAGTGGCCTCATTACCTGTAAATCCTCCATAGAATCCTCCTTGTAGGAATGTGTATTTATACCACTATTGTGATCCTTATTCTATATCAAAAAAATTACTTACACAATTGTGTTATTTGATACTTAGTTCTGGTCAATTTTCTTCTTCTTAACAACCAACTTATAGTTGTTATTGAGGACAACAATAACAAAGTTATGTCAAGACTTTATATATTAAGGAACAGTCAAACCGAATCAATTCTCTTATTTTTCTTCAAGCTGGTTGTCTTGAAATACTTATATAGTGAGCCTACATGTTAGAGGCAAATAGTAGGACCTCATGTCTTGCAACCTTGTGCGCGGATACTGGAAATCATTACATGTGATCCTCATGCACCGACCCACCTTCATTGCTACATTTTCTTTTAGATCTACCTGTGCAACAACCAGCACATATCCTAGCCTCTTCATATAACTTGAGAATAAACAAATTGACAAACTAGAAAGCAGAACTATGAACAATTAAATACAGCTCGAACACTTCAGAATTCAATACAGCTTCAAGTGTGATCACAAAATAAAATGAATTTTTTGGGGGGCAAAATGTATGCACATAAAAAGCATCATTTCTGCCACAAAAAAGAGCATGGTATAAAAAACAAAAAAAGAGTACCATACACCAAAAAAATGCCTAACATTTTCATGATACACCTATGTGTACCATACCATTCACCGTAAATGGATATAAATCTTCGCACCAATAACTTACTCCTGCCCCTTCTTCCACTTCTCTAATTGCAGCCATATATATGTCATGGTTTGTGGACCTGTGAGTAATAACAAAATTGCTGGTAAAATGATAAAAATAACATATCTTTGTATAAAACTAAAGCCATCAAACCAATAACATACCAAAAAAGAAAAGCTCAATCTTCATTGAAGGCACCAGTAGGAAACTTCCACGTGCCTGTGCGGTTGTGCCTTTGGAATGCCAATGTTGTCCTTGACTATCCATAACCTGTAAATAAAACTCATTCCAACATCAGAGACAAAGCTTCAACTCATGGCACCAAAGTCACTCAAACTAAAAAGGAGAATATAGATTAGATCAATGTAAATCCTAGAGAGAGAACCAATATAATGAAATTCAGTTTGCCACAATTTCTATTTCTTAAATGGTTTTTGGTTACCACTTTTTGATAACCATTGATTGTGAAGAGAATAGAATGAAAAATTTGCTTAGAAGAGAATAGAGTGAAAAGTTGATGGTCACTCCAATTCTAGACACAGTTCACTCAATTCATACCCATTTCATCAATTCATACCCATTTCATGTAAGAAAATCCAAAATCAAAGGTAGGCCTCAATTTCCACTAGCCCTATCCCATAATAATACTATAATAATAGGAATCTACCATCTAAAAACATTACTACAAAGTAGTTTGGGTAACAATGTTTAACATAAGTAATAAAGAAATACCATTCCACATGTGTCTTGGTATCCAAATCATGAATATCATCATTTTTTTATCCAAAACTGTCTTTCTCCGGCTCAAACCTAGCCCGGCAAATATACAATTTTTACAAATGAGCATGTGATAGAGAAGACCAACACCAAACGTATTTGCAACACTCGTTCTATCAAAAATACTTTTCATCGCAAACTCTTCTTCTTTTGTACCACTAAATGCATCCATACTTTCTATCATTTCATGTACAAAAATGTCTTGAACAAATTTACACCAATTTCATATCCACAACTTCTAATCTGAAGGATTTGAAAGCAAACAAAGAGTAAATACACAAATAGGACAAAAGTCAAATTACCTTGGAGGCTTGGAGTCATACTTGAGTGAAACATTTTATCGAACACATGGGATGCAGTGAAGCATTTATCTTTCTTCAGGGAAAGAAGTTCTTTGAAATCTATTTCGATGTCTTTGCAGTTTTTTTCAAGGGGAACCATTGCAGTGAATTTGAACGAGCCAATTCGAAGCTTCAATGATGTGTTCGGAAAGCTTGAATGCTATCTTTGGAAACTGTTATGGGTTTGCAATATCATTGACAGATGATTAAACCGAAATTGAAATCACTTTGGAAATTAAAAGATTAGTAATCCCACGATTGAAAACACTTCGGAACTTACTGCGCTTCTGAAATCAGGTTGGTGGCAACGGGCAAACACTTCATAACTCCTTTCCACTCCAAGATTGATTGAGAATGGGAGGAAACTAAAATCAGCAGAATGATAGCCACAGAGAGAGAGAGAGGGTCTCAAGGCAAAAGAGAGGCAGAAGTAGCCATCGTGCGTTGTCGGGGAGAAATCCCAGGGGGGTGGGAGTTGTTAAACTGTTTGTTGGGCAGCAATTGTTGAGTCCTACGGAGTATAATAGAAATCCAAGTGGGGTATTTTGGTTTTTCATGTGGAGGTAAAGTGGTGATGGTTGAACGTGGGTGTTTTTTTTTTGTGTGTGTGTGTGACTGTGTGGTTCTTTTTCTTGCTGTAAAACGCAGCATGAGTAACAAACTGAAAAATTGAAACAAACCGAACCATTCGAACGCTTAATATTTGATATGGTTCGGTTTGTAAAATGTACAAATTGAAATGTCTAGTTTTGTTAGAAAAAATGCCAAAATTGAACCAAACCGAACTGTATACCCCCTAAGTTCAACAGGTAATTAAATTCAGTTGTGTGCTAAACAAGGTCATTCACAGACTTCTAGAGTCTTTTTGATCAATCAAGCCTCCCAAGTGTTACTTTCCAACCGCTACACTTCTATAATTCAAGCATCTATCTATATCTATATAATATGGAAGGGAAGTATTTGAACTTATATATAAATCCAACGGCCAACATCCATTGGGTGCTTAATTGATGGTTGAGATTGAGTAGCACCTTCCACTCAAGGGTTGAGATTGAAAGCAAGAAAAAGCAACATATGAGATGCATTTGAAACCTCCATTTTTTCCCGCCCATGACGCTACACACATGATAGTTCCCACTTCCAATGGAAGACTCACCCACGTTCCCCACTCATCTCTCTCTCTCTCTCTCAAATCATCATTTGATTTCCATTTAAAACTAGTCAAGTTAGCATTGAACTTGACCAAGGTCCAAGAACAATAAGGAGAGTATTGCAATGATAAGAAATCAAACTATTGGAGTGTGATATAATCAGGAGAGAACATGGGATAGCTGTCAAGCCCTGAGGCGGACAAGCAACATTCTGTACAAAGACCGAACCAAACTTGCATTTGTTCTCTGAATACAAGTTAGCGCACGATCCAAAAATCTAGGCTCCTACGCCAGGGCTCACTCTAAATTTTCTGAGGCCCTAGGTGAGCTTTTTAAATGGGGCACTGTATTTTTTTTTGATCCGCAAAAACGTAACCTTCTTGGTGGAGAAAACAATGCGAAAAATGCAAGGGTACTGTATGATTCACGAATAAAATACTTTAAAAATTCCTAAGAAAGAAGGAGGTCTAGGTTTTAAGAGGCTCACTGAATGGAACAAGGCTTCCATGCTAAGGAATTTATGAGCTCTCTGTAGAAAGGAAGACATTCTGTGGGTCAAATGGATTCACTCTTATGTGATAAAGAACCGTAGTATCTGGACTATGAATCTCCCTCAAGACTCTTCTTGGACTCTGCGGAGGATCTTTGGTTTGCAAAGAGATGGTCAGAGGTTTATTAAACACAGGATTGATAATGGTTGCAACACTTTTCTATGGTTAGATAACTAGCATTCCCTTGGTCCTTTGTACCTTAAGTATGGGGATAGAGTGGCTTTTAATTTAGGGAGATCCCTTAATGCGAAAGTTAGCACTATAATCCATAATGGGGATGGAGATGGCCTAGGAACAGAAATGTTATAGTTAAAGAGATTATGGATAACACTGCTCCTGACTTGTTGCCCTATGAAGGGAGAGTGGATACAGTTATTTGGACCTTGACTATTTCTAGTTGCTATTCTACTAAGTCAGCTTTGGATGCCTTGGGCTTCAAAGCTCCTGTTGTTGGTTGGTAGCCCATGGTCTGGTACAAAAAGCACGTCCTAAGGTGGTCCTTCATTTTGTGGTTGGTTGTTCTTGGTAGGCTTTCTACCTTGGATAGGTTGTGTAATTTGGGGATTATAAATGACTGC
Source organism: Rhododendron ovatum (assembly GCA_019656835.1). NCBI lineage: Eukaryota > Viridiplantae > Streptophyta > Magnoliopsida > Ericales > Ericaceae > Rhododendron > Rhododendron ovatum. The sequence goes on from CM033790.1 coordinate 15,090,293, forward strand.
ATCTGTGTGTTATGCCATGGAGGAGTGGAGAGTCATTCCCATTTGTTTTTTGATTGTCCTTTTTCCTCTTTTGTTTGGCTCCGGGTTAGGGCTGCCTGTGGCCTTCCAACCCACGCATGGGATCTTAATTCTGAAATTCAGTGGGGTCTTCTTCATAGCAAGGGAGGTTCTATGAGGTCTACTTTATTTAAGCTCTGTTTTGCAGCCTCTGTCTACCATCTTTGGAAGGAACGAAATGGTAGTATTTTTCAACAGTTGGGTCATGATCATTCTGCTGTGGAGAAGTTGATTTTGGAGGAAGTGAAGAGTTGTACTAGCTCTTAGAGACATGAGATCAAATCCCCCGACAATTTCAGAGTTTGTTGTGATTGGAGGATTTCTGATTCAGTTTTCTTGTAACTGTTTTCTTCTAGTTTGGTTAGGTTGGTCAGCTTTTGGTTGATTTTAGTTGGTTTGGTTGTATTCTTTGTTAAGGTCTTTCCTTGAGTTTTGGGCTCGGTACCTTTAATAAATCTGCTTTTCTCCAAAAAAAAAAATACTTTAAAAAACATCAGTACAAAAAAATCAACTTTAAACGGGACTCTATATGATTCACAAATAAAAGATAAAATCAACTTTAAAGAGAAATATTACAAGTATTCAAAAACATAAGTACAAAAAGCACAAAGTATCATTTCTTTAGTTCCAAAGTTATTAATTAAAACATCACTATTCTTGCATTTTTAGTGGTACAAGTACGTAGTAAAGTAATTCTCATACTACTTTTGTGCATACATAGTCATAAAATAAGAGTATTAAAATTTTGGGGCCCCAAAATTTGAATAAATATGGGCCTGATGCGGCCATTCTCACCGTATTTTTACCGAGTATCTTTACATTTCCGCATAATTAAATCACTCCTAACACTTTGGTGATCCAACTTGCAGACACCCCAATTTTACTACGTAAGTTAACTAAGTCCCCACTTTTGACTCAATGATGAAGCTAGTCCCTATCAACAACAAAAGCAAGGCTCTGGCAAAGACAAGGAGTAAATTGAGGCAACTTTAGAGTGAGGAAAACCTCCCCCAACACCTTTGAAACCAACACTAAGTCACGGCCCTCATTTCCCTTTTTTTACAACTCAAATAGCCCTTTATCTGGACTTTATATACCATTTAAAGCCCAATCCTTTGTTTGACCCGCCTAAGGTAGTGCCTCCCAATATTGATGCATGCACTCAGAAGCAACAACTGAATGAATTGCTAGATTGGGGTGAGGTTTTATTAGTGGACTGTGTTCCACCCCTGTGAACTCATGTGGTTCCGATGCGCCGGGAGGCCAAAGGTGAAACTAATTTGACATAGCTGTAGATTTTATATAGAAGCTGGAATGGGGAAATTAGGATAAGCAATTTAGGAGATGGTCTTAAAATGGGTCTGGTATAGAAAGAGAACTCTCAAATGGGGCAACACCGACTACATCATTATTGATTTTGGGTCCTGATAATGCCACAACTATATTTTATACAGCCACGACAATTTATGTTGGCTGACTACTATACCCTCAAGATCTTCTTGACTCTTCAATTCCTATTGTTTCACTGAATCACTACAAACCCATTTGCCGTTTCACTCTCCTCTCTCTCCACTGCAATTGAGGAGGTGGCAAATCCAAGGTTAGGTCAACAATCTCACTATTGTTTTGCAAATCTCACCCAATATAGACTGAACCTCTTCTTCCCGCACAAGACCGACTAGATTGTTCACGTCTTGCCTCCATTCACCCATCACATCGACAGAGTAAACTTTGATTGAATCGAGCGAAACCTTAGTATCATTTTCTCAATTTTTATCTTTGTCTGAATGTATGGGGAGAGAAAAATAAAAATTGCAGATTTTCTACCTCTTCTTCATCTTATGGACTTTAGGAGTGAGGAAATATGTTTTTTTGGGTGACTACATCCATTGATGAATGCAATTACTGTTTGCAGTTCGTCTGGATTTGTTTAAAAGAATTGCAGATTAGGAATTATCATCTAGATGGGTTACGACGGAGGGATGGAAAACAAGAGTGGCAAAGGCTGATTTGTAGTGAGAGAGAATAACAAAGAGGAGTGAGAGGAGTGGGTCTTTAGTTGCAGAAAAGGGAGGAGGAAAGAACTCATAAAGTAACAGAGAGGAGTGGTGTGCTGTTGTGTGATGCTGATGAGTAGTAAAGCCAAGGAAATGGGCCAACGGAGAGGTGGACCAACGTAGAGGTTGCTCTTTTCATGAGCGAGAGAGAGACAAAGAGAGAGAACATTGAATTGATTGGCAGTGACGTTGACTAAGGAGGGCTGAATCGTCAATTACACAAAAGCTGTCGTGGCCCTAACAAAATGTGTTGTGGCATTAGGGCCACCCTTGTTTTTAATCTATTACCATAGTAACCGTGGCAAGTCAAATGTCAGTCCTACTATAGGTCAAATTGAAAACTTCATTCAGTTCTCTACTTGACTCAGATTTTTCTATCGATAAGTTAGGTCTTATTACACCATCTATAGGGGAAGCATCCTTCCTTCTAGACTCCACGATTCAGGCCGTGATTAGCTCGACGCTTTTTCCTCTCCTTGCTAGCGTCCTTCACCGTGTTGCTATCCAGCTCAAAAAATGCAATCACTTCACCTACTTCATTGCACTTTAGTAAATAGGATATAAATTAAATTAAATTAAATAGGATATATAAAAATTAATGTTTTGGCTACCTGTTGACAAAATTTCAACCAAATTCTTATGATACTTCGGGTTTCTACTTATCCTTGATATATTTTTTTCCTTAAAGTGGAAAGTTGAACTTGTACTCACTATAAAAATAACTAGAACTTATTGAAATTTTCTTGATTTATAAGCAGCAGAATTTCATCGATCTATTGTCGAAGACAGTGAAAGGAGGGTCGACATTATTTCAGTGGTGGGTGGTTTTGTCCACAAAACTGCAATGTCCTTATACTCTAAGAGCATCCGCAAAGGTAATAATCAAAATCAATAACCAAAATGTGCTACATCAGTATTTGATTATCCATTTAGTTCATAATCAAACTTAATAACCCCTACTTCCACATTGGTTATTTTTGCATCCCTAACCAAAAAAACCCCCACAATACACAATGCATATTTGTCCAATCGCAAATGAATTTCAATCACGCACCTGACCATACCAAATTATTCGTCTCGATGAGACGATTCCAATGTGGGGTGTTTTTGAGTTATTGAGTTTTTAGTTTGGTTATTGAGTTTTGGTTATTAGTAAAAGTTGTTAAGTTTGGTTATGGTGAAATTTGGTTATTTGCTAAAAGACTTGTAACTTTGCTGATTACAATGTGGGGTGTTTTTTGAACATTGTTGTTAAATTTGATTATCCAAACCCATTTGCTTATCACAATGTGGATGCTCTAACGTTCAATATGCTTGTCTTCGCACTTACTAAAAAGGAGCTGTGCTACTTGCACCGACCAAAATCCCTACTGATGGGGTAAGTGCATGTGGGGCCTACACGGATGATCCGAGCTGTTCAATAATTTTTTTTAAAAAATCAAGTGAGCCCCTGTGAAAAATCAGCCCAATCCAATATGTATAAGTACTCGATCCAATCTTCTATTTTTTATCCATATTACAGAATACTCAAATTTGAATTAAAAAATGAAAGATTGGATCGAACACTTATACGTATTGGATTGAGCTAATTTTTTCATGGTCCAACTAAAAGTATTAAACAGCTTAAATCATTCATGTGAGATCTAGAATGGGTTCCGCGTGCCTGTCGATACCCATCGGTTGGGGGTTGGTGGGTGCAAGTAGCTTTTTCGCTTAAAAAGGGAAAATGTCAAGGATTTTTGAATGAGTTTCCCTTCTTTTTTTTAATTACAAATGGGAAATACTAATATAGAATTAAAAAATTCTGAAGAAATGGGAAAATATTGTAATCATAGTGGGGGTAAACGTGAAGGAAGGACATGTCCCTTCCATGTTTGGACAGTGGACACGCATGTTTTGGCAGGCTTTTTTTACCAGATTAGGCCAATCAGGCAGACAAAATGTCCAAATGGTAAGGCCAACCAACACCAACTTGGGCTGGGGCATGCAGCTGGGCTAAGGTGCACACACGAGAAACCTCATAAATCACAGCATGCGAAACTAAAACCATTAAGGAAAGGAAAGGAAAGGAAAGGAAAGGAAATGATAGGCCAGGCCCCCCACATTTTTCCAATTATGTCCTACTCCCACTTTTGTGATAATTCTGTGCCTTCTATGATAGTACTAAATAAAAATGTCACCCAGTTGAAAAGACAGGACAAAGCCTTTTCTTTTTCTTTTTTTTTGGTTTAAACAGAAAAATGTGCTTCTTGGGAAATACTAGACTTCCATTTTGGGAAAATATTAATGTTTTGGGGCAATGAGAATAGGAGTACATTCAAATCCAAGCATCTTTTTTGAATTGATAAAAACGACCATTTTTCTTTTTTATACTTTTAATAAATTGTCAAGCTGATAACCACCTTTCCTCGTGATAATCTTAGACAGTGATCAATAAAAAAAGATGATTGCAAGATATCTATAAAGAAATAAATCTTAAATTCGATTACAAGATTAATTCAGACATTTTATATGAAAAATTACCACTTTTCCTTAATCTGAAACAAAATAAGTAACACGTTAATTTTGTTGCTGTGAAGTTAAGGCCTCAACAAAAATGAACTTTTAGAAAAGGAACGTAATTTCAAACTCAAAAATCATATGTTTACGCAAATAATTTTTCTACCAATATGGATCTTGGTTGATAGATCTCATTAAGATCTTTTAAATGGTGCAAAAAAAATTAAAAAATTATTTTTCATTTTTATGCTTGAAATTACCTTCTTTTTCACTTTTTGAAAAAGAAGGTTTAAAATGAAAACGGAACGGAACCTAAATATGAGTACTCCTTTGGACGTAGAAAGAATAAATTATTAAATTGTGTGTCGAATTCTCTAAAATAAATCATACATCGAATTAGATGATGAACCAATTTATAAAAGTAAACTGACATTGAAATACACCATCACGTATAAATACTGTAAGGCACTACAAACTAGATTTTTTCTTATCTTCATTAATGGAAGACAATGTAGAATATGAGCTGAAAAATGATCACTGTATCCAACTCACTGTCATTTTCTTTATGAAATTTCTCATTTTTTCTATGGTATGACAGTTAGGAATATTCAAGTCGGTTTATGCGTATCTCAACTAATTTTCGATTGATCCGATTAAGGACAAGTCATCCACATCTAGACTAGGTATTAATTCACAAAAAACACTTTTAGGTCCGTTACTAAAGAAGGTGGATATCTAATCGTAATACTAATAAGTTGTGGATGCTCTACTTTGCATCCCATAAAGCCAACCACTTTCGAATCACCATTTTTTTATTTTTTTTAATGAACACTGCTATTGGTATTTGGTACCAACCAATAGCATATCGATGAGGCATGAGAGGGCACGCGGAGCCCACTTCGAATCTCGCATTGATGAATATTCGAAATCTAAATAAAAAAAATTCGCTAAAAAAATGAAAGATTGGATCGAACATCTACACATATCGGATTGAGCTAAATTTTTCAAAAGTTCACTCATTTTTTTTTTTTAAATTATTGAATGACTCGGATAAACCGTAAATGACCTGAAGTGAGCCCCTTGTGCCTGTCGGTATCCCATCGATATGGGGGTGGTCGGTCTCCTTAGCTTTACAATTTTTTTACTTCGTCTCAAAAGAGTTCATTGCTATATAAATCATTTCTTTGAAATTTGATTCACGAACTTGATTTTCAGTCCTGGCCTTCAACTCGAGATGTGAATGAAAGCGTAAAGAACGGTCAGGACTGTCATGGACAACTTATGTGTATTTCAACTATTTTTCCTCCGATTTGGTCAAAAATTGGTCATTTGGAACTAAGGGATTTACAAAAAATTTCTCCCTTTCAACTTGGCCTTAAGAATCTTCAAATTTCAAATTCAAAATATTTGAGTTTACGGTTCATCTCTATTATTGTCCCTCCAACTATCCCTTTTAGGTGCGGATCAAAAAAAAAAAAAACTATCCCTTTTAGGTTGAAGCGTGAAGAAGTTGCTTTACAAATAGAGATATCTATAACTTGTACGGATATCAGTACAGTATTTCTTTACTTATGAAAGATGGTATTAAGCATATTAATTAATTTTGAAAAGAAAACAGAAAATAGAAAGTTCTGGATATCCTCCTTGATAAAAAGAACAAAAAAAATAAACATTACTCATTTTTATTTTTTCGAACGGCAATTAAAGATTACTCTAATTAGGCTAGTTTTGGATGCAAAAGTCACTTTTGTCACTATTCAAATTTTTTTTCGCATTTGTTAGTTGTGTATCGAAATTTTATAAATTATTGATTCGTCTCCATAAGTAGAATAAGAAAATAAAAAATTTTGATCGAAACCCATAATTCTTTTGAATAAAGACAAAAAAATAAAAAAATAGGCTTATTTTCGTCTTTATTCAAACAAATAAAAGTTTCGATCTTAAATTTTTACTTTTCTAATTTCTCTTATCGAGGTGAATCAATAATCCACAAAATGTTAACGCAAAACTAACAAATGCAAAAAAATAAAAATAAAGACAAAATAATACTCAGTCGCTTTGACTTATTCATCCAAAATCAGCCTTAGCACGGAGAAGGGCTGCCCACGAAGAAGGGCTACCCGCGTATCGGTTTAGTGTGGATCGGTCCGGTTTTCAATCCGATTTGCTCGCAGCGGATTGTCGTTTTCTTCATCCGCCAACCATCAGTGAGTATTGTTTGGTCGGTTTAGTTTGGATGCGGTTTGGACGGATCGGTTTAGGCAATTTCAGCGGCTTTGAAGACGCAATATATATACACACACACACACACACGTATATCGGGGCGGTTCCAGTGACAACTAATTAAACATCTAAAAATACCTCATAGTCCCCGATCAAATTTTAATAATCCGAGCCTCCCAATACGATCAGATAGTGATAGTGATTTTAAGGGTACCCGCGAGAAATCAGCAAAAAAAAAAAGACCAGGAAGGGCTTGATTTGAGCAATTTTTAGCTTAAATTTGATGAATGATTCAATTAAAAACTGCTCAAAACAAGCACTTCTCAATCATATTTTTTGCTAATTTCTCGCAAGCACCCTTAAAATCACATTCTGTACATATTGAACGATTTGGATCATAAAAATTTGATCGGAAACTATGAAATTGAGATTTGGGGTATTTTTTTAGATATTTAATTGGTTGTCCGTGGAACCGCCCCGTATATATATACAGGGCCGTTCTGGGGACCCTTAAAAAAACCTCTAAAATATATACACACACACACCAACCGTATACACACACACACCAACCGTATTCGCAAGAATCAATTTTTTTAGATCTGTATCCGTTCATAGCATGCCTCGATTTGGTCCAAATTGAACGGTTCGGTTCACAGAGTAAGGGCTCATTCAGCTGCCATTTGGCTTATTTTGTTCTTATTCAAATTTTTTCGCATTTGTTAGTTTTTCGTCGATTTTTTGAGAATTCTTGCTTTATCATGACAAGAGGAATTTAAAAGTAAAAAATTACGATCAAAATCTAATTTTTTTGAATAAACTTGAAATAAGTCAATATGACAATTTTTTCATCTTTATTAAAAAAATAGATTTTATAGTAATTTTTTACTTTTTACATTTCTCTCGTCATGACAAAATAATAATTTTCAAAAAATTGATAAAAAATTAACAAATACAAAAAAAATTTGAATAAAGATAAAAAAATAAATCAAATAACTTATTTAGCCGAATAACTTATTTACCCGAATTTAGCCCCAAGAGTTAAAAACTGGAAGTGGAATGGACTCCTTACTGTTTTTTTGAACAGAAATGGACTCCTTACTTGGAATAGGCTGACAATATGCCAGCGACAGACACGGTACCAGCGGAGTAATTATTCAGTGCAGTTCCACTATGAGTACCGACCCTTTGTGCATCGATGATGCGCAAATCGGTCCGGATCCATATAAAGTATCAGAACCATTCAATAGTTTTAAAATATTTTTTGAAAGGTTCTAAAAAAATCAGTTTCATTCCGATTATTGTAAATACTTAATCTTAAGTTTCAAATTTTTATTTAGAATTCATGATCCACCTACTAAATAAAAAATTGGAATATCTGATTAAGATTTTACAGTTATCAAATTAAATTAATTTTTTATAAGTCCAATCAAAAAAATAATTTTAAAATTAATGAATGGATCGGATCACTTATGTGGAACACGAACGTGAGTTCGACACACCGACGGGGGCACCACCCGTGCGCGAGGGATCGTACCCACAGAATTATTCAGTGCTTCAGAGGTAACACTCTTCTCCACAAATTCACGACCCTAATCCGAAAGTTTTGCCCTGCCCCCGAACCCGCCACAAACCCCGACCTAAATTACCCCGCCCCACTCTGCTCCTACCTTTTTTTTTTTCATTGAAAAAATATGTTCTAGACTCTAAAATAACAAGAAAAGTTCATGAAATAATATTACAATTTAGTCAAAATCTACTATTTAAAAGTAAAATTGAAGAAATAGTTAATATTTTATGTGATATTTTAGTCGTAAGGGTGAAAATAATTTTTTATGCATAAAACAATTTTGTAGCGAGTACCGAAATGGGATAATGTCTACCCGAATCCAAACAAAATCTGACCGAATTTCTTCAATTCTCCTCGACCCGACTTGATACCCAAAAAATTCAACACAAACATGCCCCAATTGGGGGTGGGGTGTATTAATGGAAGATGTTGTCAAGCAAAGGTGTTTGACAGGGGTGCCAAACGGGCGAAACTGACCGTGCATTTCGGAAATCGACTGCTTAAATCTTGATCGAGGAATGAACATTTGAAATTTATATTTGCTCATATTCAATCCAAACCATCTATACTGAGATGAACGACCTAATACTGCTCGACACTCCACTTGACATGGAAGCAAGGATAGGACAGAAGGTCTAGTGACGGTGACCGTCACGACAAGAATTTTAAAAAATCCAATTACTATATATGTAAAAAAAAAAATTTATGCCCAACTTATATAGTCTCGCCATCACAAATTTTTTTAGTATACATTTCACCACTGCTAGAGTAAAATTTTGGTTCCGTGATTACGGGGAATGAAAGTGCTCGGTAGCATCTCGGTTCCATCTCTATCAACGAAGCATTAGTAGTAAATTTTACAACTCAGTGGGAGTGTTAACGTCAGCGGGCCCCACCCCGCATCTGGCTGTTTACTTCCGAAAAAACAAAAAACCGTGGCCTCACGCGCCTATAAACTGAGCAACAGTACCCGTCCCCCAATCAGAATTCGACAACGCTTTTGACGAAACCACCCCGGTTTTCCAATACCGCTCATCCCCCCATCTGAACGTATATAGAGCCTTTTGCCCATTATTTCCTCCCCTTCCTCACACAAACTCCAGTTTCCTCCCATACAAATGAGCAAACAACAATTTAGATAGAGAGAGAGAGAGTGATAATATTATATTTGTAAAGAGCTAGTGAGAGAGAGAGAGAGAGAGAGAGAGAAACACCAGTACTACTGTTGTATACACCATTCCTCTCTGTAGACTTTCTATTCTCTCTCATTGACTCGGAGGCACCTGAAGTCTCCGGAGTGTTTGGAGATCTAGTCTAGAAAAAAAACACATAAAGAGGAGAGAGAGGGAATGGGGAGGGGAAGAGTGCAACTGAAGAGGATAGAGAACAAGATAAACCGGCAGGTGACTTTCTCGAAACGGCGGTCCGGGCTTCTGAAGAAGGCGCACGAGATCTCGGTGCTTTGCGATGCGGAGGTGGCTCTCATGATCTTCTCCACCAAAGGCAAGCTCTTCGAGTACGCCACTGATTCCTGGTTAGTCATCATCTACCAATCCCTTAATGGCTGAAACCATGATCGTTTTTTCTTCTATTATCGTTCTTTTCCGATTATTTCTTTTTCCTTTTTTTTTTTTTTTTCCTTCTTCCTATTATTAATTTGCTTTGCTGATTCCAATTTTTTCAATGATATTATAGCTACTGCTATATTGCTTTTTGGTTCGTGGGTTTCTTTTGTCCCTCGTCCAATTTAATTAGTTTCTCTCGATTTATCGAACTATTGTGTTTCTTTCGTTGCTAGGAATGAATTTTTGGAACGCTTTATTGCGTTTTTCATGCAAAAAGCTAAATATAGTAAATAAATGGAGATGCTATTGCTTTTACTATTTTGGCAAAAATCTGCATACACATAGTATTGCTACATAAATGCGGTTGATGGAGATGTACGTATTAATCCCATTTGGTATGGCGTACAATACTCGTACGCATAGTATTAATCCCATTTGGTATGTAGGGGAATTGGAAAATTGAACTTCTGATTGGAGGAGCATTCCAGTTTAAGGGAGAATAGTAGCGCCACCAGTGTCTCTGTGGCACTGTCATTTAAAATACTCCTAGATTTGCTCTTTAAGGAATTTTTGCTTTTTCCTCATATATCTCTCTCTCTCTCTCTCTCTCTCTCTCTCTCTCCCTCTCTCTCTCTCTCAAAGCCGTATTTTTTCCCCCTTTTCTGACGTCTGGACTTCCGAATATCTGGATTCATTTCATACTCGATCATTTTTGGTCCTAAAACTTTGATCGGTTTATATTTTCATTTTTGGATTTTCTTTATATTGGACTATCGTTGGCTTTAGCTTATAAAAATAGTACACCTGGGATTATTTTTCTTCGAAGTAAAAATTACTAGGAGCCATAGCAAACCTGTTGATCAGCAGTTCTCATGAGTATTGAAAGCTGGATAGTTTGTAGAAGTTGAATCAATTATTACAAGTACATCTGAAGAACTATGTGATATTCACTTGGCGAGTATATGAACAATTCATTGAATGTGTATGATCGATCAAGTCTCAAGTCCCAACTCACATAGTTTTATGTTGGGAATTAGTTTTCTCCAGCTCAAACATACTGAGAAATCACACTCAACCGAATTCTTGTTACCACAAGAAGTACAAAATTACAAGCCCACTTCTCTCACCAGCCCTCTTTCTCACACAAAATTTTTCTCTCCCTTCCCCCTTCTCTCTCTCCTCCTTTGAGTGTGTGTTTCTCTCTTATAATGAACTCCAACATTTCACTTATCTCGCACTCAATTTATCCAAAAACCAGACAAAATATTACAACGTACACAAGAAGTTAACTCTCATCAGCTCATCTCCCAGCTGCCTAATTAACTTATTGAATTTTCAGCTATTGGTCATTTGCTGGCTTGAATCCCTGTGCGAACCGTTTTCCTCTGGTCCTACACTTTTTGTTTGAGTTGATTGCCTTTTGCCGCCACCAATTAGATAGAATGATATCCCCTATTCAACTTCAATATTCTGCACATGAACAAACCCGTTAGAGACATCCCGGTCTGGTTGGTTGACCTGAAATGTCCTCCAACGATCAAGTTGGTATCCAGAAGATCAGAAAAAATCAACTTTATCTCATAAAATATAGTACTATGTTTTCTTTTTTCACTTACCTCTTCCTCAAGTTTCTTCTCCTATTTGTATCATTTTTTAATATTCCCCAAAATGCTAACTTTTTCATCTTCTCCTGAGGATTTGCCGTCTCTTCTTGGGCAACTGAATCCTGTCGATAATCTTCAAATTTTGTTCCTGAAGTCATTGGCTAAGTGGTCGGTCTTTGGATAACCTTTTGCGGACGATGTCTTCGTCGGGCAGTGTCTTAGTCGGGCGACCGAACTGTCTTGTCACTTCACATCTATGTCTAACTTTTTCGCCACCCTAGTATGTAGATCCTAACCTTGTTATTGTGTAGTCTGGTCATCCGTACTCAATGTCTATTCTAAGTAAAAGATCTATTATCCAAAGGTCCCTCTTGCTCATTTTTTTCCATAAATAGGAAAACTCATCCTCTTGTGTCCTCATTCTTTCCACAAATAGTTGGATGGTGTTGGCCAAACATCTCATTTTGTCTTTTTAGTCATCCTTTCCTTTGTGGTGTTCCAGAGTGCCTTTGTTCTTTAAATCAGCTCTGCTCTCGCTGGTCGGCATGGTGGGTTTTGGGAATACAAGGATCTGAGTTTGTCGAACAGGGACAAATGGTGCCCTGGGTTCACCAAACAGGGCCATGTGGGCTTAGATTGTACCTTCGACGGCTGATTGGGATGTGGCGGTTGCCTTCCCTTAGTCAATTCCAAGCTAGGAGGGAATGACCTCTCGTGGCTTGGAATTCGTTCCGACGGCGAATCCGGCCGCTGACAGGTCATCCACATGCCCTCTTGGCTTGAGGTCTTCCTTCAGAGCCCTCAGGAATTCTTCTCGGGGCATGGAGCTCTTTGAATGGCTGGAGTGTAACATCCTGTCCTACCTTAGAAGTTTACATGGATGATCTTTAGCATATAAACAAACCTTTTGGGCTACTACTAATACATTGGACTTAAGTTTTTAGGCCATGTGGTATGGTTCGTGGATCAAAATCAAGATACTAGGCTAGTGGTTTGCTTGGGGTGTTGCAGGTGGTATTAGAGTCTGCATCAACCGGAAATGTGGAAAAAATCTTGACCCCACAAGAAGACGTGTGTTCTTAAGTGGGGAAGATTGTGACGCTCCGTAGCCAGAGAAAAGATCCGGGTTGAGGCCGTGGTGACCCTTGGGCTCGATAGGAGGGAAAATACCCAAGTAAAGCTATGGTGACCCTAGTCACGAGTCCCAAATCACTTGGTGAAGGGTAAGTTGTGAGCTATAAGTAATAGATTATGACCTTACCTTGTACAAGGTCTTTTAAAGCCGCGAGGGCATCAAAATTCATTGGAACTTCACAGTGAAGAGTGCTCACCCTAGAGTAGTTTTGGGATGGGTGACTTACTGGAAAGTCCATGAGCTTAGGCGGCCAAAGCAGACAATATTATATAGGGCATGAGCGTTTTAGTCTACGTGGTGGGGGCCACCTCTAGAAATTTGGTACGAGCCTGATGATGATGATGTGTACACCCTGGTCTACGTGATGGGGGCCACCTCTAAAAGTTTGGTACGATCCTGATGATGATGATATGTACACAGAGCTAAGTGTTACACCATGGCCACCAGGGAAAAGGTTGCTGGGCCAATGCAACGAGGATGTTAGCATCATAAGGTGGGGAGATTGTGAGATCCAACCTCCTTAGTCCCACATCGATGGGTAAAGAAAATTAAGAGTAATATATAATGAACGCCCGCTAGCTAATGTTAACTTGAGGTTAACCTTTTAAGCCACGTGATTAGGCGAAGGGTTTGTAGCGCAGCTGGTGCGGGTCGTTACAAGTGGTATTAGAGCAATCCTTGTACACGACCATGTGGGCCTTGGACTTTGGTTTGATTTGGTTTGATGATTTTAGTGCTCAACCCCTCGCGAGGGCGCGATGCTTTAAAGTTAGGAAGATTGTAACACCTTGTCCACACATTGAAAGTCTACATGGATGATTTTGGACATATAACAAATCTTGTAAGCTACTACTAATACCTTGGACTTAAACTTTTAAGCCATATAATGTGTGTTGTGGATCAAAATCAAAGTACTAGGCCAGTAGTTTGCTTAAGGCGTTACATGGAGCCTCACTGTTTCGAGTGCCATCTTCGACTGAAATAGAGTCCTATCGCTGGGAGGGAGCCTGAGGTTCACTATCGACTTTGAACTTGTGGATCTGAGGAACTTGAATGACTGCGCGTCATTCGTCGGCTTGCTTTTCGGTGCATGACTCATGCCAAGGGTGTTCCCTAGTGTGATTCATTTTCTCTTTGTAACAACTGTTTTTCTTCCTTTGTGACATTGTTTCTGTACTTGGCTGGCCGTTTGATCGGCTAAAAAGTGTGTAATTACGTCATTTGATCAGTCAAATCCATTACCCTTGATCCTCGTTTCTCTTTCCTAAATGTTCTTTGGCGTTTAACCTTGGGAGGACATGTGGAAAAACACATGTCCTCTTGACTTTTCCACGCTGATTAAGCTGAGCGTCTGGACTTTTTCACGTTATAAATTTTGGCCTACCATAATTGCCCCCTAGCTCGTGGTTGATTTGTCCCCTCGGGGACGATTGAAGTCAAAAGCTAGTCGTATAGAAAGTTTATATTCCCTAGGGGTTCCGCGCTCTTATTTGAACTTTGATGTCGTAAGCCTATTTCATGGCGCATTAAATGTGATTCAACGCGCAGGCTTGTTTCTGCATGTTCTTCAGCCGAAGCGACGCTTCTGACGGTTGCCATTCCCTAAAATCCTTCTAGCGGTTTTATTTGGGTATTTAAAAGGCGTTTGAGGCTTTCATTACCCCATTTTGTATTATCAGCACCCCATACTTTTTTAGAGAGAAGAGGAGCGATCGTAGACAATTACCAATGTCGAAGGATTTGAAGCGAATGGTGGCTGCATCACTAGGTTTCATGCTTTGTACAACTTTCCTAACAATTGATGTGCAAGTCGATTTGGTGGAGACGAGGGAAATCGCCGTTCGTTGGACAGAACGATGACTCGATCATCATCTCTCTCATTGTGCACGATAGTGGAGGGTGGTGTTAGGTTTTCGATTTCTCTTTTGTTGCGGCAAGCACTCTGCTTCTGCAGACTCTCTCCCCGATAGGAAAACGTGAATTTTTTTCGCATAGTTTTTGGAATGGCTGTTCTGAACAAGATATTAGGATAAGTCTTGGGGTTGCTGTGTTTCGCCATCGTTAGTCTCGTCCAATCGCGCGAGCGCGGAGGACGATGGGGAAAACCTGGAGATTCCTCCTCCTCCTGACCCTTCCTCGGAAGTCGGAGGTAACCCAGCCATCGAGATTATCAGCGCCGAGAAATCTGTCGGCGAGGAAATTGGATCCATCGCTGAAGGGTCTTCATCTCACCAGAGCGATCCTGACCAGGAGGGAGTGTGCTCTAACCCTCCCCCCGTTTATAAACCAGCGAAGTGGTGGCTTGAGGGCTTGTGAAAAGCGTCACATCGTACAACTGCTTCCTACTTCTGGCAAAAGCCCCGATGACATTTATGTGCGCATTTCGGGGAATTGGGAGTTCACTACTGGTCAGCAAGGCCTTGGAAGGATTGAATGACATTGAGTGGGGAAGAAAAGGACAACACGTTGGAGGTTTTGAGCAAGACGAAAATAGACAATAGATTAAAAAATAATAATAACGAACATGCACGACAGAAGCAATAATGATATCCAGAGATGAAAAAACATCACCCATAATGTCATTGGCACCTAAACCCAGAAACAATAGAGGAAGGAAAAAAATGGCAATCACTAGTCATATTGTCATTAGCACCTAAATCTAGAACCTAAGTAGTTTTCTTAGAACGTGAAAGACAATTAATGGGAGCGCCTGAAACTAGTGTAGCAGTGGGAGTCGGAGATATGCCCTGAGCTCGGGCAGTAAGAGAGCCAAACTGCTCCTGTAAGTTGTCCAATCCAAGTCTGAAGGCGACTAAAATCTTATAGGGCAAAAGACCCAAAGAGGTAGCAGTGCAAGAAGAGCCAAAAGTGCTTGAAGAGCCATTCCAAGTAAAGTGTTGCTTCAACTCGCGGTAGAGTTGAAGCAGTGGGCCTTAACATGCCCACTTTGACCACATTAATGACAACAATTTTCCCAACTGGAGTATGGGAGCTAGAACTAGCAACGAATGCCATCTAATCAGTCATGGCAGAAGACTTGGAGGCGGGGAGAGGACCCGAT
This sequence comes from Rhododendron ovatum, assembly GCA_019656835.1. Taxonomy (NCBI): domain Eukaryota; kingdom Viridiplantae; phylum Streptophyta; class Magnoliopsida; order Ericales; family Ericaceae; genus Rhododendron; species Rhododendron ovatum. Next base: position 15,106,061 of record CM033790.1, read on the forward strand.
AGTTGTACCATGCAACGACGGTGCTCCTCACTAATCACTATTTATAGTAACAAAAATCTCATACAATATGGCATGGGGGAGGTGTTGAAAATCTGAATTTGAAGGGATTCAAACTCAGGTTCCAAACTGATCAAAAATTGGTATATCTGCTAACAATTGAGTCGTTTAACCACAATAGCGGCTATATCATCCGGAATGTCACTCAAGGGCTCATATTGAGCCAACTCCTCCAAACGAGACTATAAATACCCTAAAAAATCTGCTACCGACAGTTTTAATACCTCCTAAGATGCATTATGGATCTCCTTATATTGCCCACAAATATGGACATCATTGCAGGCATAAGCAAACATCTGTCTCAAGGCAACTTATCAAAAAAAAAAATTCTGTCTCAAGGCAGCCCACCAATAAGGAACTGTGTCACAATGTATGAACATGGTGTAGACATGGTCATGAGGTCATCTATAGAGTTTTAGAACTAACCCAAAATAGTGCAGTTGTCAATATCCCATCAAGCACGTTTGGGATCCTTGGCTGCTGGTTGTTGTTTAGTCTCAAGAAGCCGACCAAATTTGCCTTTACTGCCAAGAAATAGATGAAGAGAGCGACCCCATGATGCAAAATTCTTACCATTCAATAGAACACTCATAAACCGGTGAGCGGGTGATGCTGGGAAGCATGTAACTGCGAAACTATTTGCAGGAAAACAGGAACAAGTCAGAGCTAGAGATAGTCTCTCTATGAACAAACCATATTGAGATAAATCTCATTTTTTAGTAATCAATAACAACCAAGTTCTGCCATAGGCCTTACAATGATATACTTATAGGGCCAAAAAAACCCTAGACCAACTAGGAAAGTAATAAACTTGCTAATCAAACCGAAATCGAAGAAATTACAAATGTACCAAAAATGAAAATTCGGAAATAAACTGCAGAATCAAAATACTAAACGAATAAAGAAAATTGCCAAAACAAATGGCAACCAAAATGGAGTTTCCTACTAGAAGTTATAAGCAAATCAGTTATTTCCTAATTAAGATGGTAAATTAGATGAATCAAAGGCCTAAACAATGGAATTGGGCAGAAAACCTTCGGGCCTCATGGTTCTATAGAACGATGGGTCTTGATTATTGGGCTGTTTTGCTTCAACCATAGGACTTCAGGGCCGTTTAGCTAACGTTGAGTCGCACACCTACTAGTGCCTCTTGGGCCTCAAACGGTCTAGATGATCAAGGAATGTGGACGCGACCCACTCTACATCGGCAAGCAAATGGTGAGACAGGGAAAAACAGATTGGGTATATTGGAGGTAGCAGTTATGGGTTCAATTGACGATAGTGTATTGAAGAAAAATATGAAAGACGAGATGTGTGACGACAAACAGGAAGAGTTCAAAATTTCTGGCCATAATGTGGTAAAATATGCATAAATCCTCATTGGACATTGGGTGTGGAGAGGTTTAGGTGATGCAGGTTAGGTAAATACGGAGAAGATTCCAATCCGAAAGAACTAGCAAAAGCACACATATCAATACGCAAAAGCTGTTGAAGAATGGATGACTCTGCAAATGAATACATTTCACAAGATTTACGCACATTGAAGAGATGGCCGTGAAAATTCTTGCTATGGAAGGTGGGGGATTTCAAGAAGACAATGCTGCATCAAAACCCTCATCGAAAAAGCTTTTCAAGAAAAAGGACACCAACTCAACAATGGACTTGTTTTCTACAGTTATCAGAGTTCCGGTATTCTTTCAACGCTCATCCAAAATAGTGCTGTGATTAAACGAAGGTTTAATGGAGGAGCGGTTGAAAAATGATGATAATTATTGCAATATGTAGTGAGAAAGTGCGCGATACTGTGAGCTTTTCAGTCAAGAACTTTGGTCCTATATTTATGGATGTAACAAAGCCATTTGGATTATGACAATGCGATGATGTTACAAAAGAAAAAAAGAACATCATAATGAGTTAGGCATGAGTGATGAGAATGGGTGCATGATAGGTCAGAGAGAGCGACCTTATGATATCGATACCACTTAGGGTGCCTGGCCTACACCCCTCCCTTACTTCCTTATGTCACTAGCCTCTTTACCGTCCCCTAGGACTTGGGACACCGGACGAACATAAAATAGAAACATAAGCCTGGGCAATTCTTAGCATTAAAGTTCCAAAGTCATATTCCATGGTCTATATCCAGCCACAATAAAACACACGTGAATAGGCCACTTTCTGATAATTCACGGTTTGCTAAAAATTACAAGTTTCATGGATAACTACCTGATTCACATTTTTCAGCATTTGAAAGCAAATAGCATTTCACATCAAAACGTATAGATAAAATGCATGTAACCAAGCCATTGCGTAACTCACCTAACGAAGTGTCTAGCTCATTACACTTGGGGTTTATCCATTGAACTTGTACCTATGTAGAAACGCACTGATTATCACTAATCCGAAAATATTGGTAAGTAATTAGTCTCAATTAGGACACCCCATTAGGAGTTATAACAGTACTAGCTTGTGGGTTCGGAATATGACCTTTTGAGACTTCGATTGAGGGTTAATAGAACATCACCATATCAGCAAAAGGGGTATTTATGAAGGTTAGGGGACTGTACAGTCACAATTTAAAGAGTTGGGGCAATCTTAGAATTTCAATTGGCCACACTACATCTTTTCCATAGTTCAGGGGCTGAGTATAGATATTCCATGACCGAAATTGAACAATCTGGGTTTGGTTTGAGAGTTCGCCGGCGTCCCCAGGCAGTGACGGAATGGCCAAATTGGGTTCTCAAGAATCTATTTTGCGAGTCAATTCACTGGTAGTATAAACCGTGGTGGCGAGTCCTGGTTTCCGAAATCATTCACGGAAAAGAGGAATTATTGATTTCGAGTAATCGGTGAGATAGAGAGCTCAAAGAGAGGTGCGGTGGAGAGGCAAAGGGAAATGGACAGCCGGTTTCCGGCTTTATGCACGATGTAAAAATTCTGTGCATGGTGCGTTTGTGATATACAAAACATGTACATATTCATACTACTCATGTTATATAAATTTGAGAGTTGGGGGGAGAGATTACCAAGAGAGAGGAAGAGAATCTGGCGAGGAAAGTTTACACGGCAACCGGCGAATCCCAGAAGTTGAATTTATTCTAGTTGCTTTTGTTTTGTTTTGTAAGGTCAATTAAATAGACTATATATAACGGTTGTGTTAGGCTGAAACAGGTGAGGATACTCTGCTCTCTTTCTTTCCACGGCACATGTAAATCCTTCTTAACCTCGTCGCAAATTCTGTCTGATCGCGTTCAGATTTCGGTCTCCGAAAAATCTCAGAAATTCAACATAGACTAATAAAAATACGAGGATTATTGTGGCCGTGTCCGATTTTAAAGGAAAGATTCCAACGTTGCGTAACTCATACCGTGTATTAGATGTAACTCAATTGTCTCATACTCCAGTAGTTACAAAATTAAATTGGGATTCACACGTTTATTTGGACCACGATACACCTCGCGTAGCCTAACTTACTATTAGAATTAAATTAAAGTGTCGAGTTCCTATTTGGACCATGTGGCTAAAATTTCAAAAGTCAGGATTTTACATTGATAATGCTTATGCTTATTCTTGTATCAATCAGGAAGGAAATGGAATTATAGTTTTCATGACAATGCAAGTTAGTTTGCTGCTAAAAGTATGCTACTGTTCTTAGAGTAGTGGTGTGCTTGATTTGGTTGCAATAATTTTCCTGATCAGAAAAGTTGTTAAATACGTACTTTATCCTCTTGATCATTTGCTGCTGCTTGAAGATTTGGCTTAGATGGTTCTATGCACCACCAACTTCTTAAAAAAAAACTTACTTGGTTTTTTTTGACAGCATGGAAAGAATCCTTGAACGATATGAGAGATACTCATATGCTGAAAGGCAGCTTGTCGCAACTGATCTTGAATCACAGGTATGCCACTAGTACAGACCATATAAATGTCTAGTTTGACACACTTATTCTCCATCTACTCTTCCATGTTGGTTAAGTGAGACAATATGCCAAAATTTGTCTAGGGAAGCTGGACTCTAGAACATGCAAAGCTCAAGGTCAGGTTGGAGGTTCTCCAAAAAAACCAAAGGTGGCATTCTGTCTTTTGCTCTTCAATTACATGTAGACTTCAATTTGTTTTGCAAAGTAAAAGACGATGTAATGTCTGATATACTACCCACTCAATAACACCATGAAGTGAAAATCCACGTTGCTCACCTAAGCCACCCAAACTTAGCTAAATGTTATCTAATGGCTATTCCTTTTGTTGTAAACTAGTTTTAAGTTGGACCCATTGTCCAAAAATCACATGGTATGTCTTGAGTGACATCACCTCACATGGTTGAGTCACGGCGGAGTCAAATATTCTCTCACCTTCTCAACCCATACCTCCATGTGCTACCAGTTTGCACATGAGGGAGAGTGTTCCAATGTAGCCCGTTCTGCTGACCTAAGCCAATCAAGTTTGGTTAGCATAACCTAGAGGTTAGCCCACCTATTGCCAATTGGTTTAAGGTAGGACCCCACCAAGATATCTCACAAAAAGAATGATTTGTTTTGAAATGTTAAGTATTCTTATTTTGCACAACACAATAAAGTATAGCTGACAACAAAAAATTGAAGAAGACGAAAACAATCCTAATACTTTTATTTTTATTTTTATTGTAGGCATTTTATGGGTGAAGACCTTGATACCTTGAGTCTCAAAGAGCTTCAGAATTTAGAGCACCAACTTGAGACTGCTCTGAAACATATAAGATCAAAAAAGGTGAACTGAGCGAACTCTTGAGTGTTTTTGTGTGTTTGGTACGAATGCAAATCAAACTCACATTGCTTTTACTTGCAGAACCAACTAATGTTCGAATCCATCTCTGAGCTTCAAAAGAAGGTAAGATCACATTTATGTAGTTTTGCGTAGGTATTCTAATCAACCTATGTTATTCACACATTAGTTATTTAGTTGTTAATTCTACAAAATGATCTGACGATGGTATTTTTGAATGTTTGAACTATATATGGAGTGATTAAGTTTGAAATAAAGAGGTCAGAAATGCTATGTAATTTTCTACACAACTGATGTGGTCTTTTGCAGTCTTTCCATTTAATTTATGACAATTACTGTTGTTTATGTTAATTTAGAAAAAATGGCACTGCCATATCATTGGTGATGAGTTTTTAGTTGCATGTTTGCATCCATTTCATCTTCCGACTACAAAAGGCAACATCTATGAGAATTATGTACAACAGTGCCTTTAATATCCCGTGTCCAGAGAAGTGGGGACTGGGAGGGACCAAAGCGAATCCTTCAATCTCCGTAGAGTTTCCTAGTTGATTGATCTTTACATGAATTGTGTCGAGTGCTAAATTATTGTGATGGTTATTGTTTTGGAAACAGTTTTCCATTACAGCACAAAATTACTGTAGCCCTTCAGAGGATGTATCACTCTGTTCTTAGATATACCTTTGGAATTTCATGTGACAGGATAAAGCATTGCAGGAGCAAAATAACTTGCTTGCAAAGAAGGTGATCGTTAGCATAAACACATCATCTTCATACATTCTATTCATATGAAATATTCCAATTTTCATGCCCTGTATCTAATATTTCAAGCCAAAGTAGATTAAGCAAATCGAGAAGGAGGAGGAGAAGGAAAAAGAGATGGAACAAGCACAAAGGGCGCAAGTGGAGCAGGAAAACAATGACCTGAATTCATCTTCTGTTCTGTCACAGCCATTGCACTCCTTAAACATCAGGTTAGCTCACAGCCCCTCTCTCTCTCTCTCTCACACACACACACAGAGTGAGTTATAAAGAACATAGGTAACCTTGTGCAGTTGGTGATCCAAGTGATTCGAATTTTTCAGAGAAAGATCAAATGTGACAAATATAAATCCTAGAGGGAGTCTGACAGACAAACTGAAAAGAAATTAGTCATTTCACTCAACGTGTTTTGCGTGAACATTTGGGGGGAAAAAAAGTTGTACTGAAGTTGTTTAATTGGAAGCTCATCACCTAACAGAAGTACAAACTAGGATTGTAGTACATTCTGCAGTCTACCTTTCTTGAACATTCAGGACATATGGAATACCACGCACATGTTCTGATCTTCATGTAGGAACAATTTGTATCCAGGCAGTGGCGAATCATAGGCTCATGATTTATGTTGTTTTCCAGCAACCCCATCTAGTGTACCCTGCAATGGTTATTTTGCTGTGAATTCCTTCCTAAACAGTAGTAATTTTAGGATCAATGACTTTGCTTTGTTTTCCATTTACATAATTACAAGCTTATTATATCCCTTTTTTCTCCTCCCTTTTGTTCTCGTACTCTTATTGCACCAAGGCTCTCTAAGTTCGTAGCATGTTGTGGGGATTGATGGCATTGGATTAGCTCAATATATAAACTGACTTGTTTGGTGAAAGAAATAGAATTAGTGTTATAAAATAAGTAATTCAATCAATAATAACAAAATATAAAGATCAGTTGCCCCCATTCAACCAGAATTATGGCTCACCACTGATTCCAGGTTATTTATCTTTCATTATAATGACATTCATTCCCATGCAGTGGCATGTACCAGGCAGCTGCAGGCCATGGAGACAATGATGAAACTCCACTTGAAAATCAAAACAACCCAGTGATGCCACCATGGATGGTTCGTCACATCAATGGTTAAAGGGATGCATGACTTTCTTCTACCTGCAGTTTTGATGTCTCTCTTTATATACACATGTATGGGGATGTGGTGGTTATGGAACCCCTTTATGTAGTCGAATTCTGAAGAACTGTCTGCTTCAAATTCAAGGGTACGGCAAAGTACTATGTCTTTTGTGTAATGGCTGTAGAGATGGGAAACTCGTTTGGGAATCTGAAGAACAAAAATCAACCCATCTCAATGTATCCTTATATGTAAATATGTTACTCATAATCGTATGGGAGTGTGTTGATTACTCTTTCTTCATGAAACCCACCTCATTGATTTTATGGTACGAGGTGATTGCCTCTGAAGATAAAGGATGAAACGAATGTGTTTGTGATATTTGTGCAGGATATTCCTGAAAGAGTACTAGTCCTTGCTCAGTTATTATGCTTCAGCATCACCTTCTAAAACGTGTACGTAGAAAATGAAACACAAACACCAGTAATTTTTGTACGAAATTGGATACAAGTGTAGACAGTGGCTCAATAACTTCTTGAAGTTTACGAACATGATCTGAATTATTTAAACCCAAGTCAGCAGTAGTAACTTGTGTGGGTCTTAATATTTCCCATGTAAACTTCCACTGTGAAGGTGGTATTGTGACTATTGTCATTTTCAAGAAACTTTCAACACAATGTTTTCTTGTGAAATATTGGTACTTTGACCAGGGAAAAATAGCATGGGTACTTTCTAAGAAAATTTCTTTACAAAAAATTTTAAATTCCATCAACAAACAATGTTTTCAATAAAGATTTAGTCAATGTATGCATAAAGCTGATAAAGATTTTAGTAAGAGGAACAGAAAAATTAAGAACCAAATATAGGTCTTTTCTGTGGGTGTGTGTGTGAGAGAGAGAGAGAGAGCAGCATCAATGTACCCCAAATCTACCAAGTGAACTATGTGTATCAGTGTACGTAACAAGGAGCCTAGCGAATGGCAGTACAACATGTTTGACCAATCAAGGGGAACCCCTCTTTGGGGTCCAAAATCATCTAGAACTAGAATTTCCTACGAGCTCCTTTTGGAAGTAAGCAATTTTTCTTTCACAATTATGACCTCTCGGACTCTTAAGTGACAACACATCAATCAAGACAGTTTCCCCTTGACAAATAGAAAACAATGGCCTAACATATGCAAATACATTTCAACTCCATTCCATCCTTCAGCCCTATTCTGTACCCAATATGGAAAGTTGAATATATACATATTTTTTTCAAAGCCTGTTATTGCATACCCATCAAAGGGACAAAAGATGACTCAAAAGTTTAATGGTGTGCATGTAGGTTGTGAGACAGAGGGGGGTGGGGGGAAGAAAATAAGAAAAGGGAGGATCATCTTGAAATCATGGAACTTGGACAAAATTACAGCTACACAGAGTGTACTAAACAAATTAAAGTTGACAAATGCTTAATGGATGGGGATATACCACCATCTAAGTACCGTTCCAAGTGGTTGACTTTTGATTAATTCCATTTTTCTTCAGAAAATCAATGTTCACAATTGGGATTCAAAATTTTCTAATCGACTAGAGTAATGGTCGGGTTTGACTCCAAGATGTTAGGTACTTTAGTTCATGTATCTTACGACTGATATCATAATGAAACCGTCTATTGTATTTATCAAAGTGGGCATCATTTTCACGACAAATAAACAAACATGGCCGTGGATGACTTAAGATATGTTTTTTCTGATCAATTCTTGACATATTATTGTGCATATGGGATCATTTATCTTGTGTTACTTTGTTTCAAGGCAATTTTAATCACATGATTATGTGTAGAGCTTGCACTTTTTTAAGATTTTCATCTTCTAGAGGTTGTTCATCGGTTAAATACTTAGTCCATCGCCCTTTGGCCTTCAAACGTAGAAGCGAAGTTTATTTCTTAAAAAGGCGTGGACAATCTGTTAGTAAGTCTTATTTTCGACCTAAAATGGCAAAACTATATCGCCACGACCACAAGTGAGCAGGATTAATTGCATCTGTTTAAGCACCAAAAGCTTCAATATTTCATATTGGTCTCAGTATGGGCCAGCTGCTTCATGGTAGGCACGTTGAAGAATCCCCACATAGGACACCAACCGAAACAAACAAAAAAGAAAGTGATTTGCACACGCCATTTTTCCAAGAGCAGAGAGCTATATAAATTCAACAGAACCAACTACGTAGTGATATACTCCATAATCTTCCTTCTCCTTATACCTGAAGGTAATTTCGCACCCAGAAAGGCTCATAAGTCATATCGAAATATGGTTCGAGTGCGTATGGGGTTGTCCGGTTTCTGCAGGAGCCGTGGCACGGCCCGTGACAGAGTCAAGTTTCAGTCTCAACAATACAGTGAAGCCCGTAATTCCGTATATGCCAATGACAACAGCATTAAAGTGAATTTCAATGGCGACGCAATGCTGAAGGTGGAGTCGTCTAAAGGGCGAAAAAGGGCGATGGTTGTGGTTGAATCAGGCCTTGAATCTAAGGATGCTCTGCATTGGGCACTTTCTCACGCTGTTCAGAGTCATGAAACCATTGTCCTCCTTCATGTGACTAAACCCTCCAAACAAGGTGTGTGTTCTAGTTTCCTTTTGAAATACTCCATGCATCATCAATTAAACTGAATCCTGATAACCAATGTGACACTGATTTTTTTGAAATAGACAGTTTTTTTCGCACTTCAAAATTAACCATCTTCAGGGGCAGTCCCAAGGGCGTGCAAGGGGGAACCCGGACCTTGCACAATTCCAAAAACTCTCGCGTATTATACTAAATTTTAGGTTTTAATTAGGAAAAATTCTATGGTACTATTAGCCCATGCAAGTCTCCTTAAATATGTGTGGGGGTAAAAATCTCCAAAACTTCAAGTTACCAACCATTTTTTTAGCTTGGATGTATAAAATGAAACAGTGGTTTCGCACATACACATAATATTGTCTCTTCTTTGGACCTCGCAAGTAGCAGTATATACTTTTTGTCAAAAGGAAAGAAGTGTTATTAATTTGGTAGGCGCAAAAGCCTAAATAGCAAAAGTTGGGAACCCCATGGGGGCAAAATGGATGTTCACAAATCGGACCAACCATTCAAAAGGGCCTTTTGAGCACGACAATGTGCAACCCTATTACTTTCGCGTTTAACAAAACCAAAATCTCAAGAAAAAAAAAAGGATTCTTTCAAACCTAAACGGTCAATGTGCATTTATACAATATACTGTATTTTTTACTTATAAGTATGAAAATACACATGATTTAGGCCCTTGATCATAAATTCTGTGTCCGCCACTGATTTGCACTTCACAGTGCAGAAATCAATTACCTGTTGAATTATTGAGTCATTATCAATGTTTTAAAAACCGGACCGGACCGGCCGGTTGGACCGTCGACCAGCTCTTGCTCCGGTCTGGACATACTAGAAAACCGTTTATATTTCAAAACCGTCCTCTTTTGTAAGAACCTCTCGGCTGAATCGGTTCAACTGGTGAATCAGTTAACCCGTCGCTGGGTCAATTGAACCGAACCGGCGCATTGAAATTTTAAACTCCATATGTATGTTTCGCTTTAAGCGATGAAAGAAGAAACTAAGAATAGCAGACACGTGGGTTCACTCTATTGCACCTTACCATTCAAGCATATTCTCCGATGCTTTACGGTGCCTAACCTTTCAAACTCTCCGGTGCAGTGGAAGGAGATAGTGTATGTAGCATTTTTGAACTCATTATACAAACTTCATCTCTTTTGATGAGTAAAATACTCCAGCAGCCTAAAACCTCCTCTTTCACTTTCGAATAATGTGAGATACAAATGCAATCCAATCATTTTTTTACTCGTGTATTGTTTTAAATTATTATTATAGTTATTTCTATATTATCAGTATATTTTAATATGAGTCGTACTATACGTACCGACCGGCCGGGAGGGATTTCGTACCGACCGGCTGCGCCGAGCCATCTCCGGCCACCGGAAGGCCGATCCAAGCCGTCCAAAAATTCTAAAAAAAAAATCGAGGGGCCCCACGCGGGAATCAACGGCATCCGAGGGGTGTAGGGTGCTTGATCCGAGCACCTCTTTTTTGTGTATATACACGTATATACATATATACAAGAAAAAAGGGTGCTCGGATCAAGCACCCTACACACCTCGGATGCCATTGATTCCTGCGTGGGCCCCATCGGTTTTTTTTTTAGAATTTTTGGACGGCTCGGATCAGCCGTCCGGTGGCCGGAGACGGCCCGCCGGCGGCCGTCGGTACGTTTTCTCTCCTCCATGGTCGGTACCTATATCATTTCGCTTTTAATATAATTATGACGTCACGATTCGATAGCGGTTCAACTATGGTTGAACCGATGATCCGTCCGCCCGATTCCTTCTCCGGATTGTCGACCGATCTGGGTTTCAAAACATTTGTCATTATATATGGTTGGTGTTTTAGTTTGAACTTAAAGGCCATCAGCAGCCACATCATTTAGGATTCTTTAGGATAACTCTGTTAGCCTTTTCCACACTTCATGGAACCAAAAATTCACCACATAATATGCATACAGTTTTTCTACATGATACATTTTGTTTGAATGCAGGTGCAACCTGTACGACCAACAGGGCTTATGAACTTCTTTGCTCCATGAAAGAACTGTGCGAAACGAGAAGGCCTGAGGTAAGCAAAAATGTGTTCAAGTAAGATAAAGTTTCACGATTTATCTGCCGCGACTTCTTTCTTACGGGTACCGATTTTCACCTACGTTTAGCATTTTGGCAATAACAACTTCAATGTCACGTACGGCAAGAAAAACCAAATTTTGACCACCAAAAGATGTGTTCAAACTTGAAATCACCATGATAGTTTGGAATGAAACAAGGCATGGCGTCATACATTAATCTGGGGCGGAAGTATGCTCTAGGGCCTACAGCCCCCGTGCACCCCATAGTTTGTATAGTCTCTAATATAAATTTATAACATATTAAAACAGTAGGATATTATTAAAAAATTAGTCACTAAAATTAAAAATTGAATTGATTTTGGTGTTAAATTTATATGATTTTACCTACATCTTTCACAATTTCTCCTTCTTGTTAAATATACCAAAATGTAAGTACGTGGGTGTTCTAGCTTACGGGAAAAAAAACTAACAAATTAGAAGGTACTTTTTTTAGAACATATAAGAAGGTGCATTTTGTCAATAAATATTTATATTAACCATTTTCGTCCCTCCTAATAAAAATTCGAACTCCCCCACTGCACACATTGCATCTTATTTTTACCAACCACATAATACCGATCACACATAAAAAAACAAGCAAATTATTTCGATTCATATCATGAGATTGTAAGCCTTCCTTCATGACTGATGGATCATAATGAGCTCTATGACTGATATTTTCGGTTTCCAATCAATTGATGCTTTGTATCAACTAGGTACAAGTTGAGATAGCAGTGGTGGAAGGAAAAGGAAAAGAGAAAGGTCCAAGAATAGTGAAAGAGGCAAAGCAGCAGAGGGTTTCACTGTTGGTTTTAGGGCAAAAAAGGCAATCAATGGTACAACGACTGTGGACGGTGTGTAGAGGAAGAAGAACCCGCAGTAGGGTTGTGGAGCATTGCATCCAGAACGCCAACTGCATAACGATTGCAGTGAGGAGGAAGAGCAGGAAATACGGTGGGTACATAATCACCACCGAGCAGCACAAGAACTTTTGGCTTTTGGCTTAGCAGAAACACGACTAATCTTTCAAGCCTACGGTGGATATATCATATATAGGAAATGTATGCAACACGCATTAATTGGTTTATGGGATCGACCTTAATTAATCTCGTACTAATTGGCCAATTGATCTCTATCCGTCATCTTGTTTGGCTGTGATCTTTATTAATTGGTGACACCAAGTGAGAACTGATAAACAATGTCTCATTGTGAGTCTTAATTGAGACTTTATGTAAAATCATATGCATCGAACTTAGTACGAAAGTAAGGCGATGTGAGGAAAAGTTAAAAAGTGTAATGACAACATGGCATTATTTATTGGGAAGTTGCTGGAAATAGAGATGTCTTATACTCTTATATATATGTTCTTGATCAGATTCCAAGAAAGAAGTAATTAATGGCCGGCGGGCAGGGTTTAAAATTTGGTTCCATTTTATGACTTGGAAGCTAGCTTAGCTAGCTAGCCTATTTGCTTCAAGCTCCTACGTACGTAGTAGTACGTACTGGGAGGGATGAGATCGAATTTAAAAAAAAGTAAAAAATAAGCTATTCAAATGAATTTTAATAGTGCAGTTAATACAATTAATTAATGCTCCATCATGAAATATTCCAAGCTAAGACAGAGCTGTACCCTCTCCATGCTGATGATCTTTTGATTGTCTTAGACTTAGATGCAGCTGGATTGGACTAGGAATTCCAGTACTGTACTGGTAGAAGATCGATGATCACCAATTAATATATATACTCGTTCTTTTTAATTACTTAGGCCCGGCCAATTACTTAATTGATTCCTTGCCAAGAGTGAAACAATTACAACCTCCTCCTGGAGGAGTTTGGTAATTAAGGTAGGGTACTGAGGCCGAATACTAGACCCTAGCTAGCTAGCTCAAGTTGCTGCTGAGCTAGCTAGGTTGGGTACGTATGTTAGATTTTACTCAAAGATTTCTACACGTAATAAATTAATTAATCAGCCTCTCTAATCTTGTACTGCATGCATGAGCGCTCCAAGCACATCGCACTAAGAGGATTCCTATTTTGTGTCAACAACGTTGCTGCCAAATGGTTATCAAAAGAAAAAAAAACGTTGCTGCCAAATCTAGTGTGTGTGTGTGTGTGTCTATATATATATATATATATATATATATATATATATATATATATCATCAAGCAAAATTCTTCATGCTGATCAGCTAATTGCTTATGGTTCAGCCTCTTCCTCTGGCTTAATTAGTTACTTGAAGAACAAATTGTAATGGCTCAGTATTAGCCAGAGCAGGACTGCGAGGCGTGACTTCTTTTTTTTCTCTCTTTTTTTCTTTTCTGGGCAAAAGTCAAGTAATATTAAAATAGTTAGATTAACACCTCAAAAGAGGAGTTCAACTCCTGACCAGGAATAAATTAGTTATAGTTCATAGTGTATAAGGCTATTTGATGCCAAGTAGCTGGAGTTTGTTAGAGCTGTAATTAACTAGCTAGTGTATCGTACCTTTACACTGTTGATGTTATTACACTATATAAAATATATAGTACGTTAATCATTTGTTAATTAGTGAGAAATTATTAGTTCTGTCATATGAAATTCATCAATTAGAAGTGTGTAGTTGGGTTACACGAATTCGACATAAAAAAGCAACCATTTTATATTAATGCTACTATTAGTTCTTGTCAAATACTCCTATGTGTTGAATTGGAGTCACGTTGACTTCGGACAGAGTTTAATTAATATTAATAGTTCTTGTAAAAAATCCTCATCCTATAATGGGAGAATTGTAAAAAGAGAATTAAGGAAAAAGAAGTTAGAACCAAGAATCTTGTTTAATTGTTATCTTTGGTGGATATATATTGAGTCTTCAATACTGAATCGCAATTACATGCTTAGTTTTTTCTCTTTTTGCAAACAAGGACGTCGGGAGTTTAGACTTGACTTGTCTTGTTTCATGTAGTCATACCTTTTTTTATGTATGAAGTTTTTTAATGCATGCATGGGTGGCTATAGAAGAGATTAAGCCAAAAAAAAAAAAAATTCTGATCGAATTATTCATTAATTATTTAGAGTTGAATCTTACTTGACAATAACTTCTGCTGCAATTTGTAAATGTCGTCTCGATGAATCTTTCCGAAAAACTGAAAAGTGATTTTGTTTGTTGATGGTTTTTGTAGTTTGGTTATTCCAATTTTTCCATTGAATCAGCAAATAATATTGTCTGTGGAAAAAAAAAATGTATTTTCATATTCTTGAGGGCACAAAACTTTGTAACCTTAGTAATACTACCTTTCCAAAAAAACAGAAAAATAAATTTTAAAGATCAATTTTAAAAAGGGGGATTTAGAGGTCGGCCCCGAAAATTAGGCTCGGACAACCCCGCACAATTATTTGCGTGCTCGAAATAGTTCTAAAATGATTATTATTCCAAATATGTCCCAACGAACTTCCTCACGCGCATGCGCACAACGCATCTAAATATTAGAAAGTTATCCAATGCTCATGGAGCATTGTCATATGGTGCACCATTAATGTAGGATTGGCTAATGTTAGAAATCTTTTACTTTTTATTTATTTATTTGAGCAATAAGTTAATATGTGGTATGTGACGATTGGTTGGAACAATACTTCAAGATATGTCAAGAGACTCAAGACTATCGAATAATTTCTTGTATTCATTTGGGGTACTTTTTTTCCCTCCTGACTTTGACGTTGTACAAATAAAGAGACACGTGTATACATACATATACGTGTATTCATATCCATCTAAATATGTAAGGTCATCTACAGTGGTATAATCAAAAACAAATTATTTTTAAAGTTAATAATATTTGTGTAAAAGATGGTTTATAATGGTATAATCAAACTTAACAACATTCTTAGAAATAATCAAATTTTGAGTTTTGAATAACCAAAACTAGAAACCTTTTTCAATAATCAAAATTTGTGAATCTCACACCACATAAGTTAACTGGTTTAAAAATTTGTATATACGCGTGTTTCAAATGCTATTTTCTTCTCTTCTTCACCTGTTCTATATCTCATTTTCTTCACCCACAAATTATTTTTCTTTCTTTCTTTCCAAAAGTGAAGCTCATATTTTTCAATCATCTACAATTCAACTCACTGTCGTCAGATTAAGGTATTTCACTTCTTTTTTCCGTTTCTATTTTTTTGTTCCGTTCCTCTCCCCGTGGTTGAGTACATTATTTTCCAAATCTGATTTTTTTTTGAATACATTATTTTTTTTTTAAATTCATAGTATGAGGGATGGAAGTCACCAATCTCTTCCCCAAAATTAATGGAGGTAATCAATATATTTTTGCCAAAAAAAAAAACATTAATAGAGGGAAGTGATCAATGGTGGAAAACATAAGGGGAGAGAGAGTAAAATTGTAGTGGATCCCTTATTTTTGTTATGGACTAGAAGTGACTATTGTGGATCTCAACATTGTTAAGCTTAGCAACCTTTTAAATGGATAATCAAAAACTGATGTGTCAACTTTTGGTTATCCATTTTTGATTATACTACTGTGGATGGCCTAAGGCTCCGTTCCAGAAACCTTTTTAAAAAATAAGCAGCTTATTTCACATTTTCAAATTAAAAAATAATGTAAATAAAAAATAATTTTTTAATTTTTTTTTTTGAATCGTATAAAAGATTTTATCGAGATCTTTCAAACAAGATCCATATTGCATATTTTTAAATTTCAATAAAACTATAATTTTTGAGTTTGAAATTACCTTCTTAAAAAAATAAAGACTTTTTTTCGTTTGCGGAACGGGCTCTAAGTAATACATTCTTCAAATTTCAAATTATAATATCTTTTATTGTAGATATTCAATTTTTTAAAAGATTACATTTTTAGAATCTACTCAGGGAAATCTACCTAACAAGATCCATATTGAATATGAAATTATGTGAAGATAAAAAAAAGTTATTTGAAGTAGATAATATCATTTGACTATCAGAACTGTCTATATGAGAACTGTCACTATGAGAATTGTCTATGATAACTATGTCTTGTATATGAGAACTGCTATAAGAACTGTCTTGTCTATAAGAAATGTCTATGAAAACTTGCTAATACGCAGTTTTCATAGAAAATATACAATTCTTATAGAAAAATGCATAATTTCCATAGAAAATATACAGCTCTCATAGATAATACACAATTCTCATAGAAAATTGACTATGAGAACTGATTATGAGAACTGTCTTGTCTATGAAAACTATTTCTATGAGAATTATACTGTTGATGAGAACTGTCTATAAAAATTGGTTAATATACAGTTATCATAGAAAATACACAATTTCCATAGAAAATTGTCTATGAGAACTATCTCTATGATAACTAAGTCATGTGAACTGAAAAATACACAATTCACAGAAACTCACTTGCAACACCCCAAAACCGAATTCCATATAATCTCAAGGAAATTAAGGTGTTACCATGCTCTCATCAAACTAGCTAGAATTAATAGCCCAATACTTGGCCACTCCCACTCTTATCATTTGATTATGAAAACTGTTTATCATGAGAATTGTCTCTATAAAAATTGTCTATGAGAACTGCTATAAGAGCTGTCTCTATGAGAACTGTCTTGCCTATGAGAACTGTCTATGAAAACTAGTTAATTCACAATTTTCACAAATAGTTCTCATAGAAAATACATAATTCTCATAGATAATTAACTATGAGAACTGGCTATGAGAACTGTTTTCTTTATGAAAACTATATCTATGAAAACTACTATGAGAACTGTCTATGAAAATTGACTAATACACAGTTCTTATAGAAAATATACAATTCTCATGGATAATACACAATTCTCGTGAAAAATATATAATTTTTATAGAAAAATATACTGTTCCCATAGAAAAATACACAGTTCTTATAGAAAATACACAATTCTCATAGAAACTTGTATATGAGAACTAGGCTATGTGAACTGTCCATATGAGAACTATTTTTATGAGAACGGACGCTGCTACAGGTACAGCAGCGGCTGCTGTGCAGCCGCGCACACATCAGTTTCGTGCCCGTCTCGGGTCCCGCAAAATAAATTTTGAAGCAAAATTGGATGATTTGTAAACAACCTTCTCGATATCGGATTGAGATGATTTTTTATAGGGATCCTAAACGAAGTATGTTGAACAAAATGAGTGACTCTGATCATCTTTACGGGACCCGAGACAGGCGTGAAACTGGTCTGTACGCGGCTGCTGTACCTTTAACATTTCTGTATGAGAATTGTCTTTACGAGAACTGTTTCTATAAGAATTGTCTTTTATGAGAATTGTATATGAGACCGTCTCTATGAGACTGGCTATGAGAACAGTTCATAGATGTAATTCTCATAGCCCACCATACAGTTCACATAGTCTCACAACACATTATAATAAACAATTCGCACATGCAATTCTCATAGCCCACCGCACAATTCACATAGCCTTACAAAATACTAAAATAAACAGTTCGCACATGCAGTTCTCATAGTCTACAGCACAGTTTACAAAGCCTTACCACACATTAAAATAAACAATTTGCATATGGAGTTCTCATAGACAGTTTTCACAGAAAATACATAATTCTCATAGAAAAATAAACAGTTCTCATAGAAAAATATACAGTCCTCATAAAAAATACACACTTCTCATGGATAATTCTCATGAACAATACATAATTCTTATAAAAAAATACACAATTCTCATAAAAAAACACAATTCACATAATTCACTAAAATACACATAGCCCCAACACACAAAATTCACATAATCTACTACGCAGTTTACATAGCCCAATATACACTAAATACACAATTCACGCAGCTCCAATTAATGTATTTTACATCAATTGAAGTAATAATGTTGTGCAACAAACAAAATCAAACTCACAAGCGGTAAAACAGAAAGTGTATTGAACTTCATCTTTCTATACTCGTCATCTTCGGTCATCATCGTTAATTTCACTACTTGTTATATTGCTCCGTTGGGTCCAACAGTCTCCATTTGGTCTTTGTCATCAACAAGCTCTATTTGAGCCCTTGCTAGTTCGACGTGCAAACGAACACCTCGTCGTCGTCGCGGATGAAATTGGACCGGCGGTGGACCGACATCCTTGCATCCATTGACCGACATTACCACAACATGCCAAATGTAACACCTAGTTTCTTGACACAAGAGTCAACATTATAATAACAGATTGAACAATAGGTGATTAACGTGAACATTGAATACAAAAAAGGCACTTCCATTGGCAGGGAAAAAGTAAGGAACTAATTGCAGATGATAAATCTAGGACTCGCAAATGGTATGGTACCTATGAAGACGGACACTTCTACAGACGTGTCGGAGACAAATATGCGGAGGACATGCAGACGGACACTATAGCGGCGGCACTGTCGCAAGGGGTCGGGCTCTCGATGAACAGATCGCATCTGAGCCAGACGCTGAGCGGCGACTTTGGCAGCGAAGTTCTAGTTCCAGTTGATGTTGGAAATGCGGGTGGCAAAGGAGGATTGGGCATGGTAGTGGCGGCGCTACACATCTCTTTGAACAACGCCGTCGCCGTCCTTTTTTTCAATAGTAATAATAGAGGTTTTGGAGAGAGAGAGAGAGAGTTACAACGGTCGTCTGGAATAAAAAGGGCAAAAAAGTCCTAATATAATATATTTGAATATATCTAGGTTAAGAAATAATATTTAGTGTTGGGATCAAAACAAATATAAAGAGGAGGACCAGCCTCTAATTTTCTATTTTAAAAATTGCAACCAAATTTCGTGGATTAGGACAAGCCACTTGATTCATCAATTTTTGTGAACACACGAACATGTTCGTATTCCCAAAGGTTACAAGGGAACGTGGACACATGTGGTGTCCCTACCCTACCTTCCTTCAACCCCAACTCATGTTGTTTGCCTCTTTGACTCTTTCCCTCCTCGAGAGGCTGAAATTCACGTTCAGAGTGCTCTTCAATTCAGAACCATCTTTGTCTAAAAGCTTCACTCCCCTCCTCACTCACCGTCAGTTAAAATTGCACCCGTGCTTGATTCAACGCGTGACTTCCTGTTCGACACGAAAACTGTCCAAGTCCTGTAAAAGTCCCATTAAGCCCAGATTGGAGGGATACCCATTTCGTTTTGATCCAGTTTCAGTGATGGGTGGCTTCTGATTCTTGGTTTTTTGGCTGTTTATTGGGTGGTGGGTCGTTGTGAATTCTTGATTTTCTTGTTTGGGGCTCCAGTTCAGTGATTCCTTGATCCAATCTGAGTGAAGGGTCATCTGAGATTAGTTTTGTCGGTGGGGAATTGTGGAGGAACCGACCCAAGATGCGGCGGCGGCCGGCCGACTACCGGCGCCCAGTCCGAAGGAGGTATTCGTGCTGGATCTGGTCTCTTCTTGGGCTTATTTCAATTGCAGGATTTCTTCTGTTTGTTGTTCATCATAATCAAACCCATGAGGATCGGGTGGAACATCCAATACTGGTAACACACAAAACACAGATCCTACTCTCTCTTTTTGAACTTTTTCTTTTCATGTGTATCTTTCTCACGTCCTCTCTATCAGAAACTATATAACCTGATAGGTAGCATTGTCGGTTAGATACTTGACCTTTGTGTTTTCCTTCAGTTTGTTATAGTGAAGGACTGCCAGGGCTAAAATTTTCATGTTTTGGACCTCATGATTTCGCATTCAAGCAGCATCCATGGCTATTTATCTCAATTATTATATAATTATATTGCCTGCAGCTAGCATACACCAAATGTTATAAAACTAGGAAGAGTGGCATGCAAGTGGTTGATCGCTTAATTGTTAACCAAGTTATGGGCCTGCGGCAGTCTGTTGGATTTAATTAAGCTGTTTCAGTTTTGTGAAAGAAGTGTCTTTAGTCATTTGGTTGTCAACAAGGAGAAGGCATTAGATAGTGTTTGGTTTTCCTTCTCATGGCATATAGAATTTGTTTTGCCAACAAGATTTTTTTGTGTGGGATGAGTAGTAGACTATAGAGCACTCCATGCACTTGGAAGTATGTATACGTTACCTTTTGAGATGGTTTCCTTACTTGGAAGTTCTCTGTTTTCCTGGGACGAAAAATTAAAAGATGTCTTTTGCCCAGTGCCTGGGGTTACCAGTGTTGTTTGGAGAAGAAAAGTGTGTAAGGTCTTAAATTGACCCTCACACATAATCATTTATTTATATAAGGAGATAGTTCATTATACAATGTAATTGAGCAATGTGGGACTAAACACAATAGACTAGTATACAAGTATATTAGTATTCCAACACTCCCCCTCAAGCTGGGAAATAGATATCACACAAACCCAGCTTGTCACATAACATCTCCAACAGGGGCTTAAACAATGACTTGGTGAATATGTCAGCCAATTGAGCACTTGTAGACACGAAGGGAGTTGCTATAACACCATCAGTCAACTTCTCTCGCACCAGATGACAATCAACTTCGATATGCTTAGTCCGCTCATGAAATACAGGGTTGGATGCAATGTGAATTGTTGATTGGTTATCACAATACAAATTCATAGGCAATTGCACATTGAATCCTATCTCCTCAAGAAAAGATCGCACCCACACAATCTCACATGTGGTGTGAGCCATGGCTCTATATTCTGCCTCTGCACTAGACCGTGCAACCACGGTCTGTTTCTTACTCTTCCAATTAACAAGATTGCACCAAGAAAAACACAATATCCAGTGGTTGACCTCCTGTCAGATGGGCCTTCTGCCCAATCAGAATCAGTGAAGGCCTCAATACGCAAATGACCATTAGCTCTATAAAATAGACCACGTCTCGGATGAGATTTGAGATACTTGACAATTCTAAGAACGGCCTCCCAATGTGGCAAACAAGGAGCAGACATAAACTAACTCACAATACTCACTGCAAATGAAATATCAGGACGTGTAATAGTGAGATAATTCAGTTTACCAACCAAACAGCGATATTGATCAGGACTAGACAGTGCCTCCCCCTGAACAATGCATAGTTTGACATTGGGATCCGTAGGGGTATCGACAAGTTTCGCCCCCAACGAACCAATCTCATCTAAGATATCCAGCACATATTTCCTCTGCAATAAACTAATACCATCTTTAGATCGTGCCACCTCGATACCTAAAAAGTATCGCAATCTACCCAAGTCTTTAGTATGAAATTGACTCTGTAGAAAGACCTTCAACGCATCAATACCTTTCTGGTCGTCACCCGTAAATCATCGACATACACAATCAATAACACTTTGCCTCGAGTAGATGTGAGAAAAAACAGAATGATCAGACTGACATCGACTCATACCAAATTTCAAAACTGCATTACTGAACTTGCCAAATCAGGCCATAGGAGACTGTTTAAGCCTATAAAGAACTTTACGAAGATGACATACCTGAGAACGCTCCTCCTGAGCAACAAACCCAGGTGGTTGCTCCATATAAACCTCCTCAAGAAGGTCACCATGTAAGAAAGCATTCTTGACATCCAATTGGAATAAGGGCCAGCCAAGATTAGCTGCAAGAGAAATAAGGAGACGGACAGAACCAAGTTTCGCAACCGGGGAAAATGTCTTAGCATAGTCAACACCATAAGTCTGGGTGTAGCCTTTAGCAACAAGGCGAGCTTTGTAACGCTCAACAGACCCATTAGGGTGATATTTCACAGTGAATACCCAGCGGCACCCCACAGTGGATTTTCCAAAGGGTAGAGGAACCAACTCCCAAGTCCCATTATCATGGAGTGCAGAGATCTCCTCTTCCATAGCTGTCCGCCACTCAAAAATAGACAAGGCCTCCTGAACAGTTTTAGGAACAAAGACAGAGGAAACAGAGGCAGTAAAAGCATGAAGGGTGGGGACAGATGATCATAAGATACAAATTTAGCAATAGGATGAGAGATAGTACAAGTGCGAATACCTTTACGAAGCGCAATGGGAGGAGAAGGTGGAACAGTAGGGGCCAAAGGAGGTGGACGCGGATTTTGCAACGGAGGAGAAGGCTCAGCGGCAGGCGGAGGTGGTGGTGGTGCAGCTTTGGCACGACGAACATATACCTGCATCGGGGGGTGCTGCTTTTGAGGTTGCCTGGAAGGAACCAAAATATGCATATACTCAAACTGATCCGCATGAGATAAAGTTGGAAAATTGGGTAACGACTCATGAAATGTAACATCAACACAGACAAACTCGCGATGCAAAGTGGGAGAATAACACTTATAACCTTTTTGAGTCCGAGAGTACCCCAAGAATACACACTTGATAGAGCGTGGATCAAGTTTATCGCAGCTGGGATCAAGGGTATGAACAAAACACGTGCACCCGAAAATTTTAAGAGGTAAAGAATATAAAGAACAACCAGGGTGCAAAATACTATAGGGAATTTGGCCCCCAAGAACACGAGAGGGCATGCGATTCACGAGTAGCCTGTAGTAAGGACGGCGTCGCCCCAAAAGGATTTGGGAACCGTCCTCTGGATTAAAAGGGCTCAGGCAACCTCTGTCAAATGACGTATCTTGCGTTGGGCAATCCCATTCTGTTGTGGAGTGCGAGAACACAAAGATTGATGAAGAATACCATGCTCGTCAAAAAAGGCAGACAAAACATTATAGAAATATTCACCAGCATTATCAGAATGAAAGATACGAAGAGAAATATCAAACTGAGTCTTTATTCCATATAAAAAGATTTGAAAAAAAAGTACAAGTTTGGCCGGTTTTTCATGAGATAAACATAAGCCTAGAATAGTCATCTACAAAAATAACAAAATACTGAAAACCACCACGTGATGAAACACGCACAGGACCCCAAATATCGGAGTGAACTAAATGAAAAGGACGAGACACTCAACTCTCTACTCTAGGTGGAAAAGAGACACGACAGTGTTTACTAAACTCACAGACTTCACATGGCAAAGACTGAAGACTACGACACGACGGAACTAACTGTTTGAGAGTCTGCAGGGAGGGATGACCAAGATGGCAGTGATGTTCATAGGGAGATACGGAAGCCTGAAGAGCAACAAAGGTAGGAGGTTCGCCAGTGTCAAAATAGTATAAACCACCACGCTCAACACTGCCACCAATCTTCTTTCCCGTCTGAAGATCCTTAAATACACAAGAACCAAGAAAGAATGTAACCGAACAATTTAAGGATTGGGTAAGTTTATTGACATACATAAGACTATGGGGAAAACGAAGAACATGTAAAACAAAGTCTAAGGTAAGAGAAGAATGTAAAATAACAGAACCCAAACCAGCAATGTCATAAGAGGAACTGTCAGCCAAGGCGACACGAGAAGGCCTCACAAGAGGACAAGAACCAGAGAGGTGGATGAAGTGGCCTGTCATATGATCGGTAGCATTAGAATCAATAACCCATGGAGTATTAGAGGCCAGGCCAGCAAAGGTGGAGCCTTTCTGAGCGAACGTAGCAGTGGAGGAAGAGGGCACATGAGAAGGCGGTTGGGAAATCAGGCGATGATACTCATCATCTGGAATAGTAACAACACGTGGGACGAGGCTGGGCATAGAAACGGAGCCATCATCCTCAGAAACGGTAACTTAATGAGCAGATGGGCGGCCATGAAGAATCCAACAAAAATCAACCGTATGATTAGTACCATGGCAATAGGTGCAGTAACGAGACCCACAACCACGGGCACGACTACTATTACTAGAATCACGACTACGACGACCACTACTAGAATCACGGATACCAACAAACTGCACCGGACCACTGCTACTAGAGTCACGACCAAATCCACGGCCAGGAGGACCACGACTACCTCCCCCTGATTCTCGACCGCCACGGTCAAAACCACGAGAAGAAGTACCACCGCGAGGAACCGTGGTAACCAAAGCCGAGCGGACAGCAGGGGTCAAATCAACAGCACTGGGGAGCACTGGGGTCAGGAACAGAGGCCTGGCGGATGCGAGTTAACACCTCACTGAGAGAAGATAAATCTCTATCACCCAAAAGATTAGACCGGATAGAATCATAAGCCGATGAAGGTAACCCAAACAGAAAACGAGCCTCCTGCAAGCGCTCATGTTGACGCTCCATAACCTGAATATCTGAAGAAATGTGCTCAGAAGTATTGAGCTCTTCACAAACACCGCAGAACTTGGCATAACACTCCTCTAAGGATAAGCTGCCAAGTTCAAGAGAAAAGAACGGTTGATGAAGAGCATAAGTCTGGCGAAGATTATCAGCCCCAGAAAACATCTCCTTAACCTTCATCCATACTTTTTTTGCAGTAGATAAGAAAACCAGAGTATTCTTAATATTTTCCTCCATACTATTCCAAAGCTCAACACAAATCTTAGCATCTGCAGGAACCCAAGCACCATATGATGCGGCAGTCGCCATGGGAGGGTTATCAGTAAGATAATGGTATTCGGACTCCCCGACATAATAGACCTCAACAACCTTAGCCCAAACAGCATAATTTCGACCATTCAGCAAGGTAGAGAAGGTAGAGGTAATGGACAACCTGTCACGAGACCAAGAAGAACGACTAACAGCGGAAGTCACAGTACTAGAACTAGAAACAGTGGCGGTGCCAGAGCTCATTGCAAATATACCAACAAGGAACTAGACCAATAATACAGAGGCAGCCACAAACATCAACAAACCACGATCACCAGCAAACAAGAGCAGTAAAATAACAAGTCCAAGAAGAAACCATAAGTCCGAAACAGCCAGACATAAAGCAGGGCGGCCAAATAATCCCACAAACAAGAATACAATAGAATACCAACGGCAAACTCATACAAGAGTGTCGGATGCTAGCGGTAGAAGCATCATGAGACAGAGAGCAACAATTAGAAGAGGCGCCAGAGGCAGGCAAGGGCCAGCGAGGGTCGCCGGTGGCCGGACGAGAGCCGGCGAGGAGCGCCGGTGGCTGGACGAGGGCCGGCGAGAGTCGCCCGGGGCTGGGCAGGGCCTGAGAGGGCGCTGGAGACCAGCAAGAAGAGGGTGGAGGTGGGCGAGGATAGTGGGTGACTCGCCAGAGGTCTGTGAAGACGAAGGAGAGGTCGCCGGTGATCGGCCAGGGTTGGGTGGGGGCCGACGGGGGCTGGGGAGAGCCGACCAGGGCTGGGTGAGGGCCGACGGTGGCCGTCGGGGCTGGATGAGGGCCGACGAGGGGTGGATGGTGGCCGACGGTGGCTGGCGGGGCTGAGGGATGGCCGACAAGGGATGGGTGAAGGCTAGAGGGCTGGGTGGTGGCTGGGCAGTACTGGTTAGCACTGGAGAGTGGGCTGTCGGGGCTGGGAAGATGTTGGAGTTGCCAAAGGTGGTGGGTGGCTGATGTGGTGGGTGGTTGCTGCTATAGTAGGTTTAGGGTTTCAAAGGTGGTTTAAGATTGGGGTTGAGAACCCGCTTTGATACCATGTTTGGAGAAGAAAAGTGTGTAAGGTCTTAAATTAACCCTCACACATAATCATTTATTTATATAAGGAGATAGTTCGTTACACAATGTAATTGAGCAATGTGGGATAACACAATATACTAGTATACAAGTATACTAGTATTCCAACAACCAGTTGCTCTGTGACTGTGAGAATACTTTTATGGTACACAATCTGCACTCGCCAGTGCTTCCTACATCTGAGTTTTCGGCTTGTGAAACAAGTGCAATTAGTAAAGCTAGTGTTGTTCATGTTGTTTATGATCTTGTAGGTATAGTTGTTGAATGAATGCAACTTGGCCTCTAGAAAAGATTACAGACACTAGATTTTTTTGTATCATAAATACGAGCATTAAAGAAGGGGAGCCACCTCACCTTAGGATTAGGACAGCTGGCTGCCATCTCGGTGGATTGACAGATTGAAGGTTAACAAGGCCCACGCAAGTCCTAGGATCAGACTTTGAGGTCTGCATCATGACAATTTTAGGGGTTGGTATAATTTGTGCAAGTTCTTATTGTAGGACTTGTTAGATAGTAGGTATAATAGGTCATCTGAGATGTTAGCTGGTAGTATGATACGTGCTCTGAGGTGTCGAAAAGTCTTGGCCAGCGCCGCCTATCTCTATACTGGTCAAGGTGGAGCTGCCCTCGTGGAGAGTGAGCCAAACCACCTTAATAATCTCCTTGCTTTATTCTCCAAGCCACATGCCTCATTTGGTTTCAAGCAATGAAAGGATATATTAGCCATGGTCTCAATTATGATGTTGCTAGAGATGTCAAATGTAGCTCAATGCTAGCGCATATCCAAGCTAAGCTGTGCTCGAGCGTGGACAAGTGGACAATGACATTCTAGAGTCAAGCATTATGATTACTGAGTAGTGACGCTTTTGAGATATTGCTAAGTGCAGTTTCCTTTGCCCGAGACATGGGATGGAGCCGGAGCTTGGAGGATAGCACCATTGGGTTAGAAAGTGTCGAATAGTGCTACCCTACCACTGAATGAGGTTTGGTTTGCCAAGGCTCTTGCTACAGTAATTTAGCAAACAACCAATGTGCTCGGTGCATTGAAAGGCCAAGTAGGGGCTTGGGTCATCCAGGAGCCTTCAAGCAGGATAGGCTTGTGACCCCTGTAGTTTGTCCTTGGGACAGCGATGAGCCAAGTGGCTCAGTTGTTTGGGAGGGAGGGATCTTGAGCCATTACCAAGCTAGGGTGGCTGGCGCAGACATATCTTGAAGCTGGGTGACCCACTCAGGGGGGTTTCCTGTGGGGCCTTTAGGGGTGGGACTTGGCAAGCTGGAATGGCCTTGTAGACCTGCATTTCCTGAACCTTAAAACTGGAGTTTGATACCGATTTGAGTATTCATATTGATGGGAGAATACCCAATGAGAAATCTTAGCCTCATGGTTGAGGTGCAAATAGAGGCTGGAAATCAAAAGCCAACTATGATCTCGTAATTTGAACAATTTGTTTGATACACATGGATGATTTGCGAGGCCACAAGTGTAGAGATCTGTTGGTCTTTGAATCAGCTATAGGGATCATGCAACCATCACCTTTAGATGGTTCCACTGTGTACATCTAATGAAGGGATTTCTTTTTTTGGCCTTTCTCCATTGGCTTTCTTAATGAAGTCTTTTCTAGAAAGCAAAGAAGATAGACTTATCTGACAGCAGAACAGAAATCCATTAACACTTGACCTGCTCTTACTTTGTCAACTGGACTATTATTGTAAATATTTTTCACCTCCTCTTTTTGGTATTCTATGAGAATCACCAAAAAACTTTTGTAGTCTTCGCAAGCTTCAGTCGCAGAATGGCAGCAACTGCCCATGACACCTGCAACTGGAATGATGAAGTGCTGCTGAGATCACCACAATTCATTGTTCAAACATCTAATCCAATTGTGAGGCCTGGTGGAAAACTCGTTGTTGGACTTGAATCACTTGATTAAAAAATGCTTATCCCCAAAATGGCTTTGATTTCATAATTTTCTGATTGTCATTGTTATAGCCTTCCACCTTCCCTTCTAATTCATTGTTCAAGCATCCCTCCTGCACTGCTGGTGTCTCTATTATGTCAATGACAATTGACAGCAACAACAGTATCCTACATTGTGTCTCCCACCATCACTGCTTGTGCCAAAATGAACTCTCTAAACATGTGATACTCTCACATGATTCCCTCATGATCTTCTCATCTGATACTCACATGAGGAGAAAGGGGGCCCACAATTATCCCATTTAATGACCAGTGCCATTCATTATCGAGGTCTTGCATTGTAAATTATTCATTCTAAGATTGCAATGGCCATCACGATCATTCGTATTTGCGTTGAGTCTGTTGACTGTTGAGAAATACAGACAGAATTCTGAGAGTTCTGCTGCCACACCCTTTTATTGACCTCTTGTTACTCCCTCCCATTTTGGGATGTCCCAAAATACATTTCCTCCTTAAAAAGTCAGCCAAAATCTTTGTAATTTTCCAAAATTATCCTTCATGTATTATTACAATTTGAAAGGTTGGTATAGGGGGACAATTCCAAAAATATCCTTCATGGATGCTTTAACATGGTATCAGGATTAGGGTTCAGAGAATTTGTTCCCCCTTGTTTATGCCATAAGTGGACCGTTGTTTGTTGCGATCCATGTTTTATGGATCGTTTGTTTACCTCTCCACGTGCGAATCGGGGGTTGCATATGCGGTGGAGTGTGGAGTTTGTCCCACATTGGTTAATTATCTCCTCCAAAACTAGTATATGAGCCTGTGTGGCCTCTCCCCTCATTGCCAATTGGTTTTGAGTTACATGCTTAAAACACCTCTTAAATCATGGGGTGAAGGCGTTGATCCCTTAGATTTGGAATTCCACTATAACGTTATAATATGGTCTATTTGTTTAGAACTCATTTTGGAAGTGTTGGTTTTAACTAGGGAATGGTGCATGCTACCTAGCTGCTCTCCATTGCAGTGTTCTAAAAGGCGGAATTAATCGCCGATTAATCGGAAATTTGCCCTCTCTGATAAGATTAATGCCTAGGCGGTTGGATTTGGCGCTCGGGAGATTAATCGGTGTTAGTCGGCGATTAATCGGTCGGCGTCTAATCGGCAATAAGTCGATTAATTGTTTAAAAGGCAATTAATCGGTTAAAAGTCGATTAAAAGGGGGAAAAATCAGTATTTTTGGAAAATGAAGGGGGTTAACTGTTATATCTCATACCATTTTAAAAGGGCAGATTTAGGGCTTTGTACAGTTACAGTCGACGAAGTCTTGTAGTCGATCGATCGACTTGGAGTGAAGATGTAAAGTCACGCCGCCTGTGAAGTCACTGACTCGCCGCCGTCTGCCATTGCCGCCGCCGTGTTCCATCGCCGCCTTTCTGCTAGTCTGCTGTAATTTCTCTCTCTTGATCCCCCTCTCTCTCTCTCAAAAATCCCTCTCTCTCTCGTATGATCTCTTTTCAAAATTTGTTTTTATTTTGATTCTTTGAAAGTCCATACCCATATCCATATGGCCACCGCTCCACCAGGCCACGTCTGGACATTGTGTACAGTAGCAAAGTGTAGAATTTTTTGTAGTACTTTACTATGAACATTGAACTTCTCATTGTATTGACTAGTTATTTTGTAGTACTTTGCTACTGAGTGTGTGTGTGTGTGTGTGTATTTGATATATATATATATATATAAACCGATTAATTGCTACAAGGCTGATTAATCGGCGATTAAAAGGCCTTGAAGCTTGAAGGTGATCGACCGAGCGACGAACGCGGAGCGACTTTTAGAACATTGCTCCATTGCATATCTGTTTGCCTGTGTGATGGTTGTGGCCTGTGGGTATGTGTTTGCGGTAGAGTATGGCAAGCTTACTTGCATGAAGGTGTATTTGTTTGCCCTAATATATGCCATAAACTAGTAAGTACATTAGAACAATGAAAACCTATTGTTATGGTACTACCTGTATTTGGCGTCTAAGTAGCACAAACATATGCATGAAGGTGGCATGTTCGCAGTGGACACTTATCATGTATGAGACACTAACAGTCATAGCTGTAGCAGTGTTGTTAGATCTTTTGAATCAGACACACTTCGGACACTTGGGAGGCACGTGTCCATCACTTACTTACACATGAAACACATAATAAGTTCACAAAATAATAGAGTTTCGATCTAAGAATAAATGGAACACAGTGTATATATCTTTCCTGTTAATTCCTACCCGATTGTTTATTAGATTTCAGGTTTTCTAAATCATTGGCAAACTGCTAGTATGTGTGATTTGAAAACAGTTTCATTCTATTTGATACGGTGTAATATGAATCAACCACATCCTGTGTTCGTATCCATGATAGGACGATAATCACAGTGACCAATACTACAGATCCTCTATTTCATCACGTCTCCACGCTCGTGTGAAAACTAGGGTGGTAGTGGTAGCAAACTCACATATGGTAAAGTTGCTTCGTACCTTCCCACTGTTGTGTATCTGTAGTATTGCCAGATGGCTAAAGGAGTACTGGGGTACCAAACTCACGAATGGCAAAACTACTTCTTACCTTCACTGAGATTCGTCGGATGCCAATTTTAGAAACACATTCTTACTTGACATGCTGTACAGTACTGATATAATTGGCAGGATGGTTCTTGTGCCGTAGCCACTGCAGTATTTGTGCTCAGGCCACACAAATCTTTGTATAGTCACTTCCTTTCTTGTGAGGTGGATTTTGTTGCAGTCAACTTAACCCTATTGTTTTATAGACCAATACATTCAAGAGTACCCATTCACACTATAATTTAGCTTTTACTTACTGGACATTTTGTTAAATAGCTTGTGATTTTTCAGTTGTCTTTTGAGGACTAACCCAAAACATGATGTACTTTGTTTGTGCAGGATAAAAATGAAGTAAATGATCGTGTGGCCCATGAGCGTCTAAATTATACTGAAGAATTATTAAATGTCAATTCATATGCTAGGCAATTAGCTGAACAAATGACACTTGCAAAAGCTTATGTCATAATTGCGAAAGAGCACAATAATCTTCACCTCGCTTGGGAGCTCAGTTCAAAGATCAGAAGTTGCCAACTTTTGCTATCAAAGGCTGCAATGAGGGAGGAGCCCATCACGCTCGATGAAGCGGAACCCATCATCAAAGGCCTATCATCTCTAATATTCAAGGCCCAAGAGGCCCATTATGACATTGCAACCACAATAATCACAATGAAGTCTCATATCCAAGCCCTTGAAGAACGTGCAAGTGCAGCAACAGTTCAAAGCACAGTGTTTGGGCAATTGGCCAGTGAAGCATTACCTAAGAATCTTCATTGCTTACATGTCAAACTCACGGCTGATTGGATTGAGAACAAGTCCCTAAAAGAGCTTGCCAACGAGAAAAGAAACTCTCCACGTCTTCTTGACAACAATCTCTACCATTTCTGTGTATTTTCAGATAATCTAGTGGCTGTTTCGGTTGTTATCAACTCAACCGTTTCCAATGCAGACCATCCAAAACAACTTGTTTTCCACATTGTGACAAATGGAGTGAACTATGGGGCAATGCAAGCTTGGTTCCTAAGCAACGATTTCAAAGGATCCACAATAGAAGTACAAAACATAGAGGACTTCACTTGGTTGAATGCTTCTTACTCTCCCGTTGCGAAACAGCTACTTGAAAAAGTTTCACAAGCCTACTATTTTGAAGAATCCCTTGACATGAAAATTGAGCCCAAGTTTCGGAACCCAAAGCACATATCATTGTTGAATCACTTGAGATTTTACATCCCTGAGATATATCCCCAACTCGAGAAGGTAGTTTTTCTTGACGATGATGTTGTGGTGCAAAAGGAACTAACATCTCTCTTTTCGCTTGATTTGCATGGGAATGTGAATGGAGCGGTTGAAACATGTCTAGAAGCGTTTCATCGATACTACAAATACCTCAACTTCTCAAATCCCATCATTAGCTCGAAATTTGACCCACAAGCATGTGGGTGGGCATTTGGTGTGAATGTTTTTGATTTGATAGCATGGAGGAAAGCAAATGTGACTGACCGGTATCATTACTGGCAACAGCAAAATGTGGATCGGTCTCTTTGGAAACTGGGAACGCTTCCTCCCGGCCTTTTGGCTTTTTATGGATTGACAGAGCCACTTGATCGAAGATGGCACGTTTTGGGATTGGGTTACGACCTAAATATTGATAACCGCCTGATTGAGACTGCAGCGGTTATCCACTTCAATGGGAATATGAAGCCATGGCTCAAATTGGCTATCGGCAGGTATAGGCCTCTATGGGAACGGTATGTGAATCGGAGCCACCCTTATCTCCAATATTGCTGCACAAGTTGAAATGCGGCACTTTTGTGATTAGGTTCATGCAATCTCAATATTTTCAACTTTTGAATTCTGTGTCCTCATCAGTGTAGATTCAAAAGATAGAAAATTTTGGCCTTATAAGGACTTTCCCTATTGTTTTTTTGTTTCCTCAAGTCTCTCTTTTCGAAACTTGAAGAGGGAAAAGTTATTCTTGTACACTTGAAATAGCTGAATTATATCAGGTAAAAAGGGGTTCGGGGGATTTGATTTTTCGCTGATGGGGTTTTTCATTATCCCCTTCTACAAGCAGTAGAATTGTTTGTTCTTCTGCAATTCCTGTAATTATCTCTCAGCTCCTTCAAACTACATTGTAGTTCTACACAACTTTTTTTTTTTTTTTTCCGAAGATGACTTTTGTTTACTTTATAGTTCTTTGTTGATCCAAACTTGAAACCAGATAATCTGGGCACTGTAAAATGATTTCTGCAATGTACACTTCTTACGCTCTGCTATTTCTTATAGTTTTCTTTTGATCAATTGGCTTAGTGGTAATTTTTGGGCATCGAAAAGAGACTTCTTGTTGATGGATATTCATGTTCCAAAACGTGATTTGTTTAGTCTCTCTCTCTTTCTGTCTCTGTCTCTCTCTCTCTGCGCACTTGTGAGTAATATTGACTTCCCGAAGCAGAATTAGCAGGTATTCATGTTCCAACCAGAAGCTTTAGGGTACACCATTACGGACCAGTACAAATGATCTTCCATGACAAACAGTTAAAATCCAAGTCCATCATTAGAGTGTCTCCAGCAATACTTACCTGATACTACTTAATCTGGGACCACCAGATCAGTGTCATTGTCAAATTTAGCACCATAATCGCGTTTGGTCATGGTTGATTATATTTCCACGTATCCCTTTTTTTTTTGGTAAAAATCAGGAGGTTAATTTAATTCAAGAAGAAATGACGTAGTATGTATTTTATGTTTGTATTTGTTGGAACTGCGAATTAAACGTAAGAATTTAAGTGAGAAATCTTTTAGTAATTGTACTTGACAATTATCGATAACGAAGACAGTGCGCGTATTCATATAGTTGAGGAACCCATGGCCGCACCGCATGTTACAAATACAGACATATATATATATTTCTTGTGACATTGCATCCAATTAAAAGGCATTCGGATGCCTTCTTCCCTTTTCACTCACTAGATCACGGACCAGATCGAAGGCAGGAGTACGTCTATTTGGATCTAATTCGCTTCGAGAAAATATATTATTGCCAAATTAAAACACTTTAAAAAGAGCTTAATTAATTTCATAGCACGCCAAGCCCTATACTCCGATTTATCGAAGGGCTGCTGAATGAGCAGAGCAGAGCAGAGCAGAGCAGAGCAGCAAAACCACAACTACAACTAACTTCAATTCGCTCACGAATAACATTCCCAGCCGGTTGCGTTTCTAGATCGAACTAACTAGTAATAAGTAGCTAGGAAGGAGATGACGTGTACGTCTTGATCCTGTCCAAAGAGATCAAAATGCATGCTCGATATATATACATATACCACTTTGTTCTCATGATGAGTTGAGCTATAGAGAAATTAATTACTACTACTAATTGGGTACTAATGTCCCATCCATGAGTAATTATTGGGTGGTCTGGGCACAGTCACGTCACGTGGTATCCCAAGATCATTCAAATAAGCGTTCTCGTTCTATGTTCGATCTATTTATTCTATTTATACATTGGGATCCAAGGGTTACCATACACAAAGATGGATAAACTGTTGACTGATTATTGTTAAACAGTTTCCTAGCTCGATCCCACACAACTAGGATAAGATATATTTAAAACTCAGTTCAAAGGAAAAATTTATAAATTAAACTAGTTTTGAATAAACATGAAACATGGTACACCAATATTAGGACCGCTTATCGAATTATCTATTCTATATACATCTTTTTGTTGACAAAAAGTAAAGAGACTTGCAGGGCCATGTCCACATGCAGAACAAAAAAAGAGAGAGAATACTTAGCAAAAGAAAAAAACTAACCTAAAAAAACTAGTACTAACATATTTAATTGAAGTTGTACAGGGGGGCTTTGGCACCCCTTGTGTCCGCCTAGCTAGGTAAGAATAGGAGCAAGGATCTTCTCATCTAATTAGTATCCACGAGGTGGGCAGGGTAAATGACCGACACCCACTATAGTTTTTCTTTTGACAACACAAGTCATTCATTTTGTATGTCTTAATTTGGACATCAATCATGCAAAAGATTAGGATAGATATATAGAACATTGGATAAAGATTTGATACAACCATATTAATTTATTTTTAGCCCAATGACTTTCCATATTCTGACCATGCAATATCTATACTATATAGTATAGGCAGGATGGCGTTTCGTGAGGAGGAGTGTGGAAGGACAAGTGGCACCAATTAAAAGGCGCTTAATTATACTTTTTGGAAGTGATAAAAGGCAAATAATCTCATTATTTCATAAATTTTTGAATTTCAAAATTTTGAATCATGTTCAATCAAATCTCTAGCATTCTCATTTCCTTAAAATAGAATGAAGAATTCTGAAATCTCGATTGTAATAATATCATTTTTGTAATACTATATATTTATGTCTAAACCGAGACCAAATTAATCTCTTCCATTCCCAGCCTTTTTCTAAATTACGTCTTAATTTGTGTCTTCCATGGAGCTATCAAAAGCTCGATCTAGCAAAGAATGCAATTAAGTGAGGTACCTTGTTTTGTCGTCTTCTTAGAATTGATATGCTTCCCAATAAAGGATTGATTTAGGGGCAAATTTCACTCAGACCCCCTGAGGTATCTGACAATGACAGAAACTACCCCTCAGTTTTCAAAAATGACAGAAACCTCCCCTATTTCACAGTTTGGGTTTCATTCCGTTAGTTCCGTTAGTAAAGTGGATGGAAAATGTACAGAAAATGAAATATTCAATTTTGTTTAGTTCTACAGCTATCTTAGGGCTCTCATTGAAAGTCCTAGAGCAAAAAATTAATTATGACCATTTAGGATAAAATAATTAAAAAAATAAAATCTTCGTACCGATTCAAACGAATTAAAATTTGGAGCATTTAAAATTTTGCTCTTTATTTGATTTTAGGGCTTTCAATGAAGAGCAAATACTTAAGTGCTCCAATTTTCAATCCATTTGAATCAGTGCGAAAATCGTATTTTTCTAATTATTTTATCCTAAAGTGCAATAATTAATTTTTAGGTCTAAGATTTTCAATGAGAGCCTTAAGATAGCCGTAGAACTAAACGAAGAGGAGATACTTAAGTGCTCCAATTTTTAATTCGTTTGAATCGGTGCAAAGATTTTTATTTTTTTATCATTTTATCCTAAATGGTCATAATTAATTTTTGGTCCCAAGGCTTTCAATGAGAGCCCTGAGAGAGCCATAGAACCAAATGAAGAGACGACACTTAAGTGCTCCAATTTTTAATCCGTTTGAATCGGTGCGAAGATCTTATTTTTCTGATCATTTTATCTTAAAGGGTCATAATTAATTTTTTGCTTTAGGACGTTTAATAAGAGCCCTAAGATAGCTGAAGAACTAAATAAAATTGAAAATTTCATTTTCCGTACGTTTTCCGTCCATTTCACTAACGGAACTAACGGAATGAAACCCAAACTGTGAAATAAGGGAGGTTTCTGTCATTTTTGAAAACTGAGGGGTAGTTTCTGTCATTGTCAGATACCTCAGGGGGTCTGAGTGAAATTTGCCCTTGATTTAGTGGTGGAAACTCGAACTTAGTTAGATGATTCGGGCCTCCTTAAATTTTATTAGGGCTAAACATACTCCTAGCACATTTACATGTTATGGGAACTTCGTTTCAATTCTGAAGTTGGTGCGGTGACATCCTTACAAATAGTGATGTGGTGCGGCGGGATAATAACCAATCGTCCCTGACGAATGTGACAGAGTATCATTCATGCAATTTCATTTTTGGCCCCCCGGCGAATGTGACAGAGTATCATTCATGCAATTTCATTTTTGGCCCAAAGAAAAGTATATTTGTATGTTACACAAAAAAGCCAGATGGAAGACAAAACAATCCATGGGATATGTTTTTGCCTCCTAATGAGAGTACTTTGGAGTGGTCACCAAAAAGGGCAATTAAAAAAAAAAAAAAGGTACTCCAAAAAGGTTTTTATCAATGGAATGTGTTTGGCGCAGTAAAACTTGGTCAGATTTTACTCTTTATTTTTCATGGAAAAAGCTTTACTATTTATTATATCTAAATGCAAGGTGTGTGGCCCGTGACTTCTGGTTCGAGTCCTTCCTCCGTTGGTTCGGTGGCTTCTTAGCTTTCTCCACGTAGCCTGCACAGTGAGCGCACGACTAAGACCTGGCCGGGGGTTGCCCGGCAAGGCCCTTCGGCGAGAGGATAAGTATGTGCAGGAAGAAAGGGAAGAGACTAGGGTTTTGAATAAGTATTCGCGTGTATGAGTCTGTACCTTCAGAGGCGTTATTCTTCAGTATTTATAGAGTCTTCCTGACTTACTCTCCAAGCACAAGCACATGCCTTTCGCGGGCCAGACGACATCACCGCGATGTCACCGAACAAATCTGGTAACCGCTTTTTGGGGGTGAGCTGGCATGACCCATGTGCACCCATGATCATCTTCTGTTATAACCGCTTTTGCACGTAGGACGACGCGCAACTCAGCAGCCAGCCGTCGTCAGCAGCGATCGTGCTCCGCGGGTGGCCGAGCACGCCCCTTGCTGACCCTGGCACGTGACCGACGGGAGAGGATACGTCGCAAGGGACCCGCCAAGGAAGGCGGCCGAGTACGGACTTGCCTTTTGCTGAGTGGAATGGTGATGAATCATAGGGAGGGGAGCCGTGCTCAAGGTTCGTGCTTGGCACGTATTGGTCTCGGTCCGTACCACAGCGAAATTCTATGTTCGGCCTGCTACAATAGCCCCTCAATCTCTGCCTATGCCGAACGCGAGGTAGAGATTGAAGTTACGTCTCGGCCGAACCTATCAAATGCCGAACATGATCTTTAAAGGTGAGATTTTGGCCGAGCCTGACCCATCTTCTCTCTAGAAGCAATATCAGCCGTTGGTGGAGAACTCTTGTGGAGGAGCGCTAGGTGTCGCTCCATGACTGGGTACGGCTGGTGAGAGGACGGCTGGCAAGCTCTGCAGGTCGTCCTTTCTTCACCACGTGTCATGCACTGAATGGCCAAAGACTTGGCGGTGTAATGCTGGGCGGGAATTTCGAATTATCCAACCCTAGCTCTATATAAAGGGCAACGCGAGGGGAGAGGAGCCACGTTCTCTCTCTCTCTCTCTAGAACTCCATTGTTAGAGCTTCTACCGGCAACCGTTCATCTTTTGTCCTTGATTCTTAACAGCTTCGTCATCAGATCTCACCTCAAATCCTAGGTATGAGTTCGTTTTCTGCTTTTCTTCACTTTTCTTGCAGTTTTCCTGAACTTTTCTCCATTTTTCTGGGTTTTTGGGGTTTTTTTCGTTCTAAGTGAATAGTGCAAGGCCTGGAGATGAACGAACTGTTCATTTTCATCTTCAAACTGTTCTTCCGAGCACAAGTCTCTAACGCTGTCTATGCTTGGCCGATGTTGGAATTTGCCGAGCCCAGCCTAGGCGCTGATATGCCGAGCCCCGCTTCGAGTCTTAGTATCTCCCGAGCTTGAATCTCTAAGAGACAAAATAGGGTGGGCCAATAGGGTAGCCGAGCATAGAGATCCCTTGCCTTCTGGCCGACGACGAGGTTTCTCATTGTTTTCTTCTTGTTTTTGTTGGGTCTGGCTCACCCAATCATCGTTATCTCTTCCGACTCCGAAAGCTCGGGGGACGACTCCGGGGACTTGATTATCCGAGAGTACTTGGCGAGGCATAGGCGCCGACGTCAATCTTCTTCAATTGCTTCAAACATGCCGGGCTCCGATGATTCCAACGCCGAGCGTGACTACGAGTATGGTGGATATAACACCGAACCCGAGATCACCTTTTCTCCTTCATCTAATTCTGACACCGAGCCCGAGTTGGGGCTTGAATCCGAGTCTAGGTTCCATCCCCCGGCCGAGGCTATGACGTCGTCACATCCTAGATCGAGTGACACTGCGTCCGAGAATAGGGAGATTGCCGATCTTTACGAGAGAGGTCAAGTCTGTCCTCATGCTCATTACTTTAGCGGGCAGCCCCATGAATACGCAGACTTTTGCCGAACGTACAATGATGTTGTAGTCAGTCAAGTGGCCAGCAATCGTATTAGAGATAAGGCGGAACACCGTCCCAAGCATATAACAGTTCCCCTTATGGCTATATGTGAAGCTGGCCTCAGGTTTCCTCTTCACCCCTTCTTGAGGGAGCTGCTTGCTAAGTTCGGGCTTGTTCCTCACTACTTCACCATCAACAGCTTTAGGATAGTGATGGCTGTGATCAAATTGAAAGAACTCCACAACTTTGAGTTCAACGTGGCCGACCTCTTTCATACGTACATTATGTCCAAGCACAGCAAGACCGATCGCAGGTACTTATCGACGCGTGGTGGTAAGGAGCCACTGATAGACGGGCTCCCTGACATTGACAAATGGGTTAATTTCTATGTCGAAGTTAGTGGTAATTACGAATTTGGCGATCAGGTGACACGGTTGTTCTCGGTGCCGAAGATAAAAGATTTTCGAGGTTATTTTACTTTTTCTTCATTTCGTCGAGCATGATTTCTCTTTGGAAAAGCCCCTGACAATTATCTGGCTGTCAACTTTTTGCAGATCACCGGTCAATTACAAAGTGACAATAAGACTTGGCTGACGAAAAGAATGTCGAGACATTGAAGGCCCAGATATGCCGTGACGCGCCGACGCTATTTGGTTACGACCCCTCATACAGGGGGAAGTTGAAGAGGAGAGAGAAGGGAGCGGGGCCGAGTGCGGAGGTTAGAGGGAAAAAGAAGGTCGCCAAGCCGAGCGCAAAGGCGAAGGCACCGAGGGTGAAATTTCCAACTTTGAAGAAGTCAGCGGACTTCTGGTTTCAAGAAAGCCAACCATTCGATTTCCTAGGTCTGAACGTTCCTCCCCTACAAACCTTCATTCTTGAATTTGCTGAAGACATGGGCAAGAGAAATGTCATAAGAATGAACCTGAGGGACGGGGTCTTCGCTCGGCAGAAGGAGGCTGCTCCCGCCGAGCCTGCTGCCAAGAAGCAAAAAACTACTCAAGCAACTTTCTCGAACAGGCCACTGACGCCGATCCCAAGAGAGAAGGACCAGATTGAGTTGTCTGCCGCTGGTGGGTCGAAAGTTGCGGACAGATCTGGAGGCTCGGGTGGCCGAGCAATAGTGCAGGAGTTCGCTCCTTCGTACGCGACGTCCGAGGGGCGAATCATCTCGATCAACGACAGTGTTAAGCTGGAGCCTGGGTTAGCCCCTACCATGCTCCAAGGTCTTGCTTTGCCAAACGATATGGCGAAGGTTCCAGATGAGCTCCTGCCGAGCCTGGTCCATGCCAGTGCCTATGTTGTACAGGTATGTATCCGAGCCCAGCTTTTTCCCTGTTTCTTTCATTTTCGAGGATGTTTGTGAGTTCGTGTTTCTGCCATTATGCAGGCTGGCCAAGCTATTCTTCGTGCTTCTCAGAAAGCCGAACTCTTGACGGCCGAACGGGGTCGCTATTATGACGATCTAAAGGTCGAGCGCAAGAAATCTCAAAGTTATAAGGGGAGCCTTAAAATGGCGAAGGCTCAAATTACCGAGCTGGAGAAGGAGAAGGAGGAGATGGCCGACAAACTGAAGAAGGCCGAACGTGAGCTTGGTCAGGTCTTGAGGAGGGAGAAGAGGAAGATGAAGGAGGTGGATGAGAAGGCCTATCAAGCTGTGTACGACCGTGCTGGTCTCGAGTACGTGAGGGAGGTTAGGTCAATGGTCAATGACGAAATCAAGGTGAGGGTCCCGATCGCGTACTGAGCGGGGTATAAGGCCGGCGTGAAGGCTGCCGGTGAAGCGATGTAGATGGAGCCCGATCTGTCCTTAATCCCAGCAGCGATGGTTCCCGAGCTCGTACTTTCTTATACTGCTGAGGAGTGTAAGCCTCTTCCTCCTGAGGAGTTCCCAGATAGCGACGACGAAGTTAAAGACTTTACCAAGGCCGATGCTGAAGGTCTAAACGGCTCTGGTGGGGAGAAGGGCGGTGGTGGTGAGAAAATTGATGGTGGGAAGGTGGCTGAAGACACCCAGCAGCAGCCTATGGACGTGGAGAAGGCTGTAGAGACTGCTGCCGAGACTGATGCTGTAATGGCTAGGGAGGACGTTTCTTAAGCTTGAGTTTTAGTTGTTTTTGACTCTTGAACCTTTGGACTGGACGGCTCCGAACTTGGAGTTTGCCATTCCAGATGTAAATAGTTATAGGGGGTCGGCACTGAATGGTTTACTACGATGTACCTCTTGTTTAGGCTTTTCTTCAACACTTGTGTTTTCCTTTGGATGAATGGATGTGTGTTTCTTTCTGCAACGAATTTGTTTTGCTGAACTTTGATTGGATGTCTTCATGTCTTGGGAAAGTTTTGATTTTGTTTAAATGGTAGATACCCGTAGCCCCCTACTTTGGTCTGGGCTCGGCTTAATAGTAGTTATGTTGGCCATCGAAGAAGTGGATAACTGTAGGTGTTTGCCGAGCCTTGACCAAAGTAAAGTAGAATGGAGTGGAGAGTGTGTCGATCGTGTTGTTGTGCTTGGCTATTCTGCTAGTTTAGTGGGTGATGCTTGGGTTAGCCACCAAAGTTTGTGGGTGGTTTGCTCACTAGATTGTGAGCGTAACTGGGCTGTGGCCGATCTCATTGTCTTGCCAAGTCGAATCGGAGCCTAAATTCCAGCCATAGTGTGTCTTTGGGCTCGGTGGACCTGATGTCCGTTTTGCTTCTTTGGGCAGTAAGAGTGGCCGAAGCAGAGGCATAGGAGCTGTTTGTGGGTGTGACCGATGTCAACGTTTGTGGTTGGCCGAGTAAGCCAAGGTAAAATATAACGTAAATGAAAAGGAATTTGGAATTGTAAATGACGACTGCCAGATAAAACTTCTTTGATTCCACAAACATGAAGTACAGGTTGAAATGTAAAGACTTGGGCCGAAGCCAAAGAAAAATAGGATAGGCAGTGGCCGAACACGAGGCACACTGTTGGAATTCCGGCTACATGTATGCCTTCTTGAGGTTCTGTGCATTCCATGAGTTTGTTAGAACTTTCCCATTCATGTCCTCCAGCACGTAGGCACCTTCACCAGCAATTTTGACGATACGAAAAGGTCCTTCCCAGTTGGGCTTGAATTTCGTTTTCTTGCTGGTTTGCACAACTTTACGCCAAATCAAATCATTTGGCTTGAACTTTTTGACTCGTACGCTGCGGTTGTATCCCTTGGCCACCTGCTGCTGGTATTCAGCAAGGTGCAGGCGAGCATCATCGCGCTTCTCTTCTGCCAGAATCAGCTCTTATGCCATAGCATCGTCGTTTGTTTTGAGGTCAAATGTTTCTGTTCTGAGAGTTGGAAACTTGGACTCCAACGGGATGACGGATTCCATACCGAACGCCATTGAAAATGATGTCTGGCCAATTGAACGCCTTGGTGTAGATCGGTAGACCCATAGAATGCGTGGCAATTCTTCAGCCCATTTTCCTCTTTTTGAGTTTAGCCGACGCTTGATGCCGGCGCAGACGATTTTGTTTGTGGCCTCGGCTTGGCCATTTCCCTGGGGGTCGGCTGGTGTGGAATTGAAGAAACATATCCCAAACTCAGTGCAAAGGTTGGTGAGGTCCTTGCCAACAAACTGAGTTTCATTGTCAGAGACAATGGCGTATGGGACACCGAACCTGGTAACAATGTTTCGCCATACGAATCTTCGGACATCAACCTCAGTTGTCGTTGTGAGGGGTTCAGCTTCAACCCATTTGGAGAAGTAGTCCGTTGCTGTAATCAGAAACTTGAAGCCTCTAAGAGCCGTTGGCAGCTTTCCCACGATGTCAAGCCCCCATTGGGCAAAGGGCCAGGGACCAGTGATGGGAAAAATGTTCTAGGCAGGCTGTTTTAGGATAGGTGAAAACAGCTGGCACGGTCGGCATTTGCGGACAACTTCCTCACAGTCTTTCTTCATGTTCTTCCAGAAGTAACCTTGGCTCATGGCACGTTGACAAAGGGAGCGGCCGCCAGAACGGTAGCCGCAGCTACCTGAATGAAGTTCTGTCAGAATTTCAGGCACTTGGGTGGGGTGGACAACGAGGAGGTACGGTCTGGAGATGGATTTCCTGTATAGTTGGCCGCTTTCAGAAAGCCAGTAGTAAACGGCCTTGTTTCTCACACGGTAAGCTTCCTTCTTGTCTGTGGGTAGGGTGTCGTGCTTTAGGAACGCAACGATCTCGTCCATCCAGCTGGGACCGAATTCGACATTGAGTGCCTCTGGAGTAGGCTCAAAGGACGGGCGGTCAATGCTGCCAAAGTTGATGGTTCTGAATTCTAAGGCTGTGGACGTTGAGGCTAGGCCTGCAAGTGCGTCCGCGTGTGCGTTGTGCTCGCGGTTGATCTGTTCGATGTTGAAATTGCGAAACTGAGAGATGAGCTTAGCTGTCGTGGCTTGGTATTTCAACATTCGAGGGCCCCAAGCTTCATAGTCACTGAGTACTTGGTTAACGATGAGTTGGGAGTCGCAGTAGACAATGAGGTTGGCGACTTTCATCGCGATGGCTGAGCGTAAGCCAGCGAGTAGAGCTTCATATTCAGCTTCATTGTTGGTGGCTGGGAAATCGATGGTGAGGGAGCTTTCATGAAGTGTACCACAAGGTGAGACCAAGACTACCTCGGCTCTGGCTCCGTTGCTATTGGAAGCCCCGTCGACGTTAAGTCGCCAAGTCTCGCCTTGAAAAAGGTACCATGGCTTGGTCACGGAGCTACGTTCGGCAACGTCTGGTGGGGTTGGAGCATTGAGTGCCATTGTGTCTGCTGGAGTGAGTTCTGCTATGAAGTCGGCCAACACCTGGCCCTTAATTGCCGTTCGTGGCCCAAAGCTGATGTCGAAGTTCGCGAGTTCGACAGCCCATTTTGATACTCAGTTGGGGAGGTCTGCCTTCCGAAAGAGAGCTTTGAGGGGGTGTTCTGTTAAGACGACGATGGGGTGTGATTGGAAGTAGGGCAGGAGTTTCCTAGCCGCTGAAACGAGAGCAAGGGCTAATTTTTCAAGTGGCAGGTAGTGAGTTTGAGCTGGAAGGAGTGTTTTGCTTATGAAGTAGATTGGCATGTCAATGACGCCATCCCGCTGCACGAGTGCAGAACTGGTTGCGTGGGCGGACACGGCGAGGTAGAGATATAAAGTTTTGAACTCCTTGGGTTTCACCATTAGTGGGGCCAAGTGTAAGTATTCTTTGAGTTCGGCTAAGGCAGCGTCACAATCCGAAGTCCACTCGAAGCTGCGTCGGCTCCGTCTCTTCAAAGCATGGAAGAATGCGTGGCACTTGTCTGAAGATTTGTTGATGAATCGATTCAAAGCCGCTGCCATTCCAGTCAGCCTTTGT
The DNA here is from genome assembly GCA_019656835.1 of Rhododendron ovatum. NCBI lineage: Eukaryota > Viridiplantae > Streptophyta > Magnoliopsida > Ericales > Ericaceae > Rhododendron > Rhododendron ovatum. Next base: position 15,149,737 of record CM033790.1, read on the forward strand.
ACTTCTTTGATTGTCCTTGGTGGGCACAAATCTTTAACTGCTTTTATTTAGTTGGGGTCGGCCTCAATACCTCTTCGGGTGACTAGATATCCGAGGAATTTTCCCGCGCTCACCCCTAATGCACATTTTTCGGGATTCAGCCGTAGCTTGTGTAGTTTGAGGATTTCGAAAAACTTCGGTCAAGTCTCGCAGGTGGTTGGATTCCTTCTTGCTTTTGATGACCAGGTCATCAATGTAAGCTTCCACGGTGTGACCGATTTGTTCTTGCAACATCTTGAATATTACTCTGTTGAATGTTGCGCCTGAATTCTTGAGTCCAAAGGGCATGATGCTGTAGCAGAAGATGCCATATGGTGTAATGAAAGCAGTTTTCTCCATGTCGTCGGGATCCATAGCAATTTGGTGGTAGCCACGGTAGGCGTCCAGGAAGCTTAACCGAGCGTGGCCTGATGTCGCATCCACAAGTTGATCAATTTTCGGGAGTGGGAACCAATCCTTCGGACAAGCGTCGTTGAGATTGGTATAATCCACGCAAACTCGCCATTTGCCATTTTTCTTTTTGACGACCACTGTGTTAGACAACCATGTTGGGTATTGTACTTCTTGGATGGCATTGGCTTTGAGCAGACGCTTGACCTCTTCGATGACGGCGGCGGCGTGTTCGGCTGCAGAACGCCATGCCTTCTGGATGACAGGTTTGGCGTTTTTCTTGATGTTGAGGGAGTGACTGATGAAATTGGGATCGACCGCCGGCATTTCGTTGGGGGTCCATGCAAAGACTTCTATATTTTTCTTGAGGTATTGGAACATTTCTTCGCGGTCAGTCTCGCTAATGGAAGAGCTGATTAGGAAGAATCGGGAGCCATCCTTGTTAATTGGCATTTGGACGAGGTCCTCTTCTGTTTTGTCTTCGGCTTTCTCACGGCTATGTCGGGGACTTACCCATTGTACTTCTTTGGCTTTGGAGGAGTTGTGGACTCCCGAGACATAGCACTTTTTGGAGGCTACTTGGTCACTTCGCAGGTCTTCCTGTCGTCCATTGGAGCCGATTAAGCGGACAACCTGGTGGTAGGTCAAAGCGATTGCTTGCATGTTATGAAGCCATGCTCGGCCAAGAATTGCGTTATACGGGCTTGGAACGTTGACGACGATGAACTCAACGGTCAACGTTTTCGAACCTGCGACGACTGGAAGGAAGATTCGGCCGAGTGGCCAAACCGGTGCTCCGTTGAATCTGATGAGAGGGACTTCGGCGGGTTGTAGGGCTGACTCTGGGAGGTCAAGCTTTTTGAACAAATCATAGTACATCACCTCTGCCGAGCTTCCCTGGTCGATGAGGATTCGCTTGACATCGTGGACTCTGATTTGCACGGTAACGACGAGGGCATCGGAGTGTGGAGTTTGTACGAACTCAAGGTCGCGCTCGGTGAAAGTTATGGTCCACTTGGGCGTTGTGTCAGGGCGCGGGCGTTTCGTTCCGGGTCTTACCGCAAGTACCTGTTTAGAAGTGGAGGCGCGATCGAGGTCGGCTCGGAGGTGTGCTTCGGATTCTTTTGTCACTGGGCCGTGGATGACATGTATCGTCGGCCGCGGTTCATTGAGGTTGGGATTTCCGACAGGTGGGCGGGCGGGTGTTTTCGCTCGATCAATGTATTGGTCGAGATGGCCTTAGGCCGCCAAACGTTCCAGCAGCGCCTTGTACGGAGCACATGCCGTTGTGTAGTGGCCGAGCTCATTGTGATACGAGCACTTCTTCCTTGGGTTCTGATCCGCTTGGCCGTTGTCCGTGCCGAGCTTGCCTTGTGGCCACTCGAACTATGGTTGCCTCATGATTTCCTTTAGGAAGGACCAGATGGGTTCTTTGAAGTGGGTGGTTTCGGCCATGTAGTCGTGCTCTTTTAGCTGGCGTTTTTTTCCCTTCTTTGATGTTGTTGACGTGTTTCTTTGGCTGGGATGGTTGAGTTACCATTGGTGTCTGCAGCTAAAAAGCTATCGCCGGCAGGCAGGTTGTTAAATTGGGGATCCCCTGAGCGGCTCGATTCGCGTAGAACTCTTCAAGGGCATAAAATCGTTCTACGACACGCATCAACTCTCCCATGCCGTGCGGAGGTCGAATAGCTAGTTCGTCGAGTATTTTGCTTCCAGATTCCAACCCATTTTTGAAGGTGCGCGCGGCCCAGTACTCGTCGATTCCGGGAATTTCGTTGAAAAGTTGCCAATAACGCTCGGCGTAATGTCTGAGTGTTTCGTTTGGGAGCTTCCTCATCTGGGACAAGGACTCAGGCTCCTTGGCTGTCCTATTACCGGTGATGAAGCGAGTGTTGAAGGCGCGTTCAAGGTTGGCCAGGTTCCATATGGATCCAGCAGGCAATTTGTTGAACCACTGGAGTCCAAGAGAGCCGAGGCTGGATGGGAACGCTTTGCATTTGATTTCATCCTTTGTAGTGCACAGCTCGATGGTTTGGCAAAAGTGAATCAGGTGAGTGTAAGCTTCGCAGGTGCTTGGGTCGAACTTCGTGAATTTTGGTAGGTGGAAGTTGGGTTCGGCAATGGCGTTGATGATGTGGGAGGTGAAGGGTGAGATACCAAGGTCCTTTAATTGCCGCTCAAATCCTGGGCGTGGTCGTTTGCCGAGCTCGTCCGTCTGCGTTCTCTTTGGGTGTTTTTCTCTTACTAAGATTTTCTCGCGTACTCGGCTATGAAGCTTGTCCCGCAGGTCCGTTGTTTCCCTATGGGGGTAGTCAGCGGACTTCTCCTTGTCGCAACAGGTTTTGTTCCCATTCTCCGTCCCTTCGATCCGTATGCCTCTCCTATTCCACCGAACGTCATTTTCATTATCCAAGTTTTCTGGTGGGATCCCCCCGAGGCGTTCAGAGACGTGGCGCCTGGTTTTTACGGGGTCTCGGCTTTGGCCTGAGGCCGTTGTGCGAGAGAACTCCGCGCGACCAATCGAGTACGTGCTCGTGAATGATTCGGTGTCTCGTGTGCGGGTTCGCTCGTGGTGGGTCCTCGAGCGGTGTGTACCAGATGTTGTAGGTCGTTTGTAGAGGATAAGTTCCCTAGTGTCTCCCTTTTCTGGCGTAAACCCAAGGCGGTCTTTGACGGAGACGCGGTGGCCCGCCTCATTGGGGCGGTCCCGTGGTGTAGGAGGAGGAGGTGGAGGAGGAGAGCTTCTTCGTTTCCGTTCTCCACCTCCGGTAGATCTAGAGGCGGCTGGGGTTGCGTCCTGCAAATGTTGCTTCATCTAGGCCATCTCCGCCCTTAGCGCCGCAAGTTCATTATCCCTTTCGTCGTCTCGTTGTTGCAGAAGGCAGATGTAAGCCACTGTTATGTCGTCTGCGGCCGGAGATAGCCCAGAATTGGGGGGAAGCGAGATGGACATGTGCCTTTCGGAAAATAATGGAAGAATTGCGTTTCCACTGGCGTCTTTGGCCCCAAAAACGGAAACGTTTGGTGGATCTCCGCCCATCGCTGTTAAATTTTCGACTGCCTTTTTGAGAGAAAGGTCGTTTGGAAGAGAGTTTGAGCCGTTTGAATCAGAAGCTGAGAAGGGTTCACGTCAAGTTCACCAATTGTATGGCCCGTGACTTCTGGTTCGAGTCCTTCCACTGTTGGTTCGGTGGCTTCCTAGCCTTCTCCACGTAGCCTGCACAGTGAACGCACTACTAAGACCTAGCCGGGGGTTGCCCGGCAAGGCCCTCTGGCGAGAGGATAAATATGTGTAGGAAGAAAGGGAAGAGACTAGGGTTTTGAGTAAGTATTCGCGTGTATGAGTCTGTACCTTCAGAGGCGTTATTCTTCAGTATTTATAGAGTCTTCCTGACTTGCTCTCCAAGCACAAGCACATGCCTTTCGCAGGCCAAACGACGTCACTGCGACGTCACCGAACAGATCTGGCAACCGCTTTTTGGGGGTGAGTTGGCATGACCCATGTGCACCCATGATCATCTTTTGTTATAACCACTTTCGCACATAGGACGACGCTCAACTCAACAGCCAGCTATCGTCAGCAGCGATCGTGCTCCGCGGTGGCCGAGCACGCCCTTTGCCGACCCTGGCACGTGACCGACAGAGTAGGATACGTCGCAAGGGATCCGCCAAGGAAGGCGGCCGAGTACGGACTTGCCTTCTGCCGAGCCTATGCCGAGTGGAATGGCAATGAATCATAGGGAGGGGAGCCGTGCTCAAGGTTCGTGCTTAGCACGTATTGGGCTCGGTCCGTACCACAGCGAAATTCTATGTTCGGCCTGCTACACAAGGTATTTGTATGAACAGATATCAAATGATCAAATCAGCAAGCAACTCCAGAGTTTTGAATGGTGAAGGAGTTCTTTAGATCTTTTACCAACCAAATAGAGCGAGGTTTAGAAATATCAACTCTGGCACATAGTAACTTTAAGTCCAAATATGAGTCGATCCATCTTATTTTTTGTTGTTGTTGTAGAACAATAATTATCCGTGATTTATGTACTATTTACACTATACTTTAAGTTTATAACGGAAGATGAATATTTGATGGGAAGCAATTTCAATAGTATGTGAAGAAAAAAGAAGAAGAAGAGCCAAATCAATCATAAAATATAAGCAAGACTATTAACATAATTTATCATTTTCAAAAAGGAAATTGTAAACCTCCAAAAAGGAAATGTTAGTTTGATTTCTAACCGTTTATCCATTTTAGAAGGAAACCTACTATATAAGGGTTTCAAAAGCTTCCCTAGTTGTTTTAATTTGAGTCTTTTGACTATTGTGTTCTATGCCCAACGAGGGTTACCTCCACTAGTTAGAGGGTTTGCTCCCATCCTGAAGGTATGGGTTCGATTCTTGGAAGGCAGGCCAATCAGTTAAGAGGTGAAATTCCATGTGGGGATAGCCTTATGGGAACGTCCAATAGTTCCCCCTGTAAGTGTTGGTTTCTTGCGACCGCCCTAGGTCCTAGGCAGATTAGTCTTATCTATGTTTGAGAGTGGGGATACTTCCTATGTAAGAGAGAGAGAGAGAGAGAGAGAGAGAGAGAGAGTGGTGTTCTACAAGAAAATTACCCCAAATCTTCGTATGTATGTTCTTTATGTTGGGGCCTGGATGCCATGTAAATTATTAAACCGAACTGTAAGAATAATTCTTTTAATTTCTCATTGCCTATCTATCACAGTGATTATTTGACGGGCAAATTTCACTGACCTCCTCTGAGGTTTCTGACACGAACAGAAACCTCCCCTGAGGTTTTTGAAATAACACTGTCCTTCCCTCCTTTACCTGACAATACCAAGGGACCCCCCCCCCCCCCCAATTAATTGCACGTTAAAAAACGGATGGAAAAGGTGATCGGCTTTGTTCGGTCCTTAGTTTAATTTTGTTTTAGTTTTATTTTTCAATCATTACCCTACTTCTTTCTCTAATCATTATCCTATTTCTCTAATTATTATTTTCTCATCTCCTCTCTCTATCTCTCTCCAATCATTACCCCTCTCTTTAATTATTACTCTATTTCTCTCTCCACCCACTACTAAAACTAAACTAAACTAAATTTCAACCAAACAAAACCGATGTCATTATACTATACTTTTTACAATACCTATACTACCCTCACCAAACTCTTTACCTCTCTTATTTATAAAATATAAAATACAAACATCACTACACTTTGTACCCATTTCACTTTGAGATTTTGTCCTTATTTAAAAGGATTCACATTTGTTAATTTTCTATCAAACTTTTGTGAATTATTGGTTCATCTTAATAAGAGGAATTGAAAAAGTAAAAAATTAAGACTTTTACCAAATATTTTGAGAAATTTAATATTTTGGGTAAAAAGTAATAATTTTATATTCTTTTGATTCCTTTCATTGAGACAAACCAATAATCTACAAAAATTAACACAAAATTAGCAAATACGAAAAAATTTCAAATACAGACAAAAATCAAAAAACCTAAAAATCCCACAAACAAGTCCACATGAAAAAATTCGAATATGAACAAAAACTAAAAAACCTAAAAATTTCACAAACAAATCTCGTAAAAACCAAAAAGCCTAAAAATCCCACAAACTATTGGCAACAGAGGGTACGGCCTTGTTGGTGGGATTTTTAGGCTTTTTGATTTTTACGGGGTTTGTTTGTGGGATTTTTAGGCTTTTTGATTTTTGTTCATATTTGAATTTTTTTCGTATTTGCAAGTTTTGCGTTAAATTTTTGTGGATTATTAGCTTATCTCAACAAGAAGAATTGAACGAGTATAAAATTATTATTTTTACCCAAAATATTGAATTTTTTAAAATATTTGGTAAAAGTCTTAATTTTTTACCTTTTCAATTCCTCTTATTAAAATGAACCAATAATTCACAAAAGTTTGATAGAAAATTAATAAATGTGAATCCTTTTAAATAAGGACAAAATCTCAAAGCAAAACGAGCACAAAGTGTAATGATATTTGTATTTTATTTTTTATAAATGAGAAAGGTAAAGAGTCTGGTGAGGGTAGTATAGGTATTGTAAAAAATATAGTACAATGAAATCACATTTTCCATCCGTTTTCTAACGTGCAATTACGGGGGGGGGGGGGGGGGGGGGGGGGGGGGGGGGTGGTTGTCCCTTGGTATTGTCAGGTAAAGGAGGGGAGAGCAGTGTCATTTCAGAAACCTCAGGGGAGGTTTCTGTTCGTGTCAGAAACCTCAGGGGAGGTCAGTGAAATTTGCCCTTATTTGACAAATGCAATTAATGCGGATGTTTTACAAATTGTTTTATACTTTATTTTATAATTGTTCATCCGTATGCATTGCACGGGTTCATTGCCAGTTACTCTTAAAGGAAAACGTAATTTATCCTAATCAACGTACACTATCAATATGCATGGTGATTAATCTGTTATTTCAAATAGTTATATATCAGTACCTATAACAAGACTTACAAAATGAACAATAGTTATTGTCAAATGAGATTTGTGAAAGATTTTTCGATCGTGTAATATAGATATGAGATCTTTTGTGATATCGCCTGACAAAAGAAATAGTAATTTATTTAAGTTCAGCGAAGAAAACTAAAGAAATAATTTATGTTGTGAATCTCAGGATGTATGTATTAATAACTAATTCGAATGATATTAATTAGTATCAATGTTGCATTAATATATACAGTGTTTATTGCATATATATTTGTCGTGAAATTAAGCTAGCGATCTTTTTTGAAATGTTCGTGAAAGCGATCTTGAACGGCTTTTTTGGTTTTGTCAATTGTACTCCAGTTGGCCCCCGCACGGTCACGTCAGTATGGTCGACCCATGCAATAACGTATTACGCACATCTCAAAAGGGAGATGTCAATTCTTACGTGGACATTTTGACGATAAAAATTGACATCAAAATTTAATCCAACTTAACAGCCTTCTTTGATGCCAAATATAAGTGGATTTGAAAGCAAGCCTTTTCATGCCAATTTTGACAGCCACCCTCCTCCATGCCAAATTTCAAAAAATGACCATTTGGCATAAATAGAATTTGACATAAAGGGTTGGAAAGGAATACTTTAATGTCAAATTGGAGATGCTAAAATGCCACGTAAGCCTTCAAAAAAAAATTGACATTTTCAATATGAAATCAAGGGGTGGAGATGCTCTCTAGCTAAGTACACATTGTAACAAGAAGTCACATGTCCTATATATACACATTAATTGCTTATTGCAGAAAGGGGTAAGGGTGCATACACACACACATATATTAAAAGTTTGAAATGAGGATCTTTTAAAATGTAGACTCCTCTTTTTTAAATGAATTTTGATGATTCAAATCGCTTAATGTAAAAATATACATATTAATTCAACTGAAGGTTACATTTTAGAAAATTATTTTTGAGAGTTGGAATGGTAATGAATGGAGAGAGATAAAGATAAATATTTATTAGAAATTGTGCCGAGAGTTAAAAGTAACTCTCAAAATGTTAAACCAAACGGAGTGAGTACTAGCTTTTCAGAAAAATTCTAGCTAGCTAGTATTGTTTTCCAGCTTCTTAGGTGTTTGCCCTTTTTTTCAGGATGAAGCTGGCTAGGCAAATATCCTCGATCAGTAGTTGTCGTCAACCAAAATATATAAGAATATGTTTCTCATACCAACTCAATATATAGTTGCGGAGAAAATCTTAAAAGTAAAATATATAAAGAAGAGTTGCTTAGGTATTACTCCCCCGGCCGTCCCAAAATGTTTGGCACCTTCACTATTCTAGTCTTATGAAAACATTAACTATATATTTTAATGCGTAATATTTTTTTATAAGCAATCTAATCTTGTTTGATAGATTTTAATTTGTTTTACTAAACAAAGTTTGAAAAATCGCATAAAACATTATGGATTGAGAGATATATGCAAATTAAAAATGAATAACAATAATTCATTCAAATAAAATACTCAAGCTAAACAGCGATAATTATGAATTTCAACCTGCTTATATATTCATTACACAATATATGCCAAGAATTAACATTAATAATTACTACCAGGAGGTCATAAAAACGTACTTTGAAGAGGATTACACTTGAGGCATGACTCAAATAACAATAGTACTAGTAGTAATATGTAACTACTAGCTAGTATAGATCCCTAGCTATATACCTTGCAACTTTACCTTCCCTAAAAATTAAAATCCATCATTCTTGACACCCTTCCAGAAAGAACCATTTTTATTCGATCACTTCCAAATTCCTTAACCCATCAAAACTACAAAGATCTATCTATAATTTCCTTCACAACTCCTTTCCTCTCCTCCTCCAAATTAAGTGAAAGGTTGTCCTAAAAATATATACTATTTTACAGTTAGAACTCAAAACAGACTGGGGCAATTAATTAATGATGTGTAAGGAATTAATTAGTTAATGTGTGTTGCGGGCAAGGAGGAGAGGGTGAATTCTCAACAACCCTAGTTGGAGGTGCGACAAATTAAAAAAGTTGAACTCCAAGAAAGGAACACATGCACTCATGGGGGTTCATGGTGAGAAGAGGGTGATTAGTATAATTAATTTGTGTGGCAAGTTCTTTTCACTATCGCAAAAATTAGGGCTTTGGGCCATGTAGTCCCGCATTTAGGTGGTGAGGTAGTCAAGAAAACATCGGTGGGACGAGCCTGGTAATGGTCCTTGGCAAACAAGCTAGCTAGGTAAGGTACAGTACCTTCCAAGCCGTATATTTTATACATGGGGTCGTACCAAAAGCCTTCATAAATGTAGAGATTCTCAGTTATATATATATCCAACCTTAATTTCTCCTTGGGAATTGAAGGGTTAGGATTAGTTAATTCCCTTTATTTATTAATTTTTCATAGCATCTCTCTAACTTTTTAATGCTTAATTTCTTCCTCTCGTGATCAGAAAATTTTACAATGCGAAAAGAACAAGTAATATATATGTTCTGATTTAAATTTTGCGGACATAATTAAGATCTTTGAATAAATCTTAAATGTAAGTAACAGACAGAACGTTAATATTTCATTTTAGTTTTGCAAACAGACAACTTGGTGGCGAAGCATCTGCATAAAATATATTGCGTCTATTGTGTGAGAAAAAGAATCTGGACGAAATTTCTAACTTTTCGTTTTGATAGTTTCCTAGGCAAAAGTCCACTAGACTTTTTGTTTTGTTCTTATTTAAATTTTTTTGGACTTTTTCTTAGATATTTTCAAAAAAATAAATAAATTGGGTAAGAGTTATAATTTTTAACTTTTTCAATTTCTCTCATCGAGACAAATCAATAATCCACAAAAATTCGGTGCAAAACTAATAAACACACTGTCTATCAAAAAAAAAAAAAACTAATAAACACACAAACAAAAATTCGGTGCAAAACTAATAAACACAAAAAATAAATTGGGTAAGAGTTATAGAAGTTTGGAGAGGAGAGGAGAGGAGAGGAGAGGGTGGTGACCGGTTATGGAGGTGGTGGACGGCTAGAGGTGGGCTGGCAGGAGCTGGAGATGGCTGTAACCAGCTAGGTTTTGCAGGAGCAAGTGGAGGGGAGGGAGAAGAAGAAAAGAGAGAGGGAGAGAAGTAATTTGGTGAGAGAGAGAGTACGACAGAGAGGGAGAGGGGAGAGTACGTGCAAGTGGTGTAAGTGTGTAGAAATTATATTCGTATATGCGAATTCGTGTCTTGTGGTGTTCGATCGTCCGGTTTTAGATTTCGAAAAGAACTAAAAATTTAACCGTAACATCACAAAATTATTCTGAGGCAAACCGCGATCTCAAATAATGAAAGAGAAATCTCGACGATCACAAAAAATTATTTTTGTGTTTATTAATGCACTCGAGTTGAATTTAAAAGTATGTTAACTAATTAAATCAAAATTTAATTAAGGAAAATGTTTATTGAATTAATATTACTGAAATTTTAATTTATTAAAAATTTTGAAATATTACAATAGAATTTAATGTGGTATAACTTAACTATCAAGAGGAAAAAGGTAAATTTATTCAAACATGCTACACACGCAACAATTCAAATACAATCCCTCACATACATATGGGGCCCCACATGTATGTGAAGAGTAGTGTTTGGAGTTGTGTTCCTAAACTTTTTGAATTTTATTTATGTATACCCAACCCAACTGCCCCACACCCCCACAACCCCAAGTTTCCCTCAGAGTTCCGTATGAACAAAATATATGTTGTAGATTTCAAATGGAAGTACATATAAACCGCATATTTCTCTCAAGCACTTTCATCTAATCAATTTAGTCCCCACTTTCATTTTGTCAAAGAGTTGTGTGTTTATTGTATAATGCTGAAATTGCATCCAACATTATTTGACTCGTACACACATCAAGTGTGCATCACTTCTAGTAAGCTCAATATTCTAGATGACAAAACAAATATCTTTTGAAACACAAAAACCATAATTAGTGGCAGCCACACCAGACACGATAATCTTATTTGAAAAAGCTCCACAAATATACCCAGGAGAGCTATGACATTTACTCCAACACAAAATTTACGTAACCACACATGAACACGCAGTTCCCAGCTTGGCCAATAATTCCCCTGATTTAACTCGACCACACCATGCCAATAACCAACCCCGATTGAAGAATTGGGCCATGGGGGAACCATTTTTTACACCATACAAAACTAACAGGAACGAACATTGAAGTGCTTTCCATAGTTCCATGAGTGGTATTTACGGGCTAAAGCTCATACAATTTGTATTACTCAAATGGGTTCCGTTAGTGGGAGATAATGGAAGTTATGCATGCATTGTCCTTAATTGGCAAAAAATTGAAATTGCAGGATTAAAATCGAATCAATTAAAAGGGTAGGGATCAAAGTGACATAAAGATCAAACTACAAAGACCATTTGAATAATTTGCCCTAAAAAAAATAAAGAAGAGTTGCTTAAGTATGATTTATGATCAATCGAAGCTCTTGATGATAGCAAGTGGAGTGAAGTACTATAGTTGGTTCCTAACTCTCTCATACTCCCATGCACATGGGCAGGATTCGATTCCCGTAAGGATCTATCCCATTTTCCAAATTCTGTAGGATAGAGTAAATTAGGTTTAACAAATGAGAAGAGAAAAAAGAAAAAGAAAAAGAAGAAGCTCTTGATGACAACTTAACCGAAATTAAAATGGTAAATGCTGCAATATGGCTACAAATATTTTCTCCAAGAACATATAATTACCAATGTTAAAACTAGATTTACGTGAACAAAATCAAATTCTTATAACGTAATTTCCTTCAAATAAACTCAAGCTAAACAACAATAATTTCCTTCAAACAAACTCAAGCAAAACAAAAATAATTACAAATTTCAATTGACCAGTGTATTCATTACACAATACCAATAATTAACATTAATAATTACTTCCAGGAGGTCAAACAAACGTACTTTGAAGAGGATTACACTTGAGGCACTCAAATAACAATAGAACTAGTAATATATAACTACCAGTATCACAATATGATAGTCAAAATATACCTTGCAACTTTTCATTGGTAATTTTGTCTAGGCTCTCAATCATTTGAGTCGTCAGGTGGTTCTTCCAATCTCCAACTATACCTTTCCTAAAAAATCCATCATTCTTGACACCCTTCCAGTAGGAACCACTTTTGTTCACTTCCAAATTCCTTAACCCATCAAAACTACAAAGATCTATAATTTCCTCCACAACCCCTTTCATCTCCTCCTCCAAAGTGAAAGGTTGCCCTAAAAATTCAGCCAAACTTTTCACTCTCACCAACGTGTCTCTCTTCATTTCCTCGTAAGTTACAAAGAAAATTTTACGGGGACATTCCTGGCTAGCCTTTCAATACCCTAGCACATGATCCAAGAAGGGTCCATATCCAGAGATCCCTTTGGAAAACAACTCAAATGCCTCTTCCAAAGAAAGGGGTGGAAGCTCATGATTAGCTCGCAACTTGGCCATAAAGTACCATGTAGAAACTAGCACGTCCTTAGGGTTCCGACAAATATAGATTATTTTACAGTTGGAACTCAAAACAGACTCAGACAATGACGTGTAAGGAATGTGTATTGCAAGGAGGCGAGGAGAAGGTGAATTATCGACAACCCTACTTGGAGGTGCCGCAAAAAAGTTGAACTCCAAGAAAGGAACACAATCATGGGGGTTCATGGCGAGAAGAGGGTGATTAGTACAATTTGTGTGGCAAGTTCTCTTCACTATCGCGAAAATTAGGGCTTTCAGCCATGTAGTCCCGCATTTAGGTGGTGAGGTCAAGAAAACATCGGTGGGATGAGCCTGGAAATGGTCTTTGGCAAACAAGGTACCTTCCAACCCATACATGGGGTGGTACCAAAAGCCTTCATACATGTAGAGATTCTCAGTTATCCAACCTTTCTCCTTTGGAAGGGTTATATAGGATTAGTTCCCTGTATTTTTCATAGCATCTCTCTAACTTTTTAATGCTTTCATCTCTCTCTTCTTCTTTGGTTTTTGTCAAGGATGAACATTGGGAAGGAAGAGAGGCTTCCATAGTCAAAGAAATATTATCAAACTTCGGTTTATGTAGAAATGGAAATAGAGAAAGAGTGATGTGTCCAAAATTGGAAGTACTTTAGACATCTTATAGGGAAATTTCCTTTAGAGATCTATCCAAATGGACCCATCTCATTAATATTCATCAATTTATTATTTTATCTTCCTCACTACAGGATCCCCGATTTCCTACCCAAAAATATCTTTTTTGATTTATTTTTTTGGTGGTGGAAGGGATCTTGGAGAGCGTTTGTTTCAAAGTGATAGGCCAATAACTCAATCAATTTTGTATTTTTCATTTTCTTTGGCATAGGATCGATTATGTACAGTATATTTGTCCTTCGGCAAACTGCATGTTTACGATTTCTTGCTCAATCGAGTTTCGTAAGTGACAAACGAAACATCCAACTTTACTTCAGAATTTACAAAAAGAGATCATCTTTCCTTTCATGATCAGAGGATATGTATTATTGCCTCTGCTTTTTTATGTAACTTGCTTTTCAATTCAATGTCTCAACTACCTCCTACCGACTCTTCAGTTATTTCATAGTAAATTCAATCATTTCTCTGATTTAATGCACTCAACCACTTCCTCTCGTGATCAGAAAAATTTACAATGCAAATAGAACAAGTAATATGTTCTAATTTAAATTTTGCAGACAACTCTAAGATCTTTGAATAAATCTAGAATGTAAGTAACAGATAGAACGTTAATATTTCATTTTAGTTTTGCAAACGGACAACTTGGTGGCGAAGCATCTGCATAAAATATACTGCGTCTATTGTGTGGGAAAAAAGAATCTGGACGAAATTTCTAACTTTTCGTTTTGATAGTTTCCTAAGCAAAAGTCCACTAGACTTTTTGTTTTGTTTTTATTTAAATTTTTTTGAACTTTTTCTTAGATATTTTCAAAAAATAAATTGGGTACAAGTTATAATTTTTTAACTTTTTTCAATTCCTCTCGTCCAAACAAATCAATAAAAAAAAAAAAAAAGCCCAAAAAATCAAGTGGCTTTTTTTTTTTGGAAAACCAGAGGGGTTGGCCTAATTGTCTACACTTGGGACTTAGAAGATTGCCTCTTTCTATTTCTAACGTTTGAACCTTCCAAGTGCTATCAACTTATGTAGAGTTGCCCTTGCACACAGAGTAAGGGCACAATTAATAGATGAGATGCCCATAATTGGTTCCAAGGGTGGGGGCGGCACTTGCGCATGTGAGTTGATTATGCACTCTCTCTGAAGAATTTATGTTTCAATTTCAAAATTCAGGTTGTAAGATCCAATATTTCCATCGAATTGAGTATAACTATAAGTAATTGTTTTTGTGATAGTATCTATCATACTATGACTATCCCTCCTACTACAATTTCTTAGGATGCATTTTTTTTTTCAGCAAATAATTACAAGATCCCCGCGTGGCCCTTCCCTCATGACTCTAAAGGACCCCACTGTACGGGCTGGAAAAGAGTAAAAGAACATTTTTACTGGGTTCGTAAATAATTCCAGTATATGAAACCTCAAGCGTAACAGGCAGCTTATATTTCACCACACCATATAATTCATTCGCGTTTCACCAGACCATACAACAAAATGTTACAATTACCAAAGACCGTGCAAACCAATTTATCTCCTCTCAGACAGATGGCCATATCGCGATTTCAGAGTACCCATCTTCAGTAGCACAAGCCCTGAACATACCAGTGGTATTAAACTGCATGGTCACCTCTCCTTTCGCAGACACTGCAACCAATCCAGCAGTGCCTTTTGGTGCACACTCTCCCACGACATAAGCTGCTGCTTCCTCAAGAGAAAGCCCTTTGTACTCCATAAGAGCCGCCACATCGCGTGCCACAGTTGCCCGCATTATTGATTCTCCTTTTCCAGTGGCAGAGACTGCACACAAGCTATTTGCATAAGTCCCAGCACCAATAATAGGGGTGTCACCGATTCTTCCCACCATCTTGTTGACTAATCCGCCGGTAGAAGTTGCAGTGGCTAAATTTCCTTGGTTGTCAACCGCCACGCATCCAACTGTTCCGATTTGGCTGTCACCATCGGCTACGGTGGTTTCTTTTGTAGGTTCTTTTGGGATGGGCTGTGTATAATCTATCTACAGAATCCCCACAAGAGTTATTAGCTACTTCGGTAGATAAAACAACTCTAGATGTAATTTTTATGAGGACAACCAGTGTTTGTCATGGACAGGTGTAACGTTCGGAGTGCATTCATCATATTTATAGGTATAACTTGTCAAGCAACTAGGAATACTAATGTAAATCTCAGGTCGGGTTTGGAAGGCCCAAGCACCAAGGATCAGGGGAGAAGATAGATTCAAATTTCTCAAACCTCACTTCTCTCCGATAATGACTAGAAGCACTACCGCTATGGTCTCTGGAAAGGAGAATGAGAGACAAATAGAGCCTGGTAAGGTAATAAGTTTCGCAGTGACAAGATGCAAGTCACAACACCTTACTATTGATGCAGAGCTTACCTGATCATGCATTTCAGAAAAGAATCGAACATTAGTACCACATCTTATTGGATACTACTAGGAAATAGGAAATAAGTTTGGTGGAGAGTGGATGGGAGTGGGGTTGCCGGTTGGAACCCTGCACAAAAATATTATGCGTAGGATGATTCAAAGCAAAAAGAAAAAAGAAAGCTATAACCGCACTAAAATTTTTATTCTAGTCCCCACTCCGCTGAGAAAAAAGAAGAAGAGAGAAAATGTTCTCGATGTATTTATTCATGTATGATTGCCGGAAACGCAATGCACTTTATAAAGTTATCATAGTCTCTTCTCAGGCCCTGAAGAGCTTGGGTCGAAAAAAATGAGTGCCTCGTGTGAGTACAAACACAAGAGCCTTATTCTCAGTTGATCACGAGTGTTGGAAAGATGTGGAAAACATGAGGGCAAGTCTTAGAAGGTAGTTCAATACAAGTGTTGTGAGCTCTATATCAATCAAAGCCAGTCTTCCTTTGGGTAGGTATCATTGAAGGCTTGAAGCTCATTTGGGCTGTTATACAGAATAGTGGCCCCTTGAGATATTATTGTTTCAGAAGCAAGAAGTGCGAAAAGTAGAGCTCGGATTAGTTAAGAAGTGCAAGATGGCAAGTATACTTGGTTAAGTTCTACACAGTTTCGAGCTTTGAATTCATGTCATTTTTAAACCATCAACATGACAAGAATTCACATGAGAGAATTATTTGTCAAGTACACGCCTTGCTCTAACAACCCAATTATAATTTGTTGATGCTCTAGAAATTCCCAGTGTATTACAGAAAACTGAAGTCTATTTGAGTCAAGATTGATCCATACAATCACTAGGCATGCTGAATAATCTAGTGATCCAATCAAGTGATCTCAGTGCCCTAACCAAAACTGTAGCAAGCTAAATCTGTTCTTTTATGGTTATCCTTAATGACATGATTATGGGATATACATACCTGTACTCTGTTGGCTTCTTGTGCTTGTTTCAGCCTCGCAATATTTTCTGAAGTAACGAAATGGCTTTTGTCTGTGGTTTCAACACCCTAGGAAATAGAGAGAAAATGTTAATGATCTTGAAAAAAATGATAACCAAACTCAAAAACAAGGAAACTCTAAGCAGAAATTAGTAACAGGGCAGATACAGAATTTACAAGTGGAACAAGAAACTGTAGTTCCTTCCTCACATAATATCCGTTATCCGTTGTCATAGACACCAAAAAGACTCATTATTTCTTTACTTCTTGATTTTGGTTTGTTATAGCTTCAAACCAACATGCTATGTGCTCTGGTCATCATACAATGAATGCAATAGGCTAGGAAGTGGCACAATCTCGCTCAAACACAGCAGAGCAACTTCGTTCTGATTAGGTTGAGTAACTTCATCAGTTACAATTCAGGACAAGCCAAAAAGGATGCTTTTCCCACTTCCCTCCCAGTAGTTACGATCCTTGACTGAACTGCCTTTGGTTGGTTCACATCTGCCTAGTACGACATGTAAAGCAGACAGAAAAGCTGCTCTGAAAATATGAGATATATGCTGTAGGATGAAGTATATAAAGGAGTTTATAGCACCAATAAGGACAAGAAGGAAATGAGACAACTTCAAGCGTTGTGGAGCAGTGTTGCCCTTGAAACAAGACTTGTGAAGTTTTCATCATATTGGTCATAACTAACTAGAAGCAAATTGCATGTAGTAACAGAACTAGGAAATAATGGTTAAAAAAAATTACCTAGAATTTGTATTTTGTACCATAAGTTGAAAATATGCTTA
This sequence comes from Rhododendron ovatum, assembly GCA_019656835.1. Taxonomy (NCBI): domain Eukaryota; kingdom Viridiplantae; phylum Streptophyta; class Magnoliopsida; order Ericales; family Ericaceae; genus Rhododendron; species Rhododendron ovatum. The sequence continues at coordinate 15,166,969 of CM033790.1, forward strand.
CATACTGTTAATTGTGTGTGCACGTGCGTTTGCAAACATAAGAAACACATGTTGGTTTGAATTAGCTTGCATGCTCCATCAAGCACCTAAGAAAAGAAGATTCTTTTAAGCTTAATGAAAATAAACTCGAAAATCAGGACTTAATAATAGTGGTGACTTCTAAGATTTTTTTGCGACATTGAAAGCTTGAAGGACATAGAGGTTTCCATTTGAGAGGGGTGAATCAAATATCAATGCATGAATAAATAAAGAACTCTCTCTTACAATATTGGGAAGTATGTAACTGCAAATATGGACTGCTTGACCAATATACTACCTCTTTCTCAACTTGAAGAGTGTGTGTGTGTGTGTGTGTGTGTGTGTGTGAGAGAGAGAGAGAGAGAGAGAGACCTGTCTCTCTTGATTCAAAGACCAAATTAAATAGCTATCAAGTGAAAATAAAATATTGTAAACAACTCAGATGATGTATGTTAAAGCATCCACCTCAAAACCAATTGGCAATGAGTGGAGAGGCCATCTAGGCTCATATACTAGTTTTTGAGGAGATAATTAACCGATGTGGGACAATTTTCAACACTCCCCCTCACGTGCGATCCTCGACTTGCATGTGGAGAAGTCAACAAAGGATCCAGAACACATGGATCACGACGAAACAAAGTGCAACTATGGCACAAACAAAGGAAAAAACTTCCAAAAACCTACCTCTGATACCATGTTAAAGTATCTACCTCAAAACCAATTGGCAATGAGTGGAGAGGCTGTCCAAGCTCGTATACTATTTTGGAACCGATGTGGGACAATTTCCAACAATGTCAATGAGGTGCTTAGCTTAGAAAAATTGATTCAGTATAACTTCAAAAAGCACACATTCAGTTATGAGCAATTTGAGCACTATTAATTCATAAAGAAAGTAAGACTAACAAAAGAACTCTGTTGCCACTTTCCAGTAAACAATAATATAGAAAAACAGACAAGTTTATCACTCACTTGTTCCCTTGCAAATGCCTCAGCACCATCAAATGCAAGATATATATGAGGAGTTTTCTCCATAACCAACTTAGCTAGAGATATGGCATTAACGACAGTGGTGAGACCAGAAACAGCCCCACATTTCTTTGTCCTACCATCCATGATACACGCCTCCATTTCAACAGTTCCATCACTAGTTAAGACAGAACCTTTTCCAGCATTGAAGTGCGGATGATTTTCTAGTTCACGCACCTGCAAATCCAGAGTTTTTAAAATACTATGGATAATCGGTAACACAAATAAAAATCATCAACTAGAAGACAATCACCCACAAGTTAAGATTTCGTTGGACTTCACAATTTTTGAGCAAGTCTAAAACTTTAATACATTTTTCCATAAACAAGGAGTCAGACTCCAAGATGCACCAGCATGCACATCTGCTATTGATTTATATGGTTACTTCGCTAATGATTTCCTATTCCTCCCTTCTCCTGTTCCTTATCTAACTCCTACGGTATTCATATTAAATATGTTGGCACAAACACCTTCTCTACATGCAACCCAAGTCTCTTTTACTCTTTACATGATGCAAGGAAAGTAATAGCCCAGCATGATAGTCCAGGAAAAGGCATATTCCCTCACCAGAGTCAGGAAACCAACTTTGTCAAAGTAGATCCCAAGTACAACAGAACATTTTTTGCGTCGGAAAACATAACTTTTTTCAGTGTTGGACATCCTATTTATGCCCAGATTATTTATGTGTTTCACCAAGAAAAAGAAAATACAACCAAGGAAAAGTGCTATGAGTTGCACTCAAATCATAGTCAAGTGATGGAATGGCAAATCGCAATATTGCATCATTAATCTCATTATAAGGTTGGAAACAAAACCTTGAGTTCGAGTCTAGGTCATGGATAATCAAAGGGAGGGAAAAACTGAGGAAACCGCAAACAAATTATTCACTAGACAATCTTCTTATCTTTCCTTTACCTTCTCCTTTCCCCATAATTGCGTTTACAAATCCATATTTAAAAACAACCAAGATTTTGTTTCAAAAGACTATCCCATATGCTCGGCTCTTGCATTTGAAGTGATTTTCTATCCAACCCGTGATATTATTGTTTCGTGCCATCATGAAGAAGATCCAGGTATGCGATCCATTTCCTCTGGACATCATGGCCCAAGTCTGTTACACATAGCCATTCTCACACACACACCCCGATATACATGCACAAATATATACACATGGCGAATTTATTTTCACACCCCCTTCTTACCATATGCACTCTCTTTTTTTTTCCTGTTTTCATTCATGTGAATTTACAATTTTAACCCCTCCATGCATGAAAAAGTGAATCAATAATAGCGTGGTAGTGGAAATTTACGTGAGGGACAAAAGGGGGTGAGCGAATGGTAGAAAGGGGCGTGCAAAAATCACTACCGATATATAGATGTGCATGTGAATTGAGCTATTCTCATGTGATGATCCCTCATGTGATCCCTCATGTAACAGTGTAACACAAAATGGGATCTACCATGGTCCCACATTCAATGATCCGAGTCATTCATTTTATAGGCCTTAATGTCGTTTATTGTCCATGTCATGTTGATTGGATGTTGGCAAAGACGTGGTCGTATCATGTTTGTTTGAGGAGAAATGAAAGGCTAGACTATGCCGTCCATTTCTCTTGTGACCAATATGGTTTGTTAAACGGATACCAAGGTCAACCCTGATTTTTTCCCCAAATCATAAAGATAAACCTTGGTTGGAGGAGGAACCTCCTATCGAGATGGCAATCCACCTCAAAACATCACTTCTGTGCTCCCACGTCAAACCACATTAAGGCCTATAAAATTGCAATAGGATAATTCTTTGCAATTCATTTGTTAACTTTTACATTCTTACACCTTTTGACTTTTGTCACTTTTTGTTAGGAGAGAGCATTTGAGCAACAACGATACGCTCACATAGATCTTAAAGAGCATACTCACATAGAGACAACTGTTAAGTGATGGTGATCCCCACCCCTACAATTAAAAATGAACTCTTTTTTCTTATACTTCATTGTCTAGTTAAAAAGGACATCACCAACTTGGAAAACAATTGTTATTGCAGCAACAAAAGAACCTTCTAAATGCATAAACTTCTAGAACTAGATGCATAAAGGAGTTCGCACTAAATTAATTATTCTTGAAGGGACTGACTTATGTTTTTTGTTAGCATTTCTTTTTAGGTGTTGGTTATTAATATTTGGAATTAAGCATTTGTATCAACGAGTGGAATCAAAAGGTACGAAAAGAGGAACTGAATTTAAAAAATGTTCAGAAAAGAAAAAAAAGAAAAAGAAAAGAAAGAACAGTAGACATTTATTTTTGAGATTTTTGGCCTTTGGTAATAAGTATTTACTTTTTAAAATTCTTCTCAAAAATAATTTATTTGAAAAAAATAATGCGTACATTAAACAAGTTTAGGAAAGAAAAAAATTACTTACACGTTATTTCAGTTATGGAGGAATGCCCTGGGCCAGGGCCTGTGGTGTCCAAACAAGGAAGAGTAGTTGAGGGGCAGGGAGTAGTATTCCTCCTATACAAAACACTGTAGTGGTGTCTCACAGCACCTCCTACTGTGCTTTAAGCACAGCAGGCACCCTGAATCCCAAAATCTCAGAGCCCCATGGATTAATATATACTAAGATTTTGTCAGCTTCAGGACTTGCTGCCAAAATCCCCATATTTTTGGTGTTAACGGTGTTCCCGACAAATAAGTAAAAGCCTTGGATCAAGTTATATGCGATCAAGTAGTTAACGAGGAGGAGGGAGGGAGGAACTATTCAAATCAGCGGTAATCAGATTCATTGCACCACGAGTATACATATATAGGAGGTAGGGAGGAACTATTCAAATCACAGTTGGCCTGGTGGTCATGGCCCGGGACTTAAGATTTTGTTTCTTCCTAGGTCTGAAATTTGATTTGATCCCCTTTCCAGCTAACTCTCGGGGTCACCACTGCTGTAAAGAATGTCCGATATGCGTGTGAGCCGATCCGGACACCCTCAGACTACAAAAAAAAAAATGAGAGAGAGAGAGAGAGAGAGAGAGAGAGAGAGAGAGACTTACCACAAGTTCGACGACATCCAATGGGGATTTGTTGTGTTTGAGAGCAGCGACGCCGATGTCTAGGCAGTGGCGGAGGGCCGCCTCCCGAGGCTCACGTCGTTCTGGTGGAAGGTTAAAGGGGATATCGCCGGCGCCGCCATGCAAAGCGATTGCCCACCCCATTCCTCCACCTCTCTCTCTCTCTCTCTCTCTCTCTCTCTCTCTTTGAAATTCTCTTCAGTTACAATACTTGAAACACTTCTCTCTCTAGACTCTAGTATAATGGAGTTTAGGAATTCCACGGCCGGGCGAAGGTCCGTTTCCGATCCAATTTTTGGTGACAGTTGACTGACCAATTGGGGCATCATGGTAATTTTGTAGTTAGAGAGTTTTTGGGTAAAAATATAGTTGGAGAGTTTGACTCTCCCAGAAATCCTACAGATACCGACGGAAACCATACCGACGGCTTCGCCGGGCCGTTTTCGGCCACTGGACGGCCGATCCGAACCGTTCAAAATTTTTTTTTTAAAAAATGGGGGGGCCCATATGAGAATCAATGGCATCCGATGTGTTTAGGATACTCGATCTAAACATCCTATTTTTCGTATATACATGTATATACAAAAATAGGGTGTCTGGATCGAGTACCTACGCACGGCGAATGCCATTGATTCTCAGAAAGGCCCACTCGGTTTTTTGTATAGAATTTTTGAACAGTTCGGATCGGTCATCCGGTGACCGGAGATAGCCCGGCGCGGCCATCGGTGCATTTTCGGTTGGGTACCAGTAGCAGGACTCTTTTCGCAGATTAATCTAGTTAATTTTCTCAGATTAATCGTTCTTCTAGCAAGTGGAATCTAAAAAGAACTAAATTAAGATTGAACCAAAAAAAAAAAAAATGGCTAAAACGAAAATTGACCGAGAATGATACTCCAAGTGATTGTATTTCTTATTTTGTCTTATTATAAGAACTTTATAAATTTCAATCTATTTTTTTTTCACTCTCTCGCTATGACGACCTTAGGCTTCGGCTCAATGGTGTTTCTACTTGGATTTGAGTCCCTAGGGTGACGTCATGGGTTAAATTTGATGGAGCAGCGGTCGACCCTTTTGTAGTAATATATATACTCTCTCTATTCTATTTTGTTTGTTCAATATTTCTTTTGCGTCATTTGTGTTTATTGTCTATATCTTTTAATCTATAATATTATCTAACTAACATTCTATCTTGAGATCGGTTCAAACCGTCGCGAAGTTGGTCCTGACCGAATGTACGGATCACTAAATTCAAGGCATCTCACAACACTTTTAGCATAAAACGCTTATCAAAGTAACTAATTAATTTAAGGCATAACTTCTTCTCTTTTTTCTATCCGAAGAGCATAGCATTAAGAGTTACGAAATCACACATAACAACTTGACGTGTTAATATCATTTACATATATGATATGATGATGTAGATTTTAAAATGTCAACATTATAGGCTAAAATAGAAGGTAGGGCTATAGTAAGGTGCACCAGCTCCCGTCAGTCGATAATTGTTGTATAAGTTCGCAACCCTTAGGCTAAAATTCTCCCATACAGTAGTGTGTGGCGGGGGAGGTTCTATATCATTTCTACGGAAGCACTAAATAATTTTTGTAAATTAGATGGAGAGTTTATAAATACAACTGAGAATTTACTACATGTAACGCCTGCTAAATGAAACACCCAAATCTATATTATAAAACAGGACGGTTTTCTAACAAAATGTCTATTCATACAAACAGAGCACCCTCTACAACTGTTCGATCATACTTCCTATTAAATTTGTAGCCGTTGGATCGAATGAATAGAAAATGTCTATTCATACAAACAAGGCACCATCTACAACCGTTCGATCATAATTCCTATTAACTTTGTAGCCGTCGGATCGAATGAATATTTCCTAATATGAAATTAGTGACTAATTATGGTAATCTATAACTAATGAAGTTATCCTAATCCTAATGCTATAATCCACAAAAATTATATATTCCGGAAAGGCATGATTGTATAATCCTAATGCTAATTGTATAATCAGCCAATTTACAGGAAAGGCAAGATTGTTTAATCAGACAAAATTGTATAATCCTAATCCTAATGCTATATTCCGAAAATTAAATCAATCATATCTTTCTTTTATTGACTAATAATAATATTCCAAAAATTAGTGACTAATCCTAATGTTATAATCATCTAAAATTTGAAATAAAAATAATAATCTATATTATAAAACAGGACGATTTTCTAACAAAATGTCTATTCTTACAAACAAAGCACCCTCTACAACCGTTCGATCATACTTCCCATTAAATTTGTAGCTGTCGGATCGAATGAATAGAAAATATCTATTCATACAAACAAGGCACCCTCTACAATCGTTCGATCATACTTCCTATTAACTTTGTAGCCGTCGGATCAAATGAATATTTCTTAATATGAAATTAGTGACTAATTATGGTAATCTATAACTAATGAAGTTATCCTAATCCTAATGCTATAATCCGCAAAAATTGTATATTCCGGAAAGGCATGATTGTATAAACCTAATACTAATTGTATAATCAGACAATTTACAGGAAAGGCAAGATTGTTTAATCAGACAAAATTGTATAATCCTAATCCTAATGCTATATTCCGGAAATTAAATCAATCATATCTTTCTTTTATTGACTAATAATAATATTCCGGAAATTAGTGACTAATCCTAATGCTATAATCATCCAAAATTTGAAATAAAAATAATAATCTATATTATAAAACAGGACGATTTTCTAACAAAATGTCTATTCATACAAACAGAGCACCCTCTATAACCGTTCGATCAAACTTCCTATTAAATTTGTAACCGTCGGATCGAATGAATAAAAAATGTCTATTCACACAAACAAGGCACCCTCTACAACCGTTCGATCATACTTCTTATTAACTTTGTAGCCGTCGGATCGAATGAATATTTCTTAATATGAAATTAGTGACTAATTATGGTAATCTATAACTAATGAAGTTATCCTAATCCTAATGCTATAATCCACAAAAATTGTATATTCCGGAAAGCCATGATTGTATAATCCTAATACTAATTGTATAATCAGCCAATTTCCAAGAAATGCATGATTGTTTAATCAGACAAAATTATATGATTCTAATCCTAATGCTATATGATAAGCACCCAATAATGCATATTCTTGGTGCTTAAGTCCTCTAGTATGTTGTGTTTGTACATATATATTGTCGTTTTTATGCGATATTGCACGTAAGGTACGTTTTTATGTCTTTCAGGTAAAACGTGCTAATAAGGCGATTATGAACGCCAAGGAATGCTCTGGATGCAACCAAGTGCTCAAGGCCACGTGCCACCCCGTTGTGGTGCCCGAAAAGTCATGAAGAGATGGTTTGGAGGTTGGTCGGATCGCCCAAGGGTCAAGGGAATTGAAGGAGAAGTGAGGATTTTACCAAAGCAACTCATCTTCCGACCAGCTGAGGGTAGAATTGTCATATCTTTTGATGTACAAAGTACTTTTGATCCAAACCACTTGGGTTAGAAAGTAGACTCGTTGAGCTTTCCAACGGTCAAAAGAACACCCAAATCCGAGTTCGGGAGTGTCCGGAGCGAGCTCGTGAAGTTTCCCAAAAAATCTATCCAGTTGGTACCGATACCTCAAAAACATGGTACCGGTACCTTGGTGCTAAAATGGAAGACAGTTGGATTGGTACCAATACCTCATTTTTGAGGTACCGGTACCGATGCCCTTCGACCAGCACCTTTTTTGCTGAATATTTCAACCTTCCATATATGGAAAGTTTCTACTTCTAGTATGTTTTTGGGATATTTTGGGGGCCTTTTTGTCTATTGTAAGGCTGATTTTATAAACCCTATAAAAAGGCTTGTATGCCATTTATGGAAAGGATGGCCATTAGTTAGTTTTTAGGCCTAAGTTTTCTAGTTTTTGCTCTAGGTTTCTCCATAACTTTGTTCAAGCTTTTCTTGTCATTTCCTTCAAGAACACTTCAAGGTATTGGTTGTATATTTAATTTTCAAGTATTAATGTTGTAGCTATGGTTTGGATCTTCTATAAAATCTAGTTTATTTTCGTTTACATCGGTGAATCATGTTTTCTATGTTTAACTCTTTTTCTAGTCTTTTTGGTATGAGTGAGTAGTATATAGGTTTGGTTATGGGGTGAGGTTTACTCTATGATTTCGTGGTTCAAATGGTTTCCATTAAACTTTAGCTTAATTTCAAGGTTTTGAATGAATTAAACCCATGATGTCTAGTTTTGATCATAGGGTTGGTGGCTTCTTTGATCAATGAAGTTTATCGCCTTGTGCTACGAGCTTGATAATCCTACGCGTGCGAACGATCCTTTTTCGTCTCTCACTTGCGTTAAATGAGTTCAATTTGAATTAGAGCTTTGAATTAAGTTATTAGCAGTCTTCAGCTTTTAATTCTTCTAGTGGAATCCGGACGGTTTCGGTTCACTCTTGAGCTAGATGAAGAAACCGTTTGACGGCTAAGTCGTGGGTAAATCAATCTCTTTGACTTAACCAACTCTAATCTAGTTTAATTCCAAATTTAAATTTCATTATTTAAATTAAATACCAAATTTGGCCGCTTGAACGCCACAACTCTGTACGCAACATCTAATCCAAATTTGCTAAAGAAGATTTCTCTGTGGGAACGATTCTGGTCTTACCGGTTATTATGCTTTCAACGACCTAACCCTACGCTTGGGGTGCAAACCTATTTCAACGGTTAGGTTTCGACAAAGCATTTTTGGCGCCGTTGCCGGGGAGTTCTTAATATAGCTTATTTGGAGGTTCGACAAACCACTATAAGTACTCCGTTTATTTTTCCTTTGTGTATTTTGAACTTAATTTAGCGAATACCTCTAACCAAGCCACCAATTCGACTTGAGGTGTAACGAATCTAGATTGAGCATCAATTGCTTCTTTTTTACTGCATTTTATCTATATAACGTGGCGGCGGCATAACCCCACGGAACTGTTTTGAGAGAAGAGATGGTGGCATAACCCCTCTAGCTATTTACTTTATGTCTTATCTATCTAATAGAATGGCGGCAGCAAATTGGGAAGTAGTCTCCAAGACTTTGCGGGATTACCTTTGTCCCAATCAAATTTTCACACCTCCTTGCATAGCCACTCATGACGCCAATATTTTTAAAAGTCGTATGACCATTACCAATTGGTTTAATCTCAAGAACCAAATTCAAACCTTTGTTGAAAGAATGAATGAGTCGTTCTATGCATGTTGGGGAAGATACAAGGATTTGCTCATTGCGGTCCCGAATCATGGCTTTGAAAATTTTCAAATTGCTAACTATTTTTATAACGAACTTTCTCAAAATAGTCATGCTTTCATTGACATGTTGTGCGATGGAAAACTGTTCGATAAAGAACCCGCTGAAGCCTTAGATTTCTTTGATCGGTTGGCTCAAATTTTACAATCTTGGGTTTTTGCTCAACATTGTCAAGAGTCCAACTCAAATGTCATGGAAGAGGGAATTGAGCCAAACAACTTTGCTGAAAATGTTAGTTTAGATTGTGACAGCTCCTCAGAGTCTGCATGGAGTGATGAGCTTATTGATGAAATTGAGGTCCAGAGTTCTCCTCTTACGGATCCCCCTCTTTGTGATGATTTGGGGGAGAAATGCCTCACCGTTAAGGTTGTCTTTTCCGATCTCTCGTATCTTGATCCCTCCCCGGAGGAATTACTCCTTGCTCATGAGATGCACATGCTTAACGCATTGGGCGTCTACTATGACGATCCGTTGGCAAAACCTCTCACCGCTAAGGAAATGGATACCGAAGTGGATTACTTGTATTCTTTGTTGGCTAAACAAGATGCATATGAACCAATCTTTGAAGAGTTGGAGCCCATGGAAGCTGCAATTGTCCCTTTGAATTCTCCGTGCTATGATCTTCTCACCTCTAAGGAAATGGAAGGCAAGGTAGATTCTTTACACTCTTTGTTAGAAAAACAAGATGCATGTGAGCCTAATCGTGAGAAGTTACCAATCATAGAACTAATTGATTTTCTTGGTATTGAGGATGTTGATTTGGTTTACAATCCCCTTATAGTCGAATTTCTCAACAATTTGAAAATTGATTTATTCTGGAATATGCACTTGGTGGAACTCAAGTTTATGAAACGAATTCGACAATTGCTATATTCTAAGTATCTTATCTTATGGCATGGTCGAATTCAATTCTTGACAAAGAGTTTAGAGTTAGGTGGTATGTTCATTGTGATAACTTTTGATGATGTGATAAATGTTCGAAGTCCACGTATGGCTAAATACTCTTTCTTTCTCTCCCTCTCTTTATCTCTTTTCTTTTGCTCTTTTGATGGTCCGGTATAGCCACCCGTTTCGAACTTGAAGTTGTTGCATGACTTGCTCTACGATGCTTTGAGTGAGAAATGGTGAGAAAAGTAGTACTCATTCAATCACGTGACGATTTGGTGGATTTAATTTTACTTGTTAGTTTTTTAGCCCGGATAACACGAGCCGGGCGGTTATAATGTCATTTGTCTCTTAGTAGGTAGTTCGAGCTTAAGTCTTTTGTAGGGTGAACGTGCTACCACACCAACCTCGGTGGATTGGGTCTAAAGTCGCAGTGAATGAGGCATTCAGGAGCCCTAAGTATGGGTGCGATTATGTGTCGCGGTTGTTAGTCGAATAAAGCTTTGACCATGACCATGTGTGACTAGCTGTGGTTCCGTTGGAAGAGCCGAAGTAGTCGACCTTGAAAGTTGTTTGAATGACGAAAAGAGATAGTGACACAAAAGCCTCCAACTTGGTCGAGGTATAAGGGGGTTGACATTCCCTCCAGAGGTACAATCTTTTGTTCTTTCCCTCTCAATACTGTTGTTCTCCATGCTATGAGGACATAGCATCATTTAAGTTGGGGGGAGGGATATATATGTTCATGAGACTTGTCTCATTTTTTTATTTTTGGTAAAATTTTTAAATTTTTTATGCAATCTTCCCTTGTGAGTAGTGATTTCGTATGTTAGATACTTTAAATATGTTCAATTGTGTCAATATGGCAAGAGTTATGTATCCCGTCGAATTTGATTTTGTGTTTGAATCTATGTCACATGCATATACATAAACGTTGATGAACAACTTGAGCCTAAAAGTCAAGTCAAGTGTTATGCATCGCTAGAGTAGAGATTCGTTTCATAAACATCCCATGCTTTTCGTTCTCCTATTCCGCACTTGTGTAAATAACTCCTTTTGTGCATGCTTAAGTAGTGTTTATATCTTTCATGCATCTTATTGGAGTTGCTAGCGTACTTAGGAAATGATTCAAGGCATTTTTGCTTGATTTTACCACATAAGAGTCACCTCGTCCTTATTTTGAACCATAGTCCAAATCTCTTCCATTGTTCAAACCTAGGTAACCGGATGTTTGGAGAATTGTGTGTTTATAGTTTTCAATGATTCAAGGAGGTTTGGAGTGGTGTGAATGTGATAGAAGTGGTTGGGATGCAAAAAGGCAAAGAATTGATATGTGATTATCTATCTCTCCTCTCCCACTACAAAAGGTAAAACCCCAAATTTTCATCTCCATCTCCAAAGCCCTCAAAATTGGCTCCTCAATCTCTCTCACTACAATTTTCACCTCAAATAACCATATTCCTCAAAGAAAAATCAAAGAAATGCTATGAAAGAGCAAAATCATATTCGAAAGAGGGTTGACTATTATGATGAGAGGATTGGTGTGACCTTTGGGCTATCTTACATTCCGGATGAGGAAGAGTCCAATGGAAAGGAGGAGCTCGAGGCTTAATACCATGAGGAGCCGGATGAAGATGACGACTATGTGTTGTTGAGTCGATGGTAGTAGTTTTTCTTTATTTCTTTTTCGTAACTTTGTTTGGTATTTGGCCGATATGTGGCCATGCCTTGGGTAGTTTAGGGTTGGTAATGGCCAAGGGTAGATGAACCGTGCAAGTATATGGCCACTACATTTTTCTAGTCCCTTTCCCTTTGTATCCAAGGTCGTTATAAGCTAATAAAGTCCTCTGTTGATCTTTTGTACGCTAATTAACTCTGTTTGATGCATAATCGCTATTTATTACTTTTTAAGTATGATTTGTTCCTAGTCTTTTAACACTTGTCAATCATTAGCTTTCCTTTCATTCTTAGCGCTCCTTCGATAGCATGCGTAGCTTTTGTCTCTGGCTATTGCATTTACTCGCTAGCGCTTGTACTTTAATATGGCATAGCTTGTTCGTCCTAGTTCAAGGCATGTTTGTGCGTGGATTGCATATGGTCAGATTTGAAGGGGTGTTTTGGACTCTTGCCTAGTTGTAGTAGTTGAACATAGTTTTTGTATCTTGAATCTCGGGAAGATTGCATAGTTTAGTTAAATACATTTTGTTCTAGTTTGCTAGGGACTAGCAAAGTTCAAGTTTGGGGAGTGTGATAAGCACCCAATAATGCATATTCTTGGTGCTTAAGTCCTCTAGTATGTTGTGTTTGTACATATATATTGTCGTTTTTATGCGATATTGCACGTAAGGTACGTTTTTGTGTATTTCAGGTAAAACGTGCTAATAAGGCGGTTATGAATGCCAAGGAATGCTCTGGATGCAACCAAGTGCTCAAGGCCACGTGCCACCCCGTTGTGGTGCCCGAAAAGTCATGAAGAGATGGTTTGGAGGGTGGTCGGATCGCCCAAGGGTCAAGGGAATTGAAGGAGAAGTGAGGATTTTACCAAAGCAACTCATCTTCCGACCAGCTGAGGGTAGAATTGTCATATATTTTGATGTACAAAGTACTTTTGATCCAAACCACTTGGGTTAGAAAGTAGACTCGTTGAGCTTTCCAACGGTCCAAAGAACACTCAAATCCGAGTTCGGGAGTGTTCGGAGCGAGCCTGTGAAGTTTCCCAAAAAATCTATCCAGTTGGTGCCGGTACCTCAAAAACATGATACCGGTACCTTGATGCTAAAATGGAAGACAGTTGGATTGGTACCAATACCTCATTTTTGAGGTATCGGTACCGATGCCCTTCGACCAGCACATTTTTTGCTGAATATTTTAACCTTACATATATGAAAAGTTTCTACTTCTAATATGTTTTTGGGATATTTTGGGGCCTTTTTGTCCATTGTAAGGTTGATTTTATAAGTCCTATAAAAAGGCTTGTATGCCATTTATGGAAAGGATGGCCATTAGTTAGTTTTTAGGCCTAAGTTTTCTAGTTTTTGCTCTAGGTTTCTCCATAACTTTGTTCAAGCTTTTCTTGTCATTTCCTTCAAGAACACTTCAAGGTATTGGTTGTATGTTTAATTTTCAAGTATTAATGTTGTAACTATAGTTGGGATCTTCTATAAAATCTAGTTTATTTTCGTTTATGTCGGTGAATCATGTTTTCTATGTTTAACTCTTTTTCTAGTCTTTTTGGTATGAGTGAGTAATATATAGGTTTGGTTATGGGGTGAGGTTTACTCTATGATTTCGTGGTTCAAATGGTTTCTCTTAAATTTTAACTTAATTTCAAGGTTTTGAATGAAGTAAACCCATGATGTCTAGTTTTGATCATAGGGTTGGTGGCTTCTTTGATCAATAAAGTTTATCGCCTTGTGCTACGAGCTTGATAATCCTACGCGTGCGAACGATCCTTTTTCGTCTCTCACTTGCGTTAAATGAGTTCAATTTGAATAAGAGCTTTGAATTAAGTTATTAGCAGTCTTCAGCTTTTAATTCTTCTAGTGGAATCCGGACGGTTTCGGTTCACTCTTGAGTTAGATGAAGAAACCGTTTGTCGGCTAAGTCGTGGGTAAATCAATCTCTTTGACTTAACCAACTCTAATCTAGTTTAATTCCAAATTTAAATTTCGTTATTCAAATTAAATACCAAAGTTGGCCACTTGAACGCCACAACTCTGTACGCAACATCTAATCCAAATTTGCTAAAGAAGATTTCTCTGTGGGAACGATTCTGGTCTTACCGGTTATTATGCTTTCAACGACCTAACCCTACGCTTGGGGTGCAAACCTATTTTAACGGTTAGGTTTTGACAAAGCATTTTTGGCGCCGTTGCCGGGGAGTTCTTAATATAACTTATTTGGAGGTTCGACAAACCACTGTAAGTACTCCGTTTATTTTTCCTTTGTGTATTTTGAACTTAATTTAGCGGATACCTCTAACCAAGCCACCAATTCGACTTGAGGTGTAATGAAGCTAGATTGAACATCAATTGCTTCTTTTTTACTGCATTTTATCTATATAACGTGGCGGCGGCATAACCCCACAGAACTGTTTTGAGAAAAGAGGTGGTGGCATAACCCCTCTAGCTGTTTACTTTGTGTCTTATCTATCTAATAGAATGGCGGCAGCAAATTGGGAAGTAGTCTCCAAGACTTTGCGGGATTACCTTTGTCCCAATCAAATTTTCACACCTCCTTGCATAGCCACTCATGACGCCAATATTTTTAAAAGTCGTATGACCATTACCAATTGGTTTAATCTCAAGAACCAAATTCAAACTTTTGTTGAAAGAATGAATGAGTCGTTCTATGCATGTTGGGGAAGATACAAAGATTTGCTCATTGCGGTCCCGAATCATGGCTTTGAAAATTTTTAAATTGCTAACTATTTTTATAACGGACTTTCTCAAAATAGTTATGCTTTCATTGACATGTTGTGCGATGGAAAACTGTTTGATAAATAACTCGCTGAAGCCTTAGATTTCTTTGATCGATTGGCTCAAATTTTACAATCTCGGGTTTTTGCTCAACATTGTCAAGAGTCCAACTCAAATGTCATGGAAGAGGGAATTGAGCCAAACAACTTTGTTGAAAATGTTAGTTTAGATTGTGACAGCTCCTCAGAGTCTGCATGGAGTGATGAGCTTATTGATGAAATTGAGGTCCAGAGTTCTCCTCTTACGGATCCCCCTCTTTGTGATGATTTGGGGGAGAAATGCCTCACGTTAAGGTTGTCTCTTCCGATCTCTTATATCTTGATCCCTCCCCGGAGGAATTACTCCTTGTTCATGAGATGCACATGCTTAACGCATCGGGCGTCTACTATGACGATCCGTTGGCAAAACCTCTCACCGCTAAGGAAATGGATACCGAAGTGGATTACTTGTATTCTTTGTTGGCTAAACAAGATGCATATGAACCAATCTTTGAAGAGTTGGAGCCCATGGAAGCTGCAATTGTCCCTTCGAATTCTCCGTGCTATGATCTTCTCACCGCTAAGGAAATGGAAGGCAAGGTAGATTCTTTACACTCTTTGTTAGAAAAACAAGATGTATGTGAGCCTAATCGTGAAAAGTTACCAATCATAGAACTAATTGATTTTCTTGGTATTGAGGATGTTGATTTGGTTAACAATCCCTTTATAGTGGAAAATCTCAACAATTTGAAAATTGATTTATTCTGGAATATGCACTTGGTGGAACTCAAGTTTATGAAACGAATTCGACAATTGCTATATTCTAAGTATCTTATCTTATGGCATGGTCAAATTCAATTCTTGACAAAGATTTTAGAGTTAAGTGGTATGTTCATTGTGATAACTTTTTTGATGATGTGATAAATGTTCGAAGTCCACGTGTGGCTGAACATTCTTTCTTTCTCTCCCTCTCTTTATCTCTTTTCTTTTGCTCTTTTGATGGTCCGGTATAGCCACCCGTTTCGAACTTGAAGTTGTTGCATGACTTGCTCTATGATGCTTTGAGTGAGAAATGGTAAGAAAAGTAGTACTCGTTCAATCACGTGACGATTTGGTGGATTTAATTTTACTTGTCAGTTTTTGAGTCCAGATAACACGAGTCGGGCAGTTATAATGTCATTTGTCTCTTAGTAGGTAGTTCGAGCTTAAGTCTTTTGTAGGGTGAACGTGCTATCACACCAATCTCGGTGGATTGGGTCTAAAGTCACAGTGAATGAGGCATTCAGGAGCCCTAAGTATGGGTGCGATTATGTGTCGCGGTTGTTAGTCCAATAAAGCTTTGACCATGACCATGTGTGACTAGCTGTGGTTACGTTGGAAGAGCCGAAGGAGTCGACCTTGAAAGTTGTTTGAATGACGAAAAGAGATAGTGACACAAAAGCCTCCAACTTGGTCGAGGTATAAGGGGGTTGACATTCCCTCCAGAGGTACAATCTTTTGTTCTTTCTCTCTCAATACTGTTGTTCTCCATGCTATGAGGACATAGCATCGTTTAAGTTGTGGGGAGGGATATATATGTTCATGAGACTTGTCTCATTTTTTTGTTTTTGGTAAAATTTTTAAATTTTTTATGCAATCTTCCCTTGTGAGTAGTGATTTCGTATGTTAGATACTTTAAATATGTTCAATTGTGTCAATATGGCAAGAGTTATGTATCCCGTCGAATTTCATTTTGTGTTTTAATCTATGTCACATGCATATACATAAACGTTAATGAACAAGTTGAGCCTAAAAGTCAAGTCAAGTCAAGTATTATGCATCGCTAGAGTAGAGATTCGTTTCATAAACATCCCATGCTTTTCGTTCTCCTATTCCGCACTTGCGTAAATAACTCTTTTTGTGCATGCTTAAGTAGTGTTTATATCTTTCATACATCTTATTAGAGTTGCTAGCGTACTTAGGAAATGATTCAAGGCATTTTTGCTTGATTTTACCACATAAGAGTCACCTTGTCCTTATTTTGAACCATAGTCCAAATCTCTTCCATTGTTCAAACCTAGGTAACCGAATGTTTGGAAGATTGTGTGTTTATGGTTTTCAATGATTCAAGGAGGTTTGGAGTGGTGTGAATGTGATAGAAGTAGTTGGGATGCAAAAAGGCAAAGAATTGATATGTGATTATCTATCTCTCCTCTCCCACTACAAAAGGTAAAACCCCAAATTTTCATCTCCCTCTCCAAAGCCCTCAAAATTGGCTCATCAATCTCTCTCACTACAATTTTCACCTCAAATGACCATATTCCTCAAAGAAAAATCAAAGAAATGCTATGAAAGAGCAAAATCATATTCGAAAGAGGGTTGACTATTATGATGAGAGGATTAGTGTGACCTTTGGGCTATCTTACATTCTGGATGAGGAAGAGTCCAACGGAAAGGGGGAGCTCGATGCTCAATACCATGAGGAGCCGGATGAAGATGACGACTATGTGTTGTTGAGTCGGTGGTAGTAGTTTTTCTTTATTTCCCTTTCATAACTTTGTTTGGTATTTGGCCGATATGTGGCCATGCCTTGGGTAGTTTAGGGTTGGTAATGGCCAAGGGTAGATGAACCGTGCAAGTATATGACCACTACATTTTTCTAGTCCCTTTCCCTTTGTATCCAAGGTCGTTATGAGCTAATAAAATCCTCCGTTGATCTTTTGTACGCTAATTAACTCTGTTTGATGCATAATCGCTATTTATTACTTTTTAAGTATGATTTGTTCCTAGTCTTTTAACACTTGTCAATCATTAGCTTTCCTTTCATTCTTAGCGCTCCTTCAATAGCATGCGTAGCTTTTTGTCTCTGGCTATTGCATTTACTCGCTAGCGCTTGTCATGGGATGTATCTTGTATCTCATTGTGTGAAAAGTCGAATAAGAGCGTATCCTAATGAGTTTTGGAGTTGAAATTCGTTGTGGTGCATGCATGCTTGACTATCATGGGATGTATCTTGTATCTCATTGCGTGAAAGGTCGAATAAGAGCGTATCCTAGTGAGTTTTGGAGTTGAAACTTGTTGTGGTGCATGCATGCTTGACTACTTTAATATGGCATAGCTTGTTCGTCCTAGTTCAAGGCATGTTTGTGCGTGGATTGCATATGGTCAGATTTGAAGGGGTGTTTTGGACTATTGCCTAGTTGTAGTAGTTGAACATAGTTTTTGTATCTTGAATTTCAGGAAGATTGCATAGTTTAGTTAAATACATTTTGTTCTAGTTTGCTAGGGACTAGCAAATTTCAAGTTGGGGGGTGTGACAAGCACCCAATAATGCATATTCTTGGTGCTTAAGTCCTCTAGTATGTTGTGTTTGTACATATATATTGTCGTTTTTATGCGATATTGCACGTAAGGTACGTTTTTATGTATTTCAAGTAAAACGTGCTAATAAGGCGGTTATGAACGCCAAGGAATGCTCTGGATGCAACCAAGTGCTCAAGGCCACGTGCCACCCCGTTGTGGTGCCCGAAAAGTCATGAAGAGATGGTTTGGAAGGTGGTCGGATCGCCCAAGGGTCAAGGGAATTGAAGGAGAAGTGAGGATTTTACCAAAGCAACTCATCTTCCGACCAGCTGAGGGTAGAATTGTCATATCTTTTGATGTACAAAGTACTTTGGATCCAAACCACTTGGGTTAGAAAGTAGACTCGTCGAGCTTTCCAACGGTCCAAAGAACACCCAAATCCGAGTTCGGGAGTGTCCGGAGCGAGCCCGTGAAGTTTCCCAAAAAATCTGTCCAATTGGTACCGGTACCTCAAAAACATGGTACCGGTACCTTGGTGCTAAAATGGAAGATAGTTGGATTGGTACCAATACCTCATTTTTGAGGTACCGGTACCGATGCCCTTCGACCAGCACCTTTTTTGCTGAATATTTCAATATTCCATATATGAAAAGTTTATACTTCTAGTATGTTTTTGGGATATTTTGAGAGTCCTTTTTGTCCATTGTAAGGCAGATTTTATACGCCCTATAAAAAGGCTTGTATGCCATTTATGGAAAGGATGGCCATTAGTTAGTTTTTAGGCCTAAGTTTTCTAGTTTTTGCTCTAGGTTTCTCCATAATTTTGTTCAAGCTTTTCTTGTCATTTCCTTCAAGAACACTTCAAGGTATTGGTTGTATGTTTAATTCTCAAGTATTAATGTTGTAGCCATGGTTTGGATCATCTATAAAATCTAGTTTATTTTCGTTTTCATCGGTGAATCATGTTTTCTATGTTTAACTCTTTTTCTTGTCTTTTTGCTATGAATGAGTAGTATATAGGTTTGGTCATGGGGTGAGATTCACTCTATGATTTCGTGATTCAAATGCTTTCTCTTAAACTTTAGTTTAATTTCAAGGTTTTGAATGAATTAAACCCATGATGTCTAGTTTTGATCATGGGGTTGGTGACTTCTTTGATCAATGAAGTTTATCGCCTTGTGCTACGAGCTTAATAATCCTACGCGTGCGAACGATCCTTTTTCGTCTCTCACTTGCGTTAAATGAGTTCAATTTGAATAAGAGCTTTGAATTAAGTTATTAGCAGTCTTCAACTTTTAATTTTTCTAATGGAATCCGGACGGTTTCGGTTCAATCTTGAGTTAGATGAAGAAACCGTTTGATGGCTAAGTTGTGGGTAAATCAATCCCTTTGACTTAACCAACTCTAATCTAGTTTAATTCCAAATTTAAATTTCGTTATTCAAATCAAATACCAAAGT
This sequence comes from Rhododendron ovatum, assembly GCA_019656835.1. Classification (NCBI taxonomy): domain Eukaryota; kingdom Viridiplantae; phylum Streptophyta; class Magnoliopsida; order Ericales; family Ericaceae; genus Rhododendron; species Rhododendron ovatum. The sequence goes on from CM033790.1 coordinate 15,186,458, forward strand.
TGGCCGCTTGTACGCCACAACTCTGTACGCATCATCTAATCCAAATTTACTAAAGAAGATTTCTCTATGGGAACGATTCTGGTCTTACCGGTTATTATGCTTTCAACGATCTAGCCCTACGCTTGGGGTGCAAACCTATTTCAACGGTTAGGTTTCGACGAAGCACTATATTCCGAAAATTAAATCAATCATATCTTTCTTTTATTGACTAATAATAATATTCCGGAAATTAGTAACTAATCCTAATACTATAATCATCCAAAATTTGAAATAAAAATAATAATCTATATTATAAAACGGGACGATTTTCTAACAAAATGTCTATTCATACAAACAGAGCACCTTCTACAACCGTTTGATCATACTTCCTATTAAATTTGTAGCCATCGGATCGAATGAATAGAAAATGTCTATTCATACAAACAAGGCACCATTTACAACCGTTCGATCATATTTCCTATTAACTTTGTAGCCGTCGGATCGAATGAATATATTTCTTAATATGAAATTAGTGACTAATTATGGTAATCTATAACTAATGAAGTTATCCTAATCCTAATGCTATAATCCACAAAAATTGTATATTTTGGAAAGGCATGATTGTATAATCCTAATGCTAATTATATAATCAGCCAATTTCCAGGAAATGCATGATTGTTTAATCAGACAAAATTGTATAATCCTAATGCTATATTCCGAAAATTAAATCAATCATGTCTTTCTTTTATTGATTAATAATAATATTTCAAAAATTAGTGACTAATCCTAACGCTACAATCATCCAAAATTTGAAATAAAAATAATAATCTATATTATAAAACAGGACGGGTATCTTATAGAATATTTTTTCTCAATAGTTCAGATTTATTCCTGTCCAAAATTTATCTATCCATACAAACAAATCCGACGGTTCAGATTCATCTTCATCCTCCCTTCTACAACATGGCATTTTGGTAAATATTGAAAACTTCAAGACCACAAAAGGAGCTCATTTGAATTGAAATATCCTAATCAATCATGGTAATCTTTTTTTTTTTTTTTGATAGGCTAATCAATCATGGTAATCTAATATTACCAAAATTTGAATCCTATTAGGAGTTACCCTAATCAATCATGATAATTTGTGACTAATATTCTGGAAATTTGAATCCTATTAGGAGTTATCCTAATCAAATCTCTAAATTTCTAAATTTCCTAAATCTATATAATATGGGAGAGTGGTTTTCAAATCCGTATATTTTGGACCCTAGCATCGGTATATATTTTTTCGACGGCTGAGATCTACGAATAGTAAGGTTAGAGGCATGTTTGGAAATGGTGCTTACTACTATATGAAATGTGCCTAAATAACAGGGGGAAGATTTATATTCATTTGTAGACAATTTAGACTTGACTGGGTGAACATATATAATTACTCTGTTTTATACGGGAAGAATTTAGCCATTGATTGGGCATTATCAAGACATGCTATAATGACATGCTCAAATCGGGTAAGAAAAAATTAATTGCCGTTGATTGGGTAATAGAAATTAATTGCCGTTGATTGCCATGTATAATGGAAAATACAATTGACATTGATTCTCATTTTCTGTTCTAGGTAATGAATTTTGGGTGAATGAATTTCTCTCTCTCTCTTTCTCCCTAACTGTTTTCCTTCTAGTTCTTTTTTCAATTCTCTCTCCAGATCTTTTGTTCTCTTTTTTTTTGGTTCTCCATCCACGGTTTGTTCTCTCTCGCTCTCTCTCTCTCTTTTTTTTTTAGTTTTGCAAATTTTTTTTTCAGTTCGCGACGGTGTGAGAATTTTTTCTTTCCAGATCAATTATTTACGCTCAGTTCAAATTAGGGTGCGTATGTAAGTTTTCTTTCCTTATCAATCATTTGCATTTTCTTCTCCACCGTTTCTCTTAAACTCATTTAATTAACTCCATCAGACATTTAATTAAGCAAAATCTAACCATTTATGACCATGTGAGTTGATCCGTTATATAGATTCCTTGGTCACAGGTTATCAAATTAGTATTTGTTTCATGTCTTTCATTGAATTCTTTATTTTCTTATGCAGCTCAACGGAGACTTCGAGAAAACTGTAAGAGCAACTTACTCAATTTTTATTTGCATTGTTTCGTTATTTTTTTTGTATAAGGTTAAATAGCATTATACTCTTTAGGTGTACTTTGTGAGGGGTCAAACAGCTGATAACAAGGATGTGGTCCCTTACATGCATATCTTGCTAGACTATTCAATCCCCAAATCAATGTGAAAGTTTTTACTGGAATGAGATGTGTTTAGTATATTCACAAGTACATATACAAAAGAAATGATAGTACTACAATAGTGTTCGGACGAATAGACGAGATCAATTATATTTTTATAGTGGATGATTTTGAATCAAACTGCTGTCTCTATTTAGGGAGAACCATGTAAAAATCATTATGTAATGGTTTGCAGTTGTTTACTTCTTTTTTTGACAAGTCGTATGACATTAAAATTTCTTACTAGATGGTTGAAGTGAAATATGAACTGAAGCACCATATATATTTACTAATTAATAACTGATATTGAGTTGGTTGGAGTTTGAAGCTTGGAAAGTCTACAACTTTGTTATCAATGATTTAGTAGAAGCGGAATTAACATTTTTATATTCAATTGAAGGGGTGATTATATTTTGTCTTTTCTTCTTGATTTTAGAAAACTTGATGAATAAAAACTAGATGTTGCTATATTATCATTAAGTTTAATTACTGATTTTGTATTCTTACACTCTGAAGCTTGATTTTTTTAAGCACGTAAAGTGAATTTTGTGATTACAGTTGAGTTTTGCCAGTTGTGATCCGTAGTTTAAATGGCTGGCGATAAATGTCTTCAGGTAGGGGTGCTACAACTATTAATTTGTTAGTTTGTAAGTTTAACTGATTGATATACTTGAGCTATTGTTTTCTATTTTTTGCGTCGTTAGAATTTTGTGAATGGGGCCTTGGCCTTCATAATTGGATATGAATTTAATACCGATTTCAAACCGGGCCTTCAGGCACGGGCATGCACTAGTTTTATAACAATTTGCTACATACAACCCAATAAATGTCCATGAACTCCCCAAATTATCCTTCCCTATTCCAAACCTAATTTCTTCCCCAAATTCTAGAACTTCTCTCCCCGTTCTCTCTCTCCCCTCCCAAACCCAAAAATTGAAATTCTCCTCTTCCCCCTTCTGTCTCTTTCTCCTCGTTCTCTCTCTCCCCATCGTCGTCAGTTTCTTTCTCTTTCTTCTCCCATTCTCCATCACTCCATATACGAAAACTCTCTCTCTCTCTCCAAGTTTTACTTCTCCCCAATTCTCCCTCTGTGTAGTCCTCATCTTACAAGGTGTTGGGTCCTCTCACTGAACATTCATACGAAATAAACAAATGCCCCATTTGTTTTACCAACATTTGAATGTTAGAATCTAAAACGTCCTATAAATTTCAAATACAAGAACTTGAAATTATGCAAACATTTTAGTTTTTAGAACTCGAAATATTATATAAACTTCATACATTAGAATATGAAAATCCATGTAAATAAATGGGCATTCAATTTTCTTTGTGCCCGTGTAACGCGTCGCCCTCTTCTTCACAACCACTTCTTCCCCCAAAGACTTCTTCACAAACTTTCTATGCTTCCCGCTCCTTTCGCATGAAAATCTCATCCTTGGTTTGCGATTCTTAATAAATTTCTTCGAGGCCTTAATGATAATGACAAAGCCATGTCGTTTACCCGTAGATGTTGTCCACTCTACCAACTCTTCCTCGAACGAAAATTCCTGCACAAAAATAAAAAAATAATCATAATCTGTAGTACAAGATTTTGCGCATGAAAAAAACTCCATGGTTTGAAACACTCACCTGGTCCATTGTGAAATGCTCCGTATAATCATATAGTGTAGGAGTGGGAGTAGGATTAGTTGCGTGCCTTACATGACTACCAAACATTGAAGTGTCACCCAAGAACACCCAAAGAAAAACCAATTAAACACACTCTGCACAATATTCGAACTCTAGATTTTGAAATTTTGTCAGCATTTCAAGTTTTAGAATATGATATTGTCAACAAGTTTCGAACTCTAGAGTTTGAAATTTTTGAAGCATTTCAAGTTTTAGAATATGATAAAGTTTTGAACTCTAGAGTTTGTAAATTTGGCATAATTTCGAATTTTAGATTCTGAAAATATCGGGACAGAACTAGCTTAAAAATGGAGAAGTGATTATTGTCTACAATTTTCAAAATCTAGAGTTTGAAATTTTGGCAGAATTTTGAGTTTGAGAATTTGATATTGTCGTCAATTTTCAAACTCTAGAGTTTGAAATTTTGGCATAATTTTGCTTCGTTCACTCCGATATATGGAATAACGCCCCAAGCGTAGGGCTTAATACGTCAGTTGAAGCATGATAATCTGGAAGACTAGGATCGTACCAATGGGAATAATTAATACGGCTTTGCTGGATTTGTAGATGTAAGCTCGGATTTTCGGCTTTATAGACAGCCAACTTGGTTTTACGTGTGTAGTGGAAAGTAAAAGGGGTTAAATTGAAAAACGAATAAACTAAGATAAAAAGCAGGTTAGGTCTAGGAATTATCAACACTCACGACTCAAGTTAAACTGCGTTTGTCTCCCAATTACGCGGTTCAGAATTCACAATTAAGGTTTCCAAATTAGAAAATAAGATAGTTCGATTATCAAGCCAGCTCTAGAATCTATTTAGCAAATGCCTCGTGAGTCAAAACTCCAAGCATCATGTGTGGTAAGTAGGCGGTGCTCTTACCTACACATGATCAAGGAGATTAACACCTTAGCTATTTGACAAATAAACCCGAACCTCACATTGATTCTCGAACCAAAGGTTTCAGCTTTATAGTGAAAAACACAATTTTACTTGAGCCATGAGGTGCTAATCACCCCATGACCTAACCTTGGAAAACTACTCACACATATCTATTGAGATAAGAGCGAGCAAAAATCTACTTAGCATAATTGAAACAACAATGCTAGAAGAAAATTAGATTAAACGATAGATCGAGTAATTCGCTACAACTTTAATGAAGACGACAATATCAAAAACTAATTAATTAAGACAGAAAATTTAAAGATTCAAAGTTGGAAATTGAAGAACAACCAAGAATAATTCAAAATCTAGATCTAGATCTAAAAATGATGTAATCAAATCTATTCTACTTCTCTGTACAATGACATCACGGGTTTTTATATTCCAAGGTTCACGCACGGAATATTCCACGAGATGCTTCAAAAATCCACCCCTGAGATCCTCGGTACTGATGGCAAAGGCCATAAGTTGCTGATGAAAAGGGCTTGGGTACCGATTGAAACTGATGCTTCCCATCGATGCCGACTGCTTTTAGATTGAACCTTTAAGTATTTCGGTACCGATGGAAGGAGATTCCTCCTATCAATGCCAAGTTGCTTCTGTGCTACGCATTTGTCCTGTTGTACCGATGGACAGAGATCTTTTCTACCGATGTCAGTGGCCTATCTCCAGCACATGCCCCTTGCTCTCTGCCTTGGCCATTCTTTAGTCAATGGGTCACCTTGCTTTAGCCATCAGGTCTTAAAACTTTGTTATTAGGTGATTTCCTACAAAATAAAGCCAATACACCTCGCGAGCAGAAAGCAATCAAAACACTAAGTTTAAGCGATAAAATAGACTAAAACTAAATAACTAGCGCACCCTATATTTGCGAAAACGGGTGCTTATCAAATTTCAAGTTTTAGAATCTAACAATGTCGGGACAAAACCAGGTTAAAAAAGGAGGAGGGATGAGTTTTCTCTTGCTGCGATTTCCGGCTCCGAAACTACAACATCCATGGATACCTCTTCCTTGTCAACTTCCATTTCCATTGCACAGCCTTCTAATCCCCAATTAAATGTACATTACTCTCATATGTTGGGTCAAATACTTCTTCTTTACCAATGGAGAGAGAGGAAGTAATGGAGGTTTCCATTGAGAGTTAGGAGGTGTGAGGTGAGAGTTAAGAGGCAGATGTGGACTGGATTTATGGTGGGAGGCAGGACCGGCTCTGGGCTAAGGCCCAAGAAGGCCGGCGCCTTAAGCCCCCCAAGAATGTGTAAAAACTAGGGCCTCGTATTATTTTGGGTACCCATTATATATGTCCAATCTTTTTAGGTATAGCAACACTAGAGGCCCATTTTAATACCCAAAATACCTATTTTACACCTAAGAGACACAGGCCCAATGGTTGGGCCCAACTTGACTTGCTTAGTCAAAGGAAACAAAAAAGGCAAAAGAAAATGCAAATCACGGGCAGCTGTCTTCATGTAGAGCCCCTTGGAAAATGATCCAATGTGGTGGGTTCCTATATAAGATTTATACATATTCTACCGTTAACAGCTCTAATCTCCTGAACACTCAATAAAATGGAAGAAGATGAATTAGAGATCAAGAAGAGAAAACAGGATTAGAAATTAGTATTTGTATGGGTTTTTTCCCTTGTCGAATACATGCATTTGGCTTTGAAAAAATCATTTAACTACTTGTTATTTTATTGTCGTAAATTTTATTAAGGGCCTCATTGTCTAAGCCCATCTTAAGCCCCCAAAATCTTAGAGCCGGCCCTGGTGGGAGGTAAGAGCTCCTAGAGCTTGCTTGTAGTCAACAATGGTGGTGAACCTGGAACCAGAAGCAAGAAGATCGAACTTGGAAGAAGATGGAAGAAAGTGGGATTGAAATATGAAGGGAAATGTGGGTTATGGGGTATATGTTTTAGATGTGGTTATATATTTGTGATTGTATGTAATAAAAGTATGGGTATTTTTGTCCATTTTTGTAAAGGCATTTTTGTCCAAACATTATTTACTTAAAAACAAATACATGCAATAAATTCACAGTTGCATTTATAAACTCCCATTAGAAGTGTTCCCACTCTCTTTTTCAGGTTGTACATATTGGACATTTTCTCCATTGGACCAGGTCACTTGTACAGAAAATCCCATTCAACCTTTATTTTCTTTCAATTTCAATTAGTATATCTATATCAGTATTTTCGTTCAATTTCAATTATAGGATTGCACAAACTCTGAGCGGTAAAATGCGTTTGTGCATCCCTGTGACTGAATTTTTAAAGAAAAAAAACAAAGGTAAAGAATTAATTAGTATTCCCTCCATCCCTTATTTAGAGTCCAGTATTTCATTTTGGGTTGTCCCTTAATAAGTGTGCATTTGTAAAGTTAGTGTATTGTCTATTTTGTCCCTAAAAATATATTCCATTTTGAAAAGTTAGTGAGTAAAAGTATAATGATGATGGATAAGTAGGGAAAGTGAAGGACAAAATTAATGTAAAAGGTATAATTATGATATCTTTTTAACAAGTTAGAGTTACGAAACAGGACACTTAAAAAGAGACGAAGAGAGTAATGTTTATGGGATTAGTGGAGTAATTTGACTCCTAGTTGTACTACTGTCACTGAATAAGGTTTCGTAAAGTAGAAGCCACCTTCTCGTCAATTATGACTCTCTCTCTCTCTAGTTGTACGTATTGGAATGCTTTATTAGTTCAGCAGTGCACCACATCAAGGATTTGGGGACAGCATAAATCTAACCATCAACTGTCCATCTTATCAGCCGTGGAGAAAAAGAAAATAAACACTCAAGACGAATCCAAGTATCAAAATACTAGGATTGAGCTCGGCCTAATTCGAAAAAGCCTAATCTTTTTTCTTTTCCGAACTTTTTATATTTTGGTCAATTGCTTTAGGTTTATTTCTTCATCTCAAGGTACAAATCAAAACCAGTAAAACCGTGAAACCAATTTCATTTTTTTTAAAATTTAAAAAGAAAAAACTTTGTCGCATTTGCTTAACTTATTTTTCTTTTTTCAGTTTCTGTCATTGAAACGAAAAAAAGCCTACAAAAATTGACCCAATGCATAAAAAATTCATCAAAGAAAAAGTATTAGGTCTTTTCGAAATCAGATCAAGCTCAATAGTAGTACTCCCTCCGTCCCTTTTTAAGTGTCCGCTTCGTAACTCCAACTTATTAAAAAGACATCATCATTACACCATTCACATCAACTTTTTCCTCCACTTTCCCTATTTACCCATCATCATTACACTTTTACTTACTAACTTTTCAAAATAAAATCTACTTTTAGGGACAAAATAGACAATACACCAACTTTTACCTCACCTAACTTTATAAAATGGACATTTATTAAGGGACAGCCCAAAATGAAATACTGGACAAAAAAAAGGGACAGATGGAATAGTAGTTTCAAATCTAGACTTGTCCTAAATCAAATTTCTTTAATTACAAAAGTTGATGAAATAGACAACATTAGACCTCTTATCAATATCCTATAGGAATGTGTTTAGGTCTATTAATCCTCCAAACCTCCACCCTAATTTTCTAGAATTTTGATTTTTTTTTAATTTGTTTAAATTGGGAGGAAGAAAGAGAGGGAGAGAGAGAAAGGGAACGGGAGAGGAAGGTGGAGAGAGAGAACGTGAAGGCGAGGGAGAGATTTTAGGAGAATGAGAAAAAATAATTCAATGCTTCATATTTTTATGTGGTGACCCAACTTATCTCTGCACTACACGTTTGAGTAGTTCTCACTACTGTAACGACCTTGCTTTTTGGTAAATAAAAATTTCGTTAAATATTTAAATTTTATTTTAATTACTTGGATTTGCTACTAAAAATTTTCTTTTAATTTTTATAATCCGTCATAATTAGATTTGAGACTTATAATTCAATGCTTCTAAATCATATTTCTTGGCTAGAAATCCTACTTGGCAAGTAGAGTTAGTTTCCAACCGATTAGTTAGAAGAACCGAACCACTGATTCACCTAGTTACAATACCCTAACCCTAATTGGACTTTTTAGACCATCTTTGAGCCTTATGAACCCCTCCAAATCCTATAAGACCATTAGACCATAGGAGTAATCATTTTTACTCCCATGACAAGTCATTTCAAACCCTAATTATTACCAATATTCCTTTACCCCTTGGTCCATAATTATTAGGGGAATTTTTGTCCCTTGGTTAATAGACTTTTGACTTGCCAATAAGCATGACAAGACAAGTCATTCATGGAATCTCATCATTTTGCTTCCAAAGGAAGCAAGACTAACTTTGCCATGCATGCACACCTATGTTCTAGCCTTAAACCTAATAATCCTAGACTTACTTTCCTAGATTTTGCTTAGATGTATATATGTAGATATATATACTTGGTACGAGAGAGAGAAAGGCCGAGAGAGAGAGAGAGAGAGGGGAGGGAGAGTGTAGTGCGTGCTTGTGTGTTGTACAGTCCAAGCTACCTCTTTAGCCCTATTTTAGCCTTAAGTCTAATTGACTAGACAACTCATTCTAGTCAATTTCTAGCATAGAACCCTAGTCCTAATCATCCTAGACATAGCTCTTATTACCCTAGATTTTGATTACAAACCTAGACTAGAATTGACCATACATGAAAGGCTATACCTTAGCCTAATCAAACTCTACCTTAGACTTATAAGACCTGCCATGATTACCTAGATTCACCTTAGAAAGTATAAGATCCTAGTTAGTTTATAGCCTTAAGCCTAAAAAGATTGGACAGGACAAGACAAGACTTGGCATGCTTTCAAGCTTGATTGGACATGACAATGGAGCAAAGTCCATGGGAGAAAGGAGAGAGGGGGGGGGGCGGCCATAGAGGAGGGAGGAGGAGCTCAAGTGTTGGCTATAAATAGCACCCCATGCCTTCCATTCAACTCACACCTTCACTTCTTGCTCCCACTTCTCTCTAGAAATCATTTCTGTTTTTCCAGGCAGCCTACTGCCCTTTGAAAATCCTCAGTTTTCTCCCTCTTAGGTTAGTTTTTAGAACCAACTCTCTTCGGAAAAGTTGTAGAGCACTTCGAAACCTTCAAGTTAGACCCAAGAACCATCCCAATCGGTGAAGAAATGACAAAGATATTGGTATCCAAATTTCAGTAAAAATCTCGGATTTCTATTTTCAGACAGCATACTATCTCTGCCTTTATCACCATTTTTCTCCTACCTAAAGTAGTTTCTAGGATCAACTTCCTTCACGAAAGTTGTAGAAAACTTTGAGAGCTTCAATTTCGACCCAAAAACGATCATATTCGGCCAAATATTGACCGAGTTACTGCCATCCAAAGTTTGGTCCAGATTTGCGAGTTTCACCGCCCGTAGAAATCTTCCAACTAGCTTATTCGGTCCCGACTAGTTTCGGATCAAGGTAGATTTTCTCTATTCACTTCCCTAAGTATAAGTAGAATCCCTAGTCTACTAACTCTACGTACAAAATCGTATGTTGGAAAGTAAAATATCCGTAAGTTCAAAATATAACTTTCTTAATCGTTTTCTCTAAAGTAGATAAGGTTATCTATTGTTTATAATAATGGAATGCATGATGTTTAACGAACTTTTTTCGCTAATGGCATGTCGGAATACTCGATTGTTAACTCCGAATAAACATATGTTGTTTAGAATTTCTCAAAAAGTAAGATAGAACGAATCTCGAAAGATATGATTTTTATGCTTGACTTGAAGTATTCATATTTTGATCTTTGAATGGTTATGAGCATGATTATTAATATAGAATTGGATGATCTTGCTAGTTTAGTTTCAAGATTACAATGAATGATTTATGTTTGTAAAAAGTCATACCGCGGAGTCTATGCATGAAAACGAGACACGAAAATCGAGAAAGTAGAAACATAATACCTAGGGTGTGATTAATGAAAGGAAATGTTTTTCGAGGAATGAAATATTTTGAAACTACATAATGACCGATTTTGGGTGGCATTATGTGAGTTGTGTGCGCGTGTAAAGTAAGATTTGTGAAAAACCCAATGAGAACCCGGAGCGGCGGAATCATTGTGGGGATACTCGGGAACCCGGAGCGGCGAAACCGAGGGTTTAGTTTTTTTCGAAAACCCCAAATGGGAACCCGGAGCGGCGGAACCATTGTGGGATACTCGGGAATCCGGAGCGGCGGAACCGAGGGTTTTGAATTGTGTGCGTTCCCATGGGAACCCGGAGCGGCGGAACCATGGTGAGGAATGGCTTGGTTATCCGCGGTACGGAGCCAATGCAATTGTGTGCCAATGGGAACCCGGTGCAGCGGAACCATTGTGAGGATACTCGGGAACCCGGAACGGCGGAACCGAGGTTGGGTGTGTTAAAAACGGATTTTTTGAAAATGTTGATTTGGTTATGAAAAGTGGAAAATGGTGACACGGTCTACGATGAGTCGCGTAGGAGAAACACAGAAAAACATGGACACCAACGATACTTGAATAGTGAATATGAATGTGCTATCGTTAATCGTTTTTGTTAAACCTGCTTGTACTCTGTTGATTTTATGATCTATTGTTTGTAAGTTAAGGGTTAGTGGGTTTGGATATTCTATTGAGCTTTTGTAAGCTCACGGTGTTACCTTTGGTGACCCTGACATATTATATTGGTGGCGACGCCGGTATAATGTGTCAGACTCTGTAGATGAACAAGGTGAGCTGTTCACCTTGGAGACCTTTGTAGCCGAAGAGCTGGCTAAGATGGAAGAACAGGCGGAGCTGTAGTTAGGAACCTTAGTTCCCTTCCTTCTATTATGGAGATTATAATGTAATAATGAGCCAGACTCTACTTAGTTTATCAATGAAATTTCCCTTTTAACGTTCCCAAAATTAGAGGCGTTACAACTACAAAGTGTCGAGCCCGCATAAATTATTTTTTTATCTCATGCATCGAATGTGCACAATGCTAGATGATAAAAAGACAGTTTAATATTTTTTTCCAATTCTGTGTTCGATGAAAGCTAGCATTGGTCTCACTTTATGCACTGAATAACATGTGTGGTGGAAAATAAATTTGGGGTATAAATTTGATTTTCTTTTAATTTGTTTAAATTGGGAGAGAGAGAGAGAGAGAGAGAGAGAGAGAGAGAGAGAGAGATTTTAGGAGAATTAAAGAAAAATAATCCAATGCTCCAGTGATATTTTTATGTGGTCGGTCAACTTATCACTTCACCAAACGTTTGTGTGCGTGTGGTCACTACAAAGTGTTGAGCCCGCACAAATTGTTTTTTTTTGTCCCGTGCATTGAACAGACACAACGCTAGATGATAAAAAATATAGTTTAATATTTTTTCCGGTCCGTGATGCAAGCAAATTTATATTGGTCTCTCTTTATGCACCGAAATACTTTTTAAAAACCAAAAAACCCCACGTCCCTAAAATAAAACCCTGTTTCCACATTCCAGACCAATATTTACGGGCAAGACTATAAAATAAAAAATAAAATAAAAAACCCCCACGTCCATGCCTAGACCAATATCTAGGTTCACAAAAAAAAAAAAAAACTACTCACGAAAAACCCCACATGCCCAGACCAATATCCTATGTTTACAAAAAAACACCCACGTTCACAAACTAATCCATTCTCCACAACACCCACATTCCCGGACTAACTAATTCATTCTCCACACTTTTTTTTTTTTCCTTTTCACTATTTAACTCTCACCAAGCAACTCCTGCCCACTTTTCCACTCTTTGAACTCTCACCAAAATCTCCCACTTTTTCACTCTTTGAACACTCACGAAAATCTGATTGCCCACCACCAGGAAAAATACTACCAATCCCACCTCTCATTGCAAGTGTAATATTTACCAAATTTGATTTCTCACCAATTTTGTGCCAGTAGTGTTTATGGTTTTCCAAGGGGTAACAATTTCGAATTTGGTGAGTTTAGCAATGAATACTCGGCAATCATCTCTGATTCAGGCCATCGAGATAAAGACGATGATTGTAGCCACGAAGAAAATTAATGTGCAATTTTTTGATGGATTTATAATGTTCCTTTCTAATTTTTGCAAAACCTTCAGTTGAAGGCATCTCTATTTAAACAGAGATCGGTGTTGAACCTCCTTTAGTATTTGGCCTCTCTCACTATTGTGTGTTTGATTTAAACACGTGTTTAAATGGAGATGATTTTGGAGAAATAGTGAACGAATGTTGTACAATTGACAAAGAGTTTAAAAGTTAAATCACTTGAGTAAATGTGTACGTATCAATTTTTTTTTATTTTTTTGCCCATTCAATTAGACTATTTTTCCATTCTTAATTGATTAGTACTATTGTTGTTTCCTTCTTCGTAAATTAGGTAGTTTCATTTGAAAGTGACCAAGTAATGTAAGTGGGTAATAAATATACAATTTTAAATTAGCATTGTTCCCGTCCATAGAACGAAAATGGAAAAAACTCACACTCTCCTTTTATCCAAACTAGCGTCGTTCCCGTTCGATGCATGGGACAAAATATTTGGGTGGCTCCGCTACAAATTATCGAGCTCGCACAAAATTTGTTATTCATTAATGACACCAGGGCTGTTACCATTTTGCTCATTGCTCCCATTTTTACTTTTAACACATTGGATGGCCCACACTGTGGATCTGCTTTAACCATTGTCCTCAAAGACAAATCATCGTGGTTTGACTGCTGCTTTTGTTCCTGCTACATATTGTGAACCTTTTTCTTTTTCATGCATGATTGCTTATCAGTGATTATGTTTAATGTTCACATGGTACCATTATATTTTTTCATAAACTAGCGTTCAATCCGTTCTATCACGGACAAAACCCGTTCTATGCATGGGCAAAACTAACATGTTCAGGCGAGATTAACATACATGATGTGTTAATCGTGGACATTCTCCATACTATTAACCCGTTCCAGCGTTGTGCCTGTTTATCGCCCATGTATGTTAATCCATGCATTGAACGGGCACAACGCTAGAACGGATTAATCATATGGAGAATGTCCACGATTAACACATCATGTATGTTAATCTCACCTGAGCATGTAATTTTGCGCGCGCATAAAACGGGTTTTGCCCGTGCATAGTACGGATTGAACACTAGTTGAGATGTGTAGTATTGTAATTGAAAAAACTGTAGTTTGGAGCGCAGTAGAAAGCTGCACCCAAATCCACATATTTGACGTGTTCTCCATTTCCTAGATGATGCTTGACATGAAAGACATTACAAAAGACAAAACAGACGACAATTTTCTGTACAACTAATAGGGATCAGGTTCGCCCAACTTGGAATATATAATCAGATTTTAGATCAGATGTCAAGTTCGTTTACTTTGGACCTTCCTGCAACTTTGTCCACTTGCACATCAGCATAGGGTCCTTCCCAATGTTCTAAAAGTCGTTAAGCGCTAGTCAAATGGTTGGTCACCTTCGAGTGATTAATCAGATTAATCGGTGCATATTAATTAATAATTGGCAATTAATCATTAGTCAGACTTAATCGAATAGGCCCCGCAAGTGATTAATTAACGATTAGATTCTTGTTTTAGAACACTGGTCCTTCGTGGTTCCATCCTGTTCCCTTTACACAAGAGCCTTTACCATGAAGTTTAGATTTTAGTAATTGGACTAACTAAACTCGCAAAACTTAACATTTCAATCCCTGCCTATGTAGCAAAGAGATGCAAAACGTCGCCAATAATGGAAGAAAAGTGAATAAAAGATACCGCCCTCTCCCACTAAATAAGAGGGTGAATAATCCATTCCTAATTTCTTGGGAAGCCAATGCATGGTAATGCTGCACCTGATGTGTTTGCAGAGACTCACGAAAAACCATTGAAGTAGGATTTCTCTGCCGCTAGAACACCCTGCATCGAAAAAAGAACAGTATAGTAACTGCAATATACAGAAACTGCAATAGGGATGGAGATAATGTAATTGAACTATGATTCAAACCACAACCTTAATGATAATAACAGCCGCGTCCTTGTCTAAAACCTCATTGTACTCGTGACAGGCTAGACTCTGCAAAAACAAAAATCCTATAATGATGTACTTGTAGTCGAATACAAAGAAGAAGAGAAAAAGGGGAATGTAATACTGACTTGAACGCAGTTAGGGCAACCAGTGTCCCCAGAGCAGCAACACGATGTGAGAAGTTCCAAAGCAGCAGTTAATAGTTCAGTGAAAAGAGGCTGAACCTGTAATCATTCGAATATGTCCAACTAGAAAAGTGAATGCGGAATTCTTGTATGATGGGTCAAAAAAACAACTAGAAGACGGCATACCATTTTAAGATGTTCAACCATCATACACAAATGCACCACGAATTGCTTTGGAATACATCATTGCAGTTGAATCCTTAGTACAGTATGCAATATTAGGGCCGTATATGGATCATGGATTTTGGAGAGAAGGGAAAGATTAAGGATAAATTTTGAAGATAATGCAGTGAAGAACCTAAATTCATTTCTTTAGCATTCTTGTCGTTTTTTCCTTTCGATTGATAAATCCCTCCAAAAGCCATAAACCCAACACAGATTTAATGTCGATAGGAACTTTTAATTCACAAAATGTCAGAAGGTTAAGGAAATTCTCAGAACCTAAATTTATTTGGGTAATTGAGATCAGTAAGTCCAAACAATGATTTAACTTAGTCAGTTAGGAGCCTACCACAGTACAAAATCAACCCCTCATTTAATGAACAAAATCATCGATTCATTACATTAAACTTAGCTGATTAGTATTTCCCCCACAAGTATACAGAAATGCAAAACAAGAAAACAAAAACAGAACGCCACAACTTACTTGTGCTGAAATTCCAGTCCCTCCAGGACGTTGATCATATAACAGAATTCTTTCAGGAACATAGCGGGTATCATGAGGGTTTACACACTCGGAAGCCAAATCTGATGAGTGGCAAATTATGTATCTACGTGCCAGAGTATCATTAAGCAGTCAGATCACAATCAGATAAACATGTCAGGTTGGGTTATCAGTTATCACAAACCACTTTGACTTCCCCAATGCAACTACGTGTCAGTTTGGGTTATCAGTTATCACAGGCCATTTTGACTACCCCAATGCAACTACATATATTCCATTAAGGAGAAAAAAAACATACTGACGATAGTTCTTAAGGCTGCTACCTAGAAAATTATCTAATATTGGAGCATCTAGTTTTAGGGTCCATTCACTATAACTGTTGAAAACTTACAGAGGCACCACATTAAGAAGAGCATGACCCGCAGCATGTAAGCCTGCGCGGAAGTCCTTGATTTCAACAGCTGCTTTTATAGATTGTGGGACTCGAATCCAAGCAGCCTGTTCACATGTAAAGGTGAAACAAACATGAAGTCAAAAGAAACGGTCATTGGAAGATTATTGCTTGCAATGATGCCAAAATCGAATGACAATCAAAAGTAGGAATTTTACATAATTGCAGGTCTGCATCAATAATTACCTGAGATTCATACGAGTACTTAGGAAGCAAAAGATCAACTGTATCGAAAATTTCGTTGCTTCCTTTCCTTACACGATAAAAACCAAACCAAGTGGTTGTTACTTTGCAAGTGTCTGTTTGGGCTGTCGTTTTTGAAATCTGCATGTTGGAAATCCTAGCTGTATAGGCCTAAACAACAGTACAATGTTCAACCAGTTACAAATACTTGACAGTACAAAACGCAACCGCTTTCAAGCACAATTTCACTATCAAATCTGGTTGAAAATTATTACCAAAATACTAATGGATTACTATCTGCAATTGCCCTCGTGCATATGGAATTCAGATTTTCAATTACAAGGATAATAGGAAAATAAAGCAAACCATATTGCCAAATTTTATCAAGCTGGGCAGTACTGTCAGCTAACACAGCTCATTGACAGAAACCTACACCACTACATGTTGGAGACCCCAATCAACTAAAATTAAGTCTTGCTAAGTTGATATGAGTAAACCACAACCCCCAAGGACACATTCTCATTACACAATCATAACCAAAACTTTTCTTGCGCGCCCTAAGTGCCATTGTGGGGTTTGTGTGCCTCTGTAATATTGAACCACTTTCCTAAAGTCTCTTTTCTTCATCAAATAGCGCCCAGGGGGGAGGGAAGCAAAACTTAGCGAGCAAGGCCACCCCACCCCAAAAAGGTGCTTCAGCTACGCTTTGGAATTGAAAGCAGACCAGCCTTCCTCCTCCCTTAAGGAAGTTGGCTGTAGAATCGACATCTGGAGGCTTAGAATGCTATTGGTTGACCATTAGAAGGGCATTTCCCCATAAGGCAGCCATGACCAATTCTATTTGCCTAAACGAGTCCCTTGGAGTGTGCTATGCCACTATGCGCTTGGGGTGATAGGTCATTGTTTCAAGAACAATAACATATATTGGCAGTATTGCCATTGTTCCCTGTCACAGCCTGTAGAGAGTTCCTTAAACCTCCATTCAATACAGCGATTAGGTCCTCCAGCAATAATGAGACAGAAACCTACACAGGATTGCTTGTTCTGTTTACGCTAAGCAGAAGAGATAACTACACGGCATCAGGCATAGTTTTTGCATTTGTTTTTTTTGTGGAAGATTAAATTAAGGAGAAGGCATCAAGGGGATATTTTCAGGTCAAGGTTCCCTATGCTAAGTTGTATCATATGGATAATTTGTATCCAGTTCAAGGTTCACATATTAGCTGTGACTTTGTTGGTTTAAATTGATAAAACTAAAGTTTGAGAAAACCAGATAGAATAGTCCCTCCGTCCCAAAAATTATCCCAAATTCTTTGTCCATTTTGAAAAGAAATTCATTGACTTTCCACCTTTGCCCTCTCACTAATTAAGATATAAACTCAAAAGGACAAAATGACTAATGATTGAGGGCTATTTTGGAAACGTTATAGCCTACACTGACAGCGATTGTGTCTCCTAAATTTTTAGAATCCCAATGGTCATTCATTTTAGGACGGAGGGAGTACCATCTATCTTTTCCAGCTATCATGTAAAAATTGCAAGGGAGTAAGGAGACTATTTCAGAAACCATAAACAATATCATCTACCATATCCAGAAATCACTTGAATGTTACGTTGCAATGGACTATGCAATTTACTATGGGGCGTAGCTCATGCAGCTAACAAAAGTGTTGTAAGCACAAAGAATCTAGGAGCCCACATACAGTTTCACCACCAATGACATGAACATCTGTGTAATCACGACTCTTTGTG
The DNA here is from genome assembly GCA_019656835.1 of Rhododendron ovatum. Lineage (NCBI taxonomy): Eukaryota > Viridiplantae > Streptophyta > Magnoliopsida > Ericales > Ericaceae > Rhododendron > Rhododendron ovatum. The sequence continues at coordinate 15,204,504 of CM033790.1, forward strand.
TAATAGTTCAAGTCAGCCACTTGGCACAAAGCAATTTTGGTTGATATATCTAACTCCTTCACCAGATAAGTTTTCCCTTGATGCATATACACGCTACCATCGTAAACCTGAAAGATCAGAGAAGTTATTAGCAGACCACTGTAACTGCATAGACCAGCTAAAAATTACTGTACAGCATGAAAATTTGTTAGCCCAGCAAAGCAAGGTCCAAAAAAAGAGAAAAAGGAGTAAAGCATCCATATGATTATTCCCACGAAAACTCATAATTTGTCTACCTGAAAGAAAGCTCTGCTTTCCTCAATCTCCTCAAGGAGTTCATTTTTTTGCTTGTCAATCACTTTGTACTTCTCAGTTTCTATTGCTCGTATACTAACCGAACGAGAGGGCATTTTCTACAAACAAGAATTTTAAATAACAAAAAAAATCAGTCACTTGCAGCTGAAAATGAATTTAGTACATATCACATTTAATTTACTAGAAGTACGGGGAGACAAGACCTAGAGTACTAGAGTAGGCATAAAATAATATACCTCATGCCCAATGTAACTCCAAATTCTGGCAGAAGGATCACGTGAAGGATCAGTAGTCAAGTACCCTTTACTTTTAAGTGCCATCATAGCATCCCCTAGTCGAGGACCAAAATAATTCCCATCATGAAGCAAACTCAATGGAAGTTCAGCAGCAGCACAGATCAGGTGCTGTTCAAGCACCTATAACACTCCAAAAATTAGAAAAGTTCCACTCTACCGCAGAAGTCAGAACCCATAATTGACGGCAGTTCACCAGACTCCAGGCATCAACAAGAAAGTAGTAATTTACCAAAAAAACAAGACAGTAGTATTTAAGTATATATGACACCCATGCAATTTGGTTCAAACTTCAAAATGCTGTCGTAAATATTCTTTAAATGACCATAGTGCAAGATAACTGGAGACAATAATGACCCATTGTTTTGGGGACGTAGCTGTGTGAAACCTATTTGCCGGACCAAAATTAATCCCAGGCACCTTTTTTCCTTTTCATCCATCTCGTCGCCCGTTTTCTTCTTCACCACCAGCATCTCCACCATGGTACTACCTTACCACAACCACCAAGCACCGCCAATTAGACACCCACAATATTTTGGAAATTTTCCCAACTCAGTATTTTTCTCTCAACCCAAACCACCATACTACTACCAGTATTTCACAACTCACAACCATCTTCTCTTACTTTCTCTAGCTAATTTCTCTCCAACAAAGTCCCAAAGCACCTTCACCGCTACCCTCTTATCACCTCTATTAATACTCTCACTAATTTCTCTCTCTTGACTCTTCCAAATATTTCAAAAACATCAAAACGACTACCACCGGTCACAACTCACCATCAACTTTTCTTCCACTCTTTCTAGCTTAAAACCATTCAGCATCACTCAACTCCACCACCCCACCATCACTATGCATCTCTCACACAAGCTCCAATTTTCTCACGCCATTTTCTCTTCACAAAATACAATCCTCCACAAATCACCATTTGTTTGCAGATACAAATCATGGGGGTTGAAAATGCAGGAACATTGATATGACAACCTGTTTAATGGGATCAGACTGGCTTCAGACCAGTTCGGCCCATTTGGTGCACCCGGGCTGTCCAAAAGAGTGTTTTTGTTTTTTGTTTTTTTTAAACACCCCTTTAAATCTCGGCCGTCCAAAACACTTTTGGATTGCTCGGATGCACTAAATGGACCGAACTGGTCCAAAGCAAATGGACGGGATCCGGCCCCCTAAGTCATATGATTTCAAAATCAGTCATGCGATGCGTATTTTGGTCATAAGACTTCTTTTAAAGGTCATGTAATTTCTTAATCAGTCATGCGATGCAAACTGTTTAAGGGATTAGAACTTCTTTCTCTTTCATTCGGTAGACGCCTTCGCTAGATTTACATGAAGGGCTGAGAACTTTAATCTGATAGACATCCCTCTACATTATAAAGGGTTATTTCAACTTGTATTTATTCATCTTACACTATGCTTTTTGTAAGTAATATGAACCAGAGAAGGAAGGGAAGAGAAGACGAACATAAGGGACACAGCACTTATCACAAAGGCCACAACCCAAACAACTCAATTCATGGATCAAACTACAAATCATACGGCAAGAGAGGCTCTTATTCAATTCCACAGACAGGAAACAAGAGGCTCTTATTATGGGGTTAAAACCCTAAGAGTAAAAAGAACCTAGGATCCTAATATTAATCTGAACCATAACCCTGTTATCAAAGACGTATCCAATAGCATGACTAATGCTATATTGAAAACATATTTCTGTTACATATTTATATTGATTTTGGCTAGATATGCATGAATTATGAATTTTGGGGCAGGCAAATTAGCAGAATGAAAAAGATAGAGGAAATGAGGGACAAAGGGGTCATAATGATTCATCTAAACAAAGAAAAGAGGAGGGATAAGCAAGGTTAACGTGAGAAGTAAAGAGGACAATGTTTGTGGTAGCGGCTTTAGTGCCCTTACAGCATAATAAAGTGCCCTTTTATTTTAAAATTTTACTTCGTGTGTTCTATTAGATCGTTAACCACCAACTCATCTGAAAGCTTAAGCTGTTAGAGAGATGGACTACTTTATTATTTATACCTTCAACATGTACCATTAGTGACATTACACCATACACTTTAATCCAACCCATAGAGGGGATATAGCCACGACAGAATAATGTGTTTTTAAGTAACTTATTTTCGAATTAATGATACCTGCTGATTGTGAGCATCAATATGGCAACACTCAATGGGGCTCCTAAAGAGTTTTTGGGGAAATTTCATAAAATACTGGTCAAGAGGCCCTTCAAAAGCAACATATATGGCAAGGGATGCCTTTTCCCTTCTCCCAGACCTTCCAGCTTGCTGCCAAAGACTAACATTGAATAACAAGCAAAAAGTATCAACAACCGAATGAATGGATTACAATAATGACACAAACAGAAGGTTTAATACCTTGCTATACTTCCAGGAAACCCTAGATGCAGGGTTACATCAATATGCCCAACATCAATACCCAACTCTAAGGCATTCGTAGCAGCAACCCCATAAAGCTTCCCGCTAAAAAAATCCCTTTCAATTGTCCTCCTATCCTGCTCCACCAATTACTTAATGGTTAGACACAATATCGAGAAGACTTGAATGAACCACACTTGCTGAGGGTAATACAAATAATCCAGAAGCACACAAATAACTAACTGCAAAGTTTACATAAATATTTTCAACATAGAGATTAGCACAAAAATGCCACAGTATTATGTCTGTTGACAAAATTAAATAGCACAGAATAATAACTACACTACTATCAGAAAGTAAACCACACAGCATTTGGTGCAGTTAAATTTCTTAGTTATTAGACCTTGGCTAAATAGGTTGGAATGACATCAAAAGATCTCTTAATGGTTTGCAAAAAAATGGTGCCTGGAAAGGAGAGACACTAAGCATTTATTGCTGCCAGGAAATGTGAGATCAGCAGAATGGGGGCAAAGCCAAGTGATTATGGAGACGATATGGCAATGAAGATTGACGACTCAGATGCACAAAATGATGAAGAAAGCCAAAGAAGCAAGTTCACTTCTTAGCCATGGTCCATTCCCAACTATATCATCAGGAGCTTCAAGAACTTGGAGTTCTTGAGATGCTACTAAGAAAATGAAGAAAAGAAATGCATCACGTTTTTCCCACACTGGATAATAGTAACAGAAGCACTACTACTACTGTCCTTTTGGCTATTTCATACACTGTAACTCATCAACACCATCATTCATAATTGTTGACAAAAAATGGCAAACAAAAATACTAACCTGAGCTATATAGCCAGCACGATAAGCACAAATGGAGCTAACCAGATGCGGCGCCGTCTCCTGAAGAATCTCACGCCTTGCCACAGTTGTAGATATTAGGCATACAGTGTCTTTTATCCAACAAGTAAATGACATCAAAATAACAGAAAACAAAATGTAGATTGTCACATACGTATAACACAAAACAAGTTCACAAAGCTTGCGTGATTTGCAGAATGCAATGCAACGAAGCCCATGCTGAACAATTTCTGCAAATAGACATGAAACCTCCAAAATCGAGCTGCAAAATGGGAACTAAGATTTAAGACATCCAAATCAGGATAGCAAATACTAAATGTAATTGTAGACATAAATTTTAAACCGTAGAATTTACCCACGCTTCGAAATCTAAATCTCAAATATCCACTATTCAAGCGATCAGTGTTGATTGTTTATATGTAGGCTCCTATTTCTGATTTGGATTTCAAATCGTTAATTACATACTACAAAAGTAAAACCTCCGAGAATAAAGAATAAGAAACAGACTAGAACAATTTAATTTTATTGATGATTGGGATTTAAAACCCTTGTTTACATCAAAACAAAGAATATTTGATACATTTAGAGGGATTAGAACCCTTTACCTATCACTTGGTATGCTTACTCTTACTGATCTTCGAAGTTTGCTAAAGATTGTAGGTGGTAGTGAGCGAGTAGGTTGGTTAGTGGTTATAGATTGTAGTGGTTTTGCTTAAATGGAGTATATCTTCTCTCTCTGTATATTTTCTACGTTGAGGGAGAAGAATTGTGTATAGCTTCTATGTTTGGGCGGAGAGTGTGATGGTGAAAAGTTGAGAATTTTGGCAAAGAGTTGAGAGATGAGGTATGAGATCTGAGGTCCCTTCCTTTGATGATGGACCTCATATTTATAGGGGTTTCCTTCATCAGATGCTTGGCCGCCAAATAATTCCTTTGAATTTGAATAGTTGTTGCCAGAGGATAGGATGATATCATATCTTCTCAGTCTCTTCAAATTTTTAATATGGGTTGCATTAGATGACATCCACCTTGGAAGATTCTTCTTCTTCCACAGAAGATTCTACTGCTTTGGGATTGGGACTATGTTTGCCAACCAAGTTGGGTATTTAACCTCTCTGATGAATCTAACTGTAAGGAGTTTATCGACTTTAGCCTCGATTTGGGACGTCAATTCTGGCTGTGTCCTTCTTGGCGCTTGTTTAAAAGGCCGTTTCTCAGGATGGAATCGATGGATTGTGAGTCTATGAACTGCAACTCCAGGATCAAGCCCAGGCATCTCGTTGTAGGTCCATGCAAAAATATCGCGATGTTCTTTCATAAAAGAGATGTACCTTTGAGCCTCTTCCTCTGCCAAGTTTGCACTTATGAAAGTTGGCTTATTCTTTCCTTCATCACTGAGATTGACTTCGCGAAGCTCGTCAATTGTAGCCTAACCTCCTTCTACAGATTGTGTTGGTATGGGATATGTCTCATATTCAATCCCATCATCCGAGGCCCCTTCCACTGTAATCATATTTACGGAGAGCTTTTCTTCTGCGGCTTGATAACCCAATCCTTCCCTTGTGGCCACAATAGGACTTCCTTGCTGAAGGGATTTGGCTTGTGCATGAGTTAGCACGGAGTCAAAAGGTGCTACTATTTGTGTGGATACTTTTTTAGGATCAAGACCAGCTTTCACTAACATTTTTGTGATGTTTGCAGCGTAACTTGGTCTTATTGGACTTGATATCTCCACAATTTTGAGATTATCATCCTGAACTTTCTTTTCCATGTCACCAAGTGCATGGAACACTATAGGCTTTATGCCTTTTGCTTTCGCAGGGACTACAAATTTACGATAGGTCTCCACATATGTGCATTCTGCCTTCTGTAATGGCAAGACAAATGCATCTTTTTAACTCCAAAGTTGGGTCTATCGGAGCTATAGCGCTTGCCCGCGGTTTCCTTTGAGACTTTGGAATGTAGCGAAATGCCCTCTTTGTCTGAGCTTTCACGCTTTCAGTATCTATTTTGCGAAGCCTTTGTGTAGAAACGAGCATCCGCATAGTAAGCTTCAACCCCATTAAAGGGATCATTAATCGAAGTTTGCTGAAGATTGCAAGTGGTAGTAAGCGAGTAGGTTGCTTAGTGGTTATAGATTATAGTGGCTTTGCTTGAATGGAGTATATCTTCTCTCTCTGTATATTTTCTACGTTGAGGGAGAAGAGGTGTGTATAGCTTCTATGTTTGGGCGGAGAGTGTGATGGTGAAGAGTTGAGAATTCTGGCGAAGAGTTGAGAGATGAGGAATGAGATCTGAGATCCCTTCCTTTGATGATGGACCTCATATTTATAGGGGCTTCCTTCATCAGATGCTTGGCCGCCAAATAATTCCTTTGAATTCAAATAGTTGTTGCCAAAGGATAGGATGATTTCATATCTTCTCAGTCTCTTCAAATTTTGAATATTGGTTGCATTAGATGGCATCCACCTTGGAATATTCTTCTGCTTCCACAGAAGTATTTTCTTGGGCTCTACGTTTTATTTGATTTGAGACTACGTTAATCCATATTTGGTTTGTAGGCCCTGCGAAATGCGGGCCTACATGGTTCAAATGAATATTTGATTTGTAGGCCCTGCGAAATGCAGGCCTACATGGTTCTGATTTGTAATCTTCTGCAGGCCGATATACTCGTTAGGCTTGTCGGGTCAACACGTGTTTGTTGATTCGCGGGCTCGCTGGGTCACATGCTTTTAGGCTCTCTATATGCCTTTTAATCCGCGAGCCCAACATATGATACATTTCATCAATCTTTGGGTGAAATTTATGTGCCAAAAGTAATGTAAGTATTTTCTTGAGGGTTATGCATCACTACTTATACTAGTTTACGAATGTCTGCATAACCAACAGGTCTTAGAAGAGATATTGGAGAGCTCGTATCATAAATTTTAGGGCGAGGAAGAACCTAGAAGCTACTTGGGATTTGGAGGAATAGCAAATGCTTTTCCGACATGCCTGTGGACGTAAAGGAACTTGTGATTGTTTGTAAGCATTGCGCGGAGCATTTATTTTCCCATTATGCAGTGTACAAGGTTTATGGATATTTCAAATTTTCTACTGACCCAGCTCATCAAGGCTAATGAAAAGGCTCAACTCTCAAGCTGGTATGTAAAACTTAGAAGTATTCAAGAATTTCAGCCAAATGTATGTTACATCACAATCACCCAAATCATGTTTGTAAACAGCATCCAACTACTTCTTTCCTATTCTCCTAGATGTTAAAAGAAAAGGCATAACTTGCTCCAGCCACGACCCTCACATAATGACTTTAATTTGGAAAATATACAAATGAGAAAAAATTGCTAGGGAAACTTCACAAACATTGCAGTTTACCAACATCTTGAATACAAGAAAGAACATTGCACGATAAAGTATGTCTAATAATTTTCCATAACAATTAGCATTGGAACTTTTACCTTGAGCGTGTATGACCCATATTCTTATCTAAAGATACCTTAGTATCTCTGCTGCGTGTATGACCCATATTCTTATCTAAAGAAACCTTAGTATCTCTTGTCTTCAAGACCTGCAATGCACCAGCATCCACACCAAGACAGTAAGCATGCCTTGTAAAAACAGCTACTCACCTAAAAGTAGAGCACAAGAATACAAGCGAAAGACGTTCAAAAAAAAGGGAGCAAAAAGCATACAGTATCTGGATTCAAAGGAGGATTCCAGAGAACAAAGAGCTTTCGACCAGAAGGGCTACCATCATTCTGAATCAACTCCATTGTTGGTAGATTAGCAAGTTCCTAACGTAGGAGAACATATGTTTGGAATGAACCATGTAGTGTCAATGAATCTCATAAAAAAATTGAAGTTACCAAGTGGGAGAGAGACTGAAGCAGTTTAATGTGGTATAAAATAAGGAGAATAACAACTCACCATAGCATGTTCACAAGGGTTTCCAGAAGTTGCAGTACAAAATACAAAAGAAGGGTCGCTACCATACACTGCATGAGTAAGGAGGTTCAGAAGATAAGCTCCGCATTACAGAGATAAGGAAAAATGAATTATAAGAAAATCGTGCATCGTTTGCACACCATACAGGGAAAAAGTACCATGGGAACAAAGCCGACGAAGTCTCCTCAGTATCAGAGCGGTATGACATCCAAATGCACCTTTATATGCATGGGCTTCATCAATGACAACAAACCTGATTAATAAAAAGAAAATGACACTCATAAATAACAAGAAGTAGATTAAATCAAAAATACATACTGATTCTGTCAATAAGAAAATACATTGTGATGAAGAAATCAAGTTCAGACACTAAAACAAATTCTTTCAGTCACTCCATAAGCAAAACGAGAAATCAGACTCGAAACAGATACCTCAGATTTGATAAAATTCGCCTGAATAGCCCATGGCATGGCAAGATGGACATATGTAACATATCTGGATTTGTGATCAACTGCACTAGTTGACAAATTTCAGTATAACCTAAGGCAGGCAGCGTAAAAAAAGAGTACTGTCTGAGACAACCAAAACTTAAAAGGTACCAGTCTAGCATTCTCTCTCAGCCAAATCCTATCTGTCTGAGAAGTGTCACCATCATAGATACCAACACTTAAGCTACTATCAAACCCTTTTGCCATAGCTAACAAAGATCGTAGTTGATCTTGAGCTAAAGCCTGCATTGCCGAACAATAGGTACATCACTATACCAAGACTGCTTCAAAACTGAAAAACCAAAAACAGATACAGACAACTAGTTTCCACAAAATAAAGTACAAGGTGAATTTTGCTATTCAATTTTATCCAACAGACCCACCAGTAGACCACAAATAATGAAACTATCAAATTAATGATGAAGATGTATCGCTATGAACCTTCGTTGGAAAGAGGTAGAGAGCACATGCTGACAAATTCTGGAACAATACTTCAAGAACCGGCAGATTGTAGCAAAGAGACTTCCCACTGGATGTCATTGTCGCCACAACTAAATTCTTGCCAGCAAGGGAAGCCCGAACAGACTCTGCCTTCATATACAGAAAGAGTTAAAGCAGATAGGGAATTCTGCCAAGGAAAAAGGGATAGCAGTTCAAGACACCACTCATACCTGATGACTATACAACCTATTAATTCCAATACATCTAAGAGCAGATTTCATGTTCTCTGACAGTTCCTCTGGGATTTCAACAAGGTTGGCAACTCTGGCACTAATTTCTTCAATGTGCACCATCTGCATCAGAATAGTACAGCACTTAGCAGAGCGCTCAACATAAGAGGTAAATAGAAAGATGGTTTTCGACTCCACATTCAGACCACCAAGCCAGAGAGAGTGAAAGAGAAACTAAGGAGGGAGAGGAAAAAAAAGAAACCTGTCCACGAGATCCAATGCCCCTTTTCAGATGTTCTACCATTTCCACCGGTAGCAATGGGTTTGTTTCCTGCAATTAAGTGGTTAATAAGATGGTCTTAGGTGGATATGAATAATATGAATAAGGTTTGAAAGAAATTGTAGGTATCAAATCAGCATCAAAAGTAACTAAATTGGCTACTTAATAGTCACAGATCAGTTCCTGGTTAGTTATGAAAATCTAGTCAATTAACAAAATCAATTTGCAATGCAGTATTGACAATTCCTGTTCCCCACTATCCATCAAATTATCTACAAGCAGGATATAACTAATGGTCCGTACAGAATAAGATGGAGAAAATATGCTAAGTTGCACATCCAGATGGCTGGATGCTAAAAAGTAAAGATGGGTGCGGTGAAGGGGGCTTCAAAGGGCAATGTGAGTTAAATGATAGTAATCTGCACTAAAGATTTGGTCTAATCGATACTTATCATCATGTTGCTTATGTAGATTTTCTTATGGAGGTTATCTATATTTTACATACGAAGACAAGTATCCTAGAAGTTTGGCATACAAATAGTATGTCTGATTTTTGTTAGTCTTATTATTCTGTTTGTCCATATCTCGTGTTTAGAGGACTAAAATAGTCTAAGTGGTCAAACTTTTAATGCTTCTACTTCGCAATCTGAGCCCTATTTCTGCTGGAAGCGAGAAAGCGTAGCAGCCCATAACTTATACAATTAGTTACAAACTTACAATAGACTTACGGTTTGAGAATTTGAGGGAATCTTTTTAATCGTTCGAATCTGTGTGATGCAATCAACAACCTAGAAGGTCAAACCTAAAAAGGAATCTAGTCAAGTCTATATTGAATATATCCTGATCAGAATAGTATTTGATGCATGAGAACTCCATCCAAATCTATGATTGTCCTGTCATACATATTTCTTGCTTTCCTTTACATTCTTAATTTGCAAACAGATTTGCAGCATATGTTAGAAACATCCTGGGATGAGCTCAATAATAAAACAATAAAAAAATACCTACATGACATCGTGCTTCAAATGAACGAGAACTTGAAGCTATAGACTTGCTTCTCCTTGGCCGTTTCACTTCACTTGCACTTTCCCCTGTACCACCTCCTGTCACAAACATGAGTAGATCCGCCAAGGAGAGGAATTGCACCATCTCATCCCCCTTTTTACACTGCATAACATATCTCATTATTGAACTGCAAAATACCAATAAAATAAATCTGGAACACAAAATAAACCGCCAGGAATCTCATTTTAAAAAATAAAGTGCAGTTATTCCTGCACAGCCAAACCAAAACACATAAAAGTAAAAAGAAAGATGGAAGTAAGCAAATAGAAAAATATAAACAGACAGACACGTTGAGCCTATCCCTCCTTCTGTTGAAAGAAATAAATAAGCCACTGGAACAGTAAGCTTTACAGCAATAAATCTGTTAAGAAATATGGAGTACCCAAACAAAATGGAGACAAAACATTACAACAAACTTGCTCAATAGAGGTGACCAAAAAAACTTAGACATGCCTCTGTGATATCAAGAAGGAAGCTGACAGCTCAGGGCATGCGTTGGGAACCAACTTGTAAAGCCTAGTCAGCTTTTTACAAAACCAAAGCAAAAAGGCTGGTCTGGGATGGAATGAACGTATAATCATGGGCTTGTAGTAAGTGAACTCGTATGTTGCAATAGTAAACTAGAGAAGGGGAACAAGGCATGAAAACATTTTACACTAAGGCTCTGTTTGTTTGGGCGTAAAATATTTTCCGGTAAAATGTTTTACCTATTTTCCGGTGTTTGGTGGTATAAAAAATGAGAAAAACATTTTCCATTAATTAGATGAAAATGACTTACCCTTAAATCTTTTGTAAGTTATTTTCCGAAATGAACCCGTTGTATTCTGCTGCAATTCTCACCGCTCAGTTTTTTCAATCGTCAGTCCTGACCCACATTCAATTCTCTCTCTCTCTCTCTCTCTCTCTCTCTCTCTCTCTCTCTCTCTCTCTCTCTCTCTCTCTCTCTCTCGAATTCCACCATTGAGCCTCTCTTTCTCTCTCTACACTATTTTGTCAATTACTGAAAATATTTTTCATGTGCTAACCGAACACCGGAAAATAAAAGTTTACCTTTGTTTTATGAAAAAATATTTTACATGGAAAACATTTTACATCGAAACAAACGGAGCCTAACTCTTTATTTTTTTTTCCACTCAAGCACAGGAATCACTGAGTATTTGTGGTCATGGATATCTTTACTATATGTTCAGTTATCAGAGGGCATGTTGGAAGCTCAGTTGAAGGTGAGCAAGTCCATCAACATTTAAACAACATATAAATGGTAGAAATCTCATAAAAAAATTATGCGAACAATTTATAATTTGTGATCTTACAGAAACATAAAGATAATAACATTCCATGATCCATAGTACCTATATTTCTTTGCAGTCCCATTTTAGCAATATAGTGATAAATTTCCTTTTCATGTAACAGGATAGGGGTAACAAACCAATTAAAGTTTAAGCGATTCCAGAGCGCAACATGAGTAATTAGTATCTTGTGCCATTGCTTTCCAACTTTTTTCTCCAAACAATTGTCTCTCATTAGAACAAAAACTGACACATGAAGGAGAAGAAACTTGAGTTTCATTTGGTAACATGAAAGCTAAAATAGATGAAGAGTCAATGCGTGTCTCATGATGTTGACACTAGCTCACCAACCCTCAATCAATCAAGTCTAGCCCTGGGCATAGGCCGATAAGGCAGCCGCCTGGGCCCCCAATTTTCCTGTCAAAAGTTAATCCCCCATTTACACATGGACCATAACAATAGGCTAAAAAAGACCTAAATTGCCATAATTTTCATATCGAAAATCTACTTAGGTCCAACCTCTAATATCAGGCCCATAAACAACAGTACTCTTATTGAAGGGCACAAATTAAATATAACTTTACAAGCACGTCCCATTACATATGGCGTAAATTAGCTAACTCATCCGTTGGAAATGATATGATAGATAAGTTCAATTTAAGTTTACAAGCACAATTAGTAATTTCTGCATTTCAGAATACAGAAGTGTAATGTTTAACCATACTTGCAGCTTGTTCAATTTTATTTTCTCAACCTGGAATGGATTAAAATACAAATCAACAAGACTGCATGTTATTTTTCAGTTTTGGAAAAGATTTTAACCTGAAGTTAATTTTTGAGTTCAACAAAAATATGAAGGCTTAATGTGGATTATTGCAGTTAAGCTTCAAACAGAAAGCAGAATATAAAGTGTACTTGTATCATAGAAACACATTGATAAATGCAATATGTACTACATGATACATACTGGAAAATTAAGCTTTGCGGGCAAGTGGTTACCTGTACAGGCATGCCAGCAACTTATCCAATAATAATAAAAAAGAAATTGCACACCAGCACAAAACACACACACACAGAGATGATGCCAAAGTCAGTAACTTCCCAGAGAAAATTATCTAGCTTTTTCCGTTACCTTTCGCTTTTTACTGTCTTTGATAAGATCATTTTCATTCCTCCTGCACTCCATCTTAAAATATAAAAAAAAAACAGAAACAGAAACAACAAAGAAAAAAGAAGATAAAACAAGTACAAGTGTTCTGCCCCCTGCACTCCATCTTAAATATAAAAAATTTTAAAGGCTTTGTATGTTCGATTCTAACTTCATGCACCTGGAGAACCATGCATCAAAAGGATGCGAAGACAAGGACGGATTGAGGGGCGGATGAGTTAGGCGACCGCCCTACCAACGTTCCAAATATTTACTAGGATTATAGTAGTAGCTTGTTTCTCAAAAACTTCAAAAATTGTTGGGTCAAGACCCCGACCCCCAAATCTGCACCCCAAGCACAAGCACATAAACAAACCAAGCACAAACGAGAGATATCCGAGGAAAAACTTCGTAATTGTATTATTCACAAAACAAATACAATTTACATGAAAAAACCTTCCCGGCACGCCACAACCCAGCTGCCATCACTCCTCTCTCTTTCCTTCACTCCAGTGGCTCTCTGACAGTCTCTCCGGGCATCTTCAAGGAGCCCCACTCCCCCCGTTGGGGGAGCCTCAACCAGCTCACCCTCTCCCTCACCCTCTCTCTGTCTCAGCCCACACACCACAGTGCACACAGTGCACTTACATATCAAGGGGGAATAATCCCCTACAACACACACACTTCTCTTGGGTGTACCCAAGAATCACCCCCTACACCCAAGTGGAACAATTGTTGATCCATTCAACCACTTTAATCTAGCCAAGCGCCTGTGTCACTACTAGCCATCAGAAGTCTCACCACCCCTGCATTGGAAGTGTATCTACCAACTGACCGAGTGTCTCCTTGCAAGACTAGATTTGCCGTGGCTAAACCTACACCCCCTCAACCAGAGTGCCTCACACCCCCTCACCGCGTGAATGTTTAGTCATCAACGACTTACCTATTCACCGGATCAATCACTGAAGTAGCACCGCTTCTACTGCCCCACCATCCGTTCAGTCATCAGTGACTTACCTATTCACCGGATCAATCATTGAAGTAGCACTGCTTCTACTGCCACCACCATCCGTTCACAGCGCCTGTGTCATTCCCCGGAATGTAACCTTGCTGTGCTCAGTAGCTGTGTCTGATCTCGAACACCCATGCCTAATCACAAAACATAATCCATGATCTTATCAATCCTCCTCATGCATCCCAAATCACAACTGCAACTCCCAATGATAGGTCTTCCGATTGAACCAGACTGCCTCCGATCATCGTCAATCATCTCCGCAAACCATCGCTATAGTGAGCGTCTGTGTCACTGCCAACCCAAGCTCATCTGCACCCCAACCGGGATACAATACTCGAGTGAGTGTCTCCTTGCTCACTAGCTCCGCGCATGTTTGCCCCGATCAACCTCCGACCCCTACAAGTCTGCTCTATCAATCGTCCTTTTCCGCCACTTTCCCGAGCCTCCTGCCACCCACCATCAGCTCTCTCCCGATCTCTTCTCTGCCACTCATCCATTCCCGTTCCAATTCCTGGCTTCCCAGCATCTCCAAACCGAACTATTACTTATAGCAAGCGCCTGTGTAAGTTACCAGACGAGCAATCCAACACCCAAACCAGGATACTAAGCTCGAATGTAAAGTCTCCTTGCTTGCTAGCTCATAACAGATCACCACAGAACATCCTCGCTGCTTCCAAACCATTTTCCAACCCTAAACCAGCCTCCAAACACCTGATTCCTGCTCAACTAGCGCAATCGCATCTACCTAGGAGCCTCTAATCAGAAAACGGAGCGCACGGTTGGATCCGGAATGTTGAGATAGTCAAAATTGACTACTCATACGCGAAAAATAGAGTTGTATCGGCTCCAAAATCGCGAAAACAAATCTAACATGTGTGGACTGTACTTTGACACAATGACGTGGCGTACTCCAAGGGAACTTGCAACATGGGATAATTTTCCATTCTCTTTATCCAAAACCTCTTGCGCATGCCCACAGACCCTTCACGCATGCTTTCTACTCTCTTTTTTTTCCGTCTAAGCTCCCAGCGTGTGCAGCACACACGTGAGACTAGATCTCACTCGCCCCGCACGTGCCACCTTTGACCGGCACATGCGGCCATTTCCGGCGTCCTCCGGCAACGTTCCAAGCACCCTCGAGATCGTCTCTTCAAGACGCATCTAACCCTATGCTCCAACTTCAATCCAAGTAACTATGAGTACAGGCTTTTCAAAAACGTACCTCGTCGCCTCGCCGCTGCCTTCGACCGGCCATTGCCACCACCTCCGAGCTCCTCCGGCGACGTGCTACCCCAATCTGTGATCGTCTCCTCGAGGTGAATACAACCCATTGCTTAAAACTCGTCTTCGATCATCCACGACCTCGGGCTTTTCAAAACAACCTCTCCGCCGTCTCCGCCTCCGCCCGCTGCGATCGAATGGCTCCCGAGCCTTCATCCGGTGACAAAACTTGACCCCGTCACCTCCTATAGACTCGTCTCAGTGAGGTGCACAACCCTTACTAGTCCAATTGAGTTTTCAGACGGCTCAACCGAGAACCCAGCAAGAGAGGTGCTCCATGCTTTCCCGAAAAGTGTTGTGCTTCTCCGGTGACCTCCCAATCTGCAACCGCTGCTCTGATACCACTGTTGGGTCGAGACCCCAACTCCCAAATCCGCACCCCAAGCACAAGCACGTTAACAAACCAAGCACAAACGAGAGATATCTGAGGAAAAACTCCGTAATTGTATTATTCACAAAACAAATACAATTTACATGAAAAAACCTCCCCGGCTGCCATCACTCCTCTCTCTCTCCCTCACTCCGGTGGCTCTTCGACAGTCTCTCCGGGCATCTCTGAGGAGCCCTGCTCCCCCCCCCCCGTTGGAGGAGCCTCAACCAGCTCACACTCTCCCTCACCCTCTCTCTGTCTCAGCCCACACACCACAGTGCACACACTGCACTTACATATCAAGGGGGAATAATCCCCTACAACACACACACTCCTCTTGGGTGTACCCAAGAGTTCAATTCTAACTTCATGCACCTGGAGAACCATGCATGGATGCGAAGACAAGGACGGATTAAGGGGCGGATGAGTCGGGCGACCGCCCTACCAACGTTCCAAATATTTACTAGGATTATAGTCGTAGCTTGTTTTTCAAAAACTTCAAAAATTAGGTAAGTTTACCCATTGAACATCGTTTTGAAAAATCCAACACCCACCCAACCAAGAGGTTTTCTAAAAACATTATTACTTTTAGCAACACTTTATTTTTTGTAATATTATTTTTCATTTCAAAATGGATAGGGATGCACAAGATTGTATGCATTTATAGTTGTAGATGATCATATCTTAGAAATTGAACAGGTTCATCAAAAATATGTATGACTATCTTTTTAAAAGCATTTTTACAATTTGTAGTAGTAAAAAGTCATATCTCTCCAAAAGTTACAAAACTCTATCGAATGTTTGCCCACCCAAACTTGAATCCCTGCTTTCGTCCCTATGCGAAGAACTGCTATCCTGCTAAATTTCCAAACCACAAGAGAAGTTGGAAACTAGTGAGTAGTGACCATACCATATACAATTTAACAGCATTGCATAGAACCGTTTTGAATGACCCTTCCCTTTTCTGCATAGCCTTGACAAGCTTTGCCATAGGCAAACATTTTTGAACTGCTGAAATCAATATAAAGCCAATGCATTAACTATTTGCAAATCTAGCAATCATAATCAACTTCGAAAGTGGAGATGAAAGTTAAGATGTCACCGCTCAGGCGCTCATACTTGTACTAGATGTACCTTCAACTGGATGTCTCTGTTCTACTGGCAAAATGAGAATAACAAGGGCATCGAGTACATCATCACCTGCTTTGTCGTAAACAAAGCGTACAACCTGTAAAGGACATAAAAAATGTGCTGAAGATCAGAAGACAATAAGGAAAATAGAAGGTATACTCCAAGAAAAATGGTGGTCACAACTCAGGATCATCAACTAGTAGGAATTGCCATTTACAAAGCAGATTTATGGCGCAGAAAGTTGAGTCCCATAATCAGTACTATGGTCTTGGTGAGTAACCAATAATCCATATAGTAGATCATCAAGGAGAGCAGAAAAGGAGTGGAGAATGTGAACTTGAATTGTGTAAATTACATTAGCAAAAGGAGTGCACCCACAATGAAAGCGCCAACGCAACCAATAAAATTTTTATACTGCTTTTAGAGACCAGTGCATCTATAAAACCATCATATACACTTATTGGACTTGATGATGGATATCATACGAGACATGGTGAACGCATTTCTCGACGCCTTTCATCTTTCATATCAAATATAACTAACAATGACCGACTTGACACCTTGCCAGTAAAAACATGTGAATAGTGCAAACTGCAAACAGCCATGCACAAAAGGGGCTCAACCAAACAGGGTTACCCGGTGGGTGTACACTGTACACCAACATTTAATTGGTGTACATTACCATGGCTATGAAATGGACATTCTCGAAATTCGACATCAAACCAAGAGATCATGACAGAAGTCAAAATACCAAGGCTGGAAACTATCATTGCATTTCAACTTTTTTCCCTAAGAAACCGTAGCAGATGGTTAACTTCGGAAATTCAACTAATTTACCTTAGGACAAAGATTAGAAAGAATCTCTAGATCAGCAATGCCAACTTCAAGCCCTAATTTATCAAGTTGGTCCAGTGATTCATTCAAACAGGTTAAGGTGACTATTTCCTGTCGCATATGAAGATAGGCAGAATAAATGTTCAAGAAATAAAATGCCTTCATTATTCTCTTTAGCCAAGAGGGGCAGAGGCACAAATCATTCTCATTTTCAGATGGGTTCTTGCCATTGCCTTGTAAATGTGCTTCTTTTACCATGCAGTCACCAGAATGCGGATTGGATAGACAATTCACTGATTCCAAAACCTGCATAAATCTTTTGCAATTGTGTTGATCAAGCTGACTGTTTTCAGATGACGCCAGTATACTGATTACGAGGTCATCTATGTGACCTTCCTGTCTATGACTATGGAACCTTTTCTTCACCTTGGGTTCTGAAGACGTATTAATATAGGATCCCCCACTCACTTCATTTCTATCTGCAGAATGAATGCTGTTGGACACAACATTACATAGATTTTCGTCTCTGGGTATGTTGCGTAGGAATGAAAGGTCTTGCATCATATCAGACCTCACCGAACCAGAGGCTTTTGATGTTGAAAATTCATTTTTGCCTTTCAAGTTAGTAGAAGCTTTATTATACAGCTGGGTTTGTTGCTGATCCTTCTTCATATAAGGAACCAGAACCATGAATTCTCCCGACTCAATTGAGTGGCAACTTATCGTGCTCTGCAAACCTAATTTTACACCCTAGTACAAGATTTAGCAGATAGTAAGAAACAGAAAAAGACAAAAGAATCAACAAAAACAATAAAAACTTCTCCAATTAGGACTGCGAAAAAACAAAAGGACATGTAAAGTGTAACAGACAACAAGAACCAGAATAAGATAACAGAATCAACTGTAGGAAACAGCAAAAGACATTTTCCACCATAGTACAGAATGTAGCAGGCAATAGTAACCAGAATTAGACAAGAGAATCAATGGAACCAATTGCAAAAGCAACATAGAAATCTTCAGCAATGATGATTACCGAAAACAAGACGGATTTGAGGATCTAACCTAAAACGAAAATCCCCAACAATCAATAAGCTGGGATAATACCCTAGCAAAAGAGCAAGGTGAAAAAATGAGATGAAAGCAACAAACAGGAAAGCTTGACAATGTTCAGGCCATAAAAAATTCACTCAAGATCAAGTGGTTAATATAACTCAAAACCAATTGGTAACGAGTGAAGAAACCGCCCAAGCTCATACACTATTTTTGAAAGTTATAATTAACCAATGTAGAACAAGCTCTACAACTCCCCCACACGTGGAGAGGTAAACAACGGATCCATAACATAGGGATCACAATGAACAATGAAACAAGGTTCACTTAAGGCACAAATAATGGGGCAATCAATCAAGAGAGGCTCATCCAAAAGCCTCCAAAGCCGAGCTCATATATCATGTTCAAGCATTCAACTCAAAACCAATTAGCAATGAGTGGAGAAGCCACCCAAGCTCGTATAGACGTATACTAATTTTGGAGGTTATAATTAACCAATGTGGGACAACCTAAAACATAAACAACCCAAACTTGAATTTATTGTTGAAGCTCGTTAGGTTTAAAACCCAAACTTGAACCAACCACAACCCTGTTACATATACAATGAGAAAAAAAATCACGCTGCTCAAACAGGCATCTTGAGACTAATTAAATAACACAATTCAAGCTTAAACGCATTATCTAAAATAATTTTTAAACCCAGACAGAATAACCAACTACTCAGGGTTTTTTTTATCGGCAACCAATTACTCGGTTGGACAACAAATTCCTCCATTCTGCACAGATGATATACATATATGGGGTGCGTACGAATATAGACACACACACACACACACACACACACACACACACACGAAGAGAGAGAGAGAGAGAGAGAGAGAGAGAGAGAGAGAGATGCCTTAAGGAAGAGATGAAAATAGGCGGAACTAGAAGCGGGAGGGAAGGTTTGACGGAGGAGGAGCTTGAGGTCTCGGACTGAATTGTAGGGCGAAATAGAGACGATGGTTGATTCGCCTGACAGGCTTCGTACTTGGATTTCTCTCTCTCTCTCCCCCATTGCTACTGCTGTTGCTGTTTCCACTCAAACTAATTCTGATTGTCTGTCTTTTACTGTATATTTTTAAAGGAAATTGTTTCGTGGAAGGAAATACTTATAGCAGAATCCCAATTTGGCGGGGACTTTCCAAAGTCCAGGGCGTTGCAGTCGCAGGTTTGTAGCCAAGGAAAAAAAAAATGGGAAATCTCTCTCTATACAGCGGTAAGGAAATAAAATAGTAGTATGCTTAGCCAAAAAAAAAAAAAAAAAAAGGAAATAAAATAGTATTATCATTGTCATGATTTCTGACCATCTTAATATCTGTTTTGTGGTTTTTTTTTTAGTTGAAAAAGGACACAATTGCTCTTATCTCTCTTTTTCTCGATGAGATGATTATAAAAAACAAGAAATAATTCTCACGGGTCTTTTAAGTAATTTTTACTACTAATATTTTTGTAGTAATAAGTTTAACCCTTTATTAAACGACAAATACAAACCACAACTAAAAATATATATGACTATAATTTATGGTGGCTGATGATGCCACGACAACTTCTCTTAATGCCACGACCAGTTAGACGACGGGACAATTTTGCCCTCAACTCTCCTCTCTATCTCTCTCTCTCTCTCACTCTTCACTTTGGCTTTTGCTTTTCTTGTCTACCGACCCACTGCTCTTTTTAGTACTTTACTATGCTTCAATTGCTTCTCTCATTTTCAAGCCTCTCTAAAATGGGACTGGTGGCCAGAGGTGAACAACGGGAGATGATTGATTTAAGATTTCGAATTGGATTCTGCTACCAAGTACTGGTTCCAAACCCACCTGTGCGAGCACGAAGCCGCTGATCTTGGAATCGATCAAGAACCACCCTTTACCCTTCTTCGGCTAATAAACTTTCACCTAAAGAATCTGCGAAATCAGACAGTGTCAAGGGATGTAAAGGAGGAAAATGGATGGGAAAAAAGGGTTGTGATTTCATTTCTTCCTCTCCTTAAATTTCCTCCTTTTCCGATTGATTCAGTGAAAGGTTTTCGATTGATTCAGTGAAAGGTTTTCTGTTTCCTTTTTCAAACAAGAAAATGAATTATCCCCTTTATTGTCTATTCTTTGTGTGAATGGATAGGGGTTAGGTGAGAATTGAGATGGGTTATCCATATAGATTGGTCACAGTGGATGGATGGTTACGAATTGGATTGGATTGGATGGGTGTTTTGTATGTCTTGGCTGGTTTCAATTTTCAAGTGAGAAGGAGAGAAGACAAGGAGTAGAAGAATGGAAAGAAAGGCAAACTAGGTAAATTTTTTGTGGGAGAAACATAAACATGGTGGAAGAGAGAGAGAGAGAGAGAGAGAGAGAGAGAGAGAGAGAGAGAAGCACGGGGAGACTTCGCTTTGACTGGGAAGAAGGGTATAATAGTGACTACCAATAATATGTCGTGGCATTAGCCCCACCCTAATTTATATGTAGATCCAAGCTAATTCAAAGAGTTTAAACCTTCCTTCTTTAACTTTTCTCCCACTTAATAGAGTCCAAACCCACAAATCTTCCCTGTAGTCCCTTCCTTCGGTAATCATTCCTCATCTTCGTCATCATCTATAATATCAAATCTGATGATACTTTTGTTTACACAGTGAGAGCACTAGATAGACGACAATAATGATTGTTTTAAGATAGGAAAAAACACACACGCACACACACATATAAAATACACACAAAAAAAAAAATGTAGGTATATGTTTATGTATGCTAATAACAAACATCGTTGAGCTAGCGGACGGCATCGTCACCCGAGCCCATTGTTAAGCTTCCAACTTCACCTCGACATTAGAACTGCGGTTGCACATAATGCACTTGACCTACAAACCAAATTTTAAGAAAACTATTATATTTCAAGACAAAAAAGTATCAACAAGAACACAAATTATAGAGGTTAATATGAGGGCAGAGACCTTCAATATATATGTGAGGTTGCGCGCACCCCCTCCGAGTGGCATGAGATCACTGGTTCTTTTGAGTTGGCCAACACTCACATTTAGGTGATATTCATATTGATTATTTGGATTAGACATTGTCAAAAGACTTCAAATCGTAGGAGGAGATTGAGGATAAATTATTGAAGATGGCTTGAGTCCAATTTTATAGGCGAAACATGAACCTTTGACTATGAAATTAATACATATATAAATTATAACTTCTGAGACATATAATTGAAGTTTTGGTGGAAAGACAGACCTTTGATAATGGGATGGTAATTGGAGGGCCTTGTTTTCGGGCTTATTCAATTATTATTGAATGTAATTTTTGTATTTTTCATTTTTCTTTCCTAGGTCTTTTATGGACTTCAATCTTTGAAGTATATAAATGGCCTTCCACCCTTTGTCAAGTTTTTTAATAAATTTTTGTTGTTTGCTTATAAAAAAAAATTACAGACCTTTTGATTTTTTTTTCTGGTGAGACCAAATAAAAAGGAATTTTTTCATTTTCATTCCAACGAAACCTTTTGTGGTGGATGATGATGAATGCGTCGGAAAATGGAATTTTACCAAGGAGAATTTGGTAGGACCCACACCGTATGAGGTGGGCCCAAAAGTAATGGACAAATTTCATTAAGAGATAAATGAAAAATTGTCTCATTATGGAAATTGAAAAAGTAAGGTACGCACACGCGCTCATCGTCGCCGAACATCTAGATGAGACCTAGGCCTGGATCGAGACTCAGGATTTTTGGGCCCGCGACATGTGGTTCGAGGTCTGTGATCTATGGTACGGTCTAATATAGATTGGTTTGGAATTTATTGTGCTTTTAATGGATCTGAACCATTCACATTTGGATGGTCCAATTACAGAATTAGTTGTGCGCAGCTGATTAATGCTGGGTAGAATGCCTAGAATAAAATCTACAATTTCATTGTGGGATTAATTGGTGGATTAATAACTGCATGAGTTTTTTTATTCCAAAAATTGAATGGATATTGAATTGACCCTATTGAATGGTAAGCTCCCCATATTGAATTCTCGTATTCAATGAGAAGGCTCCTCCTCGGCTATATAAAGAGAGCCTCTCCTTTTGTCTCAAAACACCAAAAATCCGAAGTTCTTCGCCTTCTGTAATATTGTTCTTCCTTCTATGAGGGAGATAGTATAGACACAAGTTCGTTCAACGGGTAGTCTATGGCGATGCTCCAGCAGCTAAGTGGTAATCGAATCAACCCTGGAAGACAAACACCAACACAACCTCCAGCACCGGTGAGGCGACAAATTTGTCTTAAAGGCATCGTGGAGTAACACGGGTCTCGATTTGCATATTTCTATTCCTTACTTACAGTTTATGCTTATGTTTATGTTTCATATTCTATCATTCCAATTCATGTAATTTTTGTTCATTTGTAAATTTCCAGATAATTACTAAAATTCATTATTGTTTTTTCGCACTATTTTCCTAAAGAATGATGTGCCCAACAAAGAGATATGTTGTTTTGAGAAAAGTGTGAAATCTAGTCACCTAAAACAGAGAAGAATGCAACTGGAAAAAAAAAATCAAATGGGCTACGTACAGTCTACAGAAGCAAAAAAAGAAAAAGAAAAGGAAAAGGAGTAGTAAAAAAATTAATAAGAACATACACACAGAGAGAAAGAGAGGGAGGTGGGTATCATGTAAAGTTTGCTAAGCCTGTCCAAAATTTTGTCCCCAAAAAAGTCACGAGTCCCATTAAATGGCTTCAGATCCTCTACAACGAATTTTTGCACCAACTCTCTACACCAACAATAATCTTGACACAAGTCCACAATTTAAAAGTCATAATAATGTGATAGGGGAGAGTAAGAAAGAAACAATAGTGTTATACGTGATGAGATTACAAATTTTAAAATGCTATCATAGTTTTTTTTTTTGACATGGTCATATGCTATCATAGTTTAGGATAAATAAAGTCTCGTGAGAAATTTGAGTGATAATACCCCAGCAAATTAATAACGTGAATCCTTCAATCACATAACAAAGAAAAACATGCATATTAACTCAACGCATCAAGAGCTAGTGGATTTACCCCCCCTAAATGCATCAATAGTGATGAATCGATTAAGCATCTTCTATTTGGTTGTCAATGAGCTAAGGCTATTGGGTTTGGTTGTAGTGTGTAACTGAATACGTGATCATGTTGTTTGTCGTACGAAAAGTATAATTAAAAACAGAATAACTACTATTACTCAGATGAATAGTGGTCAATTACTCCGAGTATCATCCGTCAGGAAATACGAAGTGTGGGGGTTCAGGTTTGGAGGGATCTTTGCCTGACACAATACTCCTCTTCCGTTGCTCCGTTCGTCCGCCTGGGAACCTGCAACCAGTCACTAGGGCTTGGAAAGCCCAGTGACCCTCCGATGATCAAGTTAGATGTGAGGAGAGAAGTTTAGGTCTAGGGTTAGGGTAAAGATGGCGTACCTCTTTAGGTTAGAATCCCTTCGTATTTATAGACCTACGTTTACTTGGCCTCCAAGGTAGCGCGTGGGATTCATGCTTAGGTAACCGCCTTCGGTGACGTCATAGGTGACGCACTGGATAAGGCGGTTACGAAGCACATGACCATGGTGGTCCTGTCTACCACGTGGCACCCTTGGTCCCCCTCTGCTAGGTTATATTCCTTCAAGAGATCTCAACAGAAAGCATACCTTGGTTACGAACCGAGGTATTAACCGAAGGGCTAATACCATGCCGGTGAGAGTAAGAGTAACTCCAAGGGCTCGCCTGTACGTGACCAGGAATCACACCAACTATGAGTTGTAAGTTACTGGAAGCCTATTTACCGAGGTCATAACCGAAGCCTCCACAATAGCCCCTCAAGGCCCTGGAGCTTTGTATCCCTGCTTCAGGGTCTTGATACCCTCTGGAAAATATTAAGCCTTGGTGAGAGTGCTCTCCTCGGTAAATTCCGTTCATCCTACGCTGGTAGGGAGAACCACGTGTCAGCGATCGCCGAGATCTTAGGACGGTAAACCTGTCTCGGCACGTGCCCTGTCAGTTAATTAGTACGAAACGTTGCTTCGGTGACACGCGTCATAATGCCAATGGTTCATTCGTTCGGCGCCTGTCCTCGGTGCAGACCCCTGAATTCTGACCGTTCGATGGATACACGTGTCAGAGATCTGACGGCTCGGTATTCGACGCTACGTTTCCCGCGCGGGTCTCCATCTCTTTTAGTATAAATAGGAGAACCAGCGGTACATCGATCACTTTTCCTCGCTTCTGAAGACGAACCGCCGCCGCCGCCTGTTCTCAGCTTTCAACCGTGATTTTACGCAGTTCAGCCGCAGATCTCCGCACGAAACAGTGGTACGTTGATCCTTTTCATTGATGCTTCAAGTTCTGATAATTTCTTCGAGGTTTTTACGCCATTTTTATCTTGCATTAGTCATAGACTTCTTTCCGCCGCCTCTGGTTTGCGGCGGTGCTGGGATTCTCCAGCGCTGTTCATAGTTTGTCCGAAGCCCACATTCTTCCCGAGCCCTAAATTCTTCCCGAGGCCTATATCCAACTTGAGACCATAAGTATAGCTTCAGACCTCCGAGGACCTGACCGAAGAGTAAGGCCTCGGCAGGACGATAGAGAAAAACGAATTCCGAGGAGAGATGACCAATTTTAACCGACGAACTTCCCTGAGCATATAGCTAACGAGTTTTTACACATTCTTGTCTTTGCTAGGAAGGAGCGAATGGTCATTGAACTCTCCTCGGACAGTTCCAGCAGCTCGATTTC
Source organism: Rhododendron ovatum (assembly GCA_019656835.1). Lineage (NCBI taxonomy): Eukaryota > Viridiplantae > Streptophyta > Magnoliopsida > Ericales > Ericaceae > Rhododendron > Rhododendron ovatum. Next base: position 15,229,708 of record CM033790.1, read on the forward strand.
TTCTGCCACATTTGAGGAATTCTTTGAAGAAGTCCGCTCGCAAATTTTAAACCGAAACCCGGTTGACCTCATCGAGCCCTTCAATCCTTCAAGAGCCCCGTCGACGTTAACTACCTTTGACCCAAGTATGACGGAGATCCCCAGCACTTCTGACCATGGGCCCGGGCCGTTCGCCGACGCCCCGGAAGAGGTTCGTGGACGGAGGAGGCCCATGAGGCCCTGTCCTTACCAAAACCAATATTTTGATGGCACTTCGGCTGCCTATGCAGAGTTCAAGCGGGTTTATAGCATCCCGCCAGACGTAGAAGTCCGCCTCCTGCCGAACAATAACCCGAGGGATCTTCCACACCGAGAGGGGGCGCTGATCTTTCCCCTAATGGCAATAACCGAAGGGGGGATCAGATTTCCCCTCCATCAATTTGTTCGACGAGTCCTTCGGACTCTGAATCTTACCTCCTCCCAGCTCACGATAAATTCATACCGAATCATAACCAGCATTATCGAATTGAGAAGGCAGTACAATCTGACCTTCGGGCTAGAGGAGCTATTTGGGGTATACATGTTGGGCGTCAACCGCGAACACGAGAGGTATTACCTGTCATGCCGAACAGGGTACGATAGTTTTTTGATCGACCATTTACCCGACTCGGAGGAATGGGCGAGCGTATACGTCTCGGTGACCGGGAATTTCATGTTCGGTCCCGGGGAGAGAGTGGACACCACCACCACGGTTCGATTTGACAAAGGATCCCCTGGTCGGTAAAAGTTTTAACTTCGATGCATCTGATACATTCGTTACTTTATGATATTCTGCATTTATTGACCGTGTAATCTTATTCATGCAGGTGAGGGCATTGTGCAGACGCTTCGGGAGAGAGCCGTTCGGGCGCAGATTACAGCCGCCTTTGCTATTCCAATAACCAGCCGCTACGCCCCTGATCTGCTCGGTTACGTTGCCTCTTACACCGGTTTTTTAAAGAAGAAGCCGAGGCAGCAAGGCGTTCCGAGAGCGGGCCGAGGACGAGGCCGAGGAGCTAGGGTTGGAGTACGTGAGGGAAGAGCGGGGAGAGGGGAGAGAAGGGCAGAGAGGGAGCCCGAAGCGGAGGAGAGGGCGTCTGCACCCCGGGGAGTCATCCGCGAGGAGATTGACAGAGAGACGCCAGAGAGGACAGGTCTGAGCGGAGAGATGTCTGGCCGCGGCACTCGTGAGGTAATAAATTTGAGGCGTCAAAGGCCGAGGGGGCGAGGCCACGGCACTACCGTCGGCACGCCCGGTGCTGGGACTTCAGGGGCACCTCCGGCCTCCCCTCAGGAGCCCCCGGAGAATAGACAACGGGTCGAGAGCCGAGGGGACGTCCGAGAAGGACGCCAAGAAACTATCCTTATCCCCGAGGAGGAGGGACAAACCGGGGGAGCCGGGGAAGAGGGGGGCGAATGGGTCAACCCCAGGGAGCTTCCATGGGCACCAGAGTTCCGTCATTTCACCGGTCGGCAGATTCATCATGCTGACTCTGTGAAGAACCTTGGCGTCGCATTCGGGATGCTAAGGGGAAGCATACTTCCAAGGGATGCCCGTGCTGTCGACGGTTTGACCGAAGACTTGACCGCGGAGATAGCGCAGGCCCTCTTTACCGTAAGTTTCACTTTTGGCTCCTTTGTCTTGAATATTGGGGTTGATTGATGATCTTTTTTTTTGTCTTGCAGGCCGGTGCTCGGGCGCTCGTGGTGAACGACCGATTCAAGGAGCAGGAGCAGGAAATGGAGCTGCTGAAGAAGACCCTTGCTCAGAAGGAGGATGATTTGAAGGTAGCAAGGGAAACTTGTGACCTTTATCTGTCCGACTTCCAAAGGTGCGACCGGGAGCGGGTAGCTGCCGAGGAGAGGGCTACGAAAGCCGAAGAAGATGCTAACACTCTGAGAGCTACCGAGGCCCGGGAGGTGGAGTTCGCAAGGAACAAGGGCTACGATGAAGGCTGGGACGCAGCCAGAGTAGAATATAAGAAGCAGGTCCGGGAGATTGAGGCCGAGCTCTACAGAGATCGGTTCTTAGACGGGCTTCGGTACGGGCACGAAGCCTTGATCAGCAAGCTTACCTTGCCAGAAGGTTCTGAGCTACGGACCATGCCTGAACCACCTCCTGAAGAGATCGTGCCACCAGAGGAGGAAAGTGAACCGGTGCCGAACCCAAAGCCCTGAGCATTCTCTAGGCAATTAGACCCCAGCTCCCTTGCTTCCTGATGGATAAACACTTCTTTTCTTCTTTTCTTTTGAATAGTCGGTTGACTGGATGGCTCCGAACATTTGGAGTTTGCCATTCCAGTGTTTGTAAATATTTGGTATTGAAGTAGTAATTTGTTCAGAACCATAGCTCTGTAAATGAATGCTTTTCTTTCCTTGAGATTCATCTTTATCATGCTTGTTATGTTTGATTTGATCCTTGGGTTATGATGCCCCTGCTTTGGTAAAACTTGTAGTTTGCAGAGACAAGTGAGACCGAAGCATTAACCGAAGGTAGTTATCAATCATAAAAGCAGATGGTTGGTCAAGGAAGGTGCTTGGATCCGGAGCCCCTGTTTTGAGTAGGGTCGGTAGGGACCGAATTAGGAGCAATTTATTAAATAAATTCTGGGCTTGTAAGCTCGTTCAATGGATGGACCTAGCGAGCGAATGCGAGATCGTGCTACTGCTAGGGGACATAGGCCGGGTGTACGAGGGGGTATGGCTTGCGCCATAGGTTCGTTACACAGCGAGTCCGAGCAGTGGGAATCTTCTTGCGGGTCGGTTTAAGGGGCTCGGGGGAAAAGCCGAGTATCCTTAAAGCGAGTGGCCAGAAATCGAGATGACCGAAGAGGCCATGATGACTTAGTGGGAATTATGCCCGAGGGTAACACCTAGGTAGAGCAATATCCCTGAAGTCGGTATAAAACGGTCCGGGCAAGAACGGACCGAGTCAGTAATGTAAACAGCCAAACTCAAATTTGTACGAATAGTGCCAATAGAAGGGATTCTCATTCAATACTTGAAGTGCTGCTAATACATAAGCAAATTGCCTCCCATTTTTGTTAAAAGAAAACGTAACATAAAGACTGAGAAGGCTTCTGTAACCGAGCTTTAACCGTAAAATTTCTTCAAGTTGTTAGCATTCCATGTTTTGGCAATGGGGGAACCATCCAATTTTTCTAACTTATAGTTTCCTGATCCGAGGTGTTTGAGGACTCGGTAGGGACCCTCCCAATTGGGCATGAGCTTTCTCTTCTTGGATTTCTCCACCACCTTCTTCCAGACAAGATCGTCGGGCTTAAAAGACCTAAGGCGGACACTCCGGTTATAACCCTTTGCGACCTCCTGTTGGTAGGAGGCGAGCTTGATTCTTGCATTTTCTCGCTCTTCTTCGGCTAGATCAAGGTCCAAAGCGATGCTGCCATCATTGACCGACTCTTCAAAATTTTCAGTGCGCATAGTTGGGAGTCCGACTTGGAGAGGGATGACCGCTTCCATGCCAAATGCTAAAGAGAAGGGCGTGCGACCGGTGGAGCGCCGAGGAGTAGTACGGTAGCCCCAGAGGACCCTAGGTAGCTCTTCGGCCCATTTTCCCCGTCGTGACTCGAGTCGCCGCTTGAGCCCGGATGAAATAGCTTTGTTTGCAGCCTCGGCCTGACCGTTACCTTGGGGGTAAGCCGGGGTGGAAGTGTCCCATTTTATACCATACTCGTCAAGCAAGGCTCGGTACTTCTGTCCTGTAAACTGCCTACCATTGTCTGTAATTATGGCGAACGGTACACTGAAACGAGAGATGATGTTTCACCATACAAAGCGGATGACGTCTGTTTCTTCGATGGTGACAAGGGGCTCGGCTTCGACCCATTTCGAGAAATAGTCAGTTGCGGTTAGGAGGAATTTGAATCCTCCCGGAGCGACTGGGAGCTTTCCAACGATATCCATGCCCCATTGGGAAAAGGGCCAGGGGCTGGTGAGGGGACTGAGGTCCCGGGCCGGTTGATGGATAATGGGAGCGAACATCTGACACTTCTTGCAACGCTTGACAAACTCTTCTGAATCCTTCTTCATTGTTGGCCACCAATACCCCTGAGTGAGGGCTCGGTGGGCCAAGGACCGTCCACCGGAGTGGCAGCCGCTGTCGCCAGCATGAAGCTCTTCAATGATCCCTGGGACTTGATGGGGGTGTGCAACCAATAAGTACGGTCCGGTGAATGATCTTCGGTAAAGCTTGCCGTTGGGGTTGAGCCAGAAGAGAGCGGCTTTGTTTCGGAGTCGGTGGGCTTCCTTTTTGTCAGCTGGGAGAGAGTCATCTCTTAGGTAAAGAACAATTTCGTCCATCCAGCTTGGGCCGAGCTCTATGTTGAGTATCTCCCTATTTAATTCTTCAAGTTCGAAGCTGGGCTTGTCAATGGAATCAAAGGAAATAGAACGGTGTTCCGAGGATGAGCATGCCGAAGCAAGTCCTGCAAGGGCGTCGGCGTGGGCGTTCTGTTCCCGGGAGATGTGCTCGACTCTAATTGCTTTGAAGCTTTGAATGAGCTGGACTGCGGCGCTGAGGTAGGTGCGCATGCGGTCATCCCGAGCCTCATATTCTTCAGAGAGCTGGTTGACCACCAATTGGGAATCACTGTAAACCACGAGTTCTTCGATGCCAATGGCTTCGGCGGTTTTGAGTCCGGAGATTAATGCTTCATATTCGGCTTCGTTGTTGGAGGCCGGGAAGTTAATAGAGATAGAACTTTCGTGCAGAACACCGAAGGGTGAGAGGAGGACGATGCCAGCACCGGCGCCTCGGCTGTTGGAAGCGCCATCGACGTACATTTTCCAAACATCTCCATGGAAGAGCTGCCATGCTGTGCTTGGGTTGGCCTGAAGTAATGCCTCACTGCTTGGGGTGGGAGCCGAAGCGGTTGTGTTGGTTGGTGTGAGCTCGGCGATGAAGTCGGCTAGCACCTGAGCTTTGATAGCTGTCCGCGGCTGAAAGTGGATTTCAAGATTTGCAAGCTCAACGGCCCACTGTAAGATTCGGTTAGAAAGGTCAGCCTTCCGCAGGAGAGACTTGAGGGGGAACTCAGTAAGGACGATGATACGGTGAGACTGGAAGTAGGGAGCAAGCTTCCTGGATGCTGAGACAAGGGCAAGGACGAGCTTTTCTAATGGTAGGTAACGCGTCTCGGCTGGAGTCATTGTCTTGCTTGAATAGTAGATTGGTTGATGGTCCCGATTCTCCTGTCGAACGAGGACCGAGCTGACGGCGTGCTGAGAGACAGCAAGGTAGAGGAACAGGTCCTCTTGGTCCCGAGGAGTGACGAGGAGGGGAGCTTTGGAAATGTACTCCTTGAGTTGTTGTAGGGCTCGGTCGCAGTCTTCTGTCCAGTTGAAGCTCCGTCGGCTGCCTTTCAAAAGTGTGAAAAATGGCTGGCATTTATCCGAGGAGCGGCTTATAAATCGGTTTAAGGCTGCGGCCATGCCGGTCAAACGTTGAACATCCTTCTTGTTGTGGGGGGCCGAGAGCTGATTGATAGCAAGGATCTGGGAAGGGTCGGCCTCAATACCGCGTTGGGAGACGAGGTGGCCAAGGAATTTCCCAGAGCTAACACCGAAGACGCACTTTTCGGCATTGAGGCGGAGCTTGTGTTTCTTTAGTATCTCAAAGACTTCGGTGAGGTGGGCAAGATGATCACCGGCACGCAAACTTTTAACCACCATGTCGTCGATGTAGGCCAGCATAGTGTCGCCGAGCAGTGCTTCGAACATCTTGGTAATCATTCTCTGAAAAGTAGCCCCGGCGTTCTTTAGACCGAAGGGCATAACCAGGTACCCGAAGATGCCATGGGGGGTAATGAAAGCCGTGTTCTCAACATCGCCTTCGCTCATGGCGATCTGGTGGTAGCCCCGGTAAGCATCCAAGAAGCTAAGACGCTCGTGACCGGAGGTGGCGTCGACGAGCTGGTCGATACGAGGGAGTGGAAAGAAATCCTTTGGGCAGGCGTCGTTGAGGTTTGAGTAGTCAACGCATACTCGCCACTTACCGTTCTTTTTCTTGACTACAACGGTGTTAGCCAACCACTTAGGGTACTGAACTTCCCTGATAGCCCCTGCGTTCAGGAGTCGGTTTACTTCTTCGATAACTGCTTCGGAATGATGGGGGGAGGACCGCCGTGCCTTCTGCAAGACCGGGCGTTTGGCTCGGTCGATGTTGAGCTCGTGGCAAATGAAGGAGGGGTCGATTCCAGGCATCTCGTATGGGGTCCATGCGAATACTTCGATGTTATGTTTGAGAAAGGCTACAGTTTCATTCCGCTCGGTTTCACAAAGTGAGGAACCGACAAGGAAGAATCGGGAGCCGTCATCGGTTATTGGAATCGTGGCTACGTCCTCAACAGTTTTGTCGTCGGGCAATCTGCCGACGTCTTCCAAGATTGGGGCCTCGGGGACTTCAATGAGGTTAATCCGAGAGGTCTGTTTGTTACTTCGGACGGCGTTGATGTAGCATTTCTTGGCCGCTGTTTGATCTCCATACAAATCTTCCTGTTGCCCATGAATGCCGATGAAACGGACCACTTGGTGATAGGTGGAGGCAATTGCCTTGAGCCTATGCAACCAGGTGCGTCCAACAATGGCGTTGTATGGGCTCGGGACGTCCACTACTATAAATTCCATTTCCAGAGTTACTGAACCGGCACGAACAGGAAGAGTGATCGTACCGATGGGCCAGACAGGAGCTCCGTTGAAGCCGATAAGAGGAACTTCGGAAGGATGGAGGTCGGTGTCGGGTATGTTCAGCTCCTTGAACAAAGAGTAGTACATTACTTCAGCCGAGCTGCCCTGGTCCACGAGGACGCGTCGGACATTGAAAGTTCCGATGCGTAGCGTGACCACGAGGGCGTCGTTGTGGGGGAGCTGGATGCGGTCGAGATCCTTCTCGGTAAACGTTATCGTCCATTTGGAACCGTCATCTGTTCTAGGGCGCTTTGGTTCGGGACCGACCAACATGACCTGCTTAGAGGAGGAAGTTTCGGTTAGGTCAGCTCGGATGATGCGGGCGGCTTCGGGGTTGAAAGGTCCGTGAATGACATGGATCGTCCGAACTTCTTCCTCGGTATTTGCTTCGGTCCTTTGTGCCCGAGCCGCTGTCTTTTCTTGATCAATGAAGTTGCCGAGGTGGCCAGCAGCAACAAGTTGCTCCAAGTATGCCTTGAAGGGCTTGCATGCTGTGGTGAAATGACCTTGTTCGCTGTGATAGCTGCAACGCACAATGGGGTTCTTGATCTTGCCGTTCTCGGTTCCCATTTTTTGATTTGGGAAGGAGAAAAAGGGTTGATCCTTTACTTGGTCAATGATTCGGTATATTGGTATAGTGAAGACGGTTTTTTCAGCGTTAAAATCGCTGGGCTTCGGTCCTCTTCTCGGTGACTGCTTGATGGTATTAACCTGCTTCTTTGGAGCTGAGACAGGTGGGGGAACCGATGTGGAGGCCGAGGCGTTTGTTGCCTTCGAACTTGTCGGCTTCCCGATACCTCTCTCTGCCTTCGATTCAATGAGCTGGCACCACCCTTCGATACGAGTCATGAGGTCTTTCATTGAGTTTGGCTTATGGTGAGCGAGGTCGTCATAAACTTGCTCATCTTGAGAGGTCAGACCGAGCTTGAATCCTCGGGCAGAGATGACGCCGTCGCAGCCCTCGATTTCATTGAACAGCTCCCAGTAACGACCGGCGTATTGCCGAAGCGTTTCATCGCTTCTCTTGCGGAGGGCTAAGAGGGAGTCGATCTCCTTCTCATGTTTGTTGCTTGTTACAAATCGAGCCATGAAGGCGTCGCAGAGGGAATCAAATGAGGAGATTGACCGAGCCGGGAGTTGATTGAACCAGGTGAGACCTAGGTTACCGAGGCTCGCAGGAAACACTTTGCATAAGAAGGCGTCGTCCGAGGGTTCATTCCGAAGAAACAAGGACATAACGAGTTTATATTGAACCAAGTGGGTGTATGCCTCGGTCTTGCCGTCGTATTTGGCAAACTTGGGTTGGGTGAATCCTTTGGGTGGGGTAACCGAGTCGATCTCTCTCGTAAAGGGAGAGGTCGTGAGTCGTGCAAGTCGTGCGTCGCGATGAGGTCGGATCGAACGGTCGGGACCGTCTGGACGCTCAGTCGCTGTACGCTTCTTGGGGACAAGTTTGTCCAATCGTTCATATTCCTTTTTATCAGGAGCAGTACTAACCGATTTCCTGGGAAAGCGGTCCTGGCGGTGGTGGCGGTAGCTATCCCGAGCAGAGGGCTCGAGGCGCTCGGTGATTGGGCTCCTGCTGTGTGCCCCGGCTGGGTTTGTGATGATGGGGCTTCTGGCTCCGGGGCCCTTTAGGCGCTCGCGGTATCCCCTGGTCTGGATCTCTACAAGGCCGTCATCTCCCCTGGGAGCCCTTGTGAGGCTAGGGGTAGATTCCCGGCCTGCTTTGCCCACCTGGACCGAGTGAGTGGAGGAGGCAGAGACGCTCCCAGCACCCAGCCTTTCGAAGGCCGATGGTCTCCTTCGAAGTTGCACAGGGGAGCGGGAACGGTCTCTGTGCGATGCGTCTCTTGGGGCTCGAGTGTCTGCTGCTCTGGGTGACTCGAGACGATCTTTAGCGGAAGGGCGAGATCTATGCTCTAGCAGGTGGCCGACTTCATGACTGCAAGGGGATGTGCGACGGTCCTTTCTTCCGCCGCGGCTTCCGGAGGAATGAGATGGAGAGATTTGGAGGAGATGTTTAATCTCTGCCAATTCGTCCCTCACGTGACGGTCGCGCTCCATGGCAGTCGTAAGGTCATCGATCTTTCGCTCGAGGTGGCGGACGTAGGAATGAAGCTCGGAGGATGGACCTGCTTCTGGTCCTCCGGCGCCGATTCCTATTGATACGTGAGTTTTTCCCAGGGCGGCTGCTCCGCCGGGGGCCGGGCTGTGATCCACGAGGGAACCAAGCCCGTGGGTGGTTCCGCCGTGGTGAGCGTCATCGATTTCGACCATTTTTGAACCAGGAATCGTCGAATGGAGCCGGAGGAAAAGTGAGGATGTTGGATTGATGGCTAGATCCCCAGCGGAGTCGCCAATTGTGGGGGTTCAGGTTTGGAGGGATCTTTGCCTGACACAATACTCCTCTTCCGTTGCTCCGTTCGTCCGCCTGGGAACCTGCAACCAGTCACTAGGGCTTGCAAAGCCCAGTGACCCTCCGATGATCAAGTTAGATGTGAGGAGAGAAGTTTAGGTCTAGGGTTAGGGTAAAGATGGCGTACCTCTTTAGGTTAGAATCCCTTCGTATTTATAGACCTACGTTTACTTGGCCTCCAAGGTAGCGCGTGGGATTCATGCTTAGGTAACCACCTTCGGTGACGTCATAGGTGACGCACTGGATAAGGCGGTTACGAAGCACATGACCATGGTGGTCCTGTCTATCACGTGGCACCCTTGGTCCCCCTCTGCTAGGTTATATTCCTTCAAGAGATCTCAACAGAAAGCATACCTTGGTTACGAACCGAGGTATTAACCGAAGGGCTAATACCATGCCGGTGAGAGTAAGAGTAACTCCAAGGGCTCGCCTGTACGTGACCAGGAATCACACCAACTATGAGTTGTAAGTTACTGGAAGCCTATTTACCGAGGTCATAACCGAAGCCTCCACACGAAGGTTAAGTTGCAGTTATTTTAATTAATTCCTAACTTAATTCGAAAAAAAGGTTTGATTATGTGATTTCCTAAAATTATGCAAACTAGCAATTAAAAAGTAAGAGAGATTATAAAAGAAAAGACCTAGGGTTTCGAATTCACTTGATCCCTCGTAATAAAATTTATGCAATGATAAGGCTATCTATTCGAATCAAACTTGACACTGTAGGATTCGCGGCCTCACAGGGGTGTCACTTAAAGATAATCGCAAATCATCGAATGACATGAGATATTGCCGCCTAGCACGAACCATTTTACAAGTACGATCCGCCTCATATGCACGAATTGTCTAATAGCATGGCCTCTACGAAGTATAGTCCATCTCACCCAATTATCACGAATTAGTAGAACTATTGTATGAAGTGCTTGAAATCTAGAAAAACAAACACAATAGATTGAATGGAAAGAATTATCAATAAATAAATCCTTAATTCAAACAACCATTGTTCGAATAGAAAAACCCTAAACAAAATATAAACTACATTACTCAAAGATCATGCTTCATCTATACCCTAGGAGATGGTCTAGCTGGACATCGGGATGGAAGGCATTGAAGTTGTCTGCTTCAAATGAATGTGATTTTTGTCCAAGGCCAAGGACTGCCTTTCCGTCCCATACCTTTGCCCACTTTAGTAGGCATAAAATTGTTATAGGGTGCTGCTATTCACAGCCCTCTATTTTCTCCCATAGTCCGTTAAAAATTTTCAATTATACTCGACAATTCGTTACCGAAATTGAGATATATTTTCAGCATCCAATTACCGAAATATAATATTTTTTTCAACAGATATTTACCGAAAATGTATGTTCGGCAGTTGTTACCAAAAGTTGAACATATTTTCGACATGTAGTTACCGAAATATAATCTTGTTTTCAACAGCAATTTACCGAAACGTTATTTATGATTTTCAACAATCATTTACCGAAATGTAATGGGCTATGGGAGAAAATAAAGGGCTGCGAATAGCGGCGCCCTTGTTATATTATGTGGAGAGGGTTTTAATGTACTAATTACATGAAAAGTCCATTGAACTTCATGCAATAACAGAACAATCTTTCAATTTTTAAACACTTCGCACTTGACTCCGAACTTCTTTTAACTTTTGTTTCTTTCCAAAATATTAGACAATGAGCTCGAACAACCTATAAACACAAAAAGAATAAAATAAATATTAATTAACAAGAATATATGACTAAAAAATATAGTTTGGAGGCCAAAATTGTAACGCTCCGATTTTTAGAAATGTTAATTAAATCTTTTTTAAATGATTTAATGTTTTTAAAATTTGATTTAGTAAACAAACAAAGTTAAACAGCAGAAGTCTTTAATCATTAAATTGAAGTCAACATAATTAGGTCTTATATATTACCGAATAAAATAGAGTTTGTCAATTGTGCAAGCATTTTTGGAATTGAAATTATAATACTAAAAATAAACAGAGCTTCTTTTAGTAGTTCACCCACGGTTCTACGAACTCTCCTTCTTGGTTCGGGAGGTCTTCGATGGGGTACTGTTCCTCAAGTTGAACATACTGCTCTTTCTCGGTACCTGGCGTAAAAACGTTGTGAGTCAACACTCAGTAGATATATCCCTACCCTAATAACCCCTTATTTTACAACTAAGTAGTTGAATAATACAACAGCTGATATTAAAAGAAGGTACAGAAATGTTGGCTGCTATATCCTCTTTTGCTGCTTCATCCTTATACTCGATCTTTGTTGCCCTTTGGAATGGCTTGATGTCAAGCTCTATCATATTCTTCACCCCAAGCCAAGCTCGGCTGTCCATGAAACACTAGGGAGAGAGAGAGAGAGAGAGAGAGAGAGAGCTACCAACCGAAGATCGAAGACAGGCCTTAAAAGAACTATTCGACAGATAAATATTCATCCAGAAAGAACTATAAAAGAAGAAAGAAGTATTGAAATGAGTAGTGTGTTTAATCATATTCTTTCCCTTTGTTTTACTTTTTTAATGAGTTCAATCGCATTCCAAATCCATGATCAAGAAATTGTTGAAAAACAAACTGCTAAACCACATCCCAATGTTCAACATGTTCAGGTCCAAAAATAAGAATTTCAAGCAACCTATGTTCAAATTTGGAAGATACGAGCATAATAAATCCTTCAACTGATATAAGTTGCTTACTAACCTACATAGACCTTTTCAAATACCTCAATTACGATTTTCGGACACTAGAATTGCCTGCATTTGCATTGTATATATATTCAAACAAGTCTAATTAGTCATCCACCTAATTATCATGTCTGTTACTTTGATTTTCTCAGTACCCATGCAAAAAGGCGGTAAATTTCGAATAAGATGCTTATGTTAGTTACTGACACTATCTTTACCTTGGAAATATGTGAATAACATTGAACATATAGACATCTAGTCGTGTTCTAGATGTCCTTGGGATCTCCCTTGTTATAGGGGATAAAAGTAGCTGATACCTACGCACATTCACTCCAATATCCGAATAGTAGAGTCCACCTATGACCTAGCACATATTTTTTTTAAAAGAAAGCAATTGGAAAGCTACTAGAAAACAAGAAGAACAATCGAAAAAAATTACAGGCAAGAATACCAACAGAATTTTCATAGCAAGAAAGAGAAAGAAAACCTTTTATTTAATGGGCGTTCAAAGCAGTTCCATCAGTAATGACTATGTTCATTCAAACCGATTCCCCGAAACCATTGGATCTTGGGACGGGTGACAACTACAAGGAGGTATTCATCGGACGGTGACTGCAAATGCCAAGAGACTAAAGAAACAAACCGCATATTGTGCCATCAACCATTCATCTTTCAAAAAGTGAAGGCTCAATTTGAGCAAATTTTGATGCACTGCCTCAACCAATTGAAAAGGCAAATATATCTAGAAGTCTTGTTGATTTTTCTCTTTATCTACTCTCTAGTCCTCCTGCTACCGAATGGTATTATTGCATTAAGAAATGTTATCCAACCCAGGGGCAGCAATCAAAAGGCACTAAATAGCCATTTCCAAAACATTTTACTAATATTGAAAGAATATTGCCTAAACCTATTTATCTATGCTCTAGAGTGTTTTAAGATTACATTAGATCAAAGCCTTCAGACTCCATAATTACATTGAGAAAATAGTACTCCGTATTACTTACCTTTATCGATACTTTGCGCACTTCTTGCTCATTGCTCTTCATTCCCTTCACTGTAAGAATATTATTGAGCAATTCCAGCTGTTCAATGTATTTATCCTTTTCTTTTGAACCTTGGTGACTCGTATCCTTCTTGGTCTTGTTCTTGCATTCCACGTCTCCATCCCTCTTATCCTTAAGCCTCAGTTCCCCATCTTCATCAAACTCTCTAATGACTTTCAATGCCAACTCAAGTACAATACTGGAATCAAGTTTCTTCTACAGTGCAGCAACCCTTTCCTGGAGCTCTTCTGTTTCTATCTGCAATAGAAAGCCATCAACAATTTATGAAATAATCAAAATTGGTAGAAAATCGACTGCATAATTGTTGTTTTAGTTACAACATAGTTACAAGCGGAAAACATGGCATATTACCTTTCGGGTTTCTGCCAAACTTAAAGACTTTTCAAGTTTCTTTTGCAGCACTTCAGCTTCAACATTCCTTTCATCGGACGCTTGTTTTACTTACTACCAGAGAAAGTCATAAAAAGTTATCCAATAACACAAAACAAGTACTGTAGAATTGAACTACATAATCATAATCTAGTAACAAATAATAAAATAGAAACTGGGCATATCACCTTATGTAATTTTGACAACCTTAAAGTATTTTCAGCTGTTCTCTTTTTGTCCAAGATTGCTCTCTCATTCTGGAAACAAAATCAAAAAAGGGACAAAAGTGCACGGTGGCTTTATTTCACAAAACCGTCAACTATGTCCCAGGTAATCAATTGCGCGATTTTTCTTTTAACCAATCCAAGTATTAAAGAGTCCGATACTTATTTCTTCTCGGAGTCGAACTGCTTTCTCTCCTCTTCCAACTCTTTTTCACGTTTCTTAAGGTCTTTGTCATAAGCTTCTAAAAGTTCTGTCATCTTTACATGCTCGTTGAAAATCTTTTCCAATGCATTCTTTTCCATCTTCCTCACATCTAGTTAAAATTAAATTCTACAAAATAGAACAAGAAAAACATCTATTGTGAATAAGTAAATTTAAATGAAAACAAATTCAAAAAAATAAAAAAGCAATTATCATAATTATCGCGCACCAGAGACAATGTTTGAAAATTTTCCAACCGAGGGCTCCCTCACATCTTTTTTGTGAGGCTTAGTCGTATCCATTGCAAATTCTGACAATTACACCATCACAATAAAAGATATATGAACATTTCATACCACTATAACAACGAATAGTACTATTTGTTTCCGTTTAAAGAGAACAACAAATATTCAAACTCTTGGTCATGAACTACAACTTTTGTTTTTTTCCACCATATTTAATTTTTTTACTGAAACTGAACATAAGACATTTCCAACGACAAATTAAGGGAAAAAATTACAGGTATAGTGGGTTGGGCTACAGCCCAGGTCAACTTTGGAAAAACAAAAAATTTATACGTAAAATTTAGCCCATATAATTTTAGCTCAACCCATTTCACCCATCAACCCATTTCAGCCAGGGCAGATTATATTCATGGTTTCACCCAGGGGCGGTACTGTTAATGGGCTACAGTAGGCTGTAGCCCAAGTGGATTTTGGAAAACAAAATATATATGTATATATATATATATGTAAAAAACATAGCCCATACAACTTCTAACCCAAGCCCAACCCATCTTTTACAGCCTAACCTAATTGCGAGATAAAAACAAACAACACACTGAAATATAGAAATATGTGATGTCGAAAGCAGACTTCATGGAAGCAATGCACTGAACACTCGGTCGGGTCGGGAAAGCATACTTCATGGAAATATGAAACAACACAATGAATATTCTATTACTCCGAACCGGACGAACTTGAAAGCAGAACAGAGCATTTGTCTCCTGACTCTCCTCGAAATCCATCCCTGTTTTGTGACTCGGTGAGTAATGAGTATCTCATTCTCAATCTCATCTGTTTGAATGTTTGATATCTCCTCCATGGAAGCAAGACAATAATTTATGATATTTTTTTATTTATTTAAAATTCCTACAGTCTACATCGCATATTCTTTTAGAATTTTGTGAACGCACAAGGGTCCAAGACAATAGTTTATTCTCTTGCCTTTATTATTGTTGTTTATTCTCCGGTTGGCAATCCACTTGATAGTCTTGATTTGAAAATATTTATTAGTGCTTTGTAATTAGGGTTTTTTGATACTAAGTTTAGAGCTTTTTAATTTGTGTTTAAGCTTATTAGAAATGAAATGCAGGACCCTTGGACAAGTATCTACTACACACTGAGGTCTCCCATTCGCTTGCAACGTTTAATATTTGTAAGTATTCACTTATTATGCAGAGCACTGGCTGGTGTGCTTAGATTTGCTCTTATGTTGTTAAATGCAGAGCACTGGCTGGTGTGCTTAATTTTTTACTGATTTAGTTGATGCAGAGCACTAGCTGATGTGCTTATATTGGTTTTAATTGTTGGTTCTTACAATGTTACTCTTTTAGGTTTAAATTATAATGGAACAACAACAAAAAAAGGGAGGAAAAACTCTTATGTTGTTCTTCAAACGAAGAGTGAATATATCAGAAAGTGATGCTCCTTCTCAGATCAATGTTGATACTTCAATTAACGATAAGCAACCTCCTCCTAAAATTCAAAGAGTTGAATTTGATGATACTTCTCTTGTACGGGAGGCGGGGTTACGTTTTCCGATATGGCAACATCCCGTTAATCAACATGATGAGATTAGACGAGCTTATATTAAAGCAGGGCCATATCAACCTAATTATCCGGAATTTCCACGATCCAAGTTTGGAATTCAATATCGTCGATTTCAATCCTCTTGGTTCAGCAAATTTTCTTGGTTAGAGTATTCCCCACGAAAAGATGCAGCATTTTGTTTTCCATGCTTCATTTTTGAAAAGAAGACAGCAAACCGTTCTACATTAATTGGTGCGGGGTTTACAAAATGGAAGGTCGTTTTCGATACCTTTTCGATGCATGTAGGAGGTCCTAATTCACCACATTCCAATGCTGTGAATTATTGTGACGATTTAATGAATGTTGGTCGGCATATTGACAAAGTAATGAATGCACAATCTTCAGAAGACATTCAGAAAAATAGGTTGCGGCTTATGGCAACTATTGAGATTATTCGATGGCTTACTTTGCAAGGATGTGCTCTTAGAGGCCATGATGAATCTGTTGATTCAAAAAACTGAGGTAATTTCATTGAATTGATAAAGTTTGAGGGAAAATTGGATGATAATATTGCTGATGTTGTCTTACAAAACGCTCCAAAAAATGCAAAGTATACCTCACCATTGATTCAAAAGGAGATTTTGCATATTTTTGGTAACAAAGTGAGAAACAAGATTCGTGAGGAAGTTGGGGATGCCAAATTTTGTATTCTGGTAGATGAAGCAAATGATACATCTAATAGAGAGCAAATGGTAATTGTTTTGAGATTTGTTGATGTCCAAGGATTTTTACGGGAGCGTTTTTTCCATATTGTGCATGTTAAAGACACCACTGCATTAACTCTGAAGAAAGAGATATCTGATATCCTCACTCGTTACAATTTGGACATTCATAATATACAAGGTCAAGGGTATGATGGTGCTAGCAATATGCGTGGCGCATGGAATGGATTACAAGCCTTATTTCTTAAAGATTGCCCGTATGCTTATTATATACATTGTTTTGCCCACCGACAACTAGCATTAGTTGCTGCTGCTGAAACTGAGAGCTCTATCTGGTTGTTCTTTTCAAAATTGACTTTTATTGTCACTCTTGTTGATGCTTCTCCAAAACAACATACTGAGTTACAATCTGCCCAAGCCATTGAAATTGAACATATGTTAAATACCGGTGAACGTGAGATGGGTAGAGGGGCTAATCAGATTGGTACTTTGCATCGACCTGGAAAAACTCGTTGGAGCTCTAATTTTGATTCTATTTGCACCTTGGTTGACATGTTTACTGCAACTATTAAAGTTCTTGAAATGATGTTTGAGAATGGATCCTCTAACTCTATACGTGGGTAAGCTAAATGGGCTTTACTTGCGATGAAGTCATTTGAGTTCATATTTATTTTGCATTTGATGCATAGAATTATGGGAATTACTGATTTGCTTTGTCGAGTCTTGCAACACAAATCTCTTGACATCATAAATGCCATGGACTTGGTCTCTACTACAAAAACACTCCTTCACACATTGAGAGAAGAAGGTTTTGACCCTTTTATGATGCATGTGAAATCAATTTGCACAGAGTACGACATTGACATACCCGACATGAGTGCTCATTACAAAACAGCTGCGGGTCGTACTTGTCAGCAAAAGGATGTCCTCACAATTGAGCATCATTACCACATTGATATATTCAACGCCGCAATAGATTTTCAATTGGCGGAGTTGAATGACAGATTCAACGAGGGGGTAGTGGAACTCATTGTCCTTAGCTCGGCTTTAGAACCTAAGGATGGCTTTAAATCATTCAACGTTGATCATATTTGCACTCTTGTCGAGAAATTTTATCCTGATGATTTCACAAATCAAGAGAGACATTATTTGATATTACAGTTGGAACATTATAAGCTTGATGTACTTCGTCAACAAAAATTCCGGAATATGACCACCATTTCTGAATTATGTCGAGGATTAGTTGAGACAAAAAAGTCGGAGAGCTATCATTTGATCGAAAGGTTGATTCGCCTTGTTGCAACTCTTTCGGTTACCACGGCAACAGCGAAAAGAGCATTTTCAGCTATGAAGCATATGAAAACTAATCTGCGCAACAAAATGGATGATGATTTTCTAGCGGATTCTATGATTATGTACATTGAAAGAGATCTTGTCCAAGACATCGACTCAGATTCGATAATAGATGATTTCTATTCTGTGAAATATCGTAGGGTACAACTTCGATAGTGTACATTTTTTTGTACTTCTCTTTTATTTATTTTTGAACATTTATGTATTTATATAAGTTTGCCTCTTTTTGGTTTATGTATATGTAATTTGGATTAGCCCATGGTAAATTTAATTCTTGGTCCGCCCTTGGTTCCACCCTTACTCGTACCACGTAGAGAAGTAGAGAGATATCGTCCCAAAAAAGGGAACAAACAAACAAAGACATAAAAAAACCCATGTTCAAAACGTACATCTTATTTAGTTTATTGAGTTATTTAGCTATTACCCCTTCATATCATACAACTTTGTTCGGTATAGTATTATCAGTTTCATGCATGCATGTAGATGATCATTGATCAATATGAATTTTACACAGAGACCATATGCCTCATTGAGTTTTTTCGGTAGTACTGGTAGACCCAAAACCATGAATCTCTATAGACTAGTGTGGAGCATGCTAGAAGAAGAAATTAAAATGGTGGTGAAATCTCACCTCAATCGAGAAGATATACTGTTTGGTCCAACTCTGATATGCCTTTGATCTTTTTACTCTCTCTCTCTCTCTCTCTCTCTCTGAAGATCATCTAAAAGCATGTCCCTCGCTAATGCTCTCTCTCCTTTTCCCCTTGTCTTTACCGTCCTTAAACACACGTGTATGAAATATAAGAATACGACCCCGTTCTCTTGAATTTAACTTAAACTTAACTTAAATTTGAGAGTTTTGTCTTTCTTTAATTTTTTTTTCTACATTTGTTAGTTTTGGAGACCAAATCTTTATAAGTTGGGGAGGGTGTAACAACCCTGATTTTAATTATGCATAATACGTGAATATTTGGCATGCTTTAAGCTAATCTTGCGGTTAAATAGCGAAGTTATTCTAGTTGTACGGGGCGAATCATATTACATGCTTTGGATATCACCAATGAGCCAAAACTTGATAAGGAGACACGACGACATGTGTACATGGGATAATTTTCCTAGGAAGATAAAAATAAGACAATACGTGTATTGTTCCTGTTAACCTCACCGCTTCTTCACCTGGCATGAGAGAGAGAGAGAGAGAGAGAGAGAGAACCGTAGGAAGAAAGAAGAGAGAAAAAATAAGAAAGGGGAAAACTAAAGGAAAAAGGTTTGATTGTTTAATTGAAGCTTTGTTTTGGTAAGTTCTGCTCCTTGTTCTTAATTTCTTCTCTAATTTGTAGATGTGTTCATAGAATTGAACTCTTGAAACTTTGCAACCCTAGCTATGGAGTTGGTGATGATTTTTTCATAGAATCTCCCTCATTTTTATTGATTTTAGCAGCATGTTTTCATATATGTAGCATGTGTACATAGCAGATTTTCAGACAGCAAATTGGATCTCAATTTTTGGGTGATTTCTTAATCGTAAACTTCGAATTAGTTGGTTCCTTTGTATGATAGAAAGTAGACTTAAAGCGTGTTCTTTTGCCACTGGAATTGCTGGAAACTGTTGAGAATTCAATTTATAGTGATTTTCTGAAATTTGGGTTACAACCAGAAAATCTGCTCTCAGACAGATTTGCGAAATTGTTGTATTTGCTCGTTTTCTCATCCTTAAGGTTAGAATTTGACTTTGATTCCTTTACAACTTTTGAAGTACATTCTATTCCACAACTTGGGTGCAAGATTCTTCGAAAAAGCGCAAGCTGACTCGGAGACCTGGGACCTTGGCTTAGCAACGAATGAAAGGAAGCTTTTCAAACTTTCTCCACCAGCGGCTCATGTGCAGCATCTCAATATATGACATTAAATCTTTGTCCACATCCCGTACAAAGTCAATCTTGGCCCCATGGTGGACCTCAAATACAAAGCTTGTATCAGTCATCCTAAACATGCAATTTACAGATTAAAGAAAAACACTCTTTAGCATGGAAAATACTTAAACATGCAATACATATAAGTCAAAGACTAAAAAATTAAATACAAAATAATTATTCACCATTCCCACTGATTTTGGTGGGTAGGAACATTTATACATGCATTTGGGACCACCTCAAACAAAAAAACACAAAGAAATGCTCTTAAACATTGACTACACCAACTTTTCTAAGTCATTTAATACTCGGACTACTTCTCTAAATCATTGAATACTAGTGTATACAACCAAATAATTCATCTTTTCAATAAAAAAAAGTGACAAAAGTCACATACCTTTCAACTAGATAGAGCAGCAGCTGAGCACTTTTAGGGTTATGAGCCCACTATTGCTTTATATATTAAGAAAAGTGGAGGGAAATGGAGCACTATTTTGGCACCATTTTTCTGGTGGGGTAGAGGGAATTTGGGCCCACATGTATGTATGTATGTATGTTGCAAAATCAAAGGGGTAATAAGGTAATTTCAGCACTTCTGTTAACGGAAAGTTCACGATTTCAAAGATTGGTAGTTAAAGGGGGTTAAGTATTGAATTTTTTGTAGTTAAAAGAGACCATGTGTGGCTAGGTGGTAGTTAAAGTGGGATTACTGTAATTTCTCCTTATTTATTTTATAACTCCTTCTTTTATTTTTATATGTTTAATCATATTTTTACTTAATGTAATACTCTAGGTTAAATGGTACCTTTTGTGTAAAAATAAAATTTTAAAGTACAAATAATATTCTTTTAATTTACATATATTGTTTTAATAAAAGGTACAATTTATTTATTAACTCTATTGTTTTTATTACTAATATTACTATTATTTTGTCATCAGTTACTTACTATAAAACTCGCCACTTATATTTATTATAAGTATGCTAGCTATATTATCAATCCTATTTCTATTCAGCAATTTTATCATTTTTTTTCAATTATTCTAGCATAATCATTATTTTATGATATTAAAGTTGAGTTAATGTATTCATATACACATTAATATCAACTAAATTTTTTAATCAAAGTCAATTTCATCGTAACATCCATTTATCATCCTAGACATTAATATGTAACAATTAGCGGTAAAATAGGTCACATATTGTTTTAGGATCAAATTTATATCTAAAGTAAACATAGGGAGGCAACTGTAATTTTAGTACATAATTTTTAAAAACAAAACGTTACTGCTACAGTAGCATACATTTTTCATTTCTAAAACGGAGCACGTATGTATTCAATGGTTTTTGATGCGTAGATGGGAATGGTCCAGCTAAGATGGTGGTGAAGAAAACAGCAGTGAAGAAGGCAACCAAATGAGATTTGTCTCTCTCTCTCTATCCTCTCTTATTTACATTAATGCCATTGGTTATTTTATAACTAATGAATTTGGGTAAAATTTTTGTATTGGCATGGGAATGCTCCTACCCAAATTTGATATTTGCTCAAAATTTGACTCAAATTTGGCAAAAAAAAATGGGTTAGGACTAGAGATGCTGCTTTGCCATGTCTGGTGACAAGCCATCGGCTTACCATGCATTGGCTAGACCGATTAAAAGAGCATGTCATTTTTTATCTTTTTTTCGAGCACTACCCACGAAACGCGAAAGCACGAGCAATTAAAGGCAAATGGCCAAGAAAATCTAGTTTTTTGCTTAATAGAGACGTCATGACTTGCTTTGCCCGATGACTAGCAATCGGCTTGCCATGCCTTGACTAGAGCGGTCAAAAGAGTATGCCTAGCAGTCCAGTCCTAACCCATTCTTTTTGTCATATTTTGAGAGAAAATTCAATTTGAGTAGGAGCATCCCCATGCCAAAGTACAATTTTTACCCAAATTTATTAGGTTTAAAATACTTAATGGCAATAATGTAAAAGGGTTCTTCCGGGACTACCTTGCGCACAAATGCGTATAAGTATTTTTCCACAAAGTCCTATTGCGCACCTGTGTAATATTTCTCTCTTCTCTTTCCTCTCGTTGTCCCCACACACGTTGTCCTCTCTCGCAGTCCCCCACATATTATTTCTTCCATGGTACTAATAGTCCTCCAATTATTAGGTGATTGGTTGATACTGTAGGGTCCATGTTGTTTTGTGGGACAAATTGTCAAGTGGCAATTTTTGAATAGTGTGTATTATTGCTCCACCACCAACAAATAGCTTTTCCAGAGAGAGGAGGGACCGCGACAATTGAATGCGGTGAGGGAATTTTTTTTTTTCCACGGAAACAGAGTTGGATGTTATTCATAAGAAATAGGGTCCGAAGACCTAACATCGGCAAGAGCTAGGCTAGCCAAATGGTAAGGGACAGGTACCCCCCACCCAATTCTCTAATCTAACACCTAATAGGGATTGATTAGCCAACGAATGGGCTACCCTATTGCGAGAGCGATTAACATATTTAAAAACACAAGAGGAAAATAAAGGAAGAAGTTCTAGACAATCCAAAAGGATAGAGCTACAATTGATGAATGATTTTCCTACTTGAGTAAGTGCTTGAACAACCTGAACTGAATCACCTTCAATAATAATATGTGAGAAACCCTTATTTGCAGCGATAACCAGAGCTTCCCGAAAACCAAATGCTTCAGTCGTTCTCGGGGAGAAAAAATCGTGAAAAGGAATGGATACCGTTCCCAAGATAAGGCCGGAGTGATCACGCGCCACAATACGAACACCAACAAGACCACTGTTCTTGCCTATAGCGCCATCAACATTGAGTTTTATTACCCCAACAGGTGGCAGATGCCACATTGGGGGAGGCACGGAGGCAGGAGCACCAGAGGTACCATGGTTAGAAGCGTTCGTTGCCTTAAATTCAAAACAAATTGTAACAGCTTTCTCCAAAATACTAGTACTATCCCAGCCATGGCCTTCAAAATGCATATCATTCCGAGCCTTCCACAAGAACCAACAGATTGATGCAAGAATCGCACCCTTATCAATCTCATCAACAATTGAAGAAGAAGTATGGGAAAGATAAGACCACCACTCAAAAAATTGAAGCGAATCCCATGAATTAGAGAAAGCAGATGCAAACGGGGATTTACGCCATACGTTGCTTGACAATTTACATTGGAAGAGCATATGTTCCAAGGTTTCATGCTTGGAATGGCACCTTGGGCAATATGGAGAGATATCAATACCCTTCCGATTTAAATTAGCAAGAACCGTGATAGCATTATGGGAACATCGCCACAAAAACATCTTAATTTTATTGGGAATAGAGAGAGACCATAGAGATTTCCAGAAGGGGTCTGATGGATTACTTGAGCTTGATTCACCTCGCTCCCGTGAATGGCGAGGGATAATGCTCTTTTTCGCCAGGTGGTATGCTGACTTAACCGAAAATATGCCATTGTTAGAGAAATGCCACACACCTTTATCACCAACCCCTTGCGAGCTAATCGGGATCGAGATAATTGACTCTATATCAAAATTTGAGAAGAGAGACTGAATAAGAGGAATGTTCCAGCTATGGGTGTCATCATCGATAAGATCCGAGACAAGACCAATCTGGTGGTGAGGGGGTTCTGGCGGTGGTGGTGGACTGAGAACTTTAAACGATAGAGAACGGGGAAGCCAAGGATCATTCCAGATATCAATAGATGTGCCATTGCCCACAACCCAGCGCCATCCCTTTCTAAGGACATCTCGGCCTGCAACAATGCTCCGCCAAGCCCAAGATGTCGTACCAGGGCAACCAGCCCCCCAAAAGGATGTATTGTGAAAGTACTTGCCTTTGAAGAGGCGCTGGAACAGAGAGTGGGGAGATTGAAGCAACCTCCAACCTTGTTTGGCAAGAAACGCAAGATTAAAGGCATAGAAATCCCGGAAACCAAGCCCGCCTTCCAATTTGGGATTACAAAGTTTCTGCCAACTTACCCAATTAATTTTATTCTCCCTATCCTTAGATCCCCACCAGAATTTGCGGATAGCACGACAGAGGTCTTTGCAAACACGTTTCGGCAAAAGAAAACATTGCATAACAAAATTGGGCATAGCAAGCACAACTGACTTTAACATAACTTCCTTCCCTGCCAAATTTAAAACCGAATCCCTCCAACTTTGTAATCTTTTCATAACACATATTTAAAAACTTGAGATTTGGATTTTCCAATTATAGAAGGTAACCCCAAATATTTTCCACCTTGGCACTCACTTCGGATGTTCAAAGAACCATAGATCTCTCCTTTCACCTCATTCGGGGTGTTAGGGCTGAAAAATAATGAAGATTTCTCACGATTAACTATTTGCCCAGAAGCCTCTTCATATTTCCGTAAGATTTCTTCAATAGCGTGGCAACCCAAAATAGTAGCTTCCCAAAAAAGGACAGAGTCATCGGCGAAAAAAGGTGAGAAATGGAAGGGCAATGTCTTCCCACCTTGATGCCAAATAGATTTCCATCCTGAATTGCCTCTTGAATAAGATAGTGAAATCCTTCCGCGCACAGGATAAAAAGATAGGGGGACAGAGGGCACCCTTGTCTAAGACCTCTAGAAGGAGAGAAAAATTCACCCTTCTCTTCATTGATAACCGTAGCAAAGGAAGTTGTAGTGACGCAAGACATAACCCATCGAATCCACTGTTCATCAAAGTCGAATTTGCGAAGCACTGCTTCTAAATAGGTCCACTCAATCCTATCAAATGCCTCAGCCATATTCAGCTTTAAAGCAACCCACCCTTTTCGTCCATGACGCCTGTTTTTAAGGGAATGCATCAACTCATGAGCAATAAGAATACTATCCGAAATTTGCCGACCACCGACAAAGGCATTTTGGTTTTCTAAGATTATGTGGGGAAGTATAGGCTTAAGGTGATTGGCTAGGATTTTGGTGATGATTTTATAGGAGACGTTGCAGAGGCTAATTGGTCGGAATTGACCTAGTTTAGTAGGGCAATTAACTTTGGGGATGAGGGTGATAAGAGTTTGGTTAAAACTACGTAGTAGTTGAGATGTATGGAAAAAGCTTTTAACCGCAGCTGTAACATCTTCCCGCACCGTCGGCCAATAAGTTTGAAAGAATAATGGCGTCATACCATCCACACCGGGAGCTTTAGTAGGTCCCATATCATCTAGAGCATATTTAACTTCCAAATTCGTGACGGAACGGGTAAGAGATTGGTTCATGGCATTAGTGATTTTGTGGGGGATACCATTAACTGTATCCTGTATATTAAGGTTAGAACCAGCAGTAAAAATACCATAGAAAAAATGTTGGAACACTGCTTGTACCTCATGGGAATCCTCAGTCCACATGCCATTGCTATTCTCAATACCAGATATGCGATTAAAAGAACGTCGCTGCATCACAGAAGCATGAAAAAATCGAGTATTTTTATCACCATGTTGTAGCCAAACCACTCTCGATTTTTGCTTCCAAAATAGTCCTTCTTTGTCCCACTCCTCTTTCAATCGTCGCTTGAGGTTCTGAACCACGTTTGGAGGAGGACCAGCCCTTGAGTTGCTTAGAGCAAAAATTTGCGCCTTCAATTCCTCAATTTCTCGGCCCGAATTCAATCGTTTTCGCCGTTTCCAATTACTCAGAGAAGACCGGCAAGCCTGGACTTTTTTAACCACCATAAAAGATCACGAACCGTGAACGGGATTAGCCCAAGCCTATCGGATGACATCACGGACCTCATCATCTTCCACCCAACGAGCATCAAATCGAAAAGGAGCACGATGCCTGGTAGGAGCAGCTCTAAGATTTAAAACGATTGCACTATGGTCAGAACCCACAGTGTCAAGATGAGTTACAGCAGCTTGATCAAACAAAAGGCACCAAGACGGAGTAGCCAAGACCCGGTCAAGCCGTTCTTGAACATATTCATTACCACCTCTGTTGTTGCGCCACGTGAAAGGATATCCTGAAAAACCCAGGTCAACCAACCCACAGTCGTCAACGAATTTCCGGAAACCCCGAACTGACCATGGTGGTCGGGCAAGGCCACCCTTTTTCTCATCTGGGCATAAAATATCATTCATATCACCCCAAATTACCCAATCATTTCCCAAACAAGTCTTGTAATGCTTAAAGTAATCCCACTGGCCTCGCCTTTCAGAATCATAAGGACTAAAATAAACATTAACTAGTCTCCAACTTTTATTCAAAACAGAATCATAAATTTCCACATCAATAAACCATGAACACATCTGAACTAGTGTAACACTAGATGTACCTTTCCAAAAAATTGCCAATCCACCAGCAGAACCAGTCGGGTCAACAACAATCACACTATCCATCTTCAGAGATCTTTTAACTAGATTCAATCTAGGCATTCTGTTCTGCGTCTCTGAAAGAAAGAACAGAGTGGGGGAGTGGAGTCTAGCAAGCTCCTTGAGTTGGTGGAGTGTCAGGGGCTCCCCACACCCTGACAGTTCCAACGAATCATTGATTGGGGGAAGACCAATTAGGGCTGGTCTCCTCCGCCACAGTGGGGGTGAGGGATTCAATGGGCATAAATGCGTGCAAGAATAAATAGGAAGAGGCATGTGGGGGTTTTTGGGGAGGGCCTAGTGGGATATGAAATTTTATGGGAAGAATCCCCAAAGCCATGAAGTAAAAAAATAGGACTAACCAAGAATTATCTCTAATGTAAATAAGAGAGGAGTTATAAGTTAATCTCATGAACAAACTGTAACACCCCGATCCAAAATTCATACACAACTCGATTAAATGTAACGACAAAGTTGTGACTGATGCAAAAATTATTTAGTTTTATTTTCGAAACAAAACTTGAAAATATTCTCACATGGTACGCATAAAAATAAATGTATATATAATTAGACACATTACTTAGAAGGCATATGCCACATATATAAGTAATAAAGTAATGTGCCGAAAGAAAAAAGAAAAAAGAAATGAAAGCTCTATTACTTTCTAGGAAACAAAAAATGCCATCTCATGCTTAGAGAACGACACCTAGACATTCATGTGCCCAAATTAGATTGATTAGGCAGCCGTGTGTCAAAACTAGACTAATTTGGAAAGTCTATAAATAGGGGTTCTCCTTCAATAGTATGGGTCAAAAATAGCAAGAGTCATAAATCCATGCTACTTTAGTGTACGGAAAAAGGGAAGAGAGGGAAGTGGGAATATTAAGACAATACTAATAAGTATTACAGGCTTAAAGCTAGCCAAAAAAAAAGGGGATGGAAAGAAGTAGTACTCTAGCCGTGTACCACTTTTCGGCATCAAGCTATCACGACGTCATCCGGAGTTTTGCAAGTCTCAAGGTGAGATACTTATACTTTAGTTACATAAATTTTTTTTTTTTTTTTATAAAAGTAGCATGATTTTATGTTAAGAAAAGATTACGCGTACAATTTTATTTAAAGATATGCCATGGAGAACAATGTGATAATTTTTTCATGTTAAAGACTAGAAACACATCAGACAAAGGTGATGACACTGTAAAGTTTAAGCTTAGAAAATGAAAGTGGTTAGACAAAGGAGATGACCTATTGATACATCCAGACAGTTGTTCTGAGTTTAAGGGACACTTAAAAAGATACCATAACACAAAAGGGAGTTATACGAACGGAAAAAATGTGACCCTAGTGGCTAATGACTTGATCATTTCACACAGCAAGAGGGGTCGCTCCTCTACTGAAAGATAAAACTGTTGGATGAACATCATAAGATTATTTGTTTCAAATTATGCAGGTATTTATGTTATAAAATGTTTCTATGGTAAAAACATGCAACTTTAGTATTTGTATATCATACGAGCATTCGGCTTATGAAAATTAATATTTTTCCGAAGATAATGAAGAGTAGAGACGGAACTTCTATTGCCCTGGGACAAGTCCATACTTTTGTAAATATTGTAAAAATACCCTCTTTTGTGAATAAAGACAACTTTGTAGCAAGAGTTTTTGGAATAAATTAGTTATGTTTTTCTCAAGTCATCGTCGCCAAATATTTATTTTAGAAAAGAGGTCTAGATGAGCGATAGGACTCATCTGTCACGGTGACTCGACCAATCTTAGGTTCGGAGTTGTGACACAAACCCTTGGTATGGCCATGGATCTCGGTGTCTCCATCCAATTGTTCGTAAAATTTTGATATCATTGGGTCGTGAAATTTTGATATTATTTGGTATGCACAGATTTGTAATTTATTGGGTCATCTTTCTTATTATGTTGTTAGACTTAATTTGATTTGGGGAAGATCGGCACGCCGCGAGGCCTTCTACCCAGCCTTCCTTTAGGCAGGCCTCCAGGCCTTCCGCCCAGGCTACCAAGCACTATTCTAAATAATTAGGCCTCAGCCCCATATGATTGCAACCATGTCCAAAAATAGAACTATTTTGTTTCCTTTCTCTCTCTAATTTCAAACATGGGTCCAAGCCGTATCCTTCAGATTCTCTTAATTCAAATTACGTACATATCTTTTTTATACTTATATTTATATTTTGTGTGTACATTAATTTGAATTTGGTCCACTGAATTGATTTGAATTTGGCAGGATTTCAAATTAGTCGTATTCTTGATTTGAAATATCTTTAAGTGGGGATTTTGCCATTAGATACAAATATTCGTGGTGGGCTTTTTCAAATATTTCTTGGTTATTATATGCTGATATATATCCTTCGTAGATATGTTGTATGCTCTATTGACTTTGTAGCACAAAAGAGATCAAGGCATTAAACCCTTCTGATTGTTGAGCCGTAAAGAAGAAACACATGAGTAAATGAGATTAACGTTGGAGCGGTCATCGGAAGACTTTGTGGAACTCATTCATGGCCATTTATAGAGGAGCTATCTTCATTAAAAACCAAGTCTTGAAAGCATTCAAAGAATACAAGTCTGATACATTTATCGCAGAATCTAATATACTCTTTGTGTGCGAACTTACACTTTTATATTCACCATTTCTTAGAGGGAATGAATCACACCACTTAAATCCACCTTGTGAGAGAGAGAATCCAATACACTGTGTTGTCAGTTAGAATTTTGTTTTTCAATAAATTGGGTATATTCTGAGTTTGTATGCTAGTATGTGTGTACCAATGTTGAGAGTTGGTGATCTACATGTATCAGAGTTGTAGTTGTAAAGGGGTGTTGGCTCCTTTGAAATTCAACCCTATTGTAAGAGCATCCACATTGTAATAAGCAAATTGATATGGATAAGCAAACTTAACAACAATGCTAAAAAAACACCTCACATTGTAATAAGCAAAGTTACAAGTCTTTTAGCAAATAATCAAATTTCATCCATTCCATAACCAAACCTAACAACTTTTACCAATAACCAAAACTCAATAACCAAACCTAATAACCAAATTCAAAACTAAAAAATTAAAAAACACCTCACATTAGAATCGTCTCATCGAGACGAATAATTTGGTGTGGTCGGGTGTGTAATTGGAACTCGTTTGCAATTGGACATAGGTACATTGCGTATTGTGGGAGGTTTTTTTTATAGGGATACAAAAATAACCAATGTGGAGGTCAAGTTTGTTAAGTTTGATTATGAACTAAATGGATAATCAAATGCTGACGTGACACATTTTAGTTATCGATTTTGTTTATTCCCATTGCGGATGCTCTAAGTACTGAGAACATAGTGGATACTAGATACCAGTGAGTGTTCAGGAGAACATCACTGAAGAGTGGACTAAGCAATTAGCCAAACCACTATAAAAATCTTTTGTCTCATCTCGTATTTATTTTTAGTACTTTTATTATATTAATTACCATTGATTTGCTAATCAATCTGCTTGCAAAAGAAAAATTGTCTATTACAGAAGTGAGAAAGAGCTCCAGAGGAGCTTTTCCCATTCTCGTTTTCTCATTTTCAATTTCCATCCACACCAAAAGACATTCCTACCCTCTCAGTTTTGGGATAATTCCACAAAACCCTCATTTGGATCTCCAGAATATCTTGTATTCGCATGGCTAGAGAGAGAGAGAGAGAGAGAGAGAGATCAACAGATGGGTATGAGTTGTTTTGCTTCTTGAAACCCCTTTCTTGCTCTTTCGCACGATTTTCTGGGAAAAATTTATAGTGTACTGGTTAGGTAGCAAGGAGTAATTGAAAATTGGGTTTGAAACCCAGTGTGAGTATTCAATAATTTTAGTGTTTTTGCTCTGGTATTCACTAATTTCAGGGTTTGAAATCCAATGTTTTTCTCTGTAAATTTATGTTCAGAGGAGAGAGAGAGAGAGATAAATGGTGGAAGAAAAAAGGAAGACACAGGAGAGAAGAGGAGGATGAGAGCGAGACGCAATGAAAATAATCCAGCCCTCTGCCTCAAGGGCAACATGGTAAAAAATTAACTCATAATATATTTTCATCACACATCTTCCAAACACTATTTTTGTTGCAAAAAGTATTCTGTACATATCATTTAAATACTCTACCAAATTCAAATTACATTTTGACTATAATTCAAAAAGCCAAAAAGCCAAAAAATTAAAAATGAAAAGTCAAAAAGTAAGTTACCAAACATCTCCTAAATCTACTAAAGAGTTAGGAAACTAAAATTCCTAGCAAAATATTAAAATTGAATAAACTAGTTTTTTTAATAAAGTATTATTTCAAAATAATAAACTGAAATTCACTATATTTATAAATTATTGGTCTGCATCATTCTCGTATGCTTGAAAAAAACTCGTCCTCGAGTTTATATAGTTGAATTCGCCAAAACTTGTCCGCATCAATCTTATCTTTCAAATTAATATTCTCAAACATAAATTTCAAAGGCCAATCTTCAAAATTAAATGGAACAATATCACCAAAACAAATCCAAAACACTTCAATCGGAGGCCAATTTGCCAAAGGCTCAAATAAGTTGCTAGCATGCCGTTACTTGAAAGACCCGCCACCCATATGGAACTCATTATTCAGCGAGATGAATTCAAACTCTCATGTACCATCGATGACTTCAGGATTAATTGGGTATCCCAAATTCAAACCAATAAAATCCACTAGAGCTTCATCATCTACTAATCCAACATTTGGTGTAAGAAGACTATAAATTTGCACCCAAAATAAACTCCCTGATGAATGTCCTCTCTTTATCACCCAATCAGAATTTTGAGCGGGCAACAGATTTATGCATGTTTCCTTCTCACCGCTTGTTGCAGGATGTCCTAAAAACACCCCATTAATGGACTGCAACTTACTAGTTGGCAAAAAACTATCAACAACATGTGGATTAACCTTTTCACCATCACTTATTCGAGTAACTTCTTCAGTAGCAAATGATTCTTCATCAAAAATAGGTGGATTATTCCAATCCACAACTGGATCTGGAATAGATTTTAATGTAAAGGGCCACTTACCAATAGTATTGTCCACTGTATCAACCTCTAGGATTTTTTCTGGTGTCATACTTCCCTGGAGCAAAAGAAAGTTAGTCTTTGAACCAGATTCCCAAAGTCGTTGATCATGATTACAAACCACGACTGCCTTTGTCCTCCCCTTCGACTGATGGTTACCCACTAAAGGATTGGTGATAGAAACATTATCCGACACCTCCTCCTCTTTCAGAAATTGAGGTTGAACTGGATGACGGCAAGGCGGGTTTCCACCAGCAGACAAGGCAGCAATCTGATCCATCCGCTGCTCAAGTTGTTGAAACCTCTCATCCATTCGTGTTTCTCGTACAACTTTACTTCGATTATACACATATTCGGAAGCAGCAACAACAACCATAAGAAATTCCTTGTCGCACCATGATCCGGAATAGAGCGCAATATCTGATACCAACTGATGCAGGGAAGTGTGTTGAAATAGAAGAACGCGCAATAAAGACAATCACAAATAAATTTGAAGTAGAGATACCCTCTCTACAAATAAACGATATTGAAAAAACTTCTCAAATTTTCATTAATTCAATTGCCCTAAGGCTACAATCTTATTTATAATAGAAGGAACCCTAACAATGAAATTAGAAACTAACAATTCTTCTTGAGCAAGCAAAAATTAAAAGGAAACTAAATCAACTAGAGAATTAGAATACTAATTACTCTAGTATACTTATTTTTTTAATTTGAAGATTCTAAGCAAAATATTAAAATTGAATATACTAGTTTCTTTTAATAAGATATTATTTCAAAATAATAAACTGAAATTCCTATATTTATAAATTATTGGCCTGCACAACCCTCCCCGCTAGGTTGTTTTATCAATTTGGTTTGTCTTAAATTTGGATCAAGGAATAGATAAAACTCAATACGGAGAAGGATTTGGGTAATGCATTAGAGATGGGTTTTGAGGTTTTTGCTCAAATTTTAAATTTGGGTCATAAAATGGTTAAGGATTGAGAATGGTCCAAGAACATTTCCAACCCAAATTTGAGTATAAAGTTTGGTCAAAAGCTTTATTTGGGTATGTCTTATAAAATACTAGCGAATACCCGTGCCTGAAGGCACGACGCAACATATTTTGAAGACAACTAAAGCTACGGATCGAGCAATGAGCAAATGGATGACATGTTGAAAAAAATGGGTAGGAACAAAGTAAAATATGGTATATTTTTGTTGTTGCAAACTTTAATATGCTAATTACCTATGCCTGCAGCACTCCGCAACAAAAAGTTTTATTTGTTAAGCCTCTATCCGTGTGTACATCACTACCAATGATAATCCTAATCACATATACCGAGTTAATTGCATTGATAGGATACACACTGAACTATATTAATCCAAACCATAAAACTCAAAACCAATACCATGTTCCATTCATAGAATCCAATTTTAACATGCATAAAAAATCTAAAAATTTATATAGAGTCAAATCTGATACACTACGTAAGGGAAAAAAAAGGTGTTTAACATAGATCTTATTGTCTTGAAATTTGTCTCTCCATCTGCCTCCCAAGAGTTTTTGTACCAACGCATATCTACTTCATCCAGAAAGCACAATTAGGAACATGAATAACAGCCTAAAAAAATAATTAATGAACAAAAATTTCTTCTTGTAAAAGTAAAATGATGACTAATAATAGTTACCTTAATTCTATATCTTGTTTATTCGTCTCTCAACACCATCATGGTACGATCATGACCTTTGTAGATGTACTTGTGAATATACTTAACAGATTTTATTCCAGGACAAACTTTCACATTGATATAAGAATTATATTTTCTCGAAAGGTATGTATTGTATGACACCACATCCCTTTTATCAATTCGTTGACCCTTTACAGTATAAAGGGAGTAAAGTAATAATGGCATTGGTAGGCATACCCCATGCATAAAAATACGATTAACTTCTTGCTCATCATGAATCACCACAATTACATTTTTTTCTCGAAGACACGTAACCTTTGTACTGAAAAAATAAAACAAAACAAATATGAATCAAATATATAAAATCAGATTAAGCAATGCAATTGAGTAAATAGTTCTTACATTTTCTGCAAGCTACCGTCGAGCTGCATAAGAAATTGAAGAATTCACCGAATGCATAGGAAACAATTAATTTGATTATTACGACCAAGGTATAAAATGAAACGGTTCAACTCACATGGCCATAGACGCTTAGATTGTCCATGATTAGTTAAGTCCCAAGAAGTTATCTGAAATTTGAAAGAGAGTAATAGTCAAAAGTTATCATGGGAATAACAACAGAAAGCATTTTAAAGATATATATAGAGTCCCATAATATTAAATGAGTGACAAAAAAAAGGAACACAAAACTCCAGTTTGCGATGTGTTTGGTTAACATCGTAATATTTTCATCGATGCATATATGGTAATGTTTAAAAGAGTGTAAATAACAACACATGTTCTAATGAAACGAAGTTTAAAAAAATGAGAAAAAAGGTTTACAATTACTCCATTTGTTAATCTTGCAAAAAAATGTTGTTTTGACAACTATCAAGGGAAAAAAGAATAGGGTGTTGCCGTTCAAAAAAAAAAGAATAGGGCATTAATTAGTTTTGCACTCTTTCTGTTCCTATGTCAAAAAAAAAAAGAAAAAATAAAAGGTTTGAAGTAACAAACGTTTGATCTTACTGTTAAAAAAAAAAACGTTTGAAGACCACCCTAATTTTCGGCATTAATTTCCTGAATCACAGGGATCCATTCTTACCCGAAAATGTGGCTATAAGCATTATTTTTTAATTTATGTGATAATCAATAAAAGTTTAAATGTCAATATTTGGTAAATATGGTAAAAAATTAAATCCCTGATCACAGGGAATCAATCTCATGCATCCTTTTAAATGTGGTAAAAAATTAAATCCCTGAATCATAGGGAATCAATCTCAGGGATCCTTTTTTTTTTTTTTTGATTAGTCGATTACCAAAATGTGATGATGATAACCCTTGAACAACCAACAGTCTAGATTTATAGAGGGGACATTCTGGTCCGTTGGTTATCTTTTGGATTCAAACCCAGTCATCCCTTATCGATTTTGTAAAGAATGATGAAAGAGTCAGCATGCATGTTCCAAACGACAAATAAAATTGGCTATGAACCTAATTAAAACGTTTATAAGTTTAACAACAAAATCATTGTGAGTGCTCTAAATGAAAAAGGATAGCAATCCAAAAAAAAATTGCAGTACCTCAAATTTAAGCTCAACGCAAGAATTCTCTAAATATATTTCTTGTGATCTTTCTTGTAGTAAAATAATAGAAAGTAAGAAGATGGTAGAATAAGCAACAAAAGAAAGTAAGAAGATGGTAGAATAAACAACAAAATTAGGATTAATACAAAAGACCCATGCAAGGTTGTCAAAAAAAAAAAAAAATTATTGCACACTCATATTTTTCCTTCCAATTTTTGGCAAAAGAAACCCAATATGAAAATTAAACTTGCATGAGAAATGAAAAAAATCTTTTGATGTTTGAATCCCTTGCAATAAAACTAAAAAAAATTAGTCAAGAAATTCCTAATTTACGGCAAAAGAAACTCAATATGAGTAAAACTCGTTCATGAAAAAAATCAAACTTGCATGAGAACTGAAAAAATCAAACTTATATCACTATCGGTAAAGGTCGTTCAGGAAGTTGTTTTTGGCAAAAGAAACCCAATATGATTAAAAATCGTTCAAGAAAGAAATCGAACTTTAGTGAGTACTAAAAAAAATTGAACTTACCTCACTATAGGTAATGGTCGTTCAGAAGTTGGAGGACAAGGAAAATCTATGCATGTGACAAACAAACCCAAAAAATGTGGACTTCTAAATAGAAGGTATCAATTGCACACAGTAGGTTGGTCTTCTAAGAAACGGGGACTTCTAAAACGTAGTGATAAGTTTAAATCTTCTAAAATTTAAATCTTATGTGATAAGGAGATCATAGGGAACCAATCACTCACATATTCCTAAATAGAAGGTATATTCCTTTTAGGTTGTGAACTTCTTATATATTTTACCTAATGCCTAAATAGAAGGCGGAAATGACTCCTTATATACAGTTTTGTCTATATCCCAAGTGATATGTACGTAATTTTCCTTTTAAAAAGGCTAAATCAATTACCTATGGATTCCTTTTCAATTATCGATCTATGGATTTAAAATAGACTAAATCAATTCCATATATGTACGTATTCTCCTTTTCAGTTTGTAATCGATCCCATAAATCATGGGATTTCAAATGTTTGGAGATACATACAAATTGAATTTTAATTAGAAGGGCCAAATGTTTTCTTTTTAATCGGAAGGAGTATTTTAGGTTTCATTTCATTAATTCTTTTCAAATATGTCGCTGGCTATACTACCCGTATATACGAATTCTAAAACTAATTCCGTTTAAAAAATATGTACCAATCTAATGGTCCAAAATATACGGATTCAAGGGATGAAATATTTACCCATCAAATCAAAGATTTAATAACTAAAAGAATTCGTTGAAAGATTTAACAAAAATCTACTATAATTAAGCAATTGTCTTGGCCAATTAGCTTTTGCCACTAATTAAGCAATTGCGGTGGTGTTCTAACTAAACAAAAGGAAGGTTTTAGAAAAATAAAGATAATTTCAAGCCCAAAAATTATCTATATACGCAAATAATTTTTCTACCAATATGGATTTTGTTGATTGATTTCATTGAGATCTTTTATACGGTGCAAGAAAAATCAAAAAAATATTTTTCATTTTCATTATATTTGAGTTTGAAAATTGAAAAAAAAGAAGTTTTAAAAAAGGAAGGTTATCTGGAACACCCCTTTCGTTTACTCCCCAATTCTCTTCCAAAATAGAAAATAGAAGGGGAATGTGTGATTAGAAAATGGTCAAAAAAAATTATCAATTTACGGACATGTCATTTTGTAGAATGGAGGGTAGAGATTTATGTAGGAGGAAGAGATAAATCTGGAGCGTTGGTTATCTTTTGGATTCAAACACAGCTCCGATTAAAAAGAAAACATTTGGCCCTTCTAATTAAAATTCAATTTGTATGTATCTCCAAACATTTGAAGGAGTATTTTAGGTTTCATTTCATTAATTATTTTCAAATATGTCGCTGGCTATACTACCCGTATATACGAATTCAAAAACTAATTCCGTTTAAAAAATATGTACCAATCTAATGGTCCAAAATATACTGATTCAAGAGATGAAATATTTACCCACCAAATCAAAAATTTAATAACTAAAAGAATTCGTTGAAAGATTTAACAAAAATCTACTGTAATTAAGCAATTGTCTTGGCCAATTAGCTTTTGCCACCAATTAAGCAATTGCGGTGGTGTTCCAACTAAACAAAAGGAAGGTTTTAGAAAAAGGAAGATAATTTCAAGCCCAAAAATTATCTGTATACGCAAATAATTTTTCTACCAATATGGATCTTGTTTGATAGATTTCATTGAGATCTTTTATACGGTGCAAGAAAAATCAAAAAAAAATATTTTTCATTTTCATTATATTTGAGTTTGAAAATTGAAAAAAAAAGTTTTAAAAAAGGAAAGTTATCTGGAACACCCCCTACGTTTACTCCCCAATTCTCTTCCAAAATAGAAAATAGAAGGGGAATGTGTGATTAGAAAATGGTCAAAAAAAGTTATCAATTTACGGACATGCCATTTTGTAGAATGGAGGGTAGAGATTTGTATAGGAGGAATAGATAAATCTGGAGCATTGGTTATCTTTTGGATTCAAACACAGCTCTGTTTTATTATATAGATTATACCCTTTTTTTTACCCAAATCTTGTATTTTTTACGCTTTCCCTCCAAAATTTGAATCAAAATGGC
Source organism: Rhododendron ovatum (assembly GCA_019656835.1). Taxonomy (NCBI): domain Eukaryota; kingdom Viridiplantae; phylum Streptophyta; class Magnoliopsida; order Ericales; family Ericaceae; genus Rhododendron; species Rhododendron ovatum. Next base: position 15,266,455 of record CM033790.1, read on the forward strand.
ACATTGATTAGTATTAAGGAGTGAAAAGAGGTGTTGAAAAAAAATTGGTTTGGGTTTGGGTCTTCCCAAATTTGGATAAGGAAAAGAGTAAATCTCAAAAATGGGTTGAAAAATCAGTATAACATTGAAGATGAGTTAAGTATTTTTATCCAAATTTTGAGTTTGGTAAGGATTGAAGATGCTCTAAGGAATGATATCAAATAATAGATTTTTACTCAAAGGGTTGGAGATGCTCTTAGACTGTGTTTCTCTCGAGGAAGGATCATGTCAAGTTTTCTACGGTCCATTCTTGGTCATTTGCAATTTTTTTGGGCCCCGTCTCGAGCCTACAACAATGATCGAATCTGTTCATTTTGTAGAGCTAGTCAAGACCTTCTACCATGGAAAAAATCATGTTTGTCGGTTAACAATCGACGCCTAATCGGAACACATTTTCTTTGAACAAATGGGTCCAATCCAGTGTGATAAGTGCACATATTCATAGAAAAATGTGTTCCGATTAGGCATAGATTGGTAACCAACGAATATGATTTTTTTCATCGTAGTCGGTCTCAATGAGCTCTACAAAATGAACGGATCCAATCATTATTGCGGACCTAGGACAAGGCCCAAAAAATTGCAAATGGACGGGAATGGATCGTAAAAAACTTGACCAGACCTTCTTTCTCTCTTGTCCTAATGAAGGCCGGGGCTCACTACTAAGGGTCATCATTGGGGTGGGTGGGTAAGCCTAACCTACCAAGTCACTACCTAAGCCTGTCCATGAGCTGGGCAGCCTGGGCTAAGGTGGCTTTTTTTCTTTTTATGAGGCGGGTTGGGCTATGTATCTTAAGTTGAAGCCTAAGCCCACCCCACAGACTAGCCAGTGGGCCAACATTCGTGTGGGTGGACGGGTTGTGTACACCAAATGTACACTGCTTACGTGGCAATGCCTTGGTTAAGGAATGGAGCCCACCCCTCTTTTTGCAATTCAAAATTTGAAAAGTCTATGGGTACATACACGTATACATACATCATGTACATACGCGTTTTGGATCCATATCGGGTCCCAAAAAATTTTCCGAGCCACTCATTTTATTCAAAATAGTTTGTTTAGGGTTCTTACAAAAAATAAACTCAATCCAAATATCATTAAAAGTGTTTACAAAACATCTAACTTTGCTTTATAATCCAGGTCTAGTTTATGAAAAAAAGTGGGATGTTTCGTGTATGCCTTTACCAATTTCAGATAGAGTATTTTTTACAGGTGGCCCTTAAACAACCCATTTTGAACAAAATAAGTAGCTTGGATCAATTTTTGGGACCCAAGATAGGTCAAAAACACGAACGCAATCTATGTACCTCTAACAAAGCTCTTTAAAATTTGACTCTCTTTAGCATCTCCAACAGGCTCCTCACTTCCCCATTTTCGTCTCTTAGACGAGGCAAACCATCCAAAACCCTCGGCCGACAACCTCGTCAATAGCCTCGTCTCTCAGCCAACTGCTATCACGCTAGCCGTGTCAAGGTACTGTAGCCTCTCTCTCTCTCTCTCTCTCTCTCTCTCTCCAATCTGGGTTTTCAGTTTTGGAACAAATCTCTCTCCCTCTCCCTCTCCCGCTACAATTTGGGTTTTCGGTGCTCCAAATGAACAAATTGATTTGGGTTTTTAGTGCTCCAAATGAAAAAAATCAATTTGGGTTTTCTGGGTTTTCCAATTGGCGGCTGGGTTTTCCGTTCACAAGTTTTCCATTCTGGGTTTTCAATTCTAGTTTTTGATTAGAAGGTGGGAGTATGGTTGAAGTTTTGACGATGGCTGTATAGAAATGTATAATAGTTTTTTCTTTTATCTGACATAGATGTGTGAAATTGATTTTGTGATTCTGATTTTTTTTTTTGGAAAGTGCTACGATACACACCCCTTATTTTGGTGTGTATCATATGCACCCTCATTGAAACACACCAAAATGTTATGATTCCCAAAATATTATGAATCTATTACTAAAAAGTTACGAATTGTATTGATAAAAAGTTACGATACGAAATAAAATGTTATGAATGACAGGTCCTACAAGTAATTTTTTATGAGGTGACACAATATGAATCATACAATAAGTGCATATGATACACACCTTAAAAGAGCTTTTTCTTTTTTTTTTATGAGACTTGGAATTTGAGTAAGCATTTGCTTAGGTAGTTGAGAGTGGTGTATTTTGTCACTAACCAAAATAGAATTTTGGTGTCAATTTGCTGAGAAAGCCATTGAGGTTGTTGTTGGAGATGCTTTAAAGTTTAAACTACTCAAACCCAACACCCTCCAGACGCCATTTTCGCCGACCCCTGTCGACACCGGCGACCACCACCACCATCGACGTTGGCGATTTTCGGACTATCCCGAGTCACGAGGCTCCCACTTCGGTCTCTACCTCTGTCACTGCTCTGCTTCTCTCGCTCTCTCTCTCTAACTGTAGGTTTTACGAGGAGCACTCCTGCCGGAGAACGGTCTGCAATCTCTCCTCCCCCCCGGGTATCTCTCTCTCTCTCTCTCTCTCTCTCTCTCTCTCTCTCTCCCTTTTCCCTGTTCCTCGCTACCCAAATTCAATCCGCAGCCGTACGTGTTATCTAGTGTCGGAGCCACTTGGTCTGATTTTCCAATAATCCCTGATTCTTTTTTGGTTTGGCACTCAGATTTTCTTTTCTCTAGAAATCCCTGATTGTTTTCGTCTGTTAATCAGATTTTGTTTGGTGCCAGGAATCCTTAAACTTTCATCTTAAGAAAGTATGGAACGATAACCTAGCTACCCTTTGATTGATTCAATTCAGGATGGTATAATACACAGACAGAAAACAAAATCTACGGATGCAAACATTCTCACGTACATTGTCATTGCTACTTTCTCCTTTTCCGTTATTTTTAATAGTGGTTTATCATTTACTCTTACTTAGTACTTAGCAGCATGGCATTTCATCCTGACTTGATTCAACTGCTTTTCAAGGTATTAAAAGGTCCAGTAAAAATAAAAGTGTGTCTTGAGCTTCCGAAATGTGAAATGTAAGGACACCTTAGCTCAGAAATTGTTTGGGTTATCGTTGCGCTATGTTGAAACTATTTTGAGGGATTTCCTTTCAATTTTTGTTGGAGGGTAGGCATTTTTTTCCTAGCTAACTATTCCCATTGATGCTATAAGAAATTAATGGTCAATTCATTATGAGCCAGCTTGGTGAGAAGTAAGTAGTTTAATGATATGTTTTTTCAGAGAGTTAATTCCAAACTTTATAATGATCTTTCAGTGTTAGGTTGGGTGATGCCATTTCTAAAATGAAACGACCAATTTTTTAATATTTGTAGTTTCTATAGAATTGTGATAGGCCTAATTGTTTGTGATATCAGTAACTGCAGGCCTAATTACTTGTCTCCTTTGCTGTAAAAACTGGGCAGTGTTTTAGTGTAAAACCAGATCCTAGCTATGAGGACATGTGTCTGAAGTAGCCACTATGCACAAATGGTGATGATTTGAGGTGTGGGTCTCCTTTCTTATGCCCTTCATCACACTTGCTGATATAATATGTTCTTGTGTAACTTAGATGATAAACTTCTTCAGTTAATATTTTTGATGCTGCTGATAAATAAATAAAAATTTGATGCAATTTATTTTTTGGAATAAAAAATTTGGATTGTCGTGCATAGCTGGTTTGTTAGATCTCTATTTGTTCAAAACTTTAAATTGTTAGGAAGGTAGTCTGAACAATGATCACTCAATGAACATAATTGACCATGGTGGCGAACACGTAAAATAGAGTACAAAAAAGTACTATGAGACTTGGACTCATGATCTTCTGGACCAGCAATGTCATAACACACTAGACAGTAAAGATTTCGAAGTCATTATTCATGGATATCTAGGAGTCATACTATGCTTTATTGGAATTTTGACATGACAATATGACATCTCTTTGAGCAGCCTATTGGATGCTTCAACTAACAAATATCCAATTGATTTGTAACTTCCAATATTAATTAGGTTAACATGGTTCACTTAATAGGAAACATCCCTTACGTCCTATATTTTTTTGTCCCGCAGGCAGTGATAGCCATAAGATGATCTCATCACAACCTCGGTACCGTGGCGCTACTTCTATCGTAAACCAAGTGTTGGCTGTGATAATCCAACACAGGCCATTTGATGCCCAATTAGCTACCTCAGCTATCACTGCTCTCAACAACCATCCATGGAATGTTGAAACTATTTCTGAGGTGTTGAGATCCATACCTAGATTCTTATTCCAATCCACGAGGTCCGTTGGTCGTCAAAAAGGTTTCAGACACCGTGCTCCTCTCAAACAAAGAAGCCTTAGAGAAGAGTATAATAAATTTCGCAAGGGGGTGATTGTTCTTGGTCCCGCTGCCTATAGAGACCCTCTGAAAGTCAAATTAGGTTTAGACAAAGCAATGGAGTTCTACTATTGGGTTGAGACCCATTTTGGGTTTACCCATAATGAGATTACTTGCAGGGAGATGGCTTGTGTGTTGGCCAGAGGAAATAAGTTGAAGGACCTCTGGGAGTTCCTCAAAGAAATGGCTTGGAGAGAGACCGGCGGGCTTGTAACTACATCTACAGTAACTTGTTTGATGAAAGTTCTTGGAGAAGAGGGATTAGTTAATGAAGCATTGGCTGCATTCTATAGGATGAAGCAGTTCCATTGTAAACCAGATGTTTACGCCTATAACACAATTATTTATGCTCTTTGTAGGGCAGGAAACTTCAAAAAGGCAAAGTTTTTGTTGGAGCAAATGGAATTACCAGGGTTCAGATGCCCACCGGATACGTTAACATACACGATACTAATTAGTTCTTACTGTAAGCACAGCATGCAAACTGGGTGCAGGAAGGCCATTAGGAGGAGGATGTGGGAAGCAAACCACTTGTTTCGTATCATGCTATTCAAGGGTTTTGTTCCTGATGTTGTAACTTACAACTGTTTGATTGATGGTTGTTGTAAAACTAATAGAATTGAGAGGGCACTAGAATTGTTTGATGGTATGGTTAAAAGGGGGTGTCTCCCAAACCGGGTCACGTATAATTCTTTGATTCGATATTACAGTGCTGTTAACGAGATTGATAAGGCTATTGAGATGCTGCAGAGAATGCAAAACATGAATCATGGAATGCCAACTTCAAGTTCATACACTCCAATTATCCATGCACTGTGTGAAACTGGAAGAGTGCTGGAGGCCCGTGATTTATTGGTTGAGTTGGCTGATGGAGGCTCAGTTCCTAGAGAATATACATATAGGTTAGTATGTGAAGCGCTGAACATGGCAGGAGAACCTGATTTGCTGGATGAGGGACTACGGCGGAAACTCAAGGACGGTATTGACAGTAGATGTAGGCAAGTGATGAAGGTGAAACCAATTATGTCCGAAAAGTTAAAATTTAGCATGGGCAGAGTTCAATAATGGAAAACATGATATCCTTCACCTTCACTCGGAACATCACAGGGCAAAAGCATATGAGGTAAATGTCTTTTGACTTAGGTTCCGAGTACATCATCTGGAAATTCGCTTCCAAATTCTTATAAATGTTTGTTTCAAGTTTCTGTTAAAGGCGGTCTATAACTGTTGATTTTTTTTCCTTTTTTCAGCTGGGTCCCCTATATGTTGTTGAATTTGGTCTGCCTGGAGGGTATGCTGAATGAGTTAATACTAATCCTACTCCAGATGCACCTGCGTCCTTTGTGTAATTCAAACTAAGACCTGAACAGTAATATTAGTCTCATACCTTGTGAATATTCTTAAACTTTTGTTCCCTTCCCAAGTGGGCGATTTTTTTATGCTATTAGACGCCCTTTATGGACGAAAATTCTTTCCAGCAAGTATTATATGCAGTTGAGGAGCATTGTTGAATAGTAAAATGGCGGGTAGGCAGAATTACATATAGAAATATACGTGCTCACCAAGTAAATAGTTATGGGAGTATTTTCTCTTTATGCTTGCCTTCACCAATTTATGGAAGGAAGAATTATGTTCTGCAATGAGGAAAAATTTAGCATGCAACATTTTGTGCCCGATCCGACTACCAGATTTGTTTCTATTATCGTTTTTGTTATTTCGGAAGTATGGTAAGTTGTCTAAGATGGTTTCATCCCACTACCCTTACTCTTCGTTTTACCTTTTTCCAGCTGTTTATGATGGAAAGGTATTGGAGAGGCAGCGTATCCAATGTCCCATGTGGAATTGTAGACAATGGATCTGGAGTCTGGACTACTGTGTCTTCTTATGTAAGTACTCTGAGTGCATACCTTGATTTGTGTACTTGGTCTGAGATGATTGATATGAGGGCTCAGTACTGCAACATATTGGGGTTATCTGTTTTCGATACTTTTCGCTTGTCAACTGTTGTCTCGGTAATCAGTATACTATTAGCCTAGGAAGCTATTAGGTATTAAATTTCTTATATATATAATGATGGGGCTTATTCTCTGTTGGAAACATATTCCTCTTTGATGGGGTCTGTGATTGCCGGAGCAAACACCATTCTGTTATGTTAAATTCAGGTGTTAGATTCAGTGGCTTCACCTAGGGATGGTGAGATAAGTAGTTGATGCTTTCTTTCGGGTTCCTGCCTCTTTCACCTCCCTGGTTCCTATGGTTAACTGTATTTCAAAGAGGTTGTTTGTTGAACTCCTAAAGTACGTTCTTTGACCCTTTTGTGGAGCTTCTTTATGTAGTGAAATTCGCTAAGCGTAGATCACTTTGTGGTTGAAGGAGATGATGCGAGAGTCCTAGAGTTTATTTATCTGGAGGTGAACTTGTTCTTTGCTATTGTTTTTCCAGATTGGATTCGTTAGCTTATCCTGTTCTTTATAGTCTATTTATGTTTGGCCATTGGGTAAAATGAGATATTTCAACAAATTGTTTTACTAGCTAAAGTATTTATATGTTTCAGCTTAGAGAACTCCAATACGAAGTTCAAATTTGTATTTAAACTATTAATTCATTGTACGTGTTTTATGATAGCGTACATTGTGTTGAAGGGAACTACTTATTAGTAAAACCCATAAATGTGTTATGAGCTTGTTGGAGTAATTTATTTCCTTTGGAAAAAGGTTAAAATCTGTTATGAATCAATTCAGTATTATTTTTTTGGTAACTTAAATTCATTGAAAGCACAAAACAGAATCCACAGGGCATATAGCCCTTATGAAAACAGCCCAAACGGGGACCGGGCAGGGCTGCATATAGCAGACTACAAGCAACAAGAAACAACTAAACAAAACAGGAAGCAATCCACTAAGAAGCAAAATGCTGAAAGGAATCAATTCATTACTTATTTATGGAAAATCTAGTTATCTACTTAGCCTTATATGATACGACGTAAGGTTTCAAAACATATGTTGAAAGAAATATTTTTTGCTTTTGTACTTGGACAGTGCCCCTTGGCATCTTCTTTATCTTGATTTTGCTCACACTCATTGATGGAATCATAACAAATAGGAGTGCAGTTTTACTTATCAAAAAACAAAAACAAATAGAAGTGCAGTTTTAGATCCTAGTAAGAAATTTCTTCTTGTGGTGTTCCCTTCGCCCAACAAGTATTTGGATCAAAACGATTGAAATTGCCTATGAGACTGGTAAAGCAGCTTTTCCAGGTGGTGAAGTTTTGGGACACATCTTGATAACAAGTTGGTCATTACCAAGGAACGGACATTTGATTTAATGCGTGAACATATACCAAGTTTTCCTTAATGTTTTATTTGATTGCTGACGTTCCGTAAGTAAAAAAGTTCTGTTTGATTGCTGACATTCCGTAAGTATATAAAACTCGAATTCTCCAAAGGAATCCCACCCCAGCCCAAGCTCTCATGGATTCCAGCTGTTCATTTCATCGCTCATGAAATCTCACCAATCAGACATCACAAATGATAATATGTTCAATCTGTGGCAGTTTGTGGATGGATCACTTGTGGGTTCAGCACCTTCAATTGGAAGATAACCCACACACAACCACGTTTACACAAAGAAAGTCATCATGTCATTATTCAAATGCTCATTTTACAGAAAGAGGCATTGCAAACCTGAAGATGTGCTAATTCGCCGCTTCATCATTAGAATTGGAAGTTTTGACATTGGTATTGTAAGTTAGAGATGCCAGACAAATCAAATCTTTCCCTTATGTTCTATCTTAAAAGTCCTTACCCTAAAATAAAAGTTCAACTTTGTTCTTTGCCTTCTATACCAATCATTTTTGACAGAATGCCTTTGTGGGTGAATCTGAGGAATTTTTACACAATTATTTGGTTAGAGATGAAGTTGAGAAACCAATTTTATATCACTCCATTGGGGGGTCATGGATGAGTGTGATCCATAGCATCCATTGCCCTGTTAAGGGAAAGCAATCACCCGCTATGATTTTGGGGGTACCCCGATCAAGGTAAGTGATTACTCTAGAGGGAAGTGAGAGAGTAATCAAGTAGTTTAACGAATAGCTGCTTTTCTCCTCAAAAGCATCATTCTAGAAAAACATTAACGTGGACCATAACTACAAATTCTGTTGTTAGCAAAGTATTATCTTCTTGTGTGTGAGAATGGTGGTTTTTCGGCCATCTCATGGAAATGCTTTTCCAATATGGTTTTAGAAGATACAAGAGACCATGTTCGGGGGCCTCAAATAAGATTGACTAAAAATTTGATGGAAAACTTTGTATTTCTATTTAAATACGCTGTGGTTGGTTCCTTTATGTTTGGAATCCACAGGCGGATTATTCATGTTTTATTCATCTCGTTTATGAAAACTCAACAAAGTCAATCATACCATGATTTCTACCAGGGCAACTTTCCAGGGCAAAGTTTTCTACCATGATTTAGGCTGTGTTCTTGCGCGACAGGAACAATGACCATAACGCACTTGTTCATCGGCTTTTCTAGTATCTAACTGAGGTCCCCATTTTTTTACTGGTGGATGCGGGAGTTTCATAAGTTGGCAATGAAATGCAGTTACAGGGTTATTAGCGGTGCAGAACATACCAATTGGCAAGCCTGGCGACTTGTGCTGATTTTCTCGGTAGAATTTGCTGCTGGTCGATTCATTGATCTATTTTTTCCCCTCGTCCTTGTATTTTTCTGCTACTGCCAATGGCATAACTGCTTCTTAAAGCTACAATGTTATTCTTATGACTTAACGATTATTACATTTTCCGACTTTAATAAAGTACTTGTTCAATCTATTGGATAGTCGGTGTATGCACTTTTATTGACGTTTTCGGCTTTCACAGTTGAAAGTTCTACGTTTAGTTTGGTGACTTGTCCATCTTTTTGCCAAACATTGGAGTCTTAAGTTAATACCCAAGTATAGAGATGATCATATTTTGATGACATGAGGGTATATACATGTAGATCCATGAAAGTTCCCCTCAGCAGGTCTTGTTCTGTTCCTCCTTTGAATATAGGAGGGAAAAGAAGCTTCCTTTGGTTAGAAGACCTGGAATTTTCTATTGAGAATCTGCATTCCACCTGCCGCGGACGGCAAGCACCAGGACCTTGCCGTGTGGAAATTGTGGTCCTAAAAAGCTTGGAAGGTTGTAGTATCCTTGTCCTACGGGGGACAATGTTTTCAACTGCTTTGAACACACAGCCTCTCTCTCTCTCTCTCTCTCTCTCTCTCTCTCTCTCTCTCTCTGTCTGTCTGTGTGTGTGCGAATCTGTGCATATATAAGTCCATTCTCAACAGGTATGGTGAGAAACAAGTGTTAGCAGATACCTAAACATGGGTTTGGCAACCAAGCGTTTCATATTCCTTCTGGTTGCAGTTCTTGTAGCCTCAACACCAGAGGCTTAGAGGCCCAAGGTCACCCATATTGAGTTCTACATGCACGATATAGTTGGTGGTCCGAACCCGACAGCCGTCCGGGTTGCAGGCCGTGCCTCCAACTTCTCGAGCTCAGACCCAATCACGTCCATGTTCGGGTCCATCTTTGTGATGAACAACCCGCTCACTGCCACTACGGAATTTAACTCAACTCTGCTGGGCCGGGCCCAGGGGATCTATGCCATGTCGTCGCAGCACGATGAGTTTAGCCTCCTAATGACCCTTACATATAACTTCATTAGTGATGCGTACAACGGTAGCTCGTTTAGCATTAGTGATGCGTACAACGGTAGCTCGTTTAGCGTGGTTGGTCGAAATCCGGTGATGAGGGAGGTTAGGGAAATGCCGATTGTTGGAGGTACAGGAGTGTTCAGGCTCGCCCGCGGATATTGCTTGGCGAAGACATTTTCCATGAACCAAATGGATGCGGTTATTGGATACAATGCTACCTTAATTCACTGAGAAATTGTACGAAAAATTGGCGATACATAATTTCTATGTCATGCAATATGAAATAATACATAGATTTTGCGAACTTTTTTTTGTCGTTGCGTAAAAGTTTGAACGTTAATATACGCTAATAAAATCTCTATTCCAGTGTTTTTTTTTTTGTGTGATGAGAGTATGTAATAGATTTGAATTTGTGTTCGCATTTAATTTGAACTTGCCATATATGTATCTCCTCAATTTTCTCTTCTTTAACACACTCGTAAAAGTCATTATATATATTGATAAACATTTGTAACTTCCTTCTTCATGGAGTCTATTTTCAAATTCAAATTGCCATAATTCCCCCATTCATCCATCTGTCCAACCTTTTTCTTCACTTGTCTTTCATCATTTCAGGTGCCTCTCTCTCTCTCTCTCTCTCTCTCTCTCTCTCTCTCTCTCTCTCTCTCTCTCTCTCTCTCTCTCTCTCTCTCAAAATGTGCACTCCATGGACGATAAGGGATTGGGCAACATGTTTCTCTGCATGCAAGTTTCCAGTAGGTAACCAACACCCCCCGAAAATCTAATTTCATGCAGAGTGAGAAAAAATTACATTACCCAATTATATTTTAGTTTCTGTTGAAAAAAAAAATTCTTTTCATTTTTTCTTATTATGTTATTTTGAGTGCTTGAGCATAAGCTTAATTAGCTTAAACAGTTGAAATGAATGGATTACCATGCATCATGATTATATCAAATATAACAATTTCTCTCATGATCTCTGTCTGTTCGATCACGATCTCAAAGAAACCTCCCGTTTTATATGTATAATAAATCAAAAGACCAGATTTCTTTTCTATGAAACTCGAAAAATTTATTTTTTGCAGTTTTTATTAAATCATTTCAACGTGACTGCCATTTGCCTTTACTTGACTTTCTCGAGTATAGAAAATGAAGAACCCGATACTACTACATTTTGCTATTCATCAGCTCAAGTTCCCAATGGAGCCATGGGTTTTACCCGCAGGAGGAGCAGTAATGACAACAAAAGCCATGGAATCAACAAAACGGGATTACATGAAAACAAAAGCGATCAAGAGAGAGAATCAACAGAATCCACCGATGAAGATTACATTGTTTTCTGTTTCAGAGAGGATGGAGCGATTCATGTGGTCAAGGATGGAGAAACGGAAGCATCCGACCAGATCGATCGAGTGAACCAGAGTTCAACAAGGCATGTTAATCACAGGGTGAGCAACTAATTACCATGTTAATTACAGTATTCAAATGTAACTTATACAAATTGAGCAGAGATTAATACTCGATGTTTCAAAGACTGAAGGCAATTTTTGGTGTTATTTGCTTGGGCATTTTCAGAAAGTTTGCAGCAGTAGCCATGATTCTATGTTAAATGAAGATGAAGCAACGACAAGTGAAATAGACTCTATCATCTGCAATAAAAAGGTGAATTGCCTCTTGATATATATTTTTTTAAAGTAATTTTTTTGAACTGGAAAAAACGCCCAAATTAAGGCAATTGCCTCTTGAATTTGTTTTACACTCTTTGTTCATGTCATAGAAATTATGCTTCTTGATAAATTGAACAGAAGCAAGGGAGACTGTTCATAGGATAAAACACATTTAGAAGATCTCATAATGAACACAGGTAAAAGAGTCCATGTAACGATATTAGTAAAACTCTAAACGACAGTAAGTACTAAGTACTGTGAGGTCCCGGGTTGAAATCCTATGGAGAGGAGTTTGATATCTATTGTGATTGGTTGGAGTGGGGTTAGCATAAAAATAGGTTCTTCTATCATATATTATGAAAATAATAGCCATCTATTTTGATCTCTAGCGTGTTACACATATCATGGGTTAAGCTATGTAACAGGATCCTCTCTCTATATTTTTGCACTAAGTAAACTTAGAAAAAAACTATTACCTTTTTTTTTTTTTTTTGTTTTCCGGAACAATAATTCTATGTACCTACCCAACTTATCCCGAAATTACATTAATGGTCCGCATGAATTTCCCTTTTTGGGGTAAGTTTTCTGGGTATGTAGCATTGCCTGGAAACCAATTAACCAAAACTCATAGAACACCAATGAAAAAATAACATAACGCGAGCATGATAAATTACTATCATATAAGGTATCACATGCGGTGTAGATTTATTAGTTTGATAGCTCGGTGTATTTTGGACAACTTACGTTACGGGTATCTCCCAAAGTAGTGTAAGTACAACTACACACGCATGTTTATGTTGCGTACGTAGAAATTTTTGGAGTCTCCCAAATACTCCTATGCTATAAACCGGAGCTTCGTGTACAGGGGAAAGAAAAATGGAGCATTAACTTGGACACGGCACCACCAACGGCTGCGCTCAGTGGGAAGAACCATATTGAGGAGATTAAAGTGTGCGAAACTTTGACTGCAAAATCAAGTGATTCTAATCAATCAGATAGCAGCTCTGGTTCTTTTGCCTTCCCAGTGTAAGTTACAAAGTTTTCCAAAATCTATATCGCGTATACATTTTTAATCTTGTGACGCTATATAAATGTAGTGTTGTGAAATGTGCAGATTGAGCTGGGAAGGGGTGGAGAGTCCTGCGCAAATGCCGAAACCGGACGCCCTCCAGTTGCGGAAGCACCACCAAAAGGCTGTCCGGGCTGCGCTTCTTCAATGTTGTAGATTCTGAAAGTCGCATCTCTCTCTCTCTCTCTCTCTCTCTCTCTCTAGATTGATGTATTTTCTTGCATTGAAGATTGAACCAACAGAACATGAAGTAGCCTGTTGATACAATCAGACTCTGTTTTAACACAAAACTACCTACCTCTGTTAATCCCGTTTCAAGTGCCCTCTTTATGTATGTTTGGTAGCTGAGAGTTTTTTGATCATCACAGTTCATGGTTAGGTAAATCTTGCTAGAAAATAGTTGAAAATTAAGAAGATAGAGGGAGAAGATGAAACGCTCCAAGAAACTGGTTTTGTTAGATGCGGCAGCTGTCATTAGTTTGCAAAAATGCTACTCACACAACATCTCCCACGCAACAACTCACACAACTGCTGATGTCATTGATAAACGACGTCGTTTTGCTAAAAAAAAGAAAAAGAAAACAGGTCGCGCTTTCCGGGTTTCCTCTTTCCCTTCCCTTCCCTCCCCACATTCACAATTAGAGAAGAGAATATCGAGAGAGGGGGCCACCACCACCACCGATGACAACGCTTCCCACCTCCACCAACAACCACGGTTCCCACCTCCACCACCAGAACCCAACCCCAGCGCTCCCTACCACCGGCGAACGCCACCACCACCACCGACTTCCGGGCAATCCGACGTTGCCCCACCACGAAGGTCTCTCTCTCTCTCTCTCTCTCTCTCTCTCTCTCTCTCTCTCAATTAGTATCCTTAATTGAGTTGTTGAGTTGCTAGGAAAAAAACCCCTAAATTAAGTTGTTGAAAAAAAAACACTAATTCGAAAATTAGGGCTTCAATTCGAAAATTAAAGTTTCATTTTTTCTGATAGTGAGAGTTTATATTTTGGATGGCTGTTTAATATCGAGATATGGTTGAAGACCGTGCTTGATGATTTTGGTATAGTGGAAGACAATATTGGTGGCATGCAATTGGAAAATCCTCTTATCAATTTGTTTTGGAATCATGCTAGCATTATCAATGGCTCTCATAAGTGATACGAGGATACCAATAGACGCACATTAACACTTACTCCACAAGGAAAGCAAGAAATTACCTCCATGTTCTTATAAGTTGTAATCTAAAATTCTAGAAGCTTGTTTCACACGAGAAGCAACCTCAAAATCCTTTCTATTTAAACGCTGATGGAAGAGTCGCGAAACAATTGTCAACTAAATGATCGGCAAGGTGAGCAAGCTAAGCAGGAGAATGCAGTTGATGGTAGTTTTCATGCATTCCTATTTCTTTACTTCAATTAGTATCGTATGAGATCAGGTTGACTTCATTAACTTCGTTTAGCTAGAAGCAAATCCCGTGGCATTCCCTCCCGCTCCATAGTCAGAGCAACAATAAGGTTCTCCGGGCTACCTTTACTCCGTTTATCTAGCAGTTGGCCCTGTAGTTGTTGAACCAGTGGAGGACCTATTCATAGCCACCTTACTATGCATCCCTTTAGATTCTTTAGCTTGTTCGAGATTTAGTGCCTGTACGACAAATCTGCTTCATGGATTTTCCCTACTGGTACACTCGTAATGCTCTCTTTCTTCACTTACAAAAGGGAGAAGTAAAGTCTACACAACCAATTTTTATGCATAAAAGAGAAGTAATTTTTTTGTGATAAGTGTGAAGCAATACTATCACCTCATAGGGAACTTTCTTAGTGGATTTTCTTTTCCTTCTACAGATAATTGGACATGTGGGGAGCAGGACACTGCCAGCTCGATACGTTACTCAGCATCACTCTATCCAAGCAGGACCTGCCTACATGCAGCCGAACTCCCAAAATGTAAGCAATGGAGGGATTTTTACTCTACTGTCATGTGGTTTTATTCTTAGTAATTTTGGTGTTTTCGTTATTGCTCATTGTTATTCTCAGGTTATAATTGGAAGATTGGGAGGGCAGCTTGATTACATGCATCCAGTTACTCATGTAAGATACGGTCATTGTGTGAAGTTGAAAAGATGACAGACTATTTTATTATTTTGGATTCACTTTGGAATTTCACACCCGAGCCAGAGTAGCCATTGCTTATTCCTACCCAAGAAGAGTTTTTGTTTGGAAAAAGCTGCAGCGACCAAGATGATTCATGAGTTTAAATAGAGAGATATCGGCATAGAGATGACTCCTCTTGGCAATTCAACAACTTTGAGATGCCACAAGCCGTTGAAAGAGATTGAAGCTATTCAAGTGAATCAAAGGCCAAGAAAATGATCAATTCTAATTTGGAATATGAAGTTGTAATTTGTTAGAATATCAAGTTGTAATTTGATTCACTTGAATAGTTTCAATCTCTTTCAATGGCATGTGGCATCTCAAAGCTGTTGAACTGCCAAGCGGAGTCATCTATGTGCTGATATCTCTCTATTTAAACTCATGAATCGTCTTAGTCGATGTAGCTTTGCAGGCTCCAAGCATCTATATTTAGGGAAATTGGGTCCAAGTTTCTTTGTTTGCTGCGAGCACTAGCAGTTCTTTCTCCTCGAGCCCTTTCGGTGGTTCCAGGCTACTTGAGCAGGATTTTCCTAAGAGATTTCCCTAAAAACACAAAACAAGATTTCTCAAGTACCTCTGCTAAAAATTCTGAGGCTAAAACTCCATAGGTGGTTAGTACAACATCATTCTAAGCAAGAATTTTTGCATCCTTTGGTTTGCTTTGTCCATAATGAATATAGACCAACAAAGACCCAAGTTGTGCATGAGTTTCAATCTCTGCTGTAGACACCCCAATCTGGGCCTCCGAATAATCTTTAAGTTTCCCGATGATGAAATAAGGAAAAATATACCTTCGAGGCTTGAATTGTAGCTCCTTTGTTACTCCTTCTCTAAACTTCAAGAAAATCCCTTTTCCAAACATATATGGTGGCCCCCGGTTCAATTGCAAAGAGAAAAATGCGTTTGCTTAGACAAAAATAACTTTTTCCATGACACACTGATAGTAAAATGGTCAAATATTTCAATGTATAAAACGTCTTTGAATGAAATTAATTGGGTTAGAAAGAGAACTCGACAAGCTTTCCAACACTTCGAACCATGCCCAAATCCGAGTTCGGGAGTGTCCAGAGCGCCCCCGCGAAATTTAGTGTGTTGAGTTGTCTCGAAAAACAGCGCGGCATTTCAGAAAATTTCAAAAAATTGCTCCACCGCACGGGATTTCAATATGCAACACAACATTTCTCATTGTGTCGTGCGGCGTTTTGGAAAAAGTTCCGACAGTTGCAGAAAGTTATCGGCCACGCTTGCAGATGCAGAGAATAAATTTTATTCTGCCTAGAAGCCACCTTCCCTCTTTGTAGTGTTCATCTTTGGCCCTCTTGCCTATAAATACACCCCCCTCTAGTTGAGAAGTATCCCTTCAACTCCAAATAAAGTTACTCTGCCATTTTCTAGACTCTCACTCTCTCTCTCTAAAAATATCCCATTTTTCTTCTCCTCTTAAGTTCAGTAAACTATTGACTTAGGAGGACCTCCACCTCAAAGCATCCAAACAACCTCACATCCGTCAATCACCATTCAAGCATTTCAAGTCCAAATCAACTTCCATTCCTCCATCTTCAAGCACATCCAAGCTTCGATCAAAAGGTATAAATTCCTTCGGCTAAACCACGTTTAGCTTTGAGGGGAGCTGATCGAAGCCCTTCTCGGTCTTTCTATACTGAGTTTGGGTCTCAAATGAGCTTTATATTTAAAAAGCACAAAAAAATAATTTATGCACTGGATACGCTATATCGTGCAGCGTTTTACAACACCGCACGACGTAGTGTATTATACCGTGCATTATTTTGTTTCTTGTACATACTCCTTATATTATTCTGTTTAATTTGTTTATTACTTTTCTGTGTGAGTACATTCCATAGTCAAGTTTCATGTTAAAAGTCTTTTTTTTAATTTTATTAAATCTTTTAACATTTCAAAGAGCTTTTAACATTGTTTTACATGAGAAGATGAATAAAAGGGTCTCGTAAATCATTTTTCAGAGATTCGGGAATCTAAAAAACTATTTTGCAGACCTATGGTTTGTTTTATCATGTAAAAGCGAACTGATACTTGAATGTGTAGACGGGTGCACCGCACGGTGTTTTAGTTACACCGTGCGACGTATTCGAGTCGTCATGCGGTGTTTCACATGATATTGGCGAACTGCTGTAATGCTATTATTTCATTTTATGTACATTGCTCATCCATTTCATACTGTACAGTTTGCACCACAAGCACGCCAATATGTTATATTTAATCCCGTGTCCCTTTCCCGTACATGTTTTAAAGTTAAGTTTTTCAAATGATATTAACTCCCCCATTTTAAATGCTTAGTAGAGACCGGTTTTTACCGGGCGAGTGGGGTGTTTTTTCAACAAAACCTTCCTCGCTCGTAACGTGGCTCCCGGATCCAAAATCTCAACATTTTCGCTAGACCAAAGCCTTTTTTCTCTCAAACAAACTCTCGGTTTCTCGGATCATCCATCTCAAAAATCCGGATAGAGACTCTTTGATCGCGCCGGGCTGGGAGCCCACATCTGCCTATCAATAGACAACAAGAAATAAAATATCAGACTTCCGAATGAAAACCATCTCACTGTAATCTTGACACATCCATTTCAGGGTGTCGTGGAAAAAGTTAAAAAGGAATGTCAAAATGAAGTATGTGCACCTTCCACTGGCCCAGAAGCATCATGGGACATGCAATCAGATTGCCACCACCAATAAGGGAGTTCTTTCGCTTCACAAGGTTATCAAAACCAGAAAATTTTGTTTCTTTACTCATAAAAGTTGGAGATTCATCTGAAATGCCATCGGTATTGCTATTTTCCATGAAGGCTCTCCTCGTGGAAGGACTATCTAATGATCCACCTCTTTTTGAATGAGCAAGAAGGAGAGCTATGGTCATTATTGTCTTCCCAAGTCCCATAGCATCTCCCAAAATCTAAGATGTGCAATAAAGTCAAAACCTCAAGAATTAGAGAACTATCAATTATTGTAGTACCAGATGAACCAGAAAGATTAGAAAACAAAATGAATATCTTATTGGCATAAAAGGAGATCGTGTTTAGTAGTTCCCGAGTGGATTAAAAACGTATGTGAACTTAGAAAGGTGCTCTAAAATCCATAACAGGACTATGGTTAAACAATGTTCTGAATGCAGCATATCCAAACAAATAGCAAGTAAACATAGTCACCACCACATTGTGCAAATCAGAAACAACCATGCAAATTTTTTTTTAATCGAAAGGCATGCATGCATAGGTGATAAGGGTCGAAATCTAAATCCTAAAGAAAACGAACAACAAATATTCTTCCTTAGAACAACCAAAATCCTAAAGAGAACGAATACCCCAAGCCACTAACTGTGGTTTGGTCTAAATGTACAAGTTCTTGCAAATCATTCATATAGACCGACAAAATGGTACAGTATCAATTTACAAAGATTATCAACACATTAAACCATTGTTCTGGGGTTAACAACTCCAATTTAGGGTTTCTCATATTTTCGAATTAGGGGTTTCTCAAATTTTCGAGTTAGGTTTTTTTTTTTTTTTTGCAGCACAATAGTTTAGGGTTTCTCAAATTGAAACCGTCTAATTGATGAGGATGAGGTGTAAATAGTGGGGGTAATCTATCTATCTGAAACAAGAAGAGAAAGGGAGAGAGAGACCTTCATCGTGGACAACGTCGGGGTGCCCATAAGTCAGTGGTGGTGGCGGTCGCCGATGATGGGGGAGCAGCTGGGGTTGGGTTATGGTGGTCGCCGGTGGTAGTGGTGGTGGGAGCCCCTCCCTCGCTTCTGTGGGTTGTATTTTGATTGAGGGAACGAGAAGGGGAAAGCGTTCCTGTTGTTTGCGACCTGCGCGTTTTTTTTTCTCTTTAAAACGACGTCATTTTGAGCTGATGTCAATAGTGGTGTCAGTTGTTGTGTAAGAGTTGTTGTGTGAGTAGCATTTTTGTTATTTTAGCGGGTTCGATTTCGATTTTCGAATACCCATGTCTTATAACTATCGGTATATCATTTTGTAAGGTAAATATTCGATTTTTTCGCAGGTCTACTAGCTATAGTTTTTTTTTCTCATTTTTTTAAATAACTTTTTAACATTTTAATTTTTCACGTTTTCATAAAAGAACGTTCAAAAGCAATTATTCTTTTCAAATGTATACACATGCGCAAAAGTTTGTGAAAATTCATAAAAACAATACTATTACTAATTTACTAGGGGTTCTGTTCCCCATACCCAATTAGGCTTGAAAACTGAAACGAAAGAGAGATACTTAAAACTGTTTCTCATACAGATCGCACAAGTTTTCCAGATAGATTAGTTTTTCTCTATTCATATAAAAACGACACGAAACGGTAAAAGTGGTCTGTTCTATTCTAGGTACTTCAACTCTAATGCTAACATTAATCAGATTGCGGCATTTCGATAGAAATTGTTGTGATTGCAAAACCGCATTAGTTCCTGTTTGGGCCACATTTGGACCTCTCCTATTCCTATTCCTATCAAGGAGATCCCAGCCGTCCAAGAAAGTAAGGAATTTATGTGGATACATCCTGGAAACAACAAACAGATATTTCCTGACACGGATACACCTCCATATCAGCAGCACAACACCTTCTGGAAACAGATACTATCAGATATCTAGCTCTTTACACAGATACCTGTTGCCATGTATTGTCAACATGATATATCTCCTGCCATGATACCTCATGAAAACAGATATCTCCTGAAAAGTATGTGAGAGAATATCTATCTATAACTGCTTTTAAATTCATGGGGCTTAAAAGTTAAATTAAGGAAAGTGGTTGAAATAATGGGGATGATCTATAGTGGGTCCATTTTCTAGATCATGTTGAGCAATTGGAGGAAGTTACACAAAAAGAGGAGAACACGGGACATGTGCAGGAGATATTTCGGGGCTGTTTTCCTATATTAATTCCTATGTTTAGGAAATTAATATATTAACATAGGAATTAATATATTTTAGTTGTGATCATGAATTAATATATTTTAGTTATGATCATGGAAAAATAAATGATCCCACCCGCTAACAATATACTCCCTCCGTCCCACTTTGTTCCGCCTGTTTCCTTTTTTAGACGTCCCAAAAAATTATCTATATCTCACAATCTATAATATTTTATATATTCAATATGGATCTTGTTTGATAGATCTCAATTTATTTTATTAAACAAAGTTTTCGAAATCATAAAAAATATTATAAATTGTGAGATATAGACAATTTTTTGAGATGTTCCAAAAAGAAAACAGGCGAAACAAAGTGGGACGGAGGGAGTATGGTTGAAGGAAGTCACTTGGCAGCTCAAGGTTCATCTTCGGTAGCAAATAAAGAGGATGGACTTGGTCAAATAGACACATGACAGCTTAGGAGAACTTCTTTAGAAAGTGGCAGGAAATGTGCATCACGGGGTCCAATGTTTTCTCAGCCCACTCAAGGAAAATGGTGCCTGTAAATATGAAGCTTAGTTGATTTCGCTACGGGTCCTTGCACCAAAAGCTCACAGCAGCCATATATAATTATATATATTAAAATCTAGCTGTTCAAAAAAAATAGGGGGCGAACCATATATAATTATATATCTTTAAATCTAGCTGTTCAAAAAAAAAAGGGGAGCGACTATTCGCAGCCCCGTATTTTCTCCGTTAGCCCGTTAAAATTTTTTAATTATACTCGACAGTTAGTTACCAAAATTGAAATACATTTTCAGCATACAATTACCGAAATATAATATTTTTTTCAACAGTTATTTACCGAAACTGTATGTTCAGCAGTTGTTTACCGAATGTTGAATATATTTTCGACATTAGTTACCGGAATATAATCTTGTTTTTACCGAAATGTTATGTATAATTTTTAACAACCGTTTACCGAACTATAGTAGGCTAAGAGAGAAAATACGAGGTTACGAATAGTCGCCCCCAAAAAATATCTTAGAATCTATTTCAAGCCTCTCATGGCTTTTGTTTTTAGTTTAATTAATATCATCCTATCCTATCTAGGTAGAAGAACCAATCCAAGTAGTTAGTTATTTTTTACTCCTTCCGTCCTTTTTTAAGTGTTCATCTTCGTAACTCCAACTTATTAAAGAGACACAATCATTTCACTCTTCACATGAACTTTTATCTCCACTTTTCCTATTTACCCTTTTTGAAAATATCATAACTACTCTTCTACTCATTAACTTTTCAAAATGAAATCTACTTTTAAGAATAAAATGAAAAATACACCAACTTTTACCTACTAACTTTATAAAAAAAAAAATACTTATTAAATAACAGTCCAAAATGAATACTAAATTTTTAAAAAGGGATGGAGGGAGTATTATCTTCTTCCATTCAATGCAAGTAGTTTATTTCCTTCACACTTTGTTAGTTTCCTGTTAGATTAGAAATTCTCTTCATAAAGGCAAGAAAAAGAACCAGATAGTCACAATGCCTGAAGGAGATTCAGATTAGGTGCAACATTCACCATCAACACTTGGAGCAGTCTAGCTCCTGATACGCCCGCAATATCTCCTGCAACACTTGAAGCAGTCTAGCTCCTGACACGCCCACAATATCTCCTGCACCCGCCACAAGACATCCATTCTCTCACACGCTGACTCTCGTTGGAGCTATGTTTCTCCTGCTTCTTGGAGAAAAAGCATGTCAACAGTTCCGAATACGGCTCACATCCTACATTCGTACTTAACATTTTTAAGCGATAATGAACCCACATGAGAAAAGCTTGACACATATGTTTTGCACTAAATATCTGAAACACATTATATAAATAACTGGACAACAAAGAGTTCATTCACTAGTGAACAATAAACACACATCTACAATCAGCAGCCAGCTAAACTAAAGTCCGTTCTCAAACTAGGGACCTCCCATGAGCCCTGAAAACAAAGGACTGAAGATATATCCTTGCACTGGCAGCAGCAGCAATAGAATCTTCATCTTGCTTTTCTCTTGCGGTGGCAACAGCAGCGATGTAGGCTTCTCTGGCCTCCTCCATCTCCGGCACCTCAGCCTCGTCCCAATCATCCTGTTCAAACAAACACTTAGTTTTTCAGCCTACCAATAGTATAGCAACCTAAAACACATAACCACGAATTGGTGGTTGACACACATCAATTGCTATGACCTTCAAAAAACAGCTAATTGCATCTAATAAATTCCAGTCCATCCATTTCAAGTTTTATGCTGTATATTTTCTGCGGAGTCGAGTCAAACATAAGCCATACGCATAGTCCATGTAAATAGTATTGGTTTGATAAAATTCCAGTAGCAACAGATTCATAAAATATTTTATATTCATAGAATATAAAAAAAAAAAAAAAAGCTAATACGAGTAAATTAAGATAAATGCAAAAACATACTATAATGCAATAGATTTGTGTTTGTGCGGTAATGTTTTTTTAGTTGATGAGTAGCTATAACAGTTATCTTAGCCAAAGAAACAGAAAAATTAAACAATGTAGTGATGGTGGCTAGGAGCTTACTTCCTGATGGAGATGACTAGAATAATATGGTGCGACATCATAATCTTCAGCGGACATGGTCGAAGGATTCTTTGCCAAGCCTTCAACTAACAACATAAATGATGAAATCTCTCCTCGCGTGGAATCTAGGTCTTCTTGTAGCAGTTCAACTTTCCTGTTGGAAGTCATTGC
This sequence comes from Rhododendron ovatum, assembly GCA_019656835.1. Taxonomy (NCBI): domain Eukaryota; kingdom Viridiplantae; phylum Streptophyta; class Magnoliopsida; order Ericales; family Ericaceae; genus Rhododendron; species Rhododendron ovatum. The sequence goes on from CM033790.1 coordinate 15,289,089, forward strand.
TTCCCACTGTAATTTTTCTAGTGCTGCCTGTTTGTCAGCCAACTTAACCTGCAGAAAAGGATGTCCACATTCTCCAATGAAAAAGCTGTGCATCATTTGAGAGAGAGAGAGAGAGAGAGAGAGAGAACAATCACTTACATTGCAATGATTGCACATACTCAATGGCAAGGAATTTAAGTAGATGGGTTCACCCAATTGTTGATAGGGAAAAAACTTCTACACTAGCGGACAACTAATATTTTATCTACAAGAAACCACATACCAAAAACTAAATAGTGGGAATGGTTCATACGATGAGACCTGAGAGCTTTTGAGAATCTTCCGAAGGGGTTGGGGGGATTGGTTAATGGGAAAAACATCCCTAGTGACAATTATTTGGTTAATGGGGAATGTCTCACATGATTTCATCCTTGGTTAGATATTCTGATCCATTTTTGAATCTGCCAAAAATTATCAAGTGCTTTGCAAAACCAGGGTAAAATTTTGAAATATGTAGATAATAGTACTAAAGTATTTGATTCTCCTGTTCCTTTCACCCTGCACATACTACGCAATCATCCGCCAATATCCTTAGAGTTTTCAATTGTGAAGAACAGTTTTTTTGAAGTGAAAAGAAAAGACCCAATAGGCTGTTCGCAAATAAGTGGGTTCCTCAAGGAAGTGGTAAACGATTGGTAGAAATGGAGCTAAGAATCCTTTGTTTTCTGAGTGTTCCTAAGCTCACCTCCCTAAATAGGAAATTCCTATCAAAAGTGTTGTTTATTGATAGTGTACAAGTGCTATCCAAGAGAAAATCATTTGAAACGGCCACTCTTTTTGAAAGAGAGAATCATCACTATGTACTAAACCTTTCTGAGAGCAACCACTTGGTGCATATGTTGTCAAAAATTAGGTCTATCTCCGGTCCTTCCCTGCCCATACCTCCAACGATTGAGGATTACATGGGTACTGCTAGTGTTGTTGTATTGGTGTTTAGTTGTAAATTAAAGCATTAATTGATAGTGATACTGAGCGAAAATGAGTGCATAACCAAAACTAACTTGGCTGACTGTAAACTAAATTCACTGATGTATGTGGGAACTTCAAGAGAATCAAGACAAATGAAACTATGGAAGAGCAAAAACCTAACATAAACACGTCTATGAGGTGCTTGATGACAACTCATCTGTGCAGGCTACACCATCATAGGCCTCTGGCGTGCACAAGAACCAAGCAAAATATGCCTTACAAAGAACTGAAGCTCTCTATGCTTCATGCGATGTGGCCCTTAAACACTGCTAAAACCTATGAAATATGGATAGTTCTAAAACCATGTTGTTCTTGACCAATAACGTACTGGGTACTACTGGTACTTTATAAGGTACTTGTACATGTTTATTGGGTGCGGAAAACACGTGCTAAAAAATTTTTCCTTTGGTATTTTTATGCAGCCCAAAATTAACCTATTATGCACTATTGCACTTGATTCGTAGGCCATCTAGAACAGTATTTTATTTTTTATAGTGAAGAAACTAATTTGATAAGATTTTTATGTATACTTAGCACGATTGTAGACATAAGATTTTGGTCTATAGATTTTTTAGTTTAATTAATGACAATAGACGCAAGTTTATGCCTTAAGTTTGGAGTTAAACTGCGGTTTGCGGTTTATATGTTAAATTATTAATCACCTACCAAACCAAACCAAACTGAGCCTTGTTGTCCCAATCAATTGGGGTCGGCTACATGAATCCTATTTTACCATTGAGCTCTGTCTGGGGCTACCTCTTCGCTTAGATTTAAATTCTTAATCACCTAAAGTCATTTAATTTTGTCCATTATTTTATATGCAATTATTACATGTAATCTCTAAGAGAAAATTTCTTTTATATCCCTTCGACTTTGACCAAAAATTCATTTTGGTCCTTCACCTTTCAATTTCAGCATAACAATACTTTGACTTTCCAATTTTTTTCAATGTCATCCTCTAGGGATATATACACATATACACGAAAAATTGGATGTTTGGATCAAGCACCCTACACACATCGGATGCTGTTAATTTCCGCGCAAGCCCCCTCGTTTTTTTTTTTATAGAATTTTTGGATGGCTCGAATCGGTCGTCCGATGGCTGGAGACAGCCGAACGGCCGTCAGTCCCTATAGTAGGACTCAAAGAAGACAGATTTCTTCTAAAGGATGACAATGAAAAAAATTGGAAAGTTGAAGTATTTTTATGCCGAAATTGAAAAGTGAAGGACCAAAATAATTTTTGGTCAAAGTCGAAGGGATATAAAAGAAATTTTCCCAATCTCTAACAATAAATATAATGCCTTTGCTCACTTACCATTTTTGAGAAAATTATTTTACTCTCTGCACGATTCACAATAAGTTTGTCTATGTATCTCTCTCTACTCATTACCACTCATTACATCAAAATTATTTTTCAAAACTTAAAACCAAACAAGGGCATTGTTTACAGTCGCACTCTCTGTAACCGTCTCATATTTCTTCAACCTTTGCCATATCGACGTATCCGTGTCATACCCGTACACTTCATAGGCTAAAATCAAATCAATCTATCTTGCCCGGAGATTCACCAGCTGGCAAAATGGGCCAGTGGCTGATTTTGAGGCCAAACTGGAGAATATAGTGTAGGTTTGCAGGTACTATGCTATCAAACCACGGAGTTTAACAGTAACATCCGCAAATGAAGTTACAGAAATAACCCATAAATAAAAACAAAAATATGGAATTTTACTGCATTACAACTCTAGCAACATGAGAAAACTAATTCCTTGCCACACCAAACTGAGCCTTAAGTCAAAATTTCATCCTACACAAACCAAATGTCAAAGCTTGAGAGATAATCTGTTACCTAATGCCTGAAAACAAAGATTAAAATTAAGAGAAAGCACACAAGCATTAGACACGTACCTTTGTATCAGAGAGTTGTTGTTGAGTAGACTTGATTAAAGAATCCTTCTCTGCAGCCTGGAGCTTCAGCTCCTCAAGTTTTGCATGAATAGAACTGAACTGGGTCTTCAAAATCTCTGCTGATTTCAGAAGTTCATCTTTCTCTAATAATTTCCTTTGAAGATCTTCCACTTGTTCTCTCAATGCAATCAACTCTTCTCCGTCCTTATCTGATTGCAATGCCCTTGATGAGAAAATTGAGAAGCTATCACAGCATTCATCTTGGTTATTACTTGAGTTCCTTCCTTGGTCCTTGTCTGTGGGGTCCCTTCGTTTCTTAGTAGGAATAGATTGAGCTGCATTCCTTCCTTTTGCATCACTAACCTGCAATGATTCAAGAGTCCAACTTCAGCCCACACTTGAAGGCACATGACAGAAATCCAATTCACCTTCCAAGAAACTAGGAGCAAACAGAAAGTTCACCACTTGCAAAGAAACACCAATTTATGAAACAAAGTTAACGTCAATATGAAGTCTTGGGAAATTCTACCCCACCCGAGCACGACAAACAAGAAATTAAGCTCGCTAACAACTTCTCTAATACAAACAATTTGGAAGTTATTTAAAATTCTCTAATACAAATCAACAAGACAACAAAAATCCAAACGAATATCAAAGGGGGGAAAAAACATAAACATGATTACCAGCTAATGTGGCCATGAAAGTGGAGCTAGCAACAAGCAACCTAGAAGCCGATCATTGAACAAAGAAAATTGTAACAAAAGTTTAGTACATTACTAGGGAGAGGGTAATGAAAATGAGTATTTAAACTCTTCTCTCTTTCTTTCTTGGTTACATAAACTTCAGCAGAAGAACCTTGGCGCCTTGATGTGCCCAGACCTTTTTCTTCTTAACCTTATGCCTATTAGTTTCACCAACAAACAAGTTCTCCTCTTCCTCTCCCAACCACTTTGTAATTAATCATCAAGCACCTCTTTCCCAAAGGAGGCATCCCAAAAATACCCCATGGCCATCAATATGGTCACGTCAAACAGTCATTTCCAGGTTACTGAGACAAATCAAGTTTCTATTTTGTAAAGTTATACAAGCACAATAATGTAGGAAATACTTGGAGACACTGCGTTTAGTACTTTATTGGGTGTGTGAAAAATAAAGGAAAGCCTTTATTTGTAGAATTGAAAATCAATTAGGATTAGGGATTTAATGTTCTATGAGATAGAAGACGACTTCTCTGGTTTCTATTAGGAGATGACACATGCAAATGTTCAGATTCATCCATTCTCTTGTTGCATGCTACAGATTATATGAGACAATTAGACAACTAAGGATTGGGTTGCACACCATTCAATCACAGTGGGTTACCATTATAGATTTCCCTTATTCTCTACTGCTATTTATGGATTCTCTACCATAACTCAACACTATTCTATACATAGGAGTCATCTCAATATAACTAGGAATACCTGAGAGTTTACTCAACAGTTATGTCCCACTTAGCAAGACATGGGTTTTCCTTCTAGCTCTTGATGCTATTTAGCTTGTTTTCTTCTCTTTTTTTTGAAACGGCAAAAAGTTCATTAAACCAAGGGTTGGATTCTTTGCAATTATTTCATTGTATCCTTACCAATTGTGGGACATGAGTCAAAGGCACATTAACAAAACACCATATTTTTAAGCCAGCATTTCACTCGATGATTAGAAGTCATAGGTATAAAGCATATCTGTGCGACTTATTGAAAGGAGTATATCAATGTAACTTAAGGTGCACATCCTTATGACCTCATCAAGGCCAAACCAACTCAAAAAAGGCATTGCGGCATTTCCAAACTTGCTTCAATGGATTAAATTTAGGGAATTCGTAGTTAAAGCTGGATACAATAGTTGCAACAAGCTTCTAGCACAATTAGATCTTTTAAACCTGAAGTACACTGTGTTACTTCATCATCATACATAATTGGGAAAAACAGGCTTATTAACTAGAAAAAGTGCTCTTATTTCCCACTCTTGCACGGAGGGGATATTATACAGCCAAAACTTGACACAAGCAAAACATAACTGCACTCTCCAACAAAAATAAAGCCCAAACTCGGGAAAATCCGAAAAGCAACCTTTTTTCTGAATATAAACACAAAATTAAACAAAGGACCCAAGTACCTTCCTGTAGAGGGATTCTCTCGAAGGAGTCTTAGTATAGATCATTGTACCACGACGGGTGAACGATGAACTCACTTTCCGATCCTACAAATTTCGATAAAACAGAGACATAAAATTGCGCCCGAGTTCACAAACCTGTTACAGAATTAACCCTTGCTCAAATTCTAATCTTTTAAATCCAAGAGAGGGAGACAGGGGCAGCTGCACCTATATAATTTGATTTTTCTTGCATATTTTGGCGCTGAAATTTGTGATTATGTAGATAATATACTCAACAATAAAAAAAAGTAAATTAGGTCAATTCATGAAAATAAATATGTTTATTTTATATATACAGTTTTGCAAGCAAAAAATTTCTTCATGTTTTTGTCCCCGCTGAACTAAGAAACGCCCGTGGAAAGAGAGAGAAAAAAAAAACCAACACTTATCAGCTGACTTGCCAATTTCACTTTTAACCCAATCAGATCCAAAAGTTTCTTTTAATTTCGTCTCAATTCCCAATCCTCTGTACAAAACCCTAAGAAAAATAAAACAAAGCTAGCAAAAACTTGAGAGAGAGAGAGAGAGAGAGAGAGAGGTTACGATGAGAGACTGGACGAGGGGGACGATCTCGACGAGGTCGTTGAAGAGGACGCGGTCGACGTTACTGGGAGCGGCGTTGGAAAGAGAAGACTGAGTTGGGTGGGCCGATGGGGAGAGAAGTATTTCTCCACAGCCACTAGAATTTTCCTGTAAATCTGCAAAATGCTGGGGCTCGTACATTTTTATTCAAGACCTAAGTGAAGATCGAAGTTTTGAGTTGAATTAGTTGGGAAGAAAGTTACTGGTATGTTTTGATTTGGTTGGAAGAGCTGTGAGAGTGAGAGTAGAGAGAGAGAGAGAGGTTTTTGAAATAGTCAATTTTCCGGCAAGGGATATTTACAACGGAAAACCGGACGGATTCGGATTTACGAGAATGACCCCGGCTTGCAATTTACGGCCCCTAGATTTTGGGGTTCAGTTCCTGTCCAGTTGTTTTTGGGTTCAGTCCGGTTGAGTTTTGGGCCGTTGTGGGCCTATCACGGGCCCAAAACAATGATCGGAATCGTTCCTTTTGTAGAGCTCGTCGAATATGTCATCCATGCCAAAAATTAGCTTGATCAAATAACAATAGGTACATGGACGAAACAGATTTGTACAAGAAAAAAAGATGACAAAAATTAAGTTGAAATTAATAATTGCCCATTTTTTTCATGTACAAATCTATTTCGTTCATGTACCTATTGATGTTCGATCAAGCTAATTTTTGGCATGGATGACATATTCGACGAGCTCTACATTATGAACGATTCTGAACATTGTTGTGAACCCGGGATGGGCCCACAACGGTCCAAAACTGGACCGGACCGGACTGGACCGTAAAAAAACTGGACAGAAACTGAACCCTAGATTTTGGCATGTGGCCTAATAAATTAAATGTTTTTTTATTTATTAATTTTTTGTCAATTTTTTGTGGTTATTGTTTCATCATAACGAGATGAATCTAAAAAGTAAAAAATTACGATCAAAACTTTTTTTGAATAAAGATAAACATAAGCTAATAAACCAATTTTTTTATCTTTATTAAAAAAATAGATTTTCATCATAATTTTTTATTTTTTAGATTTTTCTCATCACGACGAAGCAATAATTGATAAAAATTTATAAAAATTTAAAATTTTAAAATTTTTAAATAAGAACAAAAGAAATAAGCTATTTGGATTATTAGGCCAAACAACTGGCTTGTAAGTGGACTCACCTCCAAACCGGGGTTTATCTAAAGCCTAAAGAAGTGATTCGGACCCTTAGTAATCACATGACAAATGAGATATTCTGAAGTACAATTTCGAGATCATATTGGCCGTTTATTTTTTTTTAACAATCTTTTTCGGTCACTAAGCTTGCGGTATTAATCGACCTGATTTTTGCAAACTTGTTTAAGTTATTGATGTCAACAATGTGAACGAATCGGGCTTAAGAAGAAATTCGTGTTGAATTCAAAAATAGACTATTGTGTACTGATCGAGTACATAACAAGAATCTCTCAGCCTCGTCTTAAATCTTCTCTCAAGTTTATAGCTTTTCCTTTCCATTGACCATAGAAAACAAATTATGTTGTTTAAGTCTAAATTAGTAAAATTTAACACATTTTAAAAGTTATTTTAGTTTGGCTTCACCTCATTTCAAATGAGTTTACAAGTGTGAGATTTGAGTTACAGAGATTGGAGCGACAATAACTTAAATATTTATAAACTAGATAGATATATATAGATAGAGGAATTTTCAAGTGAGGGATCCCTCATTTTTTTAAAATGAGGGACTTTCATTTCCCGATCAAATTTTGAAAATCCGAACCGTTCAATGTGTGCAGAATGTAATTTTAAGGGTTCCCGCGAGAAATCAGCAAAAAAATAACCGGGAAGGGCGTCATCCGAGCAGTTTTTTTTGAACCGTTCAATGAAAACTGCTCGGATGAAGTCCTTCCCGGCCATTTTTTTTGCTGATTTTTCGCGGGAACCCTTAAAATAACGTTCTGATCACTTTGAGCGGCTCGGATCATCGAAATTCAATCGGAAATGAAAATCCCTCATTTTTTTTAAAATGAGGGATCCCTCACCGGAACCTATATAGATATATATATATATATATACACACACAAAATTAATTAATTAATAGTAATATGTAAGCGGATCAAACTCAACAAATAGTAGTATTCGATTATTACAAAAGGCAATGACAAAAAACGCAAGGCAATGAGAGTTGATAATGCAAATTAAATAAACAAACATCTGACGTCTTCGTTGCAAAGTTGTTTACGGACCAGGGGCACCGGTGGCCTTTCTCGCTTTCTTTCTTGCTTATAAAATTTTTTTAATGACCCATTCATCATTCTAGACCGCAAAAGTCTGAGTCGAGCTTTAGAATGTTTTCATATGATATAATCTGGTTCCTTCTTTAAATTTTTAGCTGAGCTTGTTGATATTGTGTCGTGTTGCACATCTTCAAGCTTTTGGATCATACATCCGACGGCTCGGATCTCATCTTGGCAACTAACAAACGAGAACCGTTCATTGCTTAAATGAGATCCGAGCCATCGGATACACGATCCCCTAATTGCTGCACGATACTGTGCACACCACTTCATAGTACCATCCCCCAATTCTATAAAAGGGAGAATGGTTACAACAAAATGCACATCAACTAATAAAGAACCAGACCGAACTAAAAACACACAGACTCTGGCTCAAAATAACGATCACCCACACCACAGAGCCAAGCTCGATCGCCCTCTGCAAAACAAAACATGAAGAAGAGAAGAGAAGAGAAGAGAAGAGAAGAGGCAAATTAAGGAAAACATAATTATTAACCAAGTCCTTACTACCACCGAGCATCTTCCAATGCAACGCTTCCCTTTCCCTCCAGCAAGTGGGGCATATATGTATGCAACCCAAAAATTAAGGACTACTAATTAATTTACTTGGTTTAAAAACTACAGTATTAATAAAGGCGCCTCTAATTAATTAATACTAGGTCACAATAATTTTTCCTTGATAGTGCAGTACCTAACAAGATAAGATACAGTGTTAATTAGTACTAGCTACCATTTTGATGCGTGCTCTTTACCAGCTTCCTAAATTTACAAAGCAAATTGCCTAAAACTGACATTTTGTTTTAGGAGAAAAATCTATGAAACATATATGCATAATACTTTCCTCACCTTCTCCTTTCTCTTGTTAAATCTTACGGTAATAGTATCTAGTTCCCAAGAAACTAGAAGACTTGCTAGGTTTTAGTAGGGGTGGGCACCACGTCGTGTTTGGATAATGCCACTTTTCATTTGAGTTAAAGTGTCTGTTAATCTAAATCGACTTGAATGTAATCGTATCGTGTTCAAGTTGATATGATTAATAAATACATAAAAATGTAGTATTTGATAATACTTACATGGATACAATCCAGTTAACATATAGTTTAGTAAAACAAAGACTGTTTTTATACTTTCTAAAATTTTATCTTTGTTGTTCATTTAAACTTTTTTCAACTTCGATCCACGTAAGTATACTTCTCCCATTTAGCTCACGGAGTCAAGTAACTAAGCTTAAAACTTTTTGACAAAAAAAAAAAAAAAACTGAGCAAACTATAACTGAATTTCAATAACATGTGTAATCTTTACATACAGTGGCAAAACTATGTATGTTGTAAGATGTGTTATGGCACCCCTCGTCTTGATAGAATTCCCCAGGACCTAGTTGTAATTTATTTTGTATGCACCTAACTTCAAAAATTCTCCACTTTGGCACTCCCTATCATTTGGTGAAATTGTACAGTAATGATCTCAAACTATCTTTTCTAAGATAATGTCTTGAAATTTTTATTTTATTTGTTATTCCTTGCGCAGCAAGCTAGCGTAATATATACTCCAAAACAATATATAACATTTATACCTTTGTTCCATCAAAATTAATCCTTCTATCGACCCTGAGGTACATTTCCCTTCCACAAGTTATAAATACCGTCGTAAAAACTTACGATGTAATTATATTCCTTTAATTTTTTTTTCTCATTTTGCGACAATCCTGCGATAAAATCCAAATTCCGCCCTTGTTTACATTCGTAAAAATTAAAGTACTCCAAACTCTGCCTTAGATAAACCGAGTAGCAAGATTAGGCTCACTAAGCAGTAGTATTATTATAGGAGAAAGAAAAGGCTAAAATGCCGGCGAAGGTCGCCGGGATATCATGTCTCCTGCGCTGAGAACAAAGTAGAGCCTACAAATATCAAGGAAAGGGAAATATTTGGTGTCTACCTTCAAAAAGGAGACACCGTTATTTTTTGGTATAACCGAACCAGTATAAGTATAATCAAAATTAATTGTATGTATAACTAAAATATAACCAAAACCAGAAAATTGGTTTCGGTTATGTCTTGGTTATATATATAGTTAGCTTTAATTATGCTCGTAATGATTTAATTATGTTAAAAATTACCGTGTCTTCAAAAGGAGGGCAGACACCGGAAGCACTTCCCTCGAGGAAAAGTGGACAATTAATGCTTTCAACTGTCTGTCCATTGTTTGTTTAACAGGAAAAAGAAGCATTAAAAGTGAACTAAAGTAATGCACTTTGAAACCATCGCACTTGTACTTCTCTTCTACAGGAGTTCATTAACGTCGTTTTGAGATCCCCAAACGTTCCCCTCTCTCTCTCTCTCTCTCTCTCTCTCTCCATAAATTATGTTGTGGGAGCTTGTGTCCATGCATGTGGTGATCACAAAACTCTTTTGTTTCATTGTTTTGGATCCTCAGGACTCTGTTCTTTCTTTTCTAGCTACTAACCTCAAAGTTTTGTGTCCATGCGCGTCTATTCCTATCTACAGGCAAAGCTCAAGGAACTTGAGTTCTAAAGTTTCTTCACTGATTAAAAAAGGTACTTTATTCAATCATTTAATTTATCCATGGACGATTCCTGTACGATTGTATGTCACTTCCTAGTCATTTAATTGAGTACAATTTGTTTTTCTTGCGTGACAGAATGCATGAGATGTATCCAAGTTCATTAATATGGTTTGTTAAACTCTCTCACACATTGCTCGCCAATTGGTTTCAGGTTGGAATCCTCTAAAAAATCTAAATAGTATCAGAGTTAGGTCTTAGATGGCTTCACCTCACGTGGTATAGTCTCCATCACCCGAGTCAAATCTATTGGTCTCCTCAATTCGTACCTCCAAGTGCGTCCGGGCTGCACATGAGGGGAGTGCTAAATTTTATCTCACATTGTTCATCTAAGCCACCCAAGTTTGGTTAATATATACCAAAGGCTATTTGCCAATTAGTTTTAGGTTGGAATCCTCCAAGAAATCTAACAGTTTGCTCATAAAATTTTATAGAAAATGGAGGAAAAAAAGTTTTAGGGCTTAATGATCTTTTGTTGATGATTATTTTCTTCTAGATAGTAACTTTGTAGTAATTGGATTAGTAGAGAGGCCGTCGCTACCAACTCTTGTAGGGCTAGTCCACAGGGGGCTTAATTTGTTCTGCTTTAAATTTCCCCCGCTAGTAGACCGTAGGATTAGTCTCCAGAATTAGTCGTGGTGGCATAGGCTGGCCAGACATCTAGTTATAAAAAAAATATATGAATTTGATAGGATGAAAAGGTCCATGGAGTCACTTCAGAAAGAGAACTTTTATTGGAGGGATTTTTCATTTCAAAGGACAGTTGAAAGACTTGGTTTGAACTTAAATCTTGGAGAAATCCTGCACATTGATCGGCTCATGAATGTTGTTTGATCATGTGTTAGGTGTAAAAACATTGATTTCATGTGATACCTAAATGGCTAGAAATATAAAAGGGAGTTTAGTTGAAGGTTGGAATTAAGAGTTTCAAGTTCTTCTTTCAGTTGGTTAGCTCTCCTTTTCATGGGTTACCTTTTGTTCCTTATCATGTTGTAGCCCTATTTACTCAAATGTAGATTAATTACTTGGACTTGCTTTTTAATTGAGTTTGGCCCCAGCTCTATTGTTGCCATTTGCAGTTTTATTTCCTCAATGGTACTTGAGTATTCCTCTTCATTTTCTTTGACTTTAGAGGTTGAAAGGCTGTAGCAAGGCAGCATTCATTGTCTAATGATGAGTGGGTATTGATGTTTAGTTTTGTATCCGCATTTGAGCTCTTATTCTTAGGCTGTGATTGGACCATGCATATGTAGACCAAAAGATAGAGGTACATGGAATGATACTTTTTGGATGACATCTGATCTAGACGGTATGCTATTTTCTTTCATTCCGTACTTTCCTGAAGTGGAAATACTTTGGAATTTTAGTCTAATCTTTGTTTCTTTCTGTGGTGTGTTCATTTCTTTCCTCCATTGCTAGATTATTGTTTCTTTGTTCAAATAATATCTGTAATTTTGTTCTTTTTTGGCATGATCAATAGTAAGCTGTTGGTTGCCAGCAAGAAAAATATCAAAGAACTACGACTACTTGGAGCAATATTATATTTGCTTATCTATAGATGTCTAAATGACTTGAAATGTTCTCCAAGTAGAGAATTATAGTCGGACTATCCTCTGATTTTGTAAGAGCACTTCAGTTAGGCGTAGAGAAGGAGGGCTATTACAGGAGGAGGAGGATTGTAATAGCACTGCCAAGGTGGTAAATGACAGAGCGTTCCTGACAGTACGGATTTGGGTGTAAGCTATGCGCATGCTGATCTGAACAAAAAGGCTCAGACTTTTTCCAAGAGTCTTTTGTTTTTGATTTCTTAGTTTTCTAAGTATGATTTTTTAGTTTCTGCACGGAGCACTCATGAAATTTTTTCCAAGTACTGCAGATTGTTCTGATATGTGCACCGACTAAGCGAAATATGTAGAGAGTCTAAAGCATAATTCATAGCTTTACCGATATAGATTTCTGTCGACAGATATAATCTGCAGATTTTGGAGCTCCTCAGGTGGAACAATTATCTATGGCTTGTGTTCTTGGAGTTGATAAGCCTCTATAATTTTCTTGTCTCTTCAACCTTTTAGCGTCCATATTTCGTTAAACAAACAAAATTTTGTTTCATTTCCATCCAAACAGCCAAAAGGATTCTTTTTTTCTGGTAGATCGAAGTGAAACAGTAACTGAATCTGTGAAGAGTTTAGTATTCCTAGCTAAACAGAATCAACATACCTGAATGAAATTTTGATCCTTGATTTCTTTACCATATATTCAATTTTTTTTTCTTGTGCTTATGCTTTTATATGTAAGTTGCTTCATAGATGATGGACATCTATGACTTTTGTATTCATAAAATTGCAGCTTTGTGCTCTAGCGCTGAGCAATTTTTCTCTACCTTACATATAGTGAAGGCACATGTCTTGGACGATGGAAGAATTTAAGTTGGAGAAAGAGACTTGTCTCGAGGATGAGAATATAAGCAATTGGCAGGAAAATCAAGTGAACTCAGATTCTGATGCAAGCTTTGTGGATTGTGAAATGCCGGAACTTACAATTTTTGAGCTAGAGAGTGAATACCAGATTGTCAAAGACATTTGCATCGACAGGGAAATTCCTTCCCCGGCTAGATGTTCAGTGGAAAACTGTGAGTTGGATCATAGTATCATCTCCTGCTTGCTCAACTCTGACATGGAAACAAATGGTAAATCAACAGAGAAAGCACTGACCAGAGTGTCGTCCATTTCTAATTCATCAGATTTTCTTTCTGAACACGTCAAGCATTGTGATTCCAACGAGGATAGTACATGTTCAAGATTGCCATTGGTCGCAGAATTTTACGCACATATTTCCAATTCAAATGGAGATAGAGTTGAACCAAAATATAACAAGGTAACTCCTCTGATGCATCTCTTGCGTATCAGTTAAACACTACAAGTCAATGTGTGCATTAGGTTCCAATAAAAAAAAAGTGTGTGCATTAGGTTGGCATGATGTATGAATGTCGTTTCTTGGTTTATACAAGTTTAATATTAGTTTTAGTTGTTAATTGGTAGATGTCGAGATTAGTTGGTTGTCCAAGAATTTTTAGTTATGAAACCTTAAATAATGCAAATGTGACTTGTTCTCCCCAGTTCTTGCTCGTCTTTCTACTTTAGTTCTCCTTTATTGTGAGAATTAACGAGTGGAAACGTTGAAACAAATTCATGAAGTAGCAAAGAAAATTAGTAAATTTTTCTTACAAATACATTTAGATTTCAGAACAAAATAAACCCAATGAGAATTAAGCCTGGACCTTACTGAAACCAAATGTGAAGCAAAAAAGTTCACTGCTCTGCTACTTCTTACCATTAATTAGGAGAAATGTCCCAAATTTAGGGTTTGATTCTTAGGAGTGTGTAGAAAATGGATGCATCTCATTGACATTAATATGTTCCTACTAGATTTATGTTTCGTTTTTACTTCTTAAAAATTGAAGGTTCCCATTGAGGGGTCAATCTCCACTGCTACAGAATCTGATCAGGTGGAGGCCGGAGGCATCACTTATGATTGTGGTTCGTCCTTAAGCACAATTAATACTGGGAATAAGGAAATTCCTGGAATTACAGAAGACCACGAGCAGTCAAGTTACGCTGCACCTGGTCCTGTTTTAGGTCCAATAACGAAATCTGGTAGCATATCTTTCCGGTCAAATAGCTGCAATAGCACTCGCTCCTTCACCTTTCCAGTGTAAATTTCTCCCACCTTTTACTATGCCGTTTTCTACTAATCTCAAACTTATTCATCAAAACTGTTTTCCTAGTGATTTTTCTGCTTACCGAACAGATTAGCTTGGGAGTGGAACGACAGCCCTGAAAGAATGGTGGAAGCAAAAAGAAAAGTCTTCAAGAAGCACAGACGCTGGAAATCGGTTGTTTCTCTCTGTTGTAAATTCTAACTGCCATATAATCAATCCTTCTTCTTTTCCTTCCTGTTTTCTCAATACATGTACACAAATGAATACGACCTATATCTCTATATATAATTACATATCAATATCTTGTACCGGCAACCTGGAATTGTTGTGCACATTGTATAAGAAATGCATCTTTTGGCTTAAATGGTCATAATTAAGTCGGCTCCAGATTTTATTCTCCTGTTGAATTCTACCTTCGACATTCAGATTCATGTACATTCCCCACAACGAGGCCAGAAGAATGGTGTCACTTGTATCTCGCAAACTTGGTGGAGGAATTTACAGAGAAACAAACTTAAAAGTGTAAATGAAGAATACTCTACTCCATTAGCTTCACGAATCCATTTTTTTCTCGTGCCTTCTAATGTCACTCGATATATCCAATAACCGAATACAATTTTAATGTCGGGGCCACAGAAGGTTTCGAATAAGAGATTTAATTGCTTTTTCTTGCACCCCGCTATCAGGAATTAGTATTGTTGTGGTTGGCCTTCCCAGATTTAGGCACAGCGCGACATGATCTGAACTCAATTTTATTGAACTTTCCTCCTTCCATATTGGGGCTAAGAATGTGTCTTTGATCTGAACTCAATTTTATTGAAATTTCCTTCTTCCATATGGGGGCTAAGAATGTGAAAGACGCGATCTCATTCGTTAGATTGACCCTATCAAAGCCCATTGTTCGGGAATATTCTTTACTTCTCTAATGTTTGCCACGTATATATTTTCAGATGCTAAGCTCCCTGGCCTTATTATGTAGATTTTACTTTTTCGTAGTCACCTTTGATAAAATACATCAACATTTTCTTATTTATTCTATGCTTTTTGAATGTACAAACTTGATGAATCAATTTCTAGTGAGTTCGCTCGATCGATGACCCGCAAACAAGAATTAACTAAGGACACCAATATAATGCCGGCTAACACTTCTCTGGTGCTTAAGTCAGTCAATTTGGTGAGAGAGAGAGAGAGATAGAGGAGGTAAAGTAAAGCTCAAGCAATTATGGTTCATACCTATCAAAACTAGTAGTTTGAAAATCGCCAAAGCCTTTAAGAAACTGCATACTATGTTGTATGTGAATTGAAAGACCTTAAAATAAGAGTTCATTTGTTAAAGTCAAATACGTTTAGGACAAAACCAATTTTTCCCAGGTAAAATAATGTCAAAGACTTTAAAAATATAATACTCCTACTTCACCATCTATGTTGGATCATGCTCCCTAACATACGATGGGAGCATGCACGTGACATGAGCACGTGATGGTTATATTTACAGCTGTAGTTAATCCTGATGATTAGCTTAAATTAATTAAATTTGGGAATGTTTCTGGTCCGTGATTTTCAGAGTTGTGGCCCCGGGTTTACGTCATTCTATTTTGTAGTACTATCCCAAAAAACATGCAGGATACGGGCTTCCTTAGTTTTTTACTTCTAGATTCAGAAAATAATAAGTAATTTCTATCAAATTTCTTTTAATTAATGAAATACTAAAATTTTATGAAAGTGTTTAAAATCCTAAACCTTGAAAATGCATAACCCCTAAGGCATCCTATGAAAGTGCTTAATCTCTAGAATACCCTATAAAAATGCCTAAATCCCTAAGATACCCTATGAAATTGTTTAAACCGCTAAAACACTATAATAGAAAAGTGCACCCTAAAATTTCTGTGAAAGTGCCTAAATCTAAACCCTAGGGGGAACCTTGGGATCGAATTGAATGTTGTTTGGTGATGTTCTGGGGTGTGGGAACTGATTGGAACAGTTGAATTGGATTTCGGTTGGGTCGAGGTAAGAAACCCATTTTTTTCTCTCTCTAGAACTCCATTAACGGAGCTCCAAGCTTTCTGCTTTTCTCTCTACCTACTTCTACAAAATTTACAGTGGTGATGATGGTGTCGTGGTGTGGGTTCGTGTTCTTTAATTTCGGATGGGGAATGGAGAGGTATTTATATGGGGTTGGTGGAGTGGGAAGCAAGGAGGGAGGGAGGGAGAGAGAGAGAGCCGACTGGGAGAGAGAGAGAGGGGGGGTAGGGTGGTGTGCAAGGAATGGGGTAGGGGGGGATGGATGTTGAACAAGTGGGCAGGGTGAATGGTTTTCTTGGGGAGAAAGAAAGAGTTTAATGGGGAGAGAGAGAGAGAGAGAGAGAGCCGGGGGGGGGGGGGGGGCGCTGGGAGATGAGAGAGTGGAAAACAAAATTGATTTGGAAAAAAATTATGGTACATGTGACACACAATACTCACATAAAAAAAAATCTTTATAACTAATTTACTAAAATAATCATACCAGAACAAGATTCGAAATTCTAATAAAAAAAATTTGGATTGAAAATCCGGATCGTTATAGTCAAGGCTGGTAATCAATACCAGTCTTGACCCTAAGGCTAACAGGTTTCAAAAACCGTGTGGACAAGAGATTAGCGCGCACCACTCTGTGGTTGCACGCGCAGATCTTGTGTGTAGACTGGGACCTGTCTGGGGCCTTTTTGAACCTGCGCGCATGGGTTTGGAACTTGCGCGTACGGGTTTGGAAATTGTACGCATAAGTTTAAATGCGCACACTCCATTTTTGGACTAGCGCGCAGATCCAGCGTAGGGTTAGGATATTTGTTTTATGCTTTATTTCTTGTCTATTCATCACTTTGAGCATGCTTAATAATCAATTTACTGCTTTTTCATGTTAAATTTGCTAGTTACTTTTTCAATACTCATTTCTACTCATATGAAATATCCTTGAGGTTTTTCTGGACATGTCCCGGAGCCCAGATCATGTAAAAACAAGCACTAGTTAGAAAGATTAAACTCGCGCGCGACAGTGGTCTACCCACGCACGCAGGTCCATCTCTAACCAGTGACTGGTCTTGCATGGGTAACTAGGTCTTGATCTCTATTTTTTTTATCCCCACATTGTTTATGTGGTGTTTTATTTATTTTGTGGCTTTATAGCCAATTCTGTCACACTTTCGATTTTCAACATAAATAATTATAACATTTAATAATTAAAATCCTCGCATTTATACAAATATTATCCCAAAAGACAATTCTTTCTTATAATCACAAGATAAGTTCAAAGATTTCATCTCTGACTCGAAGGCCCCAAATTGTTACGATACTACTACTGAAAGAGAGGATTAAAATTTACAAGATTCCATAGTCAAAAGATTTTAACAATAATCGAAATTACAATTTCCTTCTTCGAAAAAGTTTTACTAAGATGTCAAGTAGTCCCCTTGTGAGCTTTCAAAAGATGAAGTCAGACATGCACTTCAAGCATTCCATGTCAATAACCTGCAATGTACCTGAAAATGATAGGTTGAGCTACACTAGCTCAATAGAGAAATATATGCACAAGTTATAGGAAAATATGTCAAGTTATGCATCTAGAGTGAATGAGAATAGACAGATATGCCCAAGGTTCATATGGTTATCGATACGCAACTCACCATGGCCAAAAGATTCTAGACAATCCTAAATGTGATACCTATCATCTCACAAGCCATACCAGTACCACAAACATTCCCACATCAATCACAAATAACCAATTTTGGTTTATCAACCGATTCATCGCATCACATATAATTAGGGGTGTACACGGTCCGGATTGGTCCGGTTCTCTAGAAAACCAATAACCGGACCATTTCAAACGGTTCTAGAAAATTGGGAACCAGAACCTAACCAATATATGCATGGAACCTAACCAGAACCAAACCGCAAGACCGGTCCGGTTTTGGTTCGGTTCCGGTTCTATCTAATTAGCATCTAAATACTTATTCACAAAATATGAACTCAAAATTAAAAATTTTAAGCATCAAATAACTCATAAAATAATAGTAGACATTTTATTAAGAATTGAAATCCAATATGGTACACGAAATACTTGACACTCGACCCTCACTAAAACAACTCCTAAAATTGACGAAAACCACCAACAAAGTAGTCAAAACCACTAATGGAATAATTAAATTCAGTGACAGAAAAACATTAATGACCCATTATATTTGGGACTAAAATTAAACCTATATCGTAAACTATAAAATATAGCAGCACGTCTTGAAGAGAAGAACAGTAGCTCCAATGCCCAAAACATCAATTAAATCAGCAGCACTAACTTCTTCCATGTTCAAAAAGTAGACCAATCTTAATTAGCGATTGAGAGCAATATTGAGCAAAGCTGCAAATACAAATGGAACAAAGATTATCACATTGAAAGCAAAAAAAAAAAAAAAACAATACAATACAATACTTAAAAAACTGCATAAAAAAAATTGTACCTAATTCAAGCTCTTCCATTTCGGCCATACTTTCTTCCACTTCAAATGGGAGTGGAATAGCACGAAACCAATCTTGCATACAAATCAGGCATTCAACAAGCTTTGGGGTAAGAGAACTCCAAAACTGGTCTATCACACGTCCTCCTGTACTAAATGCAGACTCCGAAGCAACAGTTGATACTGGAATTGCTAAAACATCCCGAGCAACTTTAGAAAGAATCACATACTTAGAAGAATTCACCTTCCACCAATTTAAAATGTCAAAGTTTGAAGTTTCTTTCTCACACGGTTCTTCTAGGTACTTATCCACCTCCGACTTACCTCCATCAATTTCTACCTCTTCCAAATGTTTTCGAAACTTGGATTGCAAAGATTTAGTTTTTCCACTTCCCTCTACAAACGGTTGCTCATTTGTTATGTCAGTAGATGTTTTGCTTGAGGATGAGCATCCTACATTGAACTTTTCATATTCATCATACATACACTTTAGTTATGCTTTAACCTTTGTTATAAACCCTTCCACGATGGTAGATTCATAGAATTCAGAGAAACAAAATTTCACGTACCTGAACTTGTACCGGGGATCTAACACAATAGCAATCATCAGCAGCATATTAATTTTCTCCACCTTTCCCCAGTACTTATCAAACTTAGCCTGCATTTTTCTTGCCATACAACTAATGGACACATCATTCAAGGATTCCAAACCCTTTGTCCATTCAAATAAAAAGCCCTGAAGTGCGCAAACTTCATTGAAGAACATGTTAGAGGTGACATATGTAGAACCAGACAAATGAACTGTAGCATCATAGAATTTCTGTAAGAAATCAACAAAATAATGAGCAGCATCCCAATCTCTAGTGGTGGGACATCCATCACTAAGTTCCAAAGGGTAGAGAGGAGCTTCATCCTCAAGTCTTTCAAATGCTTTTTGAAATTTTATTGCAGTAGCTAACATGAGAAAAGTAGAATTCCATCTGGTCGGAACATCTAGACACAATGAACTTTTTCATGTTATCCTCTCTTTCTCCACACAAGCCTTGAAGCGTTGCTCTCTTTGGGGAGAGCTCCTCACATACTTCACAGCATCACGAATGCGGACAATCGATCCCGTAATTTCACCCAAACCATCTTTCACAATTAAGTTAATGATATGCGCACAACATCTTATGTGAAAGTATTCACCCCCTAAAATAAATGTGTCACCCTTCTTTGAGAACTTTTTCTTCAAATATGCGACCGCAACATCATTGGCAGTAGCATTATCCACGGTTAGTGTACACAATTTCTCTACACCCCATTCAATCAAGCATGCCTCTAATACCTTGCCAATGGCCTCACCTTTATGACTCGATATCACACAAAAGTTAATGATCCTTTTGTGTAATTTTCAATCATTGTCAATAAAATGAGCAGTGAGGCACATGTAAGAAATATTTTGAAGGGAGGTCCATGTGTCCGTGGTTAGGCAAACTCTCAGATTTGATTTTTTGAACATCTTACTCAATTTTTGTTTCTCATTAGCATAAATTGCCACACACTCTCTAGCCATAGTATTTCGTGACACATTTTTAAAGTTAGGCTGCATCACAGCACAAAAATAACGAAAACCTTCCCTCTCAACAAATTTAAAGGGCAACTCGTCCTTGATTATCATCCTAGCCAATGCATTTCTACATGCATTTTGGTCAAAATTCCAAAGCCCAAGGATATTTTCAGATTCTTCTTTTGTTGAACCAAATGATGTTAAAGTCTTTTGTCGTTTGGTCCCCTTATTGAAGGGATTCTTCGGGCACTTCAACATGTGTTTTTTCAAACTACTGGTTCCATTCTCACTCACCCATGCATAAGAATTTTTGCAATAGTTACATGTAGCCCCTTTAGGTTTGTTGCAGCCTTTCTCATAATTTTTGGAGAAATGACCCCACACAGCAGAACTTGCTTTTCTACCCTTTTCTTTGGAAAGACATACCTTTGCCTCCGCAGGAGACAATGAAGGATCACCAATGGGTTCCTCTGTTAAAACATCAACAATAGGCTGCTCACATGGGTTAGCAGAATTGTTGGTTTCCTGATCAACAGCAGACATCTAAATGGAAAAAAAAAAAAAACACCACAAAAAATAACACATATAAGAGGTTAGAGAATACAACGTATAATAGTTATTCAAAGTTTATTAAATAACTATTACTCGACTTACGATTACAATCTTGATTCTTGAAGGGATGAAACGAAAACCTATCACCAGTGTGTGGGAGAGAGAGAGAGAGCTAGAGAGAGAGAGAGAGAGAGAGAGAGAGACGTGAATTGAAATTAAGACTAACCTGCTAAATAAGGTTGCAAAGAGTATTGAAAGAATAGGAATGTAATCAACTATAATAGAAAAGAAAGAAAGAAAATAAAATCTTTCCTAACAAATGAGATTTTATCTCTAAATAAAGTAAGATTAGCAAGAAAAAGATTAACCTACCAAATTACACACATATATTTATTTTTATATAATTATATATATTAGTTCTAAACGGTCCGGTCCGGTTTTATCCACGGTTCTTTAATTGAGAACCAGTAACCAAACCAAAATTAACGGTTCTTAGTTTTTGGAACCATAACCTGACCGTATAACCGCAGAACCGGATCAAATAAGACGGTTCGGTTCGGTTTTACGGTTCAGCCGGTTTTTTTGAACACCCCTACATATAATTCCACAATCATTCTCATCCTCATAATTATTCTCCATTTCCTTATTGTTGGTCATCAACATCCTGTTTCTTATGAATCAATCTCTTTTGTTTTCAAATAGGCGTAATGTAGAGAAATACATGACCTATAATGGTCAAGCTCCGTTAATTCGAGCTCGAATACCGGAAACCGTTGATTTGCTCAAAAATCCAGGAGGATTTTTATATCAAAAATCCTTTTTTTTTCTTTTAAACAATCCGATTTGGTAAAAATGAATTTTTCTTTCTTTCCTTTTTTCAAGATCTCATATCTCTTCAATCAAGACCTTCGCATGTATCGCATGTACCCCGGGACACATCACATATAAGTGATGCCATTTATATACCCCGGGCCCAAGACACATCACATATAAGTTATGTCTATTTATATACCCTGTGACACATCACATATAGGTGATGCCCATTTTTATACTTCGGGACACATCACATATAAAATGATGGCCATAGTGTCATATCTCATTATATCTGTACGTATCGATCAATCAATCACAATTTTATCATCCTAAACAATTCTATCACAACATCGATTACACTTTAAGCATCCTAAACGATCTACCAATCTACCACGTTGATTACATTTCAAAATGTCCCAAACTATCAACCATATCGTGGCTCCGACTAATAAATTAATACACATGATTCCCTTTAAGTATTCCACAATACCACATGTAGAATACCAACCCATCATCATCTTACGGCATACCCCTCACTAGTATCGACACCTAGACCTCATGGAATAAGCACCAAAGAAATTTAAAGAAAACAATAAGACGGATCATGAGTACATGGATTTCAATCTTACCTTTCGGATCACTTGACGGACCCCCATCTACAAATTAACATTCACCACAAAGCCTCGCATAACCTACGACACCCTTAAACCACTTTACGATATATCCTCCGTTTACAACGATATTAGAGTTACGTTTTTACGAGTGTCTTGGGAACGAAAACATCAATGAGTCAATAGAAATCGAACAATTGAGTTTAGAGAAGGTCTGAAGACGTTTAAGAAGTGCTAGAAATGATCATGAGTTAAAACGATGAAGAATGGAACAAAGTAGCAAAAACTGTCCATAAGCTCCTGGTATCGATACGGCCAAAATGGCAGTATCGATATAGCAAGCAAATCAGAAATTCTGAAGCTTCTATTTTCTTATGGTATTGATATGGCAAAACGCTCATATCGATATAGTGAGGTTTAGAGCAGATTTTATGCAGATTTTTGAGTACTCAACTACGATAACAACAACGACAATCATAGGCACGATCAAGGTGCAAAATCAACACATAAACATATAACAAGTGCAAGAAATTCCTACCTCGATTATCAAAGCCGAACCAAGAGATTCTCCGAGCCCTAGACTCCAAAAGCTTGAATCAATCGAAATACAGATCCTCCAAGCAAAACCCACGAAATTCAAGCTCACAATTACGATTGAGGGATGGATTGAAGATTAATCTATGAAGGTTTTGGTGAAATTTGGAGTGAGAGAGAGAGAACTCAAGAGAGAGAGGGACGGACGGACGGGAGAGTAGAGAGAGGAAGGAGTTGGGATTTTAATCCCCTACACACACACACACCCTCTATATATACTAGGACATATACAAATCACACTTGCACTCCATCCACTAACAATCCTTTCATATTAACCCCAAACCAAATAAATTCAACAAATTTCATATTTTCCTCGTTTATAATATCGAATAAACCTTTGAATAATTTCTGAAATTACGGGTCCTTGCAAATTCAAACTGTATATTAACTGCCATATGAACTGCTTAGTTTGTCCTGAGTGTACACTGGTCCTTCCAGAGCCCAAAGGGTTGAAAATAAGAGTTGAGGGTTTAAGCCTAGTGGTGTGCAGGTCTTAGTGTGGCGCGCGCAGGTCTGGTCAGCATGTAGTAACTTGATCAGCGTATACTAGTTTCTTCCTGCGCACGTCATTCTAAAACAATGGCCCTCCAGTCTATTTTAAACTCCCACAGGAGTCTGTTTTCATCATATACTAAATATTTCAATAAGTAAGCATGCCATCTTTCACATCCTGTCAAATCTGTTACAGTTTTAATCCCCTTAAATTGTTATCTCGCCCTAACTGGCTAAAAATTGATTAATGAGAGATAATCGCAAGCATTTACAAATGCTCGAGTAGAGGCCGATCTCCGGATTGGGCGAGAGGGGTGCCTTAAAACCCTTCTCTTCTCGTAACCTGGCTCCCGAATCTCAGATATCAAAGCGACAACGGACCGGTCTGCAAAACTTTTGTCAAATCAAATAAACATAGCAAGCGTTTCAAGTTCAGTTTCTTGAGTGTCGGACCTTCAAACCTAAGTGGCAACTCTGAATTGAGCGTTTCGCCGTGCTTTCCAAAAAGGAGTGCACCCGCTTATTGCGGTCGATTTTCAGGGCGTGTGCCCACACCTATATTTGATGTTAGAGAGTATGTATATAAGTATAAATGTGTGTGGTAGTAGCATAGTTGATGTGATTTTTGAATTCAATTACTTTGACTTTATAATTTTTTATACTCCAATTTTACTTTATGTGAAATTTAAAGTATTTTTGGAAAATCTCTCCAGAAAGAAA
Organism: Rhododendron ovatum; assembly: GCA_019656835.1. Taxonomy (NCBI): domain Eukaryota; kingdom Viridiplantae; phylum Streptophyta; class Magnoliopsida; order Ericales; family Ericaceae; genus Rhododendron; species Rhododendron ovatum. The sequence goes on from CM033790.1 coordinate 15,313,163, forward strand.
TACTCCTCTTGTAAAATAATCTTATGTTGCCTAAAATATACAGTTTTGGCCGAGAAATTCCCCACTTGTTCAATCACTAAAACCGCATCCATGCGCTTGAACAATTTTTTAATTTTTTATATTATTGTCTATCTTGTTAATTATTTTTTTCTGTCAGTTTGCCAAGTACATGTCAATTTTTTTGGATTAATCATTTGTTCTGACCAAAGAAATTTAATTTAATAAAACTCTGAATTAAAGTCCCAAAAAGTTAGCAACTAAAGATCCTTTTAAACAAAAAAAAAAACTCATTATTTTTATTTTTCTGAAAAAATCTTTAGATAAAATGATCGTTCTTCCAAATTGGAGAAACTATTAAAGTATCTCCATTGTAATAAGCAAATGAGTGTGGATAAGTAAATTTAATAACACTGCTCAAAAAACATCATACATTGTAATAAGCAAAATTGCAAGTCTTTTAGTAAATAACCAAATTCTATCCATTCTATAACCAAACTTAACAATTTTTACCAATAACCAAAACTCAAAACTCATAAACACCCCACATTGAAATTGTCTCATTGAGACGAATAATATTATGTGGTCGGATGCGTGATTAAAATTTGTTTACAATTGGACAAATGTGCATTGTGTATTGCGGAGGATTTTTTGGTTAGAAATGCAAAAATAACCAATATGGAGATAAAAGTTGTTAAGTTTGATTATTGACTAAATGAATAATTAAATGTTGACGTGACACATTTTGATTATTGATTTTGATTATTACCATTGCGAATGCTCTTAGACTTGGCCAGAAGGGAGATCTTAAATTAAAAGAATAGCCCGTGTATGCAAATGTGTACCAGGTGTAAAAAAATTCAAACACCAAAGAATGCAAATGTGTACCGGGTGTAAAAAAATTCAAACACCATAGAAAATAGTGTAAAAATTAGTAGTCGTACAAAATAAAATTAGCTTGGAAAGATAGCAGTTCGAATTATTTGCATTATCAGGGTATGGTGTGCCGTGAGGGGAGATGATGCGACTCCTCAGCTCATTGACCTGATCGAAGTCATTCATTTTTTTGAGTTGATTGTTTGGACAAAAATAAAATTGAATGAGTATTGGACTTGGATTCTCTGTACTACATTTAATAAACTGAGGGTCCAGTTGAAGCCGGTTTTTCTGCTCTTTTGCAAGCTCATCTTGTTAGTCAAGATTGTTCCCTTTTTAAAACTCGTTTAACGTATGATTCACACTAAAAATTACATTATACTAATTACGTCTTATATAAGTATCATATTCGTGTTCCGTGCTATGATTAGTCGACTCTAACCCGTTAACTTCGTGTCCGAATCGTATCATATTATCGCGTCCTTTCATAATTCTCATCATGCTTCGTGTCGTGTCATTTCTTGTTCACGTCAAAAAAAATTCAACCACTAACCCAACATGTTTAGCTTTTCGTGTTATCGTGTCATGCAGTGTTGTCAATTCTGTTCCGTACTGGACATAAAACGGTACATAAGTAGGTGTTTTGTACTGCCTCAAATATCGGCCTATATCGATCGATACCCGGCGTACTGGTCTGTATCGGATGATACTGAACTTGTACCAGAACCTCGACCGGTACAAAAAAAATTATGTGCTTTTTTTTCTTTTGCTTAAAAAATGCTCGAATTTTAAGTTAATTCAACAAAACTTAGAGTCTATAATATGTTAATACCTTAATTTGTTTTTTGGACTAAATTTTATGGTATATTCAAGTGTTAGAATTTATTTTATGCCTCTACTTTGAGTTTTTTTTTTTTTTTTACATATATTAAAACTACATAAAATATATACGATCAATCTGGAACACTACCAAGATATACACCGGTACCGATACGTACCGTCTCAGGAGAGAAAAACAGTATGCTTGCTGGTACAAGATTGATACCGTTGGTGTTGATCATATTCATGTTCTGTATCAGAAATAACCAACCTTAACCCGCTAACTTCGTGTCCAGTTTGTATCGTGTTATCTTGTCATTTCATAAATTTTCACCCCGCGTCGTGTCGTGTCATGTCATCTTGTGTTTGTGTCAGAATTCTTTCTGTCTTAACCTAACCTGTTTGACTTTTTGTATTATCATATCGTATCATATTCGTATTTTGTGTTAGAAATAACTGGCCCTAAGCCACTAACTTTGTGTCAAGTTCTTGTCGTGTCGAAAATTCGCACCCCTAAGACTCTCCAGGGAAAGAGTGATATTAACACTGCATGTAGAGGACTAGAAAAGCAAATACAATCAGGTCTTCCCATTCCAGTACATTCACTTTCATTGCCGGTTTTAGCGTCCACAACACCAAGCATCCATTGACAATTGACACAAGAGGGGGGAAAAACGCGTTAAATTTTGAGAAAACCAATGAACCAAAATGCTTTAAAAAATATTAGGCTTACAACAAAATTCTATGAGTTTTTTTTTTCTTTTTATCCCTCAAACTATGCACATTTTCTCTACTTAGTTCATAAACTATCAATTTAATAATTTCATCCCATCAACTATCATACTATTACTTACTTAGTCCAATAGATAACAGAAATTAGAAATTTGGATGGAAAATGTCATGTAAGGCCATGTTTGGACCTTGTAAAGCAAAAACTTGATTATGAGAGTATTAAAGATAAAAATTAATTATAACCCTTTAGAATAAAATGATCAGAAAAATAAGATATTCATATCGGTTCAAACAAATTAAAAATTGGAGTACTTGATTTTTTTACAAGGTTCATATATTAGAATCTTATGCTGCATTTTATAGATACTGACACATACATTTTTTTTTAAAAGACTGAATTCTTTATATAGAATTTAGACTGTTTCTATATTAAAAATATGGTTAAAAATTAAGTGATCCAATTTTCAATCAGTGTCAACTTGTTCGAAAATCTTATTTTTTTGATCATTTTATCATAAATGGTCATAATTAATCTTTATCTCTAAGACTCTCATAATCAAAGTATCTGCTCTAAAAAGTCCCAAATAAAAAGAAGATATTTAATTATGATAAAAATTAATCATGACTTTTTAGAATAATATAATCAGAAAAATAATATATTCGCACCATTTCAAATGGATTGAAAATTTGAGCACTTAATTTTTTTTTAAAGGTCTATATACTAAAAAAATATGGTTAAAAACCTAAGTGCTTCAATTTTCAATCTGTTGAAATCGGTGCGAAGGTGTAACGCACCGATTTCTCAAGAGATTTCGGAAGCATTAATCCTAAAATACACTGAATTTTACAAACTATTAGGCCCCTATTTATCCTTATACAAAAATTACAATCTCAAAATAATACAAAAATCTATGTACATTTATTTAACAAAAGCAACTTCAGAGCGACTCTAGTTTTGATACGAATTCCAAGCAACGTTGGCCCAGACTCCGTTTCAGGGGGTCCCACCTGTATCAACTGCTCCACTGTGAAATCCTGCACACTCTGGCAAATTGAACGCCGAAGCAAACGATTTGCCAGGATACAAACGTATCCTGAGTGATAATTCACTAAGTAGAAATCCTAAAACCCAATACCACAATATGCAAATCAACAATATAATAATTCATAATACACCAAAGGTACAAAATAACAACACATCGTCTTTTTCTTTATTATCCATCGTCTTACATGTAATTTAAGGATTCTCTCCGCGAGATCCTTTCCTCCCACATCCACTAACTACAATCGTCTCATGGGTCCACCCTTCCTCTTGCTTATCCTGCACCAGGGTCCTAGGTGAGCGCATCTAAATTATGTACCGAGTATGTTCTCACTTAAAACCATAACAGGAGGATCAAGTCATCCCATGACGTATCGTACATTAGGGTCGGACATCCACTACCCCACGCTAACTATAACCGTCTCATGGGACCCATTCTCTTTCTCAAAGAGAAATTTCCCATGACGTATCATACATTAACGTCTCACTAACTATAGCCGTCTCATGGGACCCATTCTCTTCCTCAAAGAGAAACTTCCCATGACGTATCATACATTAGTGTCTCACTAACTATAACCGTCTCATCGGACCCATTCTCTTCCTCAAAGAGAAATTTTCCATGACGTATCATACGTTAGTGTCACAACACTGGGCCCCTCAGGTAACCCATTTCAACACAGGGCCCCATAGGTTACCCTTGCCATCGCTATGGCTCAATTCACAATCCACACAGTACTTACACTTTCAACACTTTACCATTTTCCATTTACTTATCATCGTCTACATGATTCACTACTCGTAACCACCCCGGGAACCTATTTGTCCAATCTACAGTTACAACAAAATATCACACGGTTTAACATTTCAACTAAAAGTACTAACAACACATAACCATGCGATAAAATTAATCATGTCATAGAATTAATCATGCGAGTAACAAAATAATATTCAGTCAAACAATTAATTACTACACTTAAAATTAAGTCTATTCCTCTCGTTTAGAAATTTTATAAAACATTTCTACTATTTAAATATTTTCTTTAACTTTCATATTATTCATAGATTTTACAAACTAATTTTTATTGGAAAATACTTATTGCTAAATTTAGCATTTATGAACTATATTAAATATTAATATGAAATTTTTATAACAACAAAATTATGCGAGGTTATTTTAATCAATATTTATTAGAGTTAAAGATTAACTAATATATAATCTAAAATATTTCTTGTTTACAATCTAAATAAATTTTTACTAGTAAAATATTCTTGTGAATATTTGATAAACATTTATCTATCCCAATAATTTATTAAACACGTAAATGTCCACTCAATACAAATCAATAATGCATCATCAATAATAATTTCACAATCAAATACTTATTAAACGATTATAAATTTTTACAGAGTATAACACTAATCATTCTAGCACAATCGGACTGAATTTTAATATAACAGGACTAAAAAAAATAAATTAATAATTTAACAGCAGATCATCATCTTCAATAAACTTTAAATCTAAGTAACTCCATTAAAATGCAGATTAAAGGTTTCGGATTTTCGAAAAACTACCTCAAACGCGATTCTAAGTCCGGATAAGTGTTGTACAGTGTCCGTAGATCGCCGTGGTGGTTCTGAAATCTCGAGGCAGCGTCCGGCGGCACTCCATCAGGGCCCGCAGCTGCGATGTGCTCACGAAACTCACGGTGTGCACACACTCATGGCCACAACTCTCTCTCTCTCTCTCTCTGTCTCTCTCTCTCTCTCTGTTCTAGACTCAACAATAGAATTGTGAGTGAAATAATATACTGGTTCAATTTTCGAATTTATGTAGGTATGTATAATGAGAGAGAATAAAGTAGTGAAAAGGTGAGATGATAAGTGTAAAAGTGGTGGAATGAGAAAGGAGAGTGATACTGATAATGATAAAGAGATAGGGAACAAGTGTCACATTTGGGGGGTTTTCAATTCTAATGTATGTAGACGCATGTATGTACAGGGTGAGAATGTATCTGGACGCTTTTATGTATAGGATGAGAGAGGAAAGTGGAGAGTTAGTTTGAATAGAGTTCTACTTAGAATTTAGATAGGAAAGATAAGAGATGAATATGAATCACTGATTCCCTGTATATCTAAAATTTAAATACATATCTTATACAATAGTGTAAATAATATCGATTGTACACATAATAATATATTTTAATTATTCAATCTAATTAATTATTGAATTAAGAATTTCACAATATAAATTTATATTAAAAAAATTGGGTCGAAAATTCGGGTCGTTACAGAAAGTCTTATTTTTTTATTTATCATTTTATCCTTAATTATCATAATTAATTTTTATTTCTAAGGCTTTCATAATCGCATCTGCTCTATAGAGTTCCAAACAGGCATTACATGGCATTTTCCGTTCAAATTCCTAACTTCTATTATCTATTGGACTAAGTAGGTAACAGTATGATAGTTGAGAGGATGAACTCGTTAAATTGATAGTTTGGGGATTAAGTAGAAAAAAAATGCATAGTTTGGAGGATAAAAAGGAAAAAAACTCAAATCCTATAACATACTTACAGCATCATTTATGCATTAGCACTGAGGCACACCATTGCACAATTTTCTAGGTGAGTGGGGCCCACTCGATGTCCCACATAAATAATCTAAGCTGTTAATTATTCTTAAAATAGCTTACTAACGTTATATAAAACTAGCTCAATTGATTTGAGGCTGAGTTTCTCTTAAAAAACTTACATTTTTTTGTCTTTGTTTAAATTTTTTTCGCGTTCGTTAATTTTGAGATTAACTTTTGTAGATTATTGGTCTGTGTCAACGAGGGGAATTGAAAAAATACAATATTACAACTGAAACTCAATCTTTTGGGGAAAAAATACAAGAAATGGCTTTCTTTTGAAAATTTTTGACAAAAATAGATTCCGGTCATAATATTTTACATTTTGATTCTTTTTGTTGAGATGAATCGATAATCACCAAAAGTGAAAACTTAGCATGAATATTTGTAATCGTTTGATCCAATCTTTCAAATTTTCATTCAAAAATTACCCTCTTGAATTCTGAGTGAAAACTTTTGAATGAAATTGAAAGATTAAATCAAATTTTTTTACCAATTTGCAAAAGATTTTTTTGAGGAATGGATTTTTTAAATTAAAAATAGTACGTTAGTTTAAGTTCTTCTCGGGGTAGTATTTTAACTGGGGATTTCACAGTCAACCACGCCACGTGGTTGCTGGACGAAAACGCTTTCAGCATCCAAAAACTTGGAACTCGCCGCACCAAATCCCACCATCGTGCACCAACTCACCAAACCAAACCAAACCAAAGGAGCAAGGAACGAGAAGACTCATCTCAATTTCATAACAGAACGGCACCGTTTCCTCCATTCCAGTCACCGGCCGGCGATGGATTTATGGCAAAGAGCTCGAAACTTCGCCGAGGAAGCGGCGAAGCGGTCCCAAGAGCTGACCAAAGAGGCGGCGAAGAAATCGCAGGACCACATCACCATGATCGGATCCTCCTCCGCGAGGCTGTCCGACATCGTTTCGGAGGCGTCCAGGAAGTCCAAGGAGATCACCGCCGAGGCCTCCAAGCGGGCCGACCAGATCAAGGCCGAGGCGCTCAAGCGGGCCGACCTGATCAAGTCGCAGATCCCCACCTCCGCCGCCGCGCTTTCGTCGCTCGTCGTCGACGTCTCTTCGACGGAGGCGGCCGCGGTGGAGGACGGGGATCTCGAGAGGTTCGGGGTTACAGAGGAACTGAGGGAGTTTGTTAAGGGGATTACATTGAATACGTTTCGTGATTTTCCGTTGGAAGGTATTTTGATTGCTTTTTCTTTGGATTTTGATTTCTGTTTTTTCCTTCCGCTAAAAAAATGTAGGAAAGTATGAGAAAATTAGGGTTTGTTTCAAACATATAGAAAATAAATGAAAGGAAAGGACTCAAGGGCGGCTCTACTAGGTGTGTTTATGGGGCTTGAACCCCCTGGATTCGATAATGCACTAAAATTGTGTATTTTTTGACATATGATTTGATGTTTCTAGTGTATTGTCTGTCCTAGATTATTCGAATTTTGTATTTTGACATATAATTTGATGTTTCTAGTGTATTGTCTGCTCTAGATTATTCGTATGAAGTAAAAGTAAATGAAAATTTACTTAAATTTGTTTGTAAGTAGATAGTATAACTCAACCAAATAAAATAAATTAGACCGGATAGGTTTTTAACCAAAATAAAAACCTTCATTATATTTTACCAAAAAAAAAAAAAAACTTCATTTTACACAGTTTTGTGTCACAAAAATTCATGTATAGTTTTGTCACCGCTGAACTAGAATCCTAGAGCAGGACTTGTTTGGTTTGAGATGAAGCAGGAAGAAAATAAGAAAACGAAGAATCAAGCAGATTAAATTTTCCTTCACACTTTCCTCAAAGTTTTCTTCTTAATTATTTTCCATTTCTTTTCTTTCTTTTTCCCTAATTTCCAAACAGGCCGTAACTGTTTATGCTGATAACGGTCCACTAGTGGTTCAAATGCAAAGCATGACCCAAACGGAAAAGGAAGCAAAATTATAACTTGAATAGATGACACTTTTCACATTTCAAGTTTCAATGGACCACATTTCCATACACTTTTCGTGTATTAGATGATCCTTTCTAAACCTTAACCGTCGCCGAGAGATATCTAGTTAGCATATCCATATTAAATTGCGGGCAGTGAGACACATTGGCTTTGTTAGCGAGGGATTATTTGTTTCTGTCAACTGGAGAATTTGGAAAATATTCATCAGGTTTTGCAGTGATTCAGCGCAAGTATAATGTATCTAGGACCATGATTCAAATAGCGGGTTTTATGTAAGGTTTTTGGCCTGATGCTCCTACAGCTTGTTTGGTTGCCGAGAAAAAGGTGGGAAAGAAAATAACTATGGTGTATAACATTTACTTAGCCGTTTTAGACCTAGAATTTTGGAATTTATAAAATGCCGCTTTGTGCAACCAACTACCTTGCCAGGTTAAATATCATTCTTTACACTGGTAAACCCCAATTCCGTGAAATAGTATCATGTAATTCAGTTTAGCACTTCGACTAGTGAGACTTTGAGCTCCTCTAGAGTTCTCTGCGGATTTTGGTATGAGTTGAACAGGAATTTGGTTGTCCTTCGTCTGATGTTAATTGGGTTTGTGGTTGACCGTAACATAATTCATGGTTTATGTGTTTATGGGACTAAAATAGGGAGTATATGATATACAGTCATTTAGTGTTTAATTTTTGTTAAGATTGTCAGAGGAGAAATCTTGCTCACTAGGATATCACATTTAGCATAGAATATGGTCACACTTACATGTACTAATATATAAACTCTAGGTTGTAAGAAAGCTTGTAATATTGCTTATTATAGTTGAAAAAGCTTGAAAGTTCTTTCTGCCAATACTTTTATGCCAAAATAGCAAGATTGTCTGCACAAATTGTTATATCATTGATTGAATTCATAAGTAGCAGTTAACCTAATGCTCATTGGTACCCATAGAAGTAATTTTTAGAAATTTCCCCGATCTCTTCTACATACTGTTCTTCTAAGTGTTGTCAAGCTCCATGGTGGGTATGTCTTAGTAAAATCTCATCTTGGATGGTTATCTTTATTTTTTTAAACTCTCACCATTAGTTTGGAAAATCATTAAGGTTTAAGATTAAGAGTTTTTGTGCATTGTGGTACAGAAGCATTGATATATAAAAGTCATTTGGTTTGCAGATGATGCAGAAATGTCTGATATTCCCGCGGTCTCAAATGTTAGGCAAGACCTTACAGCATGGCAAGAAAAACATGCCAAACTTGTCCTCTTGACCGTCAAGGTATATCTCTTACTTTGTTCATGCTTAATAAAACCAACCCCTGGAAGGAAGAATGAAAACATCATGGATCAAATGCCGAATAAATAATTTCATCTTCATTGTTTTCTCCCAAATATAAGCCTATACCCCATGTTTGAGATTTAAATCCTCAAGAAGATTTTTTATTTATACTGCATCAATATGCACACACACACAATGGCAGAGCCAAGTAAGGCCTGGGGGGGTCACGTGCCCCCTTGAATTTTATCACCTGCTCTTCTTCCTCTCTTTTTTTGACACCTATTCAAAAGACTTTGGAAGTTTTGGGTATTGGGTTTATTGTTTATTCTTTTGTCGTGGGTTTCCAACTAAATCAATGGACCCCTTCAAGAATTAAATGCTCGTTTTACTGAGGCAAATATCGAGTTGCTACTTTTTGTGGCATGTTTGAAACCATCCAACTCATTTTCTAACTTTTCGAAGAAAAATATTTAAATTTTTGTGCTCAGTATTTCTTTGTTATATTTTTCTGTGAATTTTTTTAGAGAGAGAGAGAGAGACTTGCCCACTCCCTCTTTCCTTACCTTCTTTTTGACGTCTCAAAATTGAACTTCGAGAAATAAGATGCTTATTGCCATATCCACATTGCAGTTCTATTTTATGGCAACTGCTCTAAAAGGTTAAGCAATAAGGAAGGGTGTAATCTTAAGTGGTCATATTGTCAACCTGTCCACTCATGTCTGGACAAAATTTCTTTTATTATAGTCCAAACTTGTGCATCATTACAATTTACAATTGTTAGCGATCCTGAAACATAAGGGCCTTCTACTCGGATGCTACTTTAACTTGCAGTTGCTCTTAAGTCAGAGTCAATAAATTGAACTTTAAAAGGGCATCTGAACAAACAATGGTGATCATGAATGCATTTGTTTCTTCCTGCATGGAAGGAGAATTGGGCCACAATGTGGGGGTGTTTTGATGATTAAGTTCTTAAAAATTAGCTCTCAAATAACTTTAGCTTCCAGAGAAATTGGACGGTGTAATCTTCCATGCATTGACACTTGGCCTGTATGAGTATCAAGCTTGTTTCTTTATTGTGCCATCTAACAAGGAATATGAACTTTCATTTGCAGGAAATCTCGAAATTAAGATACGAGTTATGCCCTCGTGTGATGAAAGAGAGGAAGTTCTGGAGAATATATTTTATTCTGGTTAATAGTCATGTTTCTCCGTGAGTACGTTTCCTGAGGCATGCTTCCATTTTTGTTTTACTTGAGAAAGGTATTCTCATTGCGTTCATACTCTGAATCTGTCTTTTCTTTGGACTTACTCAGAGTGTTCTGAAGCATTGATAACTTCAGACAGTGAATGTTGTTGCTTAATTGCTTCCTTTATGCTTTTCACGCCAACACCAACAATCTCTTCTCTCCCACAACCCCCCCCCACACACACACACACACACACACCCCCCTCTCCCTGCCCTCCCCCCCTTTCCCCCCGTGACATTTGCCCTCTGTTTCCCTTTATTGTGTCTGTTATGGTGAAACATTCACCTGCATAGAAACTTTTTTTACTGTTTTTACTAGGTCATTTTATATTCAAAATTATGAACATGCCTCATGCTGTGCACTCTCATGCTTTCAATTTTTGAAATTGGGACATGGAGATCTGTATTCTTTTTGGCTTTGTTTGTATTTATTTGTGGCTGTGGTTTCAATAACTATTCTTCTCTTTAGCTTTTTATCGAAGGGCGCATGTGTTTGTAGTTGTGCTGGTGTCTTGGTTCAGTAATCGCATGTTTAATTTTTCAATCTCTTTGGTTTTAGGTTTGAAAAGAGGTACGTGGAAGAGGCTAAGCAAAATTCTGCTGAACAAGTGAAAGATGACAAAATGATCGAAACTTCAACAGGTGGAACCACTTCTAAAACAGCAGCAGTGGGGATGAACCAGAAAAGTAAAACCTCATCAGCTAGTGAGCAGGACTTGGATGTCTTTCTTCTGGGAGACCTTGGCGATAGTGATGATGCTCCAGGTACTACCATTAGCACTTCGAGATTTGTTAGCTTTTGCGGCTATTGTTTTGCAACAAAAAAATCACAGCATCTTTTGCCTTCCGAAAAGGAATCCTTTACTATTTTTTACCTTTGCCATTTGAAAATTTTCACATTCAAATGTTTCTCATATCTATGATATGGGTTACCGAAGCAAAAGCAGTAGGATGAATGAACCAGCTTTTCCCTTTTTCCCTTGCAGTACATGTTTTATATGTGCATATTCGAATGTCTTTATTCTGTTATTTGGGTTACCGGGAGCTTGTTTATGTTTCCGAAAACACTATTATGACTTGAGAAAGCACTTTTTCCCACTTAGTTTAATGAATAGCCTCCTTGACTCCTTGTGCTTTAGCTAAGCTACCATAATAGTTGCCGGTTTAAAAAAAATTTAGGCCTAGACAGCTTGCAAGTTGACATATTTTCGATGGATTTATCAATGTCTTAAAATTCAGCATATTGATAGTTTATTTGTTCTTTCAGAGGAGGGAGATGAGGACTTGGATGATGATTTTGACAAGATCTAGCTTGGTAAGCACTCTCTTTTGTTGTCATTTATTTATGTTATACATCCTGATTGGCCATGCCTATCATTTATCATGAGACAGCAGTTGCCAGTCAAGGGACGCCAATTTTGATTTGTATGATGACTATACATATCCGAAGTTTTTAGATCCTATTAGTAGTCTTAGATCAAAATGTGAATTCCAGTCCAATTTTGTGAGAATGATATTTTGTGCAAAATGTGTATATGTGTCCGAAGTTTATAGATCCAACAATTACTAGTCTTAAGATCAAAACGTGAAATCCATTCCAATTTTGTAAGAATGCTATATCGTGCAAATCTTTGCATCGTCGATAATAGCTGCGGGCTTGCCTTTGTTACTTTCTGTCCCTAAATCAGTCAAACCGTGGATATTACTGTGATTGCATTTGCATGTCTAAGATTCAACAGGGACATCCTTTCAAATTTAACCAGTTATTTCTCAAATTGATCTTTCTAAATCAAAATATCATCTGGGCTTTGGTTTGATGCTGTTGTGCACCATCAAAAATTGATGGCTTCTATGTTTGTTGTTGTCGATGACTTCGTAAACTCAAAATGGCATGAATGTGCAGAAGATGAAAAATAGAGTACAACTGAAAATCATACCAGTAGCTGCACACCAAGATAAAAAGCAACTCAGGTATGTGTAGATGAGGATTAAATATTGCCATCAATTGGAGAGAGCTATTGGTTGGGGTAACCAATAATGATCCTGCTATCTCCAAAATTAATTTTTCCATTCCATTCTCTATTGTTCTAATTCATTTGTTCTTTTTTCCCTCATTCCCCTTTGGGTGAAAAGTTGGAGTTGGATATTGTTGGGGGGTTTTTTGGGGCTGTAAAATGGTCGATGACCACTAGGAATTGTAGGTCAATTTTTATTTTCTGCGTGGCTTTTAAACACTAAGAAACAACAGATGACTATGCTGTACTTCCAATATCTTTTCTGAAGATGCGAGTTGTATACTGAATATACTTGTAAAAAAAATATAAAAAAAATACTACTATATACTTTGGGGGCGTTTCCTCCAAAAAGTTATGGACTAATTCTTGTTGTCAAGTTGTTTCCACTAACCCATAAGTTGTAGATGGTATAGGGGCAGGCTAAAGGAAAAATTAGAGGGAAAAAGTGAAGTTCTTTCCACTAACCCATAACTTATGGGTTAAATATGAACAACTTGACAGAAGAAACTTAAGTTATAGTGCAAAATTGTTTGTGGAAAGGGGCCTTAATATGTTTTCCCTTTCACCTTTTCTGAACAAATGTACAGTACTTCTCTATTAACGTACCATCAGAACTGGATTGATGTCAAAATAGTTAACAGTATTTAACAAGAGTTGAAGATATCAGTGTTGGAATTTTGATCCAAATCTTTACGCATCTACACCAGATTCATTCTGAGTGGTGAGTGTTGATTTCAGTGGATTTGTTTTGGGAGAATTACGGTTCAGTGGAGAGTGGGGCAAATAAGTCCCAACACATGGGACACTTTTTGGGAATCAAAAACCCATGGAAAGAGGAAAAATAATGCCCAGTTCATGGTATTCATTATTTACTCAGACAAAAGTATCCCTCTCTATTGTAACACATATTCAGGGAGCAATGAACACACATTCAGAGAGCAATGTACATTCACTCAGGGAGCAGTATTATATGATTGAAAGAGCAATATAATTTAATTAAAAGTGCATTATTATGTGATTAAAAGAGCAGTGAAGCTACGTCCACCGATTCCCAAGTCGATGAACTTCCACCGATACCTTATACACGACGCCGTTTTGGATTATTATTTTTTTGGTGTTGAAACATTTGGTTTTATCCTTCTCTTAGGACTCTTCAATGAGAGCTCTTGAGCTAAAAATTAATTATGAACCTTTTGGATAAAATGATCAGAAAAATAATATTTTTGCACCGGTTCAAACGGATTGAAAATCGGAACGTTTAATTTTTTTCATTTGGTTTTATGGTTCTCTTAGCTTTTCAATGAGAACCCTAGAGTTAAAAATTAATTATAATATTTTAAGATAAAATGATAAGAAAAATAAGATCTTTGCACTAGTTTAAAATTATTGAAAAATTAGAACACTAATTTTATTTCATTTGGTTTTATGATTTTCTTAAGGCTCTTTAACCAGAGCCCTAGAGTTAAAAATTAATTATGATCCTTTAAGATAAAATGATTAGAAAAATAAAACCAATTTTTTTCTTAAATAATCATAATTAGTTTTTAGCTCTAGAGCTCTCGTTGAAAAGCCCTAAGAGAACCACAAAACCAAATGCAAAAATCTTATTATTTTGATTATTTTATCAAAAATGATTATAATTAATTTTTACCTCTACGACTCTCGTTGAAGAGCCCAAGAGAAGGATAAAACTAAATGCTTAAACAAAAAAAAAAATCCAAACCCATATTTAACTTAAATTCATAGAAGGGGCAATATAGATTTATAGAATGATTAATTTAGGTCCAAATCCAAATTCAACTACATATCGATTCATGATCTCATACAATGAACAACTTAGGTTCATAGAAGGGGCAATTTAGGTTCATAGAAGGGGCAACTTAGGTCCAAACCCATATTTAACTTAGGCCCATAGAAGAGGCAATTTAAATTCATAGAAAGGGCAATTTAAGTGTAAATCCAAATTCAACTACATATCGACTCATGATCTCATAGAATGAGCAAATTAGGTTCATAGAAGGGGCAACTTAGGTTTATAGAAAGGGCAACTTAAGTACATAGAATGGGCAACTTAAGTCCAAACCTAAATTCAACTAAAGTCCATAGAAGGGGCAACTTAGATTCATAGAAAGAGCAACTTAGATTCAAACCCAGATTCAATTACATATCAACTCATGATCTCATACAAGGGGTAATTTAGGTTCATAAAAGATACAACTTAGATTTATAGAAGGGGCAACTTAAGTCTATAGAAGGGGCAACTTAGATTTTAGGTTTCCTATTTGCAATCCTATAGAGCAGAAACGTGATTATAAGAGTCTAAGAGATAAAATTTAATTATGTCTCTTTAGAATAATATGATCAGAATAATAAGATCTTCACACTGGTTCAAACGGATTGAAAATTGGAGCATATAATTTTTTAAACTGTATTTTTAATATATAAACAGTCTAAAAAAATTAAGTGCACGAATTTTTAATCCGTTTGAACAAGTGCGAATATCTTATTATTCTGAACATATTATTTTAAAAAGATATAATTAACTTTTGTCTTTAAGACTCTAATAATCATGTTTCTATTTTACAGGATTCTAAATAAAGAGCAGATACTTAATTATGAGAGTTTTAGAAACAAAAGTTAATTATGATCCTTTAGAATAATATGTTCAGAATAATAAGATATTTGCACTTGTTCAAACGGATTAAAAATTGAAGCACTTAATTTTTTTAAACTGTTTATATATTAAAAATACAATTTAAAAAATTATCTGCTCCAATTTTCAATCCGTTTGAACCAGTGTGAAGATCTTATTATTCTGATCATATTATTCTAAAGAGATATAATTAAATTTTATCTCTAAGGCTCTTATAATCACTTTTCTGCTTTATAGGATTGCAAATAGGAAGCCTAAAAAAAAAAATTCTCCAAAAATGGTACCTTTTTGGGTGTGGGTCCCTGTGCCAACAGGCACACCAAAGGCCTGCGTCCTTTCTAATGTGTATGGGTTATATTAGTCTTTTTACATCACCTTTCCATGTATGAGGAATTATTTTTTTCCTTTTCATATCTGGGACAATTTCCACAAAACCTGTTCATGAGTGGAGAATTTTTTCCCCCTGGTTCCACTGAACAAGAATTCCCCCATTTGTTTTTCTGTTTTCGTACCTTGGATCCAATTTGAACAAACTTTCGTACCTTGTATTGTGCATGGATTGGAGAGAGACTTCTTTTTCTTTTTCTTTTTCTTTTTTCTTTTTTTCTGGAGAGAGAGACTAATCACCTATATAGATTGTGGAAGCTGTCAGGTATGTGGTCCTGGTCACCTGTCTCTTATGGTGACCCAGTTTTCACTCTAGCCACGCACTCCAAGTACCAGATATTCATTTCTCTATGACAAGGTAGGATTGGGGAATTTCTCTCTAGTTAAAAAGCAACATAGGGCAAATTTTTTTAGAGGTAAATGGTTGACAACAATGGCCTCATGCGAAGGTAGTCCTACATGTAGCCATTGAAGAGGGTGTGCAAAATCTGGTATGTAATTGGTGCCGGTAATAAAATTTAGTACTGCGTAGCTAATTTAGACTTGAGAGATGAATTAGTTAAGAGTTGAACCGGTTACCGCTTCAATGCAAAATTTCCGATGATACATAGGTGAAGGAAATTTGCAAAATGATCCCAACTATTTTGAAACCCATTAAGTCCACCTTGACACAAAATACCTTTACATTAAATAAAGATTATTTACCCCTCTCGCCACATCATCTCCAAAAAGTTGGCTAGAAAATTCGCTGAAAAATTGGTCGGCGCCAGAAAAGTTGTTGGCACTGGAGTTGGTCATCGGCGACTGGCATCGGGGATGGTGACCGGTGGGAAAGAAGATGGTTGATTGATTGAGAATAAGATGTTGACCGGTGATTATAAATAACTATTTAAAATAAATAAAAATATAGTAATAATCCTAATATTAGATAATGCTATATGTCTGTTCTCTATATTTTGCCAATAAGATAGACATATATGGTTATCTTTGAAAATCTGAACTCGGTGTTGTGCCAATACCATCAACAGGTAATGCTATCTGTACAGATATGTTCTCCACATTATGCCACAACACAAACAGATATGATTGTATATGAAAATCTGGGCTCTGTGTTATGCCAATAAGATCAACAAATAATGATATTTGTCCAAATCTATTGAACTTCATTTATTTATTTATTTATTTTTATTACATAGTCAATATATTCATTGGTTAACATTTTCATCAGTCAACATCTTCTTCCCCATCTCCGGTCACCGTGGCCGGCGCCGGTGACCAACTCCGGTGGTGTCAATGACTTTTTCGGCGCTGTCCAAATTTCCAGCCAACTTTCTAGTAATGATGTGATGGGATAATTTTATGAGTGTATTTTTGTCCTATTACAACTAAAGAGTTGATCTCACACTTTAGAAATTACCAAATAATGGACCCTAAGCCTTGTAAAAAATGTTATTGGACTAGGCCTTGGTCCAAACATCTACAATGAACCTTAAACTAATTTTTTATTTAAAGAAGCCAAATTACACGACTTCCCTTGCGGGTTTATAGACCTACCTTGTAGCTTATACAAGCCTTCCTTATTGAGTTCTCTTTTACAATTTTACCCTTCTACTTCTCCTAGTTTCTCCATTTCCAATATCAAGCAGCTTTAATTGGCCCAACGGTTGTGTAGTTGGGAGCTGTGAATTTCTCCAAAGTATGACTAAAACAAAATCAAGCGACATGATGTCAAACCCAATATCTCACCACCAAAGTAACCACCACTTCTCCAGATCTTACTCCAATTTTTATTCGAATTTGAGTAAAAGCTTAATTTGGTAAGAATCACTTCAATGGACAAACTCAAATCTAAGCATGAATTTGAGTACAATTCTCATTATTGGCATAGCTGTAATTTGTGAAGAGAAAAACAAGCCTTTAAAATTTTGAGTCTCCACTTGTACGAATTTGAGTACAATCTGGGTCAATTCAAAGGGTAAGAACCGGAGATACTCTTAAAGTTGCTCGAGTAATGGGCATTTTTAATTAGGGAGAATTTTATTGGCACCACTTGATGTTTTTTCTAATGACGAATACTCCCTTCACATATGAGATGTTATTTCTTGGTGAATTTTGCCGGTACCCAAATCGATAATTGTCTGTTTAAACCTTGCCACTCTATCTATGCACTATTGGACTTGTGCCATCCTTTCGTATTTTCGAATGGTGTCAATCCTCTCGAGGATTCAAGCATTTTGCCCAGAGACTTATATCTAAATATCATCCTATTTGATAATAAACAATAATAACATCAACTCTCATTTTTTTTAAATAAAAAATGACTTCTTTTATCCATTGCAAGAGCTGTTTTGATAAAAGGGTAAAATTTAATAATAGTAATTTGCTTTTTAGTCATTGAAAGAAATGTTTTAGCTGGAAATGATAAATTTATTACCTTTAAGTCATAAAAGAAAAAAAAGAACTGAGAGCTTTTTATTTTTTAGTGTTAACGTAAAAAAGAGTGAATAAAAACTTTTTATTACATATTTTCGGCAAATTACATCACCAGTTTGGTTGAACAGTTGTTGGGTGTCGTTGAAATGAATACTGAAATCGTAGGGGATTTATAATAATTTCTCATACATGTAGGGGTGCTAATCGAGCCAAATAAGCCAAAACACAATATTGTTCAGACTTGGCTCAACTGCTTATTACATGTGTTCAAGCTTGATAACTTTTTGAGACTAATTGTTCAAGCTTGACTCGAGCTTGAAGTTTTGTATTTGTGATAAGCTTGGCTTGACTTGTGAAATACTCCCTCCGTCCCACTTTGTTCCGCCTGTTTCCTTTTTTGAACGTCCCAAAAAATTGTCTATATCTCACAATCTATAATATTTTATATACTCAATATGAATCTTGTTTGATAGATCTCAATTTATTTTATTAAACAAAGTTTTCGAAATCATAAAAAACATTATAGATTGTGAAATATAGACAATTTTTTGGGATGTTCCAAAAAGGAAACAGGCGGAACAAAGTAGGACGGAGGGAGTATACAAGTTAATCTTGAGCTTCCAAGCATGAGCTAAGCTCATGAAGTTTCGAGCTTTCAAACTTGAACTTAAGATAATTAAGTTCTAAGATGAAATGGGCTAAATTCAAAACAATAAAATCCTAGCTAGAAGAATATGATAGCAGCTCCAAATTTTCTCAATAAACTTTTTGAATTGTTCCATGGAAGATTTATATAGAATTTAATGTAGCCTTAAATTTTCATATCTCATATAGTAGGTTTCCTATTTGGATGCAATAGTACTATAAGTAAAACTGGCAATATGTATGCGGACTCATGTTTCATATTTTGAGATATTTATTATACTATCCCTTTAGTTTTAGTATTTAAGGACCCTTTCTTCACGAGCATATCGAGCCAAACACTCATATGCTCAAGTTTGGCTTGAATTCATAAACTAACGAAAATACGTGAATGAGCTTGGCTTATACTGTAGGTTTTATAAACGAGTTCAAACAAGCCAAAAGTCGAGCCAAACTCAAGCTGAGCTCGAGCTGTTTGGTTCATTTAGCAGCCCTACATACATGAAGCAGATAAATTGCACTAACACCCCCTAAGATTTACCTTAATGACAAATACTCCTTTCACATAGGAGAAATAACAATATACCACTGTGATTTCAATGTTCATTCCCTCACACAACCAATAACTTTTTGACCAAACACGTAATGAAATTAGCCAAAAATGACATATTGACAAATACACCATTTTCATAATCAAATGAATAATAAAAAGCTCTCAATTCTCAATTGTTTTGTACCCAGAATTCCAGAAGTGATAAGTTTGTCATTTCTGATCAAAAACCTCCAAAATATGACTGAAAGCAACATCAAGCTCTCAATTTTCTATATGACCTGCCAATGCTCATATAGAAAATTCCGTAACTCCAATTGGTTGAGTAGGAACAAGATAACAAGTGAGCTTTGTTTGATCGTTAATTTCGGGTCCATAAGTATGTGCATGGAGGGAGACACTTCGATTTCTTTCTGGAGAAATGTCCTCTGGCTCTATAGTGTGGAAGCTGTCAGGTCCTGGGGTCACCTGTCTGTCTCCTTCGGTGACCAGTTTTCACTCTAGCCATGCACTCCAAGTACCAGATATTAATTTCCCCAGAAAGTCTGTGGACACAGCAAATTTGTGCACAGATCGTGCACAGATTGCTATGTGAGGCCTACTACGGGTTCCACACAAGTGATCCAAGCCGTTCATTATGTTTAAAATATTTTTCCAAGGGCCCTCGCGTAAAATCAACTCAATCCGATACCTATAAGTATTTGATTTAATCGTCTAACTTTTCATTCTCTAAAAACCTGAATGAAAAGTTAGATAATTAGATCAAACACTTATAGGTATCAGATTGAGCTAATTTTTTGCAGAGGCCCTTGAAAAAATGTTTCAAACATAATTAACGGATCGGATTATTTGTATGGGACCCTTAGTGGGCCCCACAACGCAATTTGTGCACAGACTTGTTGTGTCAGTAGCAAGACTCCTACGGGTTCCATACAAATGATTTGAGTAGTTCATTAAATGCAAAACATTTTTTCAAGAGCTCTCGCGAAAAATCAGCTTAATTCAATACTTATAGATGCTCAATCCAATCATCTAATTTTCCATTCACCTAAAATCTGAATGAAAAATTAGATGATTGGATTGAACACCTATAAATATCAGATTGAGCTGATTTTTCGCGAGGGGCCTTGAAAAAAATATTTTACATTTCATGAACAACTTGGATCATTTGTGTGGGCCTCACAAAAAATCTGTGTAATCTTGCTGTGTGAGTAGCACCACTGATTTAGCCATTTAGGATTGGGACAATTTTATTTATCGGCAAAATCAGTTGGGACAATGTTATCTA
The DNA here is from genome assembly GCA_019656835.1 of Rhododendron ovatum. Lineage (NCBI taxonomy): Eukaryota > Viridiplantae > Streptophyta > Magnoliopsida > Ericales > Ericaceae > Rhododendron > Rhododendron ovatum. The sequence goes on from CM033790.1 coordinate 15,333,705, forward strand.
AAACGACAAAAGCTAAGGAAACCGACAGCAGAAATCGACGGGCACGCGGGCCCACTCCGGATCCCGTAAGGATGATTCAAGCTGTTCAATAATTTTTTGAAAAAATGAATGGACCCATGAAAAATCAACTTAATCCGATATATGAAGGTGCTTGATCTAATCTTTCATTTTTTTCATGGATCCAAAATCTAAATGAAAAAAACGGAAGATTAGATTGAGCACCTACACATATCGAATTGAGTTAATTTTTGTGGGGCCCCACTCAATTTTTTTAAAAAAATTATTGAACGGCTTAGATCATTTGTGGGGAGCCTGTAGTGAGCTTCTGTGGCTGTCAATTCCCACCGTCGGTTGCTCCTGTCGGTTTCCGTAGCAGAATTGTATCTAAAATCTCAACTGAAAAAACCATTAAAATTAAAATAAAAAAAAACAAATCATTGAAAGGTTATGATAAGTGTGATCAACCAAAGCAGCACCTCACTTTCACCTCTGTCACATTACATTGCACCTCCTCACACCTACTTCCACCCCATATGTGGGTATATTCGTGAAATGTAGTCGTGGAATGGAAATTCGGCCTGGACATATATACGACACCTTTGAGCAACCACACAAAGTTGTTAATTTTTTAGAAAATTTGTTACTTTTTTTTTTTTGTTACAAAAAACGTACTAGCATAAAATTAGAAAATACGAATAAGCTTGGGGTATTTATTTGTTACTAGCAACTAGCACCCCACACCCCAAAACTCAACAGTTTCTCAAATATGGCAAATGACACTTTATTTGCCAAATTTGAGAAAACATATGGCAAAGTTGCCATTTTTTATTAAGAGAGAGAGAAAAATGATAATGGCAAAATGACATACATGGGTGTAGCACCCTTGCTATTTTTTAGGCAAAATGACATTTTGGCCAAAAATCAAAATAACAAGGGTGAAATGGTAAACATCAGTGTAGATGCTCTTATATGTGTAATAACCTGGGGTTTTTTTATAAATAATTTAGAGTGTTTTGTTGTAACTATGCGTGTACATCATAGTTTCTGTTGGGTCCGGAGTGCCCCCATGGATTTGGTTACACAATGTCATTCCCTGCGACCGCTTTGAAAACCGATTTGCGGGTGCAATATCAAATGCCATAAAAGATTTAATTAAAACCCTTCCTACCACCAATTTATTCTTAGGAGAGATGATGGAAAAGCGGTCCGACAAGTGGTATCAAAGTTAGGAAGTCATGGGTTTGAGTCGCAGGAGCGTCATCGTAAGAGAGGGATTGTTGGGCCCGGGGTGCCCCCATGTATTTGGTTACACAATGCCACTTCATGCGACCGCTCTGAAAACAGACTTGCGGGTGCAATGTTGAATGCCATAAAAGACTTAATTGAAACCCGTTTTACTACCAATTAGTTTTAGGAGAGATCGTGGAAAAGCAGTCTGACAGTTTCTTCCAAAAATATTACGAACTATTACAATCCGTGATAGCGAGAATTGAAAACCCGAAGAAGATGGTTCAACTAAGAGAGTTCTCCTTCCATTTCCGTTCGTAGGTCTTAGTTAATATTTTTTGAAAATATTGTCCCACTTTAAACAAAATGAGTAATATTCAATCAATTTCCTCTTTTAACAATCCCATTTGAAATTAATACTCCATTCATCCGGATTTAATAGCTCCTCATTCAATTCTAACTAAATAAAAAATGAGTTATATCTTTAAATTGATAATGAATTTTATATCCAATATGGATCTTTTTTGATAGATCTCAATTAGTTCTATAAGACAATATTTTCAAAATTACCTAAAACATTATAAGTTACAAGATATAATCGATTGACAAATGGCACAAACTCTAAAAAAAGATTATTAAATTCAGACGGAGGGAGTAGTAGTTGTAATACCCCGTATTAAAAAAAGAAGAAGAAGTTATTTTCATATTACGAATTTATATTCTCATTAGGTATTGGGTTTGTTATGTAGCATTAAGTTTTAAACAACAAAAGTAATGACTGGACTATTTGGATACGTATGCATGGATAGTCTTAATTGTCTAAAGTTGGGCTAAGTGTGTGCACGTGGAATACAAATGGTGAGGGTGAGCTGTGGGCATATATTTTCATGGTTTTGGCTATATATGCTTATAAGGACCTTAAGTATAAGACAAACAATGGAAAGGCAATGGGCTAGAGAGAGAGAGAGAGCCATGAGGAAGTGGCGACTCTTTCTTATGAGTTTCGTGGTGGGATTATATCAGATGACAGGGTGATTTGAGGGTGAGTGTGAAATACATATTTCTTGTACAATATTAATGTTGGGTTAATATTGGTTGTGTTTTGTGCGGTGACTATATGTCGTGAAACCATTTGGTATGTAACAGGGTAACTAGGCTAATAAGCTATGCCAAAAGACAAGTTAGCCAATGGGCTGTGGTGAGGCTAGTGAGATGGTACGTCACCCGTCATATACTAAGGAGGACCGGGTATTTGATTCCATTTATGTAAAATGTGTTATATTTGTAGTTGGTGTTATACGTTGTGGTTGATGTTGTACAGTTTATTTGGTGTTGATATTGTACACGTTATTATGTCTCACACACTCCTAGGATCTTTTTGGACTCCAGCTTGTAGGTTGGTTAGCGGGTCAGGTGCCAGTGGTACGAGCTTTTTTGAGTTGCTGCGAGAGTGGGTGTTGTTTATTTAGTTTAGTGATGGTTGTAAATTGTAAGTTTTTTTGGAATAAAAGACAGATTGTAGTCTTTTTTATATTGTTGTGCTCGAGGGTCTGGGTTGTTACAGTTGGTATCAGAGCATAGATGAATAGGTCTTACATGGGATTGTGTGGGTGATCAGAGTGCGCAGCGGAAGCTTGGAATTCATATTTTTAGTAGATATATTTAGGGGACGAAATTTCCAAAGGAGGAGATATTGTAATACCCCGTATTAAAAAAGAAGAAGAAGTTATTTTCATATAACGAATTTATATTCTCATTAGGTATTGGGTTTGTTATGTAGCATTAAGTTTAAACAACAAAAGTAATGATTGGGCTATTTGGATATGTATGCATGGATAGTCTTAATTGTCCAAAGTTAGGCTAAGTGTGTGCACGTGGAATAAAATGGTGACGGTGAGCTGTGGGATACATTTTCATGGTTTTGGCTATATATGTTTATAAGGACCTTAATTACAAGACAAACAATGGAAAGGCAAAGGGCTCGAGAGAGAGAGAGAGCCGTGAGGCAGTGGCGACTCTTTCTTATGAGTTTCGTGGTGGAATTATATCAGATGACAGGGCGATTTGAGGATGAGCGTGAGATACATATTTCTTGTACAATATTAATGTTGGGTTAATGTTTGTTGTGTTTTGTGCGGTGACTATATGTCGTGGAACTGTTTGGTATGTAATGAGGTGACTAGGCTAATAAGCTATGCCAAAAAACAAGTTGGCCAATGGGCTGTGATGAGGCTAGTGAGGTGGTACGTCACCCGTCATATACTAAGGAGAACAGAGTATATGGTTCCATTTTATGTGGAATGTGTTATATTTGTAGTTGGTGTTATACATGGTGGTTGATATTGTGCAGTTTATTTGGTGTTGATATTGTACACGTTATTATGTCTCACACACTCCTGTGGTTCTTTTAGACTCCAGCTTATAGGTTGGTTAGTGAGTCAGGTGCCAGTGGTGTGAGCTTTTCTGAGTTGCTGCGAGAGTGGGTATTGTTTATTTAATTTAGTGTTGGTTGTAAATTGTAAAGTTTTTTTTGAAAAAAGACAGATTGTGATCTTTTTTATATTGTGGTGCTCGAGGGTCCGAGTTGTTACAGTAGTAATACTAAAAGGTAACGATTGGACGATAAAAAGGAAAAATGGAAGTAATGATTATGTCCCTAAGTTGAAATCTAAAAAGAGAGCAACAAATTGGGACTGATACATAAGTCTAGCGTTTCCGCTAATTGTTAAGCTATGTACTACTTATTGTACTACTTAGTGTGAGTCTAGTGTTAAGTTATTTCTACTATACTGGAGTACAAAAAATGTGTTAGGTTAATAGAATAAAATGTGTTCAATATTTTAATTTGTGGAAACAACGAAACTTTAGACAATAAATTTTTTTAAGTTTAGTATGGAGAATTTTAGGTCTATTCGCGGTCCGGATTAGACCGGTTTGCTATGAATCCAATCCTAATTTGCGAGTCACGGTTTTTAAAAATATAATCCATGTCCGGACCAAAAGTCCTACGGTTCGGTTCCAATCCAATCTGTGAGTCACGGTTCGGTTCCGATTTTATCCACAGATTACATTCCATAAATACTAAATTGTGAATCCAACCAAAAAAATCAAATTCTTGCCAAAAAAAAAACAAGTATTATAATCTGCAATTACATTCACCAAGGTAGCAATCAAATGAAGTTTATCAGAGTTTCAGATTAGTCACAGCAAGGCAACAACCAAATGACTCCATCAACACAACATGCAAATTCTAGTCAAGTGTTGTCCAAGCATTATCTGCTTATTACATTCCATAAAACCTAACGAAAACTGGCCTACACAAAACAAACAAATACTATCATATTAATTTAAAATTGCTGAAAAAAATAAAATCAATTGGTAAAACTTATAATTATGTACTAAATATTACACATATATAATTTTTTATTATTATAGTATTATTTTTAAATATTTCACAGTTTGGTTCGGTTAATCTACGGTTTCGTAATGAAAATCCGTGGATCAAAGCGTATCTTACGATTTTTTAATTTTTAAATTCGTGTCCGAATCATTAATCCGCGAATCGGTTCAACCTGATATGAATTCGCGGTTCTTAATTTTTCTTGGATAGCTCTAGAGAATTTCACAAAAATCAATACTATAATTTGTAGTGGGAAATAGAAAGTGGAAACGGGGAGTGTAAGGTGGAAGAGGCGCGAGAACTCCCAAATCACATCCTAATAGTAAGTCCTAACCACACGCCACGCTGCCCGTCCAAATAACGTCCATAGAATCTGACACCTTACCCGCCCGACCCATCAACATCGCCACACTCTTCTCTGCTTTTTCACCTTTCCGACCCCACCCCTCACCGTCATAACGCCCCAACCGACACCCTAACGGACCCTAACGCCGAATCACCCCCTCAAGTAACAGCTACACTTAACACCATCACCATGTGGCGCCAAAAATATTACTCCTACGTACTAAAAACAGTGACAACTGTCACTTTTCAGCCTGTGATGCAAAATCCATCGACAATATGGTATTCTGAAAACTGCCGAAAGACCATTTTGTGCACATGTTGTACACAAATGAGTTTACCGACGGGAACGGAGGCAGAAATTTTACCATACGAGAGCAATCATATTGTATGCGAGACAAGCAATAAAAATAAATATGCATAACAACCTAAATACATTAGAACTCAAAAAAAAAAAAAAAAGTTTAGTACAAAATAACAAACCCTCCGTAATTAATTGTGCTTTTCAAAAATTAACAGATTATAAAAACAGTAACGACTTATTCAGCCTATCTACAATACTCTTTCGTCTCATTAAAAGCATCAATAATAGAATCAACATCAAACCCCTATGCAATATCCTTTATGTAAATGTTCTACAAACTTGCTAAAAGTTCACTGCGGAGTTTAGTCTTCATATGTTTCTATTTTCTCGAAACTATCTTCAAAGTTTTGACGATATGAGATTTTCGTCCAGAGAGAGAGAAAGGTCTAGTACTGTGCCATAGAAATTTTAGGCGAGAGAAAAAAAATATGTGAAACCTTATTAACGATTGAAGATTTTTGTGAGAGAAAAACTGAGAGTTTATTAATGGAATACTCACAAATTCCCAATGGTAACCCTTTTTTTTTTTTGATCCGCCCCAATGGTAACCCTTATATTTTATGTTTTGTTATAGTTTAACCCCGTAGCCTTTAAATTTTAATGTTGGTATCCTCGTATTTCAAAGGTTAGTACTATTTGGTTTTTTTTTTCAAAATAATTGAGGGGGCGAGCCTATATACATTCATAGAAAAATATTATTTTTTTAAATATAATAGAAGAATTTTTTTTCTTTGCAGAGACGATCGCCCCTGCTGGCACATTCCTGGCTCTATTACTATTTATGGGGTAAATTTTGGGATTTTAGTCAGACAATCCAAATAGTTCATTAATTTTAAGATGCATTTTCAAGTTGTACCAGAAAAATATGTTCCATCGAATAACTATAAAACCTTGATCCAATCAATATAAAACCTTGATCCAATCGTCTATTTGTTTTTTCAAATTTCTTTTAGAATTTCAGAATGAAATAATTGATCAACGAACATCCTACAATTACGAGATTTTAGTAATTTTTTACGGAACGAATTAAAAATTAATCAACGATTTAAAGCGATTGTACGAGATCCTAAAGTAGGCCCCATGGACCCATATGTGCTGCAGCTAACTTTTTCCTGGCATGGCATTCATCCGTTTCCGGGTTGCCCGCGATTTTAACGCGAGATATTGTCGGCGTCTCGCGACAGTGGATTCCAATTCAATTACTCCTACTACTACTATAAATTTGCCCTCGCAAGAAGGAAGGCAGGCAGGCGAGTCCAACGGCGTACGATTCCAATAATACTCCTACTCCTCCATCCAATACGGTGCTCGACTGGAGTGGGGCCTCAAAAGCCGCCACGTGTGAGGCGGTCACGGCTCGATTGTCAGACAAATCTGACGGGACTTAATTCTCCGTGGGGTCTACTCAGAGTTGGCACGCATTTATTGGATCTTTTGGTTCGTTTATTTAATTTATTTATTTTTTAAGTACTCCGTAGTAGAAAAAGAAAAGAGAAACCATCTTGTGTGGTGTTGACAACCAATTGGCTTTCAATCCTCTCAACCACACCCCACGATATGGCTAGATGCCATGGCAGGTGTGATGGGACACCCGAAGGGCATTAATTAACAAATTTTGACATTTTTATTGTGTATCAATTGTAACAATTTGTCAACAATAATTTCTTTCTCAATAATTCATCTCATGTAAGTATTTATTTCGATCATTTTGAACAGTTATGTTTTCATCCTTTTAGATATTGAAATACATATCTTACCATTTTAATAAGATATATACATGTGTATGTATATTACCTTCCTAAATTAGTGGAATTCAACAATCTCCTAATTTAGTGGGATTCAATCATTTCCTAATTTAAACGGGATTTCAAAGTTTTAAAAATTCCTAATTTCCAAATTTGACCGATTGATTTTTCATTGATTTGAATTCAAAAATCACATTTTTTTTCCCTATCTACCATGTATTATCATGAAATCTTTTGAAATATGGTGAAATCGATCATGTTTTTAATGAATTATTTTTACAAATTACCATAACAAATATTTCGGAACAAGACATTTTTCAAATTTACCATGTTTTTATGGTTAACTTTACAAATTCACCATGAACTTAAATAATCATCCTCGGAACCCACCCCACGTGTATATCTTATTAAAAAGGTAAGATAGGTATTTCACCATCTAAAAGGATGAAAACATAATTGTTCAAAATGATCGGAATGAATATTTACATGGGATGGATTCTGAGGATGGATATTTAAAAACTCCTATCTTTAGATTGATAATGAATTTTATATCTAATATGGATCTTATTTGATAGATTTCAATTAGTTCTATAAGACAATATTTTTAAAATTACACAAAATATTATAAATTACAAGATATAATTGATTGAAAAATGGCACAAAGTCCCAAAAAAAGACTATTAAATCCGAACGGATGGAGTACTATTTTTATGTTGGGCAAATACTAAGAAAAAGTGTTACAGTTTTTTCTCTTTAATTATTTTTTTCAACTACACTTTCTTTTTATCTTCTTTTAATGTGAATTTACAATATATCCCTTCCAAGTGTAAAAGAGCATACAAATGAAAAGTTAAATTTGTAAAAGTCATAAAATAAAAGACAAAAAAAAGAGTAATTATCAAAAAGAGAGAAAAATCAATTACCGTATAATTTCACAAATGTGGAGCAAAAATTAACAACGTAATCTAGGCTTGTTTTGGCCTAATAATCCTTGGGAATTATTTTTCTCTTTATTCGAGAATACTCGCTTCAATTTTTTGTGAATTATAGGTTCGTCTCAAGGAGTCTGTTTTGGATTATTTGTCTTTATTTAAAAAAATTGTCTTGAGCACAAATTTTTACTTTTTAGATTTCTCTCATCGAAACAAAATAAAACAATAATTCATAACAAATTGACGCAAAACTACCAAATGCAATTTTTTTTTGAATAAAAGATAAGAAAATAATTTCTAAGGATTTTTAGGCCGAAACATACCCTAGAGAAGGAAGAATCATTCTATAACAACACTCATAAGAGTGTGGGCTCGACACAGTCTGAATGTGTATAATGTCTGTGGAGCTCACATCCTTGTGAGTGTCTAGTTGGGTGTGGTTTTAGCATTTCTGGAGAAAGAAACTCGAAAAGAATTTTTATTTTTTTTTGGGGGTGGTAAAACTCGAAAAGAAGAGACCTGCTAATCCCCCCCCCCCTGACACACCCCCCCTCCCCGGCCCCACCTCCCTTTCCCATATTACCCCTCCTCTCTCTCTCTCTCTCTCTCTCTCTCTCTCTCTCTCCTTTCTTTCTTTCTTTCCCAGTTTGCTTTTTTCTTTTCTTTTTTCCTTTTATTACCGGTTTAGTTTTTTTTTTTTTTTCATTTTATTTCTTTTTCTTTCTTTCCGGTTTGAATTTTTTTTTCTCTTTAATAATAGGTTCAAGTCTAATTCTAGACTTTGTAAAGTAATTGAGAGAAAAAAAAAGTGTTTAAATTGATTATGTTTATCCGACTGTTTTATTTTTCTTTTTTTGTTCTTTATAGATTAAAAAATATATTTACGAAAATAATTGTTTCAATTTTCAATCCGTTTGAACCAGTGCAAAGATGTTATTTTTCTGATCATTTCATTCTAGATGGTCGTAATAAATTTTTGGCTTCAAGGCCTTTCAATGGACACTCTAAGAGAGTCTTGAAACTAAATAATGAGCCTTAGGGTGTTTGTTGAAAGGCCTTAAACCAAAAATTCATTATAACCATTTAAAATAAAACAATAATAAAAAATTGATCTTTGCTCTGATTTAACTGAATTAAAAATTAAAGTACTTAATTCTTAAATTATATTTTTAAATATACAAATAGTGTATTTATCGAAATTAAATAAATAAGATATAAGTTACTAAATAAATAAAAAATTAAAAAGTAGGGGGGCCCGAGGGCTCTGTTGTCCCCATTAGCACAGTAGAAACCAGCCATTTGCAATCATATAGAGTAGAAATGTAATTTGAAGCAACATTCTACTGAATCAGTTAAGAGGATCTATGCTAAATAATGATTAATAAATTTATTAAATTTTACTATAGTTAAAAAAAATAATCATAAATATAACATTTGTATTCTGAATTAGTATGTCGTTTGCAAAATACATTTCGTAATTAGTTCCTGAACACTAATTGTAATCTTAATGAATTTTTTGCTTTACGGCATTTCAACGAGCACCCTAAGACTCATTATTTAGTTTAAGGACTCTCTTAGGATGTTCATTGAAAGGCCTTGAACTGGTTCATTATTTAGTGTTCACTGATTTTTAATTCGTTTGAACTAATACGAAAATCTTATTTTTCTTATTATTTCACGGATAATATTAAATAAATGAGAAATAAAAAAGCAAGATCTTTGCACCGATTCAACCGGATTGAAAATTGGAACACTTAAATAATATTAAATAAATAAAAACGAAAAAAGATATAAAAGTTATTAAGTAAATAAATGAGAAATAAAAAATTGGTTGATTACTTACTTGTATAATATTAAATAATTTAAAAATACATATAAAGAGTAAAAAAATAAGTGTTCCTATTTTTAATTGGTTTGAACCGGTGCAAAAATCTTATTTTTCTTATCATTTCATCATAAATGGTCGTAATGAATTTTTAGCTCTAAGACCTTTTAATGAGCACCCAAAGAGAGACCTGAAACTAAATAAAGAACCTTAGGATACTTGTTGAACGGCTTTAGAGCTAAAAATTCATTATGACCATTAAAGATAAAATGATAAAAAAAGCGAGATCTTTGCACCGATTCAACCGGATTGAAAATTGGAACATTTAAATAATATTAAATAAATAAAAACGAAAAAAGATATAAAGTTATTAAGTAAATAAATGAAAAATAAAAAATGGGTTGATTGGGGTGTGGGGGTAAAACGGGAATTGGGGCGTGGGGCCGGGGGGGGGCGGGTGTCAGGGGGGGGGGGAGTAGCAATTTACGAAAAGAAACTCAAGATTGTTGAATGTTGTTGAATTCATTCAATTCCGAAAAAGAAGGCGAGCCCATAGTGGTCGCTGGACTCCGTCACGTTAGATCATGACTCGTTAACTCAACCACGGTTAAGAATCCGAATATACGCACTCGACTATACGCGCTTCTCTCTCTCTCTCTCTCTCTCCCTCAGTCTCTGCACCGTCCCCTGGCTCTCGCCCGCAACCGCATTGTCCAATTCCGGCGACTCCCCGCGCTTTGCCGCCGGAAAACACGTCACATTTATGGTTTTCTTGGACTCAGACAGGTTGCCAAATCCTACGATCTCTTGATCCAATTTTGCGTGCTTTACCTAGGTTAAAAGTGTCTTTTCCCCAATCCAGCCTCCCTCGATCACTGAAAAAGACCCCAACATTCTTCGCACTTTGCAAGAATACTACCCCTCTCGTGTGCTGTTCACGAAAGGAATAATCTCCAATAAATCCCAAAAAGGAAAAATCCCAAGTCGTTTCGATCCGTTTTTGTTAATTGGAATTCAAATTACGTTGATTTCGATTTCCATATATAGTCAACCTAGGATCTTGATTTGCTAAGGAGTCTAGGTTTTTAATGCATGGGGGGAGGGGTGGATAGGGATGTGCAGGGTAGAGAGAAAAAGGAGTGAAGAGAGAGAGAAGAAGAGGATGGGGAGGAGGTGGGTGGTGGTGATGGGGCTGAAGACGGGAGAAGGCAGGGTGGAGAAGCTGAGGAGTTCCATGGCGTCTTCGAGGCCCAGGCTGAAGCTGTGGATGATAAGGGCGACGACGTCGGTTCTGCTGTGGACTTGCTTGGTGCAGCTGACGGCCTTGGGGGAGATGTGGGGCCCTAGGGTTTTGAAGGGCTGGCCTTCTTGTTTCTCTCAAGATTCCTCCACGGCTGCTGCTTCTGTTTTGGACCTCAAGTTTTCCCCTTCTGTCCCGGAAAGAATTCTTCCTCCAAAGAGTGAGTCTTTCTGTATTGGTGTATACACAAAAGAGTGAGTTACATGCTTGCTTTTCGATTTAATTACTTTCTTGGGATTTCTTTAGTCAGAATGGATGGATATTATGTGGGTTTTTGTTTTTGTCAAAGTCAATTTGTTTTCTTGATATTGGTAGTTGTTGTCCTTATTAGGCTAGGTCATCTCCAATCCTCAGTTTCTTTTTTTCATCAGATTTGTGGATAAAATTCGGTAAGAAGCTATTTTTAATAGGAAGTTATAGACGTATCTCAACTACCATTTCAGCCATTTTTTGATAAAAAAATCGGTTGCTAGAATCCTTACCCTTTAAGCATTTTTTGCCCGAAAAACCGTATTCATTAATTTGAAGTTTAACCCAAACAGCTCCTACTTGTTTCTTCTTCGGTTGAATAAGTTGTTCCTCAATTCAAAGGTCATTCTGGTGATAGATTGGAGCTTTTGGAGCTTTTTTTTGTGTGCCCTTTTTCCCTTGTATATCAAATAGGTAGAATTTTTGGTGAAGGGTAGGAGTTGACCTCATGTTGCGCAATATAATCCAAAGATAATACATAATGCATTTTGTTCAAATTATTTAACTCAAAATTTGTACCGAATTGGTGCACATGTGGAGGAAAATTGTCATTCCTTGCTTATTTTGTCCATATGCATTTATAGTTTGGAAAATACAAGCTCTGTATAGCAGCTGAGATTGTGTAGAAATTACGTAGTCTTGGTAAGGCTATAATTAACACTGAGGTGTAATGAGCTTTTTTTTGCCTTATTGTGGAGCTACAGAAGTTGTTTTGGGCCTTTCAGAGTATCATAATTGGCATTCCCAGTGCCACCTAGTTCTTTTGTTTTGAATTTACAGCATATTACTCCTCTTTGCTCATGCTTAATACTCGTCGTTCTATATCTCCTTTCTTTATCCTCTACAAGTTTGCATGAAATTATCGCTCTCACTTTACATATGGAGTTATCTTTGGGTGTGCCAATCTATTTGGTTGCTGATATTCTTCTGCCAAAGTTTCTCTTGAAACAACATACCAAGTGCGAATCTTATGATGATATTAATTTCGTTGTGTTGCTCATAGGGGTTTATAAGAACAATGGCTACTTGATGGTTTCATGCAATGGTGGACTTAATCAAATGAGGGCAGCGGTGAGTGTTTTCTTTGGGGGAGTCTAGCATAGGCTTGTCATTTCTTTTTGTGCATTCGCGTACTTCCTCCATTTTGTTGCTTTCATTGGTTGATCTATTTAATTTCTTTGATTCACTTGTACAGATTTGTGACATGGTTGCTATTGCAAGATATTTAAATGTCACACTTATAGTTCCTGAACTGGATAAGACTTCTTTCTGGGCTGATCCCAGGTGAGTATCAAGACAATTCCCTTATGTTCAAAAAGTTCTAAATGACGACGGCTATATTTTCGACTTAACTCTTCATGCTGTTTAAATGTATGACAGCGAATTCCAAGACATATTTGACATTGATCATTTCATCACATCCTTGAGAGACGAGGTTCGGATATTGAAACAGCTACCGCCCAGACTCAAGAGGAGAGTTGAGTTAGGGATGTTCTACACCATGCCTCCCATTAGTTGGTCTGACATTTCATACTACCATAATCAGGTTGGTACTTTTTTGCTTGTATCGTAAATTTCTTTCTTTCAATAAGATTGTATGAACTGTAAATCCACTTCTGTTTGTTGGTCGCAGATTCTTCCTCTGATACAGAAGTACAAAGTTGTTCATTTGAATAGAACTGATGCCAGGCTTGCTAATAATGGCCAGCCCATAGAGATTCAGAAGTTGCGCTGCCGAGTTAATTATAGTGCTCTCAAATTCACTTCTCAGATAGAGGAGTTGGGCAGAAGGGTTATTAGGCTTCTAAGGCAAAATGGTCCTTTCCTAGTGCTTCATCTCAGATATGAAATGGATATGTTAGCCTTTTCTGGATGTACTCAGGGCTGTAACCCTGAGGAGGTAGAGGAGTTGACTAGAATGAGGTGAGTTTATTTCTTTGTGCCCTACTAAGCTATGTTACATGGACTTGGATGCAAGTATCAGGTGCGGATGTTAATCCATCCTCACATTCCTGAACTTAAAGTGTAAGATATTGGGAAACATGTGCAAATGGTTGATATATGTATAGCACAACAAATAGTTGGAAACATGTAGAAGGTAAAGAATCTACGGTTCGTTATAAGTACGGGAGGATCCAACTATTTGAAGTAGGTATGGATTTCAAATGCATCCCACCCTGTCACCCAGTCATCCATTGTCATGGATACTTGTATACATTGGATCGAGCCCACGTAGCATAAAGTTTTCCGAAAATTTGTCTTATTCTCTTTCCTTCTGCTAACTTCTTTATCTTGGCAGATATGCATACCCATGGTGGAAAGAGAAAATTATAAACTCTGACTTGAAGAGGAAGGATGGGTTATGCCCTTTGACACCTGAGGAAACTATGCTTATTCTAAAGGCGCTAGACATTGATCGCGATATACAGATTTACATTGCGGCTGGAGAAATATATGGTGGAGAAAGGAGGATGGCTAGTCTTGCATCAGCATATCCAAAATTGGTCTGTAAATGAAGCTTAAACAAAATCGTCAAGCTTTGTTTTGTGGTTTTCTGATTTTTGTGTGTTTACCTGGTTCGTTTCTCTCTGTTGCAACAGGTGAGGAAGGAGACACTGTTGGAGCCATCAGACCTCAGGTTTTTCCTGAATCACTCATCCCAAATGGCAGCATTGGATTATCTTGTTGCGTTAGAGAGTGATATTTTCGTTCCAACATATGATGGCAACATGGCCAAAGTTGTCGAGGGCCACCGCAGGTATGCTGCCACTTGTCAACTAGTTGCTTGATTTTCTATGTCAACCGATGTATTGTGACTGTTGCATGCCTTCTAGCTTTGTTTAGTTAGTTGGAAATTTGAATCTTGAGAGATTATACCCCTTCATTTCCATTTTCCTTGCTGCCTTTTTTAAGAAGTAAATTATCTCATTGTGTAGTGCAAGCAATAAACTAAATCTTGTTCCGGAAATATTTGATGGTGAGCTTTGTTCAAGTGAAGTTTAATTCGTGTAGCTGATAAGTCAGATTCAAACACGATGAAATCTTTTTCGTCTAAAGGTAGCATCAAAATTTTCACGGGCGAAAGTGCAAGGCGAGGCGGTTGACCTCTCATTAGGCGATGGCCGCGAGGTATAAGCCTCAAGGCGTTGAGGTGTAAGCCTTTGTAGTTTTTATTATTTATTTGTAAAAAATAACATAAATTAAAAATTACCATAAATAGAGGGGTAGTTTTGCGCCATATGGAAACTAAGAAAAAAGTCTATAGAATTTACAAAAATGCATGTTAAGGCCTAGAAAAAGAGAGTATTAGTAGATCCAACCTATAAAAGCACTCTAAGTTGTGGTAAAAAATACGCAGAAACTACAATTTATAATGTTGAACAGAACCACACACACACACGATATACGAATAGGAAAAACAGTAAAGAAATCAACACACAGAATTACGTGGTTCCCCAAAACCGCGTACGTCCACGGGAGCGAGAGCGGCTGTCGTTTTTTCTTATTATCACTGGAGTAGAGTTTTTACACAGTATTTATATTCCACTCTATTCTAACCCTAATCCGGGTACACGGTCTTTTTTCCCCAAAATACCCATACAGTCCGTACCGTCGCTCCACTCCACTCGTTCTGCTTCGACATCTGGCCTCTTTCTAGAACTTCTTAGTATCTCTTCATATTAACATATGAGCCGCAAGTTCTAACATATAATGAACCGACTCTTCGCTTAAACAAAAAAAAAGAAAGAAAACTGATCGTATGATGTTTCTATTGTTTCATTGTTAAATGATCGTATGATGTTTTATTCATTTGCGTAGAGAAATTTGATCTAAGTTAAGAGTTAGTTTCATGTTGGAATGCTTTTTCAGATACCTCGGCTTCAAGAAGACAATCCTACTGGACAGAAGGCTTCTAGTTGATCTGATAGACCGATATAATGGTGGATCACTGAGTTGGGATGAATTCTCATCAGCTGTTAAGGAAGCTCATGCAGATCGCTTGGGAAACCGTACTAAAAGGATTATGATTCCCGACAGACCCAAAGAGGAGGACTATTTCTACGCCAACCCAGAAGAGTGTTTGCAACGGTCAGATGAGCTGTTGAGTGCTACATAATCTCTTGTAGGGCTGGTTTCATCCATACCAGGAATATCCTTCCGGTTTAGCAAAACGATTTTCTCAACACAGAGATATAGCACTGGAGGGGTTTTGTTCCGATACAGCAATGTAGGAGAATTGAATTTGACAAAACCTTGGAGAGTGCAGTTGGGGCAGTGCACTAAATATCTTAATATATCTTCCAATAATACTAATCATGTATAGAAGCTACCCTGCCATTGCAGGGTGATATCGAGTGGACTCGACTGCAGTGAACACAGAGAGGGGGTGTTGCAATTTATAGATTTTGGCATTAAATCCATTTTTGCTTCCATGGTCTTGATTTTTGTGTAGCATATATAAAATCCAGCTCCTTCTCATTTGCAGCTGTTCTACTTCCATCCACAATTTGCTCATTGTGATTTTGGAGTTTTGAGTCATGAAAAGGATGGCTATGTATAATGCTCCACTATCTCCAATCAGAAAGCGTGTTATGATGTTTAGTTTGGAACCAAACCTTTGTTTAATTGATTTATTTAGAAGAATATGCTTGTTGTCAAACTACTCATTAATCATTCTTTCAAGTTAATCATGATATATAGAAAGAGATTGGAAGGTGGTACCCACTTGATGCTGTCACATCATTTCTAGTGAAGTAGAGTAGTATATCTAAAGTTTCCCCAAGTTTTTATTCTCCTCTTCTTCTTCTACTTCTTCAGGATCTCAGGATCACAACGAAATGGTTGCTAGGATTTTACTATACGACTTTGGATTCCATAACAGAATATTGCGTTAATAGTATATATTCTAAGAAAGGGATTGGAAGGATTCAGCTGTATGGGTCTGGATCTGGATGGGGATAGACTCCATTGACCACTCACACACGTGAGATTGTGGAGGTCAATGCATACATACGCCAACATGACCACTATGATATTTTATTTTTTGACCAATACTCCTCCTATGTTAAGGGGATTTTCGCAACACCTTTGGCAATACTACTTTAGAACACAGATCCAAGTGTAAATATAATCAGAACAGTTCGATGCATGCTTGACACGTTCATCAGATGGTCCTGGAAAAACTCTTAGTAGTATTCTCTGCCGCATTCAAAATTTTAAACCTTTTCCTAATAGATTTTCATATTAGATTCAATAAGCAAAAAGTGTTGGGAACTTTGAGGAAAATAAGAGAAAAGAAAGGGAAAGGAAACAGGAGAAAAATGGAAGGAAAATTTTGATGTGCACAAAAAATTGAATTTGCTATTTTCTTCTCTTCAAACCAAACAATGGAAAAATAATTTTTCTTAAGTTTATTTTATTTTTTCTAAGTTCCAAACAAACCCTTAAAGTGATGTATTTTTTATTAAAATTTGAATTTTTTGGGGGCAAATTACTAAACATGAGTTTTTTAATTTATGGAGATAAATTTGAAATGCTTCTACAAAACTCATTTTTTTATTTATAAAAGTTACTGTATATTTTACGAAGCAGACAACGTGTTTGGCCAAATAATCTAGTCTCATTAAGATTGTGTGTGTGATCCTGCGATCTTCTTTGGTCAGCGACGGGGATCGTTTGGCCGCTTCTGAATGTTCGAGCTCTTAGCCAGAAATCCATCAATGGGGAAGGAAATACTACTGTATTATTTTGTAACGAGTCTCTGTTTTTTTTGTTCGTTTGGTTTGGTGTGGCCGTATGGGACTCTATATTCTCAGGAAAAGAAAAGAAGAAGAAGAAGAAGAAGAAGAAGAAGAAGAAGATGAAGGTTTGGCATGGGAATATGGGATTATATGGTGCAGTGGGTTCCAAGTTAATAGAGGTGGAACCGTTTTCGACTTAGGATTCCCATAATTAAAATGAAGGCAGAAGATCTGCCAGTAACCAGAGTGTAATTAGGGGAGCTGGTCCCACTAATTAATGGGGTTATTAATTTCTCAAAATTCAACGCAGTTTTTTTTGTGTGTGTGCGCGCGCGTGTCGATGGATCTGTGGAGTTTTGAGCTATACAAAAACTGGGAATGAAAGTGAAGGTAGTACTGTAGCTGGGAATGGGAAGGGAAGACCTGCTACCCTAATCTTTTTCTATTCCTCTTCAATGTTGTTGGACTAATATTTTTTCACTTCCATCCCCATTTTAATTGAAAAAAATACCTGTCACTGTCTCGATTTTTAGTTTTTTTAATCAAGAAGGTCGGATCCCTCTCGCAGCGAGAGTCACGCTGGAGAGTGTCATTGGGTATTTTTTTTTTTTTTAATTTTATAAGTCAAACTATGAAATTATGGTCTTTCAACGAGATTAATCATTACACGAAAGGTGAGCATCTTTGATAAGGATCATTCAATGAGTCGAAGAAATTGGATCTTTATCTATTCCTCTTTGTGGGACCTATCTCGGATCCAACTTCATAGTTGAAGTCTTCCATTTGATTGGCTAGCTCATTGAGTTGGTCGATATGCGTAAGATCAAATTGATTAGACATTATTAACCACATATTAGAGCATGATTAGTTCATAATGAAGCTGGGTCCTCCTATCCATCAAATGGACTGAGTCCTCCTATCCATCAAATGGACTGGAGGGTCCAATTCAATCGCGAACTCAACTTGATGGTTTGGACCGTTAACTTCTTTGTTATGTCGAGAATATCAATTATACCCAAAATCATGTTGATAAGATATCAGTTAGTAATATACTCCTTTTAGAATACATTTGTCTTGGAATAAAATAGAATACATACTAAAATCATATGAGACGATATTCTTTTAATGTGGAGTAATTTCCAGCGTGAATGGTATTCTCCACGATTTTTAAAAAGTAAGCGATTCAATTATTATCAAATTGAGCCCGCAAAAGAGACCAATAAACGGCTTGAACTGGACCCTCCAGTCCATTTCAATTATTAATGCACTAAAGAGAATCCAACTCCTTTTTATAGTAATTCATCTCAAACTCAAACTAGCTGTAAAGATCTCTCTTCTGGCCCATTTGCCAAAGCCTGGTACTCTGTTTCTCCGAGAGAGAAGGAAGATGCTCATTCCGTACACGCCCAAGATCACAGCAGTTTCAACAGGCCCCCCACTATTGCATTTTTTCCCAAAAATCCTAGCGGTGCCGAATAAAGAGAGTACCGAAAATGTACAACATTTTGCGGGGTTCACTTTTGGATCCCGCATGTCATTCCAGTGTACATGTGTGCCATTGTCGTCTCACGCATTAGACAAACCAAGAACACAACTCTTCAGTACAGGGGGCCTAATGACAGAGCCCACGAGCCGCAAGGTGGTGACGGATCAACATTTCCTCCTTAGGTCAACTATGACTTGAGTCCGAGAAGTACTCAAGGTGGATTCCGCAGTTGATCGGGGGTCGCTACGTTAGTTCAATCCAGCCCGCCCATTTTTATTTTCCCTTGACAAGCAGTCCGCCCTTTTTCAGTTGCGAAAAAGAAAAAAACCTTGGAGATCAAGAAGCGATTTTGGAAATGCAGAAACACTCCATTATCTACCCAGAAAGCTTAAAGCGTTTCTTGTGTTGCAGGATAATAGAACTTGCAACTAAAGCAGGACATCCATCCAAAAATTAACCAAACAATATTTTATGTCTACCTTTCATTTCGTAAACCAAGAAATAGACGTATGGCTCAAAAACACATTCCAAAGCTGTGTTGTTATTACGTGTGGATTCGCATGTGAAGAACAAGGGACCAACCATAGTTGCTGCAATCTCAACACACTGGACATTTAAACAATGGCAGATCTCTTTTCAAAAAGTTCACCAATAGGGGAAAAAAAAATCTTTAGTTCACTTTTTGAAACTTTTACTCATAATTCTTTAAATTAAATTTCATATGTCAAAACAAATAATTAATGCAAAAAAGTGGACATGAATGTAAGAAAACATTTGAAAAAATGATTTAAAGTACTGACAATAAGATTAAATCCTTCAGTTACATAGCCTAGCATGTTTATGCTTATTTGAACATGTTTATGGTTTTTCTTATTAGAACATCTTATAGTTGCACCAAAGTAAAATTATTTAACATGTGCAAAAATATTATATAGTACTATATTAGGTGTAAATGTTGTTTTATTCGATATGTACACTTGTTAACTTATCTGATGATAACCCGACACGAATCTTGATATATATAATATACAGGGCGGTTTCGGAGACCCCTAAAAAAACCTCTAAAAAAAAACCCAAATCTTAATCTCATAGTTCCCGATCAAATTTTGATGATCCAAGCTGTTCAATGTGTTTAGAACGTGATTTTAAGGGTATCCGCACAAAAATTGGCAAAATAAAATAACCGGGAAGGGCTTGATTTAAGCAGTTTTTTATTGAACCGTTCATTAAAGTTCAATAAAAAACTGTTCTGATGAAGCCCTTTCCAGTCATTTTTTTTTGCTGATTTATCACGAGTACCTTTAAAATCACGTTCTGATTACATTGAGTGGCTCGGATCATCAAAATTCGATCGGAAACTTTTGGGGATTTTTTTAGGGGTTCTGGAACCGCCCCGATATAACATCCTGCTTAATTTGACAACCTTGCAAGCAACATAGACCGCATGAATCGAATTTGATTTTCCATTTACTAAGTTAAACGACCGATTGCAAGATGCAGATGTCTAATCCAAAATCAACACGCGAAAGAAGTTTGTTTTCCAGTGCTTCTCAATGCGAGAGTGACAGAAACTTGATGAGCAAATAATCTGTTGGAAAAATCAGTAAGCACATGCATTCACTAGATAAAAGGAAATTTTATTCTTTCGTACTCCACCAAAACAAAGCAGCAGAATGTTTGGATAGAGCAACTGTTCATAACTTCACATTAATGGAAGCCTTGAATGGAAAAAACAGCTTCTCAGTTTAACAATGGAAGCCTCTACACTGGTAATGACACTCAAATAGGAACATATAATACATGTTTGGTTGCTTGGAAAATCTGCGCAACGTAACCTAACAATCAGGAAGAAAACCTACATATACAAAGGTGGTTCCTCATCTGGGTAGGCTTGTACACAAAGACTAAAATCCCCCAAACATGAACAAAGGAAATCCACAAGCCAAAAAATGAATAAATCTAATTGGAGGGGAAAAAAATTATAAGAATGCTATTGAAGAATCGTACTAGCTTTTCTTGAGCCTCTTTAGGGCTTGATCCGACTCCTCCTCACTGCTTGCAGCCCTTGAACGTGCCACCACATCCTGAAACAAGAAATTTTGCATAAATGACATAATTCTACACAGTGATAATATCACGACGCTTAAATTTATACTTCGGAACACCCGGGGAAGAAAGGAAGTCAAAGTACCTTAGCTGTGGATGTTGAGGCAGGCAGTCTACCATTTGCTCTCTTTCCAAGATCAATTTGCACTGAGATGCTGGCCTGTGACAAATCTATTCCAGAACTCTGAAGTGCTTGTGTTAGAGTATTTAGCAACCTGTTCAAAATCTTTAAATTATCAGAGCACAATTAATAAGAAGGTTTTCGGACAAAAAGAAGAAAGTAAAGCTATAATCACACTACAACAACTTTCAGTAACAAAATTAAAAACGAACTGCTTATACCGGACGGGTCATTTTTCCGCATATCCAAAGAAGATAGAATGAATTGCTTAAACCACTGGCACCTTAGATCATACACCAAATGGAGAAAGTTTGAAGATTATGTACAGAGAACAATATTAAATAAGTCATCTTCCTTCTCTCCTCTCTCTTGTAATGTTTTATTGTTATCAATGAAACATTACTTTCTTTGCTGATCAAACAAACAAATAAATGAGTCATCGACTAATGATGCGCTGGAGTCCTAAATCTCCAACAAGTTCTTTAAAAGTGCGCCTTCTGACAATAGCTTCAAATATTTTCTAAGTAGAACTTGGACCATGAGGGAAATTACATCCCCAGGGTTTGTCTCCAGGGATTTCTGATAGCTTTAAGAAGGGATAGAGGTTTACTGGGAAATTAAGTAAGATAAATTTAGCTTCTTCACCTTATTATATGCCAATATCTTCCTTTCTCTTCATAAATCACTCCACAAACCCATGATAGAAACACAGCCTAGATTGACATTGTGGAGAAACTCTACTTCTACACTTTATTAAACAATACAAGTCCAGCAATTGCCCACTGTAGCATTTGCCAACATGAATAATACAAAAGTTTTGAGGGTAAAAAAACCGCAGGTTGAATTTCTATTGCTGGTTAAGTTGCCAGAGACACTAAATCCAAGTTACATAGAAGCAAGCATCCTCGAGCCAAAGAATTAATCAGCTTTTGTCAACTGGTAATGAATTTCAAAATATAAGCAGTGTGAACTACGACACAGAGATGAATTCAATATGCAACACTAACTATATGAATGCTCACGTTCAACAATTAACAAAGAAATCAATTCACAAGTCCACATACCCACAGTTTAAGTTGTGTAAAGACAACCATTGTTAGCCTGACAACGTGCAAAAATTGAATGAATTTAGGTCAACATGAACACTCACCCTTGAGAGTATACACTTGAGATGCAAATTTTACCACTTTCAATAGTCAACTCCTGTTCCTCTATCTTATTACTTGCAACAGTATTATCAGTTGCATGTGATCTGCTCTGCAAGAATGGAGACTGAGGTTGAGACATTACATTATCCATACCGAATGTCACTCCAGCTGGAATTGGAACCATTAGACTGCTACTTCCTGTAGGAGTGAGCATATTTGGCTGCAGGGGCAGAGAAAGAGGTACTGCTTTATTTGTTAATACAGTGCGGAGATCAATTTCTTTCAAGGTCGTAACAGTGCTCAAGTCAGATTCTATGCCATTGTGTCCATTCTGGGGATTAGTAGGTGAGACGACGATGTTATCCTCATCAAACTTTGCAGCAAACATTAACTTTGGACCAGAGCCACTATTTGTAGCTCGAGATTGATCAACAAAACCGTCTACAGAACTCTGATTGTTTTTCTGCTTCAACAAACAGCAAAGAGCCATTAATTAGGTATAAGACCAAGCATTTTTCTTATTACAACACAACATGCAGTAACATTCAAAGAAATTTGTGCTCCTCTGGGCATTATTATCATATATGTGGAACATATAAACTGAAGCCTCATTTTTCTCGAGTACATCTAATCCCATAAACAAACATGTGCACTATTGAATTTAACTATGTTTTTATCTTAAGAGGCTAGGCTACATGAAGAAACTATTTACCACTCTTAAGGCCGCACTCATGAAATCATATGACAGACTAGTCATAATTCACCTCAGTTGAGAGCATGGCCACTTACAAGGAACTATTTCAGCAGTAATTTGAAGCACATTGGGTGAAGTTAGGTTTTTTTTAATTGATTTTGAGCTACAAAATACGAGATTATGGCGTCAACAAGTACTGAGGCCAAAGGAAATATGGGGCGAACTGCAAAACCAAGTTCAGGATTTACCCATGGCATCAACTTTGGTGGTTCTTGATTCCATCCCTGGTATGACCCCTCATACTTGTCCACTTTCTCTTGCAAAAATTGAATGTACTCGATAACCTGCATACGGATTCGGATTTTCCCTCAATAAATATTTGATTTTTTAGGTTTTTGTCAGTAGAGTAGAGAACAGGACAAATAATATCTGAAGATAAGGCATCCATGTACCTCTAGCAAGAACGATGCTTTATCTCTCTTTTGGTCACTATGAGGGATGAGGTCTCTCAACATCTGAAACCTGCAGGATGATATTAGACAATCTTGAGGCATTTAAACTAGCCAACCTATTGCAACAACATACAAAAGACATTTAAACTAGTACAACTAATACCAAATGCCCCTTTATGTCTGAACTCTTGGACAATTTCATCTATAGGCAAAAAGAGTGATAGTATTTTTGTATGAGCATATCGTAGGCAGAAGGGACTATAATTAAACTCAACTACGAACCAAAATGGGAAGGGAAACTGTAAAAGATGACTTAAGATCCTGATGATATCATACAGAGATAATACTCAAATAGCTTAAGAAAACTTTGGCATTGGGAAAAGGCTTCAACATGCCTGTCATTGATTTTGCTTCTCCTACGCTGCTCAGTTGCAGAGTGTTTTGATCTTGGGGTGTTAGGCTTCTGATTGTTGCTCTTCCCACCCTCACCTGCCAGTTTTACAGACAAATCATCTGGAAAAACTAGTCAATATTTAGTTCCTGAGGTACTAAAACAGAGATGTAGAGGAGCAGTAGCATGCGGTACTGAAACAGAGAAGTAGAGAAGCAGTACTGAAACAGAGAAGTAGAGAAGCAATAGCACGCGGTACTATAACAGAGAAGTAGAGAAGCAATAGCAAAAAGAAATAGTAGAGAGATATATACTTTTGGGGTACAGGGATGGCTCTTTCTTGAGCACAAACTCTTCCTCGTCGTCGTCGTCATCATCTTGGGAAACCTTAGCAGATTTTAGCATATCCATGAAAGTCTGATTCTTCTGAGATGAAGGTGGCCTATAAAATGCAAAGAAAACCCAAACAATAGTCGATAGCGATCAGTTTACAATCGTTTCAATTGAAGGCTTGATATCGAAAAGGGTTAAGAGGAGAGAGAAGGCAACTAACTGAGAGGAAGAGAGTGAACTGAAAGTGGTGGTGGCGGCATTGCGATGGTTGGTGGCAATGTGGTTGGAAGAAGATTGTGATGGCCGCTGCCCCGACGTCGCCCATTGTCCTCCTCCTCCTCCGCCGCCTCCTAGTGCGCCTGGTCTAATATTTACCCTTGCCTCTGCCATACACGGGTCAGGTGGAAAAGCATTCAGTTGGATGTTAGAGGTTATTTTGGGCCTTGGGTTGAATGAAATACTTTGTAAAATGGGGCTACTAATCCCAAAGTTGGTCTGTTCAGCTGGTGATCTTGCTCAATCAATATCGTCATCACCGATGTAAAGTAGTTCCCTTGCTTTATCCATCACAACAAATGAGTATGGTCCTATTTTCATCATCTTTCTTGACCTTTCTTCTTGCCAACAACTCTCTTCATTTTCTTGTCAAGTAAGTGTGCCCTTAAAAGAAAATTGTAATTGCTTGGGAAATTCTAAGAATAAATAGTTTTTTGCCATGAGGAAGTACTTTTTGTTTCTGCATTTGAAATGTTGGTGTATTGTTCTTTTATAAAATCCTAGATGTTCAACTCAAGTGGTTTTGGCTAAAAAGGTAAAATTGACCTTTTGGCTTGTCTTTATTCAGAAAATTTTTCGCATTTATTAGTTTTGCGTCAAAATTTTGTGGATTTGATGCAATCCGAAACCTGCAAGGTTGGGAT
Source organism: Rhododendron ovatum (assembly GCA_019656835.1). NCBI lineage: Eukaryota > Viridiplantae > Streptophyta > Magnoliopsida > Ericales > Ericaceae > Rhododendron > Rhododendron ovatum. The sequence goes on from CM033790.1 coordinate 15,358,481, forward strand.
AGTCCCGGGATGCCACCCACCGGGGGCAACGGAAGTCACTCGACGTTGCTAATCACAGAAGACACTCACACGACCAAGTCACATACTTGATTGTCGGAGAAATCACTCACTCTCAAGCAAGAAATACTTGCACAATATTTTCATAACCTCAAACTCCCCTTCTCATTTCATTAGATTACCTAGTTATAGGTATTAAAAATATGACTCTTCAAGACTCCTAATAAAACCTACAGAATTCTCAACTAGACCTTCACATACCTAGACCACTATTAAAACAACAAAAACACAACTTACTAGATAGTCAAAACACATATTTTTAGACCAGAAATTAAAAGACATTGACTAGAAACTAAAAGACACATTGAACTAATTAAGATAACCCTTTGTTTTTCCGATTATCATTAATTTGGTCCTGCATCAGGATTATTAATTCGTCTCAATGAGAGAAATCAAAAAAGTAAAAAAATTTAATCGAAACTCATTATTTTTAAAAAAAAAGACAAAATAAGTCAAAAAGACTAAAATTTCATGCAAAACTAACAAATGCAATTTTTTTTTTATACCAAAAAGTCAAATTTACTTTTTTTAGCCAAAACCACCCGTAGCCTTCTAGAATTTTGTTTCTATCATACATGAAAGCACTACTCTTAAATTAGCAGGAAGATCTTGCAGTTTAAAACTTTTGATTTATTGCCAGCTATAATATCCTTGTGAAATCATTGTTCAAACAATTCAGGTAAAGATTGTGCTATAAGAAAGAATAAGAAACTTTACGTGCGTTTTTAACGCCTTCTATTATATTACCAAGAATACAAAAAATATATATATTCAGGCGAACCCTCAAGAAAATGTCTTTGAAAATAACCTACTTTTCAGGATTTAATAATCCAATTTATTTATCACAAAAGAAAACAAATTTATTTTTTGATTGGCAAAGACACAAAATGAAAATAATACAAAACAAGTACATGCTTAAGATAACAAATTGAAGGTAAAAGAGGAAGGAAAACAAGATTATTTCTAGTCTCAATAAATCATAAGAATACTCCTGCCTTGCATCATTCGTACATGTTTTCTGTTTATATTTTTCAAAAAAACATAATATTCATATTTTCACAAACTGTTTCTGAAAGCAGCTTCTAAACTTTTTAATTTATTGTGAATAACCTTCTAAGGATGGTAGGGAATAGAAAGTTGCTTTGATAACAAGAAAACCACCTTTTATTTATTTATGTTTATTTTTTTGCTCAGCGAAAGTTAGTATTGTTAATAGTTAGATTTCAGAAAGAAAAAAAAATTCCCACAAAGATGAAAACAATTACTATCTGTGAATTTACTCCTTTTTTTGGTTCCAAAACCACAAAACCAAAATGCATGAAAAGAAAACAATACCAACAAGGGTTTTGTTAATATGTGCCCTGAGGGCATATGTTAGTTATCATTAAATGAGCCCAACTACACCCACTTGTATAGGAAGTTGTAAACGTAATAAATAGTATAGGCAATATTGAACTAAGAGAAAAACTTGTTCTGAGTGAGACAAAATTACCCTTTTGCTTTTCCCCTATGATATCTTTTCAACTGCCTTCCCTTTCAACACACAGTAAATCTCATTAACCAAGATGATATACAGTGCAACTATTCGTTTACTCCGTTAATCTACAAGCTACAATAAAGAAAACGAAAAAAAGGGAGGGCTAAAGATGGGAAAAATAAAAGCTGTTGCCGGATTTGGCTAAATGAAAAGGTTGAATTTTTTTTTTTGTTTGAACTTTTTTCCGCATTGGTTAGTTCCGCGACAATTTTTTTTGGATTATTAGTTTGTCTCGATAAGAAAAATCTAAAAAGAAAATAATTATGATTGAAATTTTAAAAGAGTTCTTTTTTTTTTTTCCATTCATTAAACTTAATCTATTCTATCTTAGGGGACTTGGGGAGGGAGATGAGTGCTTATGGGAATCGAACCATGCCCATGTGCATGAGAGTATAAATGAGACACCAACTATACTCCACTTCTCTTGCAAAGTTTAAAAGAGTTCACTAAGGATGAAAATAATCCAAAACAGACTGAATTTTTGGAACATTCTTCTTTATTCCCAAAAAAATTAATTTGGTTCATAATTTTTATGCTTTTTAAAAACTAGATTTGCGGGCTGGACATTTATTTAGGAACAAAGGGAGTAAAAAATTTTGCCGTTCAAAAGAAAACCATTGAGGGAAAAAAACCTCATGAAGAACTAAGCAGACAAATTACTCGAAAGTTCCGTGCTTAGTCAACTTCTGCATTTTAAGTCTTGGATCGTCGGCTACTTCTTTTTTTAAACATTTGTCTGTACACAAAGGGGCATTTTTGTCTAAAAGTAAAAAGTAATCTTTCCGAGAACTCAATTTATTGCTCTACACATTCCCTATGAAAGTGGTGCAATATGAAGGAAATTAATGTACTCTTATCAAGTGCCTTAACATATGCCTTAGGGGCATATATTAACAAAACCCTACCAACAAAATGCATAAATGGACAAGTAATAAAATGAAGATCATAGTGGGGGAGCAAACAGGATGACTGAGCTTTACCTTTTGACACCTGTTTGCTATCTCCAGAGGCAACATTCTCCTTCCCTGTCTTTCCCTTCTTCACCGCGGATTCTTCCCACAGTGTAAAACCACTTCCTGTGTTAAAAGAACTAGAGTTCGAATTCTCCTCATTACGGTCTGTACTACTTGACTGAGCCACGGTAAAAACTGCAGCGGCCCCCTCCGGCTTCAGAACCGTTTGGTTAAAGTAATTAGAAATGTGGCTTATGCTGTATGTCCCGATGCCCCCGGGGAGGAGATGCTTGCCGGAAGTAGAAGTAGGTGGAGGAGCTGGCGGTGGTGGCTTATCTAACGTCGTGATAATTTCTACTGTGCTATTTTCTTCCTTGGTAATGTTCTTCCCTAACCCCTCTAGTGGTTGTAGGAAGTCATGGGTTTTGAGGTAAGCGGCTGCTTTGAGGTGAGGATGGAGGAAAACAAAAATTACAGAAGGAAAAACAGAATTGAACTGAACAATATACTGTTTCGGTTTTAGGACTAACTAATAGTTTCTCTTTCAATGACCACTGTTCTTTACTTCAAGAACCAGCAATGATAAACTAGGCATCAACAGGTGTATTGTAGACCAAAACCATATCAAAGTACCGTGAGTTTTGTGACCAAAGCAATTGAAAAAAAAGTCAGAGCAGTTTTTCCAGAAATTGTCACTTTAAACTAGTTTTCTGATTAATTGATAACAAGATCAAACCAAAATGTCTACACGAAATGAAAAATGAAACAACTAGTAACAACAGAAGTAAGAAATTTCATCTACCGTAAACATCTTTTGATATGAGATATAAAAGTAAAACCTAGGATTAGAAGAACTTAGAAAAGTCAAGCTAGCACCAAGAAGAAGTATTTTGAACAGAAGTTAGCGACCTAAATGACCCCAGAAAATGACATTCAAGATACACAACATAGAATTTAAACAGCCTTTGAATAACGATAATTAAATTCAGGTACTTTTCTCAAAAATAAGTGATTCTTGTTTTCTTTTGGGAACAATCAAAGTCTACCATTTGAGCTTCCAACCTTGTTACCTTTTTATGGATGTTCTAATTTGTAAAGTTTAATTCATTTAAAAGAGATATATGGGACTTTTTGGACCTTCATTTGCAACCAAAATGATTACTATAATTTTGTGGCTCACAATAGCAGCAAAATGCAGTACTTTTCATAAATTATTCTCATGGATTCTGGATAATTTTTTTCTCATAAATCAAGTTTTTCTAGTGGTGAGGATACACGATGCTTTTATCCAGACTATTCCTCCTATACTGCATCTAACACCGGGATAGAGCAAATATAGCAGGCTGCAGTTCACATATGGGCCTCATCTTGGGTCAAAAATGCAATCCCAATTGTTCATTTTATTTGGATCATCAAATAGGTAATGTGTGCAAAAATTTAGATGAATAAGACATCGGTACCAACTACCAACAGAAACGAAACACATTTGTTTCAAGAGAATTTGACAGCTGGTATGAATTTGAGAATAAACTTCAAGACTGACATATTCATATTGGTACCGATAACCGATCAACTTAATTTTTTACAAACATTTACCCAACGAGGTGAGCAAAATGAATGATCCAAATTATTTTCTTCGGCTCGGGATGGGAATGGGAACTGGTCACAACACGATCCCCTAGTCTCTTGTTGTGACTATCTTTTCTTTATGTTAACTCCTTGATTTCCTATCAAACATTGAAACAAACAAACAAAAAAAAAAAACTATTTTGATTTAAAAGGATAAAGGAATAGGAGAGAGGATTCTCTCCAGTCAATAGGGACTAGACCATTTTTTTAAGAGCATTTGTGAGCCCGTGATGAGCCCACTTCAACGGTCAATATTTTAATATTTTAGAGTTCGTTTAGCACATGAGGTGTCATAAAAAATCAAGTTGATTGGATATCTATCTACATGATTATAGAGCACATTTATCTCCGAAAAAACTAGTTACTGAAATGATATTCCATTTTTCACAACAAAAAATGAGTCACAATCATATATTCAACAATATCCGATCAACGTGAATCTTGATACAGTTTTTTTCCTAACGTACTCTTCACACACAATGTTCTCAAAGAGTACTAGAATACGATCGGGCTGATCATCGAAGTGGCCGGAAAAGACCTATAAATGCCCTTAACCAGAGGAAGGGATTAGAATTGTAGTAATGGATACCAAAGGAAAATAAAGAAAAACAAAAATTGTGATGGGCAATGTGACGTAACACCAGTAGGCGGTAGACCTGGTGTCTGGTCTGTAGGGGATCCACGGTTGAAACTTAATGAGGCAGAAAGCAACAAAGACGGAGGACCTGCCCCCACCAACACAAATCAGGAGAGACATTTTGCACTTAAAACCATATATCACGGATCACGTGCCTCTACTATTTGGTTAACATACAGTAATTTTTTAGGGACATGCAGTAAAAAAGTAGGAGTAATTTTTTTTTGTAAATTTCTTAATTTCGGAGGGATGGCTGCTTTTGACCACAAAAAAGAAGGAAGTATTCAATTTCCGCCTAAACTGACCAGATACCTTTAACTGTCATAGAAAAAATTTTAATTTTAATTTTTTTTTTTTGCTTTTGGGAGATCTGCATACCATGCACCTCCCCTGTAGGCCCGACGAGTGGCGATGACGGCGAGGATGTTTATTGTGTTTATTCGTATCTCATAATAGTAACTCCGTTCTGGGACCCACCCTCTAACTACCAAATACTCCAATCTGACGGACGGTGATAAAAAGCCCCAACCTCTCACCCTTTTTGGATTAGGCAAATGCGGGCCTGCCTACATCGCAGTTATGGCCCACCCTAAAACACATAGCCCAGTTCCATATAATTGAATTGGGGTCACGGGTATAGCTTATGTTGAAATACCCACCACACTCGTATCGACAGACAACACAACACTATATACTGTAGTATTAAACAACGTCGCTTGGATGGTTGGATATAGATATTTCCCCCCCCACGTGAACCTAAAGTTTTCTTTCCTTTTTGCATTTGTGCTATCCTCAGTTCTGCTGTCCTTTTTCCTCTTCTCTACCATGAAATTTTATTCCGGTAACCAAGTGCCCGGGCTAGTTTAAGCATTACTCGACTAAGACTAATTCCAAAGTCCGCTGGCGGGGGCCATGAATTCAACAAGACTTTCCACCGATCTAGATTTTTGATGCAGTGATTAGTTAATAAAAATAAAAGAAAGATGGACGATAAAAGAATTTCATTGATTTTCCACAAATCCACCGAAGTTATGAAATATTTCAACCACTTCTTCACACATTGAAAATTTTAACTTCAGTACGTCACATTTATTAACGTAATAGGGGACGTTAATAAATGAACCAATTAACTAACTATTTTTTGGGGAAAAAATTGTGACGTTAAGTGTCACCAATTAACTGTTTTTTGGATAATTGTAGATCTCTAGCTCAAGCAACCAAAAAAAAAAGTCGAGAAGGCCGAAGCCTAAAACTCCCTAGTCGTATTTAAACTCCTGTTTAATACTGTAGTATCTTTCCTACACATAAAGGAAAAAAAAAAAAAAGGTCGAATTTACAGAAACAGCACTTTTTTTAAAAAAAAGAAGAAGAAGAAGCCCAAAGACTCGTTAATAACAACACATGCACACACAAACAGCAACAAATTGAGGACTCCAGTTTTCGTTCTTCATTAAAAATTGAATAGAAAGCATATGTTTTAATTACCTTGAGAAGTAGGCCTTGGATCTTGTTGGACTGGTGAATACAGCGAAAGAAAGTCATGCGTCGATTTCCTTCCTGCAAATGAAAACATAACTACAAACAATCAATTTGGACCAACACAGCTCAAGTAAAGCATAATTCGATTATCAAAATGCATGTTTTTTTGTTTTTTCATAACTCAGGTGTCCCGATCAGCTTTTGCGCACCTTGGCTAATTTGGAGACCAATCCACAGCCCCTAGCGGGTTCCAATTAACATGTGTATACACTTGAATTTACTTATTCTCTACCATTTGTAATTTACCTTCGGCTCCGAAGGGACGGGGTTGACGAAGCTCCATCAACAGCACGCTATTTCCCACGCAATTGTTTTACGATATTTCGAATCAGATCCAGCGTCCGAATTTTCCAGATAAGCAACTGTTTCCAGTTTCCGAATTCTGCTCGCAATTTGAAAACTCGAAGGGGAATTGGAACGTTCGCTCTTCAGATCCGTGGCATGTAGAATGAAAGACAGAGCATCTCAGACAAGTTCTCCACCCTGAGGATCGGAGGCGCATTCACTTCCTCCAGAAAATTGAGAGAGAGAGAGAGAGAGAGAGAGAGAGAGAGAGAGAGAGGTCTGTATGTGTTCGATTTAAGATTTTGGGCTGGTGGTGATTCCGATCGCATAGAAATTGAGGCGTGCAAATATATATTCGCGACAATTACAAACTAAACCCTAGATTTTAGTTTTGTCAGGTATCACTCCACATGCTTGTAGTTTTTGCAGTTCAAATCCAAGGACTCTTTATTTAACGACAATGTCAACCCTCCATATATCCCACTACTTAAATTCTCTAAAGACATTAACCGGGCATGGTCTATCAAACACTTTGGATTGTTGTCAATTTGGATTTGGGGTTATTACATAGTTAAAATCAAACCACTTTTGCTATTAAATGCAAACTTCACTTGCAAACCACTGCTACATTCTTCTTGCCTTTCCAACCATGTTGTTTTTCCTTTTCCAATTGTGGCACCTTGATAAAACAACTTACTCATTCTGTCTTAATTTGTTTGTCTTCTTTTTTACTTTGTCATGTTCAAAAGTATCCATCCATTTTAAAAAATAAAAGAACAAATTTCTATGAGTTTTATCTTTTACCCTTTTCTCAAGAATTGAAACAAGTCCAATCTGAATAGAAGCGCATTTTTTGGGAAAGTTCAAACCTTTAACGTGTAATGTTGTGTAAGTTGGATTTCTCAAAATGGACAAACAAATAGAGATGAATATATGGAGTATCACATATGATCGATAAAACCGTTAAACCTAATTAAAATGGTGGCTTGGTAATCGGATAATAGTTGCTAAATGGATTGTGGATCAGTCAAGCTAGTGGCGGTTGGGTGTTGTGGCTAGCTATCGCGATTCGCGAAGGTCGAATGATCATGTTTTAATCCAATCGTTGATCAAAATTGTTTTGGTACACATCTCAGTTGTGAAAAAAATAGATTGACACTCCTATGTGGGATCAAAACTCATTTATGTCATGTCAATTAAAATATAACGATCAGTTGTTGATTAGCATTCAATTAACATGATTTTTGTTGTGATAAGCTTGTCGACAAGCCCTACCAATGAATAATTTAAATCTCACTTGACGAAATCCAAAACTAGATTGGTCCTATTTTTTTTAGGAGGGAGCCGATTCCATTTAATTGTGTTAAAGTCATCTAACTATAATTACCTGAAAAAATAATGGTACTGTAATAAAGAAAGAAGGAAACCCCATTAATAAAAATGCTGTAAAACAAATGGTTAAACCAAAGGTTGACTTCACAACAGTTACCCGTTGACCCCCACCAGTGTACAATGTACGTAATCAACAGGGAGATACTACTACTTAATTAAAATGTAATTGATGATTAGGGCACAGATCCCACTAAATTATCTGTGTTAAATGTCGAAGTTTGTTTGGCGCGGATGAGAGAGAGAGAGAGAGAGAGAGAGAGCAGAGGATGTTGGTGGTAAAGGAAGAAAAGTCACGTGCTGCCTCTCCTTGTCCACTGTAGTGTTTTGTAATGTGAATGAGGTTTTTAGCTTTACCAGGAAACGCGGGACCTCCCTACCCCAAGTTCCCCATGTGCTCTCTCCAGTACTCCAGATTCTCTCCTCCTCTCTCTCAAAATACTTAGGGATCCATTGGATGATATATGAGTTTTGGGTGTATTATTTATAAAGGGATAAAATAGTAAGGAGTATTAGTTAAAAAAAGAGGACCTACAACGATGTGACATTTATGGAGGAGGATTAAAACGTAGATGGTTTAGATGAGGTATTAGAGAGGAGGAATAAGGAAGAGTGGATAATGTAAAAAACTATTAAATGACTCTTTTACCCTTGTGCATTCCAAACTTAATTATGCATTACATTAAATATATAATTGCAAAACCTAATTAATTTAATTAGTTTTGGACAATCAAACGATAATAAATTCGTTTACTTATAAATTAATTAATTTACTAATTATAAAAAAAACTTAGAATGTTATTTAGTTTATAAAACTTTTTTCATTTATTCTAGCCATTCGTTTGTTTCCATTTTCCATCCAGCCGTCCATTTTTTATTCTCTTCCAAAACACCAAACCCACTTGCACCCAGTCATTTTCTAGATCCACACCTCACGATTTCCACCGTAGACTTCCACCGTTTTCGGTGGATCAACGACCAGTCGACGGCGACGGTGAAGCTATAGATCCATCACAATGATGCACCCAACTCTCTCTCTCTCTCTCTCTCTCTCTCTCTCTTTTCCATTTGTTTCAACTGAGTGTGATGATAAGGGAGGATAGAAAGGTCAAATAACAGGTACATAAGGCCGGATTAGTTATTGCAACCTTTTGGGGTGGCAATAAATTAGTACCCCTACCCCTGTGTTAACGAAGAAGGGCGACGAAGAAATACAGGACGAATTGATCATCCAAACAGTGCAAAACCTATCCAATCAGAACTACTATACCTTGAATTACCTCATACACCCAAAAAATACGACATCCGATCGAGCCCTTACTGTACTAGTTATACACTCCTACTACTCTACTACCTACAATCTACGTGCACCCGGCCATATGCATTCATGTTTGGACATATTCACATTTTACAACATCCAAAAAACTAGGTAATCACAAAGAGGGGTTAAATCAGTGGTGAAAATTCGGAACCGAAATTCTATGGACCCGAAATGTTTCTCCGAAAATGTTCTCGACGGTGGAATTAATGATTCAGATTCACTTTGATGTGTGAGACCCAAATATCCAAGTAAAGCTTGAACCACTGATTACTCTTTTCGTGAATATTTTTGAAAAAAATAAAAATTCGGAATCCCTAGTGTTGATTAGACGAGGTCCAAGTTTGAGTCTTTTCCTAACTTTTTATTGGGCCTAAACATCTGTAGAGTTTCTCAGAACTAACGAAATTACTGACATTATTAATCTAAAAAGTAACAAGATGAAGCATAAAGGATTTGTTTTACAGGAAGGACAGAAGACAACAAGTATTTATTTAACGTATCATTTCATGCATGTATAGTGATCTATTTTCTATATATACTAATCTAAAGTCGTCAATTATGAATCTCTTAATTAATAAATTAACAAAGCCAATGCGAAATAGGAGTAATAAATAATTAAGTGCGTTGTTTAGCTCCAATAATCACGGCAAAGCATTCACACCGCGGTGCGTAGCTACAACCAAACAGCTTGGCATGACAATGCATCAGACTAATTAATTAAACTTTACACAAATAAAGTCACAAGCAAGCATGGCTTTCTTTCCAGAAGTGCTATGAGCACAGCAAAATAGGAACAATGCACATACCATTTTGCTGCGCTTGCCTTGGGTCATGCAAAGATTATCCGAACCGCTAATTTAAAAAAAAAAAATTATGAGTCCCCGTAAAGATTAAGCTGAATTGGATATGGGTAAAGACTTTTTCAGAATTCGTAAGGCAAACCAGTCAATTTTGCCCTACGAATTAATTCTGAAATAGCCCTTTAGCGAAATCCGAGTGATAGTTGATTTTTTACGCGGACCTATAAAAAAATATTTTTACAAAAATGAGTGGTTCGAATCATGTTTGCGGGACCAAGGAGGGCCCTGCAAAATGATCTGTGCATTATCTGTTCTTACAAATCTGTGTAAACAAACTTTTTTTTGCTTTATTTCTCATGTACTTTGTTTGATTGATAGCTAAGGTTTATGGACTAACTTATATGCACATCACTAACCTTGAGGAACCAATTTAACTGTTCACTAGCGAGAGGCTGATTTAAAACCGATGCAAAGTCCACAAATAGATGGACCGCACACAAGAGTTGATAGCACTTTCTCAGTTTTGCTTCACGTACTAGTTTTAATAATTCAATGGCTCGACATATCAAAATTTAAGAAAAATCTTGCTAACCCTAATCTTTTTTTTTTTAATCTACAAATCGATAAAACTTGTTTCCGAATTAATTACTCCATGGATGACATATCCGCGGTGTGTTTGTTATTATTATTTAAATTAATTATTGGAACATGCTGCAGTAGGGAAGAATATGTAGAATAATAAGAGAGAAAATTATGCCCATGTCGAATCATGTGACCTACACTTTGGAATGCATGTGAACCCTAAATTAAAAAATTGCTTACTTTACTTTGTACTCCTAGTATGCAATACAGATCAGGTGTGGCGGCTTTGACACCGTCACGTCGGAGAAATAAACTAGCTAAATCGGAGCTTTTTTGTCAGCTTTAACCTCCATTACTATATAGTACTGTATAATGATCGGTCATATAGACAATCCATATAACATTTGGAGTCCCACCTTTCTTCAATCATCATTAGGCGATCTTAATATTTTTTCTTAGCATTAGTCTAAGTGCACGTAAACTGGCTCAGACATTTGATTATTATAAAATATATTGTCTGACTTTAGCAGTGGCAGGACTAGAATTTCGACCCTAAAAGGCCGGCTTAATAGACATATATTTTTTACTGGAATGTATATTTATTATATCATAAGGTTTTTGTTGTCTAATACATTACATTTGTACATTAAAATGCCTAATCTAATTAAAAAGTATACTAATCATTTTTTTTTCTTTAGACTACTTTAACTGTCATGTGCATATTTGTTATATATGAAAGAAATTGAGCAATGAGAATGTAAAATAACCAATTTTTGTCATGTAAAATAACCAAATTTTTTTCAAATCAAATCAAAATTGCTGAGATTATAAGTAGCTATATACAAATAATTATTAATAATATTCAAAATCAGTTATATACCAAAAAAAATTTTAATACTCAGATGCTGGGGGAGCCGGGGCCGAGGGGACCGGCACACCCGGGCCCAATGGACCCAACATAGCTCTGCCCTCGGGTCACTATGGGTCCACTTTTCTTCATTAAATCGTCTTTAATGAGGTGTTCTTAAATTTAAAATGATGTAGTAATTCAGAACTATTGAATTCTTTCAGAGTGACGTAGTGTATGATAGAAATAATTACTTGTAAAGTCTGAAGTTGAACATTTGGGGGCTGTTTGATAAAACTGAAAATTGAAACTGAAAGCTGAAAAATTAAGTACCGAAAGATGAATACTGAAATTTTTAAGTTGAAAAGCTGTTTGCTAAATATATTAAGTACTGAATTAAAAAAAATGATGAATTAATTTTATTCCAATTCTCTTTTAATTTACTAACAGTCACAATATACTTATGGTAATGGTGGAGGAGTGGTGGAGGTGGTTGTGGGAGCGACGGTGGTGGTGGTGGTGGCGGCGGCAATGGTGGTGGTGGAATGGTGTTGTGGAGTGGTACGTAGGAGTGGTGGTGGTGGTGTAGTGATGGTAGTGGTGGTGGCGGTGGTGGTGGAGTGGTGGAGGTGGTGAAGTGGTGGTAGGAGCGGTTGTGGTGGTGTAGTGATGGTAGTGGTGGTGGTCAATGACGGATCTATGTGTGGTCATATGGGGGCCACGGCCCCCGCGTCCTTTCGGGTGAGTTTTTTTTTAATATTAATATTAGCATTTTTTTTTGTTAATAACACCTAAATATTGTATTTTGTATTAAGTGCTATTTAGACATTTAAATTCTTTAAAAATGTGCTTGTTTTGGATCCAAAACCCAAATTTTCTTTCTACACCACGGTCTCCCATAAGTTTTTCCTTCAATTATTTATCTTATTCCTTTTTCTATCCCTCTCTACATACTACTCAAAAAACCTCTAAAATTTAAACCAAACAAACTATTAGATTTCCGAACCTTGAAATTTCAAAATCTTGTCCATAGTTCGGTCCTCGCATTTACAAAATCCTGGTTCCGTCCCTGGCGGTGGTGGTGGAGTGGTGGAGTTGGTGGTGGTGGTGGTAGTGGAGTGGGGGTGGTGGTGGTGGTGGCGGTGGTTGTGGTGGTAGTGGTGGTGGTGGTGGTGGAGGTGGAGTGGCGGTGGTGGGGGTGTAGTGATGGTAGTGGTGATGGTTGTGGTGGAGTGGTGGTAGTGGTGGAATGGTAGAGCTAGTGGTGGTGATGTGGTGGTGGTGGTGGAGTGGTGGAGGTGGTGGACGTGGTGGTGGTGGTGTAATGATGGTAGTGGTAGTGGTGGTGGTGGAGTTGTAGAGCTGGTGGTGGTGGTGATAGTGGAGGAAGTGGTGGTGGTGGTGGAGGTGGTTATGGTGGTGGTATAATGGTTGAACGTTAGTAAACAAAAATTCATCCAGAATTAAGTAGCTCAAAGCTACTTAATTTTTTTTAACTTTTTAGCCTATATTTTAAGTGGTACTTAATTTGTTAAGCAATATAAAATGTGGTTATCAAACCTACTGAATCACTTATTACTTAATTGATTCAATTTTAAGTGCTGAATTTAGGTTATCAAACAAGCTCTTGGTTTGAGACTACTAATTTTGGGGGGATATATACCTTTTTCTCAGAATATTACCTGACCTTGTTGTGTGTTTTGTGGATAATATTTAGAATTTTGAAAATTTTCTACAATCGTCATTTTCAGATAAGCTAATTAATAAATCTTGTTTTTCTCTAAATCTCAGGTGTTTGGACTAGTATACTTAGTACTTGACTAATTTGCGGAAAACCTATCTTACAGTCCATTAGTGAGTGGCCCTTTTAAAGCCGAACAAGCTAAGAAAGCATGCTTGGTGATGGGTTTTGGATGTTGAGATAATTTTTTTTCGAAAATTACCTATTTTTAATTTTTTTTTTGTTTCAAAAAGATTTTCTTAACTGCTAATTAAGTTGGATTTGAATTATTCAATAGAAAACAGACCAGAAAATTTGAACACATTCCTTCTGAATTTGTGTGAAAATATTATTAAACAGATTTACGTGACAAATCGATCAAGTACTCATTACATGTACCTTAAACTAGGGGGTTGGGTTGGTGGTCAAAACCTGAGATTTGAGAGTTTGGTCCTTCCTATGTTACAGGTTTGAAACTCCATATATGCTATCAATTCTTTTGGGGTCGTTTCATATTAATCTTTTGTGGTTTATTGGTTTGTCCTAACAAGAGGAATTAGAAAAGGAAACGAATATTTTTACACTTATTTTAGAAAAATCCAAGAAAAACACAAAAAGCGCCGGACTTTTTGGATTTTTTCTTGAATATTTCATAAGAAATTGGGTAAAAGTCAAATTTTTTACTTTTTCTATTTCTCTTATCGAGATGAACGAATAATTCACAAAATTTGGCACAAAATTAATAAATGCGGGAAAAAAATTGAATAAGGATAACACAAAAGGTCAACTTGGTTTTTTTTGGGCTAAATGGACTAATGTCCATGTTTTTACGAATTTTTAAGCAGGTCATTCTCCTTTCATACATTAACTAAAATAATGCAATTTAATGGAATAACTATTGTTAGCAGAAGAAAAAAAATTGTATATAGCGGAGATTGGTAATGGAAAAGGTACTTGAGTTATCTTAGGGAGTAAAAGAACGATTTGTTGTGCACTCGATTCAGCCATCCATCTCGGCACGGACGACTCAGATTTAATTTGAGTTTCTATAGATTTAAATCGTCCATTGCTCGAATTAAAATTCAAGCCGTCCGTACTGAAATAGATGGCAAGATCGGCCACATAACACGCTCTTCGGCGGGGTGCCCTACATCATCCCAAGGTCCAAGTTAAGAACCAAAAGGCTAAGGGTACTGACCCCTTAGAGCATCCACAGTGAACTAATCAAAATTGGATAATCAAAGTTGCCACATCACCTTTTGATCATCCATAAGGTTAGCAATATAGATGTCCACAGTGACATAATCAACATTGAATAATCAAAACTTGCCATATCACTTTTTCAACCTGTAAAAATCTAAAAATTGTCACCATGTAAAATAATTTTTTAAAAATAGTTTTCAAACTAATAAAAACAGGTTATTAGAAATAAAAAATAATTTTTTAAAACTTTTATTTTGAAAAATACTTATCCGGAAAAGTTTTTAAAAAACAGTATACCTGTTTTTGCAAAATAAAAAAAAAACTTCATTTAAAAATGTTTTCCTTAGAAACATTGTTGAGAGAGAGAGAGAGAGAGAGAGAGAGAGAGAAGATTTTGGTTATTGGCAAAAAGTTGCTAGTTTTGATTATTTAATGGCCAAAATTTGACGAATTGTTAAGATGCCGTTAAGTTTGGTTATGCCATTGTAAGCACTTTTTTAGAGAGCATTGCCAACTTTAGCAACCTATGGTTTTGGTTATTCCACTGTGGATGCTCTTAGGTACTGATTAGATACGGGACGACCCTCTAAAATTTTAAAATGTTTTTGTGAGTGATTCAGTTAGTCAAAATCAGCTCAATTGAATGTATGTAATTATTTTGCCAAAATTTCCAATTTTTTATTCAGAAGTTAGGATCCTAAATTTTGAATAAAAATTGAAATATTGGATCAAAGACTTTTACACATTTAATTGAGTTGATTTTCTCCAAGGTCACTCAAAAGAATATTTTAAAAACTTTGAACGTCTCGGATCATCAGTGTGGAACCATTTAGTGGGCTCACACGCCATTTGTACCTAATCAGTACCCCTATGGTTGGTACATAAGTCACAAAACGCATGTGCGAGAGCGTAAAAACGTTTTTTTAAAAACCTTCAAAATAACTAAAATTTGTTGGAGCAAAAATTAAAAGCACAAGCGCAAAACAAAAATTAAAAGTGAGAACGAATGCCAATTTAAAGGATCATGTTACTAAAGTAGGTAGGCATAGTGGGGCTGGTAAAAAAAAAGTCGTATCTGAAGTTTACAATGGGACTCCTCTGTGTGGTACGATATGGATATTGCAAACAAGCTGAAACAGCAAAAATCATGGTTTTCCCGTTTGTAGTGTGGTCACAACAGATGAAAAACCGTGGGCCACGTGAGCTTGACCCAGCAACTCACGTGCAATACAACGAAAGGACACATAGGAGACCCAGTACCTTGGACAACCCAACTGCTCCAAACTAAACAAACAAACAAACAAACAAACCAACCAACCGACCGATGCCCCGCACCCGCAGTATCAAAATTCTGAATTCAGGATTTTACTCCAAACAATATTTCTAAGCACCCAAAAATATACCACGAAATTACACCGAAAAGAAAAATTAACGGTATAAATTCACTTTGAATTTACTCAAACAAAAATTCTAAATACCCAGAAAATATACCCCGCAATTATCTTGAAAAGGTAAATTAACGATACAAATTCACCACTTTGATTTGGTAAATTTGCACCATTGATTTACCTTTTCGAAGTATATTTTTGGTGTACCTAGTATTGCTCGATGGTACATTTTGTTTTGTTTTGTTTTGACTAGAACAACAATTAATTAAATACTAAAAAACAATGGACCGAAAAATCAGCAGAACAAATCTTAATTAATAACCGTCCCATAGTTGGAGGACAAATGAAAGTTTGGCAAAACTTCTTATGGGATTAATTGACCAGTACCCAACGCATGAATTAATAGCGCGCGCATATTTCGAATATATATATATATATGAGTGCCCTTCTTCTAAGGATCACCTTAACTTAATAAAATAAGGACCTCCCTTTTCCGATCGAATTTCGATGATCCGAGCCGCTCAATGTGTTCAGAACATGATTTTAAGGGTACCCGCGAAAAATCAGCAAAAAAAAAGACTGGGAAGGGTTTCATCCGAGCAGTTTTTGTTTGTTTTTTTATCAAACGGTTCAAATTAAAACTGCTTGGAAGAAGCCCTTTCTGGTCTTTTTTTTTCCGATTCTTAGCGGGTACCCCTAAAAAACACATTCTGAACACATTGAGCGGCTTGGATCATCAAAATTCGAACGGAAAATGATAGAAATGGGGAGGTCCTTATTTTAACTAAAATAAGGATCTCCTCATTTGAAAATGACTATATATATATAAACCAAACGCTTCCTGGAACACCTAATTACCAGGTGATCGACCACCCAACACATGATGAATAAACCAAACGCTTCCTGAAATACCTTCTTATCACATTCCCAGTTCAAAGTGATCAAGTCAGTAAAACTTTCCCCTTGTCCCTACGACTTAAAAATTTATCTTCTTCGATATTCAAAGAATCAAATTGCTTTAGACGACCAGTCGAAATATTATTGATTAACGGTGATATTTCGACTATATGATCAGATATTTTTGAATCAGCCCTTCTTACTAAAAGAAGAAAACAAAAAAAAAAAAAAATACACAATTTATGTTCTATAAGGGTCAGCGAGGCGATTTTCAATGGTTAGATTAAAGAAAATGAAAACAATATATATTAATTTTCACATCACATGTTAATTACTGTAAAATCTAAAACCCTCGAAACTCAGTAACTTGAATACTGCAAGTGGAGCGATAACTCAGTAATAGACATGATGTACTCTTGTGCAATTAAGGAGTACAAACTTCCCCAAGTACAACCGATCACTTTAGCCTCAAAAATAAATAAATAAATAAAAATACATAAAACATTACTTAAAAAACTAGAATAGATTTACGAAAAAATTGATGACATCAAAAGTCTGCGTAAGTAGCAGAACTGATAGTTCTAGGTGTGTTCCACTAACAAAAATAAGTACTTATTTTTTGAATTAAAGGTGATGTATTGTTAGAGAGTGACATGTCTCGTAAAGCAAAAGATAAATACTTAAAAATAAAGAACCTTAACGAAATGGAGCCTATAATTTGATTTAATCATATCAAACCAAACCCCCATGCCTCTAATGCCTTGTTTAGATAGAGATTTGAATATTTTTGGGTTTGGTTTTTGGGATAATAAGAGAGAAATTAGAGTAATAATTTGAGAGATATGAGTAATTAGTGGAGAGAGATATAGAGAGAAATGAGGATAATGATTTGAGGTATAGGTAATAAGTAGAAAGAGAAATAAGAGTAATAATTGAAAGTAGGTAATCAGTGTTTTTTGAGTTAGAATTTTTTTTTGTTCTCAAAAAGCCATCCAAACAAGGCATAAACCTCCCACACAAGGATTATTAAGTTAAAAATAATAAGTGGAGAGAGAAATAAGAATAATAATTGAAAGTAGAGAGATAATGAGTATTTTTTGAGTTCAATTTTTTTTTTCCCGAAAAGCCATCCAAACAAGACATAAACCACCCACACATGGATTATTAAGTTAAAATAAGAATTAAGATTCCCCTACATAAAGACAGCACATAGGTTCATGAACAAAAGGTGTATTTGCCTTTTTTCGGTATCTATTTTGGTAATCTGCATTCATTATTGGATGCTGATTTTGGCGCTCTACTTTTATATGCAGGCGTTCCACTTTTAACGTAAAGTTATTAGTAATTTCATGTACAAAGTGGAGCGCCTGCGTACAAAAGTGGAGCACGAAAATCATTTTTCTTCAATATTATTAATTACAAAACCATTACTCGATCCCAATTATGTTTTGGGTGCTACTGCTAGCTAGTGTTCTGGCACTCACCTAGCTTAGCCTATATTCCTTCCTATCTTCTAGATAACGAGGCAATTTCTTTTTCCTCTGGCTTGTTTTTTCCTTACAATGGCTTTAATTTAGCACATTGTATTGTATTTTTTTCATTCTCGCATGTACCTAACAATTTTTCTGCCTAGCTGATGGCATATGACTGCATGACGTAAGGAAAAATCTAAATTAATAGTATCATCTTAGGCATTAAATGGCCTCAGATGGTATTAAAGAGCAAATGAAAATGTTTCAAACGATGATTAAAAGAGAAACACATAGTACAAAAGAAGGGAAAACAAAGCTTAATTAATAGTATGAATTGGTTTGTCATAGAGGAAAACAATTGAGGAATGGGCTTTTTGTTTGGAATGTTCGGTTTAGGGTTTAGGATAATTTTGTTAATTTTATTACTTAAAAGAAATTTGACTCGTTGAAGATTGATCGAGAATGCTATATATAAGCTCAACTATGTTAAATGACACGAAGTGTGAACTATTATGAAACAACATACAAGTAAGAAGTGTTTGGCTAATATGACAATATTGAAATTGATGTTTGATTAAATTTTAGTACAACATAGTGCTAGAGACGAAAACCTTCGCATAATGATTGCAGTGACACTGAGAGAAAATACATTAATATGATTTGCACATGTCTTTGCAGATCGGAATACGAGGGGTGATATGATTAGGGTAATGTTAAGTTGCTAACACTGAGAGAATGAATAGACCAAAATTGATTTTAAATGTGATAGTTCGAAAGGTTTATATATGTTTTTGGAATATTAAAAGAACACAATATCTTTTACAGAACTCAATAAAGAAAAAAAAACAGATTCAACACGTATTAGAGTAGGAATATTTAAGGCTATGCGTGAAAACAAAATTTCGACCCATTACAAAAAGAAATGGAAAAGTGACCATAGTACATATTTTTTACAATTAATATCTAAGTGAAACTTCCATGTAGCTGTAAGATGGACATTCTATTCGTATAGGTATCTGCTTAGGGATCAGTTAACTACACTTCTTTTTGCCTGTCCTCGGATATATAAATAAGTTCTGTCGTCCTAATTATTAAGGGATAACCTCATAACCCCATCAGAAACAATTAAAATAAAACTAATAAACTATATATGGGTAGTACACCGTTTGCTGTACACTAATAAATTTATCAGTATCCGACTAAGTTAATTTTTTATAAAATGTCGGCAACGTGTCCTGAAAAAAGTGGATCGATGAGCGCGCTTTTGGCAGGCGAGCGCACGATTCAGAGTTGCCACTTGAGTTTGAAGGTCCGACACCCAAGGAACCGAATTTGAAACACTCGCTGTGCTGTTTGATTTGAAAAATGTGAAGACACCAGTCCGTCATAACCATATATGGATTCGGGAGCTAAGTTACGAGAGGGGAAGGATTTTAAAGCACCCCTCTCGCCCAATCCGAAGATCAGTCTCTACTTAGGCATTTAGGAAAGCATTTGCGATTCTATTTGATTAATCAATGCTTTAGCTATTTAGGGCGGGGAACAGTTTAATAGGGATTAAAGCTGTAACATTTTGCAGAATGTGATGGAATAGCATGGATGCGAAAACAGTTAGTATATGATAAGAACAGACTCTTGTGGGAGTTTAAACAAGAAGGAGGTCCCTATTTCGAGTGACGTGCGCATGTGGAAACCAGCATGCATTAAATAAGTCACTGCATGCTATTCACACCTGCGCGCGCCACTACAAGACATGCGCACACCAGTGAGCTCAAACTCAAACCCACAGCTTTGTTTTTACCCTTTTCTAGGCTCTTGAAGGACCAGTGCATACCGGGAACAAACCAAGCAGTTCATATAGCAGTTGATAGGCAGATCTAAACAGTTTAAAGGCTGAAAAGCCCTACAAATTAACAAAACACCCCATAAACAATGTGAGGACAAAACAACGGCCTAAAGCCAAGTTATGCATGCAAGGCCACTCACTGGTCGGAGACAGACTGGCGCGCGCGTAAGGCGCCGCAGCGTGCGCGCATTGCGCCCTGGCGTGCGCGTCTGTCATTCAATCAGCGTTTGGTTTACTTGTTTCTGGGTTTTGGAACATATCCAGAATGATTTCATGGGTACTCCACAGCAGCATGTATGCATATTGAAATACAGTTAACAGTTTTATCAAAGAAAAACAGTAAACTGGTTATTAGCATGCTTAACAGTGGTCTTTATACAAAGAAAAATATAAATTAGTAAGATACCAATCCCCACGCAGATCAGCGCGCACGAATATGGGACCGACTCGCACTGGTTCTTGCTTCTACAGTTTTTGAAATCTTGCCAGTTTTAGGGCCATGACTGGTATTAATTACCAGCCTTGACCCTGCCAGCCCCCCTCAGGGATCAGAACAGAAAACAATAAGTATGCTCTACCCAGATTGAGTTTGAAAGAGATTGAACTTTAAGATTTGAGGCTTGATTGAGGTGTTTGAACAAGCTATGTTCTTGAAAACTTTGGATTTTTCTAATCCCAGATGTGTGAGAATTTGTAACCTTTTGAAAATTTGGAACCCAAGGTGTATGGATTTTTCTAACCCTTTTGAAAACTTGGAACCTTTTGAATATATTTTTGGAACCATTTTAATTGATAAATCATAGAGGTATATATAGGGAGGGAGGTGGTAGGTTTGATGGCAAAGAGAGGAGTTCAGCAAGTCCACGAGGTGTAATTGAAGTTGCTTGGTGGTTAAGCTTACCAATCCATAAAGGTGATAGGGACAAGTTTTGACTAGTGCGCGGGTTGCACTTTGAAGCGCCCGTGTTGCATCCTGGCGCATGCATGTTGCGCCTTGGCGCGCGTGGGTCAACGGTCAAGCTTTGACTGTTGACCACACCTAGCAGCTTAACCCGCCCATGCGGGTTTAGGAGCAGCACGCGCGTGTACCACCTACTCACGCGTTGGTCAACGGTCAGGTTTTGACCATTGACCAACACCTGTCAAGTTGATCTGCACGCACAGGCACTCAACCAAAGCGTGCCAGTAGGATTTTTGGCTTTTGAAGTGGTTTCGGCTAGATTAGGTTCAAGAGTTTTGTAAACATAGAACTTTGAGATAAGTCTCACAAAATACAGTGTACATTTGGTGTACATCAAATGGTGTACTCAGAGCAGGGCTCAAATAAAATGAGGACAATAAATAAATTAAGGTAATAATTTTGGTACTCCACTTTGTTGTAATTGTAGTAATATTATTTTTAATGTTCTTACCATTTGTATTTTGAACACTAAAAAAATAAGTATTAAAGTGTGATAATAAAAAAAAAAGTGAAGTATAAAAATCAATTACCTAAACTAAAACTAATGGTAGAGTATTGACTTTATTGATGGTGTGTCGAGTCGACACGTAACGGCTAAACCGAGGAATGCGGGAAGCATCACGTGATTAAAAATGTTCTGCCTACCACATCGCTCGCCTCCCAAATCACGTGGCCAACTCAGGCTGCGATATGGTGGACCCTCCCACCCCACTGTACCCGACCCACTCCTATTTTCACTTTTTCCTTCTTTTTTTTTTGCTCTTTATATAGTAGTGGTAAACTAAGGCTCGATTAAATGCGATATAAGTTTTGAATTTTATTTATAGATAGGGATAAGATAGTATATAGTATTATTTATAAAAGGTGTGCCTACATTGATGTGATAGAATAGAAATAAAAAAAATAATAGTTAATTTGGATGACGTATTGAAAAAGGGACAAAATAGTACTCCAACTTAATTTGGAAGAGGAATAAGTTGTTTTGCAATTAAAATGTTAGGGTAGGGGATGAGGAGGGCCTCATCCGCCATTATTTATTACCAATAACTGGTTGAAACTAATCCATAATAATACCCCTCAGACTCGACAGTGATTTTGGATGACTTAGTTCGGGTGTCAATTTTGTTGCCAAATCAAATCAAAAGTGTCACATCAACTCTCATCCTCCTCATTACTTCGAGAAATTATTCATTGCCCTTGGGGCAACACGTCACTTTTACCTCCTGTTACTTTTAACCAATCAAAATTTGCCTAGTGGGTAAAGTAAATTTTTATTCCTCTCTGACACCCCATCCTCGACCCCACGATACTTTTTCCGGATTACCCCCGCTCTCCCCACAGTTGCCGTTTTAGTTTTAAAAAAATAAATTCAAAACCATCGATTTGCAATCTTATGGAACAGAAACGTAATTATGAGAGCCTTAAATCTAAAATTTAACTATATCTCTTTAGAATAATATGATCAAAATAAAAATATCTATACACCCGTTCAAACGGATTAAAAATTGAAGCGATTAATTTTTTAACCATATTTTTTAATATTTAAACGGTCTAAAAAAAATTAAGTGCTTAAATTTTCACTCCATTTAAATCGGTGCAAAGATCCCAGTAGTGTCCCCAAAGACCTAGAAATTATTCACAAAAAAAATATGGAGGGAAAATTTGCACCGATTATCTAACTTTTGGGTCAGATTGCAAAAGATAAATCTCTTTTGTGAATTTCTTAGGCCCCATTTCACTAAACCTTTTTAAATTTTCACTCCACTTAAATTTGCACCGATTTAGGAGTGAAAATTTAAGCACTTAATTTTTTTAGACCGTTTATATATTAAAAAAGATGATTAAAAAATTAAGTACTTCAATTTTTAATCCGTTTGAACAGGTGTGTAGATATTTTTATTCTGATCATATTATTTTAAAGAGACATAGTTAAATTTTGGCTTTAAGACTCTCATAATTACATTTCTATTCCATAGAATTGCAAATTGATGGTTTTGAATTTTTTTTTTTAAACTAAAACGGCAACTGTGGGGAGAACCAGGGGTAATCTGGGAAAAGTGTGGAAAAAGTGCTGTGGGGGCAAGGGTGGGGTGTCAGATGGGGAATAAAATTTACTTTACCCACTAGGTAAATTTTGATTGGTTGAAGGCAACAGGTGGCAAAAGTGACGTGTTGCCCCAAGGACAATGAATAATTTCTCCCTTCATCCACCATCCAATTGGGGCCTAAAGAATAAAGATCCATTTAATTCCGAAAAAAAAGGGACCCGTTTTAATGAACGGATATGAGCATCAAATTATACTATATTTGCAGGATGGTGACATGATTAGTATTTTGAAATTTTTTTTATTTTAATTAACCCCATCTTTAATTTTTGATTATATTATGAGAACGTACATATAAAACTTCATCCCTTCTAAAAGCCATGACAATGAAAAGCTTTGGATAATCGGATGGTATACTGGTAAGACCGGCATCTCCACTTCATCTCCTATTTCTCCAAAATGCACAATTTTTTTCCCAAATTAGGAAATTAATGTACTTTTTTTCCAATCGATAAAAGATACTGTATCATTTTACATTAGATATAAAGTACAAAGTATAAATCCGGGACATTATATCAATTATGAGAGTTCACGAGACAACCAAGTCCAACCCGGGATACTACATCAATTATGAGAGTCCATAAGACAACCAAGCCCAACCAATTAATTCAAGAAATAAACCAATTATAAGGTAGATGGTACAAAGGAAGAAAGAAAAGTCCTCTAAGGGAAGAATAACCACACGCAAATGGAAAGACTCGAACTCCTGACCTCCTAATGACAAGAGTCCTGACTAACTGAATTAGCTCCAATTGATTAAATTAATGTACTTTAATTGACTTTCTATTGTCAAAAACATAGTTCGTTATTTTGAGTCTCCACATTAGAAATTGAGTGATAGATGGGTTTTTTGTTTTTGTTTTTATCAATCGATAGAAAAGATCATTTTATATCAGATATGAAGTACAAAGTACAAAGTCGAGACACTACATCAATTGTAAGAATCAACGAGATAACCAAACTCAACAATTCAACTAATACAGGAAATAAACTCATTATAGGATCGAAACAAAGAAAGGAATTAAAAAGCCCTTCAAGAAAAGAACACCTACACGCAGGTAGGGAAACTCGAACTCCTAACCTTCTAATGAGAAGCAATAGTCTTGGTTAAGTGAGCTACCCCAATTAGTAAGTGATAAATGGGTTGGAGATTCTCTAAAGCCACAAAATTAATTTCTTCGATACTTCAACTAATTATGTGAAGAATCACGCATGAATAGGATTTTGGGTTTTGGTAATTGTTTTTCTGAGGATAGGAGAACAAAAAACCAAAGAGTGGGGGAAATTGACGCTTTCTTTGTCAAAATGTCATCCACTAAAGTTTTATTCAGGTTTCAAAAAGAGTATCATGCATGGTTAATTCTTTTCTTTGGCCCAGACAATTGTCGTTTACTTGTCCCTCTCTCTTTTTTCCACGCAGACAATATAGTTGCTCGCAATTATCTCAAAACAATATGGTTGTGGATTTTGAAAATTTTTGGGTTTGGTTTTTGGGTAATGAGTAAGGCTCTATAATAGGATAATAATTGTGGATATGTGTAATAAGTGGAGAGAGATAAAAAGAAAAAATGAGATTGATGATTGAATATAGAGGTAATGAGTGGAGAGAGAAATGAAAATAATAATTGAAAATATAGGTAATGAGTGGAGTTTGGTTTGGAAAAAATCCAAACTCAGAAAAAGGGCTAAGAGTTTTTTTTTTTTTTTTTATCCTCCAAACTATGCACATTTTCTTTCCTAAACTATCAATTTGACGATTTCATCCCCTTAACTATCATACCATTACCTACTTAGTCCAATAGATAACGGAAATTAAAAATTTAGAAAGAAAATATCATTTAAGGCCCTCTTTGGAACCCTTTAGAACATATACTTGATTATGAGAGCATTAGAGATAAAAATTAATTATAACCCTTTATAATAAAAATGATCAGAAAAATAAGATATTTACATTGGTTCAAACAGATTGAAAATTGGAGCATTTAGTTTTTTTACAAGGTTTATATATCAAAATCTTGCTAAGGCATTTTATAGAAACTGAAACATACATTTTTTTTAAAAGATCGAGTTATTTAAATAAAATTTAGACTGTTTATATATTAAAAATATGGTTACAAATTAAGTGCTTTAATTTTTAATCCGTATAAACCGGTATGAAGATCTTATTTTTTGGATGATTTTATCCTAAATAGTCATAGTTAATTTTTATCTCTAAAGCTCTCATAATCAAGTCTATACTCTATAGGGTCCCAAATAAAAAATAGATTTTTAATTAAGATAGCTCTAGAGATAAAAATTGGGTAGTGATTTTGCCACACCCTTTTTTGATAATGCTATACTTTGCAAGTGTATTTTTTTGGTGCAAAAATACACTTGCAGAGTGTGGCATTATAAAAAAAAACGGGGCAAAATCATTTCCCTAAAAATTAATCATAACTTTTTAGAATAGTATGATAAAAAAACAAGATTTTCGCTCCGATCCAAACAGATTGAAAATTCAAGCACTTAATTTCTTAAGAAGGTTTATATGTAAAAAAATTTGGTTGAAAAATTAAGTGCTCTAATTTTTAATCTGTTAAAATCGGTGTGAAGTCTTATTTTTTTGATCATTTTATTCTAAATGGTTGTAATTAATTTTTATCTTTAAAGCTCTCATAATCAAATATTTGCTCTACAGAGTTCCAAATAAGCCTTACATGGGTTTTTCTGTACAAATTCCTAACTTCTGTTATCTATTAGACTAAATAGGTAACGGTATGATAGTTAAAAGGATGAAATCGTCAAATTGATAGTTTAGGGATTAAATAGAAAAAATGTGCATAGTTTGGAGAATAAAAAAGAAAAAAACTCAAACGTTAACGATAAAAGACAAAAGGCAATAATGGGTTTAAAAAACATTAAAATATTATATCGGTCTTGCTATTGTCAGCTACTGGGCTGACGATAAGTATCCTAGAAAATAAGAAAAACACGTAATTCTGTTTATTTTTTTACACCTTTTAATACACATTCATACAATTATAATTGTCAGCATATTGGGCTGATTTTAAAATTTTTCATATTATATTGCTACTCTTATGATGAAAAAATTTCACTGTTCAAATTAAGATGTGCACCCATTAATATTGCAAATTTCTGAGTCTTTGTCAGACAAATGGGAAGAAAGAGATTGGTAGCCTGAGGGCTCAGGCTCGGTACTTGGGAGGTATATACCGAGCTTAGAGCATGTAGATGAGTTTAGGTAAAATACATTTTTAGCTATTTTGGAGAAGAAAAACTCAAAAAGAGACATTCACCAGATTAGATAAGAGCAAGTTTACCAATTGTGAGGTAAAATTGCTAGTAAACAGTACAGTTTTTTCTTTTTATCTTCACATATCTCTTTCAACACTATACTAATATTATCTATTTAACCTATTCTCTATTAAAATATTATTACTTTTATTTCCTTTTTTCTTTTTTTGGGAGAGAGAGAGAGGAAATAATAAAAAATTGGGTAGCTTTTGAACAATTGTTAGCTTGTTATACCGAAGAACCGTAGCTAGAGGCACTATACCAACATGTATACCTCATTTGCTGCAGGAGAACTTTTGTCCTTTTGATTAGTCAAAATAGTTTTTACTCCTATTTACCTCACTTGATAAACTTGCTCTAAAGTAATATCCCTTTTTGCCTTTGTTTACAATGCTTCGGTACTTTTAACTAAGAACTGTTCACAAGCATTGAATTAAATACTAGAATTATTTTTACTTTCAGCTATCTCTCTCCTCTCTCCCTTCTCCAACCTAGCACACGAAGTACTAGGGAACCCAGCAACATGAGTATTTTAATAGTGCATGTAAAATGAATAATACGGAGTATTGGTGTAATAGTGAAACTAAAGAATAGCAAAATCTACAGTATTTGTAAGCATTTTTAGCTCGTATTTTAACTAAGTTGGTTTACTTGCTCTTATATGGGAGGTATATACCGAGCTTTTAAGGAGGGAATCAAAATAGAAAAAGTGATTGATTTGGGGATTGAGAGTCCTAGTTTTTTTTGAGCCTGTTTGTTTATAATTAGCGGGATTGTGTGGGATTGGACTAGTATTTATGTAAGGATATCATTTTTTCTGTGTTTGATTAAAATTCTTACAACTCGATCATGTATATCAGTTGCATATAATGTTTTTTGTAATCCGTAAAAGACAATTATATCTTTGTAAGTTAATAATCCATTCAATATTAATCCCTTTATGCCATCTCCAATAATAGAGTTAAAATCTTCTTGTTATATGACACAAAAGTGTAAAAAGTGGGACTCATTTGTATGTGTTACTCTATGACAAAAAGTGTGAATTAGTTTAGTTTGTGAATAAATATTCCAATAGTGTTTTTAAGGAGAAGATTACTGTGCAAAAAGTTGCTTGACTAATTTGTGAAAAACTATCGGAATGGTGAAAAACAAGGTTGTTGGTACTGGTAGTGGGCCATTCTCTCTCTCTCTCTCTCTCTCTCTCTCTCTCTCTCCCCTCCATTTCTTCCGCCTTTATCTTTTTCCCCAGGTATACCCTCTCTCTTTCCTCCCTTTATCTGATGGGTCCCACAAAAGGCAGATTACTGTGCACAACACAGTAAGAACATCTCCTATCCATACTCTATATTTCTATTTGAGAGTATCAAAGCATTTCAACTAATCATCTCAACCCTCCTCCATTTGAGAGTATTGGATTTTAATCCTCTATATTTAGAGGGTAAGTGAAAATATAGAGAATCATCTCCATAACACTATTCACCTTTTTAAAAGACATTTTTGTCCTTGTAAGCTTTTCTTACTAAATTTTTATATCAACCATATCCTTATGAGAGTATAAAAAAAGATTTTTTTTCCCGTAAAGTGATTTTAGGGGGAAAAATAGAAGACTTGTAGTTGTAGTAAATATGAATAGTGATTTCCTCTAAAATCACTTTATGAATAAAATAGAGTATTTTGATACTCCCAAATAGAGTATTGGATTGGAGATGCTCTAAGAGACCACTTCTGAACAAATTTTTTCAGTTTTTTAACTTTAAGTAGAAAAAAGTGACACTTAATTTTTATTAAGAAGAGATTGAATACTTAATTATTACTAGATCCATTTTTATAAAAATATATTTATTATTAATTTAAATGTCACTTTAGGATTTTAGAGTATGTCAAGGTTTTATAGTACCTTAGCACTCTTGGGTACACTAGGGTTTTAGGGTACCCTATGGTTTAAGGGTTTAGTATACCCTTAATATTTAGGTTTAGATGCTTTCATAGAGCCCTAGACTTTAGGTTTAGACATTTTTATAGGGGGTTTTAGGGTGCGTTTTCTTATTATAGGATTTTAGCGGTTTAGGCACTTCATAGGGTACCATAGGGGTTTAGGTATTTTTATAGGGGACTCTAGAGTTTAGTCACTTTCATAGAGTGCCCTAGAGGTTAGGCACTTTCAGTATTTAGGGTTTTAGACACTTTCATAGGGTTTTAGTGTTTCGTTAATTAAAGAAGACCTGGTGAGAATTATTTTCCATTTTCTAAACCTAGAGGTAAAATGCCGAAATTTTTTTCACTCCTGATACACTTTAGCTACATCCTAATTACACTATTGGAAGCAAAGAAAAAGAAAATGTTAACTAACACTGACCTAATTGCTGACTAATTTGTGTCTTTGACTCCATTATTGGAGATGGCCTATTACCAATGGACACATTGCATAAAGTTATTTTTTTCTGGACATAAAAATAATTATTTGCGAAATACTAATACAAGTATGAAAGTATTCAATACTCATTATGGTAACTTTATTTATTCTCCATATGTGTGGCTATTTTTATCTTGGCTTTCATCTCGTTATTTCAGACCTTAAACGATTTTTGTAGTGTACTTGGAAAATGTTGGGTTCCACTTTTATGTACTGTATTAACCCTAGTGTTTTTTTAGTGGAATAAACAAAATAAAAAATTGTTACAGTTAGCAATGTTGGATCAAAAAAGTGCTCATATTGAAATAACCAAACCTAGCAACCTCTTAATAACTCATCAAATTTTGACTCTTCAATAATCAACGCTAGCAATATTTTATCATTAACCTAATTTTATCTCTCAATCAGGTACACCAACATTATACAAAAACCCTCTCTCTCTCTCTCTCTCCCAACAATATTTTTAAAAAATAATTTTAAAAAACTGTAACTTTCAGATTTTTTTTATGTTTTCTTTAGAAACTTTTTTTTTACAAATTTTTTTTAAAATTTTTTTAAAAAACTATAAGTAAATAAGTGTGCTTTTCAAAAATCTGTTTTTGAAATTTCAAAACTTTTTTTTATAGAAAACTGTTTTTTACACAAAATCTGTTTTTAAAAAACTGTATTTATAGTTTTTAAAATTTCAAAACTATTTGTGTAAATATAATTCTTTCAAAATTTCTCAAAATTGTATTTACAGTTTTTAAATGAACAAAGTGTGTTTTTTGAAAAATTATTTTTTGTTTCGAAAAACTATTTTTTTAATTGTTTCTAACATAAATTATTATTTTTTCTTTCAAAAACCGTTTTTTCAAAAAATATGCATGAAATGAAGGGAAAAAAATTTGGAGGGTCCATTGATTTTGATTATAGACAAAAAATAACCAATGTAAGATCTGACATTGCTAATTTTAACAACTTTTAAATTGATAATCAAAATCTAACATGACATATTTCGATTATTCGTATTTACTTATTCTACTGCGGATGTTCTTATATTATATTACAGTAGTAGTAACTACAGTATTTGAATGTAAAATTGTTACTGTTTGATGTGACTGGACCGAAATGGAGAGAGAAATCAATATGTTAGGACTTAGGAGTGGTTAATGCAATGTATGTGTACGTACAGTACAAATATGTGGTGGGGACATTCAAAACAAGCGCACGTGAGCCGGGGGGAGATGACAGCCGCACACGGCGCACGTGAGCCGGGGGTGATGGCAGCCGCTCACGTGTGCCCATCCTCTGCCGTTCATCTGCCACACTGAGGACTGCCTGCTCGCGTGTGGTGGGCCTTATCTGTTCTCTCACCATTTCTCTTCCATACATCCTTCCGATGGATTTTCGGTATTGTTATTGTTAGCCCACTGGACTGACTATAAACGCATTAAAAGACAAAAAAAATACGTATTTCTATGCATTTTTTACACTTTTTAAGACATATTCACACAATTACTATTGTCAACCCATTGGGCTGATTTTAGAATTTTTTTTTAAGAGTAAGATAAGAAATGCATTAATAATAAGGAAATTGATATTCGTGTTTTACTTTTTATTGATGGCGCTCCACTTTGTTCATGAAGTTATTAGTAACATTACGTTAAAATTGGAGCATCATCAGAAAAAAAGTGAAGCGCGAAAATTAGTTCATAATAATAATATGAAAAGTACATATGTGTTGTAGGTCGTTACAATAATGAAGACATGCCAGTGACGAGCGAAGACTAAACTAGGGCTTAAGAAACGAAAAACTACGTATTGATCTGCAAACACAAAATACAAAACTACTATACTATCACCAGAAGATAAAAGGCCAACAGGAGGCCTAGAGACGCCTAAGACAAGCAAAGGCCAACAAGGACTTAATGAACGGAACATAGTGTAGAAAGTGTGTGCGGCCTAACAAAAACAAGAACAGATAAAAACTAAAACTAATACAACGCAAAAACCTACGGTCGCAATGGTTAGATATGTGAATATGTTACACTTTGCTCCGTAAAATTGTACGGTCCAAACTGTAGAATGCATTTGCCATTCATTTTGTATACTCCAATTTGCTACGTGTTTGCCCATCTAGTGATATACACTCATACCGATAATGTTTAGACTTGTAGTTCTTTACGTGTTTTTGCGAGGTGAACGGTTCGAATGATAATTTTGGCCCTAAGATGTGGACAAAAACAGAGAGTATGGAGAGGAGCTCATCCCAATACATTTTTGCAACATTACTAAAAGGAAAATAATTTCAGGAAAATATTCTTGCTAATGAGAATTCAAACAACTTTCGCCGAAAGAGTTTTTGGATTCATGCATGCTGAAGAAAAAAAGAGAGAGAATGAACTGCATATGTATTTTTATTTTAAATATACTTTACAGGTAAAAAATACATTGACGAGAATTTCAAATTCATAATTTACCAAGAAAATCTGCGTCAAACATCTTCTAGATAGCCCTCCTAGTTCCCACTACTACAAGAAACAAATCTAGAAGAGTTACAAGAAAAAGTGATCAGGTTGCATTTGTAACGCCCCGAAAATTCGGAGACATAAAAAAAATAATGAAAAGATTATTTCCACAAAAGAAATTCATAAATTTACTACGTCACCATTTTAAAAGCAAATGTCATGATTTTACAATCATTTTAAATAAATCAAAACATTACAATTTCCAAATCAACTTAGAAGCTTCCAAAATAAAGTCGACTTCAATTAATCAGAGCGATTATGTGCACGGAAACCAAAGTTTTCAGCTTCTTCCTCATTAGGGTTGAACTTGATCGAATCGTACGAACACTTCTGTTCCATCTCCGGTACCTGACGTTCGAGTTACCAGGGCAACATAGTACTATGAACGATGACGCTCAGTAGCCAAAACTCATCCGAACCCATAACTTACAAGCAGCAAGAAAATATAATTGAAGTGCATTGACATAACATAAAGAGAGAACAATTAATCATTTTATTACTATTCTTCAACCTAAGTGAAATCTCGGATCTTATCCACAGATCCGTTCCTACCCATAACCTCTGGCACAAATACTGGTGTGGTCCGACTCCTTTTTTCCAGATCCGGATGAAAGATATCTAAGTTATATACCCGGTATGCCATCCGCGACCATAAGTTCGGATAAAACTTCACCGGCAACGCTCAAGCGCCGTCTAGCCCGGGTTGTGACGCAAGCACAATGCCACCCTTATGTCCCATCCCAACATTCGAGAGCCGACCACCACCATGCCGTACCCAGGGTTCGTAAATCCATACTTTCAACAGATCACCACCAATCATTCATCAACAATACATCACCACGGGTTCCAAACCAGGATTGCCCGGAATCCAAAAGCACATCCTCTCACATTAACCATTTTCCATTAAACCTACTTTTACGTCTAATATGTTAAATCTGCACATCGCAACCAACCCCGAGAACCTATTTGTCCAATCTATCAGTACAATCACATTTCACAAATTCAACATTATCATGATACAGGTTAACATGCTAATAATGTTCAACCAAGCAATAAAATTTATTTCACTATAGAATTAATCATGCCACATAAATAATCTTGCAATACAACTAACAATGCTGGAAAAAAAATAATCGTGCGATGCCACTAATAATGCCATAAAAATAATCATGCGATACAACTAATATTGCCATAAAATAATCATGCGATAAAATTAATCTTGTGAGAAAAATAATTTAAGCGGTTCCTTTATTTTCTCTTTTCTTTATCAAAATTAAAGTCTACATTTATTCTTAATCGTCGCGGAGTATTGTCGATACTAAAATAATTCATGATCACAATAAAAATTAGGATTTAACCAAAACTAATTAACTTGGGGTTTATAGTATTAGCCTTTAATACTCAAGGGTTGGATTTATAAGCTAATAAACTCGGGGGATCGAACTGTAATTAATCCAAGAAATTTCAAAAAAATCCAGTGGCTGTGTTACGTCGGAAAAACCAGGGGGTGCGGCCGGACTCGACAGGCGACGTCGGATTCGAATACCATTATATCGAAAAGCTAAAATCAATATAGACACGCAATATATACTTAGGGAGGTGAGTTCCAAACTACCTTTCGTCCGGCAAAACGGGGTTTGGAAAGAGACGGCGGCGGTTCGGAGCTCGGGCGGTGGTGATGGTGAGCACGGCAGTGGAGATGGCTCCAGTGGCGGTGATGGCCGGCTGGTGGTGGGTTGCTCGGTGGTGGGAGGTGCTGATCGGTGGTGGTGGTGATGATGATGAGAGCTTGGTGGTGATGGTGAGAGGACGAGCGGCGCCGGTTGGAGGATCGGCGGATGGAGCTCGGCTGGAGGTGGGCTCGGTTGGTGGTGATGGCGGCAGGAGGTGATGCTGCTCCGGTGGTGGGGACGGCCGGTCGGAGGTATGGCTGCCTCCTCTCTCCTCTCACGCTGCTCTCTCTCTCTCTCTCTGCCGAGTGTGTGTGTGTGCTGGGAACAAGAATTGGAAAAAGAAGGAAATATAACGGGTTTTGGATTTTTGGAGGGGGTAATATCTTTGGGTAAAAATGAGTTGTCGAATTTTGATTGGAGAATGGAGAAATTTTTTTTTTTTCCTTCTATTCTCTTTTTTTTTTTTTTTTGTCTCCTCAGCCGAAAGTACGAAATGGAAAAAGGGAGAAGAAATGGATTTGGGTTGGAAAAATGATCCGGTGCAACACATGCACACACTAGAAAAATTACTCATCGAATACGTGCGCGCACAATCGATTATGGAATAAAATTGGTGTGATGACATAAATTAATAATTTTTCGCATTAAATAAACTAACGACAAAAATAATATTTTTGTTTTGATAATAATAATTATTTATTTAAAATACCGGGTCTTTACAGCATTTGTTGAATCTAGATGGGCATCAAATTAATGCATGTGGAACGTAAAGATCAATATATGCAAAGCTTAAAATTATATAATCCAGTATTATTGTACTCTCTGGACATCTAATCAAGAAGTTTTTGGGATTAATAATAATACTAGTATAAGACTCCGCAAGTAATAATAGTGTTGCACTCACGGCCCATTGGTCTAGACCAAAAGACATATTTTCAGTAATTTTTGATGCCACCTCTCTTCATGTGCATATAAATGTGAAGGGGCTAAAAGGATTACACCGTTGTGCACAAGATGGCCGACAAAAAGTTTTTCTCTTTACTTGATGATGAAAATATTTTCAAATCACAACTATAGTACAGATGTCGTATAGGGCCTATTATATAAAAGTGAGATCATTAAAAGACAATGTCGTAACTTCACATGAATAAAGACAAATAGGAGAGTGCGGTTATAGAAATAGGGGAGTGCAAAAATCACTCCCCAAAGTAAATGCACAACTTTTTCAAGCTGAAAAGTTATTTGATAAATACTTAGGAGCTTAATTTATTAAAATTCATGATTTCATTCCGGGATTTTGATGATATTTATTTAATTAGTTCAATTTTAATTTGTTTCGTTAATGGTCGACTTGTGTTTGTTGTGATGGTTGTACGGTGATGATGGAGGGGTGGAGGTAAGGGGTTGGTCATGGTGGTTGGCGGTGATGTGGTGGAGTGGTGCTTGTAGTGGCTGTTGTAGCGGTGGTGCAAGTGGTATCAATATCATGGTGGTGGTTGGTAACTGGAGTAGCAGAAGATGCATGGTAGAGACATGGGCCAAAGAAAGATGGTAAACTGATGGTTGTAGCACTTATGGTCGTGGTTGTTGGAGCAACGACGGTAGTGGTTGTAGTAGTGGTGGAGAGATGAATGTACAGGAATGTAACTTTATGTAATTTCAACATGTTCAGCTAGTAGAATAGAAAAAAATGGATCAAAAATAAAATAAAAAAATGCTAGTAGGAAAATTGTCAAACCAATATATTTAATTTTCCTGTCACGATTAACTTCCCCCTAAAATTTGTTTTTGCCAAAAAGCACAAGAATTTTGCTGGAATCGTGTTTCTACACATGTAAATTACTACTGTACATTTTAACTTTCTCATAAATTTATTCGATCAAATGAATTCAGGCTTCATTTGTTTTAAAGTAAAATATTTTTTGACATAAAATAATTTTGCAAAAATTAAAATTTTTATTTTTATTTTTGGGTGTTTAGTTGATAGTTATTTCACACAAAAAGTTTTCTAGAAAATGACTTACGGCATTTTCAAGCGGAAACACATTTTCAGCCATATGAAGTATAATAGTAATATTTTACCTGGTAAAATATTTTTGTGTCTTTTGCACAACCAAACACTCAAAAATAAGTGAAATACAGTATTTTTCAGGGAAATATATATTTTATGCCCAAACAAATGAAACCTCACTGTAATTTTTATGGAAATGGATCATTTTGTTGACAAGTGAAGGAAGTAAAAGAGATGAGAGCATCCGCAATGGGGTTTGGTATATTTGTGTGTTAAAATGTGTATTAGGATAAATGTGTTTGACATTGTTAACATAGGAGTGTGTTTAGAACATCAATAATGAGTTTGGTAAATTTGTGCGTTAAAATATGTGTTAGGATAAAAAATGGGTTCTACAAGTGTGTATTAGGAGTAATAGATATTTATATTTTATGGTTAGAGTTTGAATTAAAAAGGTGGAACCCACTTATTGTTTGCTAGCATAATTGTCAAACTTAGCACACATGTCAGCACACTACAAGATTTAACA
Organism: Rhododendron ovatum; assembly: GCA_019656835.1. Classification (NCBI taxonomy): domain Eukaryota; kingdom Viridiplantae; phylum Streptophyta; class Magnoliopsida; order Ericales; family Ericaceae; genus Rhododendron; species Rhododendron ovatum. Next base: position 15,394,079 of record CM033790.1, read on the forward strand.
CATTCTAACACACAAAATAATGCAAGCATTGTGGCATAAAAAATACATTTTTGTTTGCTAAGTCTTAAACACACACAATTAAACACACTAGTTAGTACACCCAGGGACGAACCGAGCAAGGGACACGTGGGGTCAAGTGCTCCCACCCCACCCCATCCCACCCCACCCCATCCTTTTTATTTTATTTTAAATTTATAGTTTAGTTTTTAAGCAAAAATCAATGTTTTTTTTTTTTTGGGAAAAATGAGTGGGAGAACAAGAAACCCACGCAGAAAAACTCGATGATGAGAACTCGCTCGACACTTGATTACTTTGTCGTTGCCGATCGCTCGTCTCTATGGTCGTCGCATGTCATCTCACCGTTTTATTCCTTTCGTTTAAGGTTTGTAATATATATCTTGATTGTTTGGGAAAATTAGGCCTTCATTTCTTTACTTGATTTTTACCCAATGAATGAAATTTACAATTTAATTTTTCATAGTTTGTGCCTTTTTGTTTAATTTTGATTGTTTGCTTAAAATTATTAGTATAATATGCCCCCACGTGAAGCAAATCCTGAATCTGCCACTAAATACACCCAATGTGGATGCTCTGAAGGGCATTTAGCAAAACGATAAGTGAGGGGAAGCATTTGGTATGGGCAAAGATTGGGGGATCCCATCTTGTAAAGGAGAGGTTGTAGTTTTTTTTTTTTGATAAACAGGAGAGGTTGTAGTTTGTAGTTGTAGTGTTCTACCATCATTCATCAGCATCCAAAATTGACAACGTCAATCCGGTACGTGACAGCACGTGCTTGGAAGACTCGTCTTGGCGGTGCGTCTTTCTCTTTCCCGTGACGGTGTCACGTGGGGATTCGTGAGACGGGTGACCCACCTGAATTAAATTAATTTGTATTTTAGTGAGAATTGGAGGAAATAATGCTCAATTCATGGAGAGATTTTTGGAATTGCATAAATATGAAATAGAGGAAATAAAATTCTTCATACATGAAACGGACCAACTAAAATTCTCCATACATAAAATGGAGGAAAAAAATTCTCAAAACATGGAGTCGGTTTGTAGTCGAATCTGGGTTTGAATCTAAGTTGCCCCTTCTATGGATCTAAGTTGCCCCTTTTATGGACTTAAGTTGCACCTTATTTTTTTCTAAAAAAAACAGCCAGTGAAGCAAATTGGCAGCTAGTAGTATAATTTCTTCACATTTTCAAGTAAAACCAAACAAGAAATTTCAAGTAACAATTCCTAGAATCTAAAAGCAAAAGTATAAAGTGGATGCTAGAAAAGTACACCTTATTTTCTTTGTCCTTTATTTTTCTAAAAGATTACCCAAAAGACACTGATCTTAAAGTACTTTAAAAATTCAAATCTGCAAGTAATCCAGATCCAAAATTTCTCAAAAAACAATGGAAATGGTAAGGAGATTGAAGAAATACTCAAGAAATTGAACACCAGGAAAGTTCATAGAATGGACAACTTAAGTTCAAATCCAGATTCGACTACAAACCAACTCCGTGTTTTGGGAATTTTTTCCCCTCCGTTTCATGTATGGGGAATTTCAGTTGGGCCATTTCATGTATGGGAATTTTTTTTTCCCTCCGTTCCATATTTATGCAATTCCAAAAAAACTTCTCCATGAGTTTGACATTATGTGCCCCAACTCACATTGAAATGCAAATCCTTACCAATAAACAAAGGGTGTGTCACCTTATGGTGTATTGTGTGAGCATTACCTGTCTCGTAAAATGAAAAATAAATGCTTATAAATTAAAAATCCTAGCGGAAGGGAGTCTTGCTGTCAAACTCAAATGTACTATTAAACCATTTTGAAGGTGGTACGGTATAAATGTTCTTTTTACTTCCACTACGGAACGCTAATCCACATGAATTTTATAATATTTTTTTTGAATGTGAAAAAAGACAACATAGTAAATTTATATCAATAAAGACAAAAAAAAAAGAATTGTGAATTATAAAAAAAGGGAGCGTGGAAATTATTTTCCTGTTCTAATGTTATTACCTCTAAGTTATTACCTCTATTGATGGAGAAAAATGAAACTGTGAATTACTACTCCTGCTGTCCCAATTTAATTGTCTCTCGTTTTATTGTAACCGGCTAAAAAATAAGTTACATCTTTAAATTTGTAATGAATTTCATATCGAATATGGATGTTGTTTGATAGATCTAGATTAGTTCTATAATATAATATTTTTGAAATTACCGAAAACATTATAAATTATAAGATATAATCAATTAAAAAGTGACACAGGCTCTCTTAAAAAGGATAATTAAATTGGGACGGAGGGAATATTATTGGGAAATGATATTGGCACTCCAAAAATTGATGCAGGCACTTCAAAATTAGTGTAACTCCAAATCCATTTTCTTTTGTTTTTTGGAGTTTCTACATCAATTTTTGGAGTGCCAATATCATTTTTCATATTATTTTTGGTTTACTAGTAAAACTACTAAAAGAGAATATTGATGATATTTATTGTAGTAGTAAAAAATAAAAAGGAAAAGACGTGAAAACAGCAAATGCAAAAGTAGTGGGGGGAAGGCATGTGCATCAGTGCATGTGCACTCCTTTTGGTATTGGAAGTGAGCTGTCTGTCGTCTTTTAATTGAAGAGACGAGAAGTCCGAAAGAGGAAGGGGGGGTGAGTCACGTGCTCCTTTTTGCCTTTCTCGGCTGTCGGCAACGTAGCCCCCACACTTGCATGGACAAGTGTCGCTTCCAACTGTGGTAAAAAAATCACCGATGGTAGTAGCATATTTGAAAGGGTTCACTAGTCACTATCCTCCTCAAAGGAGACCTGAGTTCGAGCCACGACTTGGCCTTATGCCTGCGGATGAGTCTTCGAATCATATAGGGACAAGGCTGACCCTAGGCATAAGCCCATCAAACGGCCGCTTAGGACCTTCCATTTTTTGCCAAATAATAGAACCCCAAAATAAGGTATATGTTAAGTATTATACTAGAAATTGCCCGTGCTTAAAGGCACGGGTCGTTGAATTTGTTATTCAATATGATTTTGAGTGACCTTAGCTATGTGTGAGCTTAGCTAGCGGAATGCCCATTCCTAAATGCACTTGCGAACAAAATTTAACTCCCTGCTAGATTAAACACTAGATTATAATACTGATCACATCTAAAAAATCCAACTGTCTTCACAAAATCCATTTTATAAGTTCGAAATAGGAAAACCTTTTTTTATCCATACGACAAAGCAACATCTAACTGATCAATTCGAAATGAAAGAAGATTGAGGTGGTTTCACTTCTACCTAATCAACTCGATATGATCGAAAGAAGTTTGAGGTGGTTTCACTTCCATCCCAACATAGCTTTCGACGTTGCAAGGTTGGCCACTGTAAGGTTTTTCCCACTAGGACTGAATTCGGTTGCAATGATTGACTTTGGAGGAGGCATCAAAGGACAATCCTTAGCTGATAAATGTCGCATCCAAAGACGTGCCTAGAATTCAACATATTCAAAATGAGATGAGAACTGGTAAATTAATATAATACTAAAACTTGTGTGAAATTACAATTCTAAAACCTATGTGGAAATACCATGATAAAAAGGCCATGCTTTGCATCTCTCGTTGCTTCAAGTCGGATCCCCAAACCAATGCCCCAATTTCGTCTAGGGAAGCATTTTGTTCTTGGAGATATCTCTCTTCATGCTAACCTGAGCGGTATCCAATATTACCTGAGGGCTATGTTTCAATCTTTTAGACCTCAAAGCATCATTAATAAGATGAATATTATATAAAATTGAAAAGTAAAATCAATCACTCTACCATACTACAACCATCTATTATACAAAATTGAAAAAGCATGCTTACCGGATCCGAATTCATCTGTGCTGTGTAGTTAGAAGTTTTTGAGATGTGTCATTACGGGTGAGCCGGCAAATACCAATTTCTGAAGGCGAATCCCAATTTTTGTTTAGATGGAATAAAAAAAGTAAAAACTTTACTCAAACTTTGTTTATAAAAACTTTACTCAAAAAGTTTCTATGCAATAAAAAGGTAAAAACCATATCATCGAGTGTGGCAACTCTACAGACCACTGGAACAACACCACATCTTGCTTGCATAGATGCCAATTCCGAAAAATGATAAGAGATGACTTGCATATAAAAAAGTAGACAACAGGAAACCTCATGTACATCCCCTTGAGTCCAGAATGGAACTAAAAAAAAAGTAAGCTGGAAAAAGAAATGCCAAGTTAACTATGGTTCCCTACACCGTTGCGATTTGTATTATAGATAACAAAAAGACATAATAAAATAAGAATCATACAACTGGTAGAAACTTGCCGAATAAAAACTAACTATTTTTTCCACTTGCCGAATCATACAATGGTGTGCTCCTCATGCTGAATTAAAGTTTATGTAGAATACCAATAAAAAAATCAAGTCTTGGTATAACTGAAAAAATCAGTCACTATAGTCCATAATCTATCAGTCCAAAATCAGCAATCGGCAATTCTATCTGTCTATAATCAGTCATTATGATGACTGAACCAACAATAATCTTCAAAAAAAAAAGAAAATGAAAAACCAACAATCGGTAATTGTATTAGTTCATCACCAAAATTGATAAAAAAACGAAGACGTAAACAATGACTACAGAAAACAAAAACTGGTAATTGTATTAGTTCACTACATACACTCACCTCAATTCTTTTGGAAGCAAAGTGAAATACAAAACCACATATATGCTCAATACGTATTTGACAACAAATCTGATAAAAAAAAAAGAAACCGTGAAATACCAAAAAAGAATGAAATACAAATTAGACTGCCAATATCTGGTTATTGCCGTTTTTAACTTTGCCTTACCGTATAGGAATAGGAATAGGAATTATTGCCGTGGGAGCCAATTAATTAGAGCATCAACAGTAGAATAAGCAAATGTGAATAATCAAAACATGCTACATCAGATTTTGATTATCCATTTAGAGGTTGTTAAAGTTAACAATGTCAAATCCCACATTGGTTATATTTTGCCTATAATCAAAACCAATGGGCCCTCCAAACTTTTTCCCTTCATATCACGCATATTTTTTGAAAAAATGGTTTTTGAAGAAAAAAAAACAGTTTATGTTAGAAACAGTTCAAAAAAAAAAAAATCGAAACAAAAAACAGTTTTTTAAAAAACACACCCTTTGTCCACTTAAAAACTAAAAATACAATTTTGAGAAATTTTGAAAGAATTGTATTTACACAAATAATTTTGAAATTTTAAAAACTATAAATACAGTTTTTGTGTAAAAAACAGTTTTCTATAAAAGAGTTTTGAAATTTCAAAAATTGCTTTTTGAAACACACTTTATTTACTTACAGTTTTTAAAATTTTTGACAAAAATTATTTTTTGTAAAAAAAAAGGTTTCTGAAAAAAAAAAGAAAGTTACAGTATTTTAAAATTATTTTTTAAAAACATTGTTGAGAGAGAGAGAGAGAGAGAGAGAGAGAGAGAGAGAATATTTTTGTGTAATGTTGGTGTACTTGATTGAGAGATAAAATTTGGTTATTGACAAAAAATTGCTAGTTTTGATGATTAAAGAGCCAAAATTTGATGAGTTGTTAAGAGGTTGCTAGGTTTGGTTATTTCAATATGAGCACTTTTTTGATCCAACATTGCTAACTTTAATAATTTTTTGTTTTGTTTATTCCACTGTAGATGCTCTTATTGGGGTCTTAGAATGGAAATGAATAAATGGTGGAGATTTATGCATAAAAATGTGTTACAAATCCAACAGCGGAGGGAATTTATGTGGACTACCACACCGTCGCGATTTGTATTATCGATATGCGAATTATTTTTCTAATGGGCTAACATAGCCTGGTGGTAAGAATTTTGTCATAGATTTGATTCTTGCATCTTTTAGTTTTAAAGTGAAATAGTTTTTGAATTTGTATGAAAAAATGTACAATAGCAGACTTGAACTCGCGACCATGGTGTCTAGAAGTTGGTTTGAGTGTGTGCTGCCACTAAACAACACGGTAATATTAGTTCTCATATCAAATAACTAATTTGTGTAGACAAAAATAAGAGGCCCCATTTTGAATCTTGCCTAGAGCTTCCAAAAATTCAGGGCTAGATCTGTGTAGAGGGGAGCTTATGCCAACTGTGTACTTAGGTAGTGCTGTGATGACGGTCTATTCTCATGGACAGTGTAGTGGGCCGAACATGACTGTCCGCATCTGTCCTGAATAACGAAGATTAAGTCCATCTTTGGCCGTGCTCGAATTGGGGCTCGGTTCTGGGCCGAAACCCATCCGTCAACACTATACTTACCCTAAGCTTGGCGATAGGGGTAGCTCGGGCTCGGCCACCTTCAGGGAGAAAGTCCCGTCGGCGAGCTCTCCTCGCAAGTCACTTAATGGGCTTGGCTGACCACAGTGACGCGTGCTTCTCCACGAGCAGAAACGGTTACGCCAAAGGATAATCACGAGCGCACATGGAAGGTGCCAGCTCATATAAAAACGGTTACCAGATATATCTAGTGATGTCACGATAACATCACTTGGCTTGTGCAAGGCACATGTTCGTACTTGGAGATCAATTCATGGAGACTCTATAAATACTGAAGGATGATGACCCTAAAAGGTACACGCCACAAAACATTAAAACCCTAATCTTCTACTTTACTCTCTGCACATTCTCATCCTTTCGTCGAAGGGCCTTGCTGGGCAATCCCTGGTCAGGTCTTAATCGTGCGTTCACTGTACATGATTAGAGTGAGAAGGTCAGGAGGTCAACGAACCAATGAAAGAGGAACTTGAATCAAGGATCACGGGTCACACAATTGGTGAACTCGACGTGAAACCTCAGAACTTCTGATCCAAACAGCTCAAACCCTCTCCAAAACTACATTCCTCTTCCAAAGACAATCGCAAATTCAACCACTATGGGTGGAGATCTATCAGATCTTACTATTTCAGGGGCCAAAGACGCCAGTAGAAACACGATCCTTCCACAAGTTCCCCGAGAGACACATGTCTATCTCCATCCCTGCCAGTTCCGGGCTATCTCCGGCCACAGATGACGTAACGGCGGCCTACATTCGCTTGCTATAGCGTCGTGCAACGAACTGGCGGCTCTAAGGCTTGAAGGGCCCAAATGAAACAACAAATTCAACAAGACACCACTCCTGCCACATCCAGATCTGCTTGAGGCGACAGGTGATGAAGACAAACACCACTTCCACCACCCCCCCACCACCACTAGAGCATCCTCACGATAAAGGCCATCGTGGCTCCGTCAAAGATCGCCTAGGTTTCACTCCAGACACGGGCTATGCAAGAGAGATAATCCTTTACAAGCGGCCTACAACATCTGCAACACATCGCTCAAAGAGCCAACATGATCGAACCAACACTAGAGATACCGAGTCATTCACAAGCACATACTCGATTGGTCGCGCGGAATTCTCTCGCACAACGGTTTCCATCGAAGCTGAGATTCCGTGGAGACCAGACGCTATGTCTTCGAACGTCTTGGGGAAATTCCAACTGAAAATCTAGAAAATGAAAATCGATCTCGACGAAATGGGAAAGGCACACACATTGACGGGCCGAAGGACGACCCCAAAAATCGTTGTGAACGAGAAAAGTCCGTTGAAGGTCCCCATCGAATGATTACGGATTTGAGATACAAACTTCGGCAACGAGAATGGGAGAAACCCTTAGAAAAGGAATCCAAAGAAAGGGACTAAAAAAAGGTCTCGATCCGATGGGCTCAGCAAACCATCGCGCTTAGGCTTTGAACGACAGTTAAAGGATCTCGGCGTATCACCTTTCACATCCCACATAATCAACACAACCGCCGAATCCAACTTCCACATAATCAACCACTTGCGAACCTTACACCCACCTTATTCATTTCTGTCAAACAATTGAACTATGCACCACGAAAGATAAGATCAAATGCAAGGCATTCCCATCCAACCTCGGCTCCCTTGGACTTCATTGGTTCAACAAACTGCCCGCTGCATCCATATGGTACCTGGCCGACCTTGAACGTGCCTTTAACACTCGCTTCATCACAAGCAACAGGATCGCTAAGGAGCTTGAGTCATTATCCCAGATAAGGAAGCTCCCATCTGAAACACTCAGGTAGTATGTAGAACGATACTGGCAATTGTTCAACGAAATCCCTGGAATCGATGAGTACTGGGCTGTACGAACCTTTAAAAACGGTTTGGAAACTAGCAGCAAGATCCTGGACGAACTTGCTATCCGCTCACCCTACAACATGGGTGAGTTGATGTGCATTGTAGAGCGATTCTACGTTCTTGAAGAATTTTACGTAGACCGAGCGGCTCAGGGAATACCTAACCCAACTAACCTACTCTCAATGGCCACGTCCCAGTTACCAGTGCCAATTATAACCCATCAGTCCCAGCAAAAGAAACACATCATTAACATCAAGGAAGGAAAGAAACGTTCGCCGAAGGTTCCTGACTACGTGGCTGAAACCACGTACTTCAAAGAGCCCATCTGGTCTTTCCTAAAAGAGATAATGAGGCAACCATGGTTCGAATGGCCAATAGGAAAACTCGGCACAGACACTGACCAAGAAGATCAAAACCCAAGAAAAAGTGTTCGTATCATAACGAGTTCGGTCAATATACAACGACATGTGCCCCGTACAAGGCACTGTTAAAGCGTTTGGCGGCCCAAGGCCACCTCGACCAATACATTGATCGAACCAAAACACCCACCCATCAACCTGCTGGAAATCCCAACCCAAATGAGCCGCGGCTGACGATACACGTTATCCACGACCCAATGACAAAGGAATCTGAAATAAGCCTTTGTGCTGATCTTGATCGTGCATCCACTTCCAAGCAGGTACTCGCTGTCCACCCAACCCAAGTACCTGACATTCTCGTCGAGCTTCATTCAGGTAGCTGTGGTTGCCACTCTGGTGGCTGTTCGCTCTGTCAACGTGCAATGAGTCAGGGATACTTCTGGAAGAATATGAAGAAAGACTACGAAGAAGTCGTCCGCAAATGCCGACCGTGCCAACTTTTTTCCCCTATACCAAAGTAATCGGCCCAGAATCTTTCCCCCATCACAAGTCCCTGGCCCTTTGCATAATGGGGGCTTGATATCATGGGAAAGCTGCCAAAAGCCCCTGGAGGCTTCAAGTTTCTGATCACGGCAACGGATAACTCCTCGAAATGGGTAAAGGTTGAACCTCTGGCAACAATCACCGAAGCCAACGTACGAAGATTCATTTGGAGAAACATCGTCACCAGATTCGGCGTCCCTTATGCCATCGTCTCAGACAACGGAAGCCAATTCGTCGCCAAAGACCTAACCAGCCTCTGCGCCGAATTTAGGATTCGCTTCTTCAACTCCACTCCATCATACCCCTAAGGGAACGGCTAGGCCGAGGCTACGAATAAGACAGTTTGCGCTGGGATCAAGCGTCGGCTAAACTCCAAGAGAGGAAAATGGGCTGAGGAGTTACCACGAGTTCTATGGGCTTACTGTTTCTACACCAAGCGCTCCACTGGCCAGACACCCTTTTCAATGGCATTTGGAATGGAGGTCGTAATCCCACTAGAGTCTAGATTCCCCACTTTGAGAATAGAGAACTTTGACTCAAAGACCAACGACGAAGCTGTGGAACATGAGCTGATTTTGGTAGAAGAGAAGCGTGATGATGCTAGATTAAAGCTCGCTGAATACCAATAGCAAGTGGCCAAGGGATACAACCGAAGTGTTCGAATTAAAACCTTCAATCCAGATGACTTGTTTAGGCGAAAAATGGTGCAAGCCAGCAAAAAAATGAAATTTAAACCCAACTGGGAGGGACCTTTTCGTGTTGTCAAAATTGCTAGTGAAGGTTCCTACATACTGGAGGAGATGAATGAGAAAATCCTTACCAACCCCTGGAATGCAAAGAACCTAAAGAAGGCATACATGTAGTCAAACACCAACAGTGCGCCTCATATTCGGCCATTACCTATCTTGTTTTTAAATTCTAGTTGTGCGATATGCAAGGAGAGGCTCCAGCCACTATTAATTCTGATCGGCTTCGGCCCAAGTCTTTAAATCAAACTTGTATTCCAACGTTTCTCAAATCAAAGAAGTATCTTGTTCGACAATTAATATCTTTTACACCTTTAGCTTGTCTACATTCTGTTTTTATTACTATCCACTATTGGGAAATTATACCAATCCACAAACGTTGACTTCAGTCACACCCATAAACGGTTTTTACGCCCTTGCTTCGGCCTCCATCGCCGCCCAAAGAAGCAAAAAACAGACATATGTTCCACTGAGCCTAGGACACACATTACGGTTGGAATCTAGGCTTCGATTTGGCATGACAAGACAGTAAGGTCGGCCAACGCCCAATTATACTCACTTTGGTGAGCAAACCACCCACAAATGTTCAAACACCTCAAACCATTAAAAACTTGGCTAGGGGCTGGCACTTTGGCCGAGTCCCAACCACATGCAGCTCACCAAACAACTTTTGGTTGCTAACCTAAGGATTATCCACTAAATTGGCACATTGGCCTAGGATAACACCAAGCTGGGCAGAATATCTATTCTATTTGTCCACTCTACTTTCGTCAAGGCTCGGCAACCATCCAACAACAGTTAGGCAATTTCTACTTTGGTCCAGGTCCAACTACTTAAGACCATAGTGGGGGCTACGGACAACTACCATCCAAACAAGCAAGACTACAAAAATTTGCCCAAGACATAGAGAGGATCAATCAAGTTCGTCTAAACTAAAACAGTGTAGAAAATTCATAAGCTGGGAGGTACATCGTGGTATATCGTTCGGAGCTGACCCCCCATAAACTATTACATCTGGCACGGTAAACCCCAAGCTCGGAGTCGTCCAGTTCAACAAAAGTTAAAAGTTCAAAATCAGCAAGTTCATGAAGAAAAGTAAAACTTTAAACTTGAGGAACGTCCTCGGAAGCGACATCAGCAACAGCTTTGATACCTTTATCAACGGCCTTGGCAACTTTATCAAAATTCATAGGCTCTCGCTCGGCGTCCCCAGCCACCTTCTCTCTCCCATCACCAGCCCTCCTCCCACCAGAAACACCTTCACTCTCATTGGTCTTCTTCCCACGTGAGCCATCTCTAGCATCGGCATCGGTAAGGTCATCAACATCATCCTCACTCTCGGGAAATTCCTTGGGAAGGAGAGGTGCACATTCCTCTTCAGTATAAGGAAGAACGAGCTCGGGAGTAACTAGGGTTGGAATCTATTTTGTTAAATTTATATCAGCCTCCAGCTGCAAAACTCCACAAGCAGCCTTCACCCCGTCCTTATATCCCGTTCGGTACGAGATAGGGATCCTCATCTTAATTTCGTCATTTATCGTTGACCGAGCATCCCTCATATATTCGGCCCTGGCTCGGTCAAAACTCGCTTAATATGCCTTCTCATCAACTTTTTTCATTTTCCTCTTCTCCCTTCTCAAAACTTGACCGAGCTTACGATCAGCTTTCTTAGCCTTCTCTAAGGCTTCATTCCTCTCCTTCTCCATTTTGGCCGCCCGAGCCTTCACCGCCTTCAAGCTAGTTTTCAGTGACTTCACCTTTTCATGTTCGATCTTTAGGTTGTCACGATAACAAGACCTCTCGGCAGTAACAAACTCGGCCTTGTTCAACGCCTGAAGCAAAGCTTGTCCAGCCTGCAATACAAAATAAGATGAACCAAAGAAAGCTACCAAATAGAGACAGCCTTGGAAATAAACACAAACAATAGAATTCAAACAAATCAGGTTCGGAAGCACCTGAACGAGGTAAGCGCTCGCGTGCACCAAGCTCGGCTGGAGATCCTCTGGAATCTTCTACATATCCTTCGGCAGAGCTAGACTGTGCAACTTGTGACTGCCAGTCCCGGCTCTGTCTTGACGAAATCCTCTACCGAAACGACCTTGCCTTCTGCCAGAGCGAAAGATGGAGCGAACTCCTGAACAATCGGGCCGGCCGAACCCCCAGACTTTTGGAGCCCCTTTGAACCACTTACAGCCGACAACTCGGTCCTGTCCTTCTCGCTCGAAATTGGAGTCGGTGGCTTAGTTGGGTTTTCGTGGGTGATCTTTTGCTTCTTCCCAGCAGGCTCGGATTCCTCAGTCTCTTTTTGACGAACGGCAGCGCCGTCCCTAATGTTCACATGAACCACGTTCATCTTTCCCATCTCTTCGGTGAACTCAGGTACGAGGGTTTGAAGAGGGATATCTATACCTAGAAGCTCGGACGGCTGGCTCTCTTGGAACCAAAATTCAGTTGGCTTCCTGAACGTGGGAAACTTTACTCTCGACTCTTTCCCCTTCTTGGTGCCCAACGGTATACTCTTCCCCGCGCGTTGATCACTGCCCTTCTTTTTGCCGACGGATTTCCTGCTCGGCTCCCCCTCCTTCTCCCTCCTCATGAGTTTTCCCTTATATGAAGGAATGTATCCTAACAAGGTTAGCGCATCTCGACAAATTTGTGCCTTGAAGACATCCACGTGTTTCTCAACAGCCAGAGATTGCTGAGTCTTAGTAATGGAATGGTGATTTGCAAGTAAAGTCAACAATTAGAATTAAAACGAGGTCTGAGGAGGCAAAGTTGGCTTCGGTAATATCAGAGAAACTACCTCGGAAGTCTTTTATCTTTGGCACAGAATACCTATGCACGGATTGATCGTCGAATTCAAAGTTGCCACTCACTTCAACATAGAAATTAGCCCACTTATCAGTGTCGGGCAATCCATCTTCCAATGGCCCTCTATCCCTACGCGTTGATAAATATCGACGCTCGGTCTGGCCGTGCCTAGACATAATATAGGTATGAAAGTGGTCGGCGATCGTTAATTCTAGATTATAGAGCCCCTTCTGTTTGATTACATAAATCACTATTCTATCATTATTAATAGCAAAATAGTGGGGGATAAGGCTGAACCGAGCCAAGAGTTCCCTCAAGAATGGGTGAAGAGGGAACCGCAGTCCAGCTTCATATATAGCCATTAAAGGCACGGTGATATGCTCGGGATGGTGTTCTCTCTTATCCTTTATCCTGTTGCTTGCCACTTGGCTGATTACAATGTCGTCGGGGATGTTGTACTCTCGGCAAAAACTCTCATACTTGTTGGGATTCCCACTGAAGTAGTGGGCGTGAAGACAAACATGGCCTCTCTCATAAAGGTCTGAAACCTCCATGTTCTCGGATAAGGTTTCATTAGGCCTGGATCGAGAAGAGGTAGTGGCTTCGACGTGCGAACGAAACCTGGATTTGGCTTCAGGCCCCAGCTCGAGTTCGGCGTCGGAATGAGTAAAGAGAGTGAAGGATATTTCAGGCTCGGTGTTGATCCCGCCATCGTACTCATGATCACGTTCGGCGTTAGAATCACTGGAGCTTGACATGTTCGAAGCAATTGAAGAGATCTGACGTCGGCTTCTATGCCTTTCCAAATCCTCTTGGATTATCAAGTCCCTAGAGTCATCCCCTGAGCTTTCAGAGTTGGAAGAGATGACTATAACCGGGTGAGCCAGACCTATCAACAAAAGAAAATAATGAGAAACCTTATCGTTGGTGACGGACGAGGATCTCCCTACGCTCGGCTACCCTACTGGCCCACCCTGTTTTCACTCTATGAAGACTCAAGCTCAAGAAAATCTGAGACTCAAGTCATGGGGCTCGGCCCTACTTAGCGTCGGCTTAACCTAACCAACATCAAAGTTGGGGCTCGGAAGAACCAGTTGAATACAAGAATGAACATCACTGTTCATCCATATGAACGTAATGTTCACACAAAACAAAAAAAACCCTAAAAGAACCTAGAGAAGCAATGAAAAAGGGGACAAGAACTATAGAAATGAGGAGAAGGGTGGATATCAAACGCATACTTGAAGTTTCAACGAAATCTGATGATGAAACCGCTGAGATCTCAGGTTGGAAGATGAACGAACGCAGGGGGAAGCTCTGGTTATGGAGTTCTAGAGAGAGAGTGGTTTTGTAAATGCTCTCTCTCATCTTGTCATCCTTTATATAGGGGAAGGGAAAGAGTTCGAATTTCCCGCCCAATCATCACACAGCCGAACCAATGACCAATCAACGCTTGACATGTGGCAATAGCAGGACAGATCTGAAGAAATCCACGAGTGCCAGCCATCCTCCCATTTGTAATACCCAACCATAGAGGGACACCTGAGGCCCCTCCCTTGGTGCTTGCCTACGACGGTTGATTGAAAAATAATTGAGGTTTGGCCAAAATTCAACATCAATCCCTACCACGTGTTCGGCGTCGGTAGAGATTGAGGGGCTATTGTAATAGGCCAAACATGACTGTTCGCATCTGTCTTGAATAATGAAGATTAAGTCCATCTTTGGTCGTGCTCGAACTAGAGCTTGGCTCTAGGCCAAAGCCCATCCGTCAACACTATACTTACCCTAAGCTCGGCGATAGGGGTAGCTCGGGCTCGGCCACCTTCAGGGAGAAAGTCCCATCGGCGAGCTCTCCTCACAAGTCACTTAATGGGCTTAGCCGACCATAGTGACGCATGCTTCTCCACGCGCAGAAATGGTTACGCCAAAGGATAATCACGAGCGCACATGGAATGTGCCAGCTCATACGAAAACGGTTACCAGATCTATTCAGTGATGTCACGATAACATCACTTGGCTCGTGCAAGGCACATGTTCGTACTTGGAGATCAAGTCAAAGAGACTATAAATACTGAAGGATGATAACCCTAAGAGGTACACGCCACAAAACACTAAAACCCTAATCTTCTACTTTACTCTCTGCACATTCTCATCCTCTTGCCGGAGGGCCTTGTTCGACCCCCGGTCAGGTATTAGTCATGCGTTCACTGTGCAGGATTAGAGTGAGTAGGTCAGGAGGTCAACGAACCAACGGAGGAGGAACTTGAATCAAGGATCACGGGCCACACAGATAGTAGCTATATCTCGAACCAGACATTCCACAGTGAGTAGGGAGCCTATATGGTCACGCTTAAGGGGGTTGCCACATTGATCGTCCCCTCCCACTCTTTTTTGAAGTTCAAAAAAGAAAAAAAAACTGTGGCACAAACCAAACCCAACCCACATTCACCTTCCCCCATTCAGTTATCTATTTGATACTGGGTTACATCAACTATAGGCGTTGCTCATGGCCTAAATATTATTGAGCCCTAGCTTTTGCAGTTTCCTGCTTCTGGGTTTCAAATATCGGCCTTCTGGTTCACCTTGGGTTTCAAATATGGCCCCCCGGCCCAGTTTAAATAATACTTGGTGTTTTAGAAAAATTACATGCATGAGAATCAACTGGGGCTAGCTCGGTTGGTTAGGAATCTTGTAGTATCTCATTAGCAGGTCAATAGTTCGAATCTTCTCACTTGCGTGTAGGTGTTTTTCAGCTTAGATGTGCTTTTTCTTTCTTTCTACCCACTATGAACTTATTTCTTATATTGGTTAAGTTATTAGGCTTGGTTGTCTCATAAACACTCACAATTGATGTAATATCTCATGTTTGTACTTCATATATGATATAAATGATCTCCTCTATTGATTGAAAAAGAAGAAGAAGAAGAAAAGTACGTGATGAAATTGAGTTTGAGAACTTAGGTTGAGGTCATACAACTCGAAGTACCAGATTAGTTTGAATTTGATTATTTGAGGATAAAAAAAAGATTAGTTTGAATCTTTCATGAACAATTTTAGGGTAAATATTAGAGGTGACAAATGGACGTGGTTGGACGGATTAAAATGGGTCATGTGTTGAATATGGACGGGGCGAATACGGGTTGAATAGTAGGTGAGTTGAACAGATCGGGTGGAATATGAGTCAATGCAAACCAGGCCCGTCCCATTTTTTTTTCCCTCCTCCTTTTTCGTCTCCCATTTCTTCTCCTAGTATGGGTTGAATATGAGTTCACTTTGTGGAGGCTTCAAAGAGCAATTCGGATAACAAATAGCAATGACATAAATCAGAACTTCAGTTGTATTTCCTGGGTCTCTCCACAACATGCAAAACAAATTACTATAAGTTTCAGTGAAATATAGGAATGGGACTTGTTTTTTCATTTTCTCCCCTTTTTCGTTTTGTCCTGATGCAATATTTTTTCACATTGGTTGGTTTTGCGATCAATTTTTTACCTTTGTTGGTTCGTAAATATTTTTTACTTTTACCCTAATATTTATTTTTTTGTAATATCTAAGATTTTGGACTTTAGTTTATTTTCACATTAATTTTTTGTGGATTTATTAGTTCGACTCGACGAGAAGAATTGAAAAAGTAAAAAATTATGGTCCAAACCCAATATTTGGGTAAAAGTAATATTTTTCTTATTGTTCTGATTCATCTCGATTAGACAAATCAATAATCCACAAAAGTTTGACGTAAAACTAACGAACACAAAAAAAAAAATTGAATAAAAGTTGGTATATTTTCCATTTTGCCTCTAGATTCCATTTTGAAAAGTTAGTGAGTAAAAGTGTAATGATGATGTCTCCATAAAGGGTAAGTAGGGAAAGTAAAAATTGACGTGAAAGGTGTAATGATGATATTTTTGTAATAAGTTGAAGTTACGAAGCGAGACACTTAAAAAGGAACGGAGGGATTACAAAGATTGTGAGCAGTCTGCGGTCAAAGAGAGTAGAGCAGAGCATCTGCATACGCAAGCCATGACGAAAAACAAAGTCCCACATGATGTACTTTTCCATACTTCTCCATTAAACTACTCAGCTCTGTTCTAGAACACTTTCTTAAAAAATAAATACTTATTTTACATTTTCAAACAAAAAATAAATTAAATGAAAAATAATTTTTCAATTTTTTTGCATAATATAAAAGATCTCAATAAGATATATCAGATAAGATTCATATTGATAGGAAAACTATTTGCGTAAACACATAATTTTTGAGCTTAAAATTACATTCTTAAAAAATAAATACTTATTTCCCTTTTGGAAACGGGGCCTCAATCAATTAACCTTTATATCTATTCAATGGGGCCTCAATCAATTGACATTTATATTTATTCAATGTTAGTCAGGCTCAGAAGCTTGCTTGACTCATCTTCAACCAAACCAAGACACCATACATACCTCAATTCCTCAACTGTAGGAGTCTCTGTGTAGTAATTTCTATTCCTTTAGTTTCCAAACTAAAATCATGTCCACACTTGATCATGTTGGCAGCAGCAGCAGCGGTGCACACGTCCTCGTCTTCCCTTACCCTGCGTCGGGGCATAGCATCGCCCTCATTGACCTCACCGCCTCTTACTCACCCGCGGCCTCACTATCACCGTACTCATCACACCCAACCACCTCCCTCTCCTCCACCCACGCCTCCACCTCCATCCACCCCTTGGTTCTCTCCCCTCCCGAAACACCACCAAACACTAACACTTCTTCACTTCCTGGAATCGTTTCCCACGTTTGCCTCTACGGCGCGCTCTACGCTCCTATCCTCCACTGGTTCAACTCTCACCCTTCTCCTCCTGTTGCCATCCTATCCGATTTCTTCTTCGGCTGGACCCACCACCTCGCCGCCAATCTCGGCCTCCCACATCTCATTTTTTGGCCCTCCGGGGCACTTACCGCTCCCTTTCGAATCACATGTGGTGCGACCTACCGAAGGTTGGTGATCTGGCCAATCAGAATTCGACCTTTTCTTTTCAAGGAATCCCAAATTTCCCCACATTCTCTTGGTGGTAGATATCCAATACCTTTTGAGATTTCAAGGAAGGGGACAAAGATTATGAGTTTTTCAGAGACGGCATGGTGGCCAACACCAAGAGTTGGGACTCATTTTCAACTCGTTCACCGAGTTAGAGCAAGTTTACATCGATCATTTGAAGCACGATTTGGGGCACAACCGAGTTTGGGCTGTTGGTCCATTGATGCCTTTGTTTGACGACATAACTGGACCCACCAATCGTGGTGGGTCCAGTTCGGCGCCAACTAACAAGTTGATGGCCTGACTTGACTCGAAGCCAGGTGACTCGGTGGTTTATATTTGTTTCGGTAGCTGAGTTGTTCTAACGAGTAAGCAAGTGGAGGTTTTAGCGGCTGCGATCGAGTGTAGCGAGGTGCATTTTATTTGGTGCATGAAAAAGTCTAGTAGAGGAGACGCGGAGGGTGATTTTGGTTTCATTCTAAATGGGTTTGAGGATCGTGTGGGAGGAAGGGGTTTTGTAATAAGGGGATGGGCCCCACAATTGACGATATTGCAGGACCGAGCTGTGGGTGCGTTTGTGACTCACTGCAGGTGGAACTCGGTGCTTGAAGGACTCACCGCGGGTGTGTTGATTCTGACGTGGCCCAGGGGTGCGACCAGTTCACCAATGCTAAGTTCCTGGTTGACGAACTTGGAGTGGGGTTTCGAGTCTGTGAAGGAGGAGAGCAAAACATTTCGAATCTGGACGAGTTGACAAGGTTGCTGGCTTAGTCAGTTGGTGGGAATCAGGCAAAGAGAGAAGGGGTTGTGCGGCTGCATGAGGAGGCTTGGAATGCTATTAATGGAGAAAGCTCAGCTAGAGATTTGGGCGAGTTAGTCAAAGAACTCAACTTGCTCAGAGCATCCACATTTGACTCTCGACGATTTTGTGTTTATGTGACAAAAAAATTGCGCGCTAGAGAGTTGTTAGGTAGAGTAGAAAGAAGTGGTACATCTGACATTTTTAGGGTTCTTTAGTATTAGTTGAGGAGAATCATGACTTTCACACTCACCAAATTGTTAACCGCAATCCCTTTGAGTCAAGACTGACTGACTAGAGACTATGGGTGAACCAATGCTCGAGGAAGTATGCCTCGCCTTCCATCACTATCCCTCTTCACCCCTCCAATAAAAATGCTTTGGTTTACACCAATTCAGAAGTTATGGATCCCGTTGTGTTTGGCTCTGAAATGGCTCAAGGACTGAGTGGGTGTGCCAAGACTTGTCGCGTCTAACGTAAGGGCTGAGCGTCCCTTTTCTAACTTTGAATCTGTAAGAGCGATCGTGCTGCAAATCTAAAGACTGGATTGCAGTGTTGGTTCGTGGTTTTGCCTCTACGAGCGACAACTTGATAATTTTCTAACCGTGTAGGAAAAAAAGTAACAACGTAGAATAACTTTATTATGTCGTAATAATAAAGTGGGGGGTACAAGAGAGATGAAATAACTTTATTATGTCATAACAATAAAGTTTGGGGTACAAGAGAGATAGAAACCCGAATCACTTGAATAAGTAATTGAGTGAATGTGAGAGAAGTGAGATAATTGCTTCACTGGGAAGACTTTGGTTTTAAGCATTGAGCTTGATTGGTGTGTGAATCATTTTTTCTTCTTGAGTTCTTCTATTTATAGGCCAAGTGATCCCATGGTTTTTTATGCAAATGATTTTCCAGCCTTCACCATATGGCTCCATGTGTCCCATGATTCCTCCATCATGCGTGACTGAGTAGTTATCAGAAGTTGAGAAAGGCTAGTGGGCCTCTCCTATATTTTCTCTTCGAGATCATGGACAGTTAATAGGATAATGGGTTTCCTCCATTTCCAATTCTCGTGGGAGCTAACATGGTCAAATGGCCATGTGGCAATTGTTCCCATAAACTTCCTCTTTTCTTCTCACGAAACTTCATCAGAAGCAAAAACAATCATGATAATGGGCCTTGTAAACAAATTAACATGTACAAGGCCTTTTTCCCATAATAAACTGATTGGGCCTCGATTTGCCCTCCATAGAACATGGCCCAATACCCACGATTCCAATCTCTGACCAAAATGGGTTAAAGTTAATTAGGCCCAATCAAGACTGTCTTGGCCCATTAATTTTAGTCCAATACATCTCTACTTTTTTGGCCCAATTTAATCAAAAGATAATTACATGGCCCTCCAACGCTTGTAAATGACTGGGTGCCAAAAACGGGTGTAAACAATGCCCCCATGCCTTGATCTTGTTTAAGATCTAGGCTTGTAAATTAGGATAGCTTACAGTTTTGGCAAACCAAACAAGTCCTTATCATCAAATTTGAAAGAAAGCGATGATTAGATTTAGGTTTAGCATAATATCCTTTTAAATCCTCAAACGTTTAAATTTAAAAGTTAATCAGGCTTAAACTGAGCCTAACAAATTTTCAAATTCCAATATACATCTTTAATTGGATTCGGACTCCTCACCTTCGTCTTGAACCAAATCCCAACAAATTCTGAGATAGAAACCCCATCGAAGAGTCCTATGAGCTGTAATAATTACCACCTCTTTAGGCCTAGGGAACACGTAGCATCACCCCAGGCCTTGCATTGGTCTCTATGTAGCTTTTGAAGCAGTCAGGGCTCTTCTTCTGGTCAATCAAGGGTCTAATTTTTTCAATTGCCATTTAAAATTTGAACATGGAGAGATAAGTGCAATAGCGTCTTCTTTATCTTGTTTCGTCACCTATAAAACCCCATTCTTGTTCTTCTATTCTCTCTTTACATATTTTCTGCCTCCTCTCTTCTTATTCGAAAGACACCCAGAAAAAATCCTAATCCTCCATTGCTTTCGTTTGCGTTTCTGGTCCTCAGCAGAGATGGCTACCCATAAAGCCCATGCACCACCTCCGAACCCTAACAGCCTTGCTGTACAGATCCGAAAAATCTTGGTTGAGGAGCACATATCAATTACCAATGACGTTCTAGTGATTGCTAATGTTGATTGGGTTGGTCTTGGCCCTGCTTTCCAGTTAGGGTTTCCTTCTCAACTCGCCTCAATGTTCCCACTGGCGGAAGAGGTCTTTCCCTCGAGTCCCCATGCCTCGATTGTAATCGATTCTCTAAAGATATTCCCAACTGATTTTGGCATAGGCCTGATGCAAAGTACATGGAATGGCTCGATCGAATGTTGGAGGCCAAAGGTGATTTGTGGAGACAAATAGGGATCCGAGATGCCATCCTACTCAGTCGATCCCTAATTAACATGGACAAGAACCTATTCCTTGCTGCCTCTCAGTTCTGGTCAGTTACAACAAACTCCTTTCACTTCAAGGTAGGCCTTATGAGTCCTACTCTTCAGGATATTGCCTTCTCGATAGGCCTCTGTCCTCACGGGATCGAGGCCAACTACTTTTTGTCTCAAAAAACTCCTTACTTTGAGTACAAAGAACCTTTGTCCTTCTCCCCTTTCATAAATCACCATGCCAAAAAAGACCCTGTCGAAGACTGTGAACATGTAGCTTTTCTCCTTTACTGGTTGAACAAGTTTATTTTTTGTGTCTTTACAAATAGAGTTACTAAAGACTTCATAGATCTGGCCTGTGCCCTAGCTTCGAGGCAGAAGCTGTGGCACTAGGCCCTTTAGTCTTGGCACATCTCTACCGTGGCTTGAAAGAATTGATAAGCAACAAGTTTATTTTTGTCCCTGGTCCACTGTGGATCATAACCCTGTGGTTATGGTCCTATTTTCCAAGTTCACCCCACCCATGAATAAAAACTCAGAAAATACTTGCTATGGTCTCCACTACGTTGACACCCGTGGCCCCAAACATGCATTCGGCATATATTTTAAGTTTTTATACATGAACTTACGGGGATAGGAAAGAATTAGTTACCCTTTGCAAGATACACCGTACTTTAGAGGCTGACATGAGGTGCGTCAAACCCTGTAGATGATTATGATGATCACATAGAGATCTGGACCAGCTTCTTGATCTCACGGGACCTCATGTATGGGATGGCCTTCACTCCAGCAAATTATAAATGTGGAGTCAAGTACTACAATGCAGCTCAATTCGCCAGGCAGTTTGGCCTTTGTCAGCTTACTCAAGTGCCCCCATATCAGTCCTTGAATGAGGACTTTGCTGACAGGCCTGTGATCCAACCGAGAGAGTTGGAATGAGTTAGGAACTTTCTCCCTGAGCTGAGGAAAAACTTTGCCCTTCATGCTTATGTTGAGTGTACTGATAAGGGAGCCAAATTCGATAGCTGGTGGGGAGGTTACATAAAGATGCACTTTTTGACTCCGTACTTAGATGCCCAGACCAATCTTCTACCCAACCCTGCCGGAGCTTCTAAACTTGGCATAACTGTACCTTTACAACAAATCAGTCCTTCCCTAACCTCAGGCGTCAAGAGAAAAGGTAATTAAGAGACCTTTTAATGCTTTGATCTCTTTAAGCTTTCGAAATCTGGACTAATTTTTCTCTTTTTCTGCAGGTTCAGAAAATGTGCCAAGGGAAGTTTTTGTGATCTCCCCTGCTCAAAGATCAAAGAGGTTGAAGACTACTGCCAAAAGGCAATGGCCAAAGATATGAACTATTTAGCCCTTTGCTTAGTCCTTCAGAATAAGGTAATTATGCTTTTATCTCTTCTGTAGGCCTCTGAGAAAGTGGTTGCTGGTAGGACAAGAAGCAGTGCCAAGACCAGCTCTCCTTAAATTGACCCTTCGGAAAAGGTCTGTGCTTTTCTAGGCTCTGCCTCGTATGCTCCATTTGAATGCCTTACTAACCTTTCTTCTTACAGGCCACCTCCAAGGGCAAAGAAGGGTAAGCTGAATCCGCTCTGTCTAAAAAGAAGAGGTTGAGAAAGAAAACTCTCGTACCAACCGACTCTGAAAACACCGTGTCTACTACGGAGCATAATCCCATTGTAAGGATGTTGATGCAGAATGGAAATTGAAATAATTTAATAAATAGCATTTCCTAGTTTTATTATTTTAGTTATAAATTATTTTTAAATATTCCGCTTTAAGTGCTATTTGTTTTGGCAAGTTTTCTTTTATTTTCTAATATTCAGATTTGAGAATATCTCAAATCTTATTCTCAAATCTTTTGATTTTGGTAATTATTGAGTCAATAAGAGATTCGCAGAGATTCAGCTTCCTGTTTTACTGATTCCTTTTCGGTCTTAGTTTTTTAGTACAAAATAAGTTATAGGGTAACATTAAAATTTGGTTATTTTTTTGATGAATATTAATGAAAATTGAGATTATTTCTTATTATTGTGTGTTCGTAGAGGGATCACCTCTAGTTCATACTTATTCGTGATTGTCCTTGTTGCACATTCATCTTTTTTGACACGCCTCCATGCATCAGTTGGTATCAAAGCCTGCGCTCGATTTCGGATCATGGCGCGACAATGATTACGTTATGGTCGTTATGTTGTTGCTGAAGATGTGCATGAATGAAGTAAAGATGCACGAGAAGCACGAATGGAGGCACGGTTCCAACAACTTGAGCAGCGTGTGATGGATGTGGTTGGCGTCCTAACCGATCAGGTGGCTGCCATGGCTATTAGGGGGAACCCACCTTGCCGTTGTCTGGTTCAATCTCGGTTTCCGAAAGAGGAGGAGGTGTCGAATGATATTTCTATCACCAAAGTTTTGGCTGGTACCCATCAGTTGAAGGGGAGGACAAAAGTGGATGAAGCTACCATCAAGTGACCATTCACATAAAATATCATTCCAGATCTAGTAGTGGATTGGAATAAGCCTCCAGTTTTTGACGAAAAACCAGTAGAGAAAATTCCAAAAAAAGAAAATCAGAAAATGTTGCAAAAAGAAGAAGTTACAAAGTTGGCGTTGTTGGAAACTGAATTTATTGATCCATTTTGGGAGTTTATTGAATACACCACATGCAAGTGTCCTTGTGTTTCGATGTTTCGATCCAAGAGGAAGGTTGATTTGTTTTATTGATGGAAATTATTTTCTCACAATTTTCAGATTGTTGTTTACAGTTTGGGTTGGAAAAAATAAACTTGAAGTACAAGATTGATGCAGACAAGTGTCGGCAAATTCAACTATATAAACTCGAGGACGAGTTTTTTCAAGACGGGGAGAATGATGCAGAATGGAAATTGAAATAATTTAATAAATAGCATTCCCTAATTTTATTATTTTGGTTATACATTATTTTTAAATATTCCGATTTAAGTGCTATTTGTTTTGGCAAGTTTTCTTTTATTTTCTAATATTCAGATTTGAGAATATCTCAAATCTTTTGATTTTGGTAATTATTGAGTCAATAAGAGATTCACCGAGATTCAGCTTCCTGTTTTGCTGATTCCTTTTCGGTCTTAGGTTTTTAAGTATAAAATAAGTTATAGGGTGACATTAAAATTTGGTTTTTTTTTATGAATATTAATGAAAATTAAGATTATTTCTCATCATTGTGTGTTTGTAGAGGGAGCACCTCTAGATTATACTTATTTGTGATTGTCCTTATTGCACATTCATCTTTTTCGACACGCCTCCCTACATCAGATGTATTGTGACATGAATTTCACAGCATTTATGGCTCCATATTATCATCTAATTTCCCTTGTTTTCAATTCTTAGGAACTTGACAATTACTTTGAAGAAAAGGCAGAGGCAGAAGATAAAAGACTGGACATGCCTGATTAAGAACCTGAACATGAAGCATCCTCCAGGACTCCAGAGAAGCCTAGATCTCCAGACATCCAGTCTATTCTGCCGATCGATCCTCTCATTGAACCTGAGTTTGTCAATGTGCCAGAAAAAGAGGAAGACGAAGACCTGGATTCCTTGTTCAAATATGCCCAGGACTTGTTGAAGGCAGCCACCTCTGGTACCTTAGGCAGTGGCCTTGCCTCAACTTCTCAGTTTCAGTTTACTTGAGAAGAAGTTGTTGAGGTCAAAACAGCCTTCAGAATGGCCCTTTTCCAGAATTTCAACGCAATAGTTCATCCGGTCAGGACTTCAAACATCAAAAAGGCCATGGATGTGTTGGTAAAGTCCCAAGCCTTACGAACAGAGGAGACCTCTCTCTAGTACTTTCAAAAAGAATTCCCTAACATGATTAAGTCCCATGACTCCTCCACTCATGAGCTTGGCAAGGTAAATGCCAAGATGGCAGAACTGGAGATGATTAACTTAGAGCTTACCAAATTCAGTACTGAATGACTTCAGTTGAAGGAAGACATGCAATTCAATGAAGCAAGCATCACGGCCACCTCCAATGAAATTGCAGATCTAAAGACAAAATTGGTGTAAGTTGAAGGTCGCCTGGTTGACCTTTGAAATGAGACTACAACTCTGGTCAAGCAACATGATGATCTGAAAGCTAGATCAAGGAGCCAGAAGATGAAACAAAACCTCTTGGTTGAAGAGATGCCAAATCTTCGTGGACAGAGGGAAATGCTTGAAGCTCAACTTGCCAGTCTTGACACCTCCTGGGAGAATCTTGAAAACAGTCTCGAAGGCCTTCTATAGGTCTGGACCTCCAAAAACTTTATCTTTTGATCATTGGTCTGTAATAAGTTTAACTTTTGTCCCTCTTTATGCCTGGCTTGGAACTTTCCCATAAATGGCCAGAGGCACTGGTTTTGGTTTAGATAATTTGTGACCTAAATTGAAGGCCTTTATGATTTTTGCATGACAAGTGTCATGGCTTTCGTTTAGGCCTTAATGGCACGTCTTCTATGGTTTGTTAGATTGATTTTTCCCAAAATCTCTCATTTACCATATGGTAGGATAATGATGCTTTAGGTACTTTCCATTTGTCAAATGTTTATGTAAACCACCATCTAATTCCATTAGAAGATACACATTACCTCTGAGGACTCAAGAAATCTGGTATGGTCCTTCCCATGTTGGAGACCATTTGCCATATCTTGAATTCTTTCCTCCTAGAGGAAAGACAGCTTTCCATACCAAATCACCTTCAGAAAAGCTCTTCTTTCTTACACGCTTGTCATAAGCCCTAGAAACTCTTTTTTTCTGGACCAACATGTGGTCAAGGGCTGTGAGTCTAACTTCATCAAAGTTCTCAAGCTCTATCAACATGGCTTGAGTATAATCTGTAGGAGTGAGGCCATGTTGATATGTTATCCTTGTTGACTTTACTGCTACCTCTATTGGTAGGATTGGATCATGTCCATACACCAACATATAAGGAGTTATATTGGTGACTTCATTCTTAGAGATTCTGTAGGCCCATAAGGCCTTAGAAAGCAATTCGAGCCAGACCCTTGGATTATTCTCCACCATTTTTTCTCTAATATTGACAAAGTCCTATTAGTGGACTCAGCCTGGCCATTTCCTTATGCATAATAAGGAGTGAAATTGGAGATGATAATATTTTGTTGTGCAGCAAAATTGTCCACTTGTTCTCCCATGAATATTGTTCCTCTATCTGCAACTAAGTGCTTGGGCAATCCAAACCTATGGATGATTCTCTCATTGATCACCTTGATTACTTCTTGTTGATTCACAGACTTTAATGGCACTACTTCTGCCCATTTAGTAAAATAGTCTGTAGCTACCAAGATGTAAGTATGATTTCCAGAAGAAGGAGGATAAAATTTTCCAATTACGTCAAGGGTCCAGCCTCTAAATGGCCAAGGTTTGACCACAACATGATAATCAGCTGCAGAAACACGCTGAATTGTGCCATGGGCTTGATAGGGCTGACATCCTTTGGAAAAATGAATACAATCCTCTAAAACGGTTGGCCAATAGTATCCATGCCTTTTGATTAACCATCTCATCTTTATCCCTGATTGATGGGCTCCATAGACTCCTTCATGGACTTCACTCATGACCCTTATGGCCTTAGGGTACCCTAAACACCTTAAAAGCAAGTCATCTTCAGGGCTTTTTCTTGTATAATTCATCATCCACGAGGATATAGCTCATGGCTCTTATCCTTACCTTGCTAGAGGCCTTATGATGAGGCCTCTTTAGGAAAGAAATAATAGGCGTACGCCAATCATTCTCGGGCTCGTCATCTGATTCTACTCCTATGAAGTCTGAAGTATATACCTCAAGTCCTACACTTTTTCTTCTAACAGAAGGTTACAATCTCTTTTGGACTGAAATGATCTTGTGAATTGTTTATGGAGCTAACTTCAGTCCTGTTGAGGCCTGAGCCAAGCTGTTGGCTTCAGTGTTCATACTCCTTGAAACGTGTTTGACAGTGACATTGTCAAAATCTTGAATTAATTGCACAACTGCCATATAATAAGGGGATAAGTCCTCACTATAGCATTTGAATGTTCCTACAAAGTGATTGATAACAAGGTTTGAATCCCCAATAACTTTCACTTCTCTGGCCTCTAGATCCCTAAGGATTTCAAGGCCTATAACAACTGCTTCATATTCAATTTGATTGTTAGTACATGGAAAATCAAATTGAAAGGACAATTCAATCCTCAGGCCTTGGGGAGAAATAATAACTACTCCACAGCCTGAGACCTCTTGAGTTCTTGATCCACCAAAAGGCAGCATCCAAAGAGTGAGTGATATTTCAAGAGCGTTCAGCTCTATCTTAGATTCATCACTGATATCCACGCATGGATGATTAGTAAAAAAATCTACTAAGGCCTGGCCCTTCACAGCTTTTTAAGGAATGTATTGAAAACTGAATTCCAATAGAGTTAAAGACCATTTGCCAATTTGGCCTCTCATGATTGACTAAGAAAGCAAGTATTTAACTAGGTCTGTTTTACTCATAATGTAAATCAAAACAAGAAGCATGTAGTGCCTTAATTTTATTGCTGAAAGTACAAGGCAAGACAGATCTTTTCAATAGGAGCGTATCTCCTTTCACAAGGAGTTAACAACCTACTTAAATAATAAACTGCTCGTTCCTTTCCTTGAGTGTTATCTTGAGCTAAAAGGCCTCCAATAGAGCCTTCAGCTGCTGAAATGTAGAGTTTCAAAGGCTTGTTCTTGATGGGAGGCATAAGGACTTGAGCCGTTGCTAAGTAGCCTTTGATCTCATCAAAGGCCTTCTGATGACTTGCCTCCCAAACAAAAGTGTCATGGTCCTTCAGCTTCAAGAGTAGAGAAAAGACTTGAATTCTCCTAGCTAGGTTTGAGATGAACCTTCTTAAGAAGTTGAATGAACCCAAGAGCTTCTGCAACTCATTTTTAGTGATATGAGGTTTAGCTTCCATAATTGCTTTGGCCTTGTACTTGTCAATCTCAATCCCTCTGTTGTGGACCAGAAATCCAAGGAACTTGCTTGCAGAAACTTCGAAGGTGCACTTCAAGAGGTTCATTTTCAAATCAAACTGTTGCATTCTAAAGGATGACCTCCTCAAGTGTTCCAAATGTTCATCATAGGGCTGAGACTTGACCACGATATCGTCAATGTAGATCTCCATGAAGCGGCCAATGAAATGGTGAAATATGGAATTCATTGCTTGTTGGAACAAAGCACATGCATTCTTTAGGCCGAAGGGCATTACGACTCACTCAAAGGTTCCTAGGGCTCTAAGACACCTAAAGCTGTCTTAACCGTATCCGCCTCATCGATGAAGATATGATTGTAGCCAGAATGTCCATCCATGAAGGACAAAACCTTATGACCAGAAGCTCCATCCACTAATTGATCTACAACTGGCATTGGATACTCGTCCTTTGGGGATGCCAAATTCAAGTTTTTGAAGTTCACACATACTCTGACCTTGCCATTCTTCTTAAGGACTAATACAATATTAAAGAGCCAAGTAACTTACCTGGCTGTGCGTATGAACCCAGCATTGAAGAGTCGTTCGATCTCATCTTTGACCTGCAAATAGACCTCATTGGACATCCTTCTTGGCGGTTGCTAGAAAGGTTTGACTTCTGGTTGAATGGGTAGCTTGTGCTCTACTAGGTCTCTAGATAGTCCTGGAAGCTCTTCATAAGTCCAAGCAAAACAGGACTTGAACTCTTTTAAGATTTGGATGAACTTCTTCTTGACATCCTCTGGCAGAAGTTGACTAATATATACAAGCCTGAGATTCTTTGCATCTCCTAAGTTAAGTTCTTCCAAAGGATCTTGCACGTCAGCTTTTAGATCATCCAACTTGGCTGGGGCTGCCTCAAGGTCTTCCAACCGAATTTGGTCCAGATCTTTAACTAGATCTTCATCCTTGTTGATTACTTCGGCTGCACAAGCTGAATAATCTTCCTCTGACTCTTGATTTTCTATCAGCCTCCTTTCTAGTAAATAAGCTTCAAATTTTGATAATGTGGTTTGAAGGGTCACATGTTTCTCTATTTTCGAAGGGCTTACTGACATTGAGAATGGTGTTTAAATGAAGCTGTAATCGGCCTACTTGACTTCGTGATCATTGAACCGATTAACTCTTGAAAAAGTGCCTTCACTTCTTCTGCTGACTTGTTATTATGAATAGGGGCTATCTTGTGACGACCATACTTATCAAGACCTGCCACCTTCATTGGACCAACCCCCTCATCATATAAATGGGCCTCAGCTTGATTAGTAGAAGCCTAGAAAGGTCTACGGTCAGCCCATATCACCTCTACATTGTCTTGATTCCAGAAGATAAGACATTGGTGAAAGGTTGAGGGAATTGCTAAACAGGAGTGAATCCAATCTCTCCCCAATAGAACATTGAAGGAAAAGTGTGAATTAACAACAAAGAAAGGTGTTGTCAAGGTCTTGGATCCTACTGTTAGGTTTATGATCAAAATACCTTGACAAACTGTCTCATTTCCAGTGAAATCAGTCAAGGTTGAAGTGCTGGAGACTAGGTCTTGATTAGTCTTTCCAAGCTTCTGCATCATAAACCTAAAAATGAGATTGGTTGTTGACCCATTATCCACTAGGAGACGGTTGACTGACAACTCATCGAGACAACCCGTGATGTACAAGGGCTTGATGTGTTTGTTCATCCTGAGACTTGGCCTTTCAAAGATCATGCTAGCTGCCCGATTTTCAGTCTTTCATTCGGTCTCATCCTTTAGCACAATCACTGAAGGCCAATTTAGTCCTACAGGGAAGGAATCGTTTAGAATTTCAGCTGTCTGCCCTATCTCCACAACACCCCCCCTCATGGCTGTTAAAGTGCTGTCTTTGGCTTCCAGATCTGCTGGTAGGATCATAACCACATTGCATTACATATTAGGACCCTGTCTAGGCCTGAACTCCTTGGCCTGTAGATTCAGATTTGACTTGCCCCCCAAGTCTAGCTTCCTTGATTGAAGGACTGTTTTCTTGAGCAAAGTCACTTATCTGGGAAAAGACTCAATTCTAGCCTCCTCTAGAGTTCTTTCTTAGAGAGGTTATTTCTTGGATATAGTAGCTTGCTTTGCAGGTGGTAGGGTAACAGCCTCTTTGTATGTCTTCTCTGAAGGGACTTGTGTTATACCTCAAAAATGAGAAGTGACCGACCATGAACCATGAGGCTAATCCATGGAACGCGCAGCCTGAATAAATCAAAGTAACTAAAAATCAAATGATTACTTTTTCGTTATTAATCAAATCAAAAGCTAAATGTGTCTCAATCATAAACATGGGGTACAACCATTCCATGAACCAAACAATATCCAGTGGTCCAACAATAAAAAAAAAAATTTGTTATCTAACAATTGTTTTCAATGCAGAAGCAATTTTTAAAATAAAACTAGAATGATACGCCCTATGGAGGTCAAACAAAAGAATCCCTGAGGTGCCGCCAGAGTCCTTATCTAACTCTCCAACTTGCCTGAAAGAAAAGTTGGATAAAAATTCGTCAGTTGGCGAGCCCAGTGAATATCAAGTATGTATATTAAATAAAGTTGAAAACGGAGATTAAAATAATTTACCATTAAATCATAATTTGGCATACGAGGTGTCCAGCAGAATAATAAATTAATCTATGAAGCATTTAACTAATAAATATTTTTGGTGGTGATCACAACATTAACTCCATCAACAATGGGGAACCACATTCAAACTGTACCATGACCAAAATAAATCTCATCAAAATTAGATCCAATATCAAACTTAGAGTCATCAGGGTTGGCAGCTCATGGTACTTTTCGCTAAGACGATCCGCGAAAAAAAGCCGTTAAGCATTAGGGTTACCGGCCTTACATGGTCTTTTCCCCAATGGCCAAGGTCACCAACATGAGAAAGAATAATTTCCTTGGACTTTTGAAATAAATGTTCCCATTAATATCCACCAAGTTCTCACCAAAAAGAATATTAACAACTGATCTCAAAAAATTCATTGCATGTCAATTTATAGAACTTATAAACAGTTTTGAGTCTCCGAATAACATTATAAATTTCTGAAGGAAATACTTTTAAGGAACACAAGAAACTTTCAAAAATACGTAACATACTTAACTACTCACCTGGGTCCAAAGCAGATGCAATCGAACAAGCAAAATGAGGCTAACCTGCTACAAAAATAAATCGCATTTGATTACTAGTAACCCTATAAAATAATATTACCGTATTGTTACAAGTAAATTTCCGAAGTCTAACTCATCAGGGCCATAATTACTAACCAAAATCATCTTTGAAATCCAACCCACTTAGTTCCACGCATAACTCCCATTGGATCCACCAATTGCATAAATCCCCAACTCCTCCCTTTTACTGTCTAATCCAATACGAACAATTAAACTATTTAAAATTGCAAAAACTCCATTCACCATGCACCACACACCACCTGAATCGAACTACCACCGCCAAGACACAAAATCCACACCACACATGACACCTCCAAGCACATCTCGCTCAATAATCTAGTAACGCCCATGACCAAAAGTGACCAGCAATAAAATTAATATAATAGAAAGAATATTACAACAAGTTTACCTTCGAGAGAAGCCAAGGAAATTGTTGATGCTGACCGCCACTTCTCTCTCTCTCTTTCTCTCCAGATACCCTTTTTCTTTTTCCCAAATCCAAAACCCTAACCTATAATTCAACGTACGTGTATGTGTGGGAGACTAACCAAAACCAACGTCTATAGCCAATGGATTATTATAACATTCTAAATAATAAATAAAGATAACGACACTATCCACCCGCACTATAGATAAATCAATAAACTTATACAACTAAACTCAATAAAATAAATCTTCTACCTCCAAAACCACAATAATGCCATTACCGCAAATCGACCCCAACAATAAAAGTCAAATTTCTAAACGAAAAACTAAAGATAAGGAAATAAAAGTCAGGGCGTCACAACTTGCTTCTTAGGTAAAGTCCTTGGAGGAGGCTCAATGATAGCCTCTACCACAATCCTTTCCAAGGGCTCGTATACTCTTTTAGCATTAGGTTTTTCGACCATAGGCTCTTCAACTGGGACTTCCATCTTCATCTTCCCTTTAGGATTATCTTCAATAATTGGGTCATCCAAAAGATTTATTTCTTCCTCAGCCCTTCTAGCTACCTGCCTGAATCGTTGGCGGCCCCTCTTCTGAAATCTGGACAAAGGTAGAGGTTTAGAAGGAAACTTGAGATGCTAAACCCTTTGCCATTCATTTGGAAGAGTGATCGGAGGTTTCACAGCCCTTGGCTTATCTTTGGAAGGAGCAGATATCCTTAAATTCTCCAGCTTATCCTCAACTTCAACCAAACTTGGCTGAATTCGGTCGAAGATAGATTCACGTGCAACCTTCTTCCCCTTAGATCTGCGTGGCTCCTCAGGACTGGGCTCAACCTTTCCCACAATAATGCTCTTCAGTGCTGGTATACTAGGACTGGCATGTTGGCCACACTCTATGCATATCATGGAATAAGTTGGCCTTTCTAGTTTCTTCACCCCTGTAGGTCTGGACCACCATGAATTCTGCTTTTCAAACCTCTTGACCTATTCAGTCTTGTAATCCCCTTCATCATAATAAGGATCCAAGTACCTGCCTGGGCTGGACTTGTAAACTTCTCTAGAAGGGGCTCCCAAAATTATCTTCTGCCTAGGAGCAGTCCTAGGCATGCCTTTTATATTGACAGAGACCATATTTGTACTTAGCCTAGAGGGGAAGGGATTGCCATCGACCCCCATGGGCTGCTTGTCTTTTTCAGGGAACTTGAACTCTCCCCACTCAAATTTTGTCCTGGATATCATTTCTAAATACTATGCAATTATTAGTTGTATGACTCCAAGAGTTGTGGTACTTACAATCCTCTTTGCCCTTCCATTCTTTTAGAGTTGGAATCTTGTGACCAAAGGGCAGTTTGAGCAACTTGTCGGCAAGGAGTTAATCAAAGATAGCCTCAACCCTGCTAACATCAAAAGTGTCGGCCCTGGTTGGCCTATTAAAAGTGTTTTGGATTGGTTGCTTCGTTTGCTCCATCTTGACAAAGGCCTTGTAAACGTATGGCTTTTTGTTGATGATTTCAGCCACTGCCACATCTGGATTTGCCTCTGTCTCGACTGCAGCAATCTCATAATTAGGGTCACGATAGTACGTTCCCTTAGATGATGTCTTCTTGTCCTGCTCCTCTGCCAAGAACCTTTCATAATGAGAGGCCTTAGAGGATAATTCAAACAAGTCTCTGAATTTTGTCCCATAAAACTTCTTCATTTCAAAGCCTAAGCTGTTTAATGCTATACGCACATATTCGGCCTCTGGAAGGACATTCTTACATTTGAATCGAGCAGTTTTGAAATGTAAGAGATAGGACTCCATAAATTTGAGATGGATTTGACGATAGCATGACAGGTCTACCAACGTCACTTCTGGTTCTACCCTGTAGAACTGTTGGTGGAACATTTCCTCCAACTGTGCCCATGTCTGTACTGAGTTAGGTGGCAAGTTGATGTACCAAGTAAAGGTTGTCCCAGTAAGAAAATTGGGAAAAAGCCTTTAAAGCATCAATGGCCCCAACCTCTCCATATTGAACTTGAAACCTGGCAATGTGCTCCACTGTTGACTGCATGCTTTCACCACTGAAGGTTTGGAATTCTAGGAATCTATAACCCTTTGGGAAAGGTGTATTGTCTATCTCTTCGGTATGAGGCTTCCTATGCATTTGCCTTCCCAAAGGTCTGAAACCAGGCCCTAATTGCTCCTGGAGCAAGTTCAGGACTTGATCTCTTCCCATAGACAGGTCTGGCACAGGGATGTGGTTGTGGGCGTGCTTTTTATGCTTGTTGGTTCTAGGCTGGACTTGCCTCCCGAGTATTAGAGCTTTGAGGAGTATGAGCAACTCATTTGTCCTTTCTAGAGCCCTGGCCTCCTTACAAAGGCCTTTTGTCTGTCTTGTCAGATTTGTCAAGTTTGGGTTGGTCTTCAACCAAAACAAACATTTGATCATTATTTGCTGGAGGCTGGGCTCCCCAATCACAACTCCCTTTTCTTTTTGCCCCCCGAGTGTAGCGCTGTTAGATGAGGTAACGTGGTAAAATGTTTGAGGAGGGGGAGGTGCTCCTAATAAGCTAGCTTGGTCTTTACCGTTGCCATAAACACCAAACTGTGGAAAACCCTACTGCTGAGGAGCAAGCGATAGCCTCTTTGAAAGCGTAGCAACCATTTTGTTGACTGCTATGGTCAAAGGTTCCAAGGACTGAGAGAATGATTGCGAGATTGACTGCGTAATGTTTTGGGAGATCTCATGTTCTGCTAAAAACATATAATTTTTGACACTGTTGGTAGCATTGCTAAGATCTTGAGCGCTGATCTGAGGATCAACTTCCTCGAGTAATGGCACGTCGACTGCCACTCCCTCAGGACTCTGTGATGGATCCGGGATGGGTGGATCCGCTTGCTGCTGGTGCTGGTGCTGGTGCTGTTGCTTCCTTGCCATAATAAAACCCTTAGACGATTATGGTCCCATCGGGCGTGCCAAAAAGATGTTCGGCTCTGAAATGGCTCAAGGACTGAATGGGCGTGCCAAGACTTGTCGCGTCTAACGTAAGGGCTGAGTGTCCCTTTTCTGACTTCGAATATGTAAGAGTGATCGTGCTGCAAACTTAAGGGCTGGATTGCAGTGTTTGTTCGTGGTTTTGTCTCTATGAGCGAGGACTTAATAATTTCCTAACCGTGTAGGAAAAGAAATAACAATGTATAATAACTTTATTATGTCGTAATAATAAAGTTAGGGGTACAAGAGAGATGGAATAACTTTATTATGTCGTAATAATAAAGTTTAGGGAACAAGAGAGATAGAAACCTGAATCACTTGAAGAAGTAATTGAGTAAATGTGAAAAAAGTGAGATAATTGCTTCATTAGGAAGATTTTGGTTTTTAGCGTTGAGCTTGGTTGGTGTGTGAACCATTTTTTCTTCTTGAGTTCTTCTATTTATAGGCCAAGTGATCCCACGATTTTACATTCAAATGATTTTCCAGCCTTCACCATATGGCGCCATGTGTCCCATGATTCCTCCATCATCCGTGAGTGAGTAGTTATCAGAAGTTGATAAAGGCTAGTGGGCTGCTCCTATATTTTCTCTTCGAGATCATGGCAGTTAATGGGATAATGAGTTTCCTCCATTTCCTATTCTTGCGGGAGCTAACAGGTAATGGGCCATTTGACTAGGTCAAATGGCCATGTGGCAATTGTTCCCATCAACTTCCGCTTTTTTTTCTCACGAAACTTCATCAGAAGCAAAATCAATCATGATAATGGGCCTTGCAAACAAATTAACATGTACAATGCCTTGTTCCCATAATAAACTGATTGGGCCTCGGTTTGCCCTCCATAGAACATGGCTCAATACCCACGATTCCAATCTCTGACCGAAATGGGTTAAAGTTAATTGGGCCCAATCAAGACAGTCTTGGCCCATTAACTTTAGTCCAATACATCTCTACTTTTTTGGCCCAATTTAATCAAAGATAATTAAATGGCTCCCCAACGTTTGTCCAGGACTGGGTGTCAAAAACGGATGTAAACACATTGGTTATGCTGGTGGCATTTGGCTTCTGTGGAACGATCAGGAAATCGAAAATCCATAGCGACATTCTCAATGTGACCCAGTAGGCAATCCACGCGTGTTTCCAGGTCCCTGCTCCAAGTGCTCGATCGGGAATTCGATGATTAGCATTTAGCCATGTGATGAGAGAAGGAAACAAATGCGCCGACCTACCTACATGTGCGGGATGCTAGAGTTTTTTTTTTTTTTTTGTGATAAGTGGATGCCGGAGTTCATTGTTGTTCTCCTTTAATTCATCAGTTTATTCCTAATTGTCTTAAGCCACAACTGTTGGCAGACATGAGGGGTGTTTCTTATCCCCGAACTTTGTACTTGTAATTTTATTTAAGTTTCCTGGTTAACCAAAAAAGCAAAAAAATTCCATTGCGCATATTTTGCCACACCTAAGAAAATGAGCCCGTTGGGAAAGTAAAGGTCCTTCATTCTCGGTAGTTTGATGAGAAACGGAAAAAAACAAGTACTAATTAAAATGGGATGATGATAAAGAAATTGGATCGCGTGCGATAAAGAAACCGAACTATTGATTGTTGAGATGGATGACTCTAATCACGCACTTTATCTCTGTAGTGCAAATCTATAGTATAGGGACCCTAGTTCCTACTACGAAGAACCCAAATCCGAGGATAAATAGACAGAAGAATTGAGATGCAAACAGAAATGAAATGTAATGAGAAAAAAATTGACTCATTTCCACTAATATTCTATCTCACATGTTCTGCTTTCCTTTTTTTTCTTTGAAAGAACAAAAAAGCGATATGTAATGAGTGGTACTGTATATAGTACGATACACAATAGTTGGTTTTCCTTCAAAAGGAATTGAAGTATTCCGCCCAGAATTCGTTGAGTTGTGGTTCGTACAGGTGAGGCTTTCAGTCAAATGTTTTATCCCTGATGAACAATTATAGAAGGCCCCAATAACTCAAAATCTGAGTGTAATTGTTAAGCGGATGAACATTATTCACTTTTTTTTTTTTTTGTGGAATTCATATTGGGACTCACTTGAAGTCACCCATCCATTCATAAAATCAACTCCATTTGATAATCAGTAATTATTCAATCAAATAACACTTGTCTGAGTTCAGAATTTCAAATCAAGAACTCCATAATTTGCCCTACTTTAGTATTTTTTTCAAAATTTTGGACGGGTTGCATGATTCGATCAAAGACTTGAAAAAATCCAAATGTACGAATGTCCAATTGAGTTGATTTTAAGAATGACTAAAAAATGAAAGTCTACAAATTAACGGATCATCGTTACAAGACTCTGTATAGTATGAGGTCCACATAGATTGGTAATGTTCAAGGAATGAGGTTGGCATATGCATTAATTGTCTGATTATGATCCAGAGATTTAGACGTGAAGTGTTTGGACAACTGCATACCATGACACTTTTTTTTGGCAGCACAATCAACCCATCTTTCATTTCCGAACCTATTGTTACAATTTCATGCATGGTGGCCCTTTGGGAACCACTTAAATTGCTGCCTATAATATACCATGCTACCACGGATACATAAAATTTTAACTTTGATATATGGGATTATCTTGTTTGTCAGG
Organism: Rhododendron ovatum; assembly: GCA_019656835.1. Lineage (NCBI taxonomy): Eukaryota > Viridiplantae > Streptophyta > Magnoliopsida > Ericales > Ericaceae > Rhododendron > Rhododendron ovatum. The sequence continues at coordinate 15,431,210 of CM033790.1, forward strand.
GAAAAAAGAAAACAATTTAAAGGAGAGTTAGAACCCTTATAATGACATCTGTGAAATCGACAACTTTCACTAATATCCCCTTAAGACTGTGTTTGGATCATGTATGATTGAGGGGTTTGCCGAGAAAAATGAGAGAGAAACCTACGAAACATTGCATGCTTCTTCAATTCCGTTATTTTTTTATTTTTTATTTTTTATTTTTATCTTTTCTGTTTTCAGCCTCAATGGAAGGCTAACAAGTGGGGCACTGGGCCTGCTAATTAAAAAAACTATATAATTAACAACATATTATTATGAATATCTCCAACTTAGTCAACAACTTCTAGAACAGAAAAACCTCCACAAAATGTTGGTAATTAGAACTGTTAGCAAGGAAAAAAGAGCGCACTACATGAAAATCGAGATTTCCTGTCATTTTTCAGTAACAGCTCAAAAACCGCTCTGTGAGTGGTTAGTTACAAAAGCTAGTGAGGTACTTAATGCTCCTCTTGTGCGGGAGCAAAATTGTCAAAAAAAGCAACTAAACTATCCTTAAGGCAGTGCCGGCCCTAATATTTGGGTTGCCTTAGCCCAGTCTCATGCTTTGTTGCCCACTTAAAATTAAGTCGTACAAAAAAAAAAAAAAAAATATATATATATATATATATATACACACACACACACACACACACAAAAGTACAAAAAAATAAAATTGCATTGTTATTTTAGCTTGAATAACATAAAAAAATAACATTAAAATGTAAACCCCGGTTATAATATTTTATGATTAGCACAATTTGATTCATAGAAACTAAATCCTCACATTTTTTGAAGCAAAATTTTCAATTGAGTCATCGTACTTTACTTATTCAAGAACTTGGGGCTGTTTCGCTAACTTTGATTTTTGGGCTTTTTAGTTGATATATATGTGAAGAGAATGACTTATCTCGAAAAGCGTAAAAAGTTGAAAAAAAGTCTCAAATGCTCAAAAATGTTTTTACAGTAAGTCTATGGGCATAGAAAAAGGTACATATTTTGTACATAGATTTTTTTGGGGCCCACTACCGGTCCCACACAAATAATCCGAGCCGATCATTAAATGTAAAATATTTTTTTAGGGCTTCTGAAAAAATTCAGCGCAATCCGATACTTATAGGTGTTCAATCCAATCATCTAATTTTTCAGGATATGAAAAAGTTAGATGATTGGATCGAATACCTATAAGTATAGGATTGAGCTAAATTTTTGCGAGGGCCCTTGATAAAATGTTTTACATTTAGTGAACGGCTCGGATCATTTATGTGAGATCCATAGTGGGCCCCACAAAAAATCTATGTACAAAATCTGTACCCTTTTTTTGTACCCATAGACTTACTGATGTTTTTAGTGGAATGATGCCTCATTTACATTCAAGATCATAGCCAATCTCTTTAATCTCTCTTGTGAAATGGTAGTTTGAATGTAAAAATAAAAAATCATGTTAGTTCGCTCGGTTTATTTTTGTTATGATTTAATTAATCAAATGTAGGAGCATATCACTTATACATTACTGTTGTATTTGTTAAATAAAAAATCTTTAATAAAGTAATTTGATTTTCGTTATATTGTGTATTGGAAGGAAAACAAAAGGGAATTTAAAAAAAAAATTATTGCATATTTATTTACTAGTAAAAAAAAAGTATTTTTTGAAGTAAAAAATACAAAAAAAAAGGGGTTCCATCCGTTATAAATTGACGGAATGGAACGACATGAGCCTAATTGTTGACCGAATAGTAAGTTCAAGTGTCTTTTTGTCATTAGTAAAAATTTATGGGTTTTTTTGAGAATTCGTGACAAATTCAAGGGTTTTTTTTTTAAATTTTCCGAGAACAAAAATATGTACTCCAGTAGAACAAAAGTGGAGAATAAAAACAATGAAGCGGGAGTTCCGAGAATCGAATTCGTTTCTTCTGAGACTTAAACCCACTTGCTGTCCCACAACACCAAGACCATCATTTATGCCTTTATGAGAAACTTTTTTATATTTATATGTAACTAAAGTTTTTTTTTTTGGGTTGCTCCAGTCCGGCGGACTGCCCAAGACCGAGGGCTTGTGGGACTTATCCCGGGGCCGGGCCTGCCTTAAAGTGCTTTATTTTCATGAACCAAAGGCTCAAAATTGGAGGCTTGCGAGGAGGATTATCAAAAATTGCTCCTGAGTAGTCCTTGTTCATTAGATTCACATTAATCCCAGTAGTAGTGGCCTCCTCATCAAGTAACTTCTGGGACTGAGACTTTTTGGGAGGAATCAAAAGATTCTTTTGAGACCAGGGGAATTGACTTTGAGAAAATTACTGATCCGCCCCTAATTGTATCAGCCTTGGAAACTTGGGGTCCCTATTCGGTTGGTTTTATGGAGATCAACCCACCCCTTACCAGAAGTTCCAAGGTACTCAGAGCTCAGTGGCTTTGGCTTAAACATGCTTGCATCCATCTGTGAAAGACGTTAAAATTAAAGACTAAGTGCTTATAAGAGAGATTTTAACGTGCGATCTGGCTTCTCAGTAAATTAGGAGACAAGATTAGATTGTACAGTCCATTTTGTTGCACGGCATCTATTGTTGGGTCATTCGATTATGTCAGGCCCAACAATTCTTTTATGTGACAACTTCAGAATTGTAATTAAAATCCCTTTAACTCTGTTAACTTTATAGGAACGAAAGCTCGTAAATCATATAAAACTTACACGTACGATTGAAGCGCAGCGGAATTGAATTGCTTCAAGCTTTTCATGATCTGAGCCCCGCTCTACAAGCACCGATTACGTACACAAATACCGTCTTCTCTTCATGCTGGGTAGAGAAGACTGCTAGAGTCTACTATCAATATCCACACCGCAAATCCTAGGGTTCTTAGATGGAAACCCTAGAGAGAGAAGATATTTGACAGGAGAATTTTCTAGAGGAGAAGGAGAGATGAAACTCTATAACTATTTCGTATTGTGTATATCTCCAAGTATCTGCAGGACTGAATTTATAGATCAAAGTCCAAGAGTTCATAGTCTCCTAATAGATGTAGGTGATCCATTATCTTTGAACTCTCCTAACAGATAGAGATAAGGAGTCTATCTTATCCTTCTAACCAACTCAATCACATAACCCATGTGGACGACCCATGTGGGTTGGGTCCGGTCCGAATCGACCCATTTTTCTAACATCTCCCACTCGTACACATTGGGCAATATGAAAATATCTCATCCATATCAATCTTATCAATTCTCTCTTCATACAGGAAATGAGGCGTGCAACCGACGAGAAAAAAACAAGCAAAATAGGAGTACCATATTAAGCTTCCATCAAACTAACATGACACATCACTCCACAATATCTCGTCATTTCCCTAGACAAATCTAGCCACATTGGATTGAGCATCTCCAATCCCTCATGAGTCCTAGCTCAGAGCTATGCTCACCCCTCTTGCGTTGGTGTGCTTCCAATTTCAAAATTATTTTTCATTTTGATATATTGTATATAAAAGTATAATAACTTGTGCCGGCACAAAGCACAACCAACCGCATAAACGAATGTGATACCAGAAAGTCTTCCTTGAGCCCTCATGTCAATCCATATTAACCTTACTGCTTTCCCAGTCATGCTCCATGGGACCCTAACATTTCGTGGCCTTAGGTAGTCAAGCTAGAGTAGCAACACAAAGTCTCTACATCAAGACATAGTCTCAAGTCAAGTAAGGATAACAAGTGGTCATATAAATGACTCTTAGAGCCCACACAGTGATAGGAAAAGGGATCCACGCTATCACTCCTCTCTAAGTATGGTTGACAACAGCACATGTGGTATGATTCACATGCTACGGTGGAGTAATCCATAAAGATTGTGTCACTCCCAAAAACACCATACAGACTTAAGTACAGTCTCTACTAAAAGTGTCTTACTCGAGACTTTTAAATTTGTCGCATGCACTGCGCCCTATCTAGGTCTTCGTCTGGCTCAAGCAAAGGCTACACAAACTCTGTGTTCGGTTAAGAGTGACTTCATCTTGGTCCAACCAAGGCGACAATATTGTAAACTTAGCATCATATAAAGAGTATAATTATGTCTCATCTCGCTCGCCCATTAGCGCCAAGGTAGGTTACCGTGTGAAATGGTCAACTATGCCTTTTGACACACAATTGTAAGTGCATAACAATTTAAATGCAACATGATTTTTATTATCACAATCAACTTGAATATAAAAATCAGTGGATAAACAATAAATATCCGAAGTTGTCTCAATAAAGCATAAACGACTCAAATCCTACGGAGTCCCAGACTATTAACATGGCTCTGAAAGACATCCCTCGCTATAGGCTTAGTCAAGGGATCAGCAACCATACTGGTCGTAGATATATGCTTTAGGACCACCTTTCCTTGCGCAATCATGTCTCGAATGTAGTGAAATCGAATATCAATGTGTTTGGATTTTCCCTGATATTTGGGATCCTTAGTATAAGTAAGAGCCGCCGTACTATCACAATATAGAGTCACAGGCCCACTAGACTTCGGCCTTGTGTCAATGCGCTGTAAGAATTTCCGCAACCAAACAGCCTCTTGGACCGTTGAAGAACAGGCTATGTATTTAGATTCCATTGTGGACAATGCGATACAAGTCTGTTTCTTACTGCACCAGGATATTGCTCCACCTGCAAGCAAGAATGCATATCCTGAGGTAGATTTGCGCTCATCTATGTCACTACCCCAGTCTGCATCACTGTATCCTCGTAAACATCCGTCTCCACCTTGATAGCATAGCATGTAATCTGCAGTGCCTCGCAAGTATCTAAGTATTCTCTTCACAACCTTCCAGTGAGCAAGTCCAGGGTTACTCTGAAACCGACTGACCAACCCTACTGCAAAAGAGATATCCGGTCGAGTGCACAACATAGCATACATCAGACTGCCAACCGCTCTTGCATAGGGAACTCGAGCCATTGCCTCCTTTTCTTGATTAGATTGAGGGCATAAAGTAAGACTCAAGGTGTGTCCTTTCTCGATTGGAGTGTCAATGGGTTTGGAATTTTGCATTCGAAAACGCTCAAGAACTTTTTTTATATAGGTTTCCTGACTCAAACCAAGAAACCTTTTTTAGCGATCTCTAGTGGTCTTAATTCCAAGTACAAAATCAGCCTCACCCATGTCCTTCATCTCAAAGTTTTGAAGACAGCCACTCTTTAATGGCGACAATCATCTCCATATCATTCCCAGTTAAAAGAATGTCGTCAACATACAAAGAGAGGATAAGAAAAGTTTTATTGGACTCCTTAACATAAACACAATGGTCTTCTTCAATCATCGTAAACCCATTAGAAATAATGGCTCGTTGGAATCTCAAATACCATTGTCTAGATGACTGCAACAGGCCATAATTGGAATGTTTCAGCTTGCAAACTTTGCGCTCACGTCCCTCAACTTTAAAGCCAACCGGTTGATCCATATAGATCTCCTCATCTAGTTCTCCATTGAGAAATGAAGTTTTAACGTCCATTTGAAAAAGTTCCAAATCCAAGAATGCGACAATAGCTAGAATGAGGTGAACAGAGACTATTATCTCCACCAAGGAGAAAGTCTCATCATAGTCTATTCCCGCTTTTGGGTAAAATCCTTCGCCACAAGACGGGCTTTATACTTGTCGATTGATCCATTTGCCTTGCGCTTAATCTTTAAGACCCATTTATTACCAATGGTCTTGCGCCTAGGTGGAAGATCTACCAACTCCCACACCTGATTTTTGCCCATAGAACTAATCTCGTCCTCTATAGCAATTAGCCATTCTTTACATGCAGGTGAAGACAAAGCCTCATTGTACGAACTAGGCTCATCTTCCTCTTTAGGAGCACACATGAAAGATTTCCCTTCAATCTCAAAGCAACAACGAGGAATACTTTCACAATGACTCCTACGTAGCGGAGGATCTTGAGAATCAATGGTTTCCAGTGGAGTACTCCCACTATGAGGCAAGCTACTCCCATTGTTCTCTAACACCATAGGATGAGGATTTAAACTCCTACCCTCGCTGAGAACAGGTGTAACTTCTTCTGATTCACAAAACTCATAAAGATTAAGATCTCCCCTCACATCACCTCTGCTTGGAAACTCATGTTCAATGAAATTTACATATCTGGACTCAATTTCAGTCAATCCACCATCAGGTTGTTCGTATATCATGACATACCCTTTCGAGTGTTCAGGATACCTTATAAAGATACCCTTTTTGCCTCTCGGATCTAATTTTCCAAGTTACTGTGAAGGAATGAGCACATAACTTGTACCGACCCGAATTTTTGACCCAATTTTTTTTAATACAAATTTATATTGTTAAATTTCTAATTCAATAATTAATTAGATTGAATAATTAAAATATATTATTATGTGTACAATTGATATTATTTGCACTATTGAATAAGATATGTATTTAAACTTTAGATATACAGGGAATCAGTGATTCATATTCATCTCTTATCTTTCCTATCTAAACCCTAAGTAGAACTCTATTCAAACTAACTCTCCACTTCTCTCTCTCATCCTATACATACACGTGTCCAGATACATTCTCACCATGTACATACATGCGTCCACAGACATTAGAATTGAAAACCCCCTAAATGTGGCACTTGTCCCCTATCCTTTTATCATTTTCAGTATCCATCTCCTTCACTCTCCTTCCTCATTCCACCACTTCCACACTTATCCTCTCACTTTCTCATTTCCTTATTCTCTCTAATTATACATACCCACATAAATCCGAAAATTGAACACCAACATATTATTTTACTCCTAATTCTATTGTTGAGTCTAGAATAGAGAGAGAGAGAGAAAGAGAGAGAGAGAGAGAGAGAGAGAGAGAGAGAGAGAGAGAGAGAGAGAGAGTTGTGGCCATGGGTGTGTGCGCACCATGAGTTTCGTGGGCACATTGTCGCTGCGGGCCCTGTTGGAGTGCCGCCGGACGCTGGCTTGAGATTTCAGAACCACCACGGCAATCTACGGACACCGTACAACACTTATCCGGAATTAGAATCGCGTTTGAGGTAGTTTTCCGGAAACCCGAAACCTTAATCTGTATTTTAATGGAGTTAGGACTTAGATTTAAAGTTTATTGAAGATGGTGACCTGCTGTTAAATTGTCAATTTATTATTAGTCCTATTTATATTAAAATTTAGTCTGGTTGTGCTGAAATGATCAGTATTATACCCTGTGAAAATTTATGATCGTTTAACAAGTGTTCGATTGCGAAATTACTATTAATGATGCATTGTTGATTTGTATTTGAGTGGACGTTTACGTGTTTAATAAATTATTGGGATAGATAAATGTTTATGAAATATTAACAAGAATATTTTACTAGTAAAAATTTATTTAGATTGTAAACAAGAAATATTTTAGATTATATATTAGTTAATCTTTAACTCTAATAAATATTGACTAAAATAGCCTCGCATAATTTTATTGTTATAAAAATCTCATATTAATATTTAATATAGTTAGTAAATACTAAATTTAGCAATAAGTATTTTTCAATAAAAATTAGTTTGTAAAATCTATGAATAATATGAAAGCTAAAGAAAATGTTTAAATAGTAGAAATGTTTTATAAAATTTCTAAACGAGAGAAATAGATTTAATTTTAAGTGTAGTAATTAATTGTTTGACTGAATATTATTTTGTTACTCGCATGATTAATTCTATGACAAGATTAATTTTATCGCATGGTTATGTGTTGTTAGTACTTTTAGTTGAAATGTTGAACCCTGTGATATTTTGTTTTGGCTGTAGATTGGACAAATAGGTTCCCGGGGTGGTTATGAGTAGTGAATCATGTAGACGATAATAAGTAAATGGAAAATGGTAAAGTGTTAAAAGTGTGAGTACTGTGTGGATTGTGAATTGAGCCATGACGATGTCAAGGATAACCTATGGGGCCCTATGTTAAAATGGGTTACCTGCGGGACCCAGTGTGTTATGACACTAACGTATGATACGTCATGGCATGGAAGTTTCTCTTCGAGGAAGAGAATGGGTCCTATGAGACGGTTATAATTAGTGAGACGCTAACGTATGATACGTCATGGAAAGTTTTTCTTCGAGGAAGAGAATGGGTCCTATGAGACGGTTATAGTTAGTGAAACGTTAATGTATGATACATCATGGGAAGTTTCTCTTTGGGGAAGAGAAGGGGTCCCATGAGACGGTTATAGTTAGTGTGGGGTAATGGACGTCTGACCCTAATGTACGATATGCCATGAGATGACTCGATCCTCCTGTTATGGTCTTAAGTGAGAACATGCTCGGTACATAACTTAAGTGCGCTCACCTAGGACCCTGGTGCGGGATAAGCAAGAGGAAGGGTGGACCCATGAGACGGTTGTAGTTAGTGGATGTGGGAGAAAAAGATCTCGTAGAGATGATCCTTAGATTTCATGTAAGATGATGGATAGTAAAGAAAAAGACGATGTGTTATTATTCTGTACCTTCTGTGTATTATGAATTATTATATCGTTGATCTGCATAATGTGGTATTGGGTTTTAAGATTTCTACTTAGTGAATTATCACTCAGGATACATTTGTATCCTGATAAATCGTTTGCATCGGCGTTTAATTTGCCAGAGTGTGCAGGATTTCATAGTGGAGCAGTTGATATAGGTGGGACCCCTTGGAACGGAGTCTGGGCCAACGTTGCTTGGAATTCTTGTCAAAACTAGAGTCGCTCTGGGGTTGCTTTTGTTAAATAAATGTACATAGATTTTTGTATTATTTTGAAATTGTAATTTTTGTATAAAGATAAATAGGGGCCTAATAGTTTATAAAATTCAGTGTATTTTAGGGTTAATACTTCCGAAATTTCTTGAAAAATCGGGACGTTACATAATCTGCTGACCCCAGGGTCTCAAATGATCAAGAATTGGCTTCCTGCCTGTCCATAACTCATATGGTGTAGAAGAGACTAATTTACTTGGCACACGGTTAAGTATGTAGGCTGCACTCAATAGAGCATCTCCCCAAAAACTAATTGGGGAGATTAGCATGTGCCATCATCGACCTAACCATATCTAACTGTGTACGATTCCGTCTCCCTAGAACACCATTTTGTTGCGGAGTACCTGAAATTGTTAACTGTCGCAGGATACCTTTATCTTAACAGAGCCCTTTAAATTGTTCAAATAAGTATTCGCGTCCGCGATCTGTCCTCAGAACTTTTAGGGTTCTTTCTTTTTGATTCTCAACTTCGTTAACAAATCAAATGAAGCAGTCCAATGCTTCCGATTTATGAGAGATTAAATGGACATATCCATATCGCGAATACTTATCTATAAATGTGATAAAATAGGTACCACCATGTCGTGCCCTAACATTCATGGGTCCACAAATGTCTAAATGAACTAGCTCTAGTGGATTTGTAGCTCGCACTGCTTTACCGAATGGTTTTCTTATCGCTTTTCCTGCCATGCAAGACTTACATATTGGTAGGTTGACTTTAGCGAGTGCACCTAAAAGGCTCTCTCTAGCTAACCTAGTCATCCTATCTTGGCCAATATGGCCTGACCTGGCATGCCATTTCACAGAACTAGAAACAACATCATCATCATGAAAAGCCATAAATGCAGTATTATTCAAACCATCCAAATCCAAAACATAGAAACCATCAGAAATAGATCCATGCCCAAACGGCTTATTACCTAAGTAGATGGAAAAACCATCTTTGCTGAAATTAAAGGAAAATCCTAACTCAACTAAAGCTATAACTGATATCTAGTTATGTCGAACTCCAGGCGCATAAAGTACATCATAGAGAATAAATGTGCGACCACTTTGCAACTTCAGCTGATAAGTGCCAACTCCTAGCACATCTTCAGTTGAACTGTTCCCCATAAAGACACTCTAGCTGCCAACAGGAATCCGGCGATACTCGATAAATCCTCATTGATCTCGTGCTATATGTTTTGTCGCTCCTGTCTCAACAATACAATCAGGATCAATATGAGCAACCAATACATGAGAGCAAACTAAGCAATCTATGCGAGAAATAGGGTAAGATGGTACCTTCTTCGGCTCAGTGCAATCACGAGCGAAGTGTCCAATCTTCTGACAATTGTAGCAAGTCACTTTAGATTTATCCTTCTTGCCTCATCTCTTGCCTCTGTGGCACTTAACATGTTCTTTTGGCACATTATCTCTAGCTGGTCCTTGCTTAGTCTTGCCATCTTGCCTTTTGTGCTTAGACCCAATTGTCTTGCGCTGGCTAGGTTCAACCACAAGAACCTCATTGGCTCGCTTAGCATCTTGGCGCTTGGCTTCAAGCTCAATGTGACACTTCAAATCATTAAAGGTTTTAACCATTTCATTGTGTGTCATTGTGAGCTTGAAATGGTCCCATGTCTTATTAGGCAAAGATCTAAGCATAGCGAAAATCTGCTGCTCATCAGTCAGAACATTACCGGCAGTCCTAAGGTCATGTATCATAGCCGACATAACCCTCAAATGTTCAGGCATGGAATGTTGGGGGTTCATTTTATAACTGTCGAACTTCAATGTTAACGCGCGCAACTTAATTGCCGTTGTGCCACCAAAAATAATTTTCAGCTGGTTCCAAATTTCTTAGGCCGTAGCGCAGTTTTCAAACTCGCCAATGAGATCATTGTGCATTCTAGCTAACATAGTAAAGCGTGAACAACGATCTTTCTTGACCCAATTTTGATAAGTTTCCATGTTTCGGCGGTCTTGGGCAGTGGTCTCCTCTTCGGGGACAGTCATCGTATTGGTCAAGGTTTCAAGTACTGCTTGCTCATTCAGGAGATACTGGATTTTCTTGTGCCACATGTCATAGTTTTTGCCATCCAATTTCTCTCCCTTAACAAGATCAGCAATAATAGTCTTCGAGGTCATTTCAATACATTTATTTGCGCATTGAAAATATTTAGCACATTACAATAGTTTTTATCCTAAAACCCTATTAAGCAAATAATGATTTTAACCATGGATAGAGATTGAAAATCTGCAATGCTCATAGTCATCACTCCAATACATGGTGTAAATCATTATTTCTTAATCTATTTTTAGACAAAATTTTCAATAAATCAATATAACAATAAGAGGATAGGACTAGTTATTTTAAGTCCGTAATTAATATTTTATGCAAGAATAGGAGGCAAAAATATTATACAAACATAAGTGCAAAAATTCACCTCCTTACAAATAAAAAACAAATGAGAGTGTTGCACTTATTCCATATAATAAGTTTGTCTCCGGTCTCTATCATCAATGAGAGTCTATCTCCAAACGCATACAAATATTAATCCCTTAAATTGACCATTCATACCAACATGCAACAACACATAATGGGTTATAGGTATGGATGGTTTGACCACATTCTCCTTCTAAGAAGATAGGTAAAGTCCAATTACTAAGGGTACAATTGTTTGCACCGTAACGCAGCAATAAATAATCTACACATAATGGATATGAAAAAATATACAATTTGTTCATAATAATCGCAACGTATCCAAACGCGATAGTCACAAAATAATTAAAAAGAATTATTGCAAGGTTGGAGCCCGGCTGGCACAGCCCTCGTGCGCACTGTTTTTTTTTTTTTTACTCGAAATCGGATGATATTTTTGAAAATGGAACAGCATCAAATTAAATATGAAAGTTGGTGCGGTGGCCGCTTGTTCAATCCCTGCGCCACTCACTAAAAACACCCTTTTTTTAAAAATGTTGATCAAGCGAAGCCGCGCTATCAAGTTGCTGAACCTCAACCGAGCAGCGCAATCAAGCCAAGCCGAGAGCCACGCTGTCAAGCTGATTCGCGAGCCGCTTATCTAGCCAAGTCACGCTCTTTTGTTACTATTCCAAATTTCCAAAAAATCGCACATAAAACTCCAAATTTCAAATGGCCATAGCTTTTTCGTTTTAACTCAAAATCTGACGAATCTTATATTGATGTGAAGCTTAGGAAAAACAGAATCCTATCAGATAATTTTTCATCGACAAAGAATAACTTTAGCAAAGATCAGATTGAGCACAAAGCAAGGCCAATAATAAAAAATAATTATTTTTGTGACGAGAATTATTACAAACATTATATGGTGCACGTTATATACGAGAGCGAGCCCTAACCTGGCTCTAATACCAATGTTAACTTTATAGGAACGAAAGCTCGTAAATCATATAAGACTTACACGTACGATTGAAGCGCAGCGGAATTGAATTGCTTCAAGCTTTTCATGATCTGAGGCCCGCTCTATAAGCACTGATTACGTACACAAATACCGTCTTCTCTTCATGCCGGGTAGAAGAGACTACTAGAGTCTACTCTCAATATTCACACCGCAAATCCTAGGGTTCTTAGATGGAAACCCTAGATAGAGAAGATATTTGACAGGAGAATTTTTCTAGAGGAGAAGGAGAGATGAAACTCTAACTATTTCGTATTGTGTATATCTCCAAATATCTGCAGGATTGAATTTATAGATTAAAGTCCAAGAGTTCAAAGTCTCCTAATAGATGTAGGTGATCCATTATCTTTGAATTCTCCTAACAGATAGAGATAAGGAGTCTATCTCATCCTTCTAATCAACTCAATCACATAACCCATGTGGACGACCAATGTGGGTTGGGTCCGGTCCGAACCGACCCATTTTTCTAGCAAACTCGTAGAAGAATATATGCACAGCAGCAAAGCTAGGGTTTTCACATTGCTCGTCAAGGTGAATACAAAAATATTTCGGATGCCCTGAGATAAAACAGGACACTGGTTTTTCATATTTTAATGGGTATTCCTTGAAATAACCCATAACATGCAGGACTTTGCAGAATTCATTTTTCAAAAAAATTGGAGAGGATCTCGTTCAATTTTGAATCTATTCATGAGAGAGAGCGAGAGAGAGAGCGAGAGAGAGAGAGAGACCTGATAATTCGCACGCTCATTTGAGATTTCAAGGGGATTCTTCTGCACATTCACAGCCCTTCCTGCATCCAAACAAACCAATACTCAAATTGAACCATGAAACCCATCCATCTTCTGCACCCATTTAGTCCAATTGCACTCCGGTCAACAGCTATGCACATAGCCCAAACAGACCACAAGCTAGCTATTTTATTACTAACAGAGAAAACCATCCATTCGATTGGCCAGAAAACAAAGACGACATAAAATAAATAAAAAACTTGTTGAACTTTACTTTCAAAATTTGGTCTACTGACCATTGGAATTTCTCTCCCGTACATACAAGTATATGTAATAATCCCGCACTTGTTTCTCAAAAAATCAAACAAAAAGAAAAGAAAAGAAAAAACAGAGGACGAAGAATACATCTTTTGTCAGTTATTCTTAGGGGGGTGGGGTCTGGGCACATTATAATCAGCATTGAAAGCCATAAATCCTTCCCTCTCCCCTATCACTGGTTGAGTACTACTACTTCTAGCACCCAATTTACAGTTTCCATCAAAGCAGTTTGCACCTGAATTCTTTGGAGCTAATCCTTTCATGGCTTCCTCCAGTTTCTCCATCTCTTTACCCATCACCACTTTCTCCATCATTTTCCTTCCTCCCAGTTTTCCATTGTTTGCTCCAACTGCATTTGGCGCAACATCAAAATTTTCCTGTGATATGTTTCTCGCGATTAGACATTGCCGTTACACAGACAAGAACGATTTGTGGTACGTAGTAGCAATAGTAGTTTTTGAATCGTAAGTGATCATGGTGGGAATGTGTTTTGCTTTCAAATTAAAGGCCTAGAAAAAGCCCCATAATCATAGTACATGACTGTTCTTTACGACTTTCTTGTATTTACAACAGTTATTATACACACAACAGATATACATGACAGTTTTTCTCAATAATGCTAGAAAAACAAATTACTTTCAAAAGTTAATGCAAAAGTTGAAATGTATGGCATAGTATTCTACAATTATTGTAATGTTGGTCGTGCTCAAGTGAATCTGGTCTACTCATTTCAATTCTTCATAAAATTCTGGGTACTTGCCAAAGAAGTGAAAAAAAAAAAAATTCTTGATTTTTCTAAAGAACTAGAATGATTTGTTCATTAATCATGTAACTCATAAAAAGATGCTTGAGAATTCTACCTTTTCATCAAGAGTGGACGGACTCACTCCTGCAGCCAAGAAAGCATTTCCACCTCTGACTACCATAATTGCCATTTCTTCCTTAGCTGTAAGGAGCATATATAACAAACAGTTGCTCAGTCTATTTTTATAAAAACTAGCTAGGAATAAAAGCAAAACAGAGAAACCAAGCGCAAATCAAATTACCTTTGTGGGTATATGCTAGAGAATCCCTTACAGAGAGGAAAACGAGCACAAGTCCAAGTACAAAGCAATTAGACCTTGTTTCCACCATTTTTGCTTTTCTTTCTTCTTCCGGCCGGTAGACTTGCTGTTCAACAGAAAGAATTGAGGGGAACTTCAAAGGAATATGAAGCAGCAGCAGAAGGGATTTATAGAGAGAAGTCAAAACTCCAATTGCTCAAGTCAAAGCCAAGTGTTGTAACCCATATTTTAGTAACGTATAATGGTTAATCGCGCACACTTGGGGAAACTCAAAAGCGGGCAGCAGTTTCCAAAGCAGCAGTTGAAAAGTTCGAAATGGTTTTCTTGGTTGGGGATCACAATGCTAGGGAAAAGGCATATGGTAACGTGGAATGAAAGATACGAGTGTTTTGCGCCTGTCTACCGCCATGCATGCAACGAGGAGTCTTTGTTTTGGTGTCCTACACAAAATCCAAGGGTGTGAATAATAGAGTTTTATTGAAAGGAACTCTAGTCCGTATATTTAAATAACTATATGGGGCACTGCTGTTGATTTTCTTTAGTGATCGAAGTTAGTGACTAGCTACAGGGACGGATCGGAGTGGAGGTGGGTACGTAGGACATTCAAGGGCGGAAGTATATCGAGCGGATGTGGCACGTGACGCATATCCACCCTGGTTCCCCCAAAGAAGAAGTTATTTTACAAAAAGATCACAAGAGAGCTGAAGTAGATTTTTATGTTAAAATAAATAAATAAAAGGATCAGGACAAGGCCTGTAAAGGCACTTAACATTTCTTTTCGTATTTTTATGACCAACATTGCAACAATACTAATGGGACAGACTCTATCTCCAACACTTCGGACATTGGTATCCAAATGCTGGAAAAAAAAATCTTTGTCTGTAGAACTACTTTTTTTGTGGAATGATGCCAAGTTTTATATATAGTTTCGTACGTCATCTAGGTTAATTTCTTAAGTAAATTGTGGTTAATAGTCTACTAATTGAGCTACAATCACCACTAGAATTTCGAAGTAATATTGGTAGTGCTAAAAATCTTGTCAGAAAATGACATTGTCAAATTTGTTACAACTTACAATGCTATTTTTACTAAAAGTCTTGTTAAATACTCTCTCCATCTGGATTTAATAGTATTTTTTGGGAGTTCATATCACTTTTCAATCTATTATATTTTGTAATTTGTAATGTTTTATATAATTTTTAAAACATTATTTTTAGAACTAATTGAGATTTGTCAAACAAGACCATATTGAATGTAAAATTTATTACTAATTTAAAGATATAACTCATTTTTTATCCGGTTAGAATTAAATTAGGAACTATTAAATCCGGACGGAGGAAGTAAGCGATAGGGTAAATCAAAAGTAGAAGGAAGTTGCACAAAATGAATTTTTGCACTAGTTAATTGAAGTTGCTGGCAAGTGGAGTGGAATGCAGTTGGCCACCTTTACATACTGTCATGCATATGGGCAGAATTCGATCTCCGTAAGCCCTCTGCCCCTCCCCCAAATCCCAAAGGATAGTGTAGATTAGGATTAACGAATGACAAAAAAAAATATTGAAGTTGCTGTAAAAGTTTGTATTGAGAAAAGAAGAGAGTCACAAGCAAGACTCATACTACAACTATAAACCCTTGGCACACATTTTTACGCTGTGTGAGCTTCACACATTCATGTGAGTGCATGCATATACAAAGTGTGTGCAGAGTTTTGTGGTTATAGAGTTTTCTACCGGTGCAGTTTCTAATAGTAGCGGAGGGCACCTTGCCTGATCTTAAATTACTTGGTTTTATTTGTGTGTGTGAATTACTAATGAGAGCTTAAATTTTCACTTATTTAGTCAAAATCCAAGAATTGGTTTCAGTTGGATTTTGTGGCCTTTGACTGAGGAATTTCTCAGGTTCCCTATACATGTGGGAAGAGTATATAGATAGGACAGATAAAAATGAACAAGTTTTCAATAACAATATTACTTACAGTAGCCTCTCTACCGTGGATCAATCACCATTCGCCATTTAAGTGGACGGTGGGTTTATGGTTTTCAAGATTAATCGAGGTGCGCCTAATTAAACTGATCGGGACACTTAATTAAAAAAACACACGAATATTAATATTATATACTCCTAGTACACACTACTACACTAGTCTTATAGGTAGCCAAGGAACAAACACGTGGGGAGCAAAAAACAGAAAGACGAATAAAATACGGTCAAATTCTTCTTGTCATAGGGGCATGATCAAGCTGGCTAGGTGGTCAAGCTAGAGATTGAAGAAACATGGGCAAGTGGTAATGCATTGAATCACTAAACAAATTCAAGTATCAATGAAAATCTCTTTTATTAAAATCTACAGTAATTAGGGTCATTGATCGTTGAATGATTTGGCGAGTTCCCTTTTACCTGTTTATTACCATCGGTAACAGTGTCACTAAAATTAGGTCAGTTCCAGCACTGGTGAAAAGTGAAAATATCAGGGTATCTAGATTCAGGGATCGATGCTGTAGTATGGGGCTAAAAGACTTGAGTTTAGTGATGACGAAAAAGAGAGGAGCGTTTTTTTGTTACGAAATTCTATATAAAATAAAAGGGAAATGATTTTGTCATTCCATTTTTTTATTAATGCCACTCTCCTGCAAGTGTATTTTTACACAAAAAATGAAAGTGGCAAAATCAGCAACCAAATAAAATTGAAGTTTTTAAATATCCATCATTAGACCTCATTCCATGTAAGTATTCATCTTGATAATTTTAAGCAGTTATGTTTTCATTCTCACTTTTAAATAATTCCAAGTTTGTCCTTTATTATGTAGATAATATAGATACATTGACTATTATATGGAGTATATTATACATGTATATATAGGCAGAGATTTTTAGAACTAAAAACTAATGTTTAAGGTCCTGTAACATAATTTTAGGTAAGCACCCCATCAAATTCCAAAACTTTCGGCAGAACAATTTAACCCCATTGAAACTTTCCATTTAAAACCCATTATCCAAAATTTTCGGCAAAACAATTTAACCCATCGAAACTTTCCATTTAAAACCAATTTTCATTCACCAAACTTCCATTTTCATTTGCAGATTCCTCCGCCCCTGGAATTTCCGAAATGGTCGAGCGGTGAACAGCTGGAGGCGAAAGGGCAGCGGCAAGAACCAGAACGGGATTGATTTTGGGTTTCCAAGTTTCCAAATCCCAGAAAGTCCGTCTACGGCAATCACCAGACGAAACATGTCTCCATCAATCAGCCCGAAATATCTCAATGGCGGCCGCCAGAGCAATCTTTTTCATGGCCATTTCGTCGCCGGTTCTACGCTCCCAATTGTCTCTGTCAATCAAACCAAAACATTTTGTGTTGGCAAGAGTTATGGCCCGGCAACCCGTTTCGTCAACTGAACCACCACTACAACCGCCGTCATTGGTAACGGAAGATTGGAAAAGGAGCAGGAGGCGGCGGTAGAAATTGGGTGTTCTATGTAGTTTATGGCTAGGATTTGCTCGAGGAACTCCAATGGAAACTTTTCCGTGCCCCTAGATGTAACTCCCAACCGGAATCCACTCCCCTTTACTTCCTTTTCTGAATATTTTTTGATATTTTTGTGGTAAAAGTTTTACATTTGTTTTTCGTTTCATGGTATTTTTTGTTTTAAAAATGGTGTATTTTTCATATTGTTTGTGTTTTCATGAATAAAAATGGTGTATTCATATTTTTTCATGGTGTATTCATGAAAAACATGGTTAAATAATTTATTCATGCTTTTTATGATTGATTAAAAACATGGTGTATTCATAATTTTCAATTATTTTTTTCCTATTTTCATGTTTTTTAATTAATTTATACATGTGTTTTCATGAATAAAACATGGTGTATTCATTTTTTTAAAAAATAAATCATGATTTTTTGTGAAATTGGTCAAACCATATTCACGCAAATTTATAATATAATACGATCAATTTACAAAAATTCATAAAAATTAAGAATTCAAAAATTTATGAAATTAAGGAGAGAGAATAGTTTAGAATATATCCATTAAGAATTTTTAAAATTGAAAATTCCCCCAATTTCTATCCATTAATCAACTCATGATTTTAGGTAACTATAATTACTAGAATCCCACTAATTTAGGAAAGAAACATACACCTACAAATGAATATCTACATTAAAAGGGTAATATAGGTAATTCACCATTTAAAATGATCAAAACATAACTTTTCAAAAAGTACCGGATGAAAACTTACAAAGAGTTGAACCAGATGACTATTTTTTAAGTCTTAAAAATTTATTGGGCCTGATTTATTCTATTTTATTGAGGTGTCTATCTGTTTACCCACCAATTGAAGTGAATTTTATTCATTTTCACTTCGTACTAATGATCTACTAGTGCGGACAATACTAAAGAAAAATCAAATTATACATAAAAAAGTAAAACAACTAATTCGTATATTTTTTTAACTCAAGGAGTTCGCTTGAACCCCTGAATTGATGGTAGAGCCACCCATGGCTGTAGTACGCAACATGTCATCATTTGAACAATTTGAAAGGTTTCTTTATTTTCCTGCTCAAAACAATGCAGTTGGTTGGCTGGTTTGGTGGTCCAATTCATGACCACAACGACATAAAACGAAATCGTCGTTTCGGTTGCGCTCCAACATTTTAGTGCATCCCCGTATCCGGGTATCTATATCATCCATGTACTGATTTACCCCAAAAAATTTGCTATGTCAAAATGTGGTTTTTTTGTTATGAGTTTTAAGATTTTGGGACCACTTAAATGCAAAATCCATGTAAATTACGAAAGAAGTGGTATATTTATTTATTACACCTATGATTAGAGCGGTGTTTGGCTGAAACAAAGTGGTTATTTATTTATTTTTTTCTCGGCAAAAGAAATTCATTATTTTGAAAAGAACCAAGGCACAACGGCAAACACCACACGAAATCAGAACAATAAGAAAAATAAGACGCTAGCCAAAACAACAAGGACCAAAGAGAATGAAAAAACACCCTCGCCCAAAAGCCCAAAGATGGTGGATCCCGAGACGTAACCAAAGAAACAAACACTTACTCCTGTAGATAGAACCATACCAAATGGATGCAAGACACCAAAAACACAGCTAACTCCCACACCCCGTAAAACCTAGTCCAACATCAAAACAGACTAAGAAATGGAGTAAAAAACCCAAAACGCCAACATCCAATAGCCAAACCACAGACAACAAGCTGAAGGGGATACAACCTAGAAATTAAAACTCTAGAGAAAGAGAAGCACCTTCCTCCAAGGCAACAAATTCATATCCCTAACTTTTTGCAAAATCCTCCTCCTCTATCTCAACAAAGTGGTCGTTTATTGTTACAACAAAAGAAACCAAGTTGCATGATACATATTTAAGTACACTTATGTACGAGTAAAGAGATAAGTTTAATTAACCATATTATTCTTACACTAAATAACATAATGGTTACTAAAATATAAAATGCACAAGTAGTTACACAAGTTCGATCACATATAATCAAAGGCTATTTTTTTTCTTCTTGTTTTAATATTTAATGTTTTTTTTTGGTAATTGTTTTAATATTTAATGTTAATCCAACTTTAAAAGGGGACAAGAACAGGAAACCCCATCTACAATTAATTCCATTTAGTTATGCAAAACCAGAGGGAGGAATTTGCCAAGGAAGGCATATCAACCGATTCTCATCTGTCTTTTTTAACCCGGCCCTCTCCATGAGATAAAGCAAGCCCTCAAGTCATGTTTTGATCTTGACAATAAGGTCCCCATGGCTAAGCCTCTGTCTCTTGAAAACTCGGCAATTTCTCTCGCGCCAAATACTATACACCACAGCAAACTAAATATGACAGAAACTAACAAATACTTGCTAATTAAGTTGCAATTAAAATATGTGTTTTGAGAGGCAGTCGAGCGATTACATAGCAAATCCAACCGTCTAGAAGATTTTCGAGAAGAAAATCGAAAGAAAAATCAGTTGTTTGATATTCTCCTGAAAAAAGTCAGAATCCATCTGTGCTCGTGCATTCTTTTACTATAAAGTGAGCCTCTTTAGCTTGAGCACGATCTGTAGCGGATGAATGGAGGGTTCTTGCTGTGCCCGCTTTAGGCCCTTTTATTGAAGTCTTTGGGGACATTTCAAATCCCATACTTGCTTACTCCATGATCCCTATGCCTAACAGCATTCCAGGCGGATTGAAATGAAAATTTGCTGTGCAACCATAGCCTTTCATCAGGCGTATACGAGCTAGGAATGGTTCCGAATTTGTTGCACAAGATTAGGAAAGAGGATTGAAGTAATGAGCCTCCCAATATTGGGTGGGTCTTGCACTGATTCG
Source organism: Rhododendron ovatum (assembly GCA_019656835.1). NCBI lineage: Eukaryota > Viridiplantae > Streptophyta > Magnoliopsida > Ericales > Ericaceae > Rhododendron > Rhododendron ovatum. The sequence continues at coordinate 15,451,853 of CM033790.1, forward strand.
AATCCTGGAATTCTCACTGGGTTTGACTTCTTACATGGGGGGGGGGGTCAAACTTTTATTTAAAAATGAAAAAAAAAAAAAAGAAAACCGGAAAAAAGATCCTTTTTTTCATCGAAAGAATGCCCCAGGAAGCTTATTATTCCGAACCGAGCTCACAAGTGAACGAGATATGGAGATGGCGACTGAAGTTGCCATCTTAGGGAATTCCAAGATCATGGTGGATCCACGTGTGGTGAGGTTTAGCCCTTCCGTCCCCTGAGCGCTTTACCCTTCCCTTCAGCCTCTACCCATTATCAAAACAATGCGAATGATCCAGTACCGGCCTCTGTATGAATTCTGCAAAATGTTGCAAAAGAAGCTATTGATCTGGCCCATGAGATAAAGATCTGACCCATGAGATTGAGAATTCTATTAAGTATGAGAATTTTATTCCATAAAAGTACGATTTTTTCTCAGTTTCGAATTTGTGAATCACAGCTAGTGGTCGATTCTTCAGTTAAAGTCATTTCCATGGGCTTGACGGTCTAAAATTCAATTATGTTGAGCTAAACAAAAACAGAAAGTCTACCGTTACCGCATGCCTTGTGAAGCCCACTCCGAATCCCTCACGAATGATCCAAGCCGTTTAATAATTTAAAAAAAAAACGAGAGGGCAATGCGGAACATCAGCTCAATCCGATATATGTATCGGATCAAGCTTATCATCTTTCTGTACACTAGAAAACCAATCTTTCCATTTTTTCTGATTTCCAAAGATGAGAAGTGTGATAAGCACCCAATAATGCATATTCTTGGTACTTAAGTCCTCTAGTATGTTATGTTTGTACATATATATTGTCGTTTTTATGCGATATTGCACGTAAGGTAGGTTTTTATGCATTTTAGGTAATTCGTATAAATAAGGTGCATTTGAACGCTAAGGAATGCTTTAGGTGCAACCAAGTATTCAAGGCCACGTGCCACCCATGGTGGTGCCCGAAAAGTCATGAAAAGTTGGTTTGGAGGTTGCTCGGGTTGCCAAAGGGTCAAGGGAATTGAAGTACATGTGAGGATTTTATCAAAGCTAATCATCTTCCAACCAGCTGAGAGTAGAATCGTCATAACTTTTGATGTACAAACTACTTTTGATCCAAACTACTTGGGTTAGAAAGTAGACTCGACGAGCATTCCAACGGTCCAAAGAACACCCAAATTCGAGTTCGGGAGTGTCCGGAGCCAGTCCGCGAAGTTTGCCCAAAAATCTGTCAAGCTTGTACCGGTACTGGCCAATTTCCAGTACCGGTACATGATGTCCAGAGTTCAATTTTTCCAGTCGTTTGAAGGCTTTGAACCGGTACTGAGGCATTTTCAGTACCGGTACAGCTTGGGAAAATCTGCAGATTTTTGTTAACTTTTTTCAACTTTCTATTTATGAAAAGTTTCCACTTATGAAATGTTTTTGGAATATTTTGGAGACTTTTTGGTCCTTTGTAGCTTAACTTTAGATCCCTATAAATAGGCTTGTATGCCTTTTATAAAAATGATGACAATTTCTAGTCTTTTTTAGGCCTAAGTCTTTCTTGCTTTTCTAGGAACTCCATTAATGTTCTTCAAGTTTTCTAGGTTAATTTCTTCAAGAACACTTGTAAATCTTTCTCGTTTGTTAATTTCTCGCTCATTAAAGTTGCTTGTACAGACTAGATCTTTGCATAAATCAAAGTTTATTTACGTTTTCTTCTGTTAAATCTTTCGCTCCATTTTCTTACTATATCTAGTCTTTTAGTTATGGTTGAGTAGTTTCTTGTCTAAGTCTTGGGCTAATCTTTCTCAATGACTTAGGAGGTTATTTGGTTCTCAAACTTTCGGGTTTAAAATCATGATTTTCGGAATGAAGCTAACCTATCCATTTCGGTCTAAGCGAGGGGTGTTAACTCCTTAGTATGTCGTTTAGTCAAGCGGTCTTGGCAAGCGACATGCCGAGAGCTCGTGGCCTTCTACGTGTTAGATACATTAGGAAAAATAGGTTGATTTAGTTCCGTTTAATCACATCTTTTGATAATTGTAGTCGTTAGAGCTAAATCCTCCGAGTGTGAGCGTGTGATCGTGACTCTCACTTGAGTTATATTCGAGAACTGATAACGGCCTTTGTTAAGGGATGGATGATCCCTAGACTTGCCACTTTTAGTTCATAAAACTCTTTTCTAGTCTTTTTCTTTAGTATTCCACTTTCAAAGCAAAACCAAGTTGGCCGCCTTAAACGCCACAATCCACCATAAAACCTACAATCCGATTAAGGTATTTCGATTCTTTGTGGATATGATCCCAGACTTTTCGGTTATTATGCTATCGACGATCTAGCCCTACGTTTGGGGTTTTCAACCTTATTCGAAAGCGAGGTTCGGAGGATAAGCAAAGCTTGATCCGAGCATCTACACATATCAGATCAAGCTGATGTCCCGCAATGCCCACTCGATTTTTTTTTAAAATTATTGAACGGCTCAAATCATCCGTGCGGGACTCATGGACTGCAGTGGCCGGCCACAGCATTTTTGGTGCGGTGGTTGTAGCGCTGCTTAAAAAAAATGCACCTTTCTATATATTTTTAATAATCAAATATTTTTCAGGGTCTGCTTGCGCACACCTCGCCTAATTTTAGGACCATGAATTTAACACTTAGGCTCTACTTGTTTTGATGTAAAATGTTTTACAATGGAAAACGTTTTCCATGTTTTACAATGAAAAACGTTTTTCATGTAAAATATTTTTGGGAAAATGACGGTCCATGACGTGTTTTGATAATTAATACCCTCCAAGAACAAGTTAAGAACATTTGTTAATGCTGAAAATATCCTTGACGGGTATTAATTATCAAAACACGTCCTTAGCCGTCATTTTCCCAATATTTTTTTAGAAAACAAATTTCAAACTTTTATTTTCAGGTGTTTGGTTGGCACTTGAAAATATTTTCAGAAATCAACAAAATAGTGTAGAGAGATCTAGAGGGGGCTTAAATGGTGGAGATATCTGAAAATATTGGAATGAACGTGGGTTAGGAGTACTGAAGATCGAAGAAACTGAGTAGTGAGAATTGCTGTAGAAGGCAATGGTTCATTTCGAAAAATAACTTTTGGAAGATTTAAGGGTAAGTCATTTTCATCCAATTAATGAAAAATGATTTGCAAGTAAAATTTTTTCCTCATTTTTACACAATCAAATACCAAAAAATAAAAAAAAATATTTTACGCCCAAACAAACGATTTCTTGATTTGGTTTTTGTACAAAAATGAAATGATACAAAGTATCATTGTCATCACGGAGACTATTGACAGTTCTGGAGGACGTTAATCGATACAGCATACTTTTTTTTTGGGTAAATACGATACAGCATACTTTGGAAGATGAGCAGCATTTCCAAGTATAAAGAAAAACCTTAAATATGGCTCTTAATTTGAAAGTGGGTAGCACGTGGGTGCTTCATGCCAATGTATGTGTTGCTAAAATTAGAAAAATTTATAATAAAAAAAAGAGCTTTTCCCCACGTTTTCACAAAATGTGGCAATAATTAGTACTGTGCCATTTTTAACTTATTCGTAATTTTTTATGCAGGTCTCGGTGTTTTTTTTTTTTTTCTCTGTATATAATATTTTCTCGATATTTCTCAGATTTCAGCAAAGGACAAAATCCTCTTTGTATTGAACTTTTTGTCATTCGTACTCTAATTTTTATCTTGTTCATATGAATTTACTATGCAACCTCTTGATGAGCGAAAAAGTGAACTAATGACAAAGAGCTAACATGATAAATTCACCCACGAATAGAGATAAAAAAGAGGGAGCGAATAATACAATGAAAAATGACTACGTACCCATCAGCAAATTTTAACATTGAAAACTATTACTACCACTCAAAAAAGTGAAACGCTATTACTACCAATGAAGTTAAACTTCAATGTTCCACGCTAGCTACCATGTTCCTCTGCATGCAAAGATCACATTAATTGAGATTATTTTCTTCTCTATCTATTCAGTTTGCTTTTGCTCCTTTTAGTCATCCCGATTAATCAACACCAAAGCTGATCTGTTCCCTGGTTCCCTGACGGCAAGGCTCCACTTACCAATGTATTGTCTTCTGCTTTATTTGAATTTCTTATAGACAAAAAGTCGGTGCTGGGTAGTAATCACTCCATATTTTAACAAAAACACAATTTTAAAATACAACTCCGAATATGATTATGTTTGGAGCCGTTCCATGTATGTGACCCATGTGCATCCAACGGTGCCTCTAAACAGAGTTGTGTTTTGAAATCGTGACGGTGTCTTTCCTCATATTTTAAAGGTTGAAACCAATTTCCATGTCTGTGGTGGGAAACAGAGAAGGAAGTGTCATGCATTTTCATCTCCTTGGTTTTATTGTACGGAAAAGAACTAAACCTTTTAGGACTTTGGAATTCTAAAGTTTTTAATTGTTGATTAATTGAATGGAATACGTCCAGTGTGTTGGAAGGACTAGTCTTTCAAAGGTTCAGTTTTTGATATTTTCGAACTTCGGGTTTCGAAAAAGGGCAAGTGGGGGTGGATTTTAGACATGGTCACGTTCACACCACAGTCCGTGAACTTTCATTTGGAAAATACATGCATGCATGTTGTTGATAAAAATATCACTATACTTAGGGGCGTTTTCGATAAGCTAAAAGTTGTGACAACTTCTGATAGCTTCTTGTAGTTAAATTATTTTCACTAAACTAATTAATTGTAAAAAATGTGTGTTGGGTCGTTAGTGGAAGATAATGTGTTTAGCCTTCTCATGGTCCAAAGCCCTTGCTTTCTAGGATGGAACTTCTCCTCACAATTAGAATATAGCACAAGAAGCCGCGATTTCGCCTCGACTCTGCCAAATGTGTTGGATTAGTGCAAGAAAATATGTTGGATATATTTTAGTTTAGTGAAAACAATTTTACTTTTGACCAAAAAATTTAGATTAGTATGAGCAACTTAACTAAAGCCAAAAAATTGTAGTGAAAAAATTTAGTGGAAACGTGGCCTTTAACTTACCTATGAATATGTATGTGATTGCAGGTTGATCAACGGTGCAAAACCTACTGCCATTGGTTATTTTAAAATTGGGTCAAAATAGGGTTTTGTTATTGGAGATGCTCCTACCTAAAATGAGTTTTTCTCAAAATTTGATTCAAATTTAGGGAAGGGAAAGAGTAAAAACCAGAACTGCTCTAATACTACCAATCTTAAAAAGGTGGCCGCTATTCGCAGCCCAGTTCTTGCTACTCGCAGTCAATTGCTATCTACAAACCACCACCTTATAAGGAATTGCTACTTACAACCAAGAAATTATCCTTGAACTCCCCTTTTTGCCCTTCTGTACAAAAAAACATACAACCCAGAAGAAGGAACACGACGTTCCCTTTTCAAACCTAGGTTTTATTTCTCCTGTCCACAACTCCATCGTCTGTTCCTTCTTCCCAGTCGACAGCTCCAACTCCCACCCCATTACCGCCACCACCAACTCCCACCCCGCAGCCCCACCTCCCGTCTCTCTCTCTCTCTCTCTCTCTCTCTCTCTCTCTCTCTCGCCCCCCCCCCCCCCCCCCCCCCCCCCCCCTTATGCGTTTCTTCTTCTCCTTTTGCCCCGTTTCTTCTTCTCCTCCATAGCCACCAACACCACTCTAACCACACCACAATAATAGTTCAACTTTGAGGCGAAGGAGGTGTGAGAAGAAAGCACAACAGGCCGGCATCACCAACTTTTTCGAAGTTAAACATCGGTAAAATTTTGAATTTTGTTATTACGCAGGTTTTTTTTTCCAATTTTTGTTTGAATTTTTTTTGAGAAACCCACAGTAAGTACGCTACTATTTTGTATATTTCAGATTTGATCGAACACTAGAGTCCGATTGTTTTCCACAGTTTCGGATATTAAAGTCTGATTGTTTGCCCCTTATTCGGATTTTAATATCTGAAATTCATTGTATTTAAAATTCATTCAGATTTTAATTTCCGAATAGCCCCCTAGTTGAATATTATAAAAGTTGAATTGTTAGGTCATTCAGAATTTAATATCCAAAATTTATTGTCTCATTCGGATTTTAATATCCAAATCTTTATACCCCATTCGGACATTACAGTCCCGATTAGTCTCCTCTATTTCGATTAGCACCCCTTGGTTGTAGCCAGAGCTGTAGCTTTTCTTTCAACCAATTTTTGAAGGCATCTTATTGTAAAAGCAAGCCAAATCGATGAGCTCTGTGGTCTGTACACGTGTTAATAAATTTGTAAGATGCAATATGCATGAATAATGCTCAACACACCAATTGTAGCTCTTTTATTATGCTTATAGAGATGCGATATGGCTTCACAACTATAACTCAATATCATGACACGTAGAAACACTTCTAATTTGTAACACAATAACCAAGTGAAAAGTCTGTTTTGATTACACTCCTAAAAATAGTGCCATTAACACAAATGCGAAGAAAACCCGTTTCTGATATAATTAATTACTTCCGATTTTGATACCAAAGTCCAATTGGCTATGTTTTTTTGAAACGAGTCACCAAAGGTTGTTAATGTAGTCAATTGGTAAGTTGGTATACAAACCATTGACATTGTCCAGGAATGATTGACAAAATTTTTGGATTTTAATATGTAGCTGAATTTGTAAGGTAAGGTCATTCGGAAATTAATATCTGAAATGTTTTGCCTCATTCGGATTTTAATATCCAAAGTATTTACCCCATTCGGACATTAGAGTCCGATTTGTTCCCTCTATTTCGGTCATTAGAATCCGATTGTGAGAACCCATAAACATTCATAACATTACCCCACTAGGAGTTCTTTCTTCCCCATTGAAAAATAATAGGAAAACCCTAGTTTGGCATGAAGAACTTATTATTCTAATTTTTTGAGTAGTTGTTGTTCTATATATCTAATTTGATCTTATAAATTCGCGGTTCTTAACTTTGTAGGGATTAGTCTTTAAAAATACAACTTTTAGTCTTCTATTTGGGAGGGACATGCATTTTATGCATTCATATGTTGGTTTGTGCAAGTAAATTTGATTTTTTCTTTTTGTAAAGGTGATTTGGTGATATCAATTCTGTTCTAGGTGTTAACGGGGTTTTCTTGACACATGTGCCAATTTAATGCTTCTCTTATGAGCTTGAAAGTAAAAGTTTATTGATGGAAAGTTTTTGTCATGTTACCATTGATGGATTCTGATATAATTCTATAGCCAAGGTTTATGTGGTCTGTCGTTGGTATTACCTGACACGGTAGTTTATTATTTGTTAAACTTCGTTTTGGGTGTTTCTAGACGCGGGGTGTGACACCGATTTATGTATCTTTATTCAGAGATTAATATCCGATTCACCTACCTTTAATTCAAGCGTTAGACTAATGTATTGTTTGCAATGTACAGAAAATATAATGACACGAGTTCCTCCTACTGTTTCTACAAGGAAGAGGAAGGCTGAGCAAACTTTAACTTTGGAAAGTAAACGAGGCAAAACACGAGGACGAGGCCAGAGGCAAGAGGTTGGGGGTGAGGAGGATGTGGTGGTTGAGCAACATCGTGAGGTAGAATCTAGTACCTAGTAGGAAAATAAATACTATAGTTTTGCATGTGGTTTCATATTAGTCAAATGCAATAATGTGATAAACCATGATTCATTTATAGATTTGTATCATTTTTGCGTAAATCGTACGATTTTGACAACTATGATTCTAACATATTGTTTACAATGTACGGCAAATGAAACGAGTTCCTCCTACCGTTTCTACAAGGAAGAGGAAGAAGGCTGACCAAACTTTAACTTTGGAAAGGAAACGAGGAAAAAGTCAAGGACAAGGACAGAGGCAAGAGGTTGAGGTACATCGAGAGGTAGAGGAGGATGTGGAGGTTGAGCAACATGCTCAGATAGAGAACGATGTAGAGGTTGAGATACATTCGGAGGTACAGGAGGATGAGCTACATGCTGTTCTACGGGAGGATGAGCCACATGATAATGTAGGGGAAGATGAGCCACATGTTGAAATTTGTGAGGATGAGCCACATGTTGATGTACAGGAGAATGAGCATGAGTCCGTTCAACAAAAGGACGAGGTACATGAAAGTTAGAATATGAATTTGTGTTTCTATCTTTGAATTAGATAGATATATTTCACTTAACTACTAGTACTACTACTACTCTAGAATTTTTCGTCTATGATTCATTTATAATTCAATTATTAGACTAAACTATTGTTTGCAATATACAGGAAACGACACATGCCAGAGGACGGGGGAGAGGACAAGGACGGGGGAGAGGACGAGGGAGAGGTCGTCAGGCGAGGCAAGAGGAGTTAGACGGTGAGGCAGTTGGTCCACAAGACTGGAGTTTGTTAGTGGATTTTAGAAACCATGTTGCTGTTGATATTTGGAACGGTATTGAGCGACCATTGTTGAAATTGCACTCGCACGGACGTAATTTGAAGAAGTGGTCAATAGCGGAGGCAAATGAGAGGTTACTTATGAGGGTTAGAAGTTCAGGGTTGTTTTCACTTTCTCAGATTATTTCTTCATACTACAACAAAGTGTTATTGTCTACCTTTGTGGAGAGGTGGCATCTTGAGACAAATAGCTTTCACTTTCGATTTGGGGAAATGACTATTACATTGGATGACGTGCTGCACCTTGTTGGGCTTCAAGTGGAGGGGTTAGCGGTGCATGCAGTGGATAAGACGAGGGATGAGTGTTTGGCAATGGTACAGAGGTGTCTTGGTGTGACGGCAGACGTTGCGGAGAATAAAGTTACAACAAACAATCGCGTTGAGTTTGAATGGTTGATGAAAACTTTTAGTGAGGTGGTAGATGGGGACTCGGAGGAAAGGGTTGATTGTTGCGCACGGGCTTACTTGCTCTATCTCCTTGGCAGCACTCTATTTGCTGACAAGACTGGGACGACAGTTTCTGTTCAGTTCCTCACTCTTTTGGAGGACTTGGAACGGGTTCGCGACTATGCTTGGGGTGTAGGAGGGTTGGGCCATTTGTACAGACAACTTGGACAAGCAAGCAGACGTAATTGCAAGCAGCTGAGTGGCTACACGTCTTTGTTGGAGGTATATAGTTATATTCAATTTGTATTTTGTACATCAATTATATTTTGTATATTAATTTGGACACGGACACGAGACATTTACAACTATGAGTGAGATTTGGATACGGACATCATGTCTGACATGGACACGAGACATTGACAACTATGAGTGAGACTTGGACACGGACACGGACACGACACCGTGTCCTACATGGACACGGGACATTGACAACTATGAGTGAGACTTGGACACGGACGCGAACACGACACCGTGTCCTACATGGACACGGGACATTGACAACTATGAGTGAGACTTGGACACGGACACGGAGACGACACCGTGTCCTACATGGACACGGGACATTGACAACTATGAGTGAGACTTGGACATGGACGCGGACACGATACCGTGTCCTACATGGACACGGGACATTGACAACTATGAGTGAGACTTGGACACGGACACGGACACGACACCGTGTCCTACATGGACATGGGACATTGACAACTATGAATGAGACGGCGATACGGACACGGACACGACACCGTGTTCGACACAAATACGAACACGGGACATTAACAACTACAAGTGGGACTTGGATTCGGACACGAACACGACACCGTGTCCGACACGGACACGGGATATTGACAATTATGAATGAGACTTGGATACGGACTCAAACACATTCATAACTGTGATGTATTCTTATTCCATTTAATCATTAGTAATTATATGTATTATGTGTCAAAAAATGTAGGCATGGATTCGGGAGCATTTTCCTATGTTTCAACACGCTAGGGACCCAGCCTACACGGAGGACCTACCACTGGCAGCACATTGGTTGTCGCGTCGGGAGACTACCATGGAGACCACTTACCACTACCGTGGGATGTTAGACGATCTACGTCCAAGTTAGGTTAGTGGAAAGCTTAAGTATGTTTTGAGTTAGATACTTATCTTCAAATACGAAATTATGTATTGAAACATGTTATTTTTTTATCGCAGGTTGTTTTTGACCCGTACACAGATCGCAGGCAAGTAGTCGCAGATGTTGTTTTTTACACGGGCTGCATCCGTGCCATGGCTGTCCTTGAGCCGTACCTACCTCATAGAGTATTGAGGCAGTTCGGCATGGTGCAATTGGTCCCTGGGCCTCCGTTAGTCCCATTGCGAGGTAGTAGAGGCGCTAATAGTCATTCATACAGTTTGGTTTACGCGTACACAGATGGTCAATGGGAAAATTGGCGCGATCATGTCATGAATGCAGAGAAACGAGTTGCGATTCAGCCTGGAGTCCCGTGGGAGTCACACCCCGACTACCTTCCTTGGTTTTTGACGGTCTCCCACTTCAGGGTCTCACCCCGTCCCTTAGAGGTACCGTATACCGAGAGTGCGGAACAGCGCAATGCAGCGGCTTTGCCCATTTTGGATAGTGTTTTGGGTGGGACTAGGGTTAGGACTTCAACTTGCCCGTATGAACTACGACAAGCACTTGTTGAAGTGCAGATGACTTTGAGGGGACCAGAGGCTGCTGAAGCAAGCATAACAGGCCCTAGTTGTGATCGTTACTCGAGTCGTTACACTAGGTGCCGGCGTCATGACCGTACTTGAGAGTTGGTATTCTCTGACTTGTTTTTAATGGACTTTATGGCTTGTTTTTGATGGCCTTTATGGCCTTGTATTTATTTTGGACACTTTATGACCATGGTTTATGGACTACTTGTCGTGGTGGAATGACTTTTGTTTTATTGCCGATAAGTATTAGGATATTTGTAATAATTGGATATCGTTAAAATATGAATGTTAAGTAGGACACCAAACGTGTCCGAGCACAATCAAACGTTGACTCTCAGGAGAAGGGGCGGATATTGTAGTGGGAGGAACGTAAGACATTGATGATTCGATAATAAGACAATCGCCGCCTGAAAAATAGATGCTATGAGGTGAACATAAGAATTTTGCTAAAAAAACCCATTTTGTCGATTTCCAGTTAACCCGTTGCAATTATTGTACAGAATCTGAAATTTCATTGAATAGTCATGTCGGAAAAATTTCTACACAAAATTCGTTCTCTTATTCGACAAAATCTCGGGTGTCATTTAATAGTCCTGTCAGCATGTATTTTGAGGCATAAATTCGCTGCAAACAACCCATTTGTAACTACATAAAAATGCAGCATCATTGGATTTTTGGACACGAACACGTTTTACGAGGAATAAAATTCCTGCAAATGTATATTTTCATGTTGCCACGTTATACGAGGACGAATTACATCCCATTTTCACCAATAATAAATAAGAGAGTTAATTTTCAAATTTCCCTTTTAATATCCACACTCTTTTTCGTCCATTACAACCCATTCATTCGGAGAAAATTCAATTCGGAAATAAATATGCAAAATATATAACAAGTTTTGGACTTTAATTTCTGATTTATATATCAGTACTAGGATTTTAATTTCCAAATAGAATGACAACTATCAGATAGAATAACACCAATCGGACACTAATTATCGAACTGGATCAATAATTTCGGAAACAAATATCCGAATGTTATACCCATGTTCAGACTTTAATATTTGATTTTCATACATTTAATTGGATTCTAATTTCTAAACAAAATGAAAACTATGAGATATAGCTTGACACCATTCGGATACTAATGTTCGAATTGGATCAATAATTTCGGAAAGAAATATCCAAAATTTTTACCCAAATTCAAACTTTAATATCTTATTTGTATACCTTTAATTGGATTCTAATTTCCGAACAGAATGAAAACTAGTCAAATGCATGACACCATTCTTGTTTCTGAACAGAATGTCACAGACTTGACAACTATGAGTTTTCAAACAAAAATACAATATAAGAGTTTCATTGACGATCCGAAAACTACAAGTAGACGTAATCATCCAATTTTGACAACATTAGAACACATTATATAATACAACACATTAAATCGTTTCTCAATCTTCTGAATGGCTAATTGACATGGATGACTTCCTTTGTTGTTACGTCAACGCCGATGATTTCGTTGAACTTCTGAATGGCTGCAACATGTGCTGCATCCCAATTTTTAGCGATAGAAAGACGATATTTTTTCCAATTGCAAGCCATTGGCAGCATAGGAGAACCTTTTTTAAGGAATACCTGTCAAATTGCATTACGTACTTATAAAAGATAAATTAAGATGGATTTAAAGAGCGCAATTCATTATATAGATGACAACAAATCATTTACCAAAATAATACCTATACAAAGTGTCCGCCGTCAACAAACCCGATAGTAATAACCTTTCGTTTCATGGAGGGTAAAGGCTTCGATTGGAGGGGGAGGAACGTAAGACATTAAACATTTGATAAATGGACAACGACACAATTATAAGCAGATGCTATGATGTGACCCATGTCTGGCATTGTCATCCAATGTTCCTGGGGCGCCGGACTTTCATACCATGCCAAGATGTGAAGTAATTCCCTAGCCCTCTGCGTCCCCCCTACCACTTGTTCGTAAAGGTGTAAATGTATTTCCAACTCTTTCAGCAAATCATTTCTTACCATTAACCACTCATGAACATCGTCTTTCATGAAGCCCGACACTGCTCGAAACCCACAATTTCCATCATCTTCAACATCCTTGACCAATTCTATGTAAGGTCTTATTGCTTCTGGGAACTAATTGATGAAGGGGCATATAAAAAGTTGTGCTGGAACTTTTGCTTTCCCTTTCAGATTACGCCGCGGTTTCTCTTTGACGGGCTTAGGGGTTTGAAGGGATGCCATAACATGCTCAAATTCCGAGGGATCCCTATGCGTCGAATTTTGTTCTTTGGCTGCATTTTTTTCTTTCGTTGACTTCCGACCGCGTGGTTGTGCATTCACTTTGGGTTCAAGGAGAGTACTGGTTTTCGGATGAGCAAGCTCTTGCATTTTCTTAACATGATTTCTCTTAACATCAAATTGATCTTCATTCAAGAACTTGTTGTAAAAACAATCAAAGTGAGCCAAAAGCGTCTCCTCCATCAAACCCTCATTCTGGGGTGCAAGCAAAGAAAATCTCTTCCAATGGTCGTAGATTAACTCAATCGGTAGAGGGATATTTGCCATCTTGTAAGGAGCAATCTCATGAGCGCAAGGTAAACCATGGGTGTGCCTCAAAGAACACTCGCATTGACGCTTCGATTCCACAAACCATTCGACTTGATGGGATGCCGCTAAAACAAGTGTCATGGCATTTGACGAAACAACTCCCCTTGGCCTATCAAATAGAGTTGTCCTAAAATCATGTTGCACAGAATTAAGGCTCTTCTCAAACGAAGCTTTGATTTCAGTAACTTGTAACAACATCAATCTATGAATCATCTCCCATATAGTATCAAAATTGCATTGCGAGTTTTCAAGATGATTTTTTAGCTTCGAATGTGAACTCTCCGCCCTATGCAAAAATATGGCAAGATATTAACCGTAGCAAATAACATGAATAAATGAAAAATTTTCAAAAACGCGTGAATAACATGAATATTAAGGAAAAAGCCAGAGTTATGAATGAAGCGTTTACCTGTTACTTGTTAGGTTTCTGAAATGCATAACTTTGTCCGTCCAAGCTCCTACAAACCTCTCTTTGTAGGGTACCAACCAATTTTTCTCGATGTACTCAAGTGCTGCAGGAACTGTGGGCACGCGCCCCAAAAATCGCTCGATCTCGGATTCCCTCTTAAAGACTGGGCGCGGCCCTCTTTTGAAAATGCGCGGCTAAACGCCTCGATTCAGAGTCGCCACTCGGGTTTTAGCGGTGGAAACACCCAAGGAACCGAACTCGAAAACGTTTGCCACGTTTATTTGATTTTGAAAAAGGCATAGACCGGTCCGTCGTCACCTTCGATATCTGAGGTTCGGGAGCCAGGTTACGAGAGGGGAAGGGTTTTATGGCACCCCTTCTCGCCCAATCCGGAGATCGGTCTCTACTCGGGCGTTTTATAAAAATCTTTGCATTTTTCTCTCATTTTATCATTTTTTAGCCAGTTAGGGCGGGGGAGCATTTAATGGGGATGAAAGCGGTAACAACTTGCAGTTTATGTGACAAAATGTTTACGAATGATTTGACTGCAATGCTAAACATAGATTGAGAACAAGCACTGAGCAACCCGAACAAATTGCAATACGCTGTCACAAAGTGACGTGAGCAGATTCTGCCAGCATGCACTGGTCGAGCCACTGCATGGTGATCAGACCTGCGCACGCTACCTACAAACTGGCGTACTCCACTTTCTTGATTTCTCAGTTCTTGCTTGCAACCCTCTGGGCTCTGGAAAAGGACCAGCGCACACCCAGGACAAACCACGCAGTTCAATATAACAGAATATACATAGCTACAGGCAGAATAAATGGCTTTAGGCCATGAAAGAAAGCAAGATACCCCAAAACAGTGCGGGGACAGAAAATAGGCCTAGATCAAGCTCAGATGCAAGGGCCAGCTACTGAACCCAGAGGCATACTGCCGTACGCCAGTCAATGACCACCGTACGCCACTTGGCCTTTGATTCTTGTGTTTGGCTTTGCATCATCTGGGCTCTGGAACATGACCAGAAGGATCCCAGAGGCCTTTATATGACACAAATGAACAAGTATGAGATGCTACCATTAAACATTTCTAAATACGGAAAGCAGTAAGCTGGTTATTAGCATGCAAGGGTGATTGACAGGAATGAAAATGAGTAAAAGGGGACGATCCATGATCCCTACGCCAGTATTGCACGTACTACCATAACTGGCGTACGGCACATAGTGACTGGCGTGCGCCATGTATCGCCTCAAACGATTGCTGTATTTTGCCAGTTTAAGGCCAGGACTAGTATTATCTACTAGCCTGGGCCTTACTGGCCCCCCTCAGGAGCTGAAAACAGAAAAGAACGCAAAGGTGGTATACCTCTTGTTATGGAGGTTTGAAGGTGGTTTTGGACTTTGGAGGTTGGAGATGGAGGCTGAGATGATGACTGGATGGTAGTGAGATGTATGGAAGTGGGTTGCTCTCCTTTCTTTTTCAAAGGAGGAAAAGAGATAGAGAACTTGAAGGAATGAGAGAGAGAGAGAGAATACCCTTCTTAAATGTGGCTAACCCCTTGCAAATGAATGCAAGGGGGGTATTTATAGAGGAGGGAGACTGAGATCAGTTAAGGCCAAAGGGCTGTTTGGCTGGTGGAAAGAGGAGGGGAGCCTTCCATGCATTAAATGCATGGGACTAGGCTTGATGGGGGATGTAGGAGAGAGAGGGAACGCCCCCGCCGAATGCAATCATCAGGGATACTGTAGCCGACGTCAGGGTGGCACAAAAGTCCCGCCCAAGTGGCTGAATAAAGTTGATTTGACTGGTTTATACTGGCGTGCGCCAGTAATAACTGGCGTGCGCCAGTGAAAGCTGGGCCAATGGTCGATGACTGACACGTGGCAGCTAACTGGCGTACGTCACCAATGTACTGGCGTATGCCAGTTGGGTTTTGCTGGGGCCGTTTGGCTCCGGTTTGAAAGGTTTGAAATGGATTTGAAAGGGGGTCGGGGCGCTCAAGGCACGAACACACCTTTGTCCTCGATCTGTTTTCGACTATAATCATCATTGGGGAAATAAAAGATCGACAAATAACGTTATCTGGACAGTCCAGAATGGGGTGTCTACAGAAGCCCCCCTTTGACGGCACTTGAAGCACCATTGACTGGAGACAAGTAACGTCAAAGGTTTTCTAGACACCCTCCCAAGGCTATCCAAAATGCATGAAATTTGAAGAACCTGTAGATTTTGAGATTGGACGGATAGATCGTCGTTGATTTGAAATTGGACGAGTGGATCGTTGGTGATTTGAAATTGGACGGATAGATCGTCGTTGATTTGAAATTGGACGGATAGATCGTCGTTGATTTGAAATTGGACGAGTGGATCGTCGTTGATTTGATATTGGACGGATAGATCGTCGTTGATTTGAAATTGGACGAGTGGATCGTCGTTGATTTGAAATTGGACGGCTAGATCGTCGTTGATTTGAAATTGGACCAGTGGATCGTCCTTGATTTGAAATTGGACGGATAGATCGTCGTTGATTTGAAATTGGACGGATAGATCGTCGTTGATTTGAAATTGGACGGATAGATCGTCGTTGATTTGAAATTGGACGAGTGGATCGTCGTTGATTTGAAATTGGACGAGCCTTTGCTTGGGGATGACTTCAACTCGAGTACCAATGTGACTCATGGCAACTTTAGAGCACCTTTTGAAAACGGACCTGGTTGTATAGGGTGGTTTGGGCCTCAGGCCCAGTATTTAACTGGCGTACGGTATTTTAGTACTGGCGTGCGCCACTATTTGGAAAGACCCGAGCCCAGACCCGGCCCAGATCCGGCCCAATCGCCTTCTTACGTCGCATGATCTCCCGAACCAGTGCAGAAACCGCCCTTCGTTTGTTTTTTGAACTCCCAGAGATTCCCAAACTCTCTCATCTTCCCAAAACCTCAATCTCTCTCCAAAATCTTCTATTCTCTCCTATTACATACCCAAAACCGTTCATCCATGGCCGAATCCCGTGGAGGCGGCGGCAATGGTGGTGCCGGAGAAGAGGAAAAACAAACTCGGGAAGAAATCGAAACTTTGGGAAGGCAAATCGACGATCAATCGATAGACAGGGCCCCATCGAGTGCTGGTGCAGAAGGTACAGGCAGCGGCGATGGCAATGGTGGCCATGCAGCGGAGGCAGGCGATGATGATGGGCGGCGTATGCCAGGAAGGGAGGGGCGTACGCCAGGTAGTTCTGGGCCAGTGGGCCCACAGGTGCGTCGTCTGGATGCGAGGAGCGGTGTAGAAGGTGTGGTGATCACAGGGTTAGGTTCGGTTGGGGCCGGCGGCAGTGATGGTGGCAGTGGGGACGTTGGTGGTGATGGTGGTGATGGTGGGGATCGACCGGGGACTCCACCGAGGGATCCGACGAGGGGTAAGGCTCCCGTGGTTGAGGAGGGGGTATCTGGAGAGGTGCCCATGGAGGAGGTGGAGTTTCGGCCAGCGGTGGGGTCCTCGATTCACGTACCCATCACTCGGGGTGATTTTGCGGGGTTCGTATCTGAGGAAGAACTCGGCCGGTTGCTCCGGGAGAACCCAGGGGTGGTGGCTGCAGTGTTGGCTGCGCGGGAGGACAAGGCCCGGCAGGTTGAGAGGCCGCAGGAGGAGGAGCGCCTGAGAGAGGAGGCCGAGAGGGCCAGGGCCGAGGAGGAGGCCTTTGAGAGCGAGGCCGGGGCAGCAGAGGAGGCTCATGGGGAGGTGTGGTCTTTTGAGCGAGCGGTGACGCTCGCAGAGTCCGCACGGCTGGCACCCCGTGGTCAGTTTGACGCGGCCACGTATGTTCCGCCCGAGCCACACATTTTTATACCGTCCGGGGTCGAGAGCCTTGCACCTTTGAGGGAGAGCTATGACGCCGAGCTGATTCTGAGGGACCCACAGAGGCACTTGTCAGTGGACTGGGCACAGGTATCCTTTTGAACTTGCCTTAATATTTCATGCTTTGTCATTTTTATGATATGCAATTTTGAACTGTAGTAGCTTGACTTGTAATGCATGTAGATTAGAACCTTGAACTGTAACCTGACTGCGAAAATAGAACTTTGAATAGTATGCCTCGACGTTGAAATTTGACTTGAATGATAGAACACTTGAAGTAGTTGAATCGACTTGTAGGATGCCCATGACTTCGACAAAATGGTTAGTGCCGAACTCGAATCGATGTTAAGTGGCCTTGACTTGATAGGGTTGTCTTTTGAACTTGAACTCGACTAGGTAAATTGCCATGACACGTTGAACGCCCGGATGGCGTGCCTCGTAATTTGAATCGACCATATGGATAAGCTGCAAACTTGTGAAATCGACTGAGAGATGTATCCTGAGAGGAAAGAGACCCTGTAGCTCGGAACTTGACTAAGAGATATCCTTGAATTGATTCGTCTGTTAGCAGAACTATATAGTTTAGTACAAGTGCCTGGTAGCTTTGCTCAACCTTTATGATGCTCATTTCGACTGTAGAGTTACCTTTTGAGGTTCTGAATTCGGCTAACGATTTTGGATTGCCATTACTGATGAAATTCTCTCTGTTGTCTGTCTTTGTTGTGCAGAGGGGAGCAGCCAGCACCCGTGGCCATGGTGGTCCAGCGAGTTTGCTCGAGCTGTACAGGAGCTTGCCCGAGCGGGTCAGGGCTCTGGTTGACGCGGCAGGGTTCCGGTCATTTATCCTTACACTGACGCCCGTGAAGAGCGACCACGCTCTGTTGACGGCGCTGGCCGAAAGGTGGTGGGATTCTTCGAACACCTGCCGATTGGAGAGATGACGGTGACTCCGTCGGACTTCGCAGCGCTCACCAGTCTGAGGGTAGGAGGGGAGCCTATTCCGTTCGACTTAGAGATGTACAGGGATCCTGAGGCTCTGGCATGGTTTTTGGGGCAGGCGCCGGCAGGTGAGGTGGAGACTGTCCACTATGACCAGTTCAAGCGGTACTTGCACGGGAGGGAGCCAGAGTCGGACTTGGAGGCGGAGCAGATGGCGAGGGCCTACTTGCTGTACTTGTTCGGGGCTACATTGTACCCGAACAAGCGATCCACGGTGCACCTATCCTACTTGCCGGCGCTCTATGACTTGAGCACAGCCTCGAGGTTCGACTGGGAAGGAGCAGCTCTGGGTACCTGCTATGGCTTCATGGGGGCTTTCTCGCGCGGAAAGAAGGCGACCGCCGGCTACTGGAGGGTGTGGGAGGTAAGAAACAAGACCTGTCACTTACTTACCGCTTTTCCATTTATTACACTTGCACTTTGATCTGCATATGCACCGTATTCTGATGCTTTGATTGCTTGACCATTTGCAGCTATGGGCCTACGAGGTGCTGAAGATGTACCCTCCGGAGAACAAATGCCCGAACCTGAGGATGCTTCCCCGTGCCATGATTTGGGGTCCTATGTATAGTGGGAAGAAGAAGTCAAGAGGGAGCCTCCTAGCCTTTCGGACCTACCTCGACGAGTTGTCTGGCACTCAGGTATGCAACATGTCGAATTTTGATCATTCTGCCCGTAGCATTGCTTTAATGCTGTCGCTGATGCTTTACAAACTGTGTCATTGTCTTGTAGGTGGATTGGAACCCCTGGAGCGGCACTGAGCCTGAGCCTGAGTACTTAGCAGAGAGCAGGGTGGTGACTGCGAGCCGGGTGCTATTGGAGTCGGCCTTCGGGTGGCGGTGGTACCTAGGTGACCGGGTGACACGGCAGTCACTAGGCGCTCTTGACTTCCAGGTCCCTGGGCCACTGCCTCCTCACGCCTCCCATACGGACAAGTACACCCTGGCTGAGCTGAGGCGCTTCACCGTTCCGACCGGGCTTGTTGCTTTTCTGAGGCCTGAGTGTGACTATGCTGTCTACCGGAGGCAGCACTTGGCGAGGCCGCTCGGCGTGCTGGAGCATGTCGCCGTGCAGAGTGAGGCGCTTGAGGCTGGCGAGGAGCGGCGGAGCCGGGAGAGCAGGGCAGCTCGCCCAAGAGAGAGGAGCGACTACGCCACAGCGACCGGGCTGCCTCGGCTTTCTTGGACCCTAGCAGTGCGGGACGCCAAAGGAGAGGAGGCCATAGTTCAGTTCGAGCCTGCCAGGACAGATGTGGCAGAGATAGTAGGACCGGTAAGACATCCCTTATCCCTTTTGTAGTTTCTGCACTTTACTTTCAGCATATGTACTTGGCATTTGATTCTGACTTTGTCCGATAATTGAATCACAGGCCCCGATGGAATGGGTGCGGGAGGCGGCTCGACTAATAAAGGCCATGGAGAAGGAGTTCCATAGGATAGCTAGCGGCGCCTCCTTGCAGTTGCAGTACCCACCTCCAACTCCGGCTCCTGCCGTGCAGCCTCAGGTATAACTTCTTCATTCTGCTTTTGAATATGGCTGCTTTTGAACTTTCCTGCACTTTGTATTTCAATATATACAATATGCACAATGTATGCTGAATGACTTGAATGACCATGCAGGGACACGCTAGGGCGGCTCCTAGGAGGAAAAGCGTGCGGCCTCCTCCAGCAAAGAAGGCAGCTTCGAGCTCCTCACAGCCAGCAGCCAGGGTAGAACGGGCAGCACAGACCACTCCAGCCAGCGAAGGGCTCCAATTCCGCCGAGAGCTGAGGAAGAGGCCGGCAGAGAAGAGGCTTGCTAAGGGACCCTCGCAGAAGAAGAGGAGAGAGGAGGAGGTAGCAGAGGAAGAAGAAGAAGAGGAGGAGACATCCGTCAGCAGTGGCTCTGACTCAGCGAGCGACCCCAGGTTCCTCCTAGACCCTCGGGAGGTGGAGGACAGCGAGGAGGACGACGACGAGGAGGACCTTTTTGACGACTGAGGGCTATCACCGAGCCTTAGTCTATTTTGCCAGCACTTTGATACTTTGATACTGATTCTCTGATACTTGACACTTAATGTTTTGGATGGGGCCTGCGTGCCTCTTTGACCTTTGGGCGAGTGTGCCCTGCTACACTTAGTTCTGCCTGGGCCGTTGTGCCGTTTGATATTCGATACATTCCCACCGTTACATTTTGCCACAGTAGTATATAATATATGCATTTTCTGTTTATCGTTTTGCTTTTGCTTTGATGAGTTTTGGCAAAAGAAAGGATAAATCCTCCACAAAATCCAACATGCATTGATGAACGGTATGAATCGACAACAAACACTTACATATGCACAAAATCAACTTAGCTCGAAGAAAAGATGGATAGAAACGTCCTAGGATACGACACGTATCCCGGACACGCGGGGGATACGGGAATTTTTGGGCTTTAGCAAGCCAAAATCCGTTATTCCCCCTGGGGAAAGAAACTGACCCTTTTGAAAGGTGTCATAGATGCATAATGACTTGCACGAACTTCAAAAACCGATAGAAATGCCCCAGTGCAAGGGAAAAACCAAGAAAAACTAAAAATGCCATAAAAATGGGCATAAGACGCCAAAGATGACTCGATATGGTCCCGGACTGAAACCGACACCCCCACACAGTCACATAAGTCCTATGTGACTTGTATGGTATGACAAAACTTGGCAAAAGCCCCTGAAACAAGATTTGACCCTCCGTATCCTTGATTTTAGCTTGACACGGGCCACCGAGGGTCCGAAATCTTTATCGGGCGCGGCTTTTGGAATCCGACGCTTGGTCATAGTCTTAAATGTCATTTGTGACTTGTAGGAACCAACAAACGGCCAAAGCCAGCCCCGGAATTGAAAACGACCACACGGAGGCAGTAGCTGCTGCAGACTGGTTTCTGGTGAAACCTACTGGCGTACGCCAGAAGTTAAGGGCAGTACGCCAGTAGGTGGGGACACGGACACGCCAGTTATTAACTGGCGTATGCCAGGTTCCTGAGTGCCAGATCCACTTGACTGACCAACTGTCCTTTTTCGGGGGCCACTTTGTTTTTACCCCCACACGGTTTGCATACGGTTTCTGGGTTCTCAGGAGGTAGTGTCCTTTGCAGGGGCATGGTTTGGAGGCTAGCATGAGGCTTTGAATGCCTCATTGGTGGAGACTTTGAAAGAGGCAAGGCTTATAAAGCAGAGGCCTTGCATTGGTTTTCTGGAGTGCATTGCTTCCCCTTTTCTCCAGTATACTGCTACATTCCTCCATGGACAACCCTCTCCCAACTTTACTCAGGCCATGGCTGGCGCAATTTCTAAGTGTCGACTGGCTCAATTTTCAATACCACGGCCTTGCCTCGTTCCGCTTCCTTCGACATGTGCCACTCCGCCCGGAGCCATTGCGGGCTGCCCTTAGATTCTAGGATCCTGACGTCCACGTCTTCCGTTTCGGCGATGACGAGCTGTGCCCGACTGTCGAGGAATTCCAGGCGTACCTCCGGACCTATTCGTCCTCTACACTCGTTGTCCCGCCCTACCAGGCGAGCATGCCCAAATTGCTGGCCAGCTCGCTCGACATCTCTCGGGGTTTGGCGAGCGCTATCCTTGAGAGTGGCCAAATGAATGTCATGCGCCTGATTGAAATGCACAGTCCGGACGGTGACCCAGATAACAACGAAGTGCAAGCGCGTCGCCGCTTTGCCTTGGTAATCTGTCTGCTTGCTGCTTATCTGCTCGTGCCGGCTCATGGACAGGTTAGCCCTTCACTTGTGAGCGTTGCTGCCCAGATGGGGGCACGAAGGAATGTGATCCCTTTGGTCTTGGTGGGGACACTCTTGGGCTTGGACTTGGTGTACACGGGCCAGTCGGCCGTTTTTAGCGGCAGCCCGCTTTTGCTTCAGGTAATCTCACTCAGCTCACCTTTTTCTGGCTATTCGCACGTTCTCATTTTACCTCGACACTCGGCTTAGGCTGCTTCCTAGCTCCTCACTTGTCTTTTCCCTCAGGCTTTATCTGGTTTCTTACTTGTCTTTTCGCTCATGCAGTTGTGGCTGTCGGACAAGCTGAACCTCTTGCACCCTCCGATGGCGGGTTGGAATCTCTTTCCGAAGAGGATCCACCAAAGGGAGATGCGGTATCCGGACATGGACATAGAAGGCTGGTATGAGTTCATGCAGCAAATGCAGCCTGATGAGATCGCTTGGAGGTGCCCTTGGCTGGACCTTCCGGATATGGCTGTTTCCTCCAATGGATTCGATAGGATGGTGATTGCTGGGCTGTCGAGCTTCACTTTCTACGTTCTCGGCCGCGTCCTTCGACAGCTGGGTGCCTCTCAAGAAAATCACCGTGTTAGCATTGGGGATTTCCGTGTCCCGAATTTTAACGCTCCAACACTCAATGGTTATCAGAGGCGCTGGGGCCTTAGAGCCCTCCAGGCTGAGATGCCAGAGTTTACCACAGGGCTAAGGAGTCGTTACAGACAGTGGCTGAGAGCAGATGTGAATGCAAGAGAAAATATTAACTGACTCCGGGCCACTTTGCTATGCTTAGAATAAACTGCGAGCCATTAGGCTTCTCAAGCATTTTGTTCTGTTTTTATGCTTCAACTGTTTTCAAGGCTTTTATGCTCAGCTTATGTATTAGAAGTAGTAATTTGCAATAAAGTTGAAAAATAATAGGTTTCCCCTTTCTGATTCACTTCAATGCATCCTTGACTTGCGCTCGACCCTCCCAAACTGTGACGTGTGCTCAGAATGCCAAACCTGGATCGAACTCTTGATGGAATGTGACCGAATCTCGAGGTGAGATTGCCTACGTATCCCTTTTCAAGGAATCAGGTCAGAACGTAGTTCAGGCTAAGGTTCACTCGTGTATTTTACCTCTCCTTTTACGCTCTAACTTTTGCCTAGCGCCGCCTTTTCAGGTTTTCGGCCTAGCGAGCTTTCGACTTGTGCCTATTTATTTTTGCCTAGAACCGCCTCCTTAGGTTTTCGGTCTAGCAGGCTGCTCTAACTTTTGCTTGGAATCGCCCACCCTTGTGGTTTTCGACCCAACGAGCATCTCTCAGGGATAGTAACGCTTAAGTTGATCCAGGTTGACCAGGGTGCTGAATTCGTTGCCATCGAGGTCGATAAGCTTTGCGGCGCCCCCGGACAGGACAGTCTTGATGATGTAAGGCCCGGATCGCTTCGGCCTGAATTTCCCGCGAGGATCAAACACTGGAGCCCGGATCTCCTTTGTAACCATGTCTCCTTCGACCAAGCCCCTGGACTTCACTTTCTTGTTGAACGCCCGAGCAATTTGACGCTGATACCCCTGAACATGATACAAGGCCCGAAGCCGTCTTTCATCAAACAACATTAGCTCGACAAACCTTCCACTCAACCACTCAGATTCTTCGAGACCGCTTTCGACCATGATTCTCAGCGACGGTACCTTAAGCTCGATGGGAAGTACTGCCTCCATCCCGTAGACTAGGGAGAAAGGAGTTGCACCCGTTGACGTGCGAATTGACGTTCGATACCCCCAAAGGGCGAGAGGCAGCTGTTCATGCCAATCCCTCGCAGACTCGGCAGTCTTCTTGATGATCATCTCGACATTCTTGTTTGCAGCTTCGACTGCTCCATTCGTTTGCGGGCGATAGGTCGTTGAGTGATAGATCTCAATGCCGAATTCCTCGAAAAGTTCCAGAACCCTTCCTTTGAAATGACTTCCAGTATCTGACACAAATGCCTGAGGAACCCCGTACCGGTAGATGATGTTCTTTCGAATGAACTGAGCAACCTGGACCGTTGTCAGTGTCTTGTAAGATTCGGCTTTGACCCACTTAGTGAAGTAGTCTATCGCCACCAGTATGAACCGGTGACCATTCAGAGCAGACGGCCTGATCATCCCAATAACATCGATGCCCCAAACAGAGAAAGGCCATGGCGAGGTCATGCCATACAGTTTAGATGGAGGGACATGCTGTAGGTTCGCATGGATTTGACACTTGTAGCAGCGTCGCACGTAGTCGATGCATTGCGATTCCATTGTAGACCAGAAGTAACCCTGCCTGAGGATCTTTCTAGCAAGCATAACACCGCTCATGTGAGGCCCACAAACTCCTTCATGAATCTCCTCCATGATCCTTGTTGCTTCGACGCCGCTGACACAGAGCTTGTGCATCCCGCAGTGGGACCTTCGATACAGCTTCCCCCCATAGATGATGTACTGAGAAGCTAACCTTTGCAAAGCAATCCGATCCTTCTTCGTGGCCTCGGTAGGAAATTCCCCGCGCTCCACAAAGTTCCAAATGTCATGGTACCATGGTAGGCCATCATCGACATCATCAATGGCGTTGATATACTCATAAGCAGGCAAGTCCCTCTGTTCAATCACAATCGGCCGCATCTTGACGCCTATTGGAAGTTCGATCATTGAAGCCAAAGTCGCCAAAGCATCGGCGAACTGATTCTTCAAGCGTGAGACATGGGTGAAAGTCACCTTATTGAAGCGAAGAATCAGTTCTTCCAAGTCTTGGTGATAAGGCTTCAGCCTTTCCTTTTCCTCACAAACCTTCCAATCTCCATTGGCCTGGGAAACCACCAAGTTCGAATCCCCGATTACTTCTAACTTCTCAACGCCTAAGGCAATAGCAGCTTCCATTTCGACGATGCAGGCTTCGTACTCAGCTTGATTGTTGGTGACATCGAAATTCAGCTTGAAAGCGAGCGGAATGTGAGCACCGGCGGGTGTGATTAGCAACACTCCGATCCCAAATCCCTTCTGGTTAGCAGCCCTATCAAAATAGAGCGTCCATACTTCTTCGGCCACCGTTAGGACCTCCTCGTCGGGGAAAGTGAAATCCACATCTTCCGGGCCGTCGATCGGGTGATCGGCCAGAAATTCGGCCACAGCTCGTCCCTTTACAGACTTCCTCGTGACATGTTGGAGTTCGAACTCAGCCAGCAGAAGCAACCAACGTGCTAGCTTATGGGTGAGCGCAGGTTTCTCGAACAGGTACTTGATAGGATCCATCCGAGAAATCAGTCTCACCGAATAGGCTAGCATGTAGTGTCTAAGCTTTCTGGTAGCCCAAACTAGCGCCCAACATGTCTTCTCGAGAGGGGTATAACGCTCTTCGGATCCCACCATCTTCTTTCCTGTGCTAGCAAGCATCCCATGGCTGTTGAAGAAACGGATAGATAGAGAATCAAAGGTCGCCCCGGCGTAGGCGGCATCAGTACCGGTGGGTTCTGCAAGTACCCCTGAATAGACTCGAAGGCGGCTTGGCATTTATCTGTCCATTCGAACGGGACCCCCTTTTTGAGTAGACGGAACAACGGTTCGCAGTTTAGAGTTAGCTTGGAGATGAATCTGCTGATAAACTGGACCTTTCCTAGAAAACTTCGCACGCCCTTTTCAGACTTTGGCGGCTCCATCTCGAGGATTGCTTTGATTTTGGAAGGATCCACTTCAATTCCCCTTGCGGTGATCAGAAATCCCAACATTTTGCCTGACGTGACCCCGAACGTGCACTTCTGCGGATTCAGGCGTACGTTGTACTTGCGAAGCCTTTCAAGAAACTGCCTGAGCGAGGGGAGATAGTCCTTTTCCTCCTTTGCCTTCACAATCATGTCATCGACGTAGATCTCAACGGTCTTGTGGATAAAATCATGAAACAAGGTCGTTTGAGCCCATTGGAAAGTGCATCCGGCGTTCTTCAACCCAAACGGCATCTTCACGTAGCAGTAAGTACCCCATTCCGTGACGAACGTAGTTTTCTCTTGGTCCTCGGGCGCCACAGAGATTTGGTTATATCCGGAGAATCCGTCGACAAAAGAGAGCAAGGCATGCCCCGCCGTGTTGTCCACAAGCACGTCAATGTGTGGCAAGGGAAAACTGTCTTTGGGGCTTGCCTTGTTTAAGTCCCTAAACTCGACGCAAACTCAGATCTTTCCATCCTTCTTGGGAACGGGCACGATGTTGGCCACCCATTTGGGGTATTCTGCAACCCTGATGAATCCTGCGTCAATCTGCTTTGTAACCTCTTCCTTGATCTTCTGAACCCAATCCGGCCTCATCCTGCGGAGTTTCTGTTTGACGGGGACAGCCCCAGGCTCCAACGGGATTCGATGCTGTACTATTTCAGGATCAATGCCGGGCATATCCTTGTGAGACCATGCAAAAACCTCGGGAAATTCTTTGAGAAGCTCGATGGTCCCAGCGTGGTTTTTCGGAGACAGATTTGCACCGATTTGCATCATACGGGGGTCATCCTCGTCTTTCAGATTTACACAAATTACTTCTTCTTTTAGAGGCTGAGCACGCCTTTCGTCTTCCTTTTCGATGAGGGAACGCAACTCAGCCGGGATGTCCCCGTCGAAGTCTGTTCCTTCATCGTCAGGGTCGACACAGTTTATATAGAGGCTAGCAAAGTAGTCAGAAGTAGGATCATGCATTTCATAAAACCCGACAGGGTTGCCAAGTACAACAGACTCGAACTCAAAGTAAAAGCTACGACGTGGAGGGCCGAGAGGCACAAACTCTGACTCTGAGCTAGACTTAGACTCGACAGACTCGGTGTCAGATTCAGACTCGTTGTCAATGCATGTTAGACGCGGAGTGAAAATGCAGTTATTAATACTTTCCTGTGCCTTGACGATGAGAGAGGTGGGATCCTCGGGAGCATTTGATGAGTCGGGCCCAAGCATCAGCACTTTAGCTTCCTCGCCCTTGCCAACCAAACCTACTTGGGAAAACAGCATCTCCAAACCCCCTTGACCAAAAGTCTTCAGCCAGTCAAACTCTCCCTTGATCCGACCCAGCTGTTTCTCGAACTCTCCCCGAGCAAGCTTCTCTTCAGCTGTCTCCTCTTCACCGTCGGACCAGGTGTCCGCAGCAAAGATTTCGAATCCCGGCAGCCAGGTAGAGGTCTCCGGGTCCCAAAACGGCTCTATCTGTTCCGAATAAGCAGAGCCTCCTCCTTCTCGCACAAAGTAGCTATCGGGGTTACCAAAAAGGGTTCGAGGCTTTCCCGTGTCTTTCCTCCTTTTGGCATCTTTGGTCGGCGGAGTGTAACCTAGGCCAAAGCGGCCTTCGGTGGAAGGAAAGACAGGGAATTCAGCAATCCCTTGTTGGTTGATCCCGAGTCCTAGGCCAGGCATGAATGACATTTTCCTCATCATTTCGAGGGCGGTTGAGCTTATGGTGAAATCATCATCCATGGCGATGGCAAGGACGGAGCCAGATGTGCCGAAAGAGAAACCTCCAAAGTCCGAGTCTTCTTCCCCGTGCATGATGCCCAAGATAGGCGTTCCATCATCTGTGAGCGGGCGGATTCCAGAATCCCCGCAAATTGTCAAGGTACCAGTAGGCAGCCCCAGCATGACCTTTTGATGAAGAGTTGAAGGTACCGCCATAATGTCGGCCCTATGAAGCCATGGCCTGCCCAGCAGCAGGTTGAAAGTAGCAGGGACGTCGACCACATGAAATTCAACGTCCATCTCGAAACCCTCAGCGTCAAGTTTCAGCATTAGAGTTCCCTCCACTGTACGACGAGTGCTGTCGTATGCCTTGACGGCCAGATTGGAAGGTGTTAAGTCACTCTTGGTGAGCCCCAGGCGGTAGACGACCCTCATTGGGCAAACATTGATAGCAGAGCCATTGTCGATTAGCACGGTTGGCACCCAATGTCCTCGGCACTTGACGGTGATATGGAGCGGGCGGTTGTGAGCAGTTTCCTCGACAGGTAGATCCTTCTCGGTGAACGTGACAGAGTGTTTAGAAAGGAGTGGCAGCACCAAGGCAATCATGGCTTCGGGGGTGATGTCAATTGGTACTGTGAGCCGGGCCAAAGCAGAGGACAGCTTCTCACGATGCTCCTTTGATGACGATATCAGACCCCAAATAGACACAGCGGCCGGAATCCGTTCAAGCTGTTTCAGAATGGCGTCTTCTTCGGGAACTCCATTCGACAAAAGCGGGTCAGTCCTTTGAGCAGCGGGAGCAGTGGTTTTCTGAGCGGGCGGATTGGACGAGCTTCCAGCCTGAAGGTTGGCTGGCTGAAACACTCGGCCACTCCTAGTGACGTTGGCCACATCCCACCAAGACGATGAGTCAATGGAATCCCACAGGTCGACGGGCACTTCCTCCAACTCGCGCTTTCCTTTGTCGGTTGCTGCCACCGTTGCAGACGAGTCTGTCCCCAAAGCTGTGTCCCAGTCCAAATCCTCCATTACTAGCCCTTCCTAGAAAGTTGGATCCTGTGCAGCTTCTTCTTCTTCAAAGGGTGCCCCCGGATTAGTGACAAACGGAACGTCCCAGAATCCTCCATCGACCAAAGCAGTGTTGACGGTCCACACTTCATTCCCCATGTCCAAGTCGACAATGTTATCCACATCCCAAATGTCCGCGAGCGGCGGAGTCTTAACGGTTTCTCCTGCGTCCCAAAGGTCAGCGGGAGGTGCGTCCAGTACCATGATAGAACAGTCATCTCCGGGGACCGAAACAAAAGGACGAGGCTGCTTGGCAGGAACGATGTCCTGCGTAGGGTCAAGCTCATGGACGCAGCGGCCGATCACGCCGTCAATTGAATCCACCAATGGTTGCATGGCGCCAAGCGGGCGGCGGATGTTGGGCACGAGTTCCCCTTCTTGAAATTGGTCCCAATACTCCTCATTGACGTCTCCTTGGTCCAAATCAGTTCTGAGACCTTGGCCTACCTGCCATCCATCGG
This sequence comes from Rhododendron ovatum, assembly GCA_019656835.1. Taxonomy (NCBI): domain Eukaryota; kingdom Viridiplantae; phylum Streptophyta; class Magnoliopsida; order Ericales; family Ericaceae; genus Rhododendron; species Rhododendron ovatum. Next base: position 15,481,037 of record CM033790.1, read on the forward strand.
GTTGTGGGTCCCACGCATATTCCTCGACCTCTTGTTCAACTTGGTTCAGTTCGGGCTGGTAAAAGAGTGCGAACAAAGAGAGTCCGTCCAAAGGGTCGGCCTGCGCCGCATTCCATTCTTCGTCCCATTGAGCTAGCCACATCTGATTGACTTGGGGGTGCGCAGGAAATCCCATGTTATACTGTTCGGTCCAGTCATTGCAAAGCTCTTCCCATTCTTTGGCTTTGTCCTCCATAGCCCAGCCGGCTGCCATCATGTTAATGCTTGGTTCATAAGGGAAAGGTACGATCGGTTTAGGGTTGTTGGTTGAGACAATATGGTCGGTGGGGTTGAATATAGTGGAGCTGAGGTTTATCTGGTTCACTTGAGGGTTAGGGTCGTGTTTAGGAAGGGAGTTGGAGATGACGTTGGGTTTGGTAGGTGGAGCTGGAAGGGTACCATTGTCAACCAAATCTTGTATCGCATGACGGAGGCGATAGCAAGAGTCGGTGTAATGGCCGGGCATTTGGTGGTACACACAGAAAGCGTTGGGGTTATGGCTAGGGGTGGATTTTGAGGAAGTGGAGTCGGGGCTAAAGGCCTGAGATGCCCGGTTTTGATTAACTTCTCCAACACTGAGGAAAGTGGTGCCTCGAAATTGGCAAAGTTACGGGGTTGGTTGCGGTTTCGGGGTCTTTGAGGGGTTTGAACTTGGTTTATGTCGGCAATGTGGTTAGAGCTTTGGGTCGAGGGGTTGTTAGCAGAGTTTGCGTTGGCATAGCTGTTGCCACCGAATAAAGCAGTGTTGTTTCCGGTGTATACACGGGGTTTGGATTTTGAGGCTGAGGCAGAGGAGGAGATGTCACTCCTGGGCAGAACACCAGTTTGGAGGGCTTCCTCGATAGCCAGCCCGGAGTCGTAGAACGTTTCGAAGTTTGCCCCTTGAACCAAGACGAGGTTTTTGGCGAAGTCCGGCTGCAGATTACGGGAGATGATGCGGATCTGATCCTTCTCGCTCGGGCGATCGGGCATGAGAGCGGCCTTGGCTCTCCATCGCTGGATAAAGTCCGCAAAGGACTCCTTTGCAGTCATCTTGGTGGATTCCAATTCCCGAGTGTTCATTTTGAGTTGGGCATTGTAGCTGTACTGAGCATTGAAAGCCGTGCCGATGTCCTCCCATGTCCGTCTCTTGGAGATGTCGAGTGATAAGAACCACTAGAAAATGGGACCGACAAGAGTTTGAGGAAACAGCTGAGCCATGGCATCCTCTCCAACACCATGCAGTTTCATTGCACCATGATAAGCCAACAAGTGGGTTTTCGGATCTCCGGTACCATCAAACTTTGCGAAGTCAGGCATTTTGAACCGATCGGGGAGCCTGGCGTTCGGGAACGGGCAGAGGCGGTCCATGTCTAGTACTCCTGACCCTTTCCTTTCGGATTTGGCGACAGCTTCCTCCAATTTGGCCATCTTGGCGACCAAAGCTGCCATTTCTGGGCTTGGAGCGGGATTTTCCATTAACGGCTCCTCCTCGAAACCGGCTCCTTGTTCGCGCCTTCTGTCGCCTTCCCCTCCTGCTACAATGGGAAGTCGCTCTTCGATGAGGGTTCGAAGATTGGCCACAGAGGCGTCGGCCTGGTCGGCCTTTTGTTGCATGATGGCCAGGTTGTGCTGCAGATCGGCCAACAGGGTAGCAAGGTTCGGAGGTGGGACATTTGCCATGGTTAGCACTTCTATCTTGACACGCTTTGGAGATGCGGGTGGAGACGGAGAAGACGGAGGGGATTCGTGCGGAGTGGTCGGTGGTGAATCCTCCCGTGACACAGTGCAGGCCAGAGCTTCCGTTGCGGTCGACCGAGAAACAAACCCCAAATCAAACCCTCAAACGGACTCGACGGACGGCCCCAAGTACGTTTGGCTCTTGATTGCGGAATTCTGCTTTGATACCGGCATGACTAGACAGCAAAGTATAATAGCTCAATGATAGCCTGCAGTCATTTTATTGAAAAGAATAGCTAAGAATAGAAAATGCACATGCCAACGTCGTCGGTGTCCTCCTAGACTCTAGAACTAGAGGGAGTCTGCCCCACGGTGCTCGTACAATTGCCATGGAATCCTCGGATTTTCTTTTCGATGGTGTATCCTTGATTGAACCGAATGTTTACTAAGGGATGCCAAAATAGTCTAAGCCTTTGACTTCCACCTTTATCGATGTTTCAAAGTTTTGAGTTCAGAACAACTCGGTGTAGATGGCGTGATACTGTAACCGAAGTGGCGTAAGCAGCACTGTGCCGGAGCCCGAGCGGTGTAAGTGATTAGCACTTTTAACCTGAGTGGTGTAAGCATCACGACATTCTCTCCGTTGTTCTTAGCTTTTCGGTTTGAAACCTCGATCGAGCGCTGGATAAAGACTTAGAAAGTATTGATTTCCCAAAATTTCATTGATTAAGGACTTGAAGATTTTTGGTAACGTGCAACATCGAGATGCACGACTCGTCATCGGTCCAAGGCAATGCCGAACGGGTGCGAGACAGACTCGACGAAAGACCACCTAAAAGCCGCCCTAGCATGCTCCTACGCAATAACGGTCATGGATGTATGTACAAGCATGCGATATGGAAAGCTTTAACACATAGACAGTATATGGGGTTAGAAACAAGTAATCCTACCCTGCGGGTTCCTGTCTTAGGTTGAAAGGTTCTAGTGCTTTGTAAGCGTTGTAGAGGCCGGTTTTGGCTAAAGGGGTTCCTCTGACTAGAGCCGCGATATACCTCCCACTGCGATGCGTGGAGCAAAACAATGGTCGAACGGTAATACGACTGATCATCGTCCAAGGTTGTTGGGCGTTCGAGGACCCCGGGCTCCAATAAATTGTGCCGGTTACCCAAAACACCTCAACGGGGCTGACCAACCATCGAGTACGAACGGAAAATTGTCGAAAAATGATTTGACGAGAGAAAAATGCAACGACCTTGAAACAAAAAGCCCTTTGAAGCTTGGCTCACTTTTGTTAACTAATACTTGGAGGAAACTACATAAGTGAACAAAAGTAAAAGCCCCAGTTCGGATTGGTCGGATGCTGAGATCCTGTTACGTTACCATTCCGTTCTTCAGCAGCGCGAAACGTACTGTTTTTGACAAGCTTTTAAAATTTGTTCAATCATGCATTAATCGCCAAATATCAACTAACGCAATGAGCGTCCCCAGCAGAGTCGCCACTGTGGGCACGCGCCCCAAAAATCGCTCGATCTCGGGTTCCCTCTTAAAGACTGGGCGCGGCCCTCTTTTGAAAATGCGCGGCGAAAAGCCTCGATTCAGAGTCGCCACTCGGGTTTTAGCGGTGGAAACACCCAAGGAACCGAACTCGAAAACGTTTGCCACGTTTATTTGATTTTGAAAAAGGCGTAGACCGGTCCGTCGTCACCTTCGATATCTGAGGTTTGGGAGCCAGGTTACGAGAGGGGAAGGGTTTTATGGCACCCCCTCTCGCCCAATCTGGAGATCGGTCTCTACTCGGGCGTTTTATAAAAATCTTTGCATTTTTCTCTCATTTTATCATTTTTTAGCCAGTTAGGGCGGGGGAGCATTTAATGGGGATGAAAGCGGTAACAACTTGCAGTTTATGTGACAAAATGTTTACGAATGATTTGACTGCAATGCTAAACATAGATTGAGAATAAGCACTGAGCAACCCGAACAAATTGCAACACGCTGTCACAAAGTGACGTGAGCAGATTCTGCCAGCATGCACTGGTCGAGCCACTGCAGGGTGATCAGACCTGCGCACGCTACCTACAAACTGGCGTACTCCACTTTCTTGATTTCTCAGTTCTTGCTTGCAACCCTCTGGGCTCTGGAAAAGGACCAGCGCACACCCAGGACAAACCACGCAGTTCAATATAACAGAATATACATAGCTACAGGCAGAATAAATGGCTTTAGGCCATGAAAGAAAGCAAGATACCCCAAAACAATGCGGGGACAGAAAATAGGCCTAGATCAAGCTCAGATGCAAGGGCCAGCTACTGAACCCAGAGGCATACTGCCATACGCCGGTCAATGACCACCGTATGCCACTTGGCCTTTAATTCTTGTGTTTGGCTTTGCATCATCTGGGCTCTGGAACATGACCAGAAGGATCCCAGAGGCCTTTATATGACACAAATGAACAAGTATGGGATGCTACCATTAAACAGTTCTAAATATGGAAAGTAATAAGCTGGTTATTAGCATGCAAGGGTGATTGACAGGAATGAAAATGAGTAAAAGGGGACGATCCATGATCCCCACGCCAGTATTGCACGTACTACCATAACTGGCATACGGCACATAGTGACTGGCGTGCGCCATGTATCGCCTCAAACGATTGCTGTATTTTGCCAGTTTAAGGCCAGGACTAGTATTATCTACTAGCCTGGGCCTTACTGGCCCCCCTCAGGAGCTGAAAACAGAAAAGAACGCAAAGGTGGTATACCTCTTGTTATGGAGGTTTGAAGGTGGTTTTGGACTTTGGAGGTTGGAGATGGAGGCTGAGATGATGACTGGATGGTAATGAGATGTATGGAAGTGGATTGCTCTCCTTTCTTTTTCAAAGGAGGAAAAGAGATAGAGAACTTGAAGGAATGAGAGAGAGAGAGAGAGAGAGAGAATACCCTTCTTAAATGTGGCTAACCCCTTGCAAATGAATGCAAGGGGGGTATTTATAGAGGAGGGAGACTGAGATCAGTTAAGGCCAAAGGGCTGTTTGGCTGGTGGAAAGAGGAGGGGAGCCTTCCATGCATTAAATGCATGGGACTAGGCTTGATGGGGGATGTAGGAGAGAGAGGGAACGCCCCCGCCGAATGCAATCATCAGGGATACTGTAGCCGACGTCAGGGTGGCACAAAAGTCCCGCCCAAGTGGCTGAATAAAGTTGATTTGACTGGTTTATACTGGCGTGCGCCAGTAATAACTGGCGTGCGCTAGTGAAAGCTGGGCCAATGGTCGATGACTGACACGTGGCAGCTAACTGGCGTACGTCACCAATGTACTGGCGTATGCCAGTTGGGTTTTGCTGGGGCCGTTTGGCTCTGGTTTGAAAGGTTTGAAATGGATTTGAAAGGGGGTCGGGGCGCTCAAGGCTCGAACACACCTTTGTTCTCGATCTGTTTTCGACTATAATCATCATTGGGGAAATAAAAGATCGACAAATAACGTTATCTGGACAGTCCAGAATGGGGTGTCTACAGGAACCATTTCAAAATTACGCTTCAAAACACAAAGGCGCTCCTCATACTGTGCAACACTCGATGAAAAGACGACTAGGCCCTAACTGCAAATAAACTCCTCCCACATCTTATCATCAAACATCTTTTTACACTTGGCTAATACGTTCTTGCCAATATGCCACCTACATAGGAGGTTGGTAGCTTGAGGGAAAACATGTTCGATGGCATTCATAAGTGCCAACTCTCTATCTTTGACAATAACGAACGGAAGCGCGTTGGGATCTATCATGCCTTTTAGTTTCTCCAAGACCCAAGTGTAGTTTTCCGTTTTTTCACACTCCATGAAAGCAAATGCTGCACAAAAAGTCATCTTCGTCGATGTTACACCAACAATTTGAAGCAAAAGAAACTTGTACTTATTCGTCTTGTATGTGCAATCCATCATTAAAACGTGGGGAAAAGCACGTAACATCTCCCCGGCAGATGGAGGAGACCAAAACAACTCCGTGACATTTTCAGTCTCGTTCCCACGGGTCCAATGAACGTAGTGGTACTTTTCTAGCCGATCCAACAAATGTTGCATTTGAGATTTTCCAGCTTTCTCTATCACTCGATACTTTTGTCGTACATTGTACACGGTTTTGATAGACGTTACGTTCTCAGGATCTTGAACCTTCAAATGGGTTAAGATTTCTTTGGGTTTTACCAAAGCGACTGACAAATTAACCACCGTGCTAGTCTGCTCTGTCGACAACCTCCCGGCATACGAATGACCCTCCAAGTACACCGCTGGAGGATGGTTATGGGTGCCATTATGGACAGAGACAGTCCAACCATCATTGCCCTTTACAGCTTTCAATTCAAATGGGCATTCACATTTTTTGGTGCCCGTGGACCGTACTCTCTTCTTCACAGCTACCTCTTTCCCATCAACTTTCTTCACAAACGGCCTATACTTGCCACTCATTTCACATGAAAATCTCATCCTCGGTGTGCGATTCTTAATACATTTCTCAGAACCCTTAATCACAATGATAAACCCGTGTTGTTTACCAGTGCATCTTATCCAATCTACCAACACTTCATCGGATAGAAAAACCTACACACACATAACAAAAAATTATAGCCCGTAATATAAGATTGCACCAGATAAATACTCTATCAAAAAAACACTTACCATCTCCGTTGTAAAATGCTTCGTATAATCATATGAAAAACAAGTTGAAATAGGTATAGTCAATAGCCCTACAAAACTACCAAGTGTTGAAGTGTCAACCTGTAACACCCAAAGACCAACCAGGTAAGTGTAGGATTTTCTGCAGTTTTATTCAGATATTAATATCTGAAAACTGGCACTAAATTCGGATATATGAGTCCAAAAATGTTGACAATATTTGGATATTAATATCCGAAAAGTTGTACATAATTCAGACATTAGAGTCCGAAAAGTTAGTAAATTTTTGGCACTATGTATCCAACTGTAAATACAGGATTCTCTGCAGTTTCATTCAGAGATATCTGAAAACAGACACTAAATTCGGATATAAGAGTCCAACAATGTTGACAATATTCGGATATTAATATCCGAATAGTTGTACATAATTCAGATATTAAAGTCCGAAAAGTTAGTAAAGTTTTGGCACTGCGTGTCCAACTGTGTCGGGCCAGAACTGAAATTGAAAATGGAGGGCTTCTGAAATTGAAAATGGAGGGCGGGCTTACCTCTTGCTGCGATTTTTGCTCCGTCACTACAACACCTGTGACATGTTTCTCAACATCTATTGTGTGATCTTCTGACTCCAAATTGTGGTGTATTAATGGGTCAACTTTTTCTTGTTTATCAATGGAGGGAGAAGAAGCAATCGAGGTTTCCATTGACAATGTAGGAGGAAGAGGAGAGGAGGAAGATAGGCAGACTTGGCTGCTGGTAGGAGGGGCCTTGTGGTGGGTGATGGTAGCTGGATAGGGATGAAAATGGAGGAGTTTGAATGGGGGAGGGAGGAGACGTTTCAGAAGGGAGGGATGGACAGGGAGATTTTTTGAGGTTGTACGTTCTGGGAGGGAGGGATGGATGGACAGGAGATGATTTTTGTGGTTGTATGTAATGAATTATGCAAGAGGATAAAATGGTCAAATAACATGAGATTTTAGGGGTATAATGGTCAAACTGAATAAGGGCATTTTTGTCCATAATTGATAAAAATTTTAATCGGCTGCGAGTAGCAAGAAGTGCGTTGCAAATAGCGGCGACCCTTAAAAAAGACGTCTCCTTGAGCTCAAAAGTTAAAACTTGGGGATTCCCAGTTAGCTAATGGATGGAAATCAATGAATTAATGGAAATACAAAGAGAGGGGAGTTGGTCAATTGAAAAAAAGTAACTCTTTCTCTCTCTAGACAGTGTACAAGCTAAGCTAAGCATTTCAAGGTAGGGCGAAGTTTTTGCTGCCTCCTCCCCTGCCACACCCACCCCGATCGCATGTAGATCCACCCCATCCTTTCCAAGAATAAGCATCTCCTTAATCCACTCCATCGATTGCTCCACTGATCGGAGTTCCGGTGACCTCTGATGCCGCCTTGTCTCTCCGTTGCCTCTCCGCTGTTTTGTCTCTCCGTTATCCTTATGCTTCGGCGATACAGTGTCCTCGGTTTCAGCCAAGTACGCTTCTCTCCTTGCTGGCTCGACTTCCCCCTCCGTCCCTTCCTTCCTCATCGAGTGATAAGACCTATCTTTCTCAAACACCCAGCCGATCGACTCCCCCCTGCGATTGCCGCTTTCCTACTCCAGTCCGATCGGCTGGATCAATCTTTCTGATCGGCCACCCTTTTCTGGTTTCCCTTTCTCATCCAATTGGTCTCCGATGTTCTTCCTCTCTTCTCTTCCCGTTGGATCTGACTATCCTCCACGTCCTCCCCTTCCCTGTCAGATCCAATTGGGCTTATCGTGCGTAGCTAAGTTGCATGCCTTGAAGGTTGGGAGGAGCTCCTTTATGAGCTTAACGGAGGCCGGTTGTTAGGCAAAGGTTTCACAGTGTTTCCGAATTTCGAAGACGGCAGTCTCCTTGCGGCTGTGTTTTTAATTAGATGCATTAGCTTATTTTTTATTTTTTATGTTATGTTTATGTGCTGCCACACACATAATTTTCACACTTCCCACACTGTGCTCTATTCCTTAGGCCTTTTGTTGACCTTCGCTCGTCGTCGGTGTCCCTAGGCTTTTTGTTAGTCTTTATCTTCTGGTGATAGCATAGTTCTTTGTGTATTTTGTATTTTGCAGGTCAGTATTTTGTGTTCTATTCCTTAGGCCATTGTTTGACCTTTGCTTGTCGCTGGCATATCTTAATTATTGTAACGGTGATAGCACATTATACTTTTCTTACTATCAATGAAGTTCATTGATCTTCCAAAAAAAAAAAGGGGGGAGTCATTTCTCATAGATGGGGCGGAACTTTGACACAATGGAAACCTGAAGGATTGTTAGAGCATTTCCAACAACCTCCTCTCTCTTCATTCTCGCCTGAGAGGCAAAGGAAACCCTCAAAAACCTTAACTAGTAGACTAGCTTAGAACTTGTCACTTTGAGGTGTTGCTACAGTACCACGCCACCAGGAGCGAGCCACTGTTCACTCGGCTCTCACTTTCTCTCGGCCACCAGATCTGCAAGGCTTTGGGGTTTCACGACCATCGCTGTCGTCGGGTGTATGTTTGCCATCGGCCGTCATCGATTTTGTTGATTTCTGTTTCTGAGCGTTCGTCGTCATCGTCCTTTGTTTGTCCGTCCGTCCGTCGGTTTCATGGTGATTGTTGCTATGGAGGTGGGTGTGGTGATTTTGTCTTGTGATGAGGACGGTAATAGCTTACTCTTTGTGCAATTGAGGCAATTTCAGTCGATTGCTGGTGGTTTCGATTATACCTATGTAGAACCCTAATTTTGATTTGAATTTCCTAGCAAATTGTGGATTTGTAAATGGCTGAGAATTGTGGGTTTTCAAAATTGAGAGAGAGAGAGAGAGAGAGAGAGAGAGAGAGTGCGAGACAGAGAGAGAGGGGGTGGGTATGGCTTGTGGTTGTGGTTGTTATGGGGATGACAGTGCCGGAGATTGTATTTTTTGGCGGTGAAAGGAATAGAAGTAGGGGAGTTGAGTTTTGTTCAACCTCCACTTAAGAGGTGATCATTTCCCTCATTCTTATTGGTTGAAATGATGTAGACCTCACCACAAAGTGATGTCATGCTTATCAAAAAATGTATTGCATGGTAAGCATGACATCACTTTGTAGTAGAGTCCACACCATTTTAACCAATGAAAGAGATGGTAGGTAATGTTCATCATCTTTTAAGGAGGGTGAACAAAATTGCACTCAGAAGTAGTAGGGGAATCTTGATTGCTTTGAAAAATCCCTAATTTTGATTCAAGATGAACATCTGAATCAAAATCTAGAGGAAATGCGGTGGCTAGATAAAGTAGAAATTAAATAAGTACTTTTTCTAGTCAATTTGGTGATTTTGTGCTTGAGAGTTGAGACTATTGAAGATGCTCTTAGGGAACTTTAGCCACTTGAACCTAAAAAAAAAAACTCCAGTAGAAAGCTCCCCCTTTTCATATCGACGCACGCGAGGAGGTAAAATGCGCAAGATAGGCAGAAAGAGTAATCAAATATGATCAAGCCCTTTTCTTCATTTTACAGCAACAGGTCTCTTTGATTTTCAAAAAGTAAATCTGATTTATATGCAAACAAACCCCTAATTTAGCAGTGTCCAAGTCAAAACTGGAGCATGGAAGGAAGACGACAAAGTGGAAACAGGAAACCTGTCTGCATATAAATTGTTTTTTTAACACCCTCCCCATGGTTTTGATGAATTATTTATTAACTCTTCCCACCCATCGTCAACAATGCTTCATCACCAACTTCTCCCCCACCCAAAAAACAAAAACTCAACCACATGATACAAACAGTTTCCAGTTTTCACTGTAATTCGCTTACAAAAACCCAAAAACCGAAGTTACCACCATGCAGTTACCACGTCCAGTTTCCAATCAAATCAAACATCACATGCAAACAACATAAATAGAGGCATAACAAGGCAGATTGGATTCATATCGGCGCAATCAGACTGAATTTCAGACCATGAACTAGTAATTTCCAAATCTAGATAATAGCAATCTATTCATGCACACGACTGCGGCATCATGACAAAGAATTGGTTGCACTCGGTGTGTCGCCACTGAACTTCTTGACCTCCACCGCCAGGAACGAAGACGTCACGACAAATTTGTCAGCCACGATTGCTGACTTCCCTTTGTGCCTCTCTCTCTCTCTCTCTCTCTAGCTACTTCTCTCTAAAATCACTCCACTGCGGTTGCCACAGTTTGGCTGAGGGGGTTCACGCCTCAGGATTAAGATTTAGGAGAAAAAGGATGGCAGTGGCGGGTTTGATGGTGGCTAGAGGCAAAGAGGAAATGGTTGGATGTAGAGGGAGGGAGGAAGATGGCTATCATTGGTGGAAGGGCTGTGAGAGAAGGAAGAGGGTTTGACTTTTAAGACAGACATTAGACATAACATGGGAAATGGAGGAAGGAGGGAACTATCTAGAGGGGATATGTGGGGTAAGTATACAAGACCTATTTTGACTGGTTGGACTAAAATGATGGCCAATTCTTTATTTTCTTGCTTTTTATGGTTTAGAAATATGAGCAAATCTCCATAATTCCCGTGCTAGAAAGTATAAATCGACGGTGTGGGACCACTTGGAAACACATTTTTAAGGTTGGGAGCGAAGTTGGCTCAATCGATAAATTAGGGACGACAAAAGGACCAAATTCCTACACTCAGCATATCCATCTCCTAGGCCTATATATGTAATAAAGATAATAGTTCTCCTCCTTCTTACGAGTGGAATGAAGAATGAATTGATCCCAGGTAGGCGAACGAATGAATCAGCTATGTCTTCTAACGGAAGTTGAACCCATATTTTGATATAAGAAAGGATGCTAGAGACTTCAGCTGCACATGAATCAGCAACTTTTGAATCAAAGCGATAGGCCCCCGGTTCTATTAGTTCAATCAGATATAGGGGATTTCCTGCTTTCCCGCTTCAATCGTGAAACTTTATCAAAGACCGGGCTAATTGCCCTAAGGTAAAGAACTGATGCCGCTTGTCCTGAACAGCTAACTGTCATTTATTTATCGAAGTGCCCCTTTCTTGATTTAGGAGTTCGACACCCGGTTAAACATGTCTATCGCAGCATACTGCATGTGCACCAGTCAATTGACCTTCATGAGCTTCTGGCTATGAGCAATGATTGAAAAATTGCATAAACATAAAACCAATTATCCCTGAATCACCTACGTTGGTTTTTTTATTGCATTGATTCCCACCCATCTTAGCTATGGAATGACGTTAAGACAACTATTATATTCAAAGAAATCCTCAAACTTCAACTTATTCCCGATTGAAGTTGCCTAGATAATATAGAAAACTCAGGGTTCCAACCATGCTTGTTGCCCTATCTAGCCATATCCCCATCTCTGCACAATGGAGGACGATATTCAATCAGACATATAACATAGTGGGAAATGGGGAGTCTTGGTTTTGCCAAGGCTTGATTATTGATCGTGACACCCTAACCGTATATAATGGTGTTAACCCTATGTACCTTACTCTTCTTCCAAATTCAAAAAACTAGAGAAAAATGCCCAAAAGCAGCCGTCGTACGTAGGTATTCTTTCCGAACCACATAAATAGCCATGTCGCGTATTCATTGTGTGTTTGCTTGATTCTTCTTCATGCGTGTTGGATTCGTTGCCCAAAAACGTCATCCTTGTGAGTAGTGAGGATTGTGAACCTGGAAGTTGGACGAGAACCCTATTAGCTAAAAAAAATTTGTATATGGACCGTGATTCATTCGAATGGGACTCTTTGCTCAAATATTTCTACTTGTAAGTGTTATAAATCACATAGAAACTTAATATAGCAGATCTTTTTCGAAGGCATTAATGCAAAAAAGTGCCAAAAAAAAAAAAAAAATTCATCAGAACAAGCAACGCGACCACCTCCCATGGTAAATGTACCAATAATCCTGTCTATGCATGAAGCTCGCAGTAGCAACTCGCAACTTAACAGGAGAAAGTATACCAAACTGCTAAAAACGAATCAAATCAGATGAAATTATTTCTCAACGAGTAACAAATTCGTGGAAAAAATGTTCCACCTAAGTTACCGAGGCAGAATCAAAACCTGGGATAATCATATTATTCATACAAATGGAGAACCATTCTAGCAGTACTACGACAGCTAAGGAGCAAAACCACTTTAACCAATTTGAGTAACAATTTCATAAAACACCTAATAATATTCATATCACACCGGCAACAAACATAGCCAATAATGTTACGTTGCCTTCCCCTTCCTTCCATTGGCTCAACAATGCTAGAGCCTTAGATTAAGACAACAAAAAACAAGAAATCAAGAAAAAGCAAAAAGGGATGGAGTCCCAAGTAAGACACGAAGAGACAAAACATACCATGGGTTAATTAGGACTTTCCTTTGAGCCTCCAAAACTGGACCTCAATCTTTCGAGTTACTGATGGAAAGGAAGTATACCTGTGAATTGCCAGGATATAAGCCTTTCAGTAACATCCTCTGAAAGTATCTGTTTTTATGATAGGTCATTACCAAGTTTGGATCACTCCAATCATTATAATAACAAATGGTGGGAATCTGGAATTTGCTTTAATTGGTGATGCACCAATGCTTAATGATTGCTCGTCATTAGGAATCTCCTTGTACTGGTCTTTTCTTTTAGCATCTCTATGTCCTTTTGATCGTGACTAGAAAACTGGTGAATTACTCACTATTTACTTCATTTACCCTGCCAGCGCATGTTTCAAGTATTTGTTCAATTCCTTCAGCTTTTGAGTACTGCATGTTTTGGATTCATTTAGATTTTGTTTCCTTCCTTCAGGAACTTGCCTAACTACTGAGGAGTGCCTCCTGAATAAAAACAGGAACCCTCATTTTGGCCAAAGAGCAAATTGAGGATGAATTTAAAGCGTATCTTGGAGTCAAGAAGGTTATTTGGTTTCCTCACGGATTATTTGGTACTCATTCACCTTGAATACTATTTACACTGGTCAGCTCTATTTGGTTAAAACGATATTTGAGATGCCCTTTGTAGATGTTTCACCAATGCTTTTTGGTCTGTATTACCAACAGCCTCGCCCACGCTGAAACTCTAATTCCCTAGTTCTCTATTTTTGTCTATAATTATTTCAAATGATATTTGAGATGCCCTTTGTATATGTTTCACCAATGCTTTTTGGTCTTTATCACAAATAGCCTCGCTGACGCTGAAACTCTAATTCCCTAGTTCTGTATTTTTATTATTTTTCTTTAGATGTTTCTGTGATATGGCATCCATATTACCACTCATGTTGGTTTCTGTGGGAAGTTTTGCATCTATTAGGTCCTATTGTTAAACAATTATGTTATACAGAAATATTTGATTTGAATATCGGAGTTTCGAGAGTTCCTTTGTGTAAAATGTTTGTGGTTTTGATGCTTCTTTTGAAATTTGCTTTTTCTATTGACTTCTGAAGACGAAAACATACTAAAAAGAAAACCCAAGCTTAAAAAGTATCTTATTAGTGAACTGAAGTCCTTTACCATGCCGATTTGCAGGTGATGACGATACTAATGGTCATATTGACAATATGTGCTGTTTTGTGAAGCCTGGTGAGGTTTTGCTGTCCTGGACTGATGATGTATCAGATCCTCAATATGAGCGCTCCTTACAAGCCATTTCGGTTCTCTCAAACGCTACTGACGCTAAAGGTGGAAAACTAGAAATAATTAAACTCCACGTCCTGGGCCGCTGTATATGACAGATGAGGAGGCAGCAGGATTAAGTCAGGTAAATATGGTGCTTAAACTTTTTTTATTTTGTTGCATAAGGGAAATGTAGCTGAAACTACCTTTTCCATTGCCCAAATTTACTGTTCAAAATTCAACTTTCAAGGCTTGTTTGATATTTCCTGCTGTCCTGTTGGGATTGTTATTCTCCTAAAAACCTTCCTGTGAAGATGCTGGAAGGCAGTGCTCCATTACTTCCTCTCTCTTTTTTTGTAACCAAATTCCAATCTCTTATTCTTGAACTCGACTAATGTATTTTTCTTTGTTGCAACGCTCACGCACAGATGCATATGCAAAAAACTAACCATGTGAGTTTGTCTCCGTTACACTAAACGCTTTATGCAAGCCATTATATAACCTCCTGAGGGGAAGAAAAAAAACCTCGTAAATATTTCTGGAGTGCACAAATGTAGTTGTTTCTGCTGTCTTCATTTTCACTTTCCTGTTTCAATTGTATTTTAGTGACTGGCTCTGTCTTGTGAGACAGTAAATGAAATGCATTTAGTCTTCACCTGGTTAATATGTTAAGAGCAGGATGGTGAGGCACCCCCGGGCACAAGGCTTGCAGCTTCTTATTTGAACTTCTACATTGCAAATGGAGGTATCATAAGTTCATAACACCACAATTTGGAGACCAAAAGTGGGATGACAATGCCGTTCGTGTCCTCTCCAGTCTTTCCAGATCATGAAGTAAGTGATAATGCTGTGTTATTTGGACACTTCACAACCTTCATTTCTAGAGCGCATGGTGGATGATATATCTCTAGCTTTTGTCTCTAGCTTCTGTCTCTAGCTTCTAAATGGGTTATTTACCGCAAGACTTTTCCTCTGTTGTAGTCTTTGATACAACTCATTTGGATAAGTGATTATGAATAAGATGCAGATGATTGAAAAAGCTTCGAATATTGGAATAGAATTTGAATGTTAGAATTGGTGGTTTTACCAAAAAGCATCATCATTGGAGTAGTTTATTTGGTTACTTATTATGACAATTATTAAGAATGCCATGGGACGGGGCAATAGTCCAAAATGCCCAAATGGTTTGATTTGCCAAATATGTTATGTTATGGATGGATGTTGTGCAACATGGCACTGTAAAAGAATGCCTCTCTGCTTCTGAATTTTTGTAACTCGGAAATTTTGTTTTATTTACTTCTACACAAGCACGTGAGATTTCCTTTTAGAGTGACCATAATTTTTTAAATCCGAGAATTGCATGTTATCCCTGATAGAAGGGAAGTGCTATTGCTTGAACTGTATTGAAAGTTTAAGGATGGTTTCTCTTGTTAAATTGTTTATTCAGTCGACCCTTTCGGCTTCTGGACATTTGGGAGTAAATTAATCTCTCTCTCTCTCTCTCTCTCTCTCTCTCACACACACACACACACAGAGCAAACTCCAGAAAGGCACCGTCGAGTGCTATGCAGCAGTGATGGTGCGCTGAGGTCCGAGGACACGAGAAGTGGTGGTGTGGCGGCGGCAAGGGGAGCGACGCAGGGGTAAGATTGGAAGAAGCTCCCTTTCTCACGGAATCTCGCCAATATTGGTGAGAAACGAAATAGGGGTTTGAAGGGATTCTGCTCTCTCACCCTCCCCCACCAATCTCACCTTCTTGTCCAACCAAACGTCCGAGAGAGAGCTCTCCCCTCAAAATCGTTTCTTTTCTTTCAAAATCACCTCATCCAAACGAGCTGTTAGAGGGACAATCTTTTTGGAATATTGCAACATTAGTACAGTCAGACTGGAATCATGGATTCATTTGCCAATGTACAAAACAAAATGAACTATCTAATAGCGGTTTTAGGACTAGTACGTAGGTTTATGTAAGTTTTATTCTTTCTGGTGTTAGATAATTAACAACCTACGTTATGCCAGGGTCTAGAACTATCATGATAATCACAATATAATCATTAAGCGGAAGTTTAAATAATCAAGAACGGCGTACCCGGATCCATTTATGCGGAACTTGAGCAATCCGGTAAGTGATTGTAGCGACCATAATTTTACTAGAGCATTAAGCCCTGGGTGGAAGACGGTTTCTCTCCCTTGCCTCACTTTCTAGCTGTTTAGTATATGACGTTCAATTGATGGAACCCTAGACGCTCTTTTATAGGCAGAGAGAGGATCAGTTTCCTTAATGAACATTATACTCACTTCTCATCAAAGTAGAGTCTATTTAGGAAACGACTTCTCTATTTGATCAATAGAATAAAATTTTAGGCATAAAGATATGAAGAATCTCATTGGACCCATTATTCGTGTGTGCCATACTTAAACATGTGGGCCACAAAGACTAATTACAAAATTTAGTCTTACATTCTCCCACTTGGCATATATGATAAACTTAAATAGGTCTAACAAGGTAAACATAAGGCGCGCCATAAGTCCATATCTATCCTTCTTAATTTGGTCACAATCATAATACTATAATTAAACAACTCACTAGTGCGAGTCATGGCGGTTCTACATCACAATGACGTAGTCCCTTCCATGTACCACAACACTAGCAAACTATTTAACGTAGTCTTTAGGTGAGAAGCGTTTTCATAAGGTCCAGCGATAATGTCTTTTATCAAAGACTATTCCTGTAATCACAAATCATTCACATACATGTATGTACACTATTCATTACAGGAAATTATCAGAAACACATAATTGAGATCTCTCAAAGTATCGAATAACATCATCATCATATTGCAGTCCATAAGCTACAACTACTATGGGCTGTGCTAGACTCATTCAATTAGTATAGTTCTTAAACGTCATTGCATTAACCCTTTCATTAGTGGATCTGCAATCATAAGCTATGTGCTTATGCCTTTAGTTACACTTTTGTTTCTGAAATTTTTCTTAGAAAAGAAAATAGTTGCAGAATCATAAACTTCTAGCGACTTGGTAATGGTGTCGACAACCCCAAGTCCTAAGATAAACTTCTTAACTACTATCCATGAAATATGGCCTCAAAGCATGCCACAATTCTATCAACATAATCGATGAAGCAATGATAGCTACTTTAAAACTTTTATTTGCTCCTTCACATAATAGGAACAACTCATCAAAAGTAGGCTTTCTACCATCAAAGCTTCAAACAAAAATCTGAATTTGAGTAGCTAATAAACTCAAGATCATCAGACTTCCTTAATGTGAGCATATAACCTTTAATTTAAAAGTTCATGAGAAAAAAAAAACTTTTAAGTGCAAACAATAAATATCATTACAGCAAGCAAAGTACCGTCAACATACATGTCAGAAAAAAAAAATCATAAACTTACTCCCACTAATCTTTGGATTTATACACCAGTTAATAGTGTTTTTTCTTAATTCAAAAGAAAACCAATGGTATCAGCAAACATAAGAAACCAATGGCAGAAGCTTGTTTAAATTCAAAGTAGACTTCTTAAATTTGTATCAAAGTGCTCTTTCACTTAAATAGAGAAACCTTCAGGTTGATTCATATAGACTCCATTATCTAAGCTTTCATTCAAAAATTTATTTTCACGTTCAAACGTAACTCCCAAACATAAAGAGTTACCTACCAACGCCACAATAATTTTTTAGCGAGTTCTTCTCGGATACAAGAGAGAAGGGCTCTGTAAAATTATGCCTCCTTTCTGAGTGAAACCCTTGGCCACAAGTTTGACTTTATATCGTTCCATTGATTAAACTCGTCATTCATAGCATCAATCCATTTAGTAAAATTATCACTTTACGTGGCTTGTGAAAATGAAATCAGATCAAAAGCATTCGTCTAGATAAATCAAATAATCATTCAAATAGCAAATCTCTTGTTCCTTTGAGATATTCTTAATGCTATCTTTTGTGATTGTTCTACAATTTCTTCGTTGGTGTCAATCTCGTTATGGAGTGATTGACAACTTACTTTGTTGTTCTAAGTCATTATGTTGTTTAACATGGATAAGAACAACATCATTCTGAGTTATGGGTAAAGACACTTATACCCTAACTTTTATGTGACCACATTCCATGGTTTATCACTCCCACTGATTTCACCATTCCTAACGAATTTGAATGATCGATTTCTATAATTCTCGTACTATGGTTAAATAGTAAAACTCATACCCTTTGAATCTTCAAAAGAAACCAATAAGGTCACCATAGCTCATTCTAAAATTCAAATTCTATCATGTGAATTAAAAAATCTAGCCTCTGCTGGACAATTTTAAATGCTCAAGTGTCCTAAATTCAGGTTCCTTCCTATCTACAGTTCAAAAGAAGTATTTGAAACCGCCTTACGAGAAATAAGATTCACATAAATGCAGAAATCTTTGGAGAATTTTTATATCCACTACATGATGGGTATTTTGGAGTTACAAATATACTTTTAACCATACAGACATACGATTACCTTTCAGCTATCACATTATGCTAAATGGAACAGACCTCTCATAATATTTATCACATATGTCCTACCTCTTGACTTTAACATTATTTTCTATTTGCCTTTTCTATCTCAATAACATACACCTTAGCATTCATTGATTGAGATCTTTATGTAATAGAAAAGTTTACATAATAGGAAAAGTCATCTATAGGTGATAAAATAGGTCTCTTAGATGAAATTCTTTATGTCTATATAAATCACTTTAATAAGTCTGTTATTTCTTATGACTTATTCCTTATTGAATATGATTTGCTTGTACTTAATGCAAATCACATATACAAGATATTAACAAAAATTCAAGTCATATATTTCAATCATTCATGTCACAAGATGAAATAATTTTCATTCATGAAGCTACTAACCAAACTAACATTACGATGCAGCATAAAATGGTCATCAAATTTGAGTTCATTCAAACATAATAAAATACCATAAGACAATAATTAGTATTTTTCAATCACTATAAAATTTGGTTTTGAAACTTGAAAAACATAACAATAAAATTTAGTTCGAACAAAGGAAACTAAATTTGTAAACATTATAGAAATCAAAAAATGATGACCAACTTTTAAATACCAAATGATAAGTCATAAAGCCCTTTTAATAAAAACTATAACCCAAATCTTTAGAACTCAATGGGCTTGATTTTAACAATTTTAAATCTTTCCGCATCTTAGTTATAAACATAAGTAGTAGCTCATAATCAAATCACTTCATAGTTGAGGGACTTACAATTAGCTAGGTTTGATTGGAAACATACAACATTAGTAATTACTTTCCCCTTTCGAATCACTTCCTACGTTTATGACAAACTTTCAGATAATGTCTCAACTGTTTATAGAGGTGACATATATCATTGTCCTTACATTCTTTCGAGTCCAAAATCATTAGCAGACTCATTAGTATTACATAATGCCAACTTCATGTCCCATTTAGACTTCCTCTACTTTAATTCTCAAGTACTTTAGTTGAGTAGACCAAATATAACATTTCAATGGTATCCTCAAGCATTCTAAGCACAATAAACATGATAGTGCTCACTTTAAACATTCGCATGAACATAAGATTTAGTCTATTTCATTTCATTCATACTTAACCAAAATAAAGGAATTTCTCAAAAATAATAATTTATCAAGATCTAGTATTCAAAAGGAAATTAATCCTTTTCTTTTTCAAGATGAAAAATTCAATCATTTAAATTAAAATGAAACATACCAAGTATGTGAATGTGAAAGTAGATATAATTAATAATATACACATAATATATGCTCACTACAATAATGCTTTGAGTAACCAATAAGTTGACAAAATAAATTTTGTCCAAACAATAATAAATAGTGCAACGGTGATCTGCCTTGGGTTCATCTAATGTTACACTATTAACAGTTATGGTGATTCCCTTTCACCAATAGGATTAATCCATAAGGATTCATAATTAAGTATGTTTGTTACCTTTGAGTATCCAAATCCAATCTCAATTATGAATACTTATAAATTATCCTATTCCAATTCACTAATCACTTAGAAGTAGTGTGCCTTTGGGCCTACCTAATATCCATGCAATTAGAGAACTGCTATTTGTAAAGTCATTATTCTTAACGCTTAAAAATTGGAATAAGTTTCATATATAACTTGATATTTATGAATCATTCCAGTTGGGCCACTTTGGTGACTACCAAACCGTATCGTAATATAAATATCAAATAAAATAAGTGTAAAGTTTTAGTAATTTTAATTGAAATCTATGAAAAATTTCAGTTGGGCCACTTTGGTGACTACCGAACCGCGTCTTAATAAAGATTTCAATCAAGATAATGACTTTTACATAAACTTTAGGTGAAAAAACAGGAAGAAAAGTATCACTATTTGTAATGACCCTGATTTTTGGTAAATAAAAATTTCGTTAAATATTTAAATTTTATTTTAATTACTTGGATTTGCTACTAAATTTTTTTTTTAATTTTTATAATCCGTCATAATTAGATTTGAAACTTATAAAATTATATCTTTCACGCCGAGCAATCTAGTCATTTTCTAAAAACGAGTATGCTTATAAAGACACTTGTATATTTTCCTAACGAGTTAGATAAAATCTTTAAATTATATTTCTTGGCTAGAAATCCTACTCGGCAAGTAGAATTAGTTTCCAACCAATTAGTTAGAAAATCCTAATTACCGTTTCAATCTAGTTACAATACCCTAACCTTAGATGGGCCTTTTTGAACATTTTTGGGCCTTATGAACCCCTCCCAACCCTAGTTAAACCTGGTGGATCTTATGAACTTTCCTAGAAACCTAGTTAAACCTTCTGAACCCATGTATATATATCCATTGGATATTAGAAACTAGGAAAACTTTGGTCCATTGATAATAGCATGACTTGACTACCAATCATTGTGCTTTAGACTTATCATGTCATGAATAGTGTGATATGATTACATATCCAGTGGACAATAAAACCTAGAAAAGTTAGTGACCATTAGTTAAAGCCATGACATCATAGTACCTTTGACTTGTCATGTCATGAATAGTATGACATGATTGTTTATCCATTGGGTAATAGAAAGTAGGGAAATTATTACCCATTAGTTCATGAGGTAATTAGAAGCATGTGTATCACTGTACTTATCCCAACCCATATGCCAGTGTACTTTTCTCAACTTATAGGACAGTATGCTTTCCCAAATATATGTGTTGTCCTATCTAAAATAATCTTGACATCACCATCACCTTTTACCCTTTGATTAATAATTGTTAGGGAAATTTGTACCCTTTGGGTAATAGAAGTTAGTCTTGCCAATGAAACCCTAGATTGGACCAGACAAGTCATATAGAAATCTTGGACCATGAAAAACCCTTATTTTGCTTCTAAAAGAAGTAAGCCTAAGCCTAGTCACATCAGCCTTACTTTCCATCAATATCCCTTGGATAATAATTGTTAGGAGAATTTTTACCCTTTGAATCATGGAGGCTAGACTTGCCTACATAAACTTGACAAGACTAGTCATACCATAGGAGTAATCATTTTTATTCCCATGTTTAGTCATTTCAAGTCATAATTTTTACTAATGATCTTTTACCCATGGGTCCATAAATGTTAGGGAAGATATTATCCCTTGGATAATAGATTCTCATGACTAGTCATTTCAAAATCATTACCATTATTCCTTGTCCATTGGTCCATAAATGTTAGGAAAGATATTATCCCTTGGACAATAGATTCCCATGACTAGTCATTTCAAAATCATTACCATTATTCTTTGTCTATTGGTCCATAAATGTTAGGGAAGATATTATCCCTTGGACAATAGATTCCCATGACTAGTCATTTCAAAATCATTACCATTATTCTTTGTCCATTGGTCCATAAATGTTAGGGAAGATATTATCTCTTGGACAATAGATTCCCATGACTAGTCATTTCAAAATCATTACCATTATTCTTTGTCCATTGGTCCATAAATGTTAGGGAAAATATTATCCCTTGGACAATAGATTCCCATGACTAGTCACATCAAATTATTACCAATATTCCTTTGTCCATTGGACAATAATCGCTAGGGAGAATTTTATTCATTGGGTAATAACCAAAACTTTGGCTATAAATAGCCCTCCCATACTTCATTTCAACTCACACCAATCCTTCCTCCACCTTCTCTCTAGAAAGCTTAAGAGTTCTTACTTGTTCTTGCTTAATTCTTCTTTGTTCTCGAGGTTCTTCCAAAGTTCTTTAATAAACTCTTCCTAAACCATCTTTTCGATCCATAAAGTAGAGTAGTTTTAGTCACCATCTAGTTTCGAGAGAAACCATTCTCTTTCGAAGCTACCGTAAGCATTCCGTAGGAAGTTACTCCGCCCGATCACCAACGTACTCTCCATAGCCGCCCTACCGCCAAGAAGAAAGGTAGAGTCCCTTGTCCACTAACTCAACGTATAAGTAGAACCCCTTGTCCCCTAACTCTACGTATAGAATCGTATATTAGAAAGTAAAATGTCTTTACTCTTTATAAATATGTGTTGTTTTGAACTTTCGACAAAAGAGGAAAGAATTGATTTTTGAAAGATAGAACTTATCGTTTGTTTAGAAGTATTTGTATTTTGATCTGTAAAGATGATTATGAGTATGCATATATGAATTGCTTGTATTACTTGTGGGGTGATAAAGCATAAGTGATTTCACTCCAATGGCGTCCGTACATGTGATGTTGTGCTTTGAACAAGCATAAGTGATACACTCCAAGGGCATCCGTACATGTGGCGTTATGCTTTAAGTGGTGTTTGAGTGTGATAAGTAATATAGAATTGGATGATCTTGTTGGAATGATTCATGCTTATTTTTGTCCTACCGCGGAGTCTTTGCATGTAACGAGACACGAGAATCGAAAAAGTAGAAACATGGCACCTAGGGTGTGATTAATGAAAGGAAATGTTTTTCGAGGAAGAAAATATTTTGAAACTACATAATGACCGATTTTGGGTGGCATTATGTGAGTGGTGTGCGTGTGTAAAGTAAGATTTGTGAAAAACCCAATGAGAACCCGGAGCGGCGGAATCATTGTGGGGATACTCGGGAACCCGGAGCGGCGGAACCGAGGATTTAGTTTTTTTCGAAAAACCCAAATGGGAACCCGGAGCGGCGGAACCATTGTGGGATACTCGGGAACCCGGAGCGGCGGAACCGAGGATTTAGTTTTTTCGAAAACCCCAAATGGGAACCCGGAGCGGCGGAACCATTGTGGGATACTCGGGAACCCGGAGCGGCGGAACCGAGGGTTTTGAATTGTGTGCGTTCCCATGGGAACCCGGAGCGGCGGAACCATGGTGAGGAATGGTTGGTTATCCGTGGAGAGGAGCCAATGCAAGTTTTGTGTGCCAATGGGAACCCGGTGCAGCGGAACCATTATGAGGATACTCGGGAACCCGGAACGGCGGAACCGAGGTTGGGTGTGTTAAAAACGGATTTTGAAAATGTTGATTTGGTTATGAAAAGTGAAAATGGAGACACAGTCTACGATGAGTCGCGTAGGATAAACACGGAAAAAAACATGGATACCAACGATACTTGAATAGTGAATATGAATGTGCTATCGTTAATCGTTTTTTGTTAAACCTGTTTGTACTCTGTTGATTTTATGATCTATTGTTTGTAAGTTAAGGGTTAGTGGGTTTGGATATTCTATTGAGCTTTTGTAAGCTCACGGTGTTACCTGACCCTGACATATTATATTGGTGGCGACGTCGGTATAATGTGTCAGACTCTGTAGATGAACAGGGTGAGCTGTACACCTTGGAGACCTTTGAAGCCGAAGAGCTGGCTAGGATGGAAGAACAGGGGGAGCTGTAGTTAGGAACCTTAGTTCCCTCCCTTCTGTGTAATTATGGAGATTTTGATGTAATAATGAGTCAGACTCTACTTAGTTTAGCAATGAAATTTCCCTTTTAACGTTTCCAAAATTTCGGGGCGTTACACTATTTTAACACCTCATCATAGTAGGTATTAGAATTTCATAATTTGATTAACATCTATCAACATGCTGATTGGATTCCTTTAGCCCAAACCATATCCTTATATAAAGTCAAATCAAAATAGTGATCTTTTCATGAACATTAGGTGAATCTTAGATTATTTACAATTCCATAATATGAATTGATATCTGAGAATCATTATGACCAGGTCACTTTGGCGACTGCCAAATCTTTCGTATTATAGATTCAAATTAGTAACTTTCTTGATGGACATAAGGCGAATAACGAAGCATTCACAAATAAAACTAAAATTTGACGATTCTACGAACCATTATGATTGGGTCACTTTGGTAACTATCAAATCAACCATAATGTAGATTATCTGTTGAAACAATAATTTTTCACATAACTGTTAGGTAAATAAATAACAATAGTTATTCACAATTAGATATTATTATCATAAAGTCCCGTATGCATAATGGTCTCACACAAAATCTCGCATCAGTTAATCCCGTTAGTCAAGAATTGTAGACCACCAAATCACATACTAATAATTTACAGCCACAGCATTTGGGCTTAAAAAAATAGGTTCAAGTTATTCTCGTAGCCAATCAGGGAAAAATAATGGTTTCCAACTTCCATCAACTCATCCTCATTATGCCACCATATAAACAATATTCATGCATATGGACACATCAGGCAAGCATTTTTTAATTTTTTAAGAACCACTTCATCATGGCAGTAAATACTGTGATGTGAATAAATTAGATACATGCATAATACAAGTAACAAGTACATACATACGTTATGTATACACGTCAAAATAACATGACTATGCATGATACACAATTAACTTGTCTCATACCAATGTGGAGCTCTTTGACTTCCCAAACTGTCATGCATGCGTACCGATGCCACGGTAAAATAAAAACTACTATATGTATATAAAAAACAAAACTCAAAAACTTTCGGTCAGAACATGAGTTGGTACATGTCCCGTAAAGGCCTTGTTTTTTTTCTTCCGTTGGAAGCCGATCAGGGGAATCGTTAATATTATTACATGACCGAAAAATCATGATGTTCTTAAACACAAGCTCTGATACCACATGTAAGTTTTATTCTTTCTGGTGTTAGATAATTAACAACCTACGTAATACCAGGGTCTAGAACTATCATGATAATCACAATACAATCATTAAGCGGAAGTTTAAATAATCAAGAATGGCGTACCCGGATCCATTTATACGAAACTTGAGCAATCCGGTAAGTGATTGTAGCGGCCATAATTTTACTAGAGCATTAAGCCCTGGGTGGAAGACAGTTTCTCTCCCTTGCCTCACTTTCTAGTTGTTTAGTACGGAGTATATGACATTCAATTGATGGAACCCTAGACGCTCTTTTATAGGCAGAGAGAGGACCGGTTTCCGTAATGAACATTATACTCACTTCCCATCAAAGTAGAGTCTATTTAGGAAATGACTTCTCTATTTGACCAATAGAATAAAATCTTAGGCATAAAGATATGAAGAATCTCATTGGACCCATTATTCGTATGTGCCATACTTAAAACATGTGGGCCACAAGGACTAATTACAAAATTTAGTCTTACAGTTTATTCATTTTCATTTGATGTTCCATGTAGCATATATAAATATTGGTCCATATTACTAAAACAGGCTTAATCTTCTTGGTGGTTGTTCAGGTTGGTAAGGGTAGAAGGTGCGAGGGAGATTTCTTTGGGAGGTGGAAATATACATTGCATCACACAACAAGAACCAACAACTTTGTGAGTATTCTGAAACATGATTCTCTGTATCCAGGCATTAGCAGAACTTCTCATAAAACAGATTGGATCAGGGGCTTATTTTAGTTATTCAAGATCACCTAAATGTGGGTGTGCATTTTTTTGACTGTCTGAGAGTGGTGAAGCCACTCTTTTTAGCCAAAAATAGGGCATCAACTTCCCATTACTTGGTGCATTTGGCAATGAATAGGATCCTGTACCGTATTAGAACTGGGAAAGCGAATTTGGCTTCATGTCAGATAAATGTTATATGGTTTAATCCCAATGAAACAATGTTATGGCATTTTGTTCAATTTTATTTTTTGTTCCTTGTTCTTTTTAATGTGGGTATGATTCTCTCATATTTGATAGTAATAGTCAATTCAGATAAGCTAAGTGGGATTTGAATTTGGGAAGAGTTGTGTGGAGGGGTGTTTGATCGGATCTCCTTTGCTCTTCCTGGTTTTGGATCATTGCCCGAGCTCCGCCTCACAACCTAGAACTACAAGGCAACGAACCATCGCCACTGCCTGTCCGGCCGGTGACGACTAGGGAGGCACTCCGGTGGCCAAGTCCCTGAAGGAGGTGAATAAGTACATAACTCAAGTGTAGAGCGATATGGCGCAACGTACCTCTTAGGGTGGCACAATGCCCATTGAGATCTTGACATAGAAATCAAATCATCAATATATCACACCTACAACGACAATTAAACCTCGTCAAAGTGTAGTGTAGACATGAAAAACTGGCGTGGAAGAAACAAACCATGTGGCACAATTTCCATTGAGAGATCTCGGAGAAAACTTGCAAGGAAAAAAGGTATGGGTTGGGCTCCCTTTCGATCCACTCAAAGTCAAAGGAATTGTTCGGTTCAATTTTAGTATTATTATAGTTTGTAGGTTTTTCGGGCTTATTTTATCGATTCAAATCATTTATACTAAGTAGTATTATTTCAGAGGTTGTCATGAATATCGATCAAATAAAAAGTACGATGATTAAAATGCATGTATCTAGAGAGAGAGAGAGAGAGAGAGAGAGAGAGATTTCAACACCAAATGAAAACCTATTCACCTAAAAAAACGAAAAAGAAAGAGCCCCAGAGAAACTGTGAAGAGTCCAGACAAATGCTTTTCGCAAAATTATTAGTATACGAAACATCATCTCATCTATGATATACTACTCCCTTCGTCCCTATTTAATTGTCCCTATGATTTTGCGTGCATTTTTAATGGCTTATATATCTTGACATATATTCTGTTTTATGTTTTTGAAATCATTGTCTTATATAAAAAAAATTGAGATCTATCAAACAAGATCCATATTGCATATTTTTAACAATATACGTCGAGAAACATACGTTGTTGAAAATGTATGCAAAACCGTAGTGGACAATTCAATAGGGATGGAGGGAGTAGTAAAAACTTCATCATTGACATTGGATAGTTTCTTAATTCATGATAAAAGAAAAACTATGGGTACACAAAAAGTGTATATTGGATTGTGCAAGACCGAGTCACACATAAATGATCGGAGCTATTCATTTTGTTTAAAATATATTTTTAAGTTTTCTTGTAAAAAATACAACTCATTGGAGCATCGGTAAGAACTCGATCGATTTTCGTACCTATTCATTGGGTTGTCAATAATCTTATAAAAAAATGAAATTAATCAATCAAACTCTAATCGGTGTCCAAATGAGCTAATTTTTTAGAAGCATGTTTAAAATAATGACTTAACCAAATTGAACGGCTCCGATCGTTGGTGTAACACTCAAAAACGGGTTTCACATAATTTGGTATACACCGAATGATGTACCCATAGATTGAATCAATTTTCTAAAAATCTATATAATAAAACAGAGCTGCTTTTGAATCCAATAGAGAACCAACGCTCAAGATTTATCCCCTCTTTCTGTAGAAATCTAGACTGTTGGTTAATTGATGTAGTGCTCTCTCTCATCACACACTCTCTGCTTCTCTCATTCACGTCTATTGCAAGGGGCAAAACGAAAGCAACAGCGAAAAACTAGCGGCAGCAGCAGCGCCCCCTCCCTCCCTCCCTCCCTCCCCCCCCCCCCCGCCCGTTTTCACCTTCCTCCTACCGTTTCTCTCTACTTCAAGCCCTAATCACTGTCTTTTATCAAGTAGAAAGTGGAGCCCTAATCACTGTCTTCTTTTTTCTCCCTAATCACAGTCGTTTCCAGAAAAGAATTGGTGCATGCCAGTACAACGTGCTTGAGGTTACGGTATGTTTCATCTCCGAAATTGAATTGAACTTTCATTTCTGTTTTATGCTTCAAGAACGAAGTTACGGTTTGTTTTCGAGTAGTGCCTTTTACCAATTAGAAGTTATATAGTATGTTTTTTTGGCAAAAATTCAGGGGTAGGATCTTTAGGCAAAAGTTTTTCAATTGGTTAAAGAAGCAAACCAGATGTTCCTTGATTTATTAAGCCAAGATGTTTGTAAGAATGCCTCATACTAGGTGTTCATTGGTTTATTGCACCAAGGTGTTTGTAAGAAGGCTTCATCCAAGGTGTTTATTGATCTTATTTCTTTTAGTTGTTGTTGTTCCTATGTAGACTACTATTAATGTTGGCAAGGTTATTCAACTCCCCTGCTTTGTTCTGTTGACGTGTAGTTGCTTACTCATGGCAGGGTTATATGTAATACTTACGCTTCAAAAGTTTGTGACATTAAGTTAGTGAAAACTAAACATTTAAAGTTGTAGTAGGTAATTTTTTGTTTGGTAAATATACAGTAGTGGTATGTAATTTGGGGAAAAGGCATTTTGCAAACCACTTGAATTGCAATCTGACATGTTACAAAGGACCAATTGTTACAGTAGTGTGTAATTTTTTGTTTGATAAGTGACATAGCCTTCCGTCCAATTTTTTCTTTCCAATCTTGGTTTGTGATATTTTTTTAATTTTGTTTGTCCTTTTCCTTTGCATTAGGCAATGGCCAGCAAAGGAAAGCCAACATGTGTGGGCAATGGAGAAAAAGATTCACGGGTATCACCCTTTGACGTATCTTTTATCTTTATTTAAAAAAAAAATTGAGAGTCAATTAGCTAAATGACATTCTAATTTCTTAAAGTTGTTGTTACATATATTTTTGGAACAATCAGGTAAAGAGATATCAAAAGGAACACTTGCGCAATGTGACTGATGAGAATGAGAACGAATTTTTAAGCAAATCATTGCAAGGTGATCGGAACAACACTCGCCGATAAATACAAGTGTAAGACTCTTATTAATTAAAATTATGTTTGACTATCTACATCTTCAAACCATGTTTTTTTTTTTTTTTGTAATTCTTTCTCAATTGGTGACTTTGTACATAAAGATTCAACCTCTCTGAGATGGAAATATTAAAGCAGTAATTCGCGATGGGCCCACCATGCTGTCCATGTTC
Source organism: Rhododendron ovatum (assembly GCA_019656835.1). NCBI lineage: Eukaryota > Viridiplantae > Streptophyta > Magnoliopsida > Ericales > Ericaceae > Rhododendron > Rhododendron ovatum. Next base: position 15,510,196 of record CM033790.1, read on the forward strand.
ACGAGATAAGTCTCCATATAAATATGGGGTCTCTTGCAAATCCTAATTAGTACTCGTAATGCAATTTATGTGTCTCTTAACAGGAGATACAAAGAATAAGGGCAATGGCTAGGAAAGGGAAGGCAACGTATGTAGTGAGTGGAAAGGAAAACTCCGAGGTACCACACGTTGACACATGTCTTCTACCTTTCATTTGAAAAAAAAAAAATAGTCCTTAAGTAATACTGCTACTTTTTTAATTAGTATTGGTATAATAATTATGACATAAAAATTGCTTCTACGCATTCTTTAGCCACAAGTTAGTAAAGAGATATCAAAATTAACACTGGCACAACGTGCGCAACGGGAACGAGAGTGAGTCCTAAAGCAAAGCACTGTTCGGCGATCAAAACAACACTTACTATGGGATACCAGGGTAAAACTCTTTTGAATAAAAACAATTACATGCAAAATGAAATTAAAGGCAACAAATATGATAGTCGATGCAACTAACTCAATAGTTTGCTGTCTATTTATAGACACAACCTCTACACGAAATAAATATTGGGACTATCCGTGATGAGCACTGTGCCAACATTGGCAACAACGTCCATAGTCGTGAGGTATTCCTTAAGCACGCTCTTTAAGTTATAATTATTTTAATCAGCTTTGTTAATTTTACATATACATGTTTCATTATGCATTACTTCAAAGGATACACAAAGGGCAGACACAACTACTCAGGCAAGACAGAAGTCAAGTTATGCGGATAAGGGGAAAGGGCTTCTCACCTATGCTAATGAAAAAGATACTCTTTGGTATTATTCCTGCACAATACTATGTGTCTCTTTCAAAAAAGTATGGGTGTGGAGTATTTGGAGTTTAAACAAATTTGAAATTATGTGCCATAATTATTGTATCCCTACCTTCTTTTATTGTTTGAATCTTTTGAATATTTACTATAAAATTCTTATAGGTACAGCCACTTCGAGAAAGAAATGTTGGAGTTGAAATCCATAAAGAACGGAATGTGAACATCATATGTATTCATGAGGTACTTCCTACACTATTTATATAGAGACCATGAAAGTAATAACGAAACATGATACCCCTTTCCAATCATAGACCACGTCTATGTGGTCAAGATAAATTGTATTGAAAAAACATAGCTTGACATGTGTTGTCAATATTTTAGGTACCCAACAGTAATATTATATCAAAAAAGTAATTGCCCAACGTACACGACATTTAAAAATTTGTGTTTAGGCCCAATGTAAGATTTTTTTTTTCCGCACATGCTTTCATGGTTAATACTTTTTTTCATTATATACCTACACTTGGAATTTGTTAATTTTATCGTAGGTACATTATTATCGCGTTATTGGCCGCATCGGAAAAATATATGTTGAACACCTATGGATTGATTTTTGCAATACATGCTTTAAGCAAGTTGAAGATCAATACAGCTGGTTTGTGTGTAATCAATGCGGATGAGAAGATGTCCAGACCGTAACTAGGTAATCATTTTTATAATGAGTACTACAACTTAAATGTAACACATCTAAAACGGTTGAAATATTCGCATTCATTTTAGGTATAATGTCAAGATGGTCGTGAAAGACTCTACTGGCTCAATAGAACCCTTGCTAAAGGATACGAAGACAGAATTTATCTTACAATGTGTCCCATCATATCTGAAGAAATTAATATTAAAGGTAAATACTTAAAAGTTAGATATAACTGTATAGAATTAAAATAATATGGTAATACCTTTATTTGTGATGTTTTGCCAGGATAATGGGGTGCAAATGCTCAAAGAGTACATTTCTCAATTTTATGAATGACCATACGTGTTTATTATTCCTGCTCCAAAAACTGTTTGCCTTGACTATTGTGCCCTTGTGGTGACTTTCGTATTAAAAGTTGATTAGTCAGAAGAGTGTTGGCACAGTTTCAAAGGTAATAAACGATTACAAAGATTGTAGGGGTGATAAGTTGTCCTTTTGATTTCATTGTCAGTTCATATTTTGTGATGAATTTAATAATTCTCAATCTTATTTATGTAGGAATGTCGAGGACTAACAAAGGGACAATGGTGTCGTCATGATAAGAGCTTTGTTAAGACATTAGAAATTTCATAATGACATTTTATTTGTTATGTTAAGTTTTACAAATATATATTTAGTTTGACAGTAGCTAATTTTTATCACGGGCCTTCTTGGACGGGGGATATAGCCTCCCGGATTTCTTTTCACCCCTGATAAAGGGGGATAAGTCCCATATTCACCGTTTGGAAGCCCAAAATTGCTCCCGAATTATTTTCCCCCCCTCAAAATTTATCCGGCTGTGGAGGGGTTGAGGGGGATAACTTTTGGGCACCCCCCAGCCTGCCCAAAAATTATCCGGCTGTGGATGGCGGTATATGGACGATTATGCCCCTCCTTATCCCCCTCCCCTCCATCTCTGCAAGTAACCCTATTTTTTCAATTTTTTTGAAAACCAGAGAGAGAGAGAGAGAGAGAGAGAGAGAGAGAGAGAGAGAGAGAGAGAGAGAGAGAGAGAGAGAGAGAGAGAGATGACTGGACAGAGAGGGAGGGGGGAGGGAGAGAGAGAAAGAAGGAGAGGAGAGGAGAGAAGAGGTACCTGTTATTGCCGTTGCCGGAATCTTTGAAACCCTTCGGTTTCATGGGGAAGAAGAGAAGCATAATAAAATAAAAAAGAAATGTTGGGTAATAGTACGTAGTAAATGTAGGCAGTGGTGGCTGGTGGGTAATATTAATTTTTGAATTTATTATATACTTATTTTAATACATAATAAATTTAACATTGCATATGGACAAAATAGTCATTTGACAGCTTTTTCCATCATCCACCACTTCTTATTCCCCAACTCTATAAACCATCCAAACAAAGTCAAATTTTATCCCCCCCCTCCATAAACCATCAAAATTACTACCCCCTGCTATCTTATCTCCCCTTCATATTTTTTACCCCAAATTTTTTACCTGCATCCAAGCAGGCCCGTGTGTTGGGTGATTTATGGATTTTGGAACTTTTTGACCTACTTGAATATTTTTTGCACCTCGATTTATCCTATGCAATACCGTAGTTTACTTTGTTCTTATCCATTTTTTTACAACATATCCTCTCTTTACTCATTGTTCGACCCGTGTCTTCAGACACAGGCATTCGCTAGTCTATATAATAAAACAGAACTGCTTTTGAATCCAATAGATAACCAACGCTCAAGATTTATACCCTTTTTTTTTTGCATAAATCTAGACCGTTGGCTTAGTTGATGTAGTGCTCTCCCTCATCAAACGCTCTATCACGCTCTCTCATTCACGTCTACGGAAAGGGGAAAAACGATAGGAAGGAGAAGCACCCTCCCACCCTCTTCCCTCTCCATTTCCACCTCTCTCCCTCCCACCCTCTATCTTCTTCTTCTTCAATCACTTTTATCAAGTAGGAGAAGTTGAGCCTTACTCACCGTCTTTTTCTTCTTTTTAATCCAAGTACGCATTCTCCCTTCTTCTTCTTTATTCCATATATTGATTCTTTATGTTGTGATCGGGAATTTTCAATCTGACCCCTGATTGGTATGTTTTCGAGCGGTTACGATGGTCTTCGAGTGGTGAAAACTACAGAATGAATTTTTTTTTTATGTTACAGTATGGTTTTTTTTTTTTTGGAATATAAGTTACAGTAATTTTGAAAAGTAGTCTTCGGGCTAAAGTTTTCAACCGGTGAAGAAGCAAACTGGATGTTCCTCATACAAGGTGTTTGTAAGAATGCCTCATAGAAGGTGTTCAAAGAAACCGAAGTTACGGTGAAGCATTTGTCAAGTAAACCGGTGAAAACTACGGAATTTTTCCACACAAAAAAAATAAATAAAATACTGAGCTGTTCCTATGCAAACTGACTTGAGGAAGTTTGCAAGGTTATTCAACTCCCTTGCTTTGATCTGTTGTTTCTCTCGTCAATGGGTTGATGCTGATGTGTAGCTGCATACTTATTGAATGGAATCATGTTTTTTGGCCTCGCTTGGGAGAACAGCCTACTTGGGTTGGGGTAATTTTCGTTCTCCTTCGGTCTTAATTTGAGGCCAATAGGTACACCCATTGTCAAGTTTTTGCTGTTTCAAAAAAGAAGAAGAAAAGGAATGCCTCATACAAATAGAATTGAATAAAATTGCTCTGTCATAGTTCATTAGGTGATGTGCATGCCTTTGTGGTAACTTTCATATTAAAACTACGAAATTTTTCCGCACAAAAAAGAAAAAGAAACATACTGTCGGCATTCCTATGCAAACTGACTTGAGGAAGTTTGCAGGGTTATTCAACTCCCCTGCTTTGTTATGTTGTTTCTCTCATCAATGGGTTGATGCTGATGTGTAGCTACTTACTTATCGAATGGAATTATGTTTTCTGGCCCCGCTTAGGAGAACAACCTACCAAGGTTGGAATAATTTTCGTTCTCCTTCGGTCTTAATTTGAGGCCAATAGGAATACCCATTGTCAAGATTTTGCCGTTTCAAAAAGAAAAACGAATGTCTCATACAAATGAAATTGCTCTGTCATAGTTCATTAGGTGACACGCAACATGCAAAGTAAAAAATCAATTTAGATTACTCTGCCTTTCAGTAAAAAAAAAGGCATTCGGTTCCTTGAACTCCCCTGTTTAACCGTGAATCACATTGAGAAATGGTAGGGAGCCACATGTTTAGGTAAATAGAAACTAAAAACTACTCTAGTACATATGTAACTCACCTATGTAACTCATTGGAGTTTCAAATTTTTTTTTCAACTAATTGTGTTTGAAATCAATCCTGATTGTGTTTTATTATAAAAGTTATGCATGGCAATTTTTTGATCAATTGGGCAATTCAAAAACTGTGTTATATTTCTCAGTATTATGGACGGTCATACGTGTTTATTATTCTTGCTCCAAAACTGTGTCTTGACCATTGTGCCTCTATGGTGACTTTCGTATTAAAAGTTGATTGGTCAGAAGAGTGTTGGCACCTTTCCAAAGGTAATAAACGATTACAAAGATTGTAGGGGTGATAAGTTGTCCTTTTGATTTCATTGCCATAACTATCTTATACATAAACCAGTTCATATTTTGTAATGAATTTAATAATTCTTAATCTTATTTATGTAGGAATGTCGAGAACTGACAAAGGAACAATGGGGTCGTTGTGATAAGAGCTTTGTTAAGACATTGAGAATTTCATAATGACATTTTATTTGTTAGGTTAAGTTTTACAAATATATATTCGGGTTGACTTTATTTAATTTTATTACATATGTTGGGTGATTTTATGGATTTTGAAATTTTTTTACATGCTTTAATATTTTTTACACCTCGATTTGTCCTGCGCGTATTTTACTTTGTTCCTATCTATTTTCTTACAACATGTCCTCCTTTTACTTATTGTTCAACCCGTACCTTCAAACAAAGAATTCGCTAGTTAACCCCTATGCTACGACATGGGAAAAGTTATTCAATGCCTTTGGTGCACCATGTCACGTTGTGCCTCAGACAACTACTCCACCACACAGCGTGCTAAGACCTAAAACAAAATTCGTGGATCCCACATAATGTATGGTGGAAAATGGGCTCAAGGCATCATGGAGGGGAGTTACTCCCTTCGTCCGTTTTTAAGTATCCTATTTCGTAACTTCAAGTAATTAAAAAGACATCATCATTATATATTTCACATCAACTTTTTCCTCTATTTTCTCTACTTATCCATCATCAGTACACTTTTACTCACTAACTTTTTAAAATGGAATATACTTTCAGGAGTAAAATAGATAATGTACCAATTTTTATCCATTAATTTTATAAAATAGACACTTATTAAGAGACAGTCTAAAATAAAATACTGAATTTTAAACGAGGACTCTAATTAAACAAGGGACGGAGAGTAATAATTATTACTCGCGACACGGACCGTGATTGATCCGACCAAACAAAAAAAAGAAAGGATGACCCGGGACCGGGCACACTGAAATAAAACCAAAAACTAAACGCTCACTGAAGCTCATTGACATGGGAATTCGAAGATCCGTTTAGAGAGAGAGAGAGAGAGCAGACCAAGGGGGTGGTGCTGGTGGGACGATGGGGTGCTCTTTTTCAGGGCTGAACGCGCTGTACGACGCCGTTAACGGCGGCGGAGACGTGTGGATCAACAAGAACAGGTTCAGGATCGTTAGGCAGCTGGGTGAAGGTGGCTTCGCCTACGTCTACCTCGTCAAGGAGGTCCTCCCCGACTCCTCCGCCTCCTCCGGTCTCGCCTCCAAATTCACGGACGCTTCTCACTTATCAGGTTCGCAATCCCTCTGTATGTGGTCCTGTTTCGATCGATCGATTCTGAATTTCAACTGATTAATTGTTTTGATTTGAGCTGCGACAATGTTAGTGTACCTGAATTTTGACTATCACTTGGTGTGGTGACATAGTTGTTTTTTGTTTTAATTTCTGATCCGTTGTTAATGTTTGATTTTGGTTTTTTGATAGGTGTTTCGGTCTGGGTTGTAACGAAAATGTTGGGACTTATGTTAGTAGGAAACATTACTACCATGGTGAATTGTAGGGGTGAGCATCGTCCGGGTCGGTTCGGTTTTATAATAAACCAATAACCAAACCAATATATACAGATTATGAATTTGGAGAACCAAACTAACCCACAAAAAATAGAGAACCAAACAAATCCAAACCATTAAAATACGGTTCGGTTTCGGTTTTAAACCATGGTTTGCTTTGAATTAAGCTATCATCTTCAAAAAATATTTAAAGTACTTAAAATTACTTAGATAAATTCAAAAAAAGCTTATATATTATTAAAACCAATTCCATTCAAATTACCAAAACACACTAACATCAACCAACTAATTAATTATTGCGGTGGATTTATAGAAGTTTAGTCTAAATTATCTTGGCATAGAAGGAAAACTAAATATTGCGGTGGATTTAATATGAACAATAAATTAGGAAAGTTGTTGACTAAGGCTCTCATATTTATTTGGTGAATCATAATTAAATTATATATATATATATATATATATATTTTATTGTTCGGATCGGTTTGGAACCATAACCGTGAATCCACAAACCAAACCATATAACGCGGTTTCTAATTTTTTTAAATCATGACCAAACAATACTATTAAAAAACTGAACAAAACCTTTCGGTTTGGATTGGTTTGGGTTGGATTCACGGTTTGACGGATTTTTTGCTCACCCCTAGTGAATTGCATATTTAAAACATTGGGACACAACACTCAACTACAATACCAACCACACACGCCTACATGGCACTGCATGATTGGTGGTTGCAAAATAGTTTCAAATGTTAGTGCAAAATCTGGAGCCTTCTTGAAGTTGAACACCTTGATGGAATCCGCTTCGAGTTATGTTACAATATCGCTTTCCGAAAACATTATTTGCCCCCACCAATTGGTGTGCTCTAGGTTGTAGCGAATCTGTCCCGAGGATAAAACAAATCCCGATCAAATAATCTTCAGCCTACGTATGCACAAATGAAGGACATATGGAATATTGAGCCTAAAAGAACTAACAAACCAAGGTACTGTTAATCCCGTTTCTGTAGAATAACGGGAAAACAATACAAGAATGCTACTAACTAGAGAGGGAGAGATTCTGGAATTTTTGTGTGTACCGAATGGCATGAATATGGGTCTTATTTACAGACCATGTTGCGCCCAATCGAATGGGTCATGTCCCTAGACTGCACCTCTTAATCCGTGACCATTAGATTGGATCCTATGGCATGGATCGCACCAATTTGAACTAGTGCCGTAACCACCCACACCCAATCGGTTTACCCAAATAGGTACATGGACCGGCATCATTGGGGACCGTTCGATTTCGATCGACAGTTGCGACCGAATCACCGAACAGGTGCACCCGTTTGTGGGCTTGTAGATGAACCCGTGTGACTCAAAACCGTTACAGTTACGCCAGGCGGCTTCCATGTCAGCGACACGTCACTGCCAAGTTGCAATAAGAAAGGGCGCTTACGTGCTAAGTGCAAAGTGTGCTGACAAAGCGCCACATTGCAACCACACAGCCCACTGCCACGCTCATGCACGCGGGTGTGTGAACCGTATGTGCGAAGCACCGGCTTCGCCGGTTGACGATGTGAAGCACCTTAGGAGCCAAGCCACTCTAGAGCTAAGCTAACAAAGTGAACTTAGTAGATGTGCTCTCATATATAAGCCATTCAAACTATTCCCATCTAACCAATGTGGGATTGCCCCAAAAGTCTCAAAAAGAAGCTTTCTAAAGAACAAGGTTTTAATAAAACACCCAAAAAACAAACCCATTTTATTTTGAAAAATCCCAACATCAAAGTGGTTGTTCTCTTGCAAAATAGTTTCAAAGTGGTTGTTCTCCTATTACCAATCTTGCAGTGCCACGTAGGCGTGTGTGGTTGGTGTTGTGGTTGAGTGTTGTGTCTCTAGCTATTGTTTTGCAACATATATCTCCAAAGTTAGCATAAAAACTAAACTTTGCTACCGCACTTCAAGTTACCATACTTCGAAATTTGAAGGGTGAAGATTCTTCAAACTTTATTATTTAATACTTTTTGCATATTTCTAATTTGGTTGATAAAAATGTAACATTTCTTTTACAGTACAATATGTTTTGGCCACTGTTCTTTATTGCTTAGTTACTTTAATTATGACTTTTAGAATAACATATCAAAATAGTACTCCAATACTTACTATTATTGGGTTTATGGAAGAAATATAAGAACTGAGATTATTTCAACTCACATACTTGAACATTTCTCACCCACTTCAACTCCTCATAAATTTAGTCGCATCTAGAACTCATTGTCAAATTGGTATAAGAAAAACAAGTCAATGGATAAAGATGAGAGTTGAGATTATTTTTAGTTGTGAAATATGTGACATATAGGTTTACGTAAATGTAGGCAAGTTGGTAAAAGTAAATAAGGAACACATTTTCTGGTATATTCTTTTGCAACGGTAATGGAGTTTGAAGTTTGCTAAAAGAGAGCAATAGCAAGGATCAAAAAACCCAATCTTATATAGACTTAGTGACCAGCAAAAAAATAAAGTAACATTATTTTGATATTTGAGAAGTGAGAAGCATCTTCTGAATTTGAAGAGATAGATAAAAAAATCGAAGGGTGATTTCAAATTATTTGGTGTTTGAGGGATCTGCTCGAGCACATATTTCATGCTTGATCTCTCAATTTTTTTGACATTTGCTATTTGAGGGATCCGCTGGAGATGCTCTAGTGGTGTGCTATACCTTTGTTCTATGATGGTGCATTTTGTCATGCAGAGCAAAGCCCATAGTTTTTCCACAAAGTGTACTAAATAGAAAATCTAGAGAGTGGAGTTTAGGTGAGAGAAAACGTTAAAGGCTGGCCATTTATGCTCCCAGAAATCTGTTTTGCATAAATGATGTGGAAAATAGTATCTGTTTTGTTGGATGTTTATTGCATGAAAGAAGTTCCCTTGAATTCAGTAATCTTTATAAGCCTACCCTGATCATACCACATTTTAGGGGGTGTGATGGTTTGCGTACCCTGGTCTACGTCCTTGTACTGGTACGACCCACGTTGCATTTAGCGTAGTGATGGATAGAGTGCATTTGAGATTTGGGTTTGCTTTTAAAACGTGATGAGTTGTGTTTATCACCTATCTCATGTTCATAGATCTGCAAGGTGGTTTCGAGACTCCTGGCATTTAATTTGGGGAGAAGGTAAAAAAGGAAACAGTTGAACTTGTTTTATGGTTGGATTGGTTGATTTGCAGATGATGGAACTTATGCGATGAAGAAAGTTCTCATTCAGAATACTGAGCAGTTAGAGTTGGTGAGGGAGGAGATTCGCGTTTCTTCATTGTTTAGCCATCCCAATCTGCTTCCACTTCTTGATCATGCTATAATTGCAGTGAAGGTAAGCAGTGCACTCATCTGCATGTGTTAGCGATTTGGATAATTGCATGGATGCAGCTGTGTTTTGTTCTTCTTCTTGTTGATGTATGTGTTGTAATCCATGCTGCTGTGTGCGGAGAGGTTATCAATCCCAGATGAGCTTTCATTATGTTCTTGAACATTTGGAAAAAGAGCTTGGGAAGTGAAAATGCACAACCACCATTTTCATCCCAAGATAATGAATCCTTGGCTTATTGCCTTTTCCATGGACTCTTCTAAATGTGTAAAGTACCTTTGTCAAGCCCTCCATACTTGGGGGTAAAGTTATGGGGTATGTCTTCAGTATGTTCAGTTAATTGTGTACCCAATGCATCCTCCTGTGGATGCTCATTTGTATATTGTCCTTAGAAGGAATTTGAAGAATCTGTCCCTAAGAAACATATTGCGACCACCACTCATGATTGAGTCTGTGTAAGATAGAAAGTTACCATGTGCACTTATTCTCACCTAGGACTTCGAATCATAATTTTCCGTCTCAAATCAGGTACCACTTGTAAAGGCTCTTGATACTAGAACTTTTGTTTCTTTGATTTGCACCATTTGAACTAGATTTGGAAACAAGGAACAATAATCTTCTCATTATGGCCATTGGAAGAAATCCAAGTCGTCGACCCTTGGATAATATATGCTATTGAGTTTTCTGGCAAAAGATACTAGAGCACCTTTTAAATGTTCAGCATTTGATTTATTTGGGTTCTAGAATGTCTGTTATTTTATCCCACATCACCATGCTTATTTGATTAAATCATCTATTGATTCCAATCCTGCCGTAGAGGTGTTTGCTCCTTTTATTCATTCATTTCTCTGCACTATGCCGCTGGAGCATTAAACAGGATCAAAGGAACAAGATTTTCAGCAAATAATTTACGATTGGTCTTTTTACCAACTGTGCTGACTAAGTTGACAGATGTTTTGTTTTCTGCAGTTAAGAGTTAAGATCTGACAAGAATACTTGTTTCTGATGACCTCTTTGATTAAGTCTGTCATACCTTTGTACTTTTAGAGGAGAAGAGTGATTTTACGATTTCTTTTATTGTTTACTTATGTTGGATCTTTCTCTTCTCGAGATATTGGTAGTTATTGAAATATTATCTTCCATTTGATAGCCTACACAAGAAGGATCTTGGAAGAATGAAGCATACTTGTTATTTCCAGTACATTTGGATGGAACATTACTGGACAATGCTAATGCAATGAAGGCTAAGAAGGAGTTCTTTTCTACCTCGAATGTTCTTCATATATTTCGGCAGGTAAATTAAGATGATAATAGCTATTGAAGCTACAGTTTGATGTCTCCTTTTGCACTATTTTCCAAGGCATATATTAATCTGTCAGTCTGCATTGGGTGCAAAGGAGAGCGTTTTGCTTTTTACAGTCATTTGGCGAAATGGTTTTTTGCTATATTTGATTTACCAGTGTAGTCACATATATTTTTAATGAAACCTAGCTGTTACATGGATTGTCCTTGCTATTCAGCTAAAGGAGATTTATTTTGGAATTTGGATATATGTGATTCACCCTTGAATATTATTTAGAACTAGGCTGCAAGTATTCATATGAATTATGAAGCAACAGCCTTACTTTTTCTGTAATTATTGTGGCTTGTCTAGGTTTGGTTATGCTAATTGTTGCTGGATTTGAACTTGCAGCTTTGTTCTGGACTCAAGCATATGCACAATTTCGATCCTCCTTACGCACATAATGATGTGAAACCTGGTAATGTTCTTATCACGCATAGAAAAGGACAGCCACCTCTAACAATATTGATGGATTTTGGAAGTGCTCGTCCTGCAAGAAAGCAAATTCGCTCTCGTACAGAGGCACTACAATTGCAGGTAGTCTGTTAATTTTTCTCCTTTTGGATGTGCAATTACCTCTTCTTCATGTACGTGATTTGTCTTGTTCTTTCTTCAATGATTTTCTTTTTCACTAATTTTCTGGTTTCAACTCAATTGTATGGCATATTTGTTTTGCACTTGCATCTTTCTTTATTGGCTGGACTAATGACTTTTGTTTTTCTGGTTAAAGACTCCTGCCTTAATAAAATTGACGCAAACTGGGACATCAGTTGGCTTAGGCCCTTTGTTTTCTTGAACTTGGGAGCTTGACCAGGCTCATGGTTGTATGGTGCTGGCCAGCGATGCTAATGATAGGCTTGAGTTTGCGTAGCTTTCAGTCCTTTTGACTCTGGCGAATTATTGATCAGTTCTAGTACCACATCTGTCATAGAAACGTGGACACATTCACATGCAGTGCTTTTATAATGTAACAAGATAGGGGCCAGTTCCCCTAACACAAAAGTTGACTCGAGTTTTTTGTGGGACCCATTTTGGAGTCCCACGCAAATGCTTCAATTTGTTTAGAATGTATTTTTAAGGGTTCTTGTAAAAAAATCAACTCATTTGGAAATCGGCAAGTGCTTGATTGGTTCGTTCAGTTGGTTCCTATCAAATTTTATAGGATAAAATTGAATGAACTGATCAAACCCTTATTGATATTGGAATGAGTTTATTTTTCATGGGGACTCTTAAAAACCCATTTTAAACGAATTGAACGGCTTCAATCATTTGCATGAAACTCCCGATTAGTGTTGTGTCAAAATTTGTGTCAATTTTTAGGTGAGGGGAACCGGCCCCAACAAGATATTTTATACTGAATAAGGAACTTCAGATGGAAGATTACTCAGGCATAGGGAATTTTGAAAAACATATATCGGGGATAGTTGGGCCGTGTGCTACAAAGACCAATAAATGCCAGTAAAAGGGTGAATTAGATGCAAGTTCAAGGTTGTATAAAGAGGAAAATTCTCAAATATTCTAGTGAAGATGGTCAATGATGGTAATGAGCCAATGGTCCATTACTTCCGTTACTCCCTCTTTCCCCCATTGTTAATCTTCGATGTTGTACCTTCACCCGGATATGAATATATTATATTTTCATGGGTGCTTTTTTGGTTTTCTTTTGCATCGTGCAACAGTTCTAATTGAGATCGTTTGAGGAGTATAAAAAATTTCATGTCCTAAAGCTACACTTTTCTTTGATTTGATTGGGACTATAAGAAATATGCCAATCATAGGGGAGGGAGGGAGTAGTTTATTTGGATTTACTTTGAGCTGTGTAGCCCGACCCCAATTGATTGGGACTTAAGGCATTGTTTGGTTTGTGTAGCACATAAGCACTAATGCAACATGAAGTTGACACGGTGACACATAAATTCCACAAAATGGAGGACAAGACATGTTGGGGACGCAGAGAAAATGTATTAGCATATTTCTTAGGTTATTAACGTTTAAATAGAAACTATGAAAAGTAAAGAAACAAGAGTCTAATTGTATTGAATGTACTGTACGTGCCATTACATCATTCACAAAAGAGCTCCAACGAAAAACATTTCATTATTGACACACGTCTTCATAATCTACCGATCATCATCTAACAGGCAAAAAGAAGACTTTCCTAAATTTAAGAGAGAGAGAGAGAGAGCGAGGGAGGGAGAGAATTATAGACATAAGTACATGTAGGATACTCATTGCGGCTAATGGCTCATTTAGAATGAGTAATTTGATTTACCCAGTGTTAAAAAAAAAGCAATAGATAATATAGACAATACTCGGCACCAAGGAAGCACCGCATCTCGTACATTGATTGATCTAGGAGGTTTGGAAAAAGATTCCAGGTTCAGTCTCATCTCCTACTTCCAATACCATTCTATATGGATTGAGCAAGTCGACTGATATGGGTTTTAGCTTTCTCTGATATGGGTTTCTAACTTTACTCCTTGGTTGGGCACGTGGGGAGCAAATAGTCATCTGCTATTAAACAAATGAACGGTTGGGATTAAAATCAAATGGGAGGGCTGATTCTAGTACTTTTTAGGTTGGGACATGTATTCTTGAGTTTGGCCGCTATCGTTCTATTTCTTATGGGCTCTATTCTTTTATTATATGGTTTCGACTTGGGCCATCTTTATTAGTTAAATTGGATCAGAACTTATCAGTATTTATTGCCTCAAAACGCGACTTTTGATCCAATCTTACGTACAAAACTACTTTTAAAGTAAAATATTGGTAAGATATAGCTAAAAACATCCAATTTTCTAAAAAATAAGGTTAGAACATATGTATCAGTGGTTTTTTTAGCATTTGCTAGTGCTTTAAAAGAATTCACAACTGTGTTACTCGCAACCGTGACCATTACGCCGACCGCGACCGCAATTTAAAACCATGCTACTTACCCATTTTGCAAGCATATTTGGCCCTTGCCAAGGTGTCTGATTGTTGGACATGGGTACTTGCAAAAGTTTAGAAGAGTTCATGTTATGTAGACCGTAGGTGGAGAGAGCGTAATAATATAGAGAAAAGGTCATTTCTCGGGAAGGTCATTCTTCAGGAACGTATAGTGTGAGCTCTATGTATAATGCCCTTGAAGAAAATGTGGAGGAAAAAACGCCAAATATGGCTATTATTTGGAGGAATGTTGCCCCTCCAAGGGTCCAATTGTTTGGATGGTTAGCATTCTTCAGACGGGAAAAAACATTTGATTTGTTAATAAGAATGGTTGTCATTATTGTTCAAAATGTGGGTTTGTGTTGTTTTTTAGTTGAAATTTTGGAGTCGGCGTATCATACGTTTTTTCTTTGTGGGTTTTCCTGGAAAATATGGTCAGTGTGTCTGGATCGGTGGGGTGTGTCTTGGGCAACACCAGCTGGTAATGTAAGCGCGGTTATTGGTCGAAGAGTGGAAGATAATTTGGTAGGTGATACCTTTCAAAATCATATGGACCTTATGCTTCGTTCAAAATGAAGCGGTGTTTCTGATTTCTGCTCCAAAATGGGTAGAGACTAGAGATGTTAGAGCTCGTCAAATAAAGAGTGGCTTTTTTGTCAAGGTTAAAGATGGGTGAATCTGATTATCTAGTCAATGAGTTTATCATAATTTATATAGTGTGTTATGAACTCTAGTGCAAGCTAATTAGTCTTTGGGAGAGGTAGCTTTGTGGCATGCTACCACTGGTGGGGTATACATATACTTGTAGTTAGCTTGTGTGGGTTTTGGTTTGATTAGCTTCTTGCCAACATTTTCTCATGCTTAGTTCCTTTCTGTTAAGCAATGTTCTAAAAGTCGCTCGGCGTTCGTCGCTCGGTCGACCACCTTCGAGCTTCGAGACCTATTAATCGTCAATTAATTGGCTTGTAGCAATTAGTCGGGTTTTTATTTATTTATATATAAATACTCCTCAATGACAACTCTCATAAAAAATTGAACATTCATCTATCAATCCAACAACATCAATTGTTTTTCAAATATGACATAGAAATCTCGCCTTTGCAGAAAACTGTTAACATGATTATAACACCAGCTGGTACTGGGTATGGACCGTTCATTTATTAGTCACTTACCAATTATAATAACTTTATTTATATACACCAAACAATACTACACTTCGTGTTAAGATTTAATAAAAAATATTACTACACTTTGTTTCCAGAATCACTAACGTGTCAATATGAGTATGGGCTTTTAAAAAAAACACACTAATTTTCAAGGTCTGTGGAGACGTGGAGTGAGAGGAGATCTCGAAATTGAGAGAGAGAGGCGATAGGTGGCTCGGAGATCTCGTGTTTTGCACAGAGATATGACAGGTGACTCCGAGATCGATCAATCGATGACTGGGTGTTGAACAAGCACTAAAAACTATGATTCAAAGCCCTTAAACTGGTATGAGTATATAACAGTTACACCCCTTGATTTTCCAAAATTATAGATTTTACCCCTATTAATCGCCGATAGCCGACTAATTGCCCATTAATCGATTAATCGACTTATCGCCGCTAGACGCCGACTGACTAATCGCCGGTTAATCGCTGACTAACTCCGATTAACCTCCTGACCTACTAATTCAACCTTCTAGGCATTAATCTAATCGGTTAAGCCAAATTTCCGATTAATCGGCGATTAAATCCTTCTTTTAGAACACTGCTGTTAAGTTACGGGTGTATAATTAATCTCTTATGTAAATAGATTAGTAGATAAGGGTGTAGTGTGTAGTTATTCCTTTACCCTTGTGTAACTGAACGTAATGAGAAAAATAACCCTAACTTTTGGGTTCCCAATTCTATCGACGTGTTTGCATGGTATCAGTACTTTTCTCGATACCTGCGACCTCCCTCGTTGGCCTTTGTGCAACCCACCAACTGAGGCTCTTGACGCCGGCGACTTCTCCGACACCCTTTGCTGACACCGGCGAGTCTCCAATCAGTCTTTTCCAGCAATTTCAGACGCCGACGAGGCTAATTATGAGAGTCATGAATAGTAAAGGCCAATAATGTATGTGTAGAATAGTAAAGACTATGTGTAGAGTAGTGATGCAGACGTATGATGTATGTACAGTAAAGTTCAATTATGTGTTGTATGAAGTAGTGCATAAGCAATGATGTAAGTCTGTACTCCCTCCTTACGCCTATAAAAGCCAAAAGGAGGACTCTACCGATTGTAATATCCAGGTGAATGAAGTCAGTGTGTTTTCCAATAATACTTCTCTCTGTGGTGTTCACTCTATTGCTCTCTATCTTTCGATCCTAACTTACTTCGTTTTTGTGCCCACTTCGTGTCTGCTAATTTGGTATCAGAGCTAATGTTGTTCATTCTAGCTTAAACCCCTTCTGGGAACTTCTTTTCTAAAACTACTTCAAATCTTTTCTAAAAGAAAAAATTGAAGCGTATGCTCTGTGATTGCCTTTTAAGAATCCTCCACATTAGAAATTTCATCGACTATTTTGGTTAAAGAATTTTGTATTAGTGGGTTAAAAGAACCTTGAGACTTTGGCTTTTGAGCGGTGTGTCTCTGTTTATCTACCCTAGAATATAGAATTTTATTAATCAAAATTAGTTAAAAATCTTACATTGGAAAGAAAAAAGATTTGTTGTGTGAGGAAAACGAAGAACCCAGAATTTTATCTAAAAATGAATTATCTGTTTTCTACTCATTCCACCGCCACCTCATCTTTTGTTCCTTCACGATCATCTTCCAGCACAAATTCCTTCGCCTTTTCTTCTAATCTTGAGTACTTGTATGAATTTGAATATCTTCTTGATGATAGTAAGGTTCCCCTTACTGATCTCCCTTTCCTAAATCCCTATAATTCTTTTGTCAGACAACAAACCTCTGTAGAAAAGACCGTCACCCAACTCTTCTCTACAAAATGACCAACTTCTGTAAAAGAATGTGTCCAAGCCTCCAAGTTTGATAAGTGTTTCATAGTAGCTACAGAAGCTGAACAACTTTTACCCTTGGAAATTCCAGTTGATTTGCCTTTCCTTTGGCAACAAGAAGGATTTACTCATCTTCACTTTGGAGCAATCAGACTGATTGTCACTTTTCATGGTAGAAAAGGTTTACCTATTACTTCCAGACTTGCTCTGGTAGACACCAGGTTTATATAGTACCAGCATGCGTGTATTGCTACAGTTCAAACCACCTTAAACGCTGGAACTGTGGTTTTTACCTTTTATCTCAATTTCGACATGCCATTAGCAGATCCTCATTTGCTAACAGCTCTGAAGGTTCAAGTTCAAATCGGTGGTGCTTCCCAAATCTCCACCACTTATGCAGCAACCCTCCACTACCAAATGGCCTATCGCCTTCAAAACCATGCTTTAGACATGTTATTACCTTCCTTCACAGATGAAGCCCTTTTTCTAACTGTTAACGCACCTCACCAAGCTTGTGTTCATGTTCCACGTCAGATTTCCCGTCCTGAGCTTCTCAAGCTTCTCCCAGAGTCTTAGGTTACAGCTTATGAGAAAAACCAACAAAAGCCTATACTTATTCAATCCTTAAATCCAACTTTCATCTCAAAAACCTGATGGTACAGTAGAGATTTCGTTCCCAAAAGAAGTCTCTGCCTCATCCTCCACCCATCCTGTCATTTTTCTCTCGAGAATTGACATGTTTGTAGATGGTTCTAGACCTGGCTCTCTAATTAAATATTTTCAATCCAGCGGCCTTCCAGTCTTCTATTTCAAAAATCTAGAAACAGGCCATTGTTATTTTGACGCCTGTAATTGTGATGGGTGTCTAGAAGACTGTCTTCTAGAAGATGATGAGGACTTTGAAGATCCATGTCCACTATGCTCTGCTTTACCTCCAACTCCTTGTAAATCTCCACCTCCTCCTCAAACTCCATCTAATAATGGCCCTTCTGCTCAACCCAGTGGGTGTTTTATGTTCACCTCATCCTCTTCCTAGACTGAAGTAGATTTTCCTCCTTTGGAATTCCATAATTCTCAAGAAAGAATGACCCACCGTCATAAAATTCCAGACTCTACTACCATTCTTCCTGATAGTAGCACCAATGCAGTTTCAGCACTGGAAGCAGCAATAAATTGGCAGTTAGCAAATTCTCCAACTCAAAACAAAATTCTCCAGAGAATTGCCAACTCTCAACAAAATTTGAAGAATGTTGTCCATAAGAAGTTATCCTCTTTGGAACTTCTTATCAGAGAATTGCAGCAAAAAATTCAAAATGTTAACCAGGAACTTCTCTAGATGGCATATGCCATCCAAGCATTTTCAGCAGCTTTTTACCAAAAGGATGGTGAAATGAAGCATCTAAAGAATTAGCTTCATTCACATCAAGCTCAGCAGTATTCTCAGCAAAAAAGCCCATTTGACATGTTCCCCTCTTCCTCTCAAAAATGTTTTTCTGGGTATCCTCAAATGTCTCAGCCTTTACCTATAAACCCTACCTCAGGATTTGGTGAGTCCAATATCTTTGGGATCTCATCAGCTTTTCTTCCTCCACCAAAAAGACCATCTCCACCAAAGCTTTCTTTTCCAAAGCCCCAGATAAAGCCTTTCCAACCTCCAATAGTTCTGTCTCCATCATCTAACTCTACCTCTGTTCCAACTACCCCTAATCCTTCTAAACCATCTGATCCAAATTCAAAGTCACCCCAGTTAATGGTTCAGTCAACGTCTAGCCCTTCCAAAAATTCAATCTCCACTCTCCTACATACCCTAGCCACTATACCAGAAACCCCATCTTCAGAACCAACAATTGAGTTTGATTTGGATACTGAATCTATTGACTCTATGCCAATCTCTCATGTTTTCATGATGAACCCAGAAAATTCTCCAGAGGAACATGTTGAAGATCCTATTATTGAAGAAGGTCCTGAGTTTGATACACCTCTAGAAATTCCAACCTTTGATTCCTTCTCACATTCCAACATCTATACCGAAGGTTTCTTCTTTGATAGTATTCCGTCATCAAAATGGTTGGATAAGCTTTATGAGATTCATGCTTGGTGCACTACTGCTATGCTTTCCCCAAATGCTACACTAAGTATTGTCATTACTAAGTGTACAACAAAATTCCTTGGCCGTCTTTGTCAATGGTACTTGGCTCTTGGTGAGTATCGACAGCTACAGCTTAAACAACTACCAACCCTTGATCAATTCATCTCAGTCCTACATACTAATGCCTTGTTCTCATCCATTTTCAAAAAGAATTTTTCAAGAAATACCCCCTAGATTCCCCCTATTTCTAACATTTCTCTCTCTATCCCTCTTCACTTATTACCCCTACTATTTTTCAAAAAAAATTTCAAAATACAAACCAAACAAAGCATAAGTTTCTTGGAGATCATAACAACACAAAAGAGTTTGTTCGAGAAGAATATCTCAGTATGAAGTGCTCTTCATTCAAAAGAAAATACTTGGAGATTCATTATGACCGTATGTCTCAGAGATTTTATCTTCTCAACGACATGGATGATGTCAACTTCATGCAAGCTTTTCTCAATTCCCTTCTTGAACCATTGGGAAATGAGACAACAAGGTTACTCAAACAAAAGGTTTGACGCTGAATACAACATCTCTTGGTAGTATTTACCAGCACCCTTTGATTGCGTTGGAAAAATTGTGCAATCACCAGAAATTTCTCAGAACTCTTGAAGAACAAGGAAAACTTCTTGACAAAGCATGTGACCGGCCAGACCTATCTATAAAGTGCAAAGACAAGAAGTGCACTTGTCGCCCTGCATATCGGAAATCCAAACACTTTCAGAAATGGAAGTTTCAATCTCCTGGCAAGTTTCCAAAGTTTTCAAAATCTGGCAAGTTCTCATGCTAGAAAAAAATGGAATTTTTTAAAGAAGTTTAGAGGGCAACGAAAGTCTGATCGCTGCTACATATGCAGAAAAAAGGGGCACTATGTCAAACGGTGTCCAAATAAAGCAGCAAGAGATAAAATGGTGAGCTCTTTGGCTCTCATTGATGATGATCTTGAGAATGCCGATGTCGAATCTTTGTTTTCTATTGATGATGAAGCAACAGCTGAAGCAGTCCTAGCATTTACCTTTGATGATTCATCAGATTCTTATGATGATTCTGACTCATTTCCTTATGAAATCCAAACATTTAGGTTCTCAAATATCATGCTGGCTCAACGCTTAGCCAAGGTCAAAATCTTGCTTGGAAAATATGAGAAACCCATACCAGTCATCGCTTTCTTTGATACTGGTGCAGTAGCTTCCAGTCTCAACCCAACAATCCTCCTCAGGTCCTACTGGTAGTCATGTTTCAGACCCTTTACAGCAGCCAATGGAGAAACTTTTGTCATCACTCTACTCAGTAAGCTTATTACAATCCAACTTTTCCCTGGCTGCACCATAAAACTCCAAGTCTATGCTTCTGATCTCCCAGGAAAAGATTTATGTTAGGCTTTGATATTCTCCAAAATCTCAGCAAAATCTCCTGGCTCAAAAAGGCTTGAGATACACAAAAAACCTACCTGTTACCCTGGACCACTCAGCCAAATCTATTTTCCATAGAAAATTTCTCCTCTATCAAAGAAGCCATAATCCAAATTTCTTGTGTTAAATCCCATTCTCAGTTCCTCACTAAATGCTCCAACCCTATGGAAAAATCCAGAATTCTTCATTTCTCTTCCCTTTAAGAAAAATGAAGATATCAATCCCACCAAAGCTACCCATCATGGAATGAACCCAGAACACTACCAGCTTGTTCTCCAAGAGCTCCAACAACTCCTGTCAGAAGGTTTGATCGAGCCCACAACCTCTCAGTGGGCATGTGAAGCATTTTATGTAAATAAAAGGACAGAGCAGATAAGAGGAAAACTTCGCCTGGTTATCAATTATCAGCCTCTGAATCATTTTCTACAAGATAACAAATTCTCTCTTCCTCGGCGAAGTATTCTTTTTGCAAACTTGCCTAAAGCCCAAATTTTCTCAAAGTTTGACTTGAAAGCAGGTTTCTGGTAGTTGGGCATCCATCCAGATGATCGTCCCAAAATTGGTTTTTGCATTCTAGATCACCACTTCCAGTGGTCAGTTATGCCTTTTGGATTAAAAACAGCTCCCTCATTGTTTCAAAAGGCCATGATTCGGGTATTTTCCCCCATTCTATCCTCAGCACTTGTCTACATTGATGATATTCTACTCTTTTCTCCAGATATTGAGTCTCATGCTGTCTTGCTACAAACTTTTCATTCCTTAGTCCAAACCCATGGTATCATGCTCTCAGAGAAAAAAATGCTTCTTGCTCAACCAGAAATTAATTTTTTAGGGATGCATATCTCTAAAGGTCAATATGCCCTCCAACCTCGTATAGCCTCCCAACTTGACCATTTTCCAGATGAAAATTTTACAGTTCAACAGTTCCTCGGAATTGTCAACTATATGGTTGATTTCATCCCCAACCTTGCCCAATACCGTACTCCTCTCTCAGCTCTACTAAAGAAAACCCCTCCTCCTTGGTCAGTCCATTGTACCAAAGCTGTCAAAGACCTCAAAGCCATAGCCAAAACCCTTCCTCCGTTAACCATACCTTCAGATGGGAAAAGAGTTCTTCAGACAGATGCCTCTGATTTATATTGGAGAGTAGTTCTTTTGAAAGAAAATTCAGATCAAAAGCGCAGAATTTGTGGATACAAGAGTGATGCATTCTCTCCAGTAGAACTTCATTACCACTCTACTTACAAAGAAATTCTGGCAATTAAAGGAGCATTGAGAAGTTTGAATTTCATCTAATTGGTCATCATTTCCTAATTGAGACCGATATGATGAGCTTTCCCAGCATGCTCAAGTTCAAACAAAAGCACCTTCCAAAGGCGCAGTTACTCAGATAGGCAAATTGGTTTTCCAATTGGAGTTTTGATATTGTTCACATAAAAGGAAAAACAAATGTCCTCCCTGATTTTCTGTCAAGACTCAAAAAAGAAATCAACCACTTTTCAAAAGCACATTCATTTGTTCCTGGTTGTTTTCCAATGATTTCCTGTTTCCACCCAGTTAATCTTCCTGTTCCCCTCCAGTGTCATATTTTAGAGTTAACCCTTCTTTCTAGATGTGTCCAAATGTGTCAAAATCTTCAACATCTCTGCGTTTTCAAGTATGGTCTTGATGAAGGTCCCATGGGAGGTTTACCTTTCCATCCTGTCTACCCCTTTCTCACCCAGTTTGAAATATATGACCGCAATGTCTTTTATTTCAAAAGAGAAGCCTATCTCCTTTTATGGTATCTAGTAGATGTTTATACTACAAGTGTCTGTTTTAATAAATTAGCAGTATTGGTATAGCTAGCACATGCGACATTCAATCAGGTCCATTCTCCAGAGGATTTCTTTTTGAAATTCCTCTTGCTCTTCGGAAGCATATCTTTCTGGCAATAGAAGATCAGAAAAATCCCAAACAGTGCAGGCGGGAATCTCCAATTTGCTTTTTGGACAAGTCACAACAACATGAGTCTTCCTAATCCAGATGGTTCTATTACTTGGCAAAAGGAATATCACACTATATTCCTTTCTGCATATCCAGAGTCTCAAAGGATCCAGATCAACATTGGAAATTATCTTGTCATGACTCAAACACTCTGTTCACTCAATAGATTGACACCTGTAAAAGTTTCCTCATCTCTCTCCTCCATTATGAAATTGCAAATTGGAAATTCAATGATACTTATCCGGAAGAGTGGTGCCAAAATATCCACTATCTTTTGGATTAGTATTACTTGACTGACAGAACTGAAGACTGTTGGAATACTAGTATACTCATATACTAGTATATTGTGTTTAGTCCCACATTGCTTATTTACATTATGTAATGAACTATCTCCTTATATAAATAAATGATTATGCGTGAAGGTAAAAGTAACTTTACACACTTTTTCCTCTCCAAACAACATGGTATCAGAGCGGGTTCTCAATCCCAATCTTAAACCACTTTTGAAACCCTAAACCTACTATAGCAGCCACCTTTGAAACCCTAAACCTACTATAGCAGCCACCATCGGCCGACTACGACAGCCACCCACTACCCACCAGCCACCATCGGCCCTCCTCTAGTCCCGACAATCACCGTCGGCCCTCACCTAGTCACCGTCGGCCCTCCTCCAGTCCCAGCAGCCACCATCAGCCCACAACCAAAAAAAAAAAAAAAAACACCCAGCCTCCGTCGGCCCCTGCCCATCCCTCGGCGACCTCTCTTTCGTCGTCACCGATCTCCGGCGCCTCTTCTAATTGCTGATCTCAGTCTCTTGATGCTTCTGTCGCTTGCTTCTGACACTTTGGTATGAGTTTGCCGTTGGTATTTTGTTCTGTTCTTATTTGTGGGCTTATTTGGCTGCCCTACTTTATGTCTGGCTATTTTGGACTTCTCGTTTCTTCTTGGTCTTGTTATTTTACTGCTCTTGTTTGCTAGTGATCGCGATTTGTTGATGATTGTGGCTGCCTCTGTGTTATTGGCATAGTTTCTGGTTGGTATATTTGCAATGAGCTCTGGCACTGCCTCTGTTTCTAGTTCTAGTATTGTGACTTCCGCTGTTAGTCGTTCTTCCCGGTCTCGTGACAAGTTGTCCATTGCCTCTACCTTATTGAATGGTCGAAATTATGCTGTTTGGGCTAAGGCTGTTGAAGTCTATTATGTCGGGGAGTCCGACTATCATTATCTTACTGATGATCCTCCCGCGGCGACTGCCGCATCATATGGTGCTTGAGTTCCTGCAGATGCTAAGATTCGTGTTGAGCTTTGGAATAGCATGGAGGAAAATATTAAGAATACTCTGGTTTTCTTATCTACTGCGAAAAAAGTAGACATTCAGGCTATGGAGTGTCAGTGTGAGCGCTTGCAGGTAGCTCGTTTTCTGTTTGGTTTACCTTCGCCAGCATATGATTCTATCTGGTCCAATCTTTTGGGTGGTAGAGATTTTCCTTCTCTCAGTGAGGTGTTCAGTCGTGTCCGTCAGGCCTCTGTTCCTGACTCCAGTGTTGATTTGACCCCTGCTGCCCGCTCGGCTTTGGTTACCACGATTCCTCGTGGTGGTACTTCTTCTCGTGGTTTTGACCGTGGGGGAGGCAGTCGTGGTCCTACTGGCCGTGGATATGGTCGTGATTCTGGTAGCAGTGGTCCGATGAAGTCTGTTGGTGGTCGTGATTCTGGTAGTGGTGGTCGTGGTCGTGATTTTAGTCGTGCTCGTGGTCGTGGGTCTCGTTCCTGCACCTATTGCCATGGTACTAATCATACCGTTGATTTTTGTTGGATTCTTCATGGCCGCCCATCTGCTCATCAGGTTACTGTTTCTGAGGATGATGGCTCTGTTTCTGTGCCCAGCTCCATTCCACGAGTTGTTACTATTCCAGAGGATGAGTATCATCGCCTGATTTCTCAGCCGCCCCCTTATGTGCCCTCCTCTTCCACTGCTACGTTCGCTCAGAAAGGCTCCACCTTTGCTGGCCTGGCCTCTAATACTCCGTGGGTTATTGATTCTGGAGCTACCGATCATATGACAGGTCACTCCATCCACCTCTCTGATTCTCGTCCTCTTG
This sequence comes from Rhododendron ovatum, assembly GCA_019656835.1. NCBI lineage: Eukaryota > Viridiplantae > Streptophyta > Magnoliopsida > Ericales > Ericaceae > Rhododendron > Rhododendron ovatum. The sequence goes on from CM033790.1 coordinate 15,535,022, forward strand.
TGAAGTCTTCTAGTGTTGCCTTGGTTGACGGTTCCTCTTCTGACATTGTTGGTTTGGGTTCTGTTATTTTACATTCTTCTCTTACATTAGACTCTGTTTTACATGTTCCTCGTTTTCCCCGTAGTCTTATGTCTGTTAGTAAACTTACCCAATCCTTAAATTGTTCGGTTACCTTTTTTCCTGGTTATTGTGTATTTCAGGATCTCCAGACTGGGAAGAAGATTCGTGGCGGTGTTGAGTGTGGTGGTCTATACTATTTTGACACTGGTGAACGCGAACCTCCTGCCTCTGTTGCTTTTCAGGCTTCCGTATCTCCTTATGAACATCATTGCCGTCTTGGTCATCCCTCCCTTCAGACTCTCAAGCAGTTAGTTCCGTCGTGTCGTGGTCTTCAGTCTTTGCCCTGTGAAGTCTGTGAGTTCAGTAAACACCGTCGTGTTTCTTTTCCGCCTAGAGTAGAGAGTCGAGTGTCTCGTCCTTTTCATTTAGTTCACTCCGATATTTGGGGTCCAGTGCGTGTTTCATCACGTGGTGGTTTTCAGTATTTTGTTATTTTTGTGGATGACTATTCTAGGCTTACTTATGTTTATCTCATAAAAAATCAGTCAGACTTGTACTCAATTTTCAAATCTTTTTATATTGAAATAAAGACTCAATTTGATGTTTTTCTTCGTATCTTTCGTTCGGATAATGCTGGTGAATATTTCTATAATGTTTTGTCTGCCTTTTTTGATGAGCATGGTATTCTTCATCAATCTTCGTGTTCTCGCACTCCCCAACAGAATGGGGTTGCCGAACGCAAGATACGACATTTGACAGAGGTTGCCCGAGCCCTTTTAATCCAGCGGACGGTTCCCAAATCCTTTTGGGGCGACGCCGTCCTTACTGCCGGCTACCTTGTGAATCGCATGCCCTCCCGCGTTCTTGGGGGCCAGATTCCCTATAGTATTTTGCACCCTGGTTGTTCTTTATATTCTTTACCTCTTAAAATTTTTGGGTGCACGTGTTATGTTCATGCTCTGGATCCCGGCCGCGATAAACTTAATCCTCGCTCTATTAAGTGTGTATTCCTTGGGTACTCTAGGACTCAAAAAGGTTATAAGTGTTATTCTCCCACTCTGCATCGCGAGTTTGTCTGTGCTGATGTTACGTTTCATGAGTTGTTACCCTATTTTCCGTCTTTGCCTCATGCGGATCCGTCTGAGTATATGCATATTTTGGTTCCTTCCGGGCAACCTCCAAAGCAGCACCCCCCGATGCAGGTATATGTTCGCCGTGCCAAAGCTGCACCACCACCCCTTCCGCCTAAAGTTGAGTCTTCTCCGTTGCGAGATCCGCCTCCACCTCCTTTGGCCCCTATTGCTCCACCTTCTCCTCCCATTGCTCTTCGTAAAGGTATTCGCACTTGTACTATCTCTCATCCTATTGCTAAATTTGTATTTTATGATCATCTGTCCCCCACCCTTCGTGCTTTTACTGCCTCTGTTTCCTCTGTCTTTGTTCCTAAAACTGTTCAGGAGGCCTTGTCTATTTCTGAGTGGCGGATAGCTATGGAGGAAGAGATCTCTGCACTCCATGATAATGGGACTTGGGAGTTGGTTCCTCTACCCTTTGGCAAATCCACTGTGGGGTGCCGCTGGGTATTCATTGTGAAATATCATCCTGATGGGTCTGTTGAGCGTTACAAAGCTCGCCTTGTTGTTAAAGGCTACACCCAGACTTATGGTGTTGACTATGTTGAAACCTTTTCCCTGGTTGCAAAGCTTGGTTCTGTCCGTCTCCTTATTTCTCTTGCAGCCAACCTTGGCTGGCCCTTATTTCAATTGGATGTCAAGAATGCTTTTTTACATGGCGATCTTCTTGAGGAGGTTTATATGGAGCAACCACCTGGGTTTGTTGCTCAGGGGGAGCGTTCTCAAGTATGTCGTCTTCGTAAAGCTCTTTACGGGCTTAAACAGTCTCCCAGGGCCTGGTTTGGAAAGTTCAGTGATGCAGTTTTGAAATTTGGTATGCATCGATGTCAGTCTGATCATTCTGTTTTCTCTCTCACATCTCCTCGAGGCAAAGTGTTATTGATTATGTATATCGATGATATTATTATTACAGGTGATGACCAGAGAGGTATTGATGCGTTGAAGGTCTTTCTGCAGAGTCAATTTCATACTAAAGACTTGGGTAGATTGCGATACTTTTTAGGTATCGAGGTGGCACGATCTAAAGATGATATTAGTTTATCACAAAGGAAATATGTGCTGGATATCTTAGATGAGACTGGTTTGTTGGGGACGAAACCTGTCGATACCCCTATGGATCCTAATGTCAAACTATGCATTGATCAGGGGGAGGCAATGTCTAGTCCTGATCAATATCGCCGTTTGGTTGGTAAATTGAATTATCTCACTATTACACATCCTGATATTTCATTTGCAGTGAGTATCGTGAGTCAGTTTATGTCTGCTCCTCATGAGCCACATTGGGAGGCTGTTCTTAGAATTGTCAAGTATCTCAAGTCTCATCCTGGACGTGGTCTATTTTATAAAGCAAATGGTCATTTGCGTATTGAGGCCTTCACTGATTCCGATTGGGCAGGAGGCCCGTCTGCCAGGAGGTCAACCACTGAATATTGTGTTTTTCTTGGTGGCAATCTTGTTAATTAGAAGAGTAAGAAACAGACCGTGGTTGCACGGTCTAGTGCAGAGGCAGAATATAGAGCCATGGCTCACACCACATGTGAGATTGTGTGGGTGCGATCTTTTCTTGAGGAGATAGGATTCCATGTGCAATTGCCTATGAATTTGTATTGTGATAACCAAGCAGCAATTCACATTGCATCCAATCCTGTATTTCATGAGTGGACTCAGCATATCGAAGTTGATTGTCATCTGGTGCGAGAAAAGTTGACTGGTGGTGTTATAGCAACTCCTTTCGTGTCTACAAGTGCTCAATTGGCTGACATATTCACCAAGTCATTGTTTAAACCCCGGTTGGAGATGTTATGTGACAAGCTGGGTTTGTGTGATATCATTTCCCAGCTTGAGGGGGAGTGTTGGAATACTAGTATACTCATATACTAGTATATTGTGTTTAGTCCCACATTGCTTATTTACATTATGTAATGAACTATCTCCTTATATAAATAAATGATTATGTGTGAAGGTAAAAGTAACCTTACACACTTTTTCCTCTCCAAACAACAAAGACTATTCTAGACAAAGTGGTTCAGATAATTCAGAGTGACAACCATGTGCTTATGACAGATGTCTCTCTTACGTAGTGTATGAATAAGTGAAGGAAAGAAAGTAAAATAAGGCTACAAGATTCTTGCTTCTTTGTTTTGCTCCTTTCATTTCCGGAAGGTGGTGAAATAATTGGTGTGAACTGTTATTGGTGTGTACTGTAATTAGGTGATGTGTAAAGTAGTATGTTATAGGTGTGGAGTAGTCATGTCATTCCTTTCCGGAATGGGTGAATTATGAGAGTCATTAATAGTAAAGGCCAATAATGTATGCATGAATAGTAAAGGCCAATAATGTATGTGTAGAATAGTAAAGACTATGTGTAGAGTCGTGATGCAGACGTATGATGTATGCATAGTAAAGTTCAATTATGTGTTGTACGTAGTAGTGCATAAGCAATGATGTAAGTCTGTACTCCCTCCTTACGCTTATAAAAGGAGGACTCTACCAATTGTAATATCCAGGTGAATGAAGTCAGTGTGTTTTCCAATAATACTTCTCTCTATGGTGTTCACTCTATTGCTCTCTATCTTTCGATCCTAACCTACTTCGTGTTTGTACCCACTTTGTGTCTGCTAATTTGGTAACCCATACTTTTTCTGGTGCCGTTTTTCCTAACCCATCATCTTTCCAGCTATTTCAGCTCCATCCATACCTTTTTCTTGCTCGATTCAGACGAGAGGCAGCCCCTTTCAGTCGCATCAGTGCTTGTCAGCCCTGTACAGTCCCTTTGGATCTCATTCTGCCCCTTACAATCCCTTTGGATCTCGTTTTTTTGCTGACTCATCACAATCTCGACAGTCAAACGGTGGTAAGGATCTCCAGACTCCTTTTTTGGACACTCGAAACTGTGCTTTGGGTTTGGTTTCAGTTGGATAAAACTTGGTTGCTGCGATTGGTGTGGTTTTGAGGCTGTTTTTTGGGTTAAATTTACTAAATTTGCTTACTTGAGGTTGCTGTTAGTCTGTTGCAATGTCAAAGGAGAAGCAAGAGGCTTCCGCTAGTACCAATGTTCTGAATACCGTACCGGCCAGGTACCGGTTTTCCTACTGGTACAGTACGTACCGGTACCGGTCAAATACCGGGTACCATTTTGGATTTATCGCAACTACAATATATATAATAATTATATATAATTATTAATTATAATTCAAAAATATCCCCCATACCAGGCAATTCATCATAAAATACCTATATTAAGACAACAAAATTCACATAAGTGACTTCAAATTAACAAGAAAATGTTCCAACTTCCAAGAGCATCCGCAAAACATATGCAATGTCAAGTACATATCCATCATCTCAAAACATATGCAAAGTTCACCAAAAGGGACTTAAGAAGTACATCTAAAAAAAGCATAGGTTGTCATTCAACATAAACATAAAGATCATTGTGTCCTCCAATGTCCCAACAATCATACTCATACTGGCTCTCGTTCTCATTTGGAAAATCATCAGCGGCATCATCAAAGTTAGGCTTCATCTAACGTCAATGCATCTAAAGATGGTGGTTCAATAATCTCCCATGCAATATCCTCTTCGTCAAGTAGACTAGGCTCTTCACTCACCCAATCATCCAACACATCTATGTTCTCAAGACTAATCGGGTCAAGTGCATCTTTCGTTTGCCTAATAATCCTACAAAAGTAATTATCACAATTTATAAGATCCATTTTGAAAGCATATTAAATAAAGATTAACAACTTTTGAAACAATTACCTCTCTCGAAGCTTCAAATTATAACACACATAGACTAAATCATTGAGTCTTTTGTGCTCTAGTCTATTCCGCCTCTTAGCATGGATAAACTCAAACGTACTCCAGTTTCTTTCGCATCCAGTTGCACTGCAACATTGGCTAAGTACTCGAAGCAAACTTTTGTAAATCTGGAACTAAACCTCCGAATTGCTCCCACCAAGAAACTAAAAGATTGAAAACTTAACAATTTACTAGATAAAAATTTAGCAACTTACAAGATAAAATAGGCATACTGAAAGAGAAAAGATTACCTGGAGGTAGTTTCTCTAGTTGATGAATAGCAAGGGGCATATTGAAGTCACTAGTTGCCTGCTTGTATTCCTCTATTTGTGCACTTATTTGGTCTTGCAAATGGTCATCCGGCACCAAGACTGTAAGAGCTTGAATCATTCCTCGAGCAACTTCCTTTTTCTTCATGAAAGTAGGCCTAAAATATATTCCGGGATTGAGAAAGCAACCAGCAGCATGAAGAGGGCTGTGAAGCTGCCTATCCCATCTAGCATCAATCACTCGAATGTATGGGCCATACAAAGAGAGCCTATTGTTCAACCTCACTTTAATTGCCTCTTTTGCCTTATCCATTGCTTCATACAAGTATCCCATTACAAGCTTTTCATCACCATCGGTTAGACGGAGAACCCTCACCAAAGGTTCACTAACTTTCACCACAAGTTGATAATTAGACCAAAATTCTCTATCATCCAAAAGAATTTTAACACCTTCTTTCCCAACATTACATTTAGCATAGCGAGATCCAACCCATTTGTCACTAGTGAACATTTGTCTAAGCTCTTTCTTGAAATTTAGAAGGCATTGAAGACTTAAAAAGTTTGTAGCAAACCTTGTGACGCCGGGACGACACAAGTCTCTACCATTTGTGAAGTCTTTGCTTATTGTGTTGAGAACCCATGCACGATTGTAAATGTATCGAGTTTCCTACAAAAGTAATAATCACAATTGATAAGATTCATATTCATAGCATATCAACTATACAATATTCATACATCTTAAATGTTACCTTTTTAGCCTTTTGGATGGTAGCATCTACGTGCGGAAAGTGTTGAGGCTTTGCAAAATTCTCCAACATCAAGTCCAAGCAATGAGCCGCACAAGGAGACCAATAGAAGAATCCATAATGTGCTTGTAACCTCTTTCCCGTTGCTTTGTGGGCAGCCTCATTATCCGTAACAAACTGGACAACATTACTTGGCCCCACTAGTTCAACAATTTCACAAAAAATACCAAACAGTGTATTTGCGTCTTTAACAAGCTCCGATGTGTCAATTGACTTCAAAAACATAGTCCCTTTAGGACAATAAACAAGAAAATTTATAATCGGAGTTTGATTTTGGCTTGTCCATCCATCAGACATAATTGAACATCCATAATTTGCCCATACCTCTCTAAGTTCAAGAAGACTCTCTAATTTCACGAACACTATTATTCAAGAGAGGGCATCTCATGTCATGATATGAAGGACACTTGAAGCCCGGTCCAACGGCTAGCATTGCATCAATCGCCAGTTGATAATACGGAGATAAAGTCACATTAAATGGAATGTTAGCATCATACCACCATCGAGCAACCGCCATTCTTGCTTCATCAATGGTTTGTTTAGATGACAATGCACTTTTTATAGAAGGTTGGGCACTCGGCATTGTTCTTGGAGCAAAAAAGCCACCAACTGTCTTCTTTTCTTTTTGGTCCCATCTCCAGACGTTCTTCTATCAAGTAAAGACTCGTCCTCCTCTTCATCCAAAGCTCGATAGGAAGCTCATTCTCCAACCGCTTTGCTAATTCTCTCCCTTCTTTCTTTGTCTTGCTTATACCCTTTAAGCATTTGATTCATTTGCCATTTTACATCCATTGGGACATTTTCACAAGCTTCCACCTCTCCCTTCACTCTGGCAAGATGTTTTAATTATGTAATTCCACCACCTTTAAGATGCTTATTACAAAAGAGGCAAATGGTATTATTCTTTTTACCCAAAACTAATTTACCATAAGCCCAAGCAGGGTCATTAGATTTTGTGGGAGCTGAAGTCATTGATGGAGCATGATTAGAAGCATGATCACTTGTCATTGATGGACCTGAAGACATTGTTCCTGAAATACCAAGTTATTGAACTACTTAATAGACATTATAAAAAAAATGAAGCTTGTAACATCAGATCCAACCTAAAGTAATGAACCTCATCTACATCTTAATTCAAGCACCTTCCACGCTTGTGATTCTGAAATACATCAAATTACTAGGAAATAGCCATAACTCTCTCAATTGTGCTTCCAATCAGCCAAAATATGGAGCATTACCACTGTTTAAGGCTTTATTACTGTAGTTAAGGGACTTGGTAAGCTTCTTTAAAAACAAACAAAGCCTCACCTACTACAATATCTATATAAAAGAACTATAGTAATTTCACCTGCAGACGTTTTGGTTTCACCATATGATTCACCATTTAGAGTCCAAAATCAAACATTGCAAGTGTATAAATCGCGCAGAAAAATTCTATTAACAATAACACAAGTCATAATAGTTTTTCAGATATATTGTGCACCAACATAATGCATTTAGCTGCGAATAAAAAAAAAAAAATACAGAATGCATTCAGCTTCATATAATCTACAGAGCAAAGAACTCAATACCCAATAATGACACCTGATTCACGATCATAATAAGGAGACATATCCTTTTATCAGTATTAACTTAGGGGTGCAGCAAAGAACCTATAAATCCAATCCAAAGTTCCAAACCAGCCCAAACTTGGTTTGTTGCCGAGAGAGAGAGAGAGAGAGAGAGAGAGAGAGAGGCACCTGCAATTGTTGTCGTCGCCGTGGGTGAGATTCTGAGCCGATGAGGTGAAAAGGGTCGAAGACTCGAAGTCTCCCTGATTCCTAATCGATGAGGCGTGAAAAATGAAAATAGCATTTAGGGTTATTAGATATAGGGTTTTGAGGGGAAAATACAGTTTCAGGACGTCATTTGGAGATTATTATGAAATTAACCAGATCTGCAAAATTTCAGACGAAATTACCGGTAACCTTGTCTCAGCCGGTATTTTCCGGTACGGCCGGTATCAAGCGGTAAGGGCCGGTATTGGGTCCAGGACAGTATTAGGGGGTTAGGGTACTGGTTACTTGTCAAAACGGTATGTACCGGCCGGTCCCTGCATGACTCAATTCATCCTTGGCTAGTACAAAGGATGAATTGAGTCATGTAGGGACTATGGATAATTGTACTCTGGATATTTGTCATATTAAGTTGGATGGTACCAACTATTTGATTTGGTCTCGTATTTTTACTTTGGCTATTGAGGCCAAAGGGATGTCCGAATTCATTGAGGGTCCTGTTACTCCACCTATTGAGGCGGTTGAACTTAAGAAGTTTAAATCTCAGAAATCGTTAGTCATGATCTGGTTGTTTTAACTCTATAAGAGCTGATATTCATCATACTTTCCTTCTTCTTGATACTCCACATCAGATTTGGACTACTGCAGCCCAAACCTATTCTCAGCAAGGTATGATGCACAGTGTTTTGAGTTGAGGAAGAGACTCTGTACATTGGAACAAAATCATCGATCCGTTGCGGTGTACGTTGCTAACTTGAGTGGAGTATGGCAGGAATTTGATTATTATCAGGGTTTCAGGATGTTTGTGCTGTTGATGCTGTTATTTTGCTGAAGAGGATAGAGAAGAGCGTGTTTATGACTTTCTTGCTGGTCTTGATGTGGAATATGATCCAATTAGAGTGCAGGTGTTGGGTCGTGTTCCGTTTCTATCTTCGAGAGAGGCCTATGCCATTGTTCAGCAAAAGGAGAGTAGGAGGGGTGCTATGGTGCATACTCCTACTTTTGATCGTTCTGCCTTCATTGCCATTCCTCAGGGTTAGTTTAGTTCTAGTGGTGGGCTTGTTCCACAGAGTGGTAAGTTACAGTCTGGTGCTAGCAGTGGGCCGATTGATCGTGAGTCACTCCGGTGTGATTATTGCCAGAACACTGACCATACCAGGGATTTCTGTTGGAAGTTACATGGCCCCCTCTCATGGGCGGGGGGGTTGGATGCAGTGGTCACGGTCGTGGTCTCTTGGGTTCTCAAGCCCAGACCCATGTTTCGGAGTCCACAGTTGCTACCTTGTCTGATTTTGGGTTCAATACTGGGGTTCAGGCGTCTTTTGATTATATTAGTGGATTTTCTTAGAGGGAGATGCAAGCTCTCAGGTGCCTCATGACTCGGACTGATTCTCTATCTATTATAGCTTCTACTTCCACAACAAGTCTCACTTCATCCTATTTTGCTCATATAGGTATTTTGGTTAGTGCATTTACTACCTCTTTTGCTATTCCTTGGATTATAGATTCCGGTGCTTCAGATCATATGGCAGGTTGTTCTTCTGTATTTGATTCTTACTCTACTTGTTCTGGTAAGGATAAGGTCAGAATAGCAGATGGATCATTCTCTGTTATTTCAGGAAAAGGTTATGTTCGCTATTCTCCCTCTATTTCCCTCTCTTCAGTTCTACATATTCCAAGCTTTGCCACTAACCTTCTTTTCGTCAGTAGTCTTACTCGTTTTGCAAATTGTTCAGTGACCTTTTTTCGTACTCATTGTGTTTTTCAGAAACTGGACACGGGCAAAGTGATTGGCAGTGGTAAAACACAGGGTGACCTCTATTTTTTGGAGTCTGGACATCATTTACCCATGTCATGTGGTCTTGCTCTGCAAGCAGATATGAGTTTAGCTCTTTCTATGTTACATCAGTGGCACTGTAGATTGGGTCATTCCTCTTTTGGAATTTTAGAGAAATTTTTCCCTAGTTTAATTAAGCATTGTTCTAGGAGTCGATTTTTTTATGAAGCCTGTGAGCTTAGAAAACATAAACGTGCATTTTATGCACCTATTAATAAACGGAGTGCCTTTCCTTTTATGGTTATTCATTCTGATGTTTGGGGTCATTCCCCTGTTACCTCTTTTAAAGGGTTTTTTGTGGTTTGTCACTTTTATTGACTATTATTCTCGTGTTACTTGGGTGTATTTTCTTAAGTCAAAAAATAAAGTCTTCTTTTGTTTTAAATCTTTTCATGCGATGGTGCGCACTCAATTTGACACCGTAGTGACAATGGCACTGAGTATATCGATAGGAATTTTAGGGCTTTTCTGGATGGACATGGTATCCTTTTTCAGACAACTTGTGTTGACACTCCACAACAAAATGGAGTTGCTGAATGCAAAAATTGTCATCTTGCTGAGATTGCTCGCTCTCTTTTGTCACCATGAATGTTCCCAAATATTTATGGGGAAAAGCGATTTTGACTGCAACCTATGTTATCAACCATATGCCATCCAGTGTTTTCCACTTCAAAACTCCTATTGAGTGTCTCTCTAACAGTTCTCATGTCTTGACTCTTCCCCCAAGAGTTTTTGGTTGTGTGTGTTTTGTTCATGCTCTTCATCCTTCTGGTGGCAAGTTGAGTCATAAAGCCCATAAATGTGTTTTTGTTGGGTATTCTCCTACCCAGAAGGGTTATAAATGTTATGATCTTCACTTTAGGAAATTTTTTGGGAAACTGAGCCTTTTTACTCTCCCTCCACTCCATCTCTTCAGGGGAGCAGCATGTTAGTCAGGAAAAGATGAGGGAGGAAGAGGTGTTTACATCTCAGAATCAAAGGTCATGGTCACTTCCTTTTCGTAGTGAGGGGGAGAATGAGAAGTCTGGAGTGGAACTAGTGTCTATTGATAGTGCAAAACAAGACATTGGTGGACGAGTGGAAGGGGACAAACCAAGTGAATGGCCGACTACCTTGGCAACGTATCAAAAGAAAGGAAAGAAAGGCAAATCTTCATTTGTACTGCCACCTTGCCAATCACCATTCCTTGCTTCAGTTCAGGACTCCTTAGCTGACTCATCTGGTAATGAATCTTCTCCCATTGAACCTCCTATTATAGATTATGGTAATCTTTCTGTCGCTCTTCGGAAAGGTGTTAGGTCATGTACTCAGCATCCCATTTCCCAGTATGTCTCTTATGATCGTTTATCTCCTTTGTACCATGTCATTGTTTCGTTTCTTTCTTCTATATCTATTTCACAGAATTGGTAGGATGCGTTCTATCTGAGTGGAAAGTAGCTATGGTAGAGGAGATGACGGCTTTGAAAAAGAATGGCACTTGGGAGTTGGTGTCACTCCTAGGGGAAGGAAGTCAGTGGGATGCAAGTGAGTTTTCACTGTCAAGTAGAATGCTGATGGTATAGTTGTGAGATACAAGGCAAGACTTGTTGCCAAGGGTTTTATTCAAACCTATGGTATTGGCTACAAGGAGATGTTTGCTCCAGTAGCAAAGATGAACAATGTGCGAGCTCTAATTTCTTGTGCTGCCAATTTGAATTGGCCTCTTCGCCAGTTTGATGTGAAAAATGCACTCCTTCATGGAGAGTTAAATGAGGAGGTGTATATGGATGTACCACTAGGTTTTTCTTCCTCTAAGACTGAGGGAAAGTTGTGCAAATCGAAGAAGGCTCTTTATGGGTTGAAGCAATCACCTAGAGCTTGGTTTGACAGATTTTCAAAGGCTATGTTGAGGTTTGGTAACAACCAGAGCCATGCAAATCATAGTATGTTCATTAAAGGAGGTGCTGGTAAGATTGTTTTCCTTATTGTTTATGTTGATATAATAATGACAGACAATGATGTGGCTGAGATTTTCAATCTTAAGTCTAGTCTGGCTTAAGAATTTAAGATTAAGGATTTGAGACCATTGAGATACTTCCTTGGAATGGAAGTGACAAGGTTTGATGAAGGTATTTTTATCTCCCAATAGAAGTATATACTTGATCTTTAGGAAGAAACAAGTATGTTGGGTTGTAGACCTGCTATTTCTCCTATTGAAGCGAATCATCATCTTAGTGGAAATGTGGGGGAGCGCACTGATAAGGAGAGGAATCAGCGACTTGTAGGTCGACTAATATACTTAGCTCACACGCGACCAGATGTTACTTATGACCCTCGTACTTCACATCTGGATGCAGTTTATCGTATCTTGAGGTATCTTAAATCAACTCCAAGGAAAGGAATTTTTCTCTTTGATCATGGTCACCTGCGGTTGGAGGCATTTACTGATGTCAACTGGGTTGGTTTTGTAGATGATAGACGCTTTACTTCTGGCTATTGTACTTTTCTAGGAGGAATTTGATTACTTGGCGGAGTAAGAAGCAATCTATGGTCGACAGGTCTAGTGCAGAAGTTGAGTATGAGCTATGGCACATGGTGTTTGTGAGCTCTTGTGGCTCTAAACCTTATTATGTGATTTGGGACTCTTTGATAATGGTCCTATGAAAATCTACTGTGACAATAAAGCTGTCATAAACATTACTCATAATCCTGTTCAACATGATAGAACGAAACATATAGAGATTGATAGATACTTCATCAAGGAGAAGCAGAGCGAGGGTTTGATATGTATGTCTTTTGTGAGATGCGAAGATCAATTAGCTTACATATTCATAAAAGGACTTGGTAGCAAGAGTTTCTACCCCATTGTGTTCAAGTTGGGCTTTGATTGATATATTCGCACCAACTTGTGGGGGAGTATTAAGTTACGGGTGCATAATTAATCTCTTATGTAAATAGATTAGTAGATAAGGGTGTAGTGTGTAATTATTCCCTTACTCTTGTATAACTGAACGTAATGAGAAAAATTACCCTAACTTTTGGATTCCCAATTCTATCGATGTGTTTACACTTTCTTTCCCTTTTGTTTATATTTGTCCTTTGCTGATAAAAAAAACGTGTATAGAGAAATGGTATCTGAGTTGCTTCGAGGGGTTATTTATGGTATCTATATCTCGTATGGTTGTATGCATTGATTGTTCACGGTGTTTATGAGAGCGTCAAACCATGGGGACCGGCTAAATCAAACACATTATCCTGTAACAGGAAGATTTTTATAATCCTATGGCAAAACTTTTTATAAATCACAGCCGTCTATTTCCTTATTCAATCAATCTAGCGGCTAGGATGATTTTTCAAATAAAAAACCTCAATATTTGAAATCTTCCGTTTTGATTGACCTGCTATTTTTAAATTGGCCATATCTTTTAAGGATTTTATAAATTTTGTATAATGGAACCAATTGGGATCTATCCATATTGCATATTTTTCAAGTTTCATATTGAAAGATGTATGCAATTTTAAATGGCACTACTGTCAGAAAACCTATGCATGAATTTATCTTTTCGATTTAAATTTAAGGGTTAAGATGCAAATTTTTCATAAATCATAACCGTCTATTTTCTCTTTCAATAAATCTAATGGTTAGGATGGCCCTCCCTCCCTGTCTCTTTAAGTTTTCATGTTCTTAATTCCGATTAGTTTTAGATTGGCTTTCTTTCCTCTCCCTCTCCCTCGGGAATATGTTTTGCAAACAATATAAAATAAAAAATCTTTTATTGGCTACCCAAAACAAATTTTTGTCCAAGAAGGTCACTAGGTTTCGAAATCTACTCCAACTATGTGTATTGAAACTTTTTTCCAAAAAATTAAGACAATTCTTATCTAATGTCAAGCACTTAAACTGTCAAAGGTTGTATCAGGACTTTGCAAATGGCAGCTATGCTATGTCCTTCAGAGACGCATGTCTTTGGGAAAGGTTCTCTCTCTAAGGTTGGTCAATGTGGAGCCATCCCAAGGCAGCGAGCCAGGCAATCATTCCAGTCTACCCAAGCCACATATGTCAAGATGAGGTTTCAAGGCTTTGCTCCTAGCCTAGGTTGTTGTCAATAGGCCTTTGGAGACCAAGTAGGAATATGAGGTCCTTGTGCTGAGATTCCTTGGCTGAGCCAATGAGTCTGCTGATACATGTCTTAATTGGCCGGCCAATGAGTCTCATGAGTGTTTCGTAGAATCTCTCTTTATTGGGCCTAAGCATAGTGTACAAAGTACAACATATGCTACCTTTGGCTGCCAAAATCCAATTTCTTGGCACCATATTTTTTAAAGTCATGGCAATGTATCTTCGATTACCTTGGCGTTGGCCCATCCATTGCCTAGCAAGGGTTATATGTGGCACCATATTATTATGGAGATGGCATGATGGAAATGACCTGATTGGGTTGTGTAGGAAAGTCTAAACCCATGTACCAACACAGAGATATTTGAAATAATGTTTATATTGATTGCTTGGGAAATACAGTGGGAAATGGCTGAAGGGCATTCATATGGGTATTTGGAAGAGGGTAGTCGATAATGGAGATCTGTCAGCATGATAAACAATATTAATTGTTTCTATGATTTGAACAACATTAATTGTATCTATGATTTGTTGCCTCGTACAACAGTTGTAGGTTAGATTGTTTTCTCTGTTTTATATTTTGCATTATAACAAAAAGGAAATTGACTTCTACACTCCCCTTTTTACCACATACACACCCTTTTTTGTCCTTATTCATGTGAATTTACCTTTTTACCCTTTCATTAGTTCACTTTTTCACACATTAAGGGGCAATAGAATAAATTCATACCAAATAAAGACAAAAAAAGGAGTGTATGTGGTAAAAAGGGGAGTATAGAAGTCAATTTCCTAACAAAAATAGTTTGTTTAGTGATTGTAGGTGGAGTCTTTTTCCTGTATCAATGTTCTGATGTTGCTTACTTTGGTTTTATTTTTTGATCGGCACTTTCTAGATAGTTTGTAATTGGTTTGTTTGCACTGCAAGGGTGTACTCTTGGTTCTGTTTGGTTGGGTTTTGGCTTTATGAAAATTATCTTACCCAAAAACTATGTAATAGTTTATTGGATTCGGCTACATATTTTTGCTTTATACTTCATAGAAACTTTGTTGTATGCTGGGAACTTTTTGATGCTATTATCTTTTCTTTTTGAACACTGCTTTTGTAGTTTATCCAGCCTAAACAGTACTGGAGGGCTAAATTTGATTAATTCAATGTATATGTCGATAACTGGTTTTTGGACATTTGTTATTTAGGAATGGGCATCTGAGCACTGTTCGGCACCCTTCCGAGCTCCTGAATTGTGGGATTGCCAAAGCCATGCAGATATCGATGAAAGAACTGATATCTGGTCTTTGGGATGCACTTTGTTTGCAATAATGTAAGCTTCAACCTGCAGCCTTTGCAACAAATCCTTGTTTCTGGCTATATCAAAGATACAATGCAGCTTTTTCTCTCTTGTTGGTGCAGCTGTTATTTTGTTGCGCACCAGATCACACAATGACCAATTAACAGTCCTTAATGTTGGATTCTAACCATATACACTCTGACCATCAATTTTCAAATTTGGATCGAGGTTATGGAAGTTTTTCAACCCTTAACATGTATGTGTCTCATTTATCAAAAGTTTTCTCTGCCAATTGCCAAATCACATGACTTTGACAACAATTTAGTTTTTGAATCCTAGACATGGTTCCAGCCCTAAAAATTGATGGGCGAACATTCTTGTTTTACAGTGACTTCATTCTTGCATTGCACGGATATATAACAAAGCTATGATTTTGTTTGTGTGTTTGCTCTCTCTCTCTCTCTCTCTCTGTTTTCACATGCAGATATACGAGTTAGGATTATTTTACACTTGCAGGTAGAAATTGCTATTGCTTTATTCATCATCTTCTCCAACTCCACTTTTTTAATTAGCTATGATTCTTATGAGTACCATCTTTCTCATGTGTATAAATTTGTTTCATCTGATTGCCTGCATTCCCTCTTATGCTGTGTTCTCTTCCCTTTTCAAAAAGCATTTTCAAAAAATTTCCTCTACTTCCAACATTTCTCTCTATATCTCTCTCCACTTATTACTCCTACTATTTTTCAAAAAACTTTTCAAATACCAAACCAAACACAGCATTAATGTTTGACAACAATATGAAACTGCATGGATAAGACACTAAGTTGTTCACTTTTCACCTGAACCTGCTTGCTTGGCCTGGTACTTGTTTACTATGGCGGGTTGTATGACTATTGAACAACCAATCCTGCAAAACAAGAACTATACAAATACCCAGAGATGTGTTCTTAGTGATCCCCTCACTATTAGTTGGTTACTTGCCTTGTGGAATTTCTTATTCCTTGTATTACGGCGAATTGAACATGGTCTTTAGGTATTGATTTTCTTCCCTTGCCGCTGCAACTTGCAGGTATGGTGTATCTCCATTTGAGTATGCACTTGGGGAATCTGGAGGGAGTCTACAATTAGCCATAGTAAATGGGCAGTTAAAGTGGCCAGCTGGGCCTAATCCTCCATACCCAGAAGCTCTTCACAAGTTTGTAACTTGGATGCTCCAACCCCAGGCCACAGTTCGACCACGCATAGATGACATCATCATTCATGTTGACAAGTTGATCTCCAAGTTCTCTACTTGAAGAAACGTGGGTTAAAAAAGTTCTTAAATCAGTTCACAGGTACACCATCCACATTTTATGTGAAAATGCTGTAACAATAGCAAATAAGCAGTTTTCTTTTCTTTTTTCCCTATTTTCCTTCTCGGATTGCTTTGGGCTACTGCAATGGTTCAACCTTACTGTATTATCCAACTGCATGTATTTAATTTTTTCTTCTGTAGTTTAAAGATGTTATATGTGCAAGTGCAATGCTAGGCTTTGAAGACCCACTTTTATAGAAATGGTGATGGCATGCAATGAAATTTTTTTTGTCATATTTTGCAATTAAGTGAGCTGCATTAAGTCGTATTATACCTACTGATGATTCATGATGCATTTGGATGTCTGACAGGACGAGATGTGAACTCAAATGAGCTTCACGGTCTGATGACGATTTTTTGAGACATATGGTCATAGGACTACCTGGGTTTGGCACAAAGGTAACTACTATTGTGGTGACCGCATAAAATCTCACGTATTTTTGGTAATTGCAGTATTTCATTGTGGATGGGAGTCATTTCCTATAGTTTGCTGTCAATCTTCGTTCATGTTGTGTGAATGTATATGGGCCAAGAATGCAACTGTTAGTTTGTGTTTGGGGTAACTGATTATTTGTGTCCGACTACACAAATCAACACATTGATTGTGTTGCTGTTATGTGCATGGTTACTTAAAGAATATTAATCCCCAAAGAATCTGATATTCTCCATCTCAACACTAAAGGGGAGCGGCGGAGCCAAAAATTGAACACGGGAGTTGCACCGTTCGAGGGGTACTTGTCTTGTTGTATGTTGTGCGGAAAATGGTGAAATAGAAAACTAAGAGTAAGTTATATAATTCTGCTATGCAGTGGACTATGTTTTTTTGTGAAATATAAGAAAGCCTTGGTCCAACTCTCTTGTGGTATTCATATGAAACTCGTTGAAATGATATTTTTATAATCAAAACTAGTTAGTTTTCAAAATGCAATCATTTACCTTATTAGTACAAAATATTAAGTTGTTCATGTACCAATAAATACCTCGTTAAACCACGTTAGTGCATAACAAAATTACTGTGTTCGAAAATGGGGTGGCATTAGGGCTGTAAAAGAGCCGAATCGAGCCGAATATTAGAATGTTCAGATTCATTTATTAAGTTTGTTAGCGAACTTGAGCTCGAGCCGACCTGAATGAAAATTATGATGAGCCAAACTCGAACCGAGCTTGCCCAAGTTTGGGTCGAACTCCAGCTTGTTCACGAGTCTTAACAATCCATAATATCATATTTTTATGCTCTTATACAGGTCTAAAATTGCAAATAATTTTTTTATTATGTACATAAATAAGTTCATATACATATAACATGATAAAAACATATACATAAGTAAATTTTTAGTAATTGTAAACATTTAGACTTGTACAAGTTTTAAAATTTTCACTATATAATTATATAAAATCCTCATGATACACATATATTCCAGGTTCATGAGCCTAATCGCGTCGAATAATATTGCATTCATGTTCGGCTCATTTATGAAACGAGCCTAAAATTGAGGTTCAGGTTCGGTTCATTCAGTAGACGAACCGAACTCAAACAAGCTTTTACCGAGTCGAGCCTCGAACAGTTTACGAATGTCTCAGTTCATTTATAGTCCTAGGTGGCACCAACCCCCTGTGGCTTGTCGTCTTCGTCTCCATATGTGTATATATGTATATCCTTGTACATGTATAGACTTAACAAAAATTTCCTAAACTAAATGTTGGAGAGAGAATTTTGTTTTGTCTTTGTTCATATTGTTTGTGTTTGTTAGTTTTGCACCAACCTTTTATAATTTATTGGTTCGTTTCAAAGAAAAGAATCGTAAAAGTAAAAATTATGACATTTACCCAACATTTTTTGGAAATATCCAATAAGAAGTAAAAAAAAAAAGTCAGCTTTTTAAAATTTTTCTTTGATATTTTCAAAAAATGTGTGTAAATATTTGACTTTTTTTGAATTTTTCTTGGAGATATCCAAAAAAATGTGTCCATTACCTCCAGATTATAACGTCAAATAGATACGAATTTTGCTCTCTGGCTATAACACATGACCTGAGGAAGGAAGTAAAGTGGAATCTATCTCGTTTTTTGGAGAGTGAAGGGATTCACCAAGATAGTCTTGCTCGCTCTGGAGGGAAAGGGCAGTGCGCCTGGGTAGCATAGTGAATGTTGAAAGCTCCGTGTAGCATTCTTATTCTTAATGAACAGGAGTAGTCAATTGTAGAAGTAGAATAAGCAGCTCCTCTCTCTTTCGGTAGAGAGTGGTGGCTTGTGTAGCAATCTGGCAGAAGCTCTTTCAATACGCTGCCTCCGCTTGATTATTCAATAAATGAATGCAATGAATGTATTGTTGATAAAGAGCATAGCTTGCAGGCTTCCTACGCCCTTGTGAAGATGTAGAAGTGTAAATGTCATAATTTTTTATTTTTTCGATTCCTCTCGTCGAGGCGAATTAATAATTTATAAAGGTTTGGTGCAAAACTAACAAATATGAAATTTTTTAAATAAAACAAAACAAAATTTTCTCACTTCAACTTTTAGATTAGTGGAAACACCCCTTAGCGATTAATGCAGAAGACTATGTTTAGAGTAGGGGTGACAAATTGAATTCAAATCTATTTACTAAAAAATAAACCCAACCCAACTAATTTCTTAATTGGGTCAGAATGAATCCAACTTATTCAGCCCATTTATTAATTGGATCTTAATTGGGTTCTAATGGGTTTTTTTAAATGACCCAATAAGTCACTAATATAACCCATAAAAAAAAAAAAAAAAAAAAACCCTCCGATCTCCTGATTCCTGAACCACCTCCTGTCAACAGTGCTACTTTCCCCTTTAGTATGTCTCTCCCTCTCTCTCCCTCTCTCTCTCTCCCTCCCTCTCTGTAGTCGATTGTGAGGTGGGAGGAGTTACGGTGGTGGCCTGGTGGGAATGGTGGTGGTTGCTCGGGTAGTTATGGAGGTACACGGATGGTTCTCTCTCTCTCTTTCTCGGGTGTAGTTGGTGGGAAACAAGAAAAGAAATGGGAGGGGAATATTTAAATGGAATGGGTTATTGCATGAGGGGTATAATCCCATGGGTATTGTTGTGTTGTCTAGACGGGAGTGAATTAAGGAGGAAAACGGGAATTGTGTTCTCTCTGCCGAAAAGTTTGAGGATGGTTTTGGTTCGGAGCAAGCACAGGTACATAGTCCGACCGGACAATTACTCGCCGAACACGCACGCACATAGACGATTACGGAATAAAAATTGGTGTGACGGCATAATTAATTTTTCGTATCAAATAAATCAACAAGAAAAAATATTATTTTTGTTTTGGATAATTATTATTATTATTATTATTTCAAAATATTGGGTCTTTATTGAAAATTTGTGAAATAAACTACCATGCAAGAACATAAATGAGATCATGGGAATGACCAAAATCGAAGCTCACAACAACACGTTTTTGAAGGGGGAAGTGAAGCTTTCTTTCTTTGTAATTAGACCAATTATTGTTCACACACCTATCTGTATGGTAATGAAACGATCCTGACCCACTCTAGTAGGTCTTAGCCATAACAAAGCGCCGGTGAAACCATCACCGATGCCATTTTAACCCTACTACATCTTATAATCAAAAAATTAAAAGGAACGAGTGTGTAATCAATGGAGGCATGACCTATGCAGCCTAGTATAAGGAGAACTCACATTTAAAAAAGACTATAAACCCCAATACACACTTCAGAGCTGTGCTTAGACATAAAGTTTAGCAAGTAACTTACAAGTAATTACAGAGTTCAAACGAATAATACGAAAGTACATTTCATAACCACAAATTATCTCCCACGTGTCGAATCCATAAACAAGTGCCACGACGTCTTACATCTTGTTTCCTGAAAAGTGGAGAAAACACATAAGCTAACGCTTGTATGAGTGACTAATACATAATTTACATGTTCTCCATGGACAATGCAAAATAATTTGATAGTATTTCAAAACAAAAAACTCAAATCTATAAGCCAAATATAATGCACATTCCGCTATTCAAAATTCAAAAGCTACCAGATGTCCCCAGTAGTGGATAAGCCAGACGTCTACGCATTATCCCAAAACACACACCAACCTCAAACACCATTGCTAGCCATTAAGCCGTCCCCTAGCAAGACCGGACGTTGGGAATGCCATTAAATAGATTAGCAAATATTTCACAAATAGGTCCACCTTCCATTGCTATTCCATGGAGTGCACAATTTATAAAATTTGTTCAAATAAGCTCGTTAAGGAAAACGAGTTCAAAACCATGTAATTTAGGTATTAAATCACTCACCTCGATCCGAGCTTCTAAACCATGTTCCCTACATAAACGTATAAGATAATTGTGATTAAGATTCAATGAGCACATTTAAACTTCTATATGCTCTCATTAGATCTCTCCAATAGCTTAACAAAAGGTCCAACCTAAGGGTGGGTAAACTCGAAACCTAACAAAACTGCAAAATCGGTATGGAGTCCAAAAATCAGTCTCTGTATTTTGGCTATAGAATTTGATAGGATGGGAATTAGATGCTGGGACTACCACCATTGGAAAGTAGAATTTCGGGACATCAATTTCTATATAAAATTTGCCTGAATCGGAGTCTGGATGACAAAGATATGGTCATCCGAAGTTTAGCCTACTAATCTGTCTTGTTCAGCGATTTTTACCAAGAATCCGAAATTAAAACTCACTAAGACTCTTATAATCAATCCCAACTTCACCGATCAGAATCTAAAGGTGAGAATAACGATCAAAACTCATGATTCAACTAGATTTTAGAACATTGAAAGGAAATCGAGCCTAGGTTTTCAAAGATTCTATGAGAGTCTATCAAGAACTTTAAAAAAACTCCATAAACAAGGATTTCATAACCCTAAGGTCTAAAACCCTGAAATTAACCCACTAGATCAAGGAGTTGAACTTGTAAAATATGAAACCTAAGATGGAGGATACACAAATTTACCTTGTGAAGCTTCAATTAACAATCTAACCCTTTCCCCCTTCTCCCTTCTTCTCTCTCTCTCTTTCGCTTTTCCTCGTCTCTCTCTCTCTCTCTCTCTCTCTCTCTCTCTCTCTTTATTTCCCAGGTGAAGCGGTGTGCTTACAAACAAAATACACCGTATGTTTTATTTCAATCATCCTAGGGAAAATTATCCTATGTGCACCTGTCCTTGTGCCTTCCTTATCATGTCTGGCTGATTAGTGACATCTAGAGCATATATAGGTGATCAATTCCGTTCAACTAAAATAACTACGCTAGTTAACTACGAGATTTTACTAAAAACACGACAATTATTCATGTATTATGCATAATTAAAAATCAGGGTTATTACAAGTAATTTTAGTATATAGGGGTATTTTAGTCATTTAGATTTACAGGGTTAATATGGTCATTTTAGTGTAAATTGGTATTTTAGTCATTTTAAATTTTAGTATATAGGAGTATGTAATAGGGTTAATAGACAGGTCGGGTTTTGTAACGCCTTGATTCTTGGACACGTTAATTAAATCATTTTTAATTGATTTAATAATTCATAAAACTAATTTAAGAAGTAAAATTTTACTAAACAGAGTTTAGTAGCGAAAATCTCAAATACTATATTCAAAACTACTTAATTGTCTTACAACTCAACAAAAATAAAACAGGGTTTGACAAATGTGATAACACTTTTGGAAATTTAAATAACATTATTCCAAATTACAGAGCTTCTAAGGGTAAGACATCCAAGGCTCGACAAACTCTCCTTCCTCAGCTAGAAGGTCTTCACCCTGGTACTGATCATTTTGTAGACGATTCTGTTCTTCAGTCTCCTGATTACCTGACATGAAACACCAGCCCAACGACATTATAATGAGTTTTAAAACTCAGTAAATAAATCTTACCCATTAACCATTACTCTACAAACAATCACATTTATAATAAAATGATGTAAAAATCGAAGAGCACAAAACTTATTTCATTACATAACCATCAACTTAAGTAAATTCTATAATCTCAACTTCTATGATCATTCTAACACCGCAATATTCACCACGTTCCAAACTCAAAATTTCATTGGATATACTTTATAGGTCCTGCTAGGTTACCTTCAATACCTGAGGTCCTGCCAGGCTTACCCTAAGGTCCTGCTTGGCCACCCTAGTTACACCGGGTCTTTCAGGCTGCCCTCAAGGTCCTACCAGGCTACCCCTGATAACACTAGGTCCTGTCAGGCTACCCCCGAGGTCCTGCTAAGCCCACCACCTTTCATATGTTTCCTTTTCCCATATCCATAATAACGTCTATATAATTTCTCTAAGTCCACAAGTCATCCAATGTCTCTAATGACCTTTCTATGTTCTCAGTTAAATCAACAAAGCAATCATTTCAAATAAGGAGTAAACAGATCATAATATAACCACATACATAGGATAACTGAACCACAGTACACCAAGCTTCAGTGAGCTTAAGTCCAAACTAACCTCACAACAATTTCAATAAGTTTCAATACCAGAGTAATTGTAACGCCCCCAATTTTGGAAACGTCAAATAGGCAATTTTATTGAAAAACTAAATGGAGTCTGGCTCAATATTACAAAATATTCTCAAAAGAGTAATCTTATTCAACAAAAGGAGGGTAGACTAGGGTTCCTATCTACTGCTCCACTTCTTCCTCCATCCTGGCCAGCTCCTCGGCTCCAAACGCTTCCAAGGTGTAAAGTTCACCCTGTTCATCTATAAAGTCTGACACATTATACCGGCGTCGCCACCAATATAATATGTCAGGGTCACCAAAAGGTAACACCGTGAGCTTACAAAAGCTCAATAGAATATCCAAACCCACTAACCCTTAACATACAAATAATAGATCATAAAATCAATAGAGTATAAGCAGGTTTAACAAAAACGATTAACGATAGCACATCCATATTCACTATTCAAGTATCGTTGGTGTCCATATTTTTCTGTGTTTCTCCTACGCGATTCATCGTAGACCGTGTCACCATTTTTTATTTTTCAAAACCAAATCAACATTTTAAAAATCCGTTTTTAACACACCCAACCTCGGTTCCGCCGTTCTGGGTTCCAGAGTATCCTCACAATGGTTCCGCTGCACCGGTTTCCCATTGGCACACAATTGCATTGGCTCCGTACCGCGGATAACCAAGCCATTCCTTACCATGGTTCCGCCGCTCCGGGTTCCCATGGGAACGCACACAATTCAAAACCCTCGGTTCCGCTGCTCCGGGTTCCCGAGTATCCCACAATGGTTTCGCCACTCCGGGTTCCCATTTGGGTTTTCGAAAATTCATCCCTCGGTTCTGCCGCTCCAGGTTCCCGAGTATTTCCACAATGATTCCGCCGCTCCGGGTTCTCATTGGGTTTTTCACAAATCTTTCTTTACACACGCACACAACTCACATAATGCCACCCAAAATCGGTCATTATGTAGTTTCAAAATATTTCCTTTCATTAATCACACCCTAGGTGTCATGTTTCTACTTTCTCGATTTTCGTGTTTCGTTTTCATGCATAGACTCCGCGGTAGGACTTTTTACAAACATAAATCATTCATTGTAATCTTGAAACTAAACTGGCAAGATCATCTAATTCTATATTAATAATCATGCTCATAACCATCCTGAAGATCAAAATACGAATACTTCTATTCAAGTGTCGAATTCTATCTTTCGAAAACCGTTCTTTCTTTCTTTTTGGGAAGGTCTACACAACATATACTTTTCCAAAAAAATAAAGTCAATATATTCAACATATTCCCCTTCCTTTTTATCTTTTTAAAGAAAGCTCTTTTCAAGTTTCTCATGCATACAAGTATCACACATATCATTTTAAGCAATAGATAACCTTATCTACTTAAGGGAATGCTTAAGAATATTTTGCTTATACTTAGGGAAGTGGGTAGAGAAAATCTACCTTGATCCGAAACTAGTCGGGGCCGAATAAGCTAGTTGGAAGATTCCTACGGGCGGTGAAACTCGCAAATCTGGACCAAACTTTGGATGGCAGTAACTCGGTCAATAGTTGGCCGAATATGATCGTTCTTGGTCGAAATTGAAGCTCTCGAAGTGCTCTACAACTTTCGTGAAGGAAGTTGATCCTAGAAACTACTTTAGGTAGGAGAAAAATGGTGATAAAGGCAGAGACAGTATGCTGTCTGGGAATAGAAATCCGAGATTTTTACTGAACTTCGGATGCCAATATCTTTGTTATTTCTTCACCGATTGGGATGGTTCTTGGGTCTAACTTAAAAGTTTCGAAGTGCTCTACAACTTTTCCGAAGGGAGTTGGTCCTAAAAACTAACTTAAGAAGGAGAAAACTGAGGATTTTCAAAGGGCAGTGGGCTGCCTGGAAAAACAGAAATGGTTTCTAGAGAGAAGTGAGAGAAGGTGTGAGTTGAAAGGGTGAATGGGAGGTGCTATTTATAGCAAAACTTGGGCTCTTCCTTCTCCCCCATGGCCTGCCATATCTCTCCCTCTCTCTCCCATGGATTTGCTCAATTGTTTTGTCATTTCAAGCCTTTCAATCAAGTCATTGCCTTCCATGACTTGTCACTTCCATTTGTAGGCCAAATCTTAGGCTATCATGAAGGGCTTTTGACTAGTCTAGTCCTAAAAGAGGTTGCTTGTAAGAAAGAACATAATCATGGGCTAGCTTTGTACTTTGGAAGACTAGAATGAGTTGGCATGTAGTAAATAGGCTTAGGGCTATTAAGGTTGCTTGTATAAGTGTCCAAAACACAACCACACACTCCACCTCCCTCTCCCAATCGGCCTCTCTCTCCCTCTCTCTCACGGTTCTTTCTCTCTCTCTCTCTCTCTCTCTCTCTCTCTCTCTCTCTTTCTCTCTCTCTCTCTTTTGCACTATGCACAAATATATATATGCATATATATAAGTACATGTATATATTCATCTAGGAAAGTAAAATCTAAGATAGTTAGGTTTAAGGCTAGAACATAGGTGTGCATGCATGGTAAGGCTAGTCTTGCTGCTTTTGGAAGCGGAATGATGAGATTCCTTAGCCCATGATTTTGTATTGTAAAATCAAGGCTTCATTGGCAACTTAATTGCTATTAACCAATGGTCAAAAATTCTCCTAGCATTTATTAACCATTGGTTAAAGAAATAAAGAAGGTAAGTATGGGCTTGAATGACTAGTCAAATCTAGGTTCTCATTATGGCAAGTATAAGATTGCTTCTTTTGGAAGCAAAATGATGGGATTCTTTGTATGACATGTCTTGTCATGCATATTGGCAAGTCAAAGGTCTAATAACCAAGAGACAAAAATTTTCCTAACAATTATGGACCAAGGGGTAAAGGAATATTGGTAATAATTTGATATGACTAGTCATGGGAATCTATTATCCAAGAGATAATATTTTCCCTAACATTTATGGACCAAAGGTTAAAGCTTTCCCTTGCCTTTATTATCCAATAGGTAGGATAAGTAATGATGCTAGGTAAAGTGAAATGACTAAACATAGGAATAAAATGATTACTCCTATAGTTTAATGGTTCAATAGGGTTCGGAGGGTTTCATAAGGCTCAAAAATGGTCAAAAAGGTCCATCTAGGATTAGGGAATTGTAACTAGATTGAAACAGTAATTAGGGTTTTCTAACGAATTGGTTGGAAACTAATTCACTTGCCAAGTAGGATTTCTAGCCAAGAATTTAAAAATTTTTATTAACTCACTAGAAAAATAACACAAGTGCTTCTACAAGCATACTTGTCTTTAGAAAATGACTAGATTGCTCGGCGTGAAAATATATAATTTTATAAATCTCAAATCTAATTATGACGGATTATTAAAATTAAAAAGAAATTTTTAGTAGCAAATCCAAATAATTAAAATAAAATTTAAATATTTAATGAAATTTTTATTTACCAAAAATCAGGGTCGTTACAAACTATCTCCCTTAAAATAATTTCGTCCTCGAAATTGGTGCGTGGCTATGGATCAGATCTCGTCGTTTACCGGTCTTGAAATCATCGTTTATCCCCCTTAAAATAGGAGCAGGTCACCACCAATCCTTTCATAGCGTGATATTGAGATGATCAACTTCGTCATTTGAAGATATCTCCATTACGTAACCTTCGAAGACTAGGTTGACAGCTATTCTTCTTCCTGAAGTGATAACAGGTTCAACAGCGATCCTATGGGTTCAGTTTCTAGGTATGCAGTCATAAACAGCTGAGGAAAAACCTTCTCATTCCAAGGGTAGATTCTCGATTGGAAGAGGATAGAATACGCTACATGGGTATAAGTACCCTTGCAGTGTTGATCAGGCTCGAAACTTAGGATTTCAACTTATGACTGAACGGAGAGGGGTGATGTCAAGGAATGAAAGAAATGCCCCTGCAAAATCAAGAAGGACCCTATGGGTATGTTTTAAGCCAATCAGCGATCTAATCAAGATTCGAATACTCTGGCAACCCACAAAACGCTTTGGCATGACACGGCTACTGTCTAAGGCTCCGGCAAGTCCTAGAAGCATCTCGGAGTAAGACGACAGCGTTTCAGGCATCTCTCACTATTTTCTGCATGTTTTGTTAATCAAATTAAGCCTCATCACTTGCTTAACAAGACGGGGTTGAAGTTGCTTCAGTCGTCGAACAATTCGCCTCGTAGTACGCCTTTGATGAAGTTTCTATCGTAGATACCAACATCAATGCAAAACTTCTACCAAATAATCATGACTCGTATCCCACAAACATTTCCTTAGCACGTCCCTATCAAATCAGCATGCTTCCCACCTAACGATATTACACCCATTTCTAAACTAGGAAACAACGGATTGCTTGAGCAGAATCACTCCATTCTCGAAAAGCGTATGTATTCCGTCCTCATTCAGGGGGAAATCGAATATCAACAAGCAAGCCCTAAAAAGCTCGGATGTTATTAACAAAGGCATTGAAAGAACCTATGCAGTCATAGGAAAATAAACCTGGGCGGTATCGATTATCTTGAAAATAAATTTTCAAAAATCCGAGATAATACTAGACGTCGGGATGGAAATGACTGAGTCAAGCTGCCCTCAAGTAGCGCAAGCTTTTGATAAGGAATTGATGATATCTGGTTAGTTCAAGGAAAGGTACTCATCTCCTAAGGAGATTAGTTTCGAACAAATTCGAAGAGTCGTACCAAGGAGTTTTTCATAGACGATTTGAATATCATCCAGAGATGATTTGAATTTACTGATTACGGACGAAATGGAACAGTTGTTAATGATGGAATGGACCAATCATCAAGCCTTAGTTATTGCGAAATGGTATTGCCAACCATTATCAAAAGTGTCAATAAAAGTTGTATTGAAAGAACATGGTTGCTATGATTCTCAAGGTTCAAAACTCCAGAGTTAATATCAAGAGTTATGAAAAATTCGAGGGATAGTGAAAGTTTATCCAACAAGTAATAACGGTTAGGATCAGTAACATCATAGAAGGTACTACTGAGTTGAATCTCTAGCCAATAAGGTTGGGTCACAAAAGACACTCTTGTCAATAAGTGTCGTAAAGAGTTAAAATAGATGATTTCGTTACTTGAAGCAATGAGGGTTTCCTTCACAAGGATGTTAATTTCAGATAGAGATTTGAGAGAAGCAATGTAGTTAGGAAACGGTACGGATATGACTAGCCGATTGATATATGCTCCCTATCAAGATTTAACCGGTGGACGCAATTGTCGTTTCCTTCGAGCATTCCCAATCTAAACAAAATCTTCGATTTAAGTGTTCCCAGTTTGCGTCCGGTATGGTGGTTAGCGTCCGCAGCCCTCGAACAGTTTCACGCCTCCCTTAGTCGGTTTACGATTCTAAGGAATCTCACGGTGTTAGAGGTTAAAATGGAAGCTT
This sequence comes from Rhododendron ovatum, assembly GCA_019656835.1. Taxonomy (NCBI): domain Eukaryota; kingdom Viridiplantae; phylum Streptophyta; class Magnoliopsida; order Ericales; family Ericaceae; genus Rhododendron; species Rhododendron ovatum. The sequence goes on from CM033790.1 coordinate 15,563,297, forward strand.
TGGGAATAATGGTTGATCTTGTTGGCTTCAGACGTTGTGTTGGGATGCTCTTTTAACTTCTGCATCAATGTCGCCCTTGTTGCTTGCGGTGGCGGTTTTACCATTGGTGCCGGTATCTTGACTTGCTCTCGTAGTTCTTCCTTTTGTGTTAGGAGTGAGTTATTCACAATCTAGTTTCCTAACGGCGCGTAACTCAAAATCGCAAGGTTCTTACTCCTAGTGAAAGGGCTATGAGGTGAGAAAAGACCATCGAGATTTTGAAACACGAGCCAATTTTCAAAGCAGCAATGGAATAGGATGCAATTGAATTCAGCTATGGTTCTGGCTGCTTAGGCCTAGGGTTGGTAAGTGCTAAAAATGGCTACAATAGCTTAGTCAGACCTATTCTACGTTAGATGATCCTCCGTTGTCGTATCCAAATCCGTGGCGTGTATTCACCATCTACGAGCGGAAATCGAAAAGGGTGTCTATTAAAACAAATGGTGTATCTTTCTAGAGGTCAAAAGCAATTTTATTACGTAGTATGCAACCGTACTCTTTAAATAAAGCAAGTTCTTCATAAATAAAATGAAATTACAATCATAAATATAGAGTTCTACTATAAGGCAAGTAGACAAGATTTCCTAATACAATTTGAAACAGGATCCTAATCTTCGACATCCTACATCCGAAGGTTGGCCTAAGATATGCCTAGTTGGCGTCGTTGGTTTCGGGTCTCGCCCATTCTCGAGATTCTCTACCAGCGTTCGTTGTAAGCTTGGCGCAACCGACGTTCGTACTCCTTTATGACTGCGGCGAGTGCGACGGCCACGACGAGAGTCCAGTACCAAAAGGCGTTGAGACGGTTGTTCTTGGCGAACCACCGTGGCATGCCTATGGTGAGTACCGCACAAAATATGATGAGGGCGAAAAGTTGCAACCATAGGGTTTGGATTGTTATGGTTATTTCGGCTCGCTCGATTTCTCGGAATATGGCGTCTTCCGGAAATCCTTGTCGTCGGGTTGCCATGGCTCGGCTCGGCTCGGCTCGGTTCGGTTCGGTTCGATAGGATAGGATGGAGATTTAGAGGAGTTAAGATGGTGAGAAGGATGAATAAATGGAAGTGGTGGTGGGGTATATATAGGGGCCGAAAAGGTGGGAGGAGGAAAAAGGTTTGAAGTTTAAATTTTGAAATATGAAGTTTTGGAGGTTAAAATTTTGAAATTTGAAATTTAGGGGGGTGTGGTTTGCCGCGCCTAATGCTCGGCACTAGGAGCTAGGGTCTGCTCTCGTCCCTTAAGAGGCGTGGGAAAATATTTATCCAAGAATGGGCCGCAAAGGTTTACTAGCACCAAAATATTTTCGAGTTTCTAAGTTCCACATTCGATTCTTGATTTAAGTCATCATCCAATTGTTCGGAAATTCCCAGCTCGGCGGTACTGCCAATTTCCGCGCCTTGCTTCAATCCGAGGATTGTTTTGACAGAATTCCATCCAATTTGGGACGGTAAACTTAAACTCAATTCACGTTTGTGTAACGGTCAATTTATCTCATGGTTCTACCCATTCTACCCATGGCCGGGGTTTTGAACCTAAAACTTTGATACCAAGTTGTAACGCTCCCAATTTTGGGAACGTCAAATAGGCAATTTTAGTGAAAAACTAAATGGAGTCTGGCTCAATATTACAAAATATTCTCAAAAGAGTAATCTTATTCAACAAAAGGAGGGTAGACTAGGGTTACTATCTACTGCTCCGCTTCTTCCTCCATCCTGGCCAGCTCCTCGACTCCAAACGCTTCCAAGGTGTAAAGTTCACCCTGTTCATCTATAAAGTATGACATATTATACCGGCGTCGCTACCAATATAATATGTCAGGGTCACCAAAGGTAACACCGTGAGCTTACAAAAGCTCAATAGAATATCCAAACCCACTAACCCTTAACTTACAAACAATAGATCATAAAATTAACAAAGTATAAGCAGGTTTAACAAAAACGATTAACGATAGCACATCCATATTCACTATTCAAGTATCGTTGGTGTCTATATTTTTCTGTGTTTCTTCTACGCGATTCATCGTAGACCGTGTCACCATTTTTTACTTTTCAAAACCAAATCAACATTTTAAAAATACGTTTTTAACACACCCAACCTCGGTTCCGCCGTTCCGGGTTCCCGAGTATCCTCACAATGGTTCCGCTGCACCGGTTTCCCATTGGCACACAATTGCATTGGCTCCGTACCGCGGATAACCAAGCCATTCCTCACCATGGTTCCGCCGCTCCGGGTTCCCATGGGAATGCACACAATTCAAAACCCTCGGTTCCGCTGCTCCGGGTTTTCGAGCATCCCACAATGGTTCCGCCGCTCCGAGTTCCCATTTGGGTTTTCGAAAATTCATCCCTCGGTTCCGCCGCTCCAGGTTCCCGAGTATTTCCACAATGATTCCGCCGCTCCGGGTTCTCATTGGGTTTTTCAAAAATCTTTCTTTACACACGCACACAACTCACATAATGCCACCCAAAACCGGTCATTATGTAGTTTCAAATTATTTCCTTTCATTAATCACACCCTAGGTGTCATGTTTCTACTTTCTCGATTTCCGTGTCTCGTTTTCATGCATAGACTCCGTGGTAGGACTTTTTATAAACATAAATCATTCATTGTAATCTTGAAACTAAACTGGCAAGATCATCCAATTCTATATTAATAATCATGCTCATAACCATCCTAAAGATCAAAATACGAATACTTCTATTCAAGTGTCGAATTCTATCTTTCGAAAACCGTTCTTTCTTTCTTTTTGGGAAGGTTTAAACAACATATACTTTTCCAAAAAAATAAAATCAATATATTCAACATATTCCCCTTCCTTTCATCTTTTTAAAGAAAACTCTTTTCAAGTTCCTCATGCATACAAGTATCACACATATCATTTTAAGCAATAGATAACCTTATCTACTTAAGGGAATGCTTAAGAATATTCTGCTTATACTTATGGAAGTAAGTAGAGAAAATCTACCTTGATCCGAAACTAGTCGGGGCCGAATAAGCTAGTTGGAAGATTTCTACGGACGGTGAAACTCGCAAATCTGGACCAAACTTTGGATGGCAGTAACTCGGTCAATATTTGGCCGAATATGATCGTTCTTGGGTCGAAATTGAAGCTCTCGAAGTGCTCTACAACTTTTGTGAAGGAAGTTGATCCTAGAAACTACTTTAGGTAGGAGAAAAATGGTGATAAAGGCAGAGACAGTATGCTGTCTGGGAATAGAAATCTGAGATTTTTACTGAACTTCGGATGCCAATATCTTTGTCATTTCTTCACTGATTGGGATGGTTCTTGGGTCTAACTTGAAGGTTTCGAAGTGCTCTACAACTTTTCCGAAGGGAGTTGGTCCTAAAAACTAACTTAAGAAGGAGAAAACTGAGGATTTTCAAAGGGCAGTAGGCTGCCTGGAAAAACAGAAATGGTTTCTAGAGAGAAGTGAGAGAGGGTGTGAGTTGAAAGGGTGAATGGGAGGTGCTATTTATAGCAAAACTTGGGCTCTTCCTTCTCCCCCATGGCCTGCCATATCTCTCCCTCCCTCTCCCATGGATTTGCTCAATTGTTTTGTCATTTCAAGCCTTTCAATCAAGTCATTGCCTTCCATGACTTGTCACTTCCATTTGTAGGCCAAATATTAGGCTATCATGAAGGGTTTTTGACTAGTCTAGTCCTAAAAGAGGTTGCTTGTAAGAAAGAACATAATCATGGGCTAGCTTTGTACTTTGGAAGACTAGAATGGATTGGCATGTAGTAAATAGGATTAGGGCTATTAAGGTTGCTTGTGTAAGTGTCCAAAACACAACCACACACTCCACCTCCCTCTCCCAATCGGCCTCTCTCTCCCTCTCTCTCACGGTTCTCTCTCTCTCTCTCTCTCTCTCTCTCTCTCTCTCTTGCACTATGCACAAATATATATATATATATGCATATATATAAGTACATGTATATATTCATCTAGGAAAGTAAAACCTAAGATAGTTAGGCTTAAGGCTAGAACATAGGTGTGCATGCATGGTAAGGCTAGTCGTGCTTCTTTTGGAAGCGAAATAATGAGATTCCTTAGCCCATGATTTTGTATTGTCAAATCAAAGCTTCATTGGCAATTTAATTGCTATTAACCAATGGTCAAAAATTCTCCTAGCATTTATTAACCATTGGTTAAAGAAATAAAGAAGGTAAGTATGAGCTTGAATGACTAGTTAAATCTAGGTTCTCATTATGGCAAGTCTAAGGTTGTTTCTTTTGGAAGCAAAATGATGGGATTCTTTGTATGACATGTCTTGTCATGCATATTGGCAAGTCAAAGGTCTAATAACCAAGGGACAAAAATTTCCCTAATAATTATGGACCAAGGGGTAAAGAAATATTGATAATAATTTGATATAACTAGTCATGGGAATCTATTGTCCAAGAGATAATATTTTCCCTAACATTTATGGACCAAAGGTTAAAGCTTTCCCTTGCCTTTATTATCCAATAGGTAGGGTAAGTAATGATGCTAGGTAAAGTGAAATGACTAAACATAGGAATAAAATGATTACTCCTATAGTCTAATGGTTCAATAGGGTTCGGAGAGTTTCATAAGGCTCAAAAATGGTCAAAAAGATCCATCTAGGGTTAGGGAATTGTAACTAGATTGAAACAGTAATTAGGGTTTTCTAACGAATTGGTTGGAAACTAATTCACTTGCCAAGTAGGATTTCTAGCCAAGAAATATAATTTAAAGATTTTTTTTAACTCACTAGAAAAAAATACAAGTGCTTCTACAAGCATACTTGTCTTTAGAAAACGACTAGATTGCTCGGCGTGAAAATATATAATTTTATAAATCTCAAATCTAATTATGACGGATTATTAAAATTAAAAATAAATTTTTAGTAGCAAATCCAAGTAATTAAAATAAAATTTAAATATTTAACGAAATTTTTATTTACCAAAAATCAGGATCGTTACAGTAATTGCAAGTGGGTCAATAATAACAATTTATAAAGAGTCAATGAAAACATAACATTATCAATAGTTCAAAAGACAAATTAAATTTCACATAAAGTATTCAAATTTGTCCTTATGACTTTTGGGTTCATTAAGATTTTGCACTTAAGTTCTTTTTAGAAGTTTCTATTATCTGAGGATTGAATAGTTATTTTGTAAGCCTTGGATTATCTTACTAATAACTATCAGGTTTAGGGTTCGACAAGGACATAATATTTCTTTTGCAAACGACATAATGTTTCTTTTGCAAAATGATCACTCTTTTTGCTAATCTGATCATGTATGAAGTTGTGTTTAATGAAGTGTAAATTCTCCTTATTTTTATTTAAGATTTTAATAGTTTGACTCCTAGAGAAGATAACTAGTATTAAACTTTTCTAAGTTTTGCTTTTCTTGCTACAGTATACCTTTTCCCTTCCAAATAACTTCCATGGACACTAATACTAAATTCATTATTCCTAAGCATTCCCTTAGCAAAATCATATCTTATAATTAAAGTGTGTGATAATATCTATGCCTCACTTCTTTTGTATTTTTGTACAGCGCATGATTTTTGGAGTGATCTTACTGGTTATCATTGGTCTCACTAATTCATACTAACAGACTCCTTGTTTCACTAATTTCCTAATACCAGCTACTTTATAAATGAATTAGTTACAGTTTCTAAATATGAGTATTCGCTTAAGTCATATTTATTATTATTATTCATACTAGTACATATTACATAACCTTAAATTTTTACAAGCTAGAACGAATATCTAAATTTTTCCTTTGAACCTAATTTGATACATATGTACGGACTAACACTTGAATTTATTATGTACATCTAGAGTCCAACAGTATAGTCCAAGCCATCAATAACAGTAATTAAACATGCAAACAATGACCAAATAGCACACACAACAGATCGATCACAAACGATCGATTTCAAAAACAATTTTCGCTTTCAAGTCTAGAACACGGTTACGTGAACGTGAGTTAATTAGCAGGTGGCAGCCGTAAGGTCGAGTTACACGGCCTTGAGGTTGTGGGTCATGGACGCGAGATGCCGACTGGTTCTTGTTTTCTTTTCATGGGCTCGATTAAAGCCACAATAGTACTAAAAAAAAAAAATACAATCAATATACTTAGAGTTAGGGGTAATAAAAAATATACCTTCCTCCTTGGAGTTCTAGCTAGGATTAAAAAAAAGAGTAGAGGTGAGCGGCGGCAGCGGCGATGGACGATCTTCTTCTTTCTTCTTTCTTCTTTTTCTCCTTTCTTTCCTTCCTTTTTCCAGTACTCTCTCTGCAAAAACAAAAGAAAAGAAAACAAGAGAAGAAAAAGGTATTGGATGCTAATATTCTCTCTCTCTCTCTCTCTCTCTCTCACACACACACACACACTTGTTCTCTGCCGGAAAAAAAAAAAAAAAGGAATGGGGAGAGGGTTTGATTTCTTTTAGAGGAGAAACATAGAGAGGTGGGAGTGTTAGAGTGAGGTGGGGAACTAATATTAAGGAGTAGTGGAGGAAGGTGAGATGCAAGTTTGGAAGATAAGGATGGAGGCGGTAGAGTGTGAGAGGGAAGTGGAGGATTAGTTTCAATAGAATTCTAATTAGCATTTAGATAGGAAGAGTAAGGGATGAATGTATATGTATAATATATTTCAAATACGATTTTCTAAGTAATATCAATTATACACATGATAATGTATTTTAATTAATTAATCTAACTAATTATTGAATTAGTATTTAACATTTTAAATTTGTATTTAAAAAAAATAGGGCAATAATTCGGATCGTTATAGGTTTTATTTCAAATAAATAGGTTGGGTTGGGTATGGATAATTGAACTCATAATTAATGGGTTCTAAATGGATCAATGACCCATTAAAGATCTAACTCATTTACAATTCACTCATTTTGACCTAAATCCGCATATTTGTCACCCCTAATTTAGAGGTAGGACCTGTGGTGGAGTAGGCCACACACAGTGTGGTCGCAGCTTAATTCAGGAGATCCCTGTGTGTGATTGGAGGCCGTGCACTAGTATTGGGGAGTGGCCATTGTATAAAACCTCAAAAGCATGTCCACTTTTTTTTTTTTTTTCATTGTTTCAAAACTCAAAAGCATGTCCATTTTTTTTTTTTTTAAATCAACTTGAAATAGGAAGAAAAAAAAAAAGGCATGCCCACTTCCTCAATGAAAAAAAACGGATTTATGAAGTTCACATCAATTGTTTGGTACTATTTTTTTTTTTTTTTTTTTTTACAGAGGAACAACCCTACAGCCAGTTCACTAAATGAACTTGATAGCACAATCTAAACCTCCGGGAGAACTAGCGCGGTTACACCAGTCACAGCCCCCTGTTTACTTCAGAGTAACTCACTCGGTGGAGAATCGAATCTCAGACCTTAAGGAGTACTCCAAAAGTTTGGACATCCACCCGAACCACTGGGACAACCCATGAGTGTGTAATTGTTTGATCCTTGACGCTCTATTTTTGTTTGGTTTGCAGAAAGAACATTGATCAATCTGTAAAAATTACAGAATTTTAGAGATTATATTTAAATATTAATAAATTGAATAGAAACGAATTCAAATCTGAGTAGGGGCAGATACCAGTGGTCTAATGAGTTCTACAATGGGACTCAATTCATGAGAGTCATCGAGTAGTAGTAGCTCTGTTCTTCCCGTTCTCGTAACAAGTCCACTTCGTATGTATAATAATGTATCGTATCATGAACTTCTACTTATTTACGTTTTATTTCTCTGGTAGTTAATTGTGTATTTTACTGTACTTAATTAATGCTCACAATGCTGTGCTTAAGAAGCTTGTGATTGCTAAAGCCTCAAGGTATGGTTATAGGACCACATTGTTGTGTTTAATGTAAAAAAACATCCTGTAGCCTGTAGGGCCTGTTTGTTTGTTTGTTTGTTTTTTTTTTATAACTATAGGGCCTGTTAGTTGGGGATGTAGGAGCCGGGTATAGAACCACCTAACCCGATATAGAAATATTCCGGGTTAAGGTATCTTGGGTTTGCATGTAAAATAGGGAAAGTTGGAAAGATTATTAAATTATGAAGCTCGTCAGTCATTAATGTTTTCCTGGTTCGAGTGATTTGGGGAAAGAAAGAGTCATTTGACTGTCCTCTAGAAGCTTAATAATAATTAATAATCCTAATAAAATACCAACAAGTGTTCCACTATCCAAAAAATTTGTTGGCATTGAATGGGTCTCTTCCCAACAAACATATGAGAGAGACAGAATCAGAATTTTACTCTAACATCGGCGAAATGTATACTAAAAATATAAAAATTAAAGATGCATTACAATATTAATAGTCATCGGCTCCAGAAAAAATTAAAATAACATAATAGAAACTAGATGTGGCAATCTCAATTCATATTTTTCTAACCCGCCCAATCCACTCATATTACATAACGGGTTGATATGAGTTCAACCCATATAAACCCATATTTACATGGGTTTAGATGAATTAAAAATTGATTCAATATGGGTTTGAATTAAAAACCCATTCTGCACAAGAGTTGTTTTACTTCCGACGGGGGAGGAAGGCGGTTGTAAGGAATCGCTTGTTCTCCAGCTTCCCATGACACTCGAAACAGAACTTCGTTAGATAATTCTTCCAACTGAAATAACAAATGAAAATCGATTGGTTCAGGAAAAACATGAATTAACAACTTATTCTTATCAAGTTTCTCGCGACAGTCACAAATTTTTATTTTTACTTTTGAAACGGAAAAATTTTTATTACGGAGATCTCAATAGTCACAAATTCATTACCCGATTAATTCTTAGTTTAAAAGCCAAGGGAAAAAAAAAAAGTAATGATTTTCTTTTAATGAGAGACAACCATTTCAAAAGTTGAGGGTGTTGTAGTGCACCCCGCACTACACGTGTAGTGCGGCCGGTCAATCCGGCTACACTCATATGCCGCTTTTTTAAAAGAGAAGAGAGATTAGATCATATGTTTACTAATTCCAACACCTGTTCAAAATTTAGATAGAAAAATTGATTAGGATTCTTTGAGGTTAACCTTATCTACTACTAGTATATAGGAGTATGTAATTTTTACGAATTTTGACATTTTCAAGCCAACTCGGCCTTCGACTCGGCTCAATGTTATTTGCTATCCGTGTTGCTTTTTGAAGCATTCACAAAGAGGACTCATATTCAACTCATACCGGGGGAAGAATAGAGGAGAGTACCGGGGGAAGAATAGAGGAGAAGAAAGGGGAAAAAGAAGGAAAGGAAAAAAAATTAAATAAATAAATAAATAAATAAAGGAAAGGAAAATGGGTCTGGTCGGGCGGGTTTGGGTTTGACTTGACCTACATTCGACTCGACCTATTTCATCCCATTTAGTATTTGACCTGTATTTGACCAGCCCATATTCGACTCGTGACCCGTTTTAACCCGCCCAAATCCGACTCAACTTGCCCATTTGCCACCTTTAATAAAAACTATAGTAAATGATATTTGTCATTTCCACATGCAGTACAAAAAAAGACTAACTTTAATTTTGGGTATCGATAATGCCACTCCCAAAATTTATAATGTCACTCCATATATCCCTATATGGATTTTCCAAATTGATAACTGCACTCTTTTTTGGTAGTGGCATTATAATTAAATTCCCTTAATTTTTTTGGTTAAGTTGTTTTAGGGTTAGTGTAACGTCCCAAAAATTCAACATTAACACATGTCATAAAGGCATAAATATCGCATTAAAAAGTCAAATCCTCGTCAAACATTGAACGTATTGGCCAAAAAAGAAAAAAGAACTTTCCTTTCTTTTAAACCTTGATACAACTTATCAAAAAATTAAAAATTAACACGACGAAGATATTTTTCACAATAGCTAACAAGTTCCTATGCCCGAAATAGATTTCACCAATTATAACTCCATATAGTCAAACTAGATAGCTACGTTTCCATAAGTCTCAAAACAACATTTTTAGTACATAATCTTTAGTGCTAACATAAGTTCTGCAAGCCATAAGACGAAATACCCAAAAGATAATTACACAACTCCTAGTTTTACAGTTCCAAAATAATAACACAAATTTTCAGTTCACGATCATGCTACAAAAGGTAGGGGTGTACACGGTCCGGATTGATCCAGTACTCTAGAAAATCAGTTACTGGACCATTTCAAATGGTTCTAGAAAATTGGAAACCAGAACCTAACTAATATATGCATGGAACCTAACTAGAACCAAATCGCAAGACTAATCCGGTTCCAGTTCTATCCAATAAGCATCCAAACACTTATTCATAAAATATGAACTCATAAAATTAAAGAAATAGGAAGATAATCTGTTGGAATAGAAAAGAAAGGAAAAAAATAAAAACTTTCCCAACAAATGAAATTTCATCTCTAAATAAATTAAGTTTAGCAAGGAAAAGATTAATCTACCAAATTCAAATACATACTTAATTACACACATATGTATTTCTATATTTATCTTAGTTTTAAACGGTTCGGTTCGGTTCTAACCACTATTCATTAATTAAGAACCAGTAACCAAACCAAAATTAACGATTCTTACTTTTTTAGAACCATAACATGACCGTAGAACTGCAGAACCGGACCAAATAGGACGGTTCGGTCCGGATCTGAACGGTTTTACAGTTCGGACAATTTTCGTGAACACCCCTAACAAAAGACATCGAACCTGAGACGGCCATATGGCGTTACATGATTCAAGACATAAGTTAAACAAGATGATATCACATAAAGGAACTCCATGTGTCCACAACTTCACTAAGTTCACGGCATCTCATTGCCACCTGAAATGGTTTAAACAATATAAGGCAGAGCCCATAGGAAACATGTAATACCCACCTCGGATATTTCGGTATTTCAATTATTTTTAATTGAACTATGTGTTTTAGGAGTTTAAATCGTAAACAATAGAACTTGCGAGGATTCTGTGTGTGGTTTGTGATTGGAGCATAAGTTAGGACGTGGTTCCACTTGCATGTGATAAATTCTCTTGTGCCCTTATATAGCAAAATATCCTGGGATATTTATCTTTCTCCATGCATATCTTGTTTCTATGTAGAGAGAGAGAGAGAGAGAGAGAGAGAGAGAGAGAGACGGAAGGAGAAGAAGGAAAAAACTAAGGTGCAAGACTATTCTTCACGAAATTATTCAAGGTACCTAAAAAGCTTGTTAATTTATGGTATTTTTACTGAAGGTTCATTAGTTTGTCTATTGTATCGTGTTAAATTTTCAGAATTTTCTGAGAAGTGTAGAAAAAGATAAAAATCATAAACTTAACTGTGGTCAGGATCCTATTTTTTAGTAGACAGCTTACAGAGCTGCGTCTTTTATCAATTTTTTTTATAGTTAAGAGATCCTCCTGATTATGGGTCCTTATGAGTCTGAAAGATTGATAAGTTGGTGATATTTTGGCGTATCGTTAAGAGATCCTCCTGATTATGGGTCCTTATGAGACTGAAAGATTGATAAGTTGGTAATGTTTTGGCGTTAGAATTACTAAAAAGTATTAAGTATTCAATTTTTAATGAACTTTCGAACACTGACTGTTCTGCTGAAAATTGTGCTTTTCTGCACAGAATTTCTAAGTTTGGAGGTGATTTTGATTAGGTTTCTTTATTGTGAAAAATCTGAGAAAAATCAGGGATGAACGTTGGTGTACGGTAATGGTGTGTACCAAATTTAGGGTTTATTAGATGCATATTCTAAGTTTGGCGGATTTTACAAGTTGGTATGTCCTTGCTGAGTTTTGTGTTTGTTGCACCAACACATTTTGGGAAAATGATAATATCTTTTAGCTCGGATATCGGGTTAGCGCACGGGCTGTTGATTCTGAAACTAGACTCGTATGTCTTTTGGAATATGTGAAGGTTGTGACTTAGTTTGTACTAGGTTAAATCAGTTTTTGATTTGAAGTTGATAGACGTGCAGAATTTGTGATTTTGGACAGATTTTTGTGTAATTTTAGATGAGCATAACTTTGTCGTTTAGACTCCATTTTTAATAAATTTTATATCAAAATTCATGTACCGGAGGTGTACTTTCTAATGGTAGTAGTTTCATGATCTGGTTTTAATCCTATAAGAAGTTATAGGCAGAATATGACAGACTGGTTGTAGATTTCAAACTAAATATGGGGGTGATGTAGTGTTTGAGTGTTACGCTTATTTAGGGACACTTATAAACCTTTAAAATGGACATGCTTGTATGCGTTAAGCATCGTTAACCTATGGCTAGTGTTATAGATTATTTTTAGGAGTTGGTGGTAACGTTTAAGCGTTCAATAAACTGATATGGTTAGCTTGTGACTAGGTAACAAGCCAGTCAATTGGAGAGGTTCCAAAACCGTAAGTTTGGCGTACCTCAGTCGATACAAAGGTGAGTGTGTTTAATATGATTCTTCTCCATATAATATTACTGTGGTGGTGAGTGTATATCTTGCTATTCGTGATTAGCTTTCGATATGGTTATTTTTAATGAGATGTTGTAGTGAGGGGTGTATATCATGCTATTGTTGTTTAACTTTTGATATGTTGTGAATGTTTGCGTGTGAGGCACACCATGTCGTAAGTCATATCATTCAATGGAAGATGGTTAGGAGCATGGTGTGTGGGACACGGGATTTGATTGTGATAAGCATGTTTGATGAAAATACATGCTGATGGGTGTTGATTGAACCGCCGAAGGTTAGCGTGTGAGGCATACCATGTCGTATGCCATGCCGACTAATTATCGGTGGATGGGAGCATGATATGTGGGACACCTTGTCTTGGGTACATAAGATGTGGTAGATGTGCCACTATATGTGATGTGATTACATTCATATTGTTGTGCATTGATTATTATTGCTCAGTTGGGTGGATATGTTGGTTAAAACTATTGTATACATTCTAATATTTCAGTTACATTGGTGATGTGTATTCATGTTGATATTCCTTCGGGTATTGTGGTATTATGTTGAGCATTTCTATATCTCACATACTTTAGCTTTCCTTTTTGGTTTTCCAAGTAGCAAGTTACTTAGAGTGGGTCCACTATTGGTCGTCGTGTTGAGGCGTTTTGCTAGCATCAGGTGGGATTTTGGTTCCGTTGTTGTGGAGTGCCTTAGTTGGTCCAGAACTTAATTTGTAAGGAGTTGTAGCTAAGGATATTAAAGCTTTTAAATTGTGTAGGTTGTAATTAAGTTTGGTCAATGGCTGATGTCCTATTTGAGATTAGCCTTGAACATTGTGGATAATCGAGTTTGTTGTAGGTGGTTGATGAAAAAGTTGGTTTATTCAAGTTGTAAGTAAGTCATCGATAGATGTGTTGAAGTATAAAATTTTTAAAGTACTATAATGCAGATGTTGTTTCTTGGTTGTACAATATCATGATTTGTTAGTTAATACGTTGACTCATTTTTTTATGTTATGTTAAGGTGTTAAGTCTTCCGTTGGGTGTTTATTTCTGACAAGTTGTGAAGTGTGGTTTAGTTTTCTGCGTGGAATGCCATGTGGTTGTGCCGACTCGGGCTCACTTTGGGTGCCATTTACAGGGGCGGGGCATGACAAAACAAGACTAAACCAAATAATATATTCAAGTTTAACTTAAATATCGTAAAACACGCACAAATTGAAAGTCCACACATAATTATCAAGTGTCGATAAGTATTCCTTAATAATAACCTTGTATGGTTCTCTCTCCAATCACCATTGCCCAACATTCCTAGATTTAACCCAAAGTCATAAACCATATGCCAACTCTAATATCTAACCAAGGGTAACCAGATACAAGTACCACCCTATGAACTGGGGTAATTGGGTACAAGCACCACCCTCACAAACCAAGGGTAGTCAGGTACAAGTACCACCCCATGAATTGGGGTAACCAGGTACAAGCACCACCCTTGCACCAAGGTAATCGAATACAGTGTACCACCCCAACATTAATTTTCGATCTTTCAACGAGGAGCTTGCCAAGCCCAGTTTATTTTTCCTAGGTGCATTACTTAAATCTAGACCAACATAATCGGAGCACAATCATCTCAATCTATCTCACAGAACGGGATAATTCATACCCAAATATCATTCGCATAATTTTCATCAAGTATCCAAGCTCCAAGTATTCACTAAACTTCAAATACGCATAAACTAGTTCACTAACACATGTAACTTTTAAACATTTAGCATCTCTACATCTCAATAACACATAAATATCAAGAATTTAACAAATATCAACAAAAACCCATGTTTTGCATGTGAGATCTTAAAACCCTAACACAAATTTTCACATAATCTTAAAAAAATACTCATGCTTTACAAACAAATCCACAATGTTTACACTAAAAATAAAGGGTGGGGCTAATGCCGCGACATATTATTGGCAGTCACTATTATACCATTCTTCCTAGTCAAACCGAAGTCTCCACGTGCTTCTCCCCCTCTCTCTCTCTTCCACCATGTTTATGTTTCTCCCACAAAAAATTTACCCAGTTTGCCTTTCTTTCCATTCTTCTACTCCTTGTCTTCTCTCCTTCGCACTTGAAAATTAAAACCAGTCAAGACATACAAAACACCCATCCAATCCAATTCGTAACCATCCATCCACTATGACCAACTATATGGAGAACCCATCTCAATTCTCACCTAACCCCTATCCATTCACACAAAGAATAGACAATAAAGGGGATAATTCATTTTTTTGTTTGAAAAAGAAAACAGAAAATCTTACACTGAATCAATCAGAAAAGGAGGAAAATTAAGGAGAGGAAGAAATGAAATCATAACCCTTTTTTTCCATCCATTTTCCTCCTTTACATCCCTTGATACCGTCTGATTTCGCAGATTCTTTAGGTGAAGTTCATTAGCCAAAGAAGGGTAAAGGGTGGTTCTCGATTGATTCCAAGATCAGCAGCTTCGTGCTTGCACCAGTAGTTGGTAGCAAAATCCAATTCGAAATCTTAAATCAAACATCTCCGGCCACTAGTCCCATTTTAGAGAGGCTTGAAAACGAGAGGAGCAATTGAAGCATAGTAAAGTACTAAAAAGAGCAGTGGGTCAGTAGACACGAAGAAAAGCAAAAGCCAAAGTGGAGAGAGAGAGAGAGAGGGGTTGAGGGCAAAATTGTCCCGTCGTCTAACTGGTCGTGGCATTAAGAGAAGTTGTCGTGGCATTATCAGCCACCAAAATAAACATATCAAGAGAATTAGTCATATATCCTACCTTAGATGCAAATACCAAGCCCTACCTTTGAATCCTCTCCTAACCCACCTTTAGCTCCAAAATCTTTGAGTTCTACGTATGAAATTAAGCTTTCATTTCCTTAGATTCTCCAAAATTTAGAAGATTTGAGAGATTGATTGTGTGTGTAGTAAGAGAGGATGAGGAGTCAAGAGATGAAGAAGAAGTAAAAAAAAAAGAAAAAGAGAACCCTTGGAAATGGAAAATGGAGGAGCCGATCTTCCCGTGGAAATAAAAGTCTGATTTTTGGATGAAAATTACACCATAGGTTCCTCTAGCTCTATGGTAACACTAATCAACTCCATGAAAATTACACCATAGGTTCCTCTAGCTCTATGGTGACACTAATCAACTCCATGGTAACACTAATCAACTTCCTAAGGTTCGATAATTTTTAGTTCGGCCACCAAAACTCGAAAATTTGCACCGAATGTATATCTAATCATATTAAAAGTCTCGGGATATGCACATGGGTCCCGCGTCACTCACACAACATTGCCCACACTGCAACCTACAATCAATTAAAATAAATAATAATAAAATCGGGTTCTTACAATTAGAGTGTGGAGTTTTTTTTTTTCTTAATTACACATCATCATTTATTCACTTTGGCCCAATATTGAATTTAGTTTTGGAATAATTTTTTGGATCTCATTCTTGAAAAAAAAAAAAAGAAGAAGATTTATGACTAGTATATAATAAAAAAAATAAGGAAAAAAACCTAGCAATGAAATGGCGAGACTATATAAGTTGGGAATAATTTTTTTTTTCATATATAATAATTATATTTTCTAAAATTCTTGCCGTGACGGCCGCTTATCAGCTCAATCCTACTGGCTTCTACATAGATGAAAACTTCACAGTATCTTTGGTGTGAAACACCAATGTGAAAAGGCGAAAGAATATCTAGTCTTTTTTGAAGTAAAAAGCATTCACTAGGTAGCTTATTGGCCCCATTGATACAGTGAAACACATTTTAAATGCAACCCATGGGAGAAAAATAAAACTGGTGAATCAGATTTGTCCAGCATTGACGAGTTGGTCACATTATCAACCAAAATACGTAACGTATTAGTATTTAGTAGTAAATTTGTAGACGGAAAAAACTAACCAAATTGACTATATAAAATGTATGAATGATAAAATAAAAAAAAAAAGGTTTTAAAATTGAGTTTCAACAGTATAACTTCAAAAGTCATGGACCCATGGTACACTTATATTCCCGATTCTGTAGCCAATTTCTCTGTTTATAGGATTATAATCCGCAAGAAGCACATATTCCTAACTCCTGGTTTTGACGAGTGAAAGCATGACCACAAGTAAATGCTTATTACTTAATTTAAGTTCATGGGTCCTTCTTCCATTACAGACAAAAATTGTTGAAGAAACTAGAGATTTATCCGTCCAGCCATTAATTTTAGGACTCCGAAATTATTTGAGTTGCACATAAACTGATCCGAACACCAAATTAGAAAAGAGGAAGAACACATTCCTTCTTCACATGGGGCCGAAGAAAATAACAAGGCTATAAGGAATCTCCCAAAAGGACAAAAAACAAGAATAATACATGGGTCTCACCGGTCTGAAGTTAGTACTAGTTACCATATAACGAGTCAATGCAAGGAATTGAGCGGGGAACAATCTAAAAAGCATGCTTGAGAATGGGAGGAGGCAAGGTATGCCCCAAGGCCATTTGGACTTTAGCCGTTAAGTCCATTTTGTTCCCTTACTAAAACCCAAGGGGTGGGTCTCCTCAGAAACAGCAAGGACTTCCACATGTGTTAAAGAAGCAACAATAAAGTGGGTGTTTGCCAATATATATATAACATAATAAGGGAGAATGATTTTTAAATTTTATCTCTTTATAAATTCTAATCATTTGTTTGCTCCATAAATCTACGGCTCTCTCTCTCTCTCCCCCATCCCCCCCCTCTCTCTCTCTCAAACAATAGTAATTAATTGGATCTCACGTTCAAATTTCATATCTCACTCTCTCCTCCTCCTCCTCCTCCTCTCTCTCTCTCCCTCTCTCTCTCACACACACACACACACACCCTTCTTCTAGCTCTCCACTCCCAAAGGCGACGCTCCCCCCCTCTGATTTTCTTTGAGACCGAACACCCTTTGAGAACGAACTCCCCTCTAGATTAGTTTTGGTCACGAATCCAATAAATGATTCCTCCTCCTATCTCTCTATCATTTCGATAATTTTATAATTCATTTTAGTTGTGTTCAAAATACGTTGCATCGTACCTTCAGACACGGGCAAACCCTTGTGTGTGTGTGTGTGTGTGTGTATATATATATATATATATCGGATCAACGAAATTCGAACGAGAATGGGAGAATTGGAAAATGATTGTATATTAGTCTCCTTCTTCTAAGGACAATCTTAACTTAATAAAATAAGGACCTCCCTTTCCTGATAGAATTTTGAGGATCCAACCCGCTCAATGTGTTCAGAACGTGATTTTAAGGGTACCCATGAGAAACCAGCAAAAAAAATGACCGGAAAGGGTTCATCCGAGTAGTTTTTGTTTGTTTTTTATCGAACGGTTCAAATAAAAACTGCTCGGATGAAACCCTTTCCGGTCATTTTTTTTTGTTGATTCCACGCGAGTACTCTTAAAATTACGTTCTGAACACATTGAGTGGCTCGGATCAACGAAATTCGAACGAGAAATGAGAGAAATGGAGAGGTCTTTATTTTAACTAAAATAAGGACCTCCTCATTTGAAAATGATTGTGTATAGAGGAATTTTCAAGTGAGGGATCCCTCATTTTTTTAAAATGAGGGACTTTCATTTCCCGATCAAATTTTGAAAATTCGAACCGTTCAATGTGTGTAGAACGTAATTTTAAGGGTCCCCGCGAGAAATCAGCAAAAAAAATGACCGGGAAGGGCGTCATCCGAGCAGTTTTTTTTGAACCGTTCAATGAAAACTGCTCGGATGAAGCCCTTCCGAGTCATTTTTTTTGCCGATTTCTCATGGGGATCCTTAAAATCACGTTCTGATCACTTTGAGCGGCTCGGATCATCGAAATTCAATCGGGAAGGGGAGTCCCGCATTTTAATAAAATGAGGGATCCCTCACCGGAACCTAACTCTATATATATATATATATATTGACAAATTTTTTGGTTCTAGCTTTTAAAAATCCAAAGCAGGGTTTGGGTAGTTTTTTTAATTCTGCAACACAAATTTCTCAAAAAAGGAATCAAATTCTCAAAATCTCGCAGCTGTAACAAACAGGTTTATCAACTTGTTCTAAAATTCGAAATTTAAAATTTACAGGAGAATCTAAAGTTAGTAAAATCTAAAATCTGTATTTGCAACTACCGCAAACACGCCCAAAATTATATCGCATTACAACATGATTAGCATGATACCATAGGTATTTTTACCCCCAAAATAACAGCATAGTTTTTGGAGTTTAACAATTAGTAGTACAAATACAAGAAACCATAGTAATTCTTTCCAACGTCAAAGCTGAAGTCCGGAATTCCTTAAAAGTAATTTTTTTTATTATGAAGTTAAAGCAAGAAATTCAATACTAGTTCAGTTTTTTTGCGATAGATTTTCCGAACCAAGAGCATCAGCGTTTGGCACGACTCTTCCCATTTGGCGCTAGAATGGCAACCAAAAGTCCAAAATACAATTGCCTGTCCAAAAGGGACTGGAATGGATTTTTATTAAACAAATTTAAACTTTTTCGCATGATACTAGATACGGAGTAAAATATTTTTCAAGACCTTGTTATGCATATTGAACATTCTTTTTAGAACGGAAAAGAGTGATTAATAAAACAAGATATAATAAAGATATATTAAAAGAATAATATTTTAAAAGAATAGAGTTGGAATAGAGAGGCTGGTGTAGTGTGACGTGAAAAAGTGACTAGCTAAAATAGAAAAATGTGTTATGACCAATAATCAGGTGCAAATTATGTTGAGGCTAGTGTGGATACTCCAAACGACAAATTGACCGGAGAGCGAAGTCTAAACCAATTCAATACATGGGGAGAAAGCTGAAGAAGAGGGGACAACTCCGTTGCAAAGCTTTTAACCGGACTTTCCGATGGGGAATTGCTAATGCCATCCTAATGAGCTGTGAATATGGGACACGAAAAGAACAAAAAAAAAAAAAAAAAACACAATGTTTTGTGTCAAATTGGCTTAAAAAGTTTGTTTTTTTTTTTTTTTTTTTGTCAAACGATATGATAAGATCTTATAAATGATAGCAACGAAAAACATCAGAATGAGCATCCATCCCCATTGAAGGGAGATAGAAGCCACAAAGAGGACTAAACTCCCAAGTCCTACAATTTTCTGTGTCAAATTGGCTTAAAAAGTGCATCAAAAACTGTATTTTTTCGCATTCTTCTCGCTTTACCCAATGGTCGATAGCATAAGCGTTTCAACCCCAAGGGATTTGGCCAACTGAGAATAAGAAAAGCAATATATATATCCTCCATAAGTTTGCTAATTCAAACCCTAGAGAAGGAGGTAAAAATTTCAAACCTTGGAGCCACTGGAATATTTGCCCGATCATTAACTTCAAAGACCCGGAATTAGTCGAGGGACGCACAAACTGACTCGGACACGCACTTATAAAAAAAATAGCATAACCGTTTCAAATATACTACTCCGCAGTAAATAAGCTAAGAGGTAACATTTTTTTATTTTTTTTTGGTAATTAGCTTAGAGGTAACATGGCTATGAACATGGTTGTTCATTCTTTTTTCCCCTCCGCTCAATATAGATCAGTACTTGTCCAATGAAGAAAGGGCTCAAATTAAATGAGTGTGCCAGTTTTTAGCAGGGGAAAACACCAATCCTAGACTAAAGGGTATGGTCTTTATGGGGATGGAACTGACTGTTACCAACTGCATAATAATAACAATGGAGTAATAAAGCACCACCATATATACGTAATGCTACATCACATGTCAGGGTAGCTCATAGTATTTAAGATCGTAATTGAGAAGATTAATTTGAAAACTCAAAAGGTCTTCTCTTCATCACTCAAATTAAATGATCGTAATTTGGTTATGAAAAAATCTAAAAAATATCCACATGTCTCTAGTTGTTCTAAACATACTCAAAATTATGCTTAATATTATTAGTAGCTAGAAAATGTTCAACTATGGGTGAGGCCACAGATCCAGTATACATCCACCTCGGTCATCCCTTGCTTGCGATGCCATGTCTCACCTGCAGTGCGGTGCTATGCATGGCTTGGTGCGTCCCAAAACCACATAAAGAAAAAGAAGCATGTGTAACAAATGTGTGAAAATAAATACTATTGCTGAGAAGCCATGTTGTCTTCTCTGAAATTTCTCACAGGTGGAAAACGCCTTCCCTAGTTTTTTGAGAAAAGTCCTTTCTAACTATGCCAAAGGTAAATGGAGATGTTTCTTTGAGAGGAAAAGTGCTTTCCTAAGCTACAGTATTTAAGAACCCCGTCATGCATTCTCAGTATCTACATATATAAACTGTCCTCTCCCTCATCTGTATCTTAATTGATAGCTACTTTTCAATTAATGACAATGCAGAGGAGTAAAGATGAGTGTATCTTCACCTCTGCAAAGTGATCCATGCTGTCCTTTCAAATTCAAGGAACAAATTGGGTCCTCTTTTTTTAAAATGCCTTTTTGTAACGCATGTTTCTCTTTCTTTGACAGCTTCTAGCTGTCTTCTTTTGATAGCAAGTCAGAAAAAATTAATGGGGGAGGATTTAGATTTCCAGGAGGTGAGATTTTTATTCCAGCTATTAAACAGAGGAATTAAATTTATGGGTTTTGTGTAGCTTTCAAAAGCATGAAAAGGGTCAGAGGCATAAAAGACCTAGATCCAGTTCTTTTGTAGTTTCCATATTATATAAGAACTCTGTTTCTGTCTTTCGGTCGTCTTCTCTTTTCTTTGTCTTTTGTTCTCTCAAGGGTAGTGTTCTCTCTTTCTCATCTTCCTCTCGTGTGTTTAACAATGGAGTCTTCCCAAGTGTTTGGAAATGCAGAAGAGTGTAATAGCAGTGAATCTGGGTGGACTACGTATATTTGCTCCCCCACAACCAATGATGATGAAGATGATGAGGTTGATCGTGATGATCATATTGATGGTGGAGATAAGAATGATGATGATGTGCATGATGTCAAACATGATGAAGATGATCATGACAGTGATGATTCCATGGCTTCTGATGCCTCTTCTGGCCCAAGCCACCGACGAAATTCATGGGGAAACGGAAAGGATGAAGGGAAGAATAGCTCAAAAAAGAAAGCCAAGGATCCGGTGGAAAAGAATGGGAAGAAGCAAGGGAAGGAGGAAGGGTCTGTTTTTACTGCAAAAGGTGCTAGTTTTGGGGTTCAAAGTAGTGAAAAGGTAAGGAAAAACACTTGGTTTGGGAAGAGAAAGTAAGAATCTCATCCCTGCTCTCTTTTGGATTTGTTTTGAACGTGTATGTTAGCATGTGCTGATAGTGTTTCTAGATGAGCACTTTAGCCATGCTATCGGAACAGAATTTTTGAACAGAAAGCTTAGTACAGGTGGTGTCGATTTCGTGGTCGTTTCATTTCGAAACTTCAAGTACTTTGGCTCGCCGCCTATTGTTACCGTATGAATCGGTACGAGTTTTCTGTGTAAAAATTCTGTTTGTATACCGTTAACCTTTTGATTAGGAGATGTTATTTTCAGCTTTTCAACGGTGGATCACAAATATATGTAGTAGTTAGTTACCTTGCTAAGCTATGCTTTTGGAATATGAAGGCTCCGTTCTGCCTGCTTTATGAATTCAAAAAGTAAGTACTTATTTGAGTTCATGTATTCCAGCAAAAAATTGACAACATTTTAGAGAAAGTGTGTTCAATTTCACTTGTATTGAAAAAATGAGTTTATAGCAAGACTGACAATTTTTGGTAGCACCATGATCCACAATCTCAATATATATACCATTTTCCATAGATCTTTGCATATACTACAATGCATCAACAGCATTTCTAAACTCGTTTGGTGTATGATGCTGAAAAAGTTGCTCAAAAAAGCTGTACTTCTCGTTAACAGTCACTTTTGAATGTTGTTTTTTCTACAAACGCCATCACAGAGCTCACCAATTCCGCATCTCCAATATATTGATGGTACCATCGTTAGTTAATAGGTGAAAAACGAAAGTTTTTCCCGCTCTTATGCAAGAGCTAGCAAACAAAGGGAGCTGAGAGATAGTCAATTGGTAGGCACAATGTATTCTCATGTATTTGACCGATGTTCAAACTTCAATAATTATAACTAATAATGTTGACTTTCTCGGAGAAATAAAAGAAGAGAAGAGATGCAATCAGGTCCTCTCCGGTCTCAAATTTATACTGAACCACCAGATAGCCTAAAATCTCGGTTTTCCATCTAGATAATCTATTTGGAAAGTATGATTGAGAAGTAGTTTCCCAAATTGGCTAAAAGTACTAAAATCCTGTTGTGATCTGTTCTTTGGAAGCTTTCTCCGTAGTTACAAGTTTTCTAGAAAAATCCTTACTTACAAGTCAACTACTACAGGTGAGAAAGGGAAGATATAGGGCTCCCAACTCATAGAAAGCTCAATACAGTCATCGGATTGGAGATCTGTAGCATCCAAAGCAGAGAACATTATTCAAGAACGTAGGCTCCGTTTGTTCGATGTAAAATGTTTTTTAAGAAAACAAACTTTAAAGTTTTATTTCCCGGTATTTGGTTGGCACATGAAAAATATTTTTAGAAATTGACAAATAGAGAGAGAGAGAGAGAGAGAGAGAGAGAGAGAGAGAGAGAGAGAGAGAGAGAGAGAGAGAGAGAGAGAGAGCTTAACGGTGTTATTCAATTTAGGAGAACTAGAGAAAGAGAGAATTGAACGTGGGTTAGGACTGACGATTAGGAAACTGAGCTGTGAGAATTACAGTAGGAGGTAGCGGGTTTATTTTAGAAAATATTACGGAAGATTTAAGAGTAAGTCAATTTTATCCAATTAATGAAAAATGTTTTACATGTAAAATATTTTGGAAATTGATTTTTGAGCTCCATTTTTACAGGCAGGCGCTCCACTTTGTATATGAAGTTACTAATAACTTTACGTTAAAAGTGGAGCGCTGTAAACACCCAAATCTGGCCTTCCAGATTAGTTTACTTACGATATTTGATTCCCCGATGATGAATTGGATCAAGAACACACCGGGAATGATAAGTGTTTGAGCTTTGAGTGTTTAAAAAACCTTTGAACCTATCCTAATCCGAAGCCACTTCAAAAAAGCCAGAAACCCTGCTGACGCACGCTGGGGCGCACCATCGCGCACCAGACTGACTCCCACACGCGACAGTCAGATGGACAGGTGGTGGTCAACAATCAAAGTTTGACCATTGACCCTCGCGCCAGGGCGCAACCATCGCGCGCCGGAGCAAAAGCCTCGCGCGCTGGACTGACTCCATCCGCGCCAGAGTGCAATGCCAGTCCCCACCAACCTTTCCTAAGGTGGAAACTTTGCCACCAATGCAACCTCAGCCAACCTCGTGGACTGGCTGAACTCCTCCCTTTGCAACCCATATCTACCACCATTTCTCCCTATAAATACCCCATTTCTTCTTTCATTAAAAGGGTTCAAAAAAATTGATACATCTTGGGTTAGAAAAATATACACCTTGGTTTCAAAAATTGGAAGAAAGGTTGCACACATCATCCTCCATTCTCATACCTCAACCAAGTAACATAGCTTGTTCTTCCATCTCAACCTTTTCAAATACCTCAATCAAGCCTTCAAACATCAAAGCTCAATCACCCGTTCAAACTCAATCTAGGTATAGCATACCTACTATTTTCTGTTCTGATCCCTGAGAGGGGCTGGCAGGGCCAAGACTGGTAATCAATACCAGTCCTGATCTTAAAGCTGGCAAGGTTTCAAAAACCGTAGAGGCAAGAACTAGCGCGTGACGAACCCAAATACACGCGCGACACTCTGTGGTTGCATGCGCTTGTCCGCGTGGGGATTGGTGTCTTACTATTTTGTGTATTTATTTACATATAGGCCACTGCAAGCATATAAACAACCAGCTTACTGCTTTTCCTTTGTTAGAAATGTTAGTTGTAGTTCAATATGTATTTCTACTGCTATGGAGTACCCCTGGGATCATTCTGGACCTGTTTCAGAACCCAGAAACATGCAAACCAAGCATTGGTCTGGTTGCGCCAGGACGCGACAATCGCGTGCCAGAGCGCAACCATTGTGCGCCGGAGCGGTACACTCGCGCGCCAGAGCGCTTCTGACCAGTGGCTGGCCTTGCACGAGTAGCTTGGCTTTATGCCATTATTTTGTCCCCACACTATTTATGGGGTGTTTTGTTAATTTATAGGGCTTTTTCAGCCTTTAAATTGCATATTAATTGTATATTAGAACTGTTTATCAACTACTTGGTTTGTCCTGGGTATGTACTGGTCCTTCCAGAGCCAAGAAGAGGGTAAAAACAAAGGTTGTGAGCAAAGCAAACTCACGGGCGCTTGTGTGGTATTCGCGCGCGCAGGTTGTAATCACATGCAATGATCCGCGTGGATTGGATCAGTGCATGTAGATTCCTTCTTATACACGTCAATTCAATACAACGCGTCGGGTTTGCTCTGTTAAACAGAACCTGGCCTTTACCCTACTTACTAACTGCTCACCCATGCTATGCAATCACGTCCTACAAACATGTTATAGCTTTAATCCCCATTAAACTGTTCCACCGCCCCTAATTGGCTAAAGAATTGATTAATGAAACAGAATCGCAAACGTTTTCGCAAATGCCTAAGTAGAGACCGATCTCTGGATTGGGCGAAAGGGGTGCCTTAAAACCCTTCGCCTCTCGTAATCTGGCTCCCGAACCGAGATATGGTTATGACGGACTGGTGCCTTCACCTTTTTTCAAAAATCAAACAGCGCAGCAAGCGTTTCAAGTTCGGTTCCTTGGGTGTCGGACCTTCAAACCCAAGTGGCAACTCTGAATTGACCGCTCGTTTTCCAAAAAAGCGCGCTCATCGATCTGTCTTTTCTCAGGGCATGCTGCCCACAGTTGCCACTCTGTTGGGGATCGAATCAATATTTGTCTATACTTAGATTTTAATACGCTTGAAAACAATCCCACAAAAGTCTGTCAAAATAGTGAGCTTCGTGCTACTAAAGAAAGGATTGGTGATTTAACAGAACCTCGTGTCCAGCCATCCTGACTGGGGCTTTTCCGATTATTCTCTTGTGTAGTTTCTTCAAAGTATTGGTTAATAAAGAGAGCCAAATTTGAAAAAGCATTTGCGAATTTGCGATTCTATTCCATTAATGAAATTCTTTAGCATCTTCATATGCATTGATGTGGGATAAGCCTCGTTGGATCGTTTTGGCAATCCGGCACGGTTTACCAGAGCCCAGGGACCCCGAATGACCAACAACCTTCGACGATGATGAGTCATTCTACCGTTTGATTGTTGCTCTGCGGTTACGCGGGCAGCGGGAGGTATTTCTTGGCTTTAGTCCGAGGAACCCGTTACAAGCCAAAACCAGTCTTTGCATATACAAAGCATTAGAACTCTTCAAACTAAGACAGGTACCTGCAGGGTAAGATTTACTTGCATATAACCCCCATATACTGTCTACGTGTTACTATTTTTCCTATCGCATGCACGGTACATACATACCGTTTTGCGTAGGAGCATGTTTAGGGCGGCTTCTAGGTTATCTCTCTTTTGAGTCTGTCTTATGCTTATTAGGACGCTGCCATGGCCCGATGAAGAGTCATGCATCTTGATGGTGCATGTTATCAATTTTCAAAGTCTTTAGATCAACAAGACTTTGGGAAATCAAGACTTTCTAAGTCCTTGTCTAAATACCCGATTGAGGTTTCAAACAGAAAATAAGGAACAACAGAGAGAATGTCGTGATGCTTATACCACCTTGGTTATCGTGCGCAACACGTATATCATTTAGGCTATGGCGTTGTGTCGCCAACGCCGCCCCGGTTAAGAAATCACGTCATCTACACTGAGTTGTTCTAACTCCAAAGTTGAAACTTCGAGAATAGAATAGTCAAAGGCTTAAACTATTTTGACATCTTTTAGTGTTAGTCGATTCAAACAAGGATACGCCTCGAAAAGAAATTCGAGGATTTTGGCAGCATTCGAACATCATGAGACAGACTCGTCTGTAGTTGTAGAGTCTATGAGGACACCGACGACGATTACATTGCATTTCTTTTTGCAATTAACTACTTGCTGCAGGAATGTCACTGAGCTTTCAATTACTTTAATGTCTAGTTTGGAACCATTGCGCCGAACAAGAGGGTACCGAAAAGAAGAACCAAACCTACTTGGGAATGTCTTCAGAATTCGGTTCAAAGACTTGTCAGGCTAGATTCCCTATCAGTCGCAACGGAGGCTTCTCCAGGTTCACTGTTGGCCGCCCTACAATTGGGTTCGCCATCGATTTTGCAAAAAGCCAGGCCACCGGCTTCTCCATTTTCAGCTTCTTCATCAAGCTCCTCTGAAAAACCTGCAATGACAGATTAGCCGCAACCGTTCACTCTGGAAGCCATGCTCATGAACCTCCAGAATAGTATCACTGCTATGCGGCAGAGGGCCACTCAGACAGATGCAAACATCACCCGCCTGAATGACCTTATCAACACTCATCTTCCACTAGCGCCAGTGCTTGAAGAGGAAGGCGAGGTCGATGAGGATGTTCATGCAAAACCTATCTTTGTCGAGGATCTAAACCATGCAGGGCATCTCATTGTTCAGCGCATCCCTAGAGAGGCTCGTGAGCCTGCTTCAAACCTGAACCTTGCTGCTGTTAGGCCTGTTCAAAACTCTGACATGGCAGCTCTCATGGCCAAGGTGGCTAAGCTGGAAGAAGCTATCTCAAAATCCAAGAAGATCAGTGCAGGAGGAATTGACCTGGATCGTCTCTGTCTGTACCCTAATGTTAGGCTTCTCGACAAATTCAAGATGCCCGACTTGGTTAAGTTCGACAGGAGCGGTGATCCTAAGACTTATTTCTTTGGCTACCATGCTGCAATGAAGTTGCTGGGTGTGGAAAGTGAGGCTATGTCTCAGCTGTTCCCACAGACTCTTTCTGGGCCCGCCTTTCAATAGTTTCTGTCTCTTGACATCTCTAAAAGAAGAACTTGGGAGGACATTGGGGCTGCCTTTGTTGCACAGTATAGTTACAACTCTCAGCTCAAGATGACTACTCGTGAGTTGGAGTCCACCAAAATGAAAGCAAAGGAGTCCTTTGCGGATTTCGTTAAAAGGTGGAGAGTCAAAACCACATTAATGACTGATCGCCCAAGCAAGAGGGATCAACTCCGCATCATCTCGCGCAATCTTCAGCCCGACTATGCCAAGAACCTTGTGTTGGTTCAAGCATCTGCAAACTTTAAAACTTTCTTTGAGTCTAGATTGGCCATTGAGGATGCCCTACAAACTGAAGTTCTGCCAAGAGGAGAATCTTCTTCTTCCTGTACTCAAAAAGCTAAGCGAGGGCTTACTCTGGAAATAGTAGTGCGCTGTTCGGAAACATCAACTACTCAAATACAGCTATAAGTGGGAGCGATGCTCCGGCTTTCGACCCTAATCGCGCTACCGATGTCAATCAAGTTCAAAACGCCCAAAGCTACCGGGCCTGAACCCAACCTTGAAGTTTCTCTGTCTTCGAGGCACCTTTATCCGCAGTGATGGAAAAACTCGTCAAATCCGGGCATCTCAAGCTTTTGACCCCAACCTTCCCACTAAAAGTCCTACCTTCTGGTTACAAGCCTCACCTCTTTTGTGCCTTCCACCAAATGCCTGGCCATCCCATTGACGTGCGCTTTCGTCTTCGACATGAGATTCAAGATCTCACTGACAATGGCACGATTCAAGTTCCACCAAAACCCAATGTCATTTTCAACTCCTTGCCTCAACACCACTCTGACCCTCTGATTGGTCAGATATCTATTACCTCCACTCATATCAACCCGAGCTCCACCATATTCAACCCTAGCCACTATATCATCCCAGAAAGCCAACCCAAACCAGTCGTATCCATCCCGTTCGAACCGGAGATTAACATGATGGTTGTAGGTTGGGCAATTGAGGTCTTCATTGCCGACACATGGATTAACAGTAATGAGGAGCTTACAAAGGAGAGGATTGACAGGCTGAGGTCCATTGTTCATGGGAGCACCGAGTAGGTTTGGTCGAAGGAGGTAAGGAAGCCAAAGTGATGTTGCTTAGGCCTAATATCCTCTAGATCCCACCTCTCTGTGAGGAAACTAAGGGTAGCTTTTAAAGTTGCATTTTCAAATCGCGTCTATTTTGCATTGACACTATTGAGTCTGAGTTTAACACAGTGTCTGTCAAGTCGTCTAAGTCTAGCTCTGAGTCGAAATTTGTGCCTCTTGGCCCTCCATGTCGTAGCTTCTATTAGAGTCTTTTGCTGTACTTGGCACCCCGATGGGCTTTCTTTTTGAATGAATTATCTTGCTTCTAAGTACTTTGCTTGCTTTTGAATAAACTATGTCGACCTTGACGACAAAGGGATAGATATCGATGGGAATATTCTCAAGGAAATGTGTTCCCTTGCCGAAAGGGAAGACGAAAGGCGTGCTCAGCTATAAATTGAAATAATTATTTTCAAATAAACTTGAAAGATGAGGTAGACCTCCGAATAGTTCAACTAATTCAACACCGTCCCCAAAGGAGCACCGCACTCAATCAGAGGCTTTGCATAGTCACATCAAGACCTGCCTAAAATCATCCCGAGATAAAGAAACATCAAATCCCCTTGCTACCGGGTGCCAAGCCATGTGAAGCAAAGCTCAGAAGGTTCAGGCCACATACCATGTTCAAGTTTGCAGGAACAGCGTTCCGCCAAGCACAAGTCA
This sequence comes from Rhododendron ovatum, assembly GCA_019656835.1. Classification (NCBI taxonomy): domain Eukaryota; kingdom Viridiplantae; phylum Streptophyta; class Magnoliopsida; order Ericales; family Ericaceae; genus Rhododendron; species Rhododendron ovatum. Next base: position 15,592,452 of record CM033790.1, read on the forward strand.
GAACGTTCAAAAATGGCCCGGACCAAGGCATCTCAGCCAAAGTGCATTGGACCTTGTGTTATCAAAGCTATTTTATCTGGGGCTTAGGCCAAAGGTCGTCTACCTCGATGGCAACAAATTCAATACATTGGTCAATTTGGATCAATTCAAGTGCTACTTTTCCTTGAGAGAAGCTCGTTGGGCTGAAAACCCCTAGGGTGGGCAGTTCCAAGCAAAAGTTAGAGTAGCCTGCTAGACCAGAAACCTATTAAGGCAGTCTAGGCAAAACTAATAGGCAATGTTTGAAAGCTCGCTAGATCGAAAACCCGAATGGGCGGTTCTAGGCAAAAGTTAGAGCATAAAAGGAAAGGTAAAACACACAAATGAACCTTGGCCTGAACTACGTTTTGACCTGATTCCCCAGAATGTGGGATACGTAGGCAGTCTCTCTTCGAGACTCGGTCATATTCTATCAACATGGTCCATGGTTGACATTTTTGGTGCACACCAAGGGTCAAGAAGGGTCGAGAACAAGAGAAGCTTCATCTGTGCAGAAGGGGGAAAACCTTTTGTCTTTCAATTTTATTGCAAACTACTACTTCAATTTCAAAGCTGAGCAAAAGCCTTAAACGATTTTAAGCATAAAAAACAAAACGAAATGCTGGTGATGCCTAACGGCTCACAGTTTATTCTAAGTTCAGCGAAGTCTAGTTTGAGCAGCTGCAGCAACTTTGCAGTCATTTGTGCTAGTTCGATACTCACGCGCGCTTGTTCAATGCGCACATATTCAATTCGAGCAACAAACAATGGCAGTCAGCTACTGCCTTCGAGTCCTGTTCAAAGGGTTTTTGCCAAGTTTTTTCATACCTTGCAGACCTAATGTGACTGCACGGGGGTGTCGGTTTCAGTACGGGCCTATATGTGTCTTCATTTGCGTCTTATGTCCGTCTTTGTTGCATTTTTCCAATTTTTCAATCCATTGTCATTTTGGGATGCTTTTCCTAGTTTTGTCAGTTCGTACAGGTTGATGTACATCTATTTGACCTTACATAAGCGTCAGTTTCACCTATTTGAAGGGCTATTGTGAGTTTTGGCACGTTAATGCCCAAAATTTCATTATTTTCCATGTGTCTAAGGGTCCGTGTTAAATCCTAGGGCTCTTTCTCCCTTTTTGTTCGAGCTAGGCAAGTTTGTACATATATGTGTGTTTGTGTCGACTTAGTTCGCTTATCAATGCAAATTAGATATTAGCGCATAGTTTATATGTCAATAAACTGGAAAAATGCAATTTTTACATTGCTACCCTAGTATCTGTAACCCACAAGCTATGGAAGCTCGTTAAGGGCAAGAGCATGCCGGCCCAAGGATAAGTAAAGCATATGGGCGCGCAGTCCCAATGCCGTTACTATAGCAATTGAGCACGTAGGTCCAATCAATGTCTCTTTGTCTAGGTGCGCATCTCAGAAGCAAAGGCAGTAAAATACTAGGGCTCAGTGATAGTCCTTAAGCATTGTTGTCCTCCTAGAAGCCGCCCTTAGCTAGGGTCTGCATTTTCAATTTATGCATTTTGTTAGTATACATCTTTGCATATTATGTATATCAACTGTTGAAAATAGGAAGGTGGCCAGTTTGTGGGAGTTATGCCAGAATGGTAGCCATCATGCGATTTGTTTACCAAAGGGCTATGATGCAATCTCCTACAGAACCAAATCAAAGACAGTCGGTCCTGTCAAATTTCTCAACGGCTTGATCATTCTGCACACTGATCTTTCCCTCTCCAAATTAATGACAGCCGGTCCTGTCCTATCCACAACGGCACGTTTATCCTGAAGTATGATCAGTCGGTCCTGTCCAATTATTAATGGCACAATCATCCTGAAGCATGGTTAGCCATATCATTCGACTCAGTCATTCCAGATGGTCAGCCATATCATCAACGACGATCAGCCACATTGCCTGTCTTAGTCCATTCAACGATGACAATCAACCACGTCGTCTGTCTCAGTCCATTCAGCGATGCCTTAGTCATTCAGCAATGTTCAGCCATATCATCAACGACGATCAGAATATGGTTCGATGGTCCACCCATCCGCAACTAGTTATTCCCCAAGAGAGTCCGCATTGGCCTACCCTGAACGACTACCTCTACATCAGTCTAGCTTTAAGTGCATCTTCCAGCAGCCTTATTACTCTGTCTTGGATGGTTTTTGATAAGGAGATTGGCTCTGATTCCCAACAGATGGAACTCAACCTGCCTGACGCGACCTACCCATGTTTGTTGGAATTCTTTGTGCCGAGGATAGCTTGATCCCTAGCAACGACGGCCTGCCCCATCCAAATCTGCAACAACAGCCTGTCCTGTCCAAATTTGATCAACAAGCGGCGATCCACTCATCCACTTCTACTTCCATCCCCGCCAATGGACCGCCCGTCCATTCCACCAATCAGGTTCCTTAAGTTTACAAGTCTACTTTGCTAGTATGTTTTTTTTTTTGGATTGCCTTAAGGGGTGTCTAGAAATCTTTAACGTTACTTGTACCAAGTCGATGGTGCTTCAAGTGCCGTCAAAAAGGGGCTACTATAGACACCCCAATTTGGGCTTCCAGATTAGTTTACTTACGGTATTTGATTCCCCGATGATGAATTGGATCAAGAACACCCCGGGAATGATAAGTGCTTGAGCTTTGAGTGTTTGAAAAACCCTTGAACCTATCCTAATCCGAAGCCACTTCAAAAAAAGCCAAAAACCCTGCTGACGCGCGCCGGGGCGCACCATTGCCCGCCAGACTAACTCCCACGCGCAACGGTCAGACGGACAGGTGGTGGTCAACAATCAAAGTATGACCGTTGACCCTCGTGCCAGGGCGCAACCATCGCGCGCCGGAGCGAAACCCTCGCGCGCCAAAGCGCAATGCCAGTCCCCACCAACCTTTCCTAAGGTGGAAACTTTGCCACCAATGCAACCTCAGCCAACCTCGTGGACTGGCTGAACTCCTCCCTTTGCAGCCCATATCTACCACCCTTTTCTCCTTATAAATACCCCATTTCTTCTTCCATTAAAAGGGTTCAAAAAAATTGATATGTCTTGGGTTAGAAAAATATACACCTTGGTTTCAAAAATTGGAAGAAAGGTTGCACACATCATCCTCCATTTTCACACCTCAACCAAGTAACATAGCTTATTCTTCCATCTCAACCTTTTTAAATACCTCAATCAAGCCTTCAAACATCAAAGCTCAATCACCCGTTCAAATTCGATCTAGGTATAGCATACCTATTGTTTTCTGTTCTGATCCCTGAGGGGGGCTGGCAGGGCCAAGGCTGGTAATCAATACCAGTCCTGGTCCTAAAGCTGGCAAGGTTTCAAAAATCGTAAAGGCAAGAACCAGCACACGACGAACCCTTATATGCGCGACACTCTTTGGTTGCACGCGCTGGTCCGCATGGGGATTGGTGTCTTACTGTTTTGTGTATTTATTTACATATAGGCCACAGCAAGCATATAAACAACCAGTTTACTGCTTTTCCTTTGTTAGAAATGTTAGTTGTAGTTCAATATGTATTTCTGCTGTTATGAAGTACCCTAGGATCATTCTGGACCTGTCCCAGAACCCAGAAACATACAAACCAAGCATTGGTCTAGTAGCGCCAGGGCGCGTCAATCGCGCTCCAGAGCGCCACACTCGCGCGCCAGAGCGCTTCTGACCAGTGGCTGGCCTTGCACGGGTAGCTTGGCTTTATGCCATTATTTTGTCCTCACACTGTTTATGGAGTGTTTTGTTAATTTGTAGGGCTTTTTCAGCCTTTAAATTGCATATTTATTGTATATTAGAACTGTTTATCAACTACTTAGTTTGTCCTGGGTGTGCACTGGTCCTTCCAGAGCCCAAAAGAAGGTAAAAACAAAGGCTATGAGCAAAGCAAACTCACGTGCGCTTGTGTGGTATTCGCGCGTGCAGGTTGTAATCACATGCAGTGATCCGCGTGGATTGGATCAGTGCATGTAGATTCCTTCTTGTACATGTCAATTCAATACAACGCGTTGGGTTTGCTCTGTTAAACAAAACCTGGCCTTTACCCTACTTACTAACTGCTCATCCATGCTATGCAATCATATCCTACAAACATGTTATAGCTTTAATCCCCATTAAACTGTTCCCCTGCCCCTAATTGGCTAAAGAATTGATTAATCAAACAGAATTGCAAACGTTTTCGCAAATGCCTAAATAGATATCGATCTCCGAATTGGACGAGAGGGGTGCCTTAAAACCCTTCTCCTCTCGTAACCTGGCTCCCGAACCCAAATATGGTTATAATGAACTGGTGCCTTCACCTTTTTTCAAAAATCAAACAGCGCAGCAAGCGTTTCAAGTTCGATTTCTTGGGTGTCGGACCTTCAAACCCAAGTGGCGAGTCTGAATTGAGCGCTCGTCTGCCAAAAAAATGCGCTCATCGATCTGTCTTTTCTCAAGGCATGCTGCCCATAAGCGCCAAAATCAGCATGCTATATTTTTCTCATTTTTTATACAACCAAACACTAGAAAATAAGTAAAACATTTTACGCTCTAACAAACAGAGCCGTAAAGTAATTTTGTCAAAATGAAAGTTTCCGTTGCTGTTTTTGGATGTGGTAGGGGGAAAGTATATTCCGAAAGCAATTTTTTTGACTTCAGGTCAAAAAATTGAAGGGGAGGGAGCTTGAGGGTGTGTATGAGAGAGAGAGAGAGAAGATGCTTGTTGTTGTTGTCCAAAAGATTAGCTGTTGATTTGCTAGAGGGATTGGGATACATTCAGGGAAACGACTTACGGAGGTTCCGCCCAAAAGTTATTTTACCTCTATTTCAGGAAAAGATTTTACAAGTAAAATATTTTTCTCCTATTTTGCAAAATCGAACATTAAAAATGGGTAAAACATTTTACGAGAAAATATTTTACAGTCAAACAAACGAAGTGATAATGCAAAGCTTGGTTTTCACCTGGAGTTAAACTTCTTTGAAACACTAACGTAAAACAGCTAGCTAAAAAATAGAATGTTATTGCGATGAAAGCTACAAACTGTTTGTTACTTTTCTATGACAAAATATGAAAGAAAAAACCTGCAAACAGCCACATCACATTCTGCATACAAACAAACAAAGACAGTACAGTACACATGTAATTCCCAATTGATAGGGGTAAGATATGCTAAAGTGGCTGCTCAAAAAATAAAATGAATAACAAACTCTATTTGTATAGGATTACTCATCCAAAAATTGCTCCATGCATGGATTAGTTAAAAAACTATTAGAGGGAAACATTTATGATGAGAAAGACACTGTTAAAGCTGATTAAAGAAAATGGCAACATACTTGCTGACAATGATTGATCTACGGAATTTTCAAGAATATTGCTTATGTGAGTTATGTCTATAATCGATAGAAAGCTGGTGGTGAAGACTTGAGACTTAAGGGTTTGCTTATTTCTAAAGTTTTAGGTTCGAAACATCTCGTTGTTAATTATCAATTTTTTAGGGATCAATCCATTATCCATACTAAGCTTTGCTCTAGCTTTAATTAGGATATCCACAAGTGCCCAATGGAATTGATTCCCAAAAATTAGTGGCGTAGTCTGATCCAGGTGAGTTATAAAAAAAAAATGGACAGGAAGCTACTACACATGATGCACGGCAATTCCTGAACACTCTGTCGAAATAAACAGAACGAAAGAATTGGGCACGAAAATGGGGTTGGGTGGTCCTCATGAGAGGTACCAGCTATTGCTTTCCACTCTCAAATGTGGCTGTACAAGATCTCATGGGTACACGTGACCAACAAGGGTAGCACATGGCTCAACCTATGCAATGGCACACTGTGGTCGGCGGGCCCGATCCGGCCCATCCAGCTTTGAAATAACAGTAAATATGATTTAGAGTAGGAGTGAGAGAGCTGCACTATTAGTTTGTATCATCTGAATAATTTAGATTTGATTTAGTAAAAAATTAAACTTATTTTACATTGTGTTTTAAATTTCTCTCAATTTTTATTGGGGACAAGAATAAGTATATAGTAAGAGTTTTAGTTGCCCGAAGAAAAATAAAAACATAATTTTGTCAATAAACTAGATAATATAGTGGGTGCAATGTCAAATTAGAATATGTCTCTTTGGTCAGCCTTCTTGGGCCAAAATCCTAACTTCACCCATGCACTTGAGAATGAATCGAAAAAAGTACACCTTGACACACTAGAAAGATTAGGGAGAAACTCTGAAACTCTATTAATTTGAAATGAAATTTCACTTAGGAAAAAACATAGCAAATGCAATAAATCGGAGTCTTCTATGTTATGCTAATAACATAGATTCCAGATTTCCATAAATAACCATATTTGGCTGTGTTGTTACTTGTTTAGTAACATACAGGGAACATATTTTGACAAATAACATTATCTGTTGATTTTATTGACATAACATAAGTTCGGATTTCCATACATAACTATATCTGTGTTGTTGGCAAAAGATACGGAGAAAATATTTTGGTAGATAACATAATCTGTTAATGTTATATAGTGGCATAACAAAAATTCCAGATTTTCATAGATAAACATATTTGTCTGTGTTGTCACCATTATTTTTATTTTTTTTATGAAATAGTCACCATCACCAGTTAACATCTTATTCTCTATTGGTTAAACTTCTTCTTGCCCACCGGTCACCATCTCCGGCGCAGCCGACGATCTCCAGTGCCGATGCCGACAACTTTTCCGACCGACATTTCGGCAAATATCAATTTTTTGGTGAATTCTTCGGCAGAGACCAATTTTCCAGCGATGAAGTAGCGGGAGGGGCAAATACTTTTATTTAATGTAAATGTGTTTTGTCAACGTAAAGATGGTAGGTTTTAAAATAATTGGATGAATCTAATAAATTATAAAATAAAAATACTCCGTAACAGACTAGAAAGTAAGAGTATCCATAATGGGAATAATAAAAAGGGGAATTTAGATGCCAGCCCCAAAAGGTAGGTTCGGATTTAATTTAGTCCTGATAAAAATATTCATTCTTTATTTCAGTCATTTTTGTAGACTTTTCATGCATTTTTACTATTTGCTTATTGTTCTTAACTTTTTGTGTACATGTTCATTTTTAGTAAAATTTATATTTTTAGAATCAACTCCTGACCCATATTTTTCAGACAAAAATACCCTTGGCTATATGAACTGGCTATATGAACTGTCTATAAGAACTGCCAATTCTCATAGCCAGTTAACCTAATATTTTGGACAAAAATATCCCTGCCAGTTCACATAACCTGAGTTAACATATTATTTTGGACAAAAATACCCCTGAACTATGACTATGAGTGGGGCTATGAGGCATTTATTGACGCAGCGAAATTCACGAGAGACTAGTTAGCGTACTAGTTCAAACAAGATAAATAACTCGTCGTAACAAGCAAATCTTGCGCACAAGAAAGAAAGAGAGAATCTCTACAATATTATTGATTAAAAGCTGAATAAAATATATAACTTACACACCTATTTATACTAGTAGGGGTCCTAATAATAAGGTAACTACTGAGAGTGGAGACCAAGCAAAACAATTACTTGGAAACCAAGACCACAATAAAAAGGAAAATAAAATCTCCAAGGAAATAACGTCTCCAAGGGAATAATAAATCCTACCAAAACTAGGAAATAAAAGAATAAGAAATGTGTAAAATAGGCAGCACAAATATAATTTTCTAATAATATTATTCCTAAATAAAAGTTTCCAAAATATAAAAAATTCCTACGATCTTGTCCTACATCATATATTTTTAGAATCAATTCTTGAATCATATTATTTCGGACAAAAATACCCTTGGCTATGTGAACTGGCTATGAAAACTATCAAGTCTCATAGTTATTTATATGAGAATTGTTCAGTTCTCATAGAGAACTGGCTATGTGAACTAAGCTATGAGAACTACAAGTTTCCATAATCAATTCTATGAGAATCGGCTATGAGAAGTGACTGTTCTCACAGAGAACAAGCTTTGTAAACTGGTTATGAGAACTGGACTATGTAAACTGAAAAATACACAATTCACATAATCTTACCACACGCTAAAATACACAATTCTCATAAAAAATATATAGTTTTCATAAAAAATACACGGTTCTAATAGACAGTTCTCATGGACAATACACAGTTCTCATAGAAAATACACAATTCTCATAGAAAAATACACAGTTCCCATAGAAAATACATTGTTCTCATAGACAATACACAGTTCTCATAGACAGTTCTCACAGAAAATACACAATTCTCATAGAAAAATACGCAATTCTCATAGAAAATACAAAATTCACATACCCTCACCACACACTAAAATACACACTTCTCATAGAAAATACACACTTCTCATAGACAATTCTCATAGACAATCCACAGTTCTCATAGAAAAATATATAGTTCTAATAGAAAATGTACAATTCTCATAGACAGTTCTCATGGATAATACACAGTTCTTATCGAAAATACACAGTTCTCATAAAAAATACACACAAAAATATACGAAAATAGCTCATCACATAATTCACATAACCGAAACACTTCCAATTTGAAAGTATTATCAATTAGAAATTATAGATAATTTTTACAAAAATATTCGAAAATATAGGTACAAACAATTCTTACCTCATCTAATAACTGTAATACGCAACAAAAAAGATCAAGTAAAATCTTTACCCTGCATGTAAGCCACATACCCAGCACCCTAATTGTGGTATGCTAACTATCATTGCCTTTGAATACTACTCCATAGTACTGCCAAAAAAAAACCTTCGAGAAGGGAGGACTTGAAGTCGGAGCAAGAGATGCCATCGGTGACCTTGGGATCGTTGATGATTAGCAGCCCCTTGATCTTCTGGTGGCTTCTACTTCCCGTAACTCCGAAGGCCAGGGAGAAAGCGACGCCGCCACTATAACAACGACAAAAATTAGCGAAAAACACAAATCTGGAACGAGGATATCGTCGACATCATCATCGGCGGCGCCAGTGGTGGCGGTGATTGAAGGCATGAGAAAGATGAACAACACTAAAATCGAATCAATCTGTGATGCAGTGTCGAACTCATCCTCAAGTATTTGGTGGAATTCTTGGTCGTGGACTCGTCGGTGACGGAGAGGTTGGCGGCGCCCCAATCTGCGCCGTAGAGGACGGAGGTAGGGTGGAGGAGGAGGAGGAGGATAACGTCGTTGCTGAGGCGAAGGTAGTGGTGGACGGCCCAACCCACTTGACAGCGAAGGCAGACTCCTCGTAGAGGTCGACAACGATGACGATATAGCGCTAGGCATTGGCAGGGGGATGAGAAGTCGGAGCAATTTATGGGAGAGACCGAGGGAGGCATTTGGGTTTTGGGGTAAAAATGTCATTACATACTATTACCGAGCCTACAACTTTGGAGGAAAAAATTTAGGGTTGGGATAGAACTGAGCCTAAAAAACAGGGCCAGCCTCTAATTTTCTATAATAAAAACTAATAATCAAAATGTGTCACGTTAGCATTTGATTATCCATTTAATTTATAATCAAACTTAACAACCTCTTGATAAGCACCCGAGAAAGTAATGGAGGGTGCGCTAGTGTTTAGTTTTAGTTTAATTTAATTACTAATTAGTTATTGTTAACGTTGTTTGCTTGTAGAAGTGTTCTAGTTCTATTTTATAGGCGAATCGCCAAACAGGGAGTTTTCGAGGTGTAAGGCATGTCATTGCCCGAGCAGAAGTTGACTTGCCCGAGCAAGAGGCAGGCAGCAAGGCAGAGGATGACGGCCAAGCATTGAGCTAACCAGCTTGGCATTGATGTCAAGGCAAAAGTTCCATCGATGCCAAGACCCTTAGTGGTCCGGTCCTTTAGCCAGATCGGCATCGATGTCAAGTCTTACAGTCCATCGATGCCGACCCCCATAGTAGAACACTCTAAAGTCGTTGCCATCGATGCCGAGGGACTTAAGGGCAAATTTTCAGAGCATCTTGGGAATATTCTAGGCGCGGATCCCTGGAGTATAAAAGCTTATGTCATTTTTTGTACAAACAAGTAGCATAGATTCAATGGTATAATTTTCTAGATCTAGGATTAGATTTCATTGCAATTCAAATTGTTCTTGAGTGTCCTTCATTCTTAGTTTTAAAATTTTCAACTTCTGCCTTTAATTGTTAGTTTTTGACATTGTCGCTTTAATTAAAGTTGTTTATTTTCTCCCGATCTATCTTAATCTCTAGTTTATTTCAAGTCTTGTTATTTCATTATGTTAAGTAGATTTTCACTTGCTCCTATCTCTCTAGATATGGGTGAGTAGTTTCCAAGGTTAGGTCATGGGATGATTAGCATCTCATGGCTCGGGCGAAAATTGCATTTTGCACCCAATAAAGCTTTAAACTTTGATTTGAAAATTGATGTGGGGTTTGGGTTTGTTTGACAAATTACCGAGGTGTTAATCTCTTTGATCATGTGTAGGTGGGAGCATCGCCTACCCACCACACATGATACTTAGAGCTCTGTCGCTCGAGGTATTTGCCAAATGAATTCTAGAGCTAGCTTGGTTCTCAAATCATTTTATCTTCCGATTTGAGAACTATAATCAAGTATCTTAAATTGTGTAGTTGGGTGAAGAGTGTGATCTAGCTCGGGTCTTGTGTGCTAATAATTCCTAGACCTAGCCTATCTTTTCTCTAGTTAATTCGCTTTAATTTAGCCTTTTATTTCCACCGTTTAAAGTAAAACAAAGTCGGTTGTCTAAAAGCCGAAAGCCCTTACTTGCATCTACAAATCCGACCAAGTCATATAATTATTCCCTTGGGTACGATCCCGGATTTTCGGTTTATTATGCTTTAACCGATGTTTTAAGCCCTACGCTTGGGGCATTATTCCATATTATCTTGGAGAACGAAGCATTTTTAGCACCGTTGCCAGGGATTTCTTATTATGGTTTTCTTGGAGGTTCGACAAACCACTGTAAGTATCCCACTTTTGTCTAGTAGTAGTAGTTTAGTAGTTTATGTGTTAGTAGTTCGTATTTAGTTTAGTGGATACCTTTAACCTAGTTCATCTAAACTTAAGGTGTAACGAAGCCAGGCTAAATATCGAATTTGTTTCTTAGTTAGTTTAGCGTAATTAATTTAGTTAGTTAGCTTAATTTGATTGCATTGCTGAGCCGAGGTGGTGGCATAACCCCTCGCATATTCTGTTTGCTGAGTTGAAGTGGCGGGATGGCCCCTTCTGTCTGGTAGTTTGTTGGTAGTTAGTTAGTATTTTTGCCTGTGTATGCCTGTTTATCGAAGCCGAATTTCAAATCGGCTTCATCGTTCTTCTTCACCGCCAAGAATCCGTAGCATTGCCAAGGCGTATCCTGCCCACTCTCCGCCTCGCAAATTAAATCGCAATCGCAAAGGCCCAATGGCCGAAGAAGTTCCAGTTCATACTCTACGTGATTATCTGAATCCAGAACGAGCTCCTCAAGTATCTCCTATCGTTATTCCGATTCCGACCTCTGGGAATACATTTGAATTCAAGACTGAATACCTTCGAATAGTTCCAGAATTTTGGGGGCGAGAATTGGAGGATCCTTATTTGCATATCCGGGAGTTCGAGAATATCCTACACTCTTTTGTTACAATTCCAAGGCAACTTGATCAAGCCCGCCTGAAGTTGTTCCCATTCACTCTCAAGGACAAGGCGAAACAATGGTTCAATTCTTTGAAGCCTCAATCTTTGCGTAACTGGGGAGAAGTTCAGGATGCTTTCACCACCAAGTTCTTTCCCGCCGCAGGACAAAGTTACTTATCGATCAGATTCAATGTTTCAAGCAAAGGGATGGAGAGACTTACCATAAGTATTGGGAACGTTAGAAGGACTTGCTTATGTCGGTTCCTCATCACAACCTTCTGTTGTATCTCAGAGTTAACTATTTCTACATAGGGTGTTTTCAAGAGAGTAAATAGCTTTTGGATACTATGGGTGGAGGTGATTTTATGGGAAAGACACCGGAGGATGCTTAGGATTACTATGAGTTACTAGCTGAGAAGACTCAGTCTTGGCAATTTGCAGATCTAGGAGATAGAGCGATGTTCAATCTAGGTCCTACAGGTTCAGGAAAATTCTCTATTGCGGAGCATGCAACTTTTTGAAACTCGTTTGGAGGAGATTGCTCGAAAACTTGACAAGTTGGAATTAAAAAGTGCTCAATCTGAAGAAGTAAAAGCAGTGCGCCAAGTGGAGGAAGAATGTGTTATTTGTGAGATTATGGGCCATTCTACTGAAGCGTGCCTTAATATTCCTGCTCTTAAGAATGTGATTAATGGAATTGCTTCAGAAGAAGTACATGTCGTGCAACGTTTTGACCCTTATTCTCAATCGTATAATCCGGGGACAAGACAACACCCAGCTTTCCGTTGGAGTCAACCTGTTGAAGGGAATTCTTCTCAAGTTCCACCGCAAGCTCCTCAATTACCTTGGAAACAACCTCAGAATGCTTTCCATTTTCCTTAAACTCAAGGTTTGCCTGGTTTTGCTCCTTCTGCTCCATTTCCACATGCAAACCAATTTCAACAACAACCTCCTCAGTTCCACCAACAACCACCAAAGCGTTCTTGGGAAGATCAATTTAGTGCTCTCTTACAAGGTCAAACTGCTATCAACGAACAACAAACTCAGATGATGAATAATATTAGAAGTTAGTTGGGCAAGTTGACAACTACGGTGGGTTTGTTACAACAAGAGAAAGGGAAGTTTCCTACTCAACCTCAACCTAATCCGCAACCGCATTCTAATCCAACTTCTCAAGGTCTTCACTTTGCTAGCTCTTCGGTGACTTTCCCCGAGCAAGCAAAGGCTATTATTTCTCTTCAAAGTGGCAAGACGGTGGATAACCAAGTGGTGATGCCTCCGGAACCTACCTTGTTACCTTCTCCTATCGAACGTTCAATTCCAATCCTTGGGGAATCTCCCCAGGAAGCAAGCAAGGAGACTCTTGAAGAAGAAGAAAAGGATAAAGGCAAGAACAAAGAAAGTGTATTGGACCCCCAAGTTAATCCAACACCAGCTCCTTTTCGTAATCGTTTGAAGGCTTTGGCGAAACCAAATTACAATGCGGAGTTGCATGAACTATTCAATCAAGTGAAGATCAACATTCCTCTCATGGATGCAGTCAAGCAGATTCCCTCATATGCCAAGTTTCTTAAGGATTTGTGTACTCAGAAGCGCAAGCTTAATGTTCAAAAGAAGATATTCCTTACTGAGCAAGTGAGTTCTATCATTCAAACAAATATGGCGCCTAAGTACAAGGATCCGGGGAGCCCTACTATTGCTGTCACAATTGGAGGAAAGCGTATCGAACAAGCTTTGCTCGATCTTGGTGCAAGTGTTAATTTACTTCCATACTCTGTTTATCAAGAGCTTGGTTTGGGGGAGATGAAGCCTACTCGTGTCACACTCCAATTAGCCGATCGAAGTGTTCGTGTACCGAGGGGAGTAGTGGAAGATGTTCTAGTGCAAGTTGATCAGTTTATCTATCCGGTGGATTTTGTGATTCTCGATACAAATCCGACCGACTTTTCTACTGCTTCGACTCCCGTAATTCTTGGAAGACCCTTCTTGGCCACGGCGGATGCAGTTATCAACTGCCGAAATGGACTTCTTAATATGACTTTCGATAACATGAAGATGGAGGTCAATGTTTTTAATGTGGGTAGTCAAATGGGAGATGACGAGAACGTGAATGAAGTGAGCCTTATCGATACTCTTGTAGAAGAACACGTGGATGAGTTGCTTTACAATGATCCTTTGGAAGTTGCTCTTACAGCTGAAGAGGTCAAATTTCTTGAGTCTTCTGAAGTGAGTTATTTGAGTTCATTGTTGGGTGAGGAAAATGAAACCTATGCTATAAATTCTTGGACTCCAAAGTTTGAAGAGTTCGAGGAGCTACCACCAATTGAGAAGAAAGTTCTCTCATCTAGTGTTGAGCCACCGAAATTGGAGTTGAAGCCCCTACCTGATACTTTGAAGTACGTTTTTCTTGGAGACAACGAGACTTATCCTGTGGTTATTTCTTCCTCTCTTGGAAATCTCCAAGAGATGAAGTTAATTAATTCACTAAGGAGGCACATGAAGGCTATAGGATGGACAATTGCTGATATTAAAGGGATTGATGCTACTCTTTGCTCTCACCATATTGCTTTGGAGGATAATGTCAAGCCGTCTCGCCAACCTCAACGTCGTTTGAACCCAATTATGAAGGATGTAGTTCATGCTGAAGTTTTGAAGCTTTTGGATGTGGGAATCATTTATCCTATCACCGATAGTAAATGGGTGAGCCCGATTCAAGTTGTACCAAAGAAATCCAGAGTTACAGTTGTAAGAAATGAGGAGAATGAGCTCGTACCTACTCGTGTTCAGACTGGATGGAGAGTTTGTATTGATTATCGTGAGCTCAACGCAAGTACCAGAAATGATCACTTTCCCTTACCATTTATTGATCAGATCTTGGAGAGGATAGCCGGCCATGCATTCTATTGTTTCTTAGATGGTTATTCCGGTTACAATCAAATTGAAGTTGCTCTAAAGGATCAAGAGAAAATGACATTCACTTGCCCCTTTGGAACGTTCGCTTATCATCGTATGCCTTTCAGTTTGTGCAATGCTCCGGGGACTTTTTCACGATGCATGATGGGGATTTTTAGTGATATGGTTGAAAAGATAGTAGAGGTTTTTATGGATGATTTCTCTGTTTTTGGCAATTCATTTGATTCATGCTTGGCCAATCTGGAGAGAGTCTTAACAAGATGTGAAGAGAAAAATTTGGTTCTGAATTGGGAAAAATGTCACTTCATGGTCACTCAAGGGATTGTCTTTGGGCATATTATATCATCGGATGGTATCGCGGTGGATAAGGCCAAGATCGATCTTATTTCCAATCTCCCGACTCCAAAGTGCGTGAAGGATATTCGTTCATTTCTCGGGCATGCCGGATTCTATCGTCGGTTCATCAAAGATTTTAGTGCTATCTCTCGACCCTTGTGCCATCTTCTTGTCAAAGATATTCCGTTTGAATGGACCCCCGCGTGTGAGCCATCTTCTTGTCAAAGACATTCCGTTTGAATGGACCCCCGCGTGTGAGCAAGCATTTGTTAAGTTGAAGACTAGTCTCACTTCTCCTCCTATTGTGCAACCATCGGATTGGAGCCTTCCGTTCGAGCTTATGTGTGATGCAAGTGACTATGCTGTAGGTGCCATTTTGGGGCAAAGGAAGGACAAGCATCCGTATGTTATCCATTATGCAAGCAAGACTTTGAACGATGCTCAAGTAAATTACACTACCACGGAGAAAGAGTTGCTTGCGGTAGTGTTTGCTCTTGATAAATTCCGGTCTTATCTCATTGGTGGCACCCCTATTATTGTGTACACGGACCACTCAGCTCTCAAGTACCTACTTACCAAGCAAGATGCCAAAGCTCGTTTGATACAATGGATTTTACTTCTCCAAGAGTTCAATTTGACTATCAAGGACAAAAAGGGTGTCGAGAATGTGGTAGCCGATCATTTATCAAGGTTACAGTTCGAGGATCCTACTCCAAGCTTACCTATTGTGGACACGTTTCCGGATGAACAATTGTTTGCTGTTTTGAGTACCCCATGGTTTGCGGATATAGTGAATTATTTGGCTACAGGACTCTTACCGCCACATTGGTCTCCTCAAGAACGTCGTCGGTTCCTTCATGAAGTACGAATGTTCTCTTATGATGACCCTTATCTCTTCAAGTATTATCAAGATCAAATAGTGCGCCGTTATGTTCTAGATTCAGATCAACGAAGAATTCTTGAGTTTTGTCACTCAGAAGCTTGTGGAGGCCACTTCTCTTCTAAGAAGACTTCTACCAAGGTGCTACAATGTGGATTTTATTGGCCAACCTTACATAAGGATGCTCATCACTTCTGTGTACCTTGTGAACGTTGTCAAAAGCTCGGGAGTGTGTCTCGAAGGGACGAAATGCCATTGACTATCACTATGGTGGTTGAGATCTTTGACTCCTGGGGCATAGACTTCATGGGACCTTTCCCCGTTTCTTTCGGCAACTTGTACATCTTATTGGCGGTTGATTATGTTTCAAAATGGGTAGAAGCCGTCGCAACACGGACCAATGATGCCAAGGTAGTGGTGGAGTTTCTCAAGGACAACATTCTTTCACGTTTTGGGATGCCGAGAGCAATCATAAGCGACCAAGGAACTCATTTTTGCAATCGTGTTTTTGGGGCATTAATGAAGAAGTATGGAATCACTCACAAGGTCTCCACTGCTTATCATCCTCAGACAAATGGGCAAGCTGAGTCGGCAAATAGCGAAATCAAGCACATTTTGGAGAAGACGGTGAATCCGAACCGAAAAGATTGGAGTCTTCGTTTGACCGATGCACTTTGGGCTTATCGTATAGCATACAAGACCATCTTGGGAGTTTCACCGTATCGTTTGGTTTTTGGAAAAGCATGCCATCTTTCGGTAGAGCTCGAGCACAAAGCATATTGGGCAATCAAGACACTTAATTATCGTTTACCGGCCGCCGGAGCACACAGAAAGCTCCAACTCAACGAGCTTGAAGAAATTCGGAGAGATGCTCATGATAACACCGCCATTTACAAAGCAAAAGTCAAGGCCTTCCACGACAAGCGAATTCACCAAAAGGAGTTTGAGGTTGGACAGAAGGTACTCTTATACAATTCAAAGCTTCATTTGTTTCCCGATAAATTACGTTCTCGTTGGGCTGGCCCTTATAGTGTTGAACATATTCATCCTCATGGTGCTGTTGATATTGTGAATCCGTTAAATAGTAAATCTTTTAAAGTTAATGGCCAAAAGCTTAAACCGTTTCTTGGTACTTTTGAGGTTAGAGAGTCGGATGAGGAGTTAATCAATCTAGTTTACACGGTTGATTAGTTTGATACTTAAAATTGCAGGGGGAGCGCAAGCGTAACCGCTGAACTTAACTGTTTGTCAGACCCGGCCCCCAGGTAGGGGGTACCCTCCATTGACTTGGGTATATGTAGCTTCGCACACTGCTACTAAAAGAAGGATTGTGTGACTAGCTCCGGTTCGAAGGGCAAATCATTTAATATCAGTGACATAGGGCTTTAATTAGCTTTTCTGATAGGAGTAATTCACAGTAAACCACTCACGTCTCCCAGAATAGCCCCAACGGGGGCGGTATAGATCCTTAGGTTTGGCCTTGATATTCCCGTGCTAATGCACTTGGCTCTATCTTGTTTGCTTGCCTGGTTACGATCTTAGGGGACGCTGGACTTCATTGTTTGGCGGAGTCTAATTGTGACTTTGACGCTCCGAGTTTTGATATTAAATTTGTATATACTGTACATATTTGTTCTTTCTTTCTTGCTTTGTTCTCTTTTAGTTTAGTTATGCATGCTTAGTTTTGTAGTATTGTGTTTTGTTTTGTTCTGTGTTTGCATTAAATAAAATCTTGGAGATATCTCACATGCAAAAGATTCCATCAATGTGTTAGTGTAAAAAAGGGCTTTCATTATTTCTTCTTGGTAATAGTTTATCGTTAATGATCCATGCTCTCCGCGATTGCCCTTAATCGGAGGCAACTTAGGTATGTGAGTGAGGTTTGATATTGCCTAGAGTGCACGCTGGGTTGTATTGCATCTTGCATTGTTTTGATCCTAAGGGACGCTGGACTTCATTGTTTGGCGAGGTCAAGCGATAGATTTTATTACGGGCGCTAGCATAACAAATTTCGACGGTCTAGTATAGCCACCCATTGCTTACCCCAACGGTAAGAGATGGGAAGAAAAGTATGACTCGTGTGATCGCGTAATGATTGGGTGGTGCATTGCATTTCATTCTGTTTTGCATGTTATTAATTGTTTTGTGTGTTTTCTTCATATTTTCCGTATCATTTGTCTTTTCATTTTTGCTTTGGTTTGAAGCCGGATAACACGGGCCGGTGGTTCCAATGTCATTTGTTTTGTGGAAGGTCATTCTCTTAAGTCTTCTGCAGGGTTTATTTGCTACCACACCAGCCTTGGTGGTTTGGACCTAAAGCCGGAGTGAGTGAGGCGTTCAGGAGCCCTAAGCATGGGTGTGGCTACGAGCCACGGTTGTTAGTCCGATAAAGCTTTGGATATGGCCCTGTGTGACTAGCTGTGGTTCCGAGTTAGTAGAATCAAAGAAGTAAACCCTGGAAGCATCTAATCTGGCTGAAGCAAAATATTGACATAAAATCCTCCAACTTGGTCGAGGTATTTAGGGGTTGACATTCTCCTTGGACGGTACATTCGCGCACTCTTCCTTTCATTGCTCTTGTTCCTAATGCTATGAGGGCATAGCATCGCTTTAAGTTAGGGGGAGGGGTTAGCTTATGTGCTAATATGCTATTTGTTTCATTTTGTAGAAAATTTGAAAATTCAAAAACAATAGAAATTGAAAAATCAAAAACAAAATTTGAGAAAATTGAAAATTTTCAAAAATAAATAAAGCTTTTTACTTGTAATCTCTTCCCTTTGTAATAATTTTTTATTTTGTTCAAGACTTGTTGCATGCTCAATCGTTGTTAGTTAGCAAGAATTCGTAGCAATCCTAAGAATTTTGTGCTTCTCAATTTGCACACTTAGTTGACAATTGAACGGTTTAAGTGTTGAGTAAGTTTTTGAGCAAGTTTTGGCCCATATCCCCATCTTCAATAATCATACTTGTAGTGTAGGTGAATAATCGCATGTCCATGTCTAATTGTGTTCAAATGTCGATTTTCAATCATTTTGGAATCCAAAGCGCACTTAGAAAAGGATACAAGGCATTCTTTGCATTATTATACCACATATGAGTCACCTTGTCCTATTTTGCATCCTGTTATTCTCTCATTCTTTGCTTAGCCTAGGCGACCGGTTGTATGGAGGGTTATTTGGGTTAGTGCTCAGTGCTTAAAAGGTGTTTTGGGGGTGTTGAGGGAATTATTGGAAGTTCTGGGGTTCAAATTGAAGGAATGGCAAAGTTACTACGTTAAGTGGTTCGGCATCGATAGGAAGTAATTTAATCCATCGATGCCGAGGGGGTTCCAAGGGGTATGCTATGAGGATCGGCATCGATGGGAGAGAGTAGATTACATCGATGACGAGTGGATTTTTCAGCAACAGAACAATGCCCGGCTCGACAGAAACTCAGTCCAATTCCATGCCATCTTCTGAAAACCGATTGCTTCCATCAAACAAACCCGTAAACCCTAGCCCCAAACCTTCAATCCACCACTAAATCCCCCACTTTTCCCCAAGAAACTTCCCAATCTTCCATCTCTTTCAACAATACACAAGTTTTCTCCATCAATCTCAAGTTTCCAAGCCGAAAACAAGGTAAACCTAATTTTCCCTCTTTAAATTCGAAAATTTCTTATTTTCCCACATAAATCCCTAGTTTTTTTTTTTCTATTTCCCACCTGTATTTTACCTTCCAAATCATCTTTTCCAACCCAAAATCGAAACCCTAGAAAAATCCCACCAAAAATCTGAAAATACACAAATAAAACCCTAGCCTTTTCAACCTACAATGCCGAGAGTCAAGCAAACCGCGCACCGTGCTCCCTCTTCTCAACCTGAAATTGAAGAGGAGGATGATTTTATGGTTGAGAGTGAGGAAGAAAATCAGCCCGCAGAGGCTTCGGGATCTAGGAGTAAGAGGAGGAGACGGACTCCGGGTCAAATTGCAGCGGATAAGAGGAGGGTTTAGGAGGATAGCTTTGCGGGCAGAAAATTCAAAAACGAGAGGCAAGTGGATGCTACGGCATTGCCCGATGATCACACGGGGCTTCGGTACATCATGAGAAAATGTTTGAATTTCTGGATTGAGACGTTACTTGGATATAATAAGAATGCCGTTATTGAATTCTATAAGTTCATGATTATTCCTGAGGGTGATTGGGAAAGTGACCCGGCTGTTGGGATTTTTTCAAAAGTAGGGGGAATTGATGTTGTTATTACTCCTAATGATATTGCTGCGTATCTGAAAATTCAAAGGCCTCCTCCTGAGACTGTGAATTACCCTAGAAAGGATGAGTTGATTGATTTGCAAGTGGTGAATGAGACTTTGTATCATGACCCCGCTTTAGCTTCATTACCCCATGTGCCCGGGAATTTCAAAGCAAGCTTTAGATTTCTGAATAAAGTGATTCATTATAATCTTTATCTCCAAGGCTCAGAGAGTAGGCCAACCAGGAAAAGTGAAAAAAATTTGTTTGCATTGACAGCTAATGATTTGATAGTTGATTGGGCTATGTTCATCTTTACTCAGCTACGTGATTTTAGGGCCAATACTTTGATTACTGCCAATATGCCATTTCCATGTATGATTACTAGCTTGTGTAAGGAAAAAGGAGTTAGGGGGGCAGCTTATGAGCAATTGGAAGAACTCTCTCTGGGGCCCATAGATGACACTTTTGATGTGAAAAGCTCATCTCAGATTCACACTGCTAAGGGTAAACAAGCGAGAAAAGGGGATTACTTGACTACGATGCCATCAAGAAAGGAAAAACAGGGGTCTTGGCTCAAGAAGTTGTTTTGTCAAGGGGTTTCAATAATCAATAGTCAAAGGAAGGAGAAGGCTGAAAGGAGGAAGATGATGAGGGAACAGGAAGCACAAAAGAAAGAGATAGCCTGGCAGACATCGATTCTGGAGCAGCAGCATGGGGTGAAGTATGTCCCCGAGCCGGTTGATGAGGGAGAAGTAAGTGATGACTTTGCAGGGTATGAGAGCGAGGAGTTGGCTGACTGATTAGATGACTTGCTGATAGGATGATGAGGTGGTGACATGGTGATGACATGATAGAGAGTCAGTGGCTCTAGAAATTCCCCTTACTTGGTCGGGGTCTTGGTTGGTTGACATGCCAACTATCCTATCCTTTTATTTTTGTTTTGTTGCATTTTCATTTTGTAGTATAACTTTGCCATTGTTAGTAGTAGTTGGTTTATTGGTTTGGCCGGTTTGGCCTTGACTTGGTTCATTTCTTATGTTGGCGGCGGTCACTCGGGTAGTTAACCAAGCTAGTAATAGACCGTCGCCCATTTTTGCTAACCCGTTCTTTGTAACCAAGGTCATTACAAGCTGAAAAAGACCTTAGTTGATCTTTTGTGCGTATGGATTCCATTTTGATTGACTGTCTGATAGTTGCATAACTAGTTAATGGCATGCTTTCCTTTCATTATCCAAATATCATCTGCTAGTTTTCAATTCTGTTGAATAAGTGCTTTCGTTGTTTGAGGCATAGTATTTCTTGTTCACTGTTGCCTGTTTGTCAAGCACTAATTTGGTGGATATGGTTTAGTCTGAATTCGCAGGTTCTGTGTCCCGTATCCTCCCATTATTCGAGGACACAGACCATTTTGACTTGCTCTTTAACTTGCTTGATACTTAGTCTGTTTAATTGAATGCTGAAAATGTGAGTTGTAGAAATGAAATAAAAAGCTGGATTGTTGAATTCTTGCTAGGTTACAGAAGTGAGCATGTTCTAAGTTGTCAATTCGGAAGGATTGCATAGTTTCTAATGTTCTAATTTTCTGCATTTCGTTCGCTAGGGACTAGCAAACCTTTAGTTAGGGGGTGTGATAAGCACCCGAGAATGTAATGGAGGGTGCGCTAGTGTTTAGTTTTAGTTTAATTTAATTACTAATTAGTTATTACTAACGTTGTTTGCTTGTAGAAGTGTTCTAGTTCTGTTTTATAGGTGAATCGCCAAACAGGGAGTTTTCGAGGCGTAAGGCATGTCATTGCCCGAGCAAAAGTTGATTTGCCCGAGCAGAAGTGGATTTGCCCGAGCAAGAGGCAGGCAGCAAGGCAGAGGATGACGGCCAAGCATTAAGCTAACCAGCTCGGCATTGATGTCAAGGCAAAAGTTCCATCGATGCCGAGACCCTTAGTGGTCCCATCCTTTAGCCAGATCGGCATCGATGTCAAGTCTTACAGTCCATCGATGCCGACCCCCATAGTAGAACACTTTAAGGCCGTTGCCATCGATGCCGAGGGACTTAAGGGCAAATTTTCAGAGCATCTTGGAAATATTCTAGGCGCGGATCCCCGGAGTTTAAAAGCTTATGTCATTTTTTGTACAAACAAGTAGCATAGATTCAATGGTACAATTTTCTAGATCTAGGATTAGATTTCATTGCAATTCAAATTGTTCTTGAGTGTCCTTCATTCTCAGTTTTAAATTTTTCAATTTATGTCTTTAATTGTTAGTTTTTGACATTGTCGCTTTAATTAAAGTTGTTTATTTTCTCCCGATCTATCTTAATCTCTAGTTTATTTCAAATCTTGTTATTTCATTATGTTAAGTAGATTTTCACTTGCTCCTATCTCTCTAGATATGGGTGAGTAGTTTCCAAGGTTAGGTCATGGGATGATTAGCATCTCATGGCTCGGGCAAAAATTGCATTTTGCACCCAATAAAGTTTTAAACTTTAATTTGAAAATTGATGTGGGGTTGGGGTTTGTTTGACAAATTACCGAGGTGTTAATCTCTTTGATCATGTGTAGATGGGAGCATCGCCTACCCACCACACATGATACTTAGAGCTCTGTCGCTCGAGGTATTTGCCAAATGAATTCTAGAGCTAACTTGGTTCTCAAATCATTTTATCTTCTGATTTGAGAACTATAATCAAGTATCTTAAATTGTGTAGTTGGGTGAAGAGTGTGATCTAGCTCGGGTCTTAGGTGCTAATAATTCCTAGACCTAGCCTATCTTTTCTCTAGTTAATTCGCTTTAATTTAGCCTTTTATTTCCACCATTTAAAGTAAAATAAAGTTGGCTGTCTAAAAGCCGAAAGCCCTTATTTGCATCTACAAATCCGACCAAGTCATATAATTATTCCCTTGGGTACGATCCCGGATTTTCGGTTTATTATGCTTCAACCGACGTTTTAAGCCCTACGCTTGGGGCATTATTCCATATTATCTTGGAGAACGAAGCACCTCCACCTCCACATGGGTTATTTTTGCATCCCTAACAAAAAAAATCCTGTAATACACAATGCACATAATTCCAATCGCAAACGAGTTCCAATCACGCACCCGACCACATTAAATTATTCATCTCTATGAGACGATTCCAATGTGGGGTGTTTTATAGTTAGGTTATTGAGTTTTGGTTATTGGTAAAAGTTGTTAAGTTTGGTTATAGAATAGGTGGAATTTAGTTATTTGCTAAAAGATTTGTAATTTTGCTTATTACAATGTGAGGTATTTTTTGAACATTATTGTTTGGTTTGCTTTTCCACACTTATTTGCTTAATACAATGAGATGCTCTAAATCTCTTTTTTTAATTATTTAAACACGACTTGTGGCAAGGCCGCAGGGGTAAACAATTTGAGACATGAAAGTAATCATCTCCCGCGCCCCGAGGGATATTAAGGAGAAAATTAGCCCAGGTTACAGCCTATCAGCATCCATGGTATGTGTAACTTTATTCACACTTCTTAAAGAGGGTGAACATTATCCATGTTCTTATTGGTTAAAATAGTATAGGTCTCACCTGTGCAATACACTTTTTTAGTAAGCATGACATCATTTTGTGGTGGAATCCATACACTTTCAACCAATAGAAAAGTAAGATAATGTTCAACCCGAGGGTGAACAAAACTCAAGTCATGGCAATGTATCTTCGATTACCTTGGCTCCGAATCCAAGTGGCAAACCAACATCACCAGCCAAGCAGGCAAACAAATTGTAGTAGTTCAGTCGTATTATGTGTAGTTTCTGCAGTTAGCCTCATCACCCTCTTCTCTCCTCACTCCTCCCTCCCGCTCTCCTCAGTCGGTTCCTTTCTTAACCAGCATTCATGTCCAACCTTCTCCACACTCCTCCTAAAGCAACCAATACAGAAAGATCGACAAAGTAAGAGAGAGAGAGAGAGAGAGAGAGAGAGAGAGAGAGAGAGAGAGAGAAGCCAAGCATGTCGAAGCTTCTCCGCACTTCTCAATTCACCTCCATCCACCGCCGTTTCTTCTCAGCCGCCAGACTCCCTGAACCCATTTCTCTCGCTCCTTCTCTCTCTCCTCTACCCCATCGGTTCTCTCTTTATGCTCCCCTGTCACACCCCCACCCTCTCCTCAGTCTGTACCCTCGGGAAAACCTCTCAGTTTGAGGTTTCAATTTCTCCGCCGAGAAAGAGCCAAGATCGTCTGAAACTAAAACCGACAAGGATTATCCTAGCGGTGAGCATGAATTCAAGGAACTCAGTGTGTGGAAGAAATTTGGGGTCAAGCTTCGGATAATTATTGGATTTCCATGGGAGCGCATTCCCAAAGGCAGTGTTCTAACCAAGAAATTACACGGCCAGGTTTGCTTTTTAACCTTTTTCTTAATTGTTGATTGCCGCCACCGTTACGTTTTCTTGAGAGAGAAACCAAACATGTTGAAGCTTCTCCGCACTTCTCAATTCACCTCCATCCACCGCCGTTTCTTCTTAGCCGTCAGACTCCCTGAACCCATTCCTCTCGCTCCTTCTCTCTCTCCTCTACCCATTGGTTCTCTCTCTACACTCCCCTCTCACACCCCCACCCTCTCCTCAGTCTGTACCCTCGCAGAAACCTCTCAATTCAAGGTTTCAATTCCTCCACCGAGAAAGAGCCAAGATCATTTGAAACTAAAACCGACGAGGATTATCCTAACAGTGAGCACGAATTCAAGGAATTCGGTGCGTGGAAGAAAGGAGAATGCTAAACTATTTTTGAGCAATTAAGCGTGGGAAATAGATAAAACAGTAAGGAATTTGTAAATCAAGCAAGGAGAATGCTAAACCATTTTTGGTTTATTCTTTATGACGTCCTAGGTTAGTAGGTAGGAATACAAAGTTGAAGAGTATATCTGTATGGTTTTGTTTTAGAGTAAGAATTACACAATCTTGAGGGGGAATGAGAGAGCAATCAGGAGGAAATTTCGAGGTCCAAGGTGAAATAAGATTCATGTAGCTGACCCGATTGGGACATAAGGTTCAGTTTGGTTTGGTTTCATGGACCTTTGGACTTTTGAAAGTCAGTGGAAGTTCTCTTATAGCCTTATTGTTATGATTATTGATATTCAATATGTATAGGAAAATGAATCTTGCACCCCACTTTTATATGCTCTTTTTTTTTTTTTTTTTTGGCTTCCTCTGTCAAAGTTAAAAAATGACCACCTTGTGGTTGAGCCATTTAAATTTCAAGCATAAGCAAATTAAGAAATATAGTAGAGACTAAAAAGAGACTACTAAGGATAAGGTGGTTAACAATCTAACAAAAATAATAATGGTTGTGTTTGGTTGAGAGTTTAGTTTAGTTTAGTTTTGGTAGTGGGTGGAGAGAGAAATAGAGTAATGATTGAAGATAGAGGTAATAATTGGAGAGAGATAGAGAGAGATGGGAAAGTAATAATTGAAAAAATAGGGTAATGATTGGAGAAAGAAATAGGGTAATGATTGAAAATAAAACTAAAACTAAACCACGAACCGAACAAAGCCAATATGTGGTTGTGATTTTCGCACTCCACTTTCATCATTGACTCCTCTTTAGACTCTATTGAAATTTCAAATAGAAAAAGGACCACGAACTCATCTAAAAGCTTAAGCTGTTAGAGAGAGGCGCAACTTTATTATTCAAACCTTCAACACGCTCCTCCACTTGTAGCCAGACTCTCCTCCATAAGAGGGTTAAACCCATGTAAATATTTTAAAATTAGGTAGGCAGTGAGATTCGAAACACAGGATCTATCGCCTCTTCGATTTCTAGGAGATCCTCGCGAGTATAGATTACCATTATTATTAATCTATCAAGAAGAATAAGCCTTTGTTCATAAAAAAACTCATCAACTATTAGAGAGATGAACAACTTTATTATTTATACCTTCAATAGGTACTATGCTGCATTGGATTCATGGAAACTCGAAACCATGTAAGGAAATTTTCGTACGGATGTTTTATATATGGTTGACAGTTTCACATTTCTAATCTTCCTAATGCAGAATAGTAACGGGGAGTGGAAGAGGAAGCACACACATTTCACATCCCTGGTTATTAGTCAACCACTTGCAACTTTGTTTATCCAAATTTGATGATACAATACCCGACCTCTTATTCATAGGCTAACAACCTAGCTAATTTGGAAAAGAAAAACTTTAAAAGAACCTATCTATCTATTTTGGAAAATTACCATGTAACAAAAAATAGATACTTCCAAGCATATTTATTGGACAAAAAGGCTTCTTCTCATGCATTGGGCCCTTGGTTTCATTTATGGCTTCTAAAGCCAGTAATTACGCTCCAACCATCCTGGGGCTGCACTAGATTTCATGTATGGAGGAATGACAGTGTAATTGAGGTTTCTTGGGTTGTTTATGAATATGACAGTAGATAATTGTTAAGTACGGATTGCTGACGTGTGTCAACAATTTCAACCACATGCAAAAAATGGTTCTGCCGCAGTAACATAACTTTTTGCACGGATTTGTCAGTTTCTTTATTCAAGGCCTTTTGCAACAATTTCAACCACTTGCAATCATTGTCCTAAAATAATATATATTGCTAATGACCAAATAATCTATTTATACGAGGTGGCGTATGGTTCATAACATCAGTAAATAGTGGGGACCTTATTTTTATCAGCATTCACCGAGTAAGTTCTGAACTATGATGACGTGAACTATCTGCAACTCAAACCATTTTGGTGGTAAAACAATGTCTAGTTTATCCTTAGGAAAATGATAATGCCAAAATTATTTTCGTTAATGCCGAATTTTTAGTGCATCAGGGTTTTGTACATATGGTACATGCAATATTTATCCACCGAAGTTTTGGCAGTAATAAAAATATTTTTGGCATTATCACCACCCTCATCCTTATTTTCAAAGTGATGTAAAGTTCTGTTTTCTAAAGTGCTCAGCCTATATACTTTATCCTCTTGAGTTTTATTTTCCACTTTTGGCAGTCCCGTTTTATGCAGCGAAGATGTAAATAAAAAGCTGTTGTGGCGAAGGAACTCCTTTTTTCTCCCTACACCAATTCTAATTCATTTGCAAGGGAGTTTTTTTTTTAAATCTCTTATATGAAGATGCTTTCCTTTAATTATATGCATGCACTATGGTCAAACACATCATGTAAATGGGACAGGGAAACTATTTTCTTCTGCATATTATGTTGACATTCTTTTTCATTTCAAATTTTCATATATCGATGAGTTAAAGAGCCCTTACGCCCCTGGACTATCTCTGCCTCAGATTTGTGAAAACTTCTTGAAAGTAGCATATGATCCTCGTATCTCTGGTATCTATCTCCACATAGAACCTTTGAAGTGTGGGTGGGGTAAACTTGAAGAGATTCAGAGGCATATGTTGGATTTCAAGAAATCTGGTAAGAATATTCTTTGATATATCACTTAAGAGTACTTGAATATGCATGGTAAAACTTTCTTATGTTGAAACTCAGACCTCTCTCTAGGATTTTGGCCTTTAAAGCCAAGTTGAGTTGGTATATCCTAGGTATGAGAACCGCCAACCTCTTTCAAATGTCTATCATATTTTTGATGGGTCGGTTCCTAGTAAGATCAAGTTGCAATACATGATGGTGTTGAACCATGTGCCTTTAAAGGGTTTGCACTTGTAGTTTTGGTAAAGTTCAGTTATATTGTTATAGTGTTATGTCATGCTTCTTCTCTAGTCTGTTATGTGGGTTCCTAGCTTATTTTTATTGGGAAGCGCTGTTAGATTGGATATTGGTGGTAATATTATATTCTATAAAATAATGTTGAGAGTAAGACTTTGATGTTCATTTCCTTAGATTTTTTAGGGCGCTTTAGTACTAGATTATATCTTGTGTCCAGTAACTAGGGTCACTTCTAAGGAGGTGCCCTGCCTTACCTGTTGTATCACACATTTTGGATGCCCACTATGTGATAGCTTCTAAACCCATTCAATGCCAGTAAAAGTACCGATCATTAGTTGAAATACTTTGATAGTGAATCCTGACTTTCTTCAGCAAATAACTAGTGGATGGACCTTATGTTGAAAGTTTGCAATAGGGGAATCATCTCATCTATCTGAGAATAGTGGCCCTCTTTGTTATGATAACCCTTCTAGGAGATTTGACTAGGTGATGTGTGAGCTCGCCTACTGGAGTTTCAACCTAGTGGAGTTGGGTGAGCAATGATGCTCTAGAGAGAAGCATTGTTAATAGTGATCTTTAGGAGATGATGCTCAACAAAGTGGTCATTGGTTGAGCTAGTAGAGTTAGCAAGGCACGACCAGCGGACCAGGGTATTAGATACTAGAATTCTCTTGAATATTTATAAAGTATGGCCAAGATGGCTCCACTGACCAGGCATGATGGTGTGAAATGGCTCAGTTGAGACCACCTAGCCAAGCATGACAGTGCCCAACCGAGTTGCCGCCTAGCAAAGGTTAGTTTTCACATTGCATCACTCATTCTCTACATCGTGGTAAGGAGCTTAGTGCTAAATATGGGCAGGGTGGAATTTCATTTGAGAAAATCTTTAAGAGCTGAAGTGTATTCCATGATTAGGATGGGGCTTGGAAGTGGCCCAAGGCTAGAAGTGAGATAACCAGAGAAATTGTGGTTCTTACCCCTCCTAATTTCCTTCTTAATTCCTGAGTGGTGTGGCTTCCATGTAAGACTGGGATCTACTCAACTAGGTCAACTTGGGAAGCTATTAGACTGCCTTCTCAAGTCAAGCCTTGGTGTAGAATGGTGTGTTGCGGAAACAAATGATCGAACCAGAACACAAACACACACACAAACGCAGAGACAAAGATTTACGTGGTTCCCTATGAATTAGGTACGTCCACGGGGGGGCAGCCGGATTATATTTAGGAGGAGGAGGATTACAAATCACTCTACTCACACTCTCACAGACTTATACAAACAGAATACAGAATTCTAGCTCTCAGATTCCTCTCTGATTTTCCCACACCGAATACAAGTGCAGAGGGCTCAATTTATAGGCAAAGGAGAAAGGCCCTGTTCTTGAGTCATGCAAGGCTCATTTATTGCATATCCACGCCCGAGATTTTTCCAGATTTGAGCGTGGCTTAAGAAATCTTCATAGGCTTCCAATCTTTGACTTCAATCACCCACATGGGAGAATGAATTGCATTCAATGCAACCCTCGCCAATCTTCTGAGCAAGTTTGCATTTGTTTAGGATGGAGCCAAAACATTGCCTCAAAAGTCAACAATCTCCTCATTGGCGGCAATTCTCCAAGATCCACTGCTACCCCCAATGCGCCCTTAGGCGCTCTGAACTGGAGAGATGTTGATCAAGTCTAAACAATGATTGAACTTGATCCCAGTAACAACCTTCATCAACATATCAGCTGGGTTGTCTATAGTGGCAATCTTCTTAAACAATATGTCCCCTTCTTCTAGAATTTCCCGAATAAAGTGAAAGCGGACATCTATATGCTTTGTCCTAGCATGGTGCACCTGATTCTTTGCCAAATGAATGGCACTCTGACTGTCGCAATAGACATTGACATGCTCCTGTTTGGCACCCAAATCACCAATCAAACCCTGCAACCAAATGGCTTCTTTTATGTCCTCAGTCACAGCCATATATTCAGCCTCCGGAGTAGATAGTGCAACCGTGGACTATAAAGTTGAACGACAACTAACTGGTCCTCCTGCCATAGTGAAAACATAACCAGTAGTTGACCGCCTCTTATCCAGATCACCAGCGTAATCTGAATCCACATAGCCAACTGCAAGCTGATCACCAATTTTCTGATCTCTCCCAAATTTTAGGCCAACATTAACTGTGCCCTGAATGTATCTAAGAATCCATTTCACAGCCTGTTAGTGACCCTTTCCTAGATCATGCATATATCTGTTAACTATACTGACAGCATGTGAAATATCAGGTCTGGTACATACCATCACATACATCAAGGATCCCACAGCGTTGGCATACGGAACTTGAGCCATCTGCTTTCGTTCCGCATCAGTACGAGGTGACATCGAAGCGCTGAGCTTGAAGTGCAAGGCTAATGGTGTACTTACGAGTTTAGCTTTGCCATCTATGCCAAACCGTTGAAGTACAGTCTTCAGATACTGAGTCTACGATAAGCAAACTGTGCCATGCTTCCTGTTGCGCTGAATCTCCATCCCAATGACCTTCCTTGCTTCTCCATGGTCTTTCATTTTGAATTCTAAACTTAGTTGTGTCTTCAACCGAGAAATCTCCACCTTGCTCTTAGATGCAATTAGCATATCATCGACATATTCGCAAATAGATAAAGGAACCATCCCGAAGTTTACGAAAGTAAACACAATGGTTAAAACTGCTGCGAGTATACCTCTGCGTAGCCATAAACTGATCAAATCTCTTGTACCATTGTCGTGGCGACTGCTTCAGGCCATATAGTGACTTGCAGAGATGGCAAGCCCAATTTTCCTTTCTAGAGACCTTGAAACCATCTGGCTGTGACATATAGATCTCCTCGTCCAAGTCGCCGTGCAAAAATGCAGTCTTGACATCGAGTTGCTGTAACTCGAGGTCATACTGCGCAACCAAAGATAATAGAATACAGATCGATGCATGCTTCACCACCAGAGAGAAGACCTCATTGTAGTTAATCCCTTCTCGTTGAGCAGAACCCTTTGCCACCAATCTAGCCTTATGTCTGACACCACCCTTGACTGAACTGTATTCCTTATTGGCGTAGACCCATTTGCATCCTATTGCTTTCTTCCCTTTGGGAAGCGGTACCAGCTCCCAAGTCTGATTCTTGTGAAAAGAACTCATGTCCGCATCCATAGCCTGCCTCCATTGAGAACTGTCAAAACCTGAAACTGCCTCCCTGTACGTATTCGGAACACCTGTGATAACCGGAAGGGCGTATGCAACCATACCATCATATCGGGTAGGTTTTCGAATCTCCTTCCTCGGACGACTAGTAGCGATAAACTGAGTTGGCGCTACAGCCTCGGGAACTAAAACATCATCAGACTCGAAACTCGAATCTGAAACATCACTGTTGTGCTCCTGTGGTGGCGAAATTGTAGGAATTGGAACTACAAGAACTTCCAACTCCACCTGTTGCACCTGCTCTGACTGCTCCACCTGATCTGAACACCCTGGAATGGTGTTAACCTTGCGAGAGTTGGTCGGAAGCATGACCGACTCATTGAAAGTATCATCTTGGCTTGTAATAATCTTCTTAGACTCCGGGTACCAGAGTCTGTAGGCCTTTACACCTGGAGTAAAGCCAACAAATATAGCCTTCCTGGCTCGAGGATCTAGCTTAGATTCTGTGACATGAAAATACATGCAGCTGATCATAATTAGTCGAAGATTGACCAAAATATACCTCCATGGGAGTCCGTCCACCAAATGCCTCTGACAGTAGCCTGTTGATCAACTGACAAGCATAGGCGACTGCCTTTCCCCAAAATACTTTGCTCAAACCGACGTTGGACAACATACACCGCACTTTAGTCACCAAAGTGCAGTTCATCCTCTTTGCAACTCCATTTTGCTGTGGAGTCTTCGCGGCGGTGAAATGCCGAACTATCCCCTCCTCCTGACAGATTTTGAGAAAGGGATCTGAAGTATACTCACCATCGTTGTCTGGCTGAAGTACCTTGATTTTTCTACCAGTCTGAGTCTCCACCCTCTGCTTCCAATGAAGGAATGTGTCAAGGACCTCGTCCTTACGTCGCATGGGATAAACCCATACTCTCCGTGAAAAATCATCAATAAACATGACAAACCATCGTAAAGCTTCCTCACAGAATCCAAACTTCCCTGTCTTGGCCCCCTTGAGGAGACCTTTCTTCACCAATCCTTGTAAAGCTTTCTCTCTGGCATGACCTAGGCGCATGTGCCAGAGTCGGGAAATGTCATCTGTAGCATCATCTGAGCTACTGCTGGAGATGGATGCTCCTCTTGTAACTGTGCGCCCATCGAGGAAGTATAAGGTTCCCCTCTGAGTGTCTTTCAGGACCACTAATGCACCATGAGTTACTTTCAGGACTCCACCTTCTAAAGTAATCTTGTAACCTTTCGCAGCCAAGGTTCCAAGAAAAATCAAATTTTTCTTCAAACCAGAGACATAATGAACATTTGTCAAAAGCTTGGTTGTACCGTTGCGCAACTTAAGTCGGATTGTACCTATCCCCTAAGTTTTGCAGGCATTATCATTGCCCATCAAAACTACGCCATTGTGAATCTCTTGAAATTTTGAGAACCAGTCCCAATGGGGACACATATGGTAGGTACATCCCGAGTCCAGAATCCATTCTTTTGAATTCATGTCTGATGAAACAATCAATGCTGACACCATGTCGTCAACCTCTCATCTGGCAACGCTCGCTCGTTGTTGTTCCTTGATTTTAGGGCAATCCTTCTTCCAGTGCCCCATTTCATGACAGTAGGCACACTCGTCTTTTGTAATCTACTTCCTGTCACCAGATTTCTGATTCCTTTCAGCTGATTTGCCTTTTGACCTGGACCTGGACTGTCTCCTCCCGGACTGTCTATTCCTCAATTCAGTCCCTCCCCTTACTGATAGTGCTGATGAAGAGGGATCCCGATGAACTTGTTGATCCTTCTTCCGTACCTCGTTATTAATCAAAGTAGGGCAAACGTCGTTAAAATGAATTTCATCTTTTCCATACAGTAAGGTAGTAACCAAGTGGTCATACGTATCAGGCAAACAATTTATCAACAAAAGTGCCTTATCCTCATTGTCAATTTTAACATCAAGATTTTGCAAATCGGCCAAAATTTTATTGAAACTATTTAGATGTTCGTTCATTGACGCACCTTGTTGATACTGAAACCGGTATAGTCTTTTCTTCAGATAGAGTCTGTTCTTTATGGTCTTCGTCATGTACTTGTTCTCCAATTTCTGCCACAACTCCTTGGCAGAATTGTCTCTCATGACGAAATACTTGATGTCTTTGGACAAACAAAGACAGATCGTGCCACAAGCTTGCCGATTAAGCTTGTCCCAATCAGAGGCGGACATATCCTCAGGATGATCCTCCAAAGTGAATTCCAAATCTTGTTGATTTAGAATATCCAAAACTTCGCATTGCCACATGCCGAAGTTAATTGTGCCATCAAACTTACCCACTTCGAATTTGGCATTCGAAACCGAGCTCCTCCTCATGTAGGAACTGATCGAGGGCTCGTCTGAAGTCTTCTTATCTGATGATTTGTCCATAGGTGTTGAAGAAACAACACTAGGGCTCTCCTCGTCAATGCTGGACATCCAATGACGTAAAAAAACGAGAGTTTTTACGGCTGAAAATACTCCTAACGAATTTTTCAGAGCAGAATCTCGAGAAACGAAGCACGGGGTTGGATCCGAAAAGTCAAGATAGTCAAAATCGATCACTCACGGGCGCAAAATAGAGTTCGGATGGCTCTGAAATCACGGAAAACAAATTTTTGGAATATTCTATTGACTGGACGATTGACTGGACCACTTTTGCAGAGGTGTTGAACACGTGGCACCCACATGGTGCTGATGTGGTATGACACGTGGCTGATGACTCAGCACTGGTGGGTCCCAGATGCTGACGTGGTGGATGACTATGTGACACGTGGCATATGACGTGTTTGCTGACTGGTTGACAGGTGTCAATGACGTGTCGACAGGTGTCTGCTGACTGGCGACACATGGCATGTTGACTCGTCGTTGACTACTGTATGGTGCGTGAGTTTCACTGATGCGCGTTGATCAAACGCGTGCTGCACGCGGCTCCTTTGCACGGCGCGTGAGATCACCCCCGGTGATCGGTTGACGGAAATTCTTGCGGGGTTTTGATCGTCTCAACAAGCTGGATCTGGGTCCTTGATCAAAAAAAATTTTCAGATCACTTTTCGGAACTGGGTTCTATCTGGACAGAACTCGTGATGCACACGCCACCGTCGAAAGGAGCGTGTAGCTTCTGTGGTGCTCGGTTCGAAACGGGCCTTGGTGCGTTGGAATCATCTTGGAGAGACGCACGAGACTCAGTGCTCAAATGATTTGTTGATCCGAATTCCGTGACTGTAATTTTCTGGACAGAAACGGAAAAACAGAGCAGAAACAAAACAGAGAGTGCTTGTGTTCTTGGTATCAAAGCGTTTGGTAGGTATCAGAATTCGAAATGAAAGAGACCTTGGAGAAGCAAGTAAGGTCATTGGGATGGAGATTCAGCGCAACAGGAAGCAGGGCACAGTTTTCTTGCTCTCAGATTCCTCTCTGATTTTCCCACACCGAATACAAGTGCAGAGGGCTCAATTTATAGGCAAAGGAGAAAGGCCCTGTTCATACAACTGAGTTTGGTGTGGTATGACAGCATGTTCCTAGATGGAGTTTCGTCCTTTGGTTAGCTCTTTGGGGGGGACTTGCTACCAGGGATAGACTCAACAAGAGTGCATAACTAGAGACACTCAGTGTGTGCTGTGCACTAACGGGCTGGAAAGTCATGAGAGTATTTCTTTACTTGTCCTGTGTCTATGATAGTATGGCGGGAGATCCTTGCCGAAAATAATCTTAGTAGAGCTCCTACTGGTTTGAAAGAGGTGATAACAGGGGCGTTGCAATTCATAAAGGGGAAACCTTTGGTTGATTGTATCTATAAACTTTCCTTGGCTGCTGCTGTCTATTGCTTGTGTGGGCAGAGGAACTCCAGAATTTTCAGAAGTAGATGAAATGCTGCTGCTGCTACTTGCAGAGTTAGAGATGAAGTTAGTCCCTCTAGCTTGATAGTTGGTTTGGGGTTTTTTGTTGCCAGTATGTTGGTTCTCTGTATTCCTGAGTTGGCTTTGTATTAACCTCGGGGGTGGTGCTTCTTAGTGTGTTTGTTAGCTCTTTTCAAGAGGCCAGTGTGTGGGTGTGTTGTAAAATTCTGTGTTTGCTGGATTTTGTTCGTATAAATGAATTATTTACCGCAAAAAAAAAAACTTGGTGCTCAGCGCATAGGCGTGCCAACCCCAGGTTTGGGTGATATAGAGGCCCTGATGAGGCATTAGGCAAGGCTTGCGATCCTAGTGTTTGTCTGAGGGAGGACGAGGAAACACAGTTGCTTGACCGGTAGGGGTCCTCCTAGGGACAACAAGGAGCCAGGAGAGCTGGCTCTTGGCTCCTTGCTTGGAGTATGACGTGAAGCCCTTAGGGTAATACTGCATGGCGGTGGCTATCAAAATACCGAGAAGGATTGTATAGTGTGTGATTGGTTGTAGCATATGTAACGAGATATTCTATATGAGTTAGTCTGGTTAATATTCTAGAGTGTTCTAGTACACGAGGCCGGTAAAGTGAGGTCTAGGGTTGAGAAGATCTGCGCTACCTAATCCAACTTCTTGAGAAGCTATTTCGATGACTCAAAGTTGCGCCACTAGGGATGCTAACAACGAGCCTCGTTGTTGGGCGAAGCTCGTGTCTACAGCCTATATTTACCAACTTTCAACATGAACTCCTCTAAATGTATGCAGTACTACTGGTTTTGGGATACCTTTGCCGCATGATTGGTTGCACAACGACCCAAGAAAGAATATTTAGTTGAAGGATTTCTCATAAATTGTGCCTAATAATTTTTGTGAATGAAATTCTTTATTGATCGCATATCGTAACTTCGTAAGTACGATTTTACCTTAGAAAATAAAAGAAATGTATTACGAAAATTCAAAATCTGGCCATGCCTACGTATCGAAATATGAATTCGAAAAATCGAGCACGTGTTCACAATATTTGCATCAACACGTGTAACCGAGTTCATGTAACCAGTTAGAGTGTTTTTGTTTTTGTTTTTTGCTTTTATTGTGGCAAGGGGATATGATTGTAGGCTTTACGAAAGGTGGTTCTAGACAAGTAGGAAATTATACCTGTTAACTATGTGGATATGTCATGTTAACTCGGTGTCATTTCCTACAATGTCTGCTTCATGTACTGTTTGGCGAGAAGCTGTTGTGTACAGCACCTATCAGCCTCAAAACATTTACTTGTCCACCCTACAATTATACGTGAGGAAGTGCTTAATGTTTTGCTTGTACACACCGTTCATGTTTTGCACTTATGCATGTTATTTTGACAAACGGCAAAAGGGAGGTGCATACGTTCGTTAAGATTGCAATTCCTGATTGATATGGAGCTTCTCAGATAGCTTCTTCGATATGTGAGTCAATGTGACCTGCACAGGTTATGGCGAGGCTGAAAGAGAGACTAGGAATTCAGAAGGAGAAAAATCTACCAACCGTTGATTACTGGTAATTATTCTTCTCTCGCCCTCCCCCCACCCCACCGCCCCCCCCCCCATCTTAAAGGAATAGCAATGTTCTTGCTCTATCACTTTAAGAGGTCTTCCAGTATAGCATTTTATTGGCTCGAGATGACCATCTGCTTTCAGTTAACTTGTTCTCCTATTGGACGTATTATTCTGGTTCATTTAACTTTCCATCTAGTCGTGCCGTAAATTTAGATGGATGATTCATTTGTGCTCTTAATTATCAGTGTTCAGAAAATCTCTCTCAACAGTTTCTTGTTATGCAAAAGCATGATATCAAGGGCATTAAAGAACTTCATGTGTCTTTCTATTGTATGGAACTTCATGCATCTTTCTAGGATATCATGGCATGTACTCCAACAAAAATTCTTGAAACCCTACAATCTTAAATCTTCTAGTTTATCTCTTACCGCAAGATATTTACAGAAAAAACCTAGTCCTCTCGCCAAATAGATTTGTATCTTTAACTTGGGACGATATAACTATTTTAACTTTTCCAAAAGATTCTCCACAAACTTTTAAGCTTTTCTAGTTTTGCATTTTTTAGACATTTTATAGATGCCGACGACCCAATGTTCACTTGTGGAGATATGTATATGTAGTGTCTTTCCCTGGTAGAGCTTGTCCCGCATCCTTTAACTAGGAAATCCAAAGCTCCAAAACTAGTATATGAGCCTGCGCGGCTTCTCCACTCATTGCAATTGATTTACATTTGGTTGCACATGGTGTTAGAGCCAGGCTTATGGATAAGACTCTCATCAACTAATTATTACCTCTCAAACTAGTATACGAGCCTGTGCCGCTTCTCCCCTCATTGCCAAATGATTTTTTGAGTTGGATGTTTTTTAGAGCCCGGTAATACGATGACTGAATATTTATTGGCCATGTGCTGCTTTCCGTATGCGAGTCCTCCTTTTGTTCTCCCCCTCTCTTTGCATTGAAGCAATTGAGTTCGTAAATTCAGTTATAACTCTTAGTGGGCGTATTTTTTCAGTTATGAGGTTAAATAGCTGGTGGTGTGCTTATCTGATTATTTACGCTTCAATCAAGTTCTTCTCTTTTCCTGTTTAATTGTTGTTAGGGTACACTTTCCTGTTACTTTACTGATATAGCCAGTCTTGTACAACGTAAAATGTGCTGATATTTTTCTCGGGAGAATTTTCTTCGTTTGCAGGTGATACTCTAGGGTTAGGGAATGGACTGTTGGGTTATCAGGAGGTAAGGACCTAATAGCTGTACTCAGAGCCTCTGGAAGGATTGCTCGTGCACGGGTTCCATTTAATATTCCTAGTTCGAGTATTATTGGTGAGCAATTCATCGAGAAGATTCGTATGGCAAGAGGTATGTTATTTAGTTATATCAGGTTGACAAGATTTTCATTCTTATGTCTACATTGCGAAGGTTATCTAGTGTCTTGCTATGGGTACAGTGTACAGCTACTGATATGTTTACATCTACAATTTTGTATACTGCATTCACATGAACATCACTGATAGGCTGTTTCACCGTTTACCATTATCATTTATCACCTCTATGGATTTACAACATATTGTAGGAACATCTATGGGGGCGACTATTCACAGTCCCGTATTTTCTCCCTTAGTCCACTACATTTCGGTAAATAGTTGTTGAAAATCATACATAACATTTCGCTAAATAGCTGTTGAAAACAATATTATATTTCGGTAATTACATGTCGAAAATATGTTCAACCTTTGGTAAACAACTGCCGAACTTACATTTTCGGTAAATAGCTGTTGAAAAAAAATATTATATTTCAGTAATTGTATGCTGAAAATGTATCTCAATTTCGGTAACTAACTGTGGAGTATAATTGAAAATTTTTAACGGGTTATGAGAGAAAATACGGGGCTGCGAGTAGTCGCCCCACATCTATGGATGGAAAAGTTTTTCCTTCATCCATGGAACTTCTTACCACTTTGGCCTCCATTTTTGTGTGGTATACAGTCCAAGTTGTTGAATGTTCGTAATCTATGATGTTTTGATTTATAGATGTATAGTTATTATAATGAAGATATGTGATGCTGTGGATTCCACGTAATATATGTGCTGTGAGATTTCCTTTTGCTTGAATGTTGTTAACTTCAACGTCAAACATGATCTGAAAATAGTAAAAGTTCCTGATAACCCTTTGGTGGTCTTGTGTGTTTATATCAGTTGACAAAGCAAGATGTGGATGGAATTTATACATGGAGGATTTGAAGTATCTTCGAAATTTATAGATGGCAGAAAGCAGAAAAATTATAAGCAGACATGTTATCGCATAAGTAGTGTGAATGAATGGCAATATTGAGTCGTTGAAATAGTTGTTTTGGTTGATTTTGTAGTGTTTTTAGGTGGGGAAAAGGTTGTGGGTGGGTTTTTTAAGTAAAGTTAGACTTCTGCTCTTAGTATTTCAAAGGTTTGAGAGGCTCTTCATTTGTAGCCGGTTAGGGGCTAATTTGGCTTGATTCCTCAACTAGAATCTAGCTAGGCTATCTTTCACTTTCATCCCTTCAGCTATTCGATTTTTATCTAATTCATCCTTAATCTATCAATTAAACCTATTGAGTCCTTAACTTCTTAAATTGATATCCACTTAGTCTGATTTTGCATTCCCCCTTTA
Organism: Rhododendron ovatum; assembly: GCA_019656835.1. NCBI lineage: Eukaryota > Viridiplantae > Streptophyta > Magnoliopsida > Ericales > Ericaceae > Rhododendron > Rhododendron ovatum. The sequence goes on from CM033790.1 coordinate 15,631,329, forward strand.
TTCACTGGACGACAACCACTGTTCTTGTTGAAATATTAAGGAAATTGTTGTTCTCAAATATAACAACTACTGATTAGATACTCATATATATATTTTTTCTATGGACAATGTTCTTTTGGTTGCCTTAACCGTATCATAAAGAGGAAAATAGGAAATTGTTGTCGGATATCCTATCCATATGTATGGTATATATGTAGCTCACAGTTGGTGGCAAATTTTTCCCATTAGCCACTAGATTGAATAATGAGCCTCAGTGTTGATCTCAGTAGCAAAACCGTCACCGTTCAGTAAATAGTCTAAGAATCCAAAGTTGGACTAAGTGGGTATTGATTTGGAGCTTAAGGACTCAATAGGTTTAGGATCTGGAAATGAAATTGGATAGTTGAGGGGATAAAAGTGGAATTTAGCCTAGATGCTGAAGGTCTAGACAGTTTTGGAATATGGAGTTAGCTGATAACTTGAAGGCCAGTAGCTGGGGAGGGTTTATTTTCTTTAGGACTTCTTAGCTAGGATTTTGATCTTAGTTGAACTAAGTAAGGGTGTGGGCAGGAGCGGGGAGTTTGATGTTAGTTGTAACCTGTCAATGTAGGGACCATTTTGTCCATGTCATCTTAACAGTATAGGCTAATATGTTTCAATATCTCAAGAGATGATATGGCAAGGCACAAGGAACCAGCTCATTGAGTGCAAATTTTAATTTTAAGCTCTCTTTCCTTGTTCATGTGTTTTCTTTCTTTTCATTTCCCAGTTCTCCTGTTCCACCTTTATTTTCTTTGCTCTTTCTTTTCGGTGACATGGGGAAAATGTGCAATAGTGTTCTCCATAGGGAATGTATAGACACCAGACTAAAAAGCAAAACAGGTCGTTGAAAATGTTACTGTAATGTCAAATTTCACTTTCTACTTTTCACTTTTCAAGGATCTACTATGTTCAGATCATGGATTCGTGGAGAGATTTACTGAACAAGCGAAACTCGAGAGAAATAAATTTATACTTCACTCATTAATCCCTTTGCCTTTCAAATGAAACAGTTGTTATTTGCCAGATATAGTTGCCTTATGGGAATTCAGTGATAGTGTTTGCAAAGTGTGAATATCTATCAACGAAAGATAGAGCTGGTAGCTTCTTACCAAGAGCGAGTGTTTTTTAGTCAATGATCTCTTTGTGGTCTGAGGGAGCATGTCTTGAAATTGCTCACTTGCATGACATGTAATAAATGATTTTTCCAGAGTTAAGAATCCTGTGTGTGTTTATTTATAAATTGCTTTTTTTTCAACGGCTTTATTTGTAAATTGCTTACTTTGCAGAACATTAGCTCAAAATTAGTTCTTGTTACAGAACAGGAAGTTTAAGCATACACCAAACCAAAAAGTAAGGGTGCAAGCTCGTAAACTGTGGGGTCCACACGATTGTGAGTATTCTGTATATTCTTTTGTCGTGTACATAGGTAGAACTGCCATGGTAGTGGATCATCAAAGAATGTCGAGTATGAAGCTTACTGAAGAGAGGAAAAAGAAAACGACTTTCATATGATCAATAACAGTTCTGCTAAGATAGAAATCATGGAATCCATTCATAACTAAATTTGTACTAGACTCCTCAATGAACTCTATCTCAATATTCCCGAAGACAGTGCCTGTGAGCAAATCATCTTCCATCTTGTTCTGAGAAGAATAGGTTTTCCACGGGTTTAAGAATCACGAATACGAACACGGATACGACATGACACATGTACACGCGAAGGCATTATCCATCTAAAATGTAGGACACGGAAAAGTTGGAAATACATTCAAGGATATGTATCCAGGTAAAATATTATGCACATCCCCACCCACCCACCCACATTTACTTACATGGTCACAAATCCTATTTTAAGCTTCCACATGAAAAACAATGTCAAGAATAACGGAAATGATACAACAGGCCAGAAAGTCAAGTTCCTATTTTAGATATATAAATACGAAAAAACAAATTTTATATGCATTCAAAGAAATAATAAATGAATCTGATTAGTAAGATCTCAACATATCTGCTAAAAAACTAAAACAAATTCGAATTTCATGCCAGACTTTTTGAAAGTGGTATTAAAGAGGAAAGGTGCAATCAATGAATATATCAGTGAATCGCTCAGAGTATCTCTTGCTAGCTCAGTTCGTGAGTGACGTTCTAGCGTTAGGTACACCAGCCCATCCTGGTTCCAATTCCTGCTATGTGTGCGTAGCTACAAAGTTCTGAGGGGATAAAGTGTATCAAAATTTACATCCTCCAGTCTTTGTATTATGAATTTCTCTCACTTATTTTCAATCTGCGCCAAAGAAATATGGTGAAAGAAGTGACATGAAGACCTTCCTGATTGTAAAAGCTTTTTGCTTTACGCTCGGGGGTCTGACCTTGGTGGAAGGAGTGCAATTTTGTTCACCCTCCTTAAAAGAGGGCGAACATTACCCTCCCTCTTATTGGTTGAAATGGTGTGGATCCCACCACAAAGTGATGTCATGCTTACCATGTGTGATGGTAAGTATGACACCACAAACAGATGGTAAGCATGACATCACTTTGTGGTGGGATTCACACCATTTCAACCAACATAAAAGAGGGTAAATATTACCCTCTTAAGTGGAGGATGAACAAAACTCAACTCTGGTGGAAGGTTTTGGTTTTATGAGATTAAATCTACCATACCCAAAAATGTACAATCCCCGCCAAAAAATTCACGGGGCTGCAGAAGCACGGAGACCAACACATAATATGGATACTACATGATACACACATCCGACATACACACATCCGAATACATTATTACTTCAAAATGTAACTTGCGTTTGGGATATGTTCAATGTCTTCTGTGTATATATCTTACCGTAAGGTTACGTTCCAATATAAATATAAATCATAGATATGATACAACAATTTATGAAGAATCTAAACTGACATGGAACTCGAGAAACACTTTAAAAATAAGGCATAAAAATTGAGCAACTATAACAGTCGCATCCAAGTCAGTTGAGAACGAAAATCCAAAAATTGGGTGGAGACAAATGGAAACTTCCAATGCAGCCTATACCATAAACATGGTGAGACATGAAAGAATCTCACCCAAGGACTAATGGTGGAACTTAACAAGATTCAATAATATGCTTTTGAGATGCTGAAAAATATGGATGTAAACATACAAGAGGGAATTAAGACATGTTACGGAAAAATATGGATGTAACATACCAGAGGGAATTAAGGCATTTTACTCATGAAAAAAATAACAATTGGATTACCTCAATTAAGCATTTACGCTGCTCTTGATCACAATGATCTTGTTCCACCTGCTAGGAAAAAATTATCACATGTCCATTTCGTTATTACAACCTTATTTTTTTATGTCAAAGACCAGAAGCTATGCGCAAATTCTCATTGGATCTCTGAATTACAAAATCAAGTCACCCTACTCAACTGTCATAACAGGAGGTTTTGAACAACCTTAATTTGGGTGTTCAAGACACTGCTGACTGCCCCAGTCCCTGACCATTCACAATCATAATCATGTTCATCTTGAACATGTCATCCATGTTTTATACACTGAAATACAATTGGGTAAGGCCTTCTAACTTCTAAGCGGTCAGGACTTTTCTCCAAACCATTACCATCTTCTGCGATTGCAATAATGGGAAAACAAAAGAAAGGCTACAATGCCCATAATCCTAACACCAAGAGGAAATCAATTGGGAAAAAAAATTCTCCACATAGGAACTATTGTCATTGATCTGAACAGATTCCATTGCACAACCATATCAAGCAATTTCAGATGAAATGAATCATATGGAAGATCTCACAAGGCAAACCAGCAACACAAATTCTTAAAATCTCAAAATTATAACGTTCAAAATCTTTAACGCCATCGGCATCCTCAAATCAAATGGGGAAGCGAGCATATCCAAATATCAGTATCTACTACCTACAAGGAAAACAACCTAATCAAAATGTAACCTGATATCAGAATGCTTCACTGGACACGACTAGCTCTCTCTTTGGGTCCTCCTCCGCTCATACGCAGGATCATCCGTTGGCAATTCATAACGACAAACCGGGCAAGTGTTTCGAATCCCCAACCAGGGCATAATGCAATCCCCATGGTAATGGTGTGAACAAGGTAGCTGCTTCGCTTGTCCCCCAAACTCTATCTCATCCTTACAAATTGCACAAAGTGCATTACCATCATCAACCACCACCAATGGAAGATCATAAACGATGGCTTTCGAAGCAGGCGGCCTTCCCACCAAAACATGCTCCGCCTCCGTGAACTGAGCAAACAATGTTTCGTACTCCGCTGTGTAGTAATACTCACCACCATCATGTTCTCCATCCACGTTTGTATCAAAATTACGTGCATTCAACAAGACTTCCCACTCTGAATTCCGCCTCTCTGCTGCGTCCACATCATCTCGAGACGGGACTAGGGTCGGAACCGACGCATCCAGATCCTCGTCCACGTCCTCGTCGAAAAACATGCTCAACGCTTCTCTCTCGTCATCCACCTCTTCCCACTCGAAATCGAACCTTTCGGGACTAATCTCCTGCAACTGCAACGTGTCCCAACAAAGGGCAAGACTTGGATCCTCGTCACAAGCATAATCTTCTAACCCACCATCATCAAACCCTAACCCTGAACCCAGATCAACTATGCCCACATGGGTAGGACCCGTATCGTCGTCCGCTTCGATGAACCCGAGACTCGGGTCCGGATACGGAAAACCCGAGTCCCCTCCGATCGACAATTGCTCGACGCCTTGACGGAGCAAGTCGATGATGAGGTTTTCGGAGTCGAGGAGGTCGACGGCGGAGATGGAATCCGGGTCCGAAAGATTGGAGAGAACACGTCCGGGGGAGGTGATTCGGAGGCGGCCCAGTGAGAAGGAGAGATAGGACGGCGAAAAGTCGCGATCTGGGTCGAAGGGGAAGGAGTCTAGGGGCACGACGACGTCGTCGGGGAGGTGAAGGTAGGAGACCTCCGCCATTGATGATGCGCAAGAGTTACAGCGAAGGGCGTCTTTCTTATCTTTTCTTATCTTTTCACTTAGGCACCCGACCTTTCACACAAATCACACATAGACACCTGACCTTTCTAAAATTTCATATAAATACCTGAGCTTTCTAAAAACTCATCAATTCAACACCTGACCTTTCTTAAATTTCATATAAACACCTGAACTTTCTAAAAACTCATCAATTCAACACCTGACGTCACCCTTTCCTCTAAAACCAAACAGAAAAAAAGTTAAGTACTCCAATTTTTTATTTATTTGAACCTGTGCGAAAATCTTATTTTTTTGATCATTTTATCCTAAAGAATTATAATTAATTTTTGACTCTAAAGTTCTCGTTAGTCAGCCCTAAGAAAGTCGTATAATCAAATATCTCTTAGGGCTAATTAACGAGAGCCTTAGAATCAAAAATTAATTATGATTTTTCAGGATAAAATGATTAGAGAAATAAGATCTTTATACCGGTTTAAACGGATTGAAAATTAAAGCACTTAATTTTTTAATCTTATTTTTTAATATATAAATGATCTATACATGGTTGAAAAATTAATTGCTCCAATTTTTAATTCGTTTGAACCGATGTGAAGATCTTATTTCTCTGATCATTTTATTCTAAAGGATAATAATTAATTTTTGACTTTAAGGCTTTCGTTAGTTAGCTCTAAGAGATATTTGGTTCTACGACTTTCTTAGAGTTGACTAACGAGAGCTTTAGAGTCAAAAATTAATTATGATTTTTTAGGATAAAATGATCAGAGAAATAAGATCTTCGCATTGGTTTAAACGGATTGAAAATTGGAGCACCTCATTTTTTAACCATATTTTTGAATATATAAACGGTCTATGCATAGTTAAAAAATTAATTACTCCAATTTTTAATCTGTTTAAATCAGTGCGAAGATTTTATTTTTCTGATAATTTATCCTAAAGAATCATAATTAATTTTTGACTCTAAGACTCTCATTAGTTAGCCTTAAGAGATATTTGATTCTACGATTTTCTTAGGGCTGACTAACGAGAGCTTTATAGTCAAAAATTAATTATGATTCTTTAGGATAAAACGATTAGAAAAATAAGATCTTAGCACTGGTTCAAACAAATAAAAAATTGGAGCACTTAACTTTTTTTCCGTTTGGTTTTAGATGAAAGGGTGACGTCAGGTGTTGAATTGATGAGTTTTTAGAAAGTTCAGGTGTTTATATGAAATTTAAGAAAGGTCAGGTGTTGAATTGATGAGTTTTTAGAAAGCTCAGGTGTTTATATGAAATTTAAGAAATGTCAGGTGTCTATGCGTGATTTGTGTGAAAGGTCGGGTGCCTAAGTGAAATTTTCCCTTTCTTTTGTTTTCTAAACTTCAAGGTTTTCTGAACTTCTAGGAAAGGTTTGATCGAAAAAACCAAAAAACCCTTCAACGAAAGGTATTCAATCTGCTTTTCTGGTGTGGAAGTGAGCGAGGGCCCGATCGCGTGCGTCGATAAGGAAGGGGGGAGCTTTCTACTACTCCGTCTGTTGCTTAGTTAGAGTCCAATATTTCATTTTGAATTATTCAGTGTCCATTTTGTAAAGTTAGCGGACAAAAATTAGTGTATTATCTATTTTGTTTTTAAAAATATATTCTATTTTGAAAAGTTCTAAAAGTGTAATGATGATGGGTAAGTAAGAAAAGTAGAGGAAAAAATTGATATGAAAGGTATAATGATTATATCTTTTTAATAAATTGGAATTACGAAACAAGATATTTAAAAAGGGACAGAGGGAGTATTATTAATTCTTTTTTTTTTTAGGTTCAAATTGGCTAAAGTTCACTAATAACAACCCTTTAGGTTTTCACTGTTTCAAAGTTCCATTCCATCTATGAGAAATGACTCCCTTTTTTTTTAATAAGATCAATGAATTTTATTGATAAGAAGAAAAGTATAATGTGCTGTCACCGTTACAATAATTAAGACATGCCAGCAACGAGCAACGGCCAAACAAGGGCCTAAGAAATAAAACACAAAGTACTGACTCGCAAAACACAAAATACACAAAGAACTATGTTATCGCCAAAATATAAAGGCTAACAAAAAGCATATGGACATGTTTGGGCTAAATTAGCTCAACCTTTGACAAAATAATTGTGTGCAGGCGTGCCAGAAAAGAATAGATTTTATATTTTTCAGATTGACTCAAAATAGCTAATTTAATCAGGCAATTGTGATTATCCGTTTGATTATCTCAATTAAGAAAATTTTCCTAAATGTATCAATCAATAATAGATTGACGCTCTTCAATCAAAAAAGATAACCGAATATAAACAAGCTTGAATTCAATCAAAAGCAAGTTTATATACGATTACTCTTAAGATTTCGACAAGAATAAAACAGAAATATTGGCACACTTGAATTGAATCGAAAGCAAGCGTATATGCGACTACTCTTTTGCAAGAAAAAGACAGAAAGATATAAGATAACTTGAATTTAATCAAAAGTAGGTTTACATTCAAATAAGTCTTCAAACTTGCAAAATATTAAGCTATTACTAAATTATTCTAAGTCCTAAACTTCTCTAGATCTTTGAGCAACCATTTTGTATGGAATGTCAGATGATGAATTTTTGTCAAGGCGCTTCTCTCTTTGATTGCCTCTTCTATTTATAGACGATGGGTCCGTTGCCCAAGTCTTCATTCAAATTTGATTCAAGTTGCCCTTAATTCCCTCCAAAAACGGTTGCAAAGGCCTTCGAACTGCTGTTTGACTTGGTCTTCTTAGAAAACTCTTATCCTTCCACGTTTGTTGATGTAGATCGTGGCTAACTTCTGGATAGTGGGCTCCTGCTTTTGTGCAACATGAATTAGTGCTTCGAAATAATTTACCCAGATGATTCACAGTAAGCATAAACCAATGTCCCTTATGAAACGGGCCTCTAATGGCACCGTTCGATGGTTTTAAGAGTTAATCAACAGTTACGCTTAATTATCATCTACTTCCTCCATCCCAAATTCTTTGTCCGGTTCGCAAAACGGAGTGTTATAAATAAAGCAATTTTTTCAAGAAAAAATTCAAACTTTTTTCACAAATTAAAAATACTTATTGATATCTTGCAAGTTGTTAAAAAACTTTTAATTTTTTCCTACAAAAATTGTATTATTTTTAACACCCCGTTTTGTGGACCGGACAAAGAATTTGGAACAGAGGGAGTAAACACCTATCATTCTATGACCAAGCATGATCATTTACAATCTAAACGATACCTTATAGTACTAAAATAACATCGTAATTAAACCCTTCGATTCTCTATATCTTAGGCCTAATTACAACGTGTTTTGATTGGATCAAGCACTGTTTAGTGTCATGTGTAGTTTTCTTATTAGGTGGTATATTTTAAGATGTAAACAGGACGTTGACGACGAGCAAATGTCAACAAAAGGCCAAAGGAATAGAGCACAGTGCGAGAAGTGTGGAATTATGTGTGCGCCCACACAAAAACATAACATAAGCAAATATAACCAAAAAAAAAAAAAACTAATGCATCTAATTAGAAACACAGCCATAAGGAGGCCGCCGCCTTCGAAATTCGGAAACACCGTGAAGTCTCCGCCAAACAACTTGCTTGCATTGAGCTCCTCCTAGCCTTCCAGTCATGCCCGATAACCACTCAGGCATGACCAAAACCAACAGGAAAACTAAAAAAACCCAAATTAAGAACTTAGCCATGCATGATAGGCCCGATCGGATCTGATGGGGAAGGGGAGGACATGGAGGGGAGTTGGATCTAAACAGAAGAGAAGAGAGGAAGAAGAGGAGACCTATCGGACGAGAAAGGGAAACCGAAAAAAGGGGGGCCAATCGGAGAGATTTATCCAGCCGATCGAACAGGGAAAAAGGCAATTGGAGGGGCGAGCCAATCGGCTGGGTGTTTGAGAAAGATAGGTCTTGCCGCTCGACGAGGAAGGAAGGGACGAAGGGGGAAGTCAAGCTAGCAAAGAGATAAGCGTGCATGGCTGAAACCTAGAGGACACTGTATCGTCAGAGCAAGAGGATAACAGAAAGACAAAATGGCGGAGAGGCAGCAAAGAGGTGAGGCGGTATCAGAGGTCACTAGAACTCCGATCGGCGGAGCAATCGACAAGTGGACTAAGGAGATGCCTATTTTTGGAAAGGATGGAGCGGATCTACATGCGGTGGGGATGGGTGTGGCAGGGGAGGAGGCGGTAGCCTTTGCCCACCTTGAAACACTTAGCTTAGCTTGTACGTTGTCTAGAAAGAGAGAGAGCTACCTTTTTTCAATTGTAAGACTTGCCTCTCTCTGTATTTCCATTTTATTGACTTCCATCTATTAGCTAACTGGGAATCCTCGTATCCCGCGTCCTTGCAGTGAGTGAAATTCACTGCAAACTGCAGCCCCCGCCTTCGAGCACCTCTCCTCCCTCCGTCTAGCACCATGGATCCTGGATTTTCTCCTTGCCCTCCTCCGGAGTTGTTGTTGGAAAGGAGCGCCGACCGCCGTTTTTCCTGCCTCTGGAGGCGTGCGTGGTGTGGTGCCCTCTTCAGCGACCTCGGCCCGTGTTATGGTGGTTTTTAGTGGCAGCCGTGTCCTCTGGCTTCCGATCGGATGGAAATAATCGAGGTATGCGGTGGTTTAGGAGTTAGGTTTTGCATTTTGTTGCTGTTGGTTTCGCCGGATTCTTCCGGTTCTCCTCCGACCGACTTCCCTGATTCGGATTTGTATCAGCCTAGTTCTCTAGGTCCGATGGGTGCGGTTGGTGGGATAATAAGGTTAGATGTAGATTTTCCTATTTGTTCGGTGTTTGGTGTGGAGGTTGTCTCCGGTAGCTATGTATTTGGTGGCTGTGTTGATGGTGGTGGGATGGATGAGTTGTTAGTGGCCAGCTATCTTGCGCAGGTTAGCCCTCTTTCTGCGTTAGCATTTCCTTGGTCCTCTCGCAGTTACAAATCTATGCCTTTTGCCGCCGGCGTATTTCTTTGGAATTCATTGGTGAGATTTGCAACTTGCGGTGGTCAGTGGCGTCTGTTTAACAGGTTTCAAGAGGTCGTTTGCTTTGTCAGATTATTTTTGTGTCCCTGCGCGGATTTATCGCCCCTTGAGGGCTTGTTCACTCGATCTGTTTGGATCATGTTCACCCAGTCCTTTTGGATAACCCATAAATTGAGGTCCCTACCCAACCGAGGGCTCCGGATCCTATTCTTGTATCCCTTGTGGGATTTTAATTAGTAATGAAAGTTTATTCTGATAAAAAAAAAAAAAACTGCAGCCCCCAAAATGACATCATTTTGGGGGTATTTTGGATTGCTCTTGCAGTCACGTGAATCTCTCTCTCTCTCTCTCTCTCTCTCTCTCTCTCTTAAATACATTTTCTTCTTCAAGTTCCTTCCCCCATAACAATATTCAAAAAGGTACTAGAGCAATTAGTAGACCTTTGATAAAGTATCATAAGAAGATAATTGCAGTAAAGAAAAAACTATAATACGAATTTGATTTCTGTCAATTTTGGGGATCCTGTGTTGAATGTAACCAAATTAAAGACTTGTTTTTCTCTCTTCTTGTGTTGGATTTGATATTTGATTGGGTTTATAATGGATTCTTGTGATTCAGTCTAGTATACTAATTGATTGGTCAAGTAGAGATTTTATGGATTCGACTAAGCAAAAAGGACCTCCTATTTTCTACTCAGGTTTCTATACTTGTGAACCTAAAACTAATTTACGAATTCAAATCTCCATGAACACAGGGTTGGTTCTCTCTCCTCTTTAAGAAATATTACTCCCTCCGTCCCAAATTGAATGTCAATTTTTGATATCCGTATCAATTTCAATTTCTTATATCTTTCAATATGGATCTCAAAAAATATGCAATATGAATTTCGTTTGATAGTTCTCGATTAGTTCTATTGTACAAAGTTTTCAAACTCATGAAAAATGTTATAAATTGAAAGATATAAGTGATAAAAAATTACACGAGTTTCAAAACTTGTCATCCTTTTTGGGACAGATGGAGTACTTAATTAATTGTTTCCTTCTCAAATGAAATTCGTAGTTAGGAACTTTTTTCCCATGTTCGATCAGATTTAGAAATGAAGTTTTGTTTGATGACCATAAGAGATGGGGGATTAAGTGAACAAATTTTTAGTATGGGGCAGTCCCTCACTGTACTTTAGCACTTGGAAAAGAAAACTTTTAGCACTTGAGAAGAATATGCAGAAGAGGGGAGAGAGAGTGTGTGTGTATGTGTGCACACGCGCGTGCGCGTGTGGTAAGAGGGGGATCACGTGACTACATGAGGAATCCAAAATACCCCCAAAACGACTTGCAGTTTGCAGTTAATTTCACTCACTACAGAGACGTGGGATTCGGAATGGATTCCCAAGTTTTAATTTTTGAGTTCAAGGATACATCTTTTTTGAGATTGGTAGTTTCAGAGCATCTCCTTACCCTTACCATTTCCCTTCCCTAAATTTGTGGGTCAAGTTTTGAGGAAAAACTTATTTTGGATAGGAGCATCTCTAATGATAAAACCTTATTTTGATCCAATTTTAAAATAGCCAATGGCAATAATGTAAATAAGAGAGATGAGAGAGAGAGAGAGAGAGAGATAAATCTCACAAACGAACCCTAGGTAGCGCCATGGATCTCATTGTCTCCGTTCAATAGCACTAGACGATATCTGCATTGCAACCCCTTCTCAACATCATTGGGTCTATATGTGTGTGTGTTTTCCCCTCTCTCTGGCTAAACCACCAGTCACCACCTGAAACCCCAAATCTGGAACCACCAATCACAACCTGCTACAACCACCACGCCAGCAAAGAAAGCTCAGAAACGGTAGGAAAAAAAGTAATAACTGTGTGTTTATAGTTTACGCTTATCTTGAATAATTATGGGGCAGTAAAGTTAGGGAATGGGCAAAACGTTTAGGGGCACAATGTTTTTTTTTTTTTAAACATTTACAGTGAGAGTCAAAAAAACGTACTCCCTCCGTCCCAATGTAAGTGTCCACTACGGTTCTACATGTCATTTTCAATGACTTATATATCTGAACATATATTATGTTTTATCTTTTTAAAATCATTGTCTTATAAAAATAATTGAGATTCATATTGCATATTTTTAGCAATATACATTAAGAGATATAAGTAATTGAAAATGACACGCAAAACTATAGTGAACACTTAAATTGGGACGGAAGGAGTATAAATTTGGGGGTAAATCTCAATCATGCTCGTACTCGATTGGAGTTGAAGAAAGAAAGAAAGAGGACTTTTGTTTTGTCGATTGAAGATTTAATTATGTAAGTATAGGCAGTAGGTTTTGCATTGTTGATCAACCTGCAATCACATACATATTCATACGTAAATTAAGGCCAGATTTCCACTTCACTACAGCTCTTTTGCTTTTCTTAAGTTGCTCATACTAATCTACAATTTTTTGTCAAAAGTAAACTTGTTTCTACTAAACTAAAACATCCAACACATTTTCTCCCACTTAGCCAACATATTTTCTACAACTTTTAGTTTAGTGAAAACAACTTAACTACCAAAAGCTACTAGAAGTTGTCATTAACTTTTTGGTTACCGGAAACGCCTCTAATTAAGTAGTGATTATATTTTTATCAACATGCATGCATGTATTTTCCAAATGAAAGTTCACGGGATGTGGTGTGGGTCATGTGACCATGTCTAAAATCCACCCCCACTTTCACTTTTTTGAAACCCAAAGTTTGAAAACATCAAAAACTATAAGCTCTCGAACCAATTAAGACTAGTCCTTCCACACAATGGACGTATTCAATTAATCAACAACTAAAAACTTTAGAATCCTGAAGTCCTAAAAGGGTTTAGTACTTTTCCGTACAGTAAAACCAAGGAGATGAAAATGCAGGACACTTCCTTCTCTGTTTCCCACGGCAGACATGAAATTGGTTTCAACCTTTAAAATATGAGGAATGAAACCTTCAAAACATAAATTTGTTCAGAGGCGCTGTTGGATGCACATGGAGCCACATGCATCGAACGACTTCGAACGTAACCATGTCCGGAGTTGTATTTTAAAATTCTGTTCCTAAACTTTTGGTTAAAATAGCAACGACTTTTTGTCTACAACAAATTCAAATAAAGCAGAAGACAATACATTGGTAAGCCTTGCTTGCCGTAAGGGAACCAGGGGACAAATCAGCTTTGGTGTTGATTGGGATGATTTAGGGTTTTAGACACTTTCATACATAGGGTACCCTAAAATTTTAGGTACTTTCATAGGGTACCCAAGGATTTTAGGCACTTTTATAAGGCACATTTGTCCTTATGTTTGATTGCAAAATGTATATGTCCTTGAGTTCAGAAAATGTAAATATGATGGATTTTTGGCTAAATCTCCCTTTTAGAATTCGTAGGGTGCCCTACGAATTATGAAACACCCTACGAGTTTTGAAATAGTCCTTACCGATATCGGATTGAGCTAATTTTTTTTTCAAAAACCCATAAAAAAATATTTTAAGAGGTACTTGCGATTTGAATCAATTTTTTAGGACTCGTAATGAGCCCCACAAAAATAAAAAATAAAGATTCAACATAAGCTTCTTTTTTATCGGTGTAAACAGAGGAGGGTTGGAATTGGAGAATTGGCTATGAAACAGTCCCATTTGGGCACTGGCCTACGCTGCTGCCCCTTGGGGACAGCAGCTCCCCCAAGTCCATCCAAACGGCGTTACATGGTCTGGAAGTGTCCAATATATCCCTATAGTTCAGTATTTTGTATTGTGTTTTGGTTTTTTTGAAGGGCATTTATGGAAAAAGAAAATACATGACAAGCTTTAAAAAAAAAAAAAGGAGACACCAAAGAGGTGCTCTCCCTTTATATATTAGAATAGATGGAGCTAGTTCTAGGTCTGAGCAGGCTTCTTAGGCCCTATTATTGGTTACAATTTTGGCTTAGTGATAAGCACCCAATAATGTAGATTTTTGGTGCTTAAATCTTCTGGTATGTTGTGTTTATACAAATATGTTGTCGTTTTTTTTTGATATTGCGCTAAAGGTGTATTTTTGTCTTTTTCAGGTAAATCGTGTGAATAAGGCGCATTTGGACGCCATGGATAGCCCAGGTTGTGTCCAAGTACCAAGGCCGTGTGACACTCGGCCACCGAGTCCCAAAAGTCATGAAAAGAAGCTTTGAAGCATACTCAGGATGTCCAAGGGTCAATGGAAGTGAGGGAGATGAAAGGATTTTACCAAGCAATTCATCTTCCAACTAGCTGAGGTTAGAATCGTCATATCTTTTGATGTACAAATTATTTCTGATCCAAACTACTTGGGTTAGAAAGTAGACTCAACAAACTTTCCAACAGTCCAAAGAACACGCAAATCAGAGTTAGGGAGTGTCCGGAGTGAGCCCGCGAAGTTCGCCTAGCAATCTACGCATACTGTATCGATACTGAGAAATTGCCAGTACCGGTACAACCCAACCAGAGGCTGTTTCAAATCTGCAAAGTCCAAGACTTGTACCGGTACTGAGGAAAATCTTGTACTGGTACAACTTGGAAATTTCTGCGATTTTTTTTCCTGATTTCACTTTATCCAAGGGACACCTAGGGCAACTTTTGGGATATTTTGTGGGGGTATAAAAACAACTTTTTCCCCTACTTTACCATTATCTTTCTTTTTGCTTTCTCTCTTTACCTCTCTCTCTCCCAGGGTTGGCCCTCAATCCTCCATGGATGGAGCTCTAGATTTCCACTTCTCATGCAATTTCCTTTAAATCATGTAAGTACTCTTTATTTCGATCATAGTTTTAGTTTAATTTCGTGTTTATCTTTATGTATTGTGTCGTCTCTTCTCTCTTCTTGTTGATTTCATTTCCCATGGAGGGGTAGCCTCCTTGGACTTGGTCGTAGGGGTAGCCTCCTATGACCTAGGTTGTTCAATATCTTCTCAAAATGTGAATTGTGAATGGATTAAGTTCTTATTTTTATGTAACAAAACCTAGGGTTGTTAACCTCTGTGATTAGGTGTAGGCAATGACTTGATCTCTTATCACATTTAATGCTTGGAGCTATGTCACTCTAGATGTTTGCCAAAATTTCTCAAAGAACTTGTTGAGCTCTCACCCCTTTTGATATAAAGATAGAGTTGTTAACTTCTTTGATTGTGTGTAAACAAAGAACCTTGGCACACACAATGCTTGGAACCCTGTCACTCTAAGTGTTTGATAAAACGCCTAAAAGAGTTCACTCCATTTCCAAATAATATTTTCTATGCGAACAAGATTTTTATTGTTAAATCTCACGAGTGAAAGCAAATGACTTTGACTCTCACTTAAGTTATCATTGAGAAGAGTTGAATAACTTAGGTTGTGGATGGGTTGAACCCCTAGACCAATATTGTGCTGCCAAACACCTGTTGATTATACTACCAGTGCAAACTTCACCTTTTTGTGTATTCCATCTTTTGGCATGTGTTTCTCTCCCATCTCTTAGATGGGATTGAAACATGTGGATTCCATGTTTAGTTAAATTTGCCTACCTATATAGTGTAGTTAGAATTAATTGGGTTAGATTGGGGTTTGCTTCCATGGCCCAATCGGTCCATTTGCAGTGTAGCTTTAAATTAGATCAATGTAGCCACTTGGCTTAGATCATTTGGCACTCTTTAAGTTGGAACACAATAAGACAGTTCAATTAAGTGTTCGAGAGATCGCCAACTGTGTCCACGACAAGTTCCCCTAGTGAGAAGCCATATGTTGATCGTAAAGGATGTGAAGGGTCAACACTTACCAAGGCTTACAGGTATGTTAGATATTATGGAGTCAACTTGGAAAAGACTTACAAGTACAAGGGAGAAAAAGGACAATGCAGACCTCCAAACAAGGTAGGATCATCCCCTAATAGTATAGCTATTTATTTTCCTTTTTTCTTAAGTTAAATTTTAGGAGAGGAGAGTAAAAGTTGTATTGTAATGCATACAATAAGGCACATTGCAGCTTGCAATTGGCCTATAATCTCTCATTGAAGAAGGGCAACTAGTCTTAGGGACCAAAGTTTAAGCTGTGGTGTTCCATTCTTTTAGTATAAATCAAGTAGAAAAGACATCAGGGTCTGCCACATCCAATTCTTATGTGGTCCTTGTGTACCCCTAAAGCCTCTAATAAAAGCCCACAGTCTCACCTTTGATTGCAATAGAATCCTCTAGTCTCTAACCTTTCTCGTCACATATAGATATAATCTTATTCCTCATTCTATCACTAGCCATCCTCTTGTAAAATTTGTTTTTGTGTTCTAATCCCAAGGGCCAACCACTTCACTATGGATTTCTATCTTTCAAATTCCTCCTCAGCAGTGCTTGTAGGGGGATGAAAACAATTGATGCTTCGGTTTAACTGGATTGCAACGGCTTATTCGTGCCTCTTCACTGGAACCCTAATTCGTCGTCTGAACCCTAATCTGCAAAATAGACAGGGGGTGAGTGCACCTTTGCCTCTCGTGGCAAAGGTCCTCCGATGCCTTTGTTAGTATCACGTACTAGGAATCAAACCCTAATTATCAGTAGGAAAGCAATCAGAAAGCCGTGTATTGCGTATCTTTTTCCTCTAGGTTTACCTCATATTTATAGATTTGTGTATGCTTGTTGCCCAAGCATCCCTGTTTCCATAAGATTCCCAACTAGTATAGGAAACCCAGGATTTCAAGGACTCTCGTTTCCTTTATCAGTTTATTAGAAAAGAGTCATTTTAGGATTCTTTTCCTTTACTGGCCGAACATCCCATTCTTATTGGGTATCTTTCTCAGATCCTATATTCTCGGAATCTTATTCCTTAACGAAATACCAACAATTGATTCTTCCAGAATGTTCCCCATGCTCCAACAATTGATTGGAGTTCTTTCCTTGTTCGGCCATCTTGTTGCCGAACAGACTGCCTGGACCAATGACTTCACATGTAACTAGGTCCAAACGTAATCAGAATGTTTTTATCTGCCGAACGGATAGTTTACACCACTGACTTCTCATGTCATTGGCCTTTAATTAACCGAACAGACTGCATAGATCAATGACTTCCCACATCATTGGTCCATAATGCTATTCATCATACTGCCCGGCGATAAGTCCAGTCGTACTTACCACGTGCTCCCAAATATCACGTGTTCGGCAACTAAATGTATGTGCTCGGAAATACCTCCCTACAATTGCTCCCCAGCTTCATCTATTTACCACTTTTCGGGGGCAATATACGAAGCATTAGAAACAAAATTTGATTTGAGATCAAACTCTTCTGATCCCGTGCAGTCAAAATTTCAATACTTCATTGTTGCCTTTTGGCGCCTCTGTCATTATACCATTTCGGGGTAATAACTCCACGTGGCACGTATCGTATGTCTATCATCAATTTCGAACTGACGTTCTATGAAACGGCGTCAGAACGGACTCTGCTTTCCGTTACTTTATCCTGTAACGGCGTAAGAGGAGACGTTTCGTCTCCGTCTCTCACCCTTAAACCCCTGAAAGGGCTCCTTTTGGGTTTTCACCCAAAACTTAAACTCACTCCTTCTCTTTCTAGAAACCAGGTAAAAATATCCCGCCATCCACCATCGCCGCCATCTGCAAATTCGATTGCTTTCCAAGAAATCGTCACAATATCTTTGTAAAATCCTCGTTCTTACTCCATTTCTTCTGCTTAGGTTTCCATCTGAGGTTTCCATTCTCAGATTCGTGGGGCGTTTCTAGGGTTTCAATCGCACCCATTTCCAATTTTAACTTTTTCTTCGAATATATCCATGGCGGATGATAATGAAATCCTCCTAGACCCAGTAAGTTTAGGAAACTTTGTGAAACCCCAACTGCCATGGCGGCATTTAGGTCTGAGTATAGCATTCCTGATAACGTAGGACTCGAACTTGCCCCTCTAGGGGCAGATAGGGATAGTGGCTCATGAGATAGAATGTGTATCCCTATCGTAGCAATTGTTGAAGGTGGAGTCCGTTTTCCCCTTCATCCACTCCTTCGTCAGATCCTAAGTTGGTACCGTCTCACTCCTATGCAAGTATCAACGAATGTTTTTAGGTTGATAATGGGGGTAGTTGCCTTGAATAGGATTCTAGGGACCCAACTAGGGATCTGGGACATTCAGTGGTGGTACAATATTGTACTAAACCCTGAATATAACACCTACATTTCAAAGTAAGAAGGGCAGAAAAGCGTCTCGTGCTCAACCTGCCAGATTCTGCTCGGGATCATGAGATTGACTTTCTATACGTTACTGGAGCTTTTGAGCCACTAAGAGAGGATGGTCAAGTGGTGGGGCTCCACTGCCCCCACATATGGGGATACCCACGTAATGCTCCTCATTTTTATAACTTTGCAATTTTTCGTTTACTGCTTTCTCGTAGCTTTTCCATATGCCCAATTTTGTTGTTTCAATTTTGATCTTTGCAGCTGAAAACGCTAACCATCGTCCTAGACGTGTTCCGAGCAACGTCCGAACAGAGGACATCAACAAGGTTTTAAAGTACATAGGCGAACCAGGCACCTCTACAGCTGGTCGGGGTCGAAACGCTGAAGTGCTGCTAGGATACGACCCATCATATAGAAGGGTTATAGACAGAAGGCTCGCTCACCCCAGCACCAGTACTGCTTCCACCTCCACTGCTCCCCAATCACACAACTCAAGACTTCGATCTGGTGTTACTCTTGCTGGACAGCCAGGTGAAGTTGCAGTTCCTGAAGACGTACCTCGGACACGGGTAGTGCTCAGAAGACCTGCTGGTCGAAGGCTAGTGATTCCAGAAGAACAATCCATTCCCCTCTGCAATACTAGCCAGTCATCTTCCTTCGGATACTCTCGATCACCTCCAACCCCAGATACAATGACGCACCAACCCATTAACCTCAGTTCTTTACTCACTGTCTCTTCACGGGGACGTGGTGCTACCAATAGGGTAGCATCAACTGGCGCCCCTCCCCCCACGATCACGTCGCAATAGGGGGGGATCTGCAAGATTGTCATCTTCTTCTCGGGGACAAGATAGTCTCGTTGAGGCTGCTGATGCTCATCGGGACAAACGTCCCAGGAGCGAAGAAACTGGAGACGCTCCTACCCAAACCACTACTTTAGTCCAGCAACCCTCTTCATCGAGTACTCAAGTGCTTCCTGAAAGCTGGACCCCCAATCTCATTACGGGTGATCGGCCTGTTCATATTGGGGACAGTGCCAGCTCTTCGGAAACAGCACTCGCCCTTGCCCAAGGTCTGCTGCTTCCTGTAGACATGCAGAAGGAGTCTGAGGCTGCACCTGATCGGCTTGTCTCCACTGGACTCGTCAGTGGTATCAAGGTAATGTGACTTAATCTTTCCATATAAGTTTTTATGTATATTTCGTATACCACATATCATATATTGCTACACCTGTCACTTACCACTCGGTGTTTTTGCTAGTTCATTCAAAAAATGGTCACGCTGGGCCAGAAGTTCCAGGATGCAGATAACGAAAGGATCTCGCTATTGAACAACAATACAAGGCTGCTCCGTACCATCACTAGATTAGAGAGAGAGAGAGAGAGAGAGAGAGATAAAGCTAAAGCTGACTTCGAAGAAGCAAAAGACAAGCTTGGTACTGCTGAAGATAGCCTCAACCATGCTTTGGTTGAGATAGAGCAGACCAAAAAGGTTACTTTTGAAGATGGTTATCAAAAAGGCTTCGACGCTACAACGGCTAGCTATGTAGAGCAAATGCCGATCATTCAAGATGAAATCTGGGCTGCTTGCTGGGAGGCATGCCTCACAAAGGTAGGAGTTGCAGAGGATTCTCCCCTATGGGTTGAGAACGATCTACCAAGCCGCCAAGTTACAGCTCCAACTGATGATGTTGATCAACAGATTGACGACTTTGCAGACGTTGATGAAGAAATACAGGTAAAATCACAAAATGATGTTGAGTAATCATCTGTTCGGGAAGTAACCACTGAAATTGTCGTCCTAGAAGAGACTGCAACTGCTGTTGGCAACTCGGCTGGAACTGATGTCCAACCAGAAATTTAGAATCTAGATTGATAGGTAAGCAAGTATTTTGTTTTTAAACAATATGGCTGGTCCTGCGTGACTATAGTATTTCAACCCTGCGTGGTACCAGTACTTGCTCTTTTAGTTTGGTTATACGTTCGGTAATACAGGTATTCGGTCCTATGTGGCATAACTGCATACATTTGCTCGGCTCCCCTCATTTTAGAGCATCTGTTAGGATGCAATATTTCGTATTTTGATCATCGTATGTTTGCATAAGTATTTCATACTTTAGCAAATTTTACAAACATGATTGCTTGTATTGATTCTAAGTTTTCGTACTTGAAATCATTCGTTTCTCAATGTCTCGTACTGCTTACAAGGTTTTTCATACTTGTACTTTTCACGTAAAAAATACATACAAGTATATTCATACTTGGATTTGTTTAATAATTATACAAGTGTTTCATACTTGTATAAGTGTGTTCAACAGACTGTTTCTCAAGTTTCATGTACTTTTTTCATACAGGTGTTAAGTATCACGTACTCAATTTTTTTAAGTTTCATGTACTTAAATAAGTGTGACTAACATATACTTGTTTATGCTTTAAGTCAAGCCAATAAATTTTTGCAAGTATCACGTACTTAAATACCATACAAGTGTTTCGTACTTGTTAAGTTTCACGTACTAAAGTTTTTACAAGTGTCTCATACTTTAAATTCCATACAAGTGTTTCGTACTTGTATTTGTTAAGTTTCACGTACTTAAAAATGTTCTAACAGACTTTGTTTTCAAATAATCATACAAGTATTTCTTAAGTTTCACGTACTTAAGAACAAACATACAAGTGTGATTCATACTGGTTAAGTGTCACGTACGTTGCTCCCCAATACGAATGAGGGAAAACAAGCTCATAATTCGTATTCCCAACACAAAATTTATACTGCAAAAAGTGATTCATAATCCATAAAACTCAAGAGGGTGTTAGTCGTACCCTTTGCAACCAAAATAACAAAAACTAGAACAAGGGAATTATATTCGTAATTCCCACACAATCACGTGGTGCAAATCTAAGACATAATTTTAATACTTCTAAATAAAGAACTTTCGTAGATTATGAACATTCCAAGGCCTCGGAAATGGATTACCATCCAGATCTGCCAATCTATAGGCTCCTATGCCTACAATCTCAGTTACTCGATACGGGCCTTTCCAGTTGGCCCCCAGCTTGCCTTCGTTGGCCACCTTGGTGTTGCCGAGCACTTTTCGTAGCACGAGGTCTCCAACACCAAATTCTCGAGGATGAACATGTTTGTTATAGCTTTTCATCAGCTGTTCTTGGTAAGAAGCCAGATGGACCAAGGCCTTTTCTCTCTTTTCCTCGGCTAGATCAAGCTCGATTTCAAGGGCCCTGTCATTGCCTCCACTTTCAACCAAAGCGGTCCTGTTGGTCGGCAGACCCACTTCCAGAGGTATGACAGCCTCTGTTCCAAATGTCAATGAATAGGGGGTCTCTCCCGTAGACCTCCTAGGCGTTATTCGGTGAGCCCACAGAACCAACGGTAGCTCATCAGGCCATTTCCCCTTGGCTTTGTCCAGCCTCTTCTTGATCCCATCTAGGATAGTTTTGTTGGACGCCTCTGCTTGCCCATTACTCTAAGGGTAGGCTGGGGTGGAATAATAGTTTCTTATTCCATATTGGGCACAAAAAGCCTTGAATTTCTTCTGAAATTGGGATCCATTGTCTGTAATCAATGAGTAAGGGACCCCAAAGCGAGTGATGATGCTTTTCCACACGAACCTTTCTATCATAGGTTCAGTGATCTTGGCCAGTGGCTCTGCCTCAATCCACTTTGTAAAATAGTCAGTTGCTACAAGTAGGAATTTTCGATTCCCAGTTGCTTTGTGTAGTGGACCCACGATGTCCATCCCCCATTGAGCAAACGGCCAGGGACTTGTCAAAGGCACCAGATCCTCAGCGGCTGTTAGAATCATTGGTGAGAATTTTTGACACTTCTCACAAATCTTCACATACACATTTGCATCTTCTTACATGTGTGGCCACCAGTAGCCTTGGGTAATTGCTCGGTGGGCAATAGATCTGCCTCCAGCATGGCTCCCACATGTTTTCTCATGGATTTCATGAAGAAACTTCTGTACCATTTTAGGATGTACGCATAGCAAATATGGGCCTGTAAAGGATTTCCTGTACAACTTACCCTCTGGGAACAGCCAAAACCTAGCAAATTTGACCCTTATCTTGTGGGCCTCCTTTTTGTCAGAAGGGAGTATCTCGTCTCGTAAGAACTCCATGATTGGGTCCATCCAACTTGGCCCTTGGTTCACGTCCAGGACCAAGTCTACACTCCTCCCAATGCTCGGCTCATTCAGATATTCGACTGCTACCTTCCTTTTGAATTCAGTTGGTACAGCTGCCGCCAACCAAGCTAAAGAATCTGCATTAGCATTCTGTCCAGAACTTATTTGTTCAATATATACCCTCTCGAAGGTATCAAGCAAGTCCTTGGCTGCCTGTACGTAGGCCCCCATCTTTTCATTTGGAGTTTCATATTCGTCAGACAGCTGATTCACCACAAGCTGTGAATCACAGTACACTCTGACCCGTTCTGCTTTCAGGGTTTTTGCACTCCTCAATCCAGCCAAGAGTGCCTCATACTCAGCTACATTATTCGATGCACTAAATCCGAGCCGAACAGATAGTTCAATCATCACTCCCTCAGGAGGAAATAGGACAATCCCAATTCCTGCACCAGTATTACATGTAGATCCATCAACGAAAAGCTTCCATTCCGTGGGATCCAGTTTGGCTAAGGGTTGATCCTTCATGGGAGACGTCTTTGTTGCTTGCTCCTTTCTCGTTGGAGGCAGGGGAGCTACCGTAAAAGAAAACTCCGCCATAACATCTGCCAATACTTGGCATTTGATTGCTGTGCGTGGCTGATAATCGAGATCGTATTGACTTAACTCCATGGACCACGTTGAGATCCTTCTCGAGAAGTCTGTCTTTCGTAGCAGTGATTTCAATGAAAACTCTGTGTAAACCATAACTTTGTAGCTTTGGAAATAGTGTGGCAGTTTCCTTATGACTGTCCTAAGTGCCAGGACAAGTTTTTCTAAGAGCAGATATCTCGTCTCTGCATCTAACAATGTTTTACTAACATAATATATAGGGATTTGTTCGATTCCCAAATCCCTTAACAGGATTGCACTCACTGCATGCTCAGAAACAGCCAAGTACAAAATTAAAGACTCACCTGGCTGTGGAGTTGACAGAAGTGGGAGTTCTGCCAGGTACTTCTTCAGGTCTTGGAAGGCTTGCTCACATTCTGCTCCCCATTCGAATCCCTCCCTCTTTTTTAGTAACTGAAAAAAGGGTTTGCACTTATCACTTGACCTGATGATGAATCTGTTAAGTGCTGCTGCCATTCCAGTCAGCCTCTGGACTTCCTTAGTAGTTTTGGGACTCTATAGTCTCTGTAGGGCATTAATTTGATCGGGATTTGCTTCTATCCCTCTCATGGTTACCAAATGGCCCAGAAACTTCCCTGAACCAACTCCAAACGCACGCTTCGAGGCGTTAAGTTTTAGTTTATACTCCCTTAGGATTTCGAACACTTCTTTTAAATCAGCAATATGCCCTCCTTTTTCTTGACTCTTTACCACCATACCATCTATGTAAACTTCCAAAGTTTTTCCAATGAGCTTTTTGAACATAATAGTTGCAAGTCTTTGGCATGTTGCCCCAGCATTCTTCAGCCCAAACGGCATAACACTATAGCAGTACAACCTTCGTGGTGTGATAAACAAAGTCTTCTCTTGATCAGATCCAAACATAGCAATCTGATGATACCCTCGATATGCATCGAGAAAACTCATTCGCTCGTAACCAGAGGTTGCATCAACCAATTGGTCAATCCTGGGCAGAAGAAAACTATCCTTAGGGCACGCTTTGTTTAGGTCTGTGAAATCCACACAGACACGCCACTTTCCATTCTTTTTCTTCACCACAACAGTGTTGGATAACCACTCCGGGTAGTAAACTTCACGTATTGCTTTAGCCTCCAGCAAATGATCGACCTCCTCGATTATTACGTCCACATGCTGCACGGCTGCCCTCCGTTTTTTCTGAATGATCGGCTTGTGCTGAGGGTCAATGTTTAAATGGTGACAGATCACATCTGCTTCCACCCCTGGCATTTCCTCTGGTACCCATGCAAATACATCAATATATTCCTTCAGAAATCTTATCAATTTAGCCTTTTCGTCTGCTGGTAGTGATTCTCCAATTAAAAAATATCTTTTAAGATCAATTTCGTTGATCTAAATCTTCTCCAAGCCTTCAACCACTTTTTCAGCCGGATTTCTTCCAACATCCTCGATAGTTGGTTGATCTGGTACTTCTAATGTACGGACATGGTGGACCTTTGGGGCTGTTTTGATGATGGAAATCAAACACTGTTGTGCCACCTTCTGGTTGCCTTTAAGTACCTCAATCTCATTTGATCCTGGGAATTTCACCATCTGGTGATAAGTCGAGGAGACTGCTCTCATCTTGTGCAATCATGTCCTCCTTATAATTGCGTTATAGGAAGAAGGGACATCGACCACTAGGAAATCTGTTCTTAACACCACTGATCCAGCCCGAACAGGTAACATTACCTTCCCAAGGGGCCAGACTGCTCCTGCACCGAACCAAATGAGAGGTGTCGTAGACTGTTCTAAATCTGTTTGGGCTAGCCCCAGCTTCTTGAATGCATCATCGTACAATACCTCTGTACAACTCCCCAAGTCCACTAGAATTCTCTCGATGTCATATTCTCCAACTCGTAGGGTTACGACCAATGTATCGTTGTGGGGTATTTGGACCTCCCCCAAGTCATCATCAGTGAATGCTATGCTCTCATTGCACACATCATTCTCTCGCCCTCTCTTGTTTCCCAATCGCATTACATGCTGATCGTGCTTAACCTGCCTTTGCAACAGCCTGACCTCATTTCTCATATAAGGTGTGGCCAACCCATGTATCATATGGATTACTCCTTTAAGGTTTTGCTCGTAACCCAGCTCCATAGCTTTCCCTTTCTCCTTTGAATCCTCTTGGATGAATTCCTTGAGATAGCCCCGTGAGACCAGATCATCAAGGTGTCTCTTGTACATCTCACAATCCTCAGTCATATGGCCCCAATCTTTATGGTAACTACAATACTGATTTGTAGCATGTTTTGCTTCCTTGTCTCCGCCTAGACTCGGGAGCCATTTAAAATATGACTGATTCTTTATTCGATAAAGAATCCTGTAAATTGGCTTCTTCCAAACCGTAGTAATAGAAAAGAAAGACTTGGGGTCAGGAGCTTACTTATCCTTATACGGCTCTTTCTTAGCCTGCCCATATTCCCTCCTCTCTTTATAAGTCTTGGGCTCTGGCTTATCCACCTTTTTGGCAGGTGCCTTTGGCTGCTCGGCAACAGTCCTGCCATCCTCTTGGAGTATGTCATCCTCCATTCGGGCATGTTGCTCTATCCGTTCCATCAATTTGGCCAGTGTGGCTACTGGATGTTTATTCAACGAGCGACGCAGCTCTCCCCGAACAGGCAAACCAGTTTTGAAGGTAGCAATTGCATACTCCTCGCTGCAGCTTTCAATCCCGTTGAAGGTTTCCCAGTACTTCTTTGCATAATCTCTGATCTGCTCGTTCTCCTCCTGTTTCATGGTGGAAAGACTTTCAAATGTTTTTGGGGCTTTTCTAGTTGTCAAGAACCGAACAGTGAATTTCTCAACCAACTGCCTCCATCCTCGTATGGATCGCGGGGCCAGTTTATGAAACCAAGATAAAGCCACCTTGCCAAGGCTGGAGGGAAACATCTTGCACAAGATAGCATCATCCCCTTCATGCATAAACATAGCCTGTTGATAATGCTGTATATGGGCCACAGGCTCCGTATTTGTCTCGTAAAGTACGAATGCACCGTGCTTCACTTTGCTCGGCAACCTAGCCTCTTGTAGCCTTTTTGTAAAAGAGGAGGCTGCAATATTACTTAAGGCCTTACGTGCTGCTTCTCGTGCAGTCACTGTCCCATCCTCTAGCTCCTTTGATTTGTGGGCCGTAGCCTTGACCCAATCAGCATCAGGTCTCTCGTACCTATTTCGATGGTGTTTCCTAGTTTCTTCCTCCTCGGGGGTAGAACTTCGATCTCTGCTCCTCTTTTTTCGAGAAGAAGACCTTCTCTCGGGTGTTCGGCTTTTACTTCTTCTTTCCCTTTTTCGTGGAGAAGCTTCATAACGCCCTTTATTAGGACTCCTGCTCCTTCTTCTTCTTGAATGAGTCTTTTTGTGGACTACCATTGTCCGTCCATCCCTCTGGGAATTCCTTCGAGAAAGTCCAGAATCTTTTGGATGGTCTCGTATCCGCTGCAACTCTTGTATCTCGTACTCTCATTTTTTAATTAAACGAGCATACTCTTCTATTTCCCTTCTCTTTTTATCAAGAACATCATTATCACTGTGAATACTTCTTGAATGGGTAACTGACTCATCTCTTCGATGAGACCTACTCCTTCTCGTGGAGCCTGTAGCAGTTTTATCCCCTTTTTCTTTGGAGTTATCTCGGTCATGTCTACCAGTGGGCTTTCTCGGAGCACCTGGTGGGGATTTATTTCTTCCCCCACCCAACTGGTCCTTCAGACTGAATGGAGTGACTGTATCTTCTTCCATCATGTTTATTTTTTCAGAGAAATTTTTTCGTTTCTCACAGACGGCGCCAATTGTAGGAGGATGAAAACAATTGATGTTTCGGTTTAACTGGATTGCAACGGCTTATTCGTGCCTCTTCATCGGAACCCTAATTCGTCGTCTGAACCCTAATCTGCAAAATAGACAGGGGGTGAGTGCACCTTTGCCTCTCATGGCAAAGGCCCTCCGATGCCTTTGTTAGTATCACGTACTAGGAATCAAACCCTAATTATCAGTAGGAAAGCAATCAGAAAGCCGTGTATTGCGTACCTTTTTCCTCTAGGTTTACCTCATATTTATAGATTTGTGTATGCTTGTTGCCCAAGCATCCCTATTCCCAACTCGTATAGGAAACCCAGGATTTCAAGGACTCTCGTTTCCTTTATCAGTTTATTGAAAAAGAGTCCTTTTAGGATTCTTTTTCTTTACTGGCCGAACATCCCATTCTCATTGGGTATCTTTCTCAGATCCTATATTCTCGGGATCTTATTCCTTAACGGAATACCAACATTCTGGATTCTTCCAGAATGTTCCCCATGCTCCAACAATTGATTGGAGTTCTTTCCTTGTTCGGCCATCTTGTTGCCGAACAGACACACTGGACTAATGACTTCACATGTAACTTGGTCCAAACGTAATCAGAATGTCTATCTGCCGAACGGATAGTTTACACCACTGACTTCTCATGTCATTGGCCTTTAATTAGCCGAACAGACTGCATAGATCAATGACTTTCCACATCATTGGTCCATATCGTT
Organism: Rhododendron ovatum; assembly: GCA_019656835.1. Classification (NCBI taxonomy): domain Eukaryota; kingdom Viridiplantae; phylum Streptophyta; class Magnoliopsida; order Ericales; family Ericaceae; genus Rhododendron; species Rhododendron ovatum. Next base: position 15,658,848 of record CM033790.1, read on the forward strand.
ATTCATCATACTGCCCGGCGATAAGTCCAGTCGTACTTACCACGTGCTCCCAAATATCACGTGTTCGACAACTAAATGTATATATTCGAGAATACCTCCCTACAGTGCTCAATTATACCTACTTACACAATGCCTCGTTTTCCAGTATTTGGCTGTTAAGATCATAAGGCCGAGTAAGATAATTCTAACAAAGCAGCTATTTAGCATTCATTACCTCATTGCTAGTATCATTGTATCTTTATAGGGAGTAAATACAAATTGTTGCTTTTTTACAATTAAAAAATACGTACTGTTACATTTTCTTTCTTATGCTATGCTATAGGGAAACAAAGTGTGGATAAGAGCATATAGGAAGGTTCCTGAGTCTGTGACAAAGAATGATATTATATATCATATTCCGTAGCAACCAATCACTGTGATAATTGAAGTTTATCCATCTTTTCGACTTGTACAGAATGTGAGTAACGTGTACAGACATTAAATGACTTATTGTTATAGACTTTAACTGCTTTTTTATGTCATTATTTCTTCTTTTGACAGGAGGTTTATCAAGGGCCAAAGATATATGAGAAATCTTCAAGACTGCATGGGGTCCTTTTTTCTTTTTTTGGGTAAAATAACTTGAAATAGAAAAAAGGCTAACCGGATATACAGCCTATAAGGGGTATACCTCAAGAGAAAAGAAAAAAATAAAACAAACAAAAGTAAGAAAATTGAGTACGCCAAATGGCTGCATGGCTAAATGATGTGCAATGTTTCCAATCCATCTTGTAAGAGAGAAGGAAAACAACGCCAAATGATAGCAACAAAATACTAGCCGAAAGGCATCAGAATATTAGAGAACCCAAGGAAAAGTTCAACTAATTTACACGTGAACCATCAGCAGGTATTAGCTGCCATTACAGCACCAAACAAATAACAGCAGCAACATCAGGTAGTATCAATAACAGCCATGATGGCACAAAATAGGTGGTAACATCACTGGTCACAATAGAAAACTGAACATCTACTAACTGCTAACTCTTCTCAATAGAAAACTGAATATCTACTACTGCAGTACCCCGAGCTTCACATGAGAGCCAATAATCAACAGCAATAACTGGAAGGTCAAGCACACAGGACAGTAGCAGCAATCCTAGAAAGCAGCAGGAGCTTGATAACAACAGCTATTACTGGAAAACAGTAACAGCATTTGAACCAGAAACAAAAACAGTACCATAACAGAGGTAGCAGAGCAACAACTTCAGCAACACAGCAGCAACAACTATATCAAGAAGTTACACAACAGCCATAACAATAAGTAGCAACGAGGAACAAGCTGTTGGTAAGAGATAAAGTAACTATGTACAGCTTGGGACATGCCCCTAGAAAAACGTAAACAAGCCAAGGGACAACCCCCCAAGAGTAGGCCAAAACAAATTGAAAAACAATGCATATACTAAAGTAGTAATACAAATACTAATAAACAACACACAAGCATACACTATTAGAGATCACCTCACACAAGCAGATACAAGCATGCAAGTATACATTCATGCAGTTTGCACTGCATATCAACACCTCACATCTGTTCACAATTATATAGATATACAATGTTCAACAATGACATGAATAGCAAGATATCCAGTAGTCAAGGCTAGATAATCTAAAGAGTACACAATCTCACTGTGGCAGATTACAACAACGAATAACAGGTACAGCCAAGCACCCGACAAAAAACAAGATCAAGGCTCTTGGTAGGTTTAATGCTCACCTCCTACTCCCTTGTTATCTCACAACTCCATCTTTCTTTTCCAATACCAAGAGCAGGGATCCTTCTACTCCCTCCACTGATTCTCACATGATTCCCCCACTAATTATTACCTACTCTCACGAGGAATGTTGGGGATCTAGCACACACCTCACATGGGAAGCACGCAATATTGTAAGAACACTCAAGTGCCATAAATTACTATGTGAGCCTGCAGGGATTGAGATAACTTACCTGAGTATTTAAAAGTATTAGGAGCCCAATGTAGTTGCTTCTTTTGAGTGATGTAACCAACAATAGCAAAGTATAACTATTGCTAACTCTTGCTGAACCATGTTTGATCCCTGCTCTCTTCTGGATCTTTCTGAATCAAAGTGTAGAACACTGTGAACCCTTCTGAATAGCTCAAGGGGATTAGCTATGAAGCTGAATACCCCTTGAATAGTGGTTGCTGAACCATTGAATCACCTTTGAAACCACCCTTCTGAAAATGAAGGCTTATAAGATCAAGGGATATAGCTGTGAAGATGCCCCCTTGATAACTATGTTGTACCCCGCATGGGGTCCCTGTTACGAGGTGCGACATAGAATGCGATTTCTATGGGATAAAAAAACTCTTATGGGAAAGATTAGGGCAAAATGGGATATGCGAAAGTCAAGCGATCGCTGCTTTATGAATTTAGCTATCCAATGGCTTTAAGATGGGATCTGAACCACACCAATTGAGCTCAATGAAGTAAGAGGAACCTTGCCACTTCTTCTTCTTTCCAAGTTGAATAAGGCTGATCATATTAGATGGACTCTCACTCCTAATGGCCAGTTCACAATTGCTTCCCTTTGGGACAAATTAAGAACTCCATTTCCCAGGGCTTTGTGGCATAAATTGGTGTGGTTCTCAACTCACATTCCAAAATGTAGCTTTATTATCACTTGACTAGCTATTCAGAATAGGCTATCCACTATAGATAGGCTTGTGCTTTTTGGTCTTAATCATTCTCCACAGTGTAGTTTTTGTCAGGGAAGTGAAAGCCATGACCACCTATTCTTTAACTGTACATTCTCTAAGCAGGTGTAGGACACTGTCCAAGCTCCATGTTTCATGGCCCTCCAAAACTTGGGTTGGTTGGATCACTTTTCTCTCTGATATCAAAGACAAATCTCTTCATGCTATGATTACTAAACTGGTATTTACAGTTACTGTTTACCATGTGTGGATTGAGAGGAATGTGACAAAACTTCAAGGTAAATCCTATTCTTGGGAGATAGTTGTTCATAAATTTTTTTCCATGGTTAGAGCAAGACTTTCATCCTTACCCAAATTGCCACAATCTCAAGCAGAGTGGGTTGTACATGAGTGGAACATTATTGGAAGTTAATAGCTCATTTGGGTGTTATTATTATCTGTTTATATCGCATATGGCACACACATTGCATTTGTTTTCCAAATTATGTCATACATTTGTGTTTATTGGATGGATTGGACCAGGCAGATTCATCACAGATCATAGGATGGACCTAAAGGTTCTTGGCTGCTAGTACTTCTATTTACAAGGTATATATTTTAACCTCAATGCTTGTTACAATGTTGAAGTTGCTGCATGTGGTTTCAGCTTTGGAAACCTTGAGGGTTAATCTTCTTGCGAGTGGAGGTAATAAATAGTGGGAGGCATTTTGTGAGGGAGAGGTGAAGGAGTTGAGGCCCTACCTGTTGCTTCTAGATTATCGATGAGCTAGGCTTCGAGGGAGTAATAGGGTAAGCTTTTCCTAGCTGGGCTAGGGTTTTTAGGGCTATGAGCACCGGATTTACTCTTTGATTGGCTTGCCGATTTAGAATTTTGGTCTCCATAAACTGAAGATTGGGTTATTATTGGTAGGGATTGAATGACTTTAGGGTTAGGGTTTCTCGAAATGATGCTTCCATCTCTCGTAAATGCCATTTGGTTTTTGCGAACATCATTAGAGTCTAGGGCTTTAACACCCAACCCATCAGCAAATGAGATGGAACCGTCCCTCATAACAGAACTGTATCAAATCCCAGAGAGGAGGAGCTTCCTCATTGTGTTGACTTCAATTTGATATTATTACATACTTACAAAAACCTCCAACGATATTCCATATGAGCATATGCTTGAAAGCAAGCATGGCAATGTGTAATGTAAAATAAATCTTGATGATCTACTATTTGCTCCTATAGATGCCTCTAAGACATGCATTCGATAATGCGTCTGAGTGTATCTATACGGATGACTTGTGAGCTTAGATGAATGCAACGTGCAAATGAAACAAAAAATGTAATGTTTTTTTTTTTTTGGTAAATCAGCTTGAAATAGAAAAAGGCTAACCGAATATACAGCCTATAAAGGGTATACCTCAGGAGGAACAAAACAAAAAAAGAAAAGAAAAGAAAGAATAAAAGTAAATAGAGGGTGCCTATGCCAAATGGCTACATAGACGAGCGGGGAATGATACCATTGTTTCCTGTTCATCTAACAGAAGAAGAGAGAACAATTCACAAAAGTGAATAAAACAACAAAATGGCCCCAAAATTAAACTAGAGGGGAATGATCCAATGAGCATGTGAGAAGGACTTGATAGCTCCCAAAATGAACTTGAGCTCTACTTCAAGAAGCGTGGGATCTGCCTCTATTCCGTGACCCAAGCTCTTGAAGCACCATACAGCACCAATAGTTCATACTCCATAATTTGAGCCTTAATGCTAGGGACATCCCCCTAGCAAGGGAATAAACATTCCAAGGGACAACCACCCGCCCCCCACCCCCCCCACCCCCACACACCCAACCCAAGGATAGGTATTAAATAAAGCAATAGAACAAAAGAGATAAGATCAGGCCGAATGCAAACAATGGCCACAAGACTTCAAGATGTCACACAACACCATGCATTCCTTGTACTAGAGTGAACTAATTAGGGAACCATCCTGCTTAGCTTCCAGAAATAGCCACCATAGATGGGGACAACACTATCTCCAGAATAGCATAACAAGGCCAGCTTTCCAAGTAGGAAAAATAAAACATTAGAACCTAGGGATACAGCCAACACTCACAAATTATCAGACCTCACAATAATAGCCAAGAGATCCTATTGTTTGAATTACCAGCAATCCTATTTACATGGCAGAGAAGTGATTCAGTAGGTATCACCAACAAAACCAATTACATTTCAACAAGATTGACCAAGTGGTCTGGACTGAAAAGAAAAAGAGAGAAGGAAACAGAGAGTTACAAACACATCCTCCCAAACTATGAGGACTCACATGAAGGAACCAGGATAGTCTAATGCTTTTTCTACTCACACTACTACTCCCTCGACGCCTAGTCCCCAATAGTCTATAGGATGGATCCCAACTCCCTCCACTCTCCCTCACAATGTGCCTCCCACTAATTATTACCTCCACTCTCAAGAAGTTTGAGGCTCAAGCACACTTCTCACAGGTTCTACATATACTGGCACACTCAAAAGCTCCAAGGAGCAAAAAGTAAACCTCTCAATCTCCAAATCAACAGACACAGGTCTAACTCCAGAACTTGTTACCTGCCATCATAGAGAAATATTGCAGTCCTCCTATGACTAGCAAGACCAGTCCACCAGGTAAGCTAACAACTTCCATTCTCAAGATATCCAGTCTGGGATAAGGATATATACCTCATACATAGAAGTAATAGCAGCCAATTATCCATAAACAACCCTTGGAGTTAACTAGCAGTACAGTTCCCATGAAACCACCCTACAATTAGATGCCCTGTTGCAATCCATCCAAAAAAAAAGAAGGTGAATTACAAGTGTTAACTTCAATACCAATCCAACAAGAGATATTACTATCCACTAAGCAGCCACTCATTCACAATCCACTCCACTTGAGATGATAGGGTGGATAATGAAAAAAGTCTTGCTCTCACCATGGAAAGGATTTTGTGAACTCCCTCCCAAGTACAAGACTAACCTTGAAATTTCCTCAAATTTCTCTCAATCCACGCATGATAAACTGTAGCCGTGAAAACCAGCTTTATAATAACAGAATGAAAAGCTTTACCCTTCATGCTAGAGAAAAAAACGACCCACTCAGCCCAAGTTCTAGAGGGCCAAGAAACATGTATTTTGGAAAGAATAGAGTCCCACACCTGCTGGGAGAATGGACAGTTAAAAAATAGATGGTCGTGACTTTCATTACCCTGGCAAAAGCTACACTGAGGAGAGTGATTAAGACCAAAAAGTACCATTCTATCAGGAGTGGATAACCGATTCTGAATAGCTAGCCAAGTGATAAAACTAAATTTTGGGATGTGTGCTGAAAATCACACCAACTTAGACCACACAACCTTGGGAAATGGAGTTCTCAATTTGTCCCATAGGGAAGCAATTGTGAACTTCCCATTAGAATTGAGACCATCTAATGTGATCAGCCCCACTCAGGCTGGAAAGATTAAGTGGTGGCAAAGTTCTTCTGATCTCATTGAGGTCCACAGTTTGAGTTATAGGAAATGCCCAACTCGAATTGAGTATGATGTGAAACACTGTAGCATCTCTGGGAATGCCTGAGTCCAAGGCAATTCTAGGGCCAAACTTGCCAATCAAAGGGCCAAGAGGATGCCAATTATCATACCACAGAGAAGTGGAATGGCCATCACCTATCACACTAAGGATAAAGGGCTACACTGATAGTCTGATGCTAAACAGTTTCCTCCAAACCCAAGTGCAATCTCCAGGAGCTTTCAAGTTCCAAAAATTCCTCCCTTTGATTAAGTATGATTTAGCCCATTGGCACCACATGGACTGTTCCCCTCCAAAGATAAGGACCTGATGTGTTTGGCAATGGCTGCCTTATTCCAAACTTGCATGGACTTGAAACCAAGCCCCCCTTCTTTTTTAGGGGAGCATAAATGTTCCCAGGAAACCTTAGCACCGGTTTTCCTCAAATCAGGGCCAGTCCATAGAAAAGCCCTAAGTATTGACTCAACCTCCTTAATCACCTTTTTAGGGAGGATAAAAAGAGAGGACCAATAGGTTTGAATGGAGAAAAGGACATTCTTAATCAACTGCACCTTACCTGCATAAGTGAGGTCCCTATTAGTCTAAGACTTAGTTTTAGCAATTATGCTATTCACTACTCGCTGACAATAAGAGGCCTTGAGCTTGGTGGAGATGAGAGGCACTCCAAGATATCTAACAGGTAGAGTGCCCTCATTGAAACCCAACACACCCAGGATAGCTAACCTAGTGCTTGTGTTTACTCCAAAGAAAGGAATGCAGCCCTTTCCAAGACTAGGTGACAAGCCTGACATACCCTGGAACTTAATGAGAGCATCTTGAATGTGATTGACTGAAGTCAATTCTCCTTTGCCAAACAACATGAGGTCATCAGCAAAGCATAGATTTAGGATCTTAGTTTCTCCACATCTCCAGTGATACTTGAAATCAGGGAGAATGGTTTTCTCTCTAAGCAAACAAGTTAGAATCTCCGTGACAATGACAAATAGGTAAGAGGACAAAGGGTCTCCCTACCTGAGCCCTCTTTTCCCAGGAATATACCCTGTGACTTCCCCATTGATGCTAAGTGAGTAGTTGGCTGTGGTAACACAAGCTTGAAGCCATTTGATCATTGTGAGATGGAAATTCATGGAAGATAAAACATCCCAAAGGAATTCCCATCTCACATTGTCATATGCTTTCATGATGTCTACTTTCATAGCACACCTAGGAGAGGATGAAGATTTATGATATCCTCTCATAAGCTCCTGAGTAAGGAAAATATTATCAGCAATCCTCCTACCTTTAACAAAACCTGATTGGACACGATCAATTAAGGTAGGGAGAGCAACCTGCAATCTCCTAGCAAGAATTCTGGAGATACATTTGTAAATAGTGTTACAGCAAAAGATGGGTCTAAAGTCCCCAACCCTAGAAGGGTTAGGAACCTTAAGGACAAGGGCTACAATTGTAAAATTAGCCTTTTTAAGCAGCTGATCAGACCTATAAAAGGTTTTGACAGCTGCAGTGACCTCATGACCAATGAGAGGCCATGCTTTCCTAAAGAACCCAGCATTGTACCCATCAGGTCCAAGGGCTTTGCTAGGATTAAGAGACCAAAATGTGTCCTTGATTTCTAGGTCAGTTACCTTAGCAATCATATCCAACCTTTGACTCTCTGAAAGTCTTTTCCTGACTACTTGTTGAATCCTAGAGAGCCCCTGATAAGCAGTTGGATGAACTGTTCCTAGTAAATTGGTGTAGAAGTTGACAAAACTGAACTTAATAACCTTGGGGTCATGAGTGAGTGACCCATCTTCTAAAACCAAACTGATAATCTTACTTCTATTTCTGATACTGGTCACAACTTTGAAGAAAGAAGAAGTGCATTGATCACCAAGTTTAAGCCATTGAAGTCTTGACTTCTGCTTAGCCAAACTCTCCTCAGCCCTAAGTAATGTGAGGAATTGCTTATGAACCACCCTTTCTTGGTTTATTATTGAGGGATTGGAAGGATGAGTACCTAAATCTATCTGGAAGGACTCAAGAAGTTGCCTAGTGTTGGCAACTCTCCTAGAGATATCACTAAAATATCTATCATTAATCTGTTTAGCTCATTTTGCAACATCTTGACCTTCTCACAGACACAAAACATTGGGTTCCCAATGATCACTCTCCTCCAAACTCTTTGTACCACCCCCAAGAAATGGGGATGATCAGCCAAAAAATCAAAAAACTTGAATGGTTTATTAGATTTCTTGGGATTGGGAATGATGCTTACCAAGGCTGGGGAGTGATCAGAAATCCCAGAAGTGAGAAAATGTGCAGAAGAACAATTAAAAGCTTTCATCCAATGTTCATTGACTAAAACCCTATCCAACTTGGTACTAACAAGATGAGAATTGTCCTGCCTGTTGGCCCAAGTGAGGAAGCAACCAGTATACCTCAGATCATCAATCTGTAAGGCATACAAGCATTGATTGAACTCATCCATGTGAGGTGGCCAGCTAGTAGTGCCTCCAACCTTTTCAAAAGGGAACCTAATGGCATTAAAATCCCCCAGCACAATCCAAGGGGAGGAGGTGTTAAGATGGTGCAGTCTAGACCAAAGTGCCTGTCTGTTCAAGTAATTGTAAGCTCCATACACAAAAGTAGCCAAAAAAGGGGGCCCACCACCCTTAGGTTGCACCTCACAATGTATAAACTGGCCAGATTGATCCAAGACCTGAACTTGCACTACATTAGGGTCCCAACACACCAGAATTCTACCAATGGGAGCTTGAAGGTAGTTGTTCACAGAATTCCAGTGGGGACAGATATACTTTATTACTCTAGAAGCCAAGACTTCCTTTATTTTATGCGCTAGTAAACCCAAGATGGATAGCTTGTTTTTATTCAAAAAACCTTTAGCCTCCTTTTGCTTGATTGGGTCATTAAGACCCCTAATGTTCAATAAAATCAATATTCAAAGGTTGCATAGACATAAACAAAAGTTCAAGCAGAAATATGTAAATAAATGGCAGAAGGTGGAAGTATAAGATTACTGCCCTGACAAAAAGGATACAGCTGAGTTAATTCCCTCCATTGCTCAAGGAACCAGATGTTTGTTCCTTTGCTTGCTTCCTCAATCTTTTGATGGCAGACTTGGAAAGTGATTTGTTGGTAACCATCCCAGCAGCTTTCTTCTTGCCTCCTGAGTCAGGAGGCTCAGATTTGAAGAGAGACTTATTAGTCCCAGCATTCTCTGTGGGAACTACCTTTGTAGCTGCACTCCCATCTCCTGCTCCTTGGAGATCAGGTGGTTTAGGATTCTGAGGATGTATCAGATCTTGATTGTTAGCCCTTGTCACCCCTTCTAAGTTAAAGCTAGGCACTGCAGTAGACATCCAATCCTTTGTGCCTTAGCTGTGTCTGCCATCTCCTCATGATTGCTACTAACTACTCCTTCTAAGACCTCCATAAGTTCCTCCTCAGATTCATATTCAGTCTCAGTAATGAGTTCTGTTGAGTTGATTGTTTGGTGAGTCTTTGATATGGAAGACAAGAGTTTTGAGGAATCTAGTTGCCTTTGGTTAGTTGCACCTGAAATTTGTTCAAGAAGAGCACTTTGCCTCTCAATTCCTATTTGAGTCCCATCCTGGATTATATGTTCAGGATCAGTAGGGGGAGAGGACATTGAGGCTTTCCTGGCACATTGCACTGTGGAGTGACCAAACACATGACATAGGTTACACATAGGAGGGAGAACTTGGTATTCAATAGGAACAAGAACAGATTCCCCCTTTACCACAACTGTGACCTCATCAGGAAGATCCTGCTCAGCATTGATTTCAATACAAATTCTAGCTTTTGTAGTTTTTGTATGGAGGAGGCTTGGCTGCCTAGCAGATTTGGCAGTGGCTTGGTCTACATGAAGAGGTCTCCCAATTGTGCTTGCCAATCTGCTTAAACAGTCCTTATTCCAAAGCTCGAAGGGAAGGTCATGAAATTTCACCCAAGCTGGAATTTTAAAAGGCTGCTCATGAGCAGGCTTCATCATCCTATGCTAGTCCTTGAGGACAAGGTATTTCTGAGAGAAGAAGTATGGACCTCCCTCAAGGACTTGCATTTTTGCTTGTTCATCCTTGAACTCAAACAAATAGAACCCAGCTACGTTTGGTTTGACAGCCACGAAGAGTTCTTTCCATTGGTTACGAGCTGTGGATACAAGCAAGGGGTATGCCATCTTCCCATCTAGGAAGTGCCCCACCAGATACCTATTCCATTTCCCCACTTCAGTTAATTCTATGTCTATTTCAACCAGGGCTTCCTTTCCTTTCTGAAGGTCTGGGAAATAGTCAAGTTTCATGTCCAAAGATGGACATTGTGACTGGAGAAGAGAGGCCCAGTTTTTAGGCTTAGGTTTGCTCTGTCCAGTGTTGGCCTTGGATATGGGGTGGTGGCTTTGAGATTGATTAGATTTGATATTGGTAGTGAATTGATGTTGTTGAGTTGGTGGAGATTGAGGTTTAGGAATGGGTATATTAGCTGGAGTGATATGAGGTGAAGAAGCTGGCTTGTATACAGATTCTGGTTTGGATATTGTGGAATCCTTAGTATGACCTACAGATAGATGGGGAGGAGCATTTTGAGGTTTAATGTCCTCTACGCTGTAGCCTAAATTTGGATCTCCTTCCATATAAGGATTCCCTCGTACATCAAACAAGACCTTGGTATTAGGGTTAGGGATTTTTACCTCTGATGATAGACGCTCAAACTGGTAGATATTCCCACCGACATGAGTTACCCTTGCTTCGGCTTCCATTCTCAAGCCCTCCTCATGGAAAACTTGCTGAAGTTTCCTAGCAGTACTGGGATTCTTGGGCAATTTACAGCTGTGAGCCCCAAACCCACATGAAGATTAGTGGACTTGGTACCTCCAGCCCAATATGAATCGAGCTTTTAGGGTTTTGCAAACTTGGTATCTGCTTTCATATTATCTAATTGGAATCTAGGGCTTTAAGACCTAGCCCTTCCGCCATTGAAAGAGTACCGTCTGCCATAGAAATCACAGCACTTCCCTGGCCTTGTCAGAGTTTACCTAAATCGCCTCACATGTCAGAGCACCTCCAAGAAAGGTTGTTGCAAGTGTATTTCTCTTTAACCTGTGTGTTTTACAATACAAACTCAGCAAAAATATAATGTTGAATTCAAAGCAATTCATATCCCATGCGGGTTTATGATAAGATAGAATGTAAATATTGTTTCAAACGTTGGGATTGAACTATGAGAATTAAAAGAGGAACTCACAAGTCGGGTATTGAACCACGTGGAGTGTTATTTTTAGACTTTCTCCCCCTCTCCCTTTATCTCCCCGAAGCTTCAGAGCATTTTAAGAAGTCTTGGTGTGATGGGGGCAATCGACCAGTCTCAGCATTGACGAAGTGCTCTGTCAGATTGTGGGAAATCAAATAAGCTACCTTGCAGTTAAACTACCACATAGCTATAGGAAAAAAAAATTAAAATTAGTAAGGAAAACATAAACTCAAAACCGGAGGAACAAATCTTCGTTCTTTCATACCAGTTCAAATCAAATTTCTATATGCATATCAAAATCTTCATTCTTTCATACATTTGTTCCTAGTTATCTCAAGTTATTATCTCTTATATGCATATCAACAGTGACTTTTTTCTTCTAGTGTTTCTTTTCCCTCTTTGTAGATGGTTTGGAAACACTAGGTTTAGTCATTTCAATATATGTAGCGGCTTGGCCAAAATAGTCCAATTTTCTTTTCTTTAGTTTCTTTCCCTCCTGGGGTATGCCCCTTGTAGGTTGTATATTCAGTTAGCCCCCTTTTTATATCACGTTGATTTACCCCAAAAAAAAATCGACTACAAGTAGTGTCCCATCAAAACTTTTAGCCGAGAACCAACAGAAATGACATACAGATCATTATATTGAAGCTCGCGATAAGCCCTCAAAACAAAGTTTGATCAACTTTTCTAATAGAGGCCCAACAAATTCGGAGGTGAAAGCTTTTGGTTGGTGATCAACCTTTCACCGTTTTCTGAGCGTGTAACTGCCCAAATCATCATTCGGCCATTTCTTCACCAACAAAGTCCTCTCTGAAACTCTTTCTTCCCCCTGCACACCCACCATATTCACCACACATTCACAGAACAAAAAAAATTTAACAACAGCTCGGTTGGGTGGAAAAAAGGAGAATTTAATGTAAAATTAAAGCAAAACGAAGATCCAAGGACAAGACAATAGAGATCACACCTACAATTGGACAGAAATACATTTGGAAGAAAAGTTGACTGGAATGGATAAATAAGACTTTAAGTAAGCCTCATCTGGCTGAAATATAATAATGAGATAAAATATTTAGTACGTCACTTTATACGTGATCTGCATCCAAAGGTCTTGTGTATGCACACCAACATTAATAAGGAACCAGATTTCCTTTAACCATAATTTAAGAAAAGTTGCGCGGTCCTGCCATGATTATCACCTGCAAAAGTGAATGAGAACTGGGCTCCAACTTTTTACGCATCGCTTGGACTCGCCTTATTTCATTCTAAGAAATTCGGATTACGAGGATTACACACCAGTTGGTGAGTTCTTTCCCCATGCAGTCAGATTTTAGACTACACTGACCAAAGTATAACAGTTGAGAGCCAAACATGCTACATGAGAATGGTCACAAAGTGGACATTGTTTCCCCTGTCTAGGTTTCCCAATAACTCCCTAAGAAGCGATATGGACTGTGTTATCGCGTTACAGTGATACCAAAGCGGTTAATGTTAAGGAACATGCATTGCACATGCAACATTATTAGCTGTGAATTTGGCATTCCAAAGTAGTCCTTAAAGTTTTTCGGACTATCTCCTCCGCCTTTCTTGGGAGATGAAATGTCCATATAACAAACAAAAATCTTGAGACACGATTATCCATACTTGCCTACCTCTGCTACATTCCCATTCGACCTTCCAAATAACATGGACATGACTAACAATCCTCCAGATTTCCCACATACTAATACACTTGTCAAGGGGATGGAGAGTTCAAGAGGTTTAAATAGAGTACCTTATTCAAAGAATAAGCTTTAATCATTAGAATTTTATCATCTCATGCAGCTTCCTGTATCTTTGGATTTGGGGAACCAATAACATTTAGTTATGCCTTTGGTATATGACTCTTGGCGTTTCCAGCAGCTTGTCCTATGGAGCTCCTTGTATTTGCAATGTCAGCAGAGGCAATCGACCTTTTTACCTGCTCAAATATAAGAAGGACCGTATCTGACAAACAAGTTAACAAGAATTAGTAAACTCATCCCCTTGTGTAACTAATGTACCACAACCTTCTCAACCAAGGTGAACTAAGCAATCATCATAGAACTCTGAGCAGTATGTCAATGATTTAGGTGTGCGTGCTTTTTAAATTGACAGAAACAAAGATATACATTCAAACCGTACCGCCGCAAGTCATTCTTTGTGAATATCACTTGAAAACTGTGAAACACCATACAAAAAGAATCATTGAATGAGCAATTAATTGGAAGATAGATGGAAGAATCAAACCGCCCTGCGTAAACGGCCTGCATAAACACAATTACATATGATATGACAACAGATAGTCAAGTTCTTACATGTTTTTGGTAAATTTTGATCTCATCTCCACTAAACCCAGGTAGAGTTGTATTCTAGTTTCTCTCTGAAACAAGGCGTTTAACTTTAAGCACCAAAAGTTAATTAATGAAATAGCGCAAACCACAGAATTATTCCCGCATGACTAACCAAGATGTAGAAGTATGTCCTTCGCCTCCAAGGTATTTGATTTCCGATGCTTAGCCAATGACAGCCATAATCTGCTTAAATTTTAAAAATTAGAATTATTCTAATTCAAAAATATATAACAAAACCACAAAGTAATGCTCCAAATCATTTGTGAGGAGTTCTAAGCACCAGCAACAATAATGCAGTTGCTTAGTTTGCTATGTAATTCCATTTTTTTTTAAAAACCAAATTATGCCCTAAATTCCATTCCTCCCTTTTGATAGGTATATATATGTTAATACTAAAGAAACCTATATACAAAGAAAAGCCATCATGCGGTGACTTCCATCCAAATCAGAAAGCTCTATCATATCAAATATTGGTCAAGGGAAGGACTCCCTTGACTCCCTACTAAACAAAATTTAACCAAAGATCTCTTAAGCCCATATAAGCCACATAGTACAAGAGTGAACAACATTCTATACCATTCTTGGTCCTTCAAACCAACTACGGATTTTTCCCATAAAATACTTCAAAGTCAAATCAAGAGTGAACAACATTCTATACCATTCTTGGTCCTTCAAACCAACTACGGATTTTTCCCATAAAATACTTCAAAGTCAAATCGAGAAAAAGCATGAATTCAAAGCGGGGCAAGCCTATACCTCAGATTGAAAGCCGAAGCCCACTCACATTCGAAAGGTCAATCCCTCCCCTATGACACCAAAACTTCATTTTTTGGGACTTTTATTACTTTCTTATGGAACCGTTAAACCACCTACTTTTCATTCTACTAATTTCCCGTAAAAGGAGAGTAAATTTATATGAGAAGTCACAAACCTTATTTCTTTAAGGTGAATCCAATAGTACTGGAATAAAGCCAGGTTGCATAACTCACCACAAGTCAAAAAATAGAATCATACCTCCATTGAATAACCAAATCATTACTGGATAGGACGAAAAACATAACTATTTAATCAAAATGCTATACTCCCTCCATCCCAATTTGTTACGCCCATATTGACTTTCACGTGATTTAAGAAAACTTCATAATTACATTGACTTTTCATCAATTTTACTATTTTACCCCTTGACAGAATATTTAAATTAGGCAAAAAGTGAAATTCTAATTTTTTTTGAATGAGGCAGGAAGTTTCCCTGCCATGCACAGAAACTGATTTGTCTATCATAATTGCTCTGTTTGGTTTCTTGAAAACATACCCTCTTTTAAATGTATAAAAGAAAAGGAGGGGCAAAATGGTAATTTAGATATCTAAAAATGGAAAGTTTTGAAACATACAAATCATTTTGGGACATCCCAAAAAGGAATAAGGGCGCAACAAATTCAGACGGAGGGAATTATTTTTATGAAAAGGAGAACTCCCCATATAGATCATTTTGTCTTTTTCAATTCCTAATTTTTGATATCAACAAACATAAACCTTGGTGATTTTTGCCAAACCAATCAAACCCTTTCCAATCAAAATGTGCGAGGGGGATAAGGAACGAACTATATTTAAACAAATGACACACGATTTAGATGTTCGAACAACTACACAGCTTGATAACCATAGTTTGTAAATATTGGTTGAGATAGAACGTTCGATACGTCTTCTTTCTTTTTTTTAGAAAAAAAAAAAAAAAAACCCCCATGAGGACACACTAAAACTGTAGAGCATTTTTTTTTCTGGACATAATTTTAGACATCAAAACAAATATTATGACATACAAACAAAAAATGTACTGAAAATTATTAAAACGGAACACAAAAAATGTAAAAACAATCAAATAAGTAGATGATAAAAAAAACAAGTAAACCAAACTCCATGGAAACAATCCATCGAGCTACACAAATAACAAAAGTCACTCAATTTTCAAGAAATTGGCCCTGACTTAGAATCACACTACCTAAGCAAGCGTAAAAGATTGGATGTGTTTGGCCAACTTATGGAGGAGAGTCTAAGGCACTGCTGAGAGGACATGTTATTAAAGTTACGAACGGAAGTATTGAGAACGCAGACGGGGTTTGTCAACTACAAGCATTTCACACAAACGAAATAACGTTTTTTTTTTTTTTTGAAAGGCACACAAACGAAATAACGTAGCAAGCACATACAGCGAATCTGCAAGTGAGAAAAATAACACAATTAAAAAGGTAAAATGACAAGGCAAGCTTGAAGTAAGCAAAATTACCCGGTAGACCGTTCCATATAGGAAAATATATACTGTAAGCACCGTCATTTGCAATCAAACAATATTGTCATAAAAAAATCCAAGAAATTGGCCCGCCCAATACCACAAATCATTATGGATGATAAAGAAGGAGCACAAAAAAGGAAAGGATTTGGTACCTTGTGCAGACGTAAAAACCACCAGTAGTGAAGAAGAAAGAATGCATCCTAAAGAAGTCGAAAAGTTGACCAACCCTGTATATATCCCTGCTCAGTACTTGCTCTCCATTCCCACCGGCAACTTTACCTTCAAATAGGGCAATCTGGTTCAACCCAACATCTCTGCCCTTTTCCAACCTGCATTAAGAAGCAGGTTTTCAAGACCCAACAATATATTAATGATGACCAAAACATGCATAAATTACTATACAACGAACCAGAATGTATTCATGGTCCGTAATGTTTCCCTGCCTCAATGTGGAATTAAACCATGGAATAGCCTTATGGAAATCAGGAAAAGTGAAAACAAGAGACGTATAGGAATATTACGTCTTCTAAGGAAGCCAGTATTGTAAATGAAAAGTCACGGCATGGGACTCCTCACTTTTTCTGACATCTAAGATTATGTTTGAAGCCCACTCTGAAAGAATCCCGTACTTCATTCCTCATATTTTTATCAGTTATAAAAAATTAGACAAGGAAGTGTGCCCATAATTGCTCATACTAATATAGCAATAAAAGAAATTGCATGCACAAAACTCTAGCCTTGCAAAAGGCCAGTTAGGATAGCATCTAAGTTCTTACAACATCCAACCAGACTCGGACACAACCTGAAAATTAAAAATGGCTTTCCTAGATAGATTCAAAAACAGAGCAAGTACACTACACAGGAATCTTCCCTTGTCTTCATGTTTAACATTTCGTAAGGCGAGGGGGTATCCAGGTATGAAATCAAATCTGAATTTGTATCGTACAAACTGCATCCTAGATGCCAACCTAAACATAAACCTTTATTACTCCTAAAGAGTTTTTTCATTACATTCAAGATTCCCACGAAAATAACTGCAAAAAAACTACCCCGATTGCAGACAATATAGCATGCTTGCCTAAAGCTGTGGACACATCTTTTAGAAAGGCGTGCGTCCATAGTTCTTTGGAATGTGAAATACCAATCACATGGTCTGCCATCAAATTTCAATAAGAAAAACAGGGTGAACTGTGATCTCTCAGGATTGCATGCACAGATGCCTTAAAAAGGCATGTCCTCCTTTGGGTAAGTGAGCTTAGAGAAGAGGTAACAATAGCTTAATGTGACGTTATAGATTCATTAGCCTCCTTACACCATAATGTCTAATGCTGCCGGACAATTCTGAATGGATTACGACACATACGAGAGAAGCAGCTTCCATCATTCTTACCTGCATAAATATCTTCACTTATATTAATAACACGTGATGCCTTATTGATGCCACCACAAGATATATGAAAATTTTGATCAAAGACATCTGGATGTCCATAGTGCATACGGACTCTGCAAAATACATAGTTGACAAAGAGTGATTAAATTCAACATCCACAGCAGAAATGGGGCAGAAGTATCAAACATGATAAATACATGACCATAGACAAGATAAACTACCCAGATAAACTTTCCATCATCCATCCCTGATAACCATGACACATCCTACATGGTACATTCAACTAACACAAACGTAGAGTAATTTCTAAATGCATTTGTTCCGTTAGAGCAAGTTATGGATTCACATTACGTCACTGCAAATTTCAACAGAGGGCAACATAGAACTTCCTGGATGACAAGACGTGAGGCAAGGTGAATCCTTTTTTGAATATTACATTACATACTGCTATTGCAAACACAATGTGCTACATTCCAGCAAATGCACAGTGGTTTAGCATGCAAGAAATCACTCGTGAACCTGATTTCATGGTCGGGAAAAAAACAATATAAGTTAAATCAGAAAAAATGTCAGTTCAAGTCCAACAACTCACTTGAGTGGATTTGCTAGAACTCGCTGGCCCAAGGTCACAAAACTAGTCTCCTGATTGGACATAAACCAAGCTAAAGATGAAACACTGCAAAGATCAAATGCCACACAAACAGGTACAAGACATCACCAAGGAAACAGAAACGAGTAGGCCTACTGGGAAGAAATAGAAAAATGAAAAGCACCATTTGCTTTCTGCTAGTGGTGGAAGGGGCATAAAGGTAGCACTGTGGTAATAGCGAGCACAAGGCTGGTTCCTACCACACAGAGGGTCACTGACGGGGCTGGTAATCAAAGAGTTTGCAATAGTCGCACCCACATCAGTTCAAGATAAACCCAGATCAGTATGAAGAACCCAGATTAATTTTATAATGTACACTTGTGAATTAAACTTTATCAATGGTACTATAAACCCAAGTCATTGTGACAAAACATATGGGAGAGAGAACGGATTTGTATTACTGAATATTGAGAGTAAATGATTCCAATACTAACACAAATTTAAATAGAGAAAATCCTAGAAATCTGTACCTGAAATAGAAGATTACAAAGAGATATGATTACAATATTATCACGATACGATTCTATGCCTAAAATACAAGATACGACGAGATCACGATGCATAATACTTTCACACCCTCCATCAAACTCATGATGCGAGCCCAGAGAGCATCGTGAGTTTGCCAAGGAAGTAACAAAATCGAGCAGTGGTGTGCGTCTTGGTGCAATAGGGGCTGAAACATTGCTAAAACGATGCTGTAGAGGTCTAAAACCGAGTGCCAAAACCTGCAAAACTGAGATTGTGTAGCTCCAAAGGAAGCAGACAGAACAGAATGAAGAAATCCAGATTTCTGAAGTCACGAGCAAACTTCAGTGCCAAATTCAGATAGGTCGCGACAACTCAAAGGTCCTGACAACAAATTCAAATACAGAGTCAAACGCTTGACACACATCAAGCCAGATGCTCAACCTCGATTGAACAAGCAGCCCCGGAGTCGCATGCAGAAGACAGACAGAATACTGGTCCTCAAACAAAAGGCAGAAAAACAGGTTATCAGATGGACAGATAATTCAGAAAGAAGAACAAATTAGGAAGGTAGACAGAAGAACAAATGTAGACACACAAAAGAGCCGGATACAAAGGAGAGAGCTAGAATAGATACTGAAAGGGTAACCAAATAAACCAGAACAGAGGAAGCCAGAAGAGAGCCATAACAAAGCCAGAAAATTAGACGTAGAGAAACAAAGTAAGAGTTAGAGGAAGGGAGACCGAGATGCAACCAAAGTGAGTTACGAACACCCCCATGGTTCACTGATGGCCAAAAAGAGTAGAGAAACTGAGCACAGGAGGCTGACGTAGCTCCTGCAAGGGTTGCCGGAGGGTGAAAGAGTTTGGTGAGTGCAGATGGAGATCGGAGAAGGCTGTTTTTAGAGGTTTCGAGCACCTATGCAGCAGATCTGAGGATTTCAAGCTCTGACGAGGGTTGCCGGAGCTGTTACAGAGGTCGGAAAGCTATCGGAGCAGAAATAAAAGTCTGTGGACGGCTGGCGGAGGTGCGTTGGAGGTCGGGAGGACTCGCTGGAGTGCTACAGTGGTTGCCGGAGGTGCTACAGTCCACCAACGTCAAAAACAGAGCTGTTGGTGTCGGGCAACGTCAGTAACAGAGGCAAAACAAATTGATGCAGAGACTGAAATGCTGCCAACAGTTGTAGAAGAAGGTAGAAAAAGACTGATGCAGAGGATGGTGACAAAACAGATAAGTGTCTGGCGGACGGCAGTGAGGCATAAGCCGCCCGCCGGAAAGCAAATATCCCATAGGCCTAGATCTTAGGCTCTGATACCATGTGACAAAACATATGGGAGAGAGAACGGATTTGTATTACTGAATATTGAGAGTAAATGATTCCAATGCTAACACAAACTTAAATAGAGAAAAGCCTAGAAATCTATACCTGAAATAGAAGATTACAGAGATATGATTACAATATTATCACGATACGATTCTATGCCTAAAATACAAGATACGACGAGATCACGATGCATAATATTTTCACTCATATCCCACCATCCCCTCTTTTCGCTATTCCACATTCCATCTTATTCCATACACAGAGTCAACATGGTATGTTCTCCAAACAGGGTCATTGATCACAGTTTTTTTTTTTTTTTTTTGCTCAGTATCATCGATCATAGTTAAGTGAAGCAACAAACCGACGAAAGAAATGAATCTACAAGCAGAGTAATCGATTCAAATATGAAACAAAAGATCAACCTTCAGCCATAATCAAAATAAGATCAAGTAACCCTCCGTCTTTAGCTTTCGTTTTTATGGGAAGTTATGCATACAAAAAGTAGTCTTCCATTCAACCAAAATCAGACAAAGCCCAAACATAATGAAGGAGCAAAACAGAAAAGAGCAGGGAGATGTTATGTTAAGAACATGCATCCCAAGACAAACATCTTATCCATTTAAATTAGGTTTAAAAGTTGGAGGGCAAAGAAATACTCCTATAAAGAACACCCCCAGAGAAAAAAACAGAAATAGTAGTTTCAAAATTTGACGGATTTATCCCAGTCAACAGAAAATATCTATATATGCAACCAATTATCGTAGGCTTGCATTCTCAGTTGGCAATCTCGTAGAAGGATGAGTTGATTGTAACAGATTTAATGAAGGCCTTTGTGGCATGTGAATCCAAAGGGATTGTGAAACGGTAGGACATGTAGAGTTTGGAATAGAAAAAGGAGAAGTCACACATCAGCAGACTCTTGGCTGGTAAGTCAGCAGTCTGAACTCTGAAGGGTTTAATCTTTGAAACTCAAATAATAAACCCACAGCTACCTTGCCACGGATAAAGTGATAATCAAGACCAATGTGATAATATTATTTCCTACCAACACCAGAAAAGGACGCCTTTCATCATCCCTAGTAACGGAACTTATTTCACTAAAAAAACAAAACTGTCTACATACCCTTCCAAAAGCCCTTTCATATGAAAATAAACTACATTAAAGACCAATCCAGCACATATTCACAAATTTTGACTACACCAGACTAAAACCACCTCCAAATTTGCCATTTAGAGTGTCTATTAACACAAACCAAACCAAGACATGTTCCAATCCTTAGTTGCAGGAAACACCCAAAGTACTGCCGCTTTTCTTTGAGAAACTCGAATCGGCGTATCTGAGACTGGAGCTTCGCGTTTCTGTCGAGGTAGGAATGCGTTTCTCTCTCAGTTTGAAGCGGCAGAAGAAGAGAAGAAGAAAAAAAGGAGAAGAAGAAGAAAAGAAGGAGAAAAACTGTTTTGGTCGTTCCCTGAGTTGGCTGACCTTTGTTCGATTTAAGATTTGTGCTTGCTGGAGCCACTGATTGGGTACAAAAAGTGTTCTAAATGGCGGCCGCCTAGGCACTTAGAGGTGCCCTGCTACCACGCAATAGCCCTTGGCGTTTGATTTGGTGCCCAGGGAAGTTTGGCGGCCGCTTAGGCGGCCTTGGCGGCGTCGGCGTCGGCGTCGGCTTTGGAGGCATTTGGTGGCCTAAAAAAATAAATAAAAAGTAATACGAGGGAGGTGAGTGAAGCCCTGCTACTTACTGTCTTATTCAACTTATTTGCTAGTTGCTACTACTTAATTTCATTTGGGTTTGTACTTTGAAGTTTGAACTTGCATCATGGATACATGAAATATAGTTTGATTGAATAATGGTTTGTTAAAAAACAAAATAAAATAAAAAGTCCGCCAAATTGCTTGGCGCCGCCTAGGCGAATTGGCGCTTGGAGGTGGGTCTCCGCCCGACTACCGCCAAGCGCCATTTAGAACATTGGGTACAAAGATGATTAGCTCTATTCAATTTCAGAATTTGAGGTTTCGATTCTGATAGATAAAGCAATTTTGCTTTGGGCTTAGAGCTGAGACGCACATACGCATATACATTTATATATATCTCCCAGTTTTACACTTTTTACCCTATAATTATAAAGTATTTTAGTTTGACACTCAATTGTTATCCTCTAATTGTTTAGTATTTCAGTTTTACCTCGAACAAACATCAACAATATAATATTTACCCCAACACTTTTAAATTCATTTATTAATTCAACTGGAATGTCAAATATTAATATAACATACATAGGTGCTCCCAACCTCGGGAGCTTCTAGGTGCCCTCGCTTCCAAGGTCCCGCTTCATGCAACTAAGTTCCAATCAGCTGGAGTCGGCTACATGAATTCTTTTTCACCATTTGTATTTAGATTCATGTACACAAGGGAGCTGACAGGGGCTTTCACATGATGTCTAGCAGACGCACAACCCTCATTTCTCCTGACTTGGGAGCAACTGTGTGAATGGACAATCACTAGACGTTTTATAGTTTTAAATCTCGACTAAATTGCTATCAATGGATTAAGCTCGATAATTGAAAAACATTCTTCCCTTAACCATCAAGTAAATACTTGCTATCTACCTCTTTTCAGTACTAGAGTATGATATTGAGCTTTTTCTTGTTTTGTCCTTGTTTGAATTTTTTTCTCGTTCGTTAGTATTGAGTAAATTTTTTTTTGACTTTTTGATTCGTCGCGTCGAGACAATTCGAAAAAGTAAAAAAAAAATTACTTTTACCCAAATATTTTGAATAAGAACCACTTTTAACCTCAAAAAGTAGAATTTTTTAGCTTTTTGAGCTTAAAAGTGGTTCTTGATCAAAATATTTGGGTAAAAGTAAAAATTTTTTACTTTTAAAAGTCAAAAAAAATTGGCGCAAAATGAAGAAGTGCAAAAAAAATTCAAATAAGGACAACATGTTAAACTTTTAGAAAAATTAAGCGGAACAGAGGGAATAAGACAAAAAACATAGAAAGATAAGCAGAATAAGAAAAAGCATCCTAAAGCTATTGATCTGGTGCAAACAAAAAATATGCAGAGTACTGGTCACTAAGTAATGTTTCATACCTGATCTTTCCCATTTATATCAGCTTTAACAAGCCATGAATAGAATTCCTTTGAAATTGTTCCATCTGCTGCAGCAATCACTTCCACGTGTATGAAAGCAACTCGCAGTGCCTCATTCCTGAAAACACACTAGAGGTATACCCACGTGCTATGCACGTTCGGTCACACCCGTTGATTCAATAATTAAATGTATTTAGGGTAGATGCGTTTTAATTATTGGGTCATTTTGGCTGATTTAGAAAATGGTTTTAAAAACACACATACATACATGGATACGATTTAAACTCACTTGTGTGTGACATAAATATTCATAGACATCATGTTACCGGACCTCATTTGTACATTAGGAGTTAGGCCCATGGTTAGGAAAGACTCAAAACTGCCATGGTTGTAAGCACAGTAACACATGAGAAAATGAGCAAAGGAAACCCAGCAAGGATGTGTCAGACAGCAAGCCTCCAATGCTTAAGTTCGTCAAATTATCATCCCATGTAACTAAGGTTAGTTTGTTGTTGAAACTAAATCGAGATGACGATAATTACGTTGGTATAGCAGGACACATTAAAAACATACTTCATTGAAAACAAATTACATAAGCTGGTTTGTGCAACAAATAGCTTTGATGCTTACTAAAAAGATTCAAACTTTAGGTCTCCATCTACTAATGAAGACATGACCCATGTAATGACTTACATTTTTACACGCTAATACAGGAAATGAAATCAGGAAACAAAAAGCACAACCCTTATTTACTTATCTATCCATACAGTTAAGTAAATAAACTACACACTAAGTTACCATTGCTGTGGTCATCCACCCGAAAAATGGATATTTGTAGGACCACGAGCTCTATTTGACAGACTTTTAGATCTCCTTTTAAACCTGGGGTATCTACATGGAAAATGGATATCCCTAGGAGCAAACCCATAATAGAAGCCAAACTATATAGGGCTTTAAGATTAGCTCACCAGCTTGTCACCTCGATCTGCTGCATTGTTGATTCCAGCAGCAACATCCACATCGATCTGAATAAGTTCAATGATTTAGGTAATACCTATTTCTTTGAATGGTTGATATTTTGTTTTTTGTTGAATAAGTCGAGGATGTTTTGGTGTCCTTACAGTAATTAGTTGGGTCCTGTGAATACACATAAAGCTAATTTCTAAGTGAACAAAAATAAATAAATAAGCTCCATAGGCTCAGAAATAGCGAGGAATGGGCATCAATGACAACAACACAAATACAAACCTATGGAGTACCGATACCTCTAGGGGTCGACGTTTCGCAGTTTCTAGACACGGGGACACGCGGGGACACCTCGGAGACACGTATGAGACATGCCACGTGGCATGTCCCATAATTTAATATAAATTTTTGAGGGGGACACGGCTGGAGACACAACGGGACACCGATGGGGACACGGTGGGGGTCAAAGTGCATTTTTTTTTTAAAATGGGGTTCAAACTGTAATTTTTTAAAATTTTGGGGGTCAAATTGTAAATTTTTTAAAAAAATTCAGGGGTTAAACGGTAATTTTTCAATAGGGTTGTGTTGAACTAATGGATATCTTGTTTTGTTTAAATGGTATTGGAACTATGGAATTTTCGTTTTGTCCACATTTTGCCATTTAAATTTGGAAAAAAAAAGATAAATAAATAAATAAATATACACGTGGCGAGTCCCCCATCGTGTCCGTGTCTCCATTTTTTTAAAATTTCCGTGTCCCCGTATCCGTGTCTGTGTCCATGCATCATAGATACAAACAAACCCTAAAACATGGGTGAAAGCTAATAGCAAACGAAAGAAACATAAATTAATCAGGTTAACTCAGGCGATGGATCTACAAAAAGTACCACACCAGAGATGTAGCACTCCGTCAGGAATAGCACGAAATGGGCATCGATCGCATAGTCAAATGACTCAAATACAACCCAATCCCATGAATTCGCTGAAGACATCATGGCCCAACTTTTTTGATGGCTTAGTTCTTCTTTTGTTTAAGCACATCCTCTTCCCTTAGGTTAGATTACCCCTTTATGTTAAGGTTAGCAAGCTCCCCTAGTTGACCCTTCAAGCAGGTTAGATTACCCCTTTATGTTGAGGTTAGCAAGCTCCCCTAGTTGACCCTTCAAGCATCAAGGTGAGCACAGCCTCCCTTGTACATGCCTTTCCAACATTCAAACTGCATGGGCTAAGTCTACTTCAAAGTGATAAATGCATTGCTTGTGAAGTATGCGTCGTGTATGTCCTATAAAGCCACCCGTTGTTGGATATTGGAACTGATATTTGAAAGAAATGGTTGCTTAATTAAAATACCAATTTCAGAGCGTATATTTTGTGGCAATTGGGTTGAGCCGCAGGAACTTTTTCACCCCTGATGTTCGACCACAAGTGGCGAATAGAACTCGAAGAGCATCTTTCTTTTCACATTTCAAGTAATGTTTTATAAACAGGCATATCAAGATTGAGGAAAATTGACTACTTCAATACGGCTAAGCGGTTGAAAGTCTTGTCATAGAGCACGGAACAAAATTAATTTGTAGGTGGCAGCTTCCTTCATTGTATAGTGACTATAGTCTATTGGTGTGGTGATAGAGAATGGGAGAGCGGATGAAAACCCATCTTCAGGGGAAGCTAGCCATCATGCTTTAAGGCCAAAAACCCACCCACCAACCACATTGGACTATTTTTTATGGTACTGTTCAATGAAATATAAAGTGCTCTACAAATTTCAGCCCAGTCAAAAGGACAAGAGCTGCCTCAACGGTACAATGACATGCATAATAAATTTACATTATAAGTGATAGAACTTTACCACTGACTGACCCAGAAGTTGGAAAGCACGAGACTCATTGGGAAAAAAAAAAGTTTCAAAGGTGGATTCTGTGCAACACGTATCCTACAAAACATCATCGAAAGTTCTAAAATCAGAACTTTCTTTCCGCACAAGGTGTAAGTAGAACCTATTCCGAATATCAGAAGTACACCGTTATGGCAAAAGGTAATTCATTCCTTGGTTTGCGTAAATGAAAGATGACAGTCAAACAACCAAAAAAAGAGAAAGAAAGGTAACATTAAGAATTTCAATTTTACAAGAACATTGAGAACCTGATGTTCACTTAGTAGAATTAGGATATTGCACAATCTTGCGGACTGAATTTCTCCAATCTTCATTTCTCCCTGAATTTGAAACTAACCACAAGGCAATCAAAAAGTGAGTAGAAGATTTAAGAACTTGCAAAATGTTCAAACCTAATTCAAATACATTGCCCCTAAACTATTCCGAGTACATCTTGATTGCAGAGCTGGAATTATCTTGTTGACATGATTACAGATAAGAGAAAAACTAGTGTTTTTTGTATACTTCTCAATCATTACCCGTTTGTTTCAGCGGAAAATGTGTTCCTTTTTCCTGTGAAAAAAGTGATTTCCATGCAAATGATTATGCTAGAGGCCGTGGTGGTGGCCGGTGGGAGTGAGCAGTTGTGAATGGTGGTAGTGATTGGTGTTGGAAGTAGCAATGGTGGTGGTGAGTGGTAGAGTGGTGTGGTAGTAGTGCTGATCCAAAACACATTTTCCACTTGTAAAATATTGAGAAATGTTTTCCACCATTAGAACAGTGGAACCATTTTCGTCTTCTGTTGACCATAGAAAATGATTTCCAATGCACAAAACCCCAGGAAAAATGTTTTCCTGTAAACCTTTTTACCCATTCAAACACGGCGACTGTTGAGCGAGAGAAATTCCAAAAAACTCATGTCCTAACCTGTCTTGAAGGGAGCAACCTAGCAGTCCATCCCTCAATCTCTTTGACACCAACATCAAATCGAGGACCGATGACACTGCATTTGTTTAACCTGTCGTTGAGTTCAACGACAATTTTTCCAGATCTGTGATCATTGACAAACTCAAACTCTCCAATGTATATCCTGCATAGTACAACAAAAAAGTTAGCAGCCAGAATCATAATTCATAGGAAGAAAATTTCAAGAGAATAAACAAGAAAATCAAGACATATTTGGAGAATAAGAAAACAGGAGCATATCATGCTTTTGCATCACAATAAGAAACTTGATGATCACCTTTGAGTCTTTGAGGATGGTCTAATCATGACCTGGTGCTTTCCCCGCACCTCAGCATTGTAGATGCTCTTGGGCATCATTCAGAACACTCACTCTCACCATCTTCGCTCGTAAGGCTGCCATTAATTTGAATTACCAAATAAGGGATCACACGACCACACATTAAGAAACAACGATAACGAGAATAAACAAAAAAGGAAAGTGAGCTCGATCAGTTGTTACGACTCCAACCACAATCTATCTCCTAGCTCCACAATAAAATGCAAGGGAGAGAAGAACAAATCAATTACTATTCAACAAAAATAACTGTTTTGGAATGAAATCGAGGCGTTGATGAGGAAAGGGAGCTAAATTTTTTTGGTGTCTTCAAGACATGACAAATGAAAAGGAAAAACAAAAAGCACCATACCACCATCGTAAACATTGCTGATTGTTGGCCCTGAACGATTAGTGCTGCAAGTCGAGAAGCACTTACAGATTCTGAAATTAAATGTTTTTCATTCCGTTCTGAGGTCATTAGCAATAATGTATTTTATTGGTTTATTTGAGGACATGGCTTCTCTCTTCCATAACCTGTCTATGGAATTTGGGTTGGTTAAGAGCTGTCTTTTTCATGGACTGGACCCCTAGCAAGTGGATGGCTAAAAGGGGAGCGCAGAAATAATTTTTCTAATTGAATCATTCAATTTGAGTATGAGACTAAGCTAAGAATATTTTTGCTGCTGGTGAACCAGTTGGTGTGTATGCCCCAGACAAGTATTTTGAGGACATGGCTTCATAACTGGAGCTAGGCAGCAGACATTAGAGAACCCACACACAGACACAAGCGCACACATGTTTCTATGAGCTCCACTCCTTCACCAACATGGATAGAGGGGTAAGTACATCAATGACTTGAGACACCTGGATAAAGAGGTAACAATGTGAATAATTAAGAAAAATCATCCACTAAACATAAGACAGAAGAGATGTGACTGAAGTTAGAATGTGATTTTGAATATAGGATGGAAAATTTTTGTAACATCTTCTCCTCAAATTTGCAGGGTCCCCTCTTCTTCTTTCTTTTTACGCAATTCTATTCCAGATTCACACACATGTTGTGCACTGTATTCAACGTCCTGTTGGTCTCTTTGATTCTCTTTTCCAACCCTTTCTTTGGAATTGCAGAATTTTTGAACTAATAGTCAAATAAACACACAAACCCAGAAATTTGACATGACCATAATTCGTAAAGTCTAACGCAAAATACCCATAAATAGCCATTATTATATTCCCAAAATTTCCAAATTTAAAATCTTAAAACTAATAGTCAGATCCACACACAAATCCATAGGTTTGACACCAACATAATCCGCAATTTCTACTGCAAAAGACACATAAATAACCAGTGCTATATTCCCAAAATTTGACCAAATAGTCAAATATAACTCAAACCCAGAAATCTTCAAAAGTTGGAGATACCTAAAAGAACATGGCGAGGACATCGAAGGGAGACGAAAACAGAAAATGGCTGATTGAACAGGATCAATTCGGTCGGGGAGGACATTTTGCAGTCTTTTGGAAAGTATTCTAGCAATGCGCTTGTATACAGTATTACAACATGAAATAGGTCCAAAATCCCCAACCTTGGATGGGTTAGGGACTTTTGGAACAAGACCTACCACGGTAGAGTTGGCCTTCCGGAGCAGCTTACCAGACCTAAAAAAGGTCTTGACAGCTGCTAGGACCTCATGGCCAATGATAGGCCAAGCTTTCCTAAAAAAGCCAGCATTGTAGCCATCAGGACCAGGGGCTTTGTTGGGGTTGAGGGACCAAAATGTGTCCTTGATTTCTAGATCTGTGACCTCAGCAATCATTGCAAACTTTTGGTTATTAGTAAGTTTCATATTGACTAGTTACTGGATTCTGCTATGCCCATGGTAAGAATCAGAATGGGCAGTACCTAGCAAGTCTGTGTAAAAGGTAACAAAACTTGACTTAATGACCTCAATGTCATGGGTGAGTGACCCATCCTCTAAAACCAAATTGGTTAACTTACTTCTATTTCTTCTATTGGTCACAAATTTGAAGAAATAAGAAGTGCATTGGTCCCCCAACTTCAACCATTGAACCCTAGACTTTGGTCTAGCCAGACTTTCCTCCGCTCTAAGCATTGTGAGAAGTTGTTTATAAACCACTCTTTCCTGACTAATCAAAGAAGGAACAGGGTTATGGGAACTCATGGAATGTTGTAAAGTTTCTAGGCGTTGTCTAGTGTCAACAACCCTAGCAGAAACATCACTAAAATCTCTAGTATTAATTAACTTAAACTCACCTTGCAACATCTTGAGCTTCTCACAAACAGAGAACATTGGATTCTCTATGACCACTCTCCGCCAAACCTTTTGCACCACAATAATAAACTGCGGATAATCAGCCAGGAAATCAAAAAACTTAAAAGGTTTGCTAGATTTCCTAGGACCAGGAAGGATGGTTGTAATGGCTGGGGAGTGATCAAATATCCCAGGAGTGGGAAAATGAGCAAAGGAACAATTAAAGACCCTCATCCAATGCTCATTAACTAGCACTCGATCTAGTTTCGTACTAACAAAATGAATGGGGTCCTGCTTGTTAGCCCAAGTAAGGAAGTAGCCAGAGTACCTAAGATCATCAAGTTGTAATGCATACAAGTAGTTATTGAACTCATCCATATAAGGCCAAGAAACAGTGCCCCCTACTTTTTCTCTAGGGAATCTAATTACATTGAAATCGCCAAGCACTATCCAAGGGGATGTAGTACTTAGGTGATGCAGACTAGCCCATAAGGCTTGCCATTCAAAAAATTGTTCTCTCCATACAAAAATGTTGCAAAGAAGGATGGGTCTCCACATTTAGGCTGCACTTCACAATGGATAAACTGATCTGACTGATCAATAACCTGGATTTGGAGAACATTTGAGTCCCAACACACAAAGACCCTGCCCAATGAAGCTTGAGGGTAGTTCACAAAATTCCATTGAGGGCAAATATACTTCATCACCCTAGTAGCCTTTGCTTCCTGTATTTTATGCTCTAATAAATCCACAAGTGATAGTTTATTATTATTCACAAAACATTTAACCTCCTTTTGTTTGATTGGGTCATTAAGACCCCCTAATGTTCCAAAAGCCAATATTCAGGGGTTGTTTAGCCATAAAATAAACTTAAAGCAAAAGAATCTGTAAATGGCAGAATATGAAAGAATTAAGATACTGCCTTGGCAAAAGGATGTGGGTGCATCAAAGCTTCTGATTATGCTGAGGACAGACAAGCTGCTCCTTGTTGTGCTTCTTGAGTCTTTTTTATGGCAGACTTGGAGAGATTCTTATTAGCCTCAATGATGCCTTTGAAAGCTAATTTTGCAACTTCCTCCTTATCTCTAGAACTGTGAATGTCAGGAGGTTTAGGGGTTGGAAGTTGGCTCATCCCATTCATGATGTTCACCTTTACCCCTACCTCTACAGCTGTGGAGATCTCCTTGTTGGCTGACAAAATAGGGGTGAGAGAGCTAGTTAACGCAACCTCCTCTGAACCTGAAACTAGGAACTGCTGATTACTGTTCGCTTGTGCATCCTTAGTCTTCAGAACTTCTTCTTCACACTTAACAGACTCCTCCCAATTAGTAGCTAATGTAACAGGTGAAGCAGACAAGGACTTTCCATTCCCAACTGGAATCCAGCCCTGTTCTACATGCTGGATAGGCTGTGAGGATGAAGCAGCTTTCTTTGCACATGAATCAGTGGAGTGCCCAAATACATGGCACACTTTACACATTGGAGGAAGAACCTGATACTCAATAGGGACAACTACAGATTCCCCTGTTACAACCACTGTAACCTTATCAGGGAGGTCTAGCTCATCACTAATCTCCATACATACTCTTGCTTTTGTAGTGTGTAGCAGGCAGATTGTTTAGCCGTTATTGCAGTGGCTTGATCCACATGAAGAGGCCTCCCTATTGAACTGGCCACCCTACTTAAACATTCTTGATTCCATAGCTCAAATGGAAGATCATGAAATTTAACCCAAATAGGGATAACGGAGGGCTGTTCTTTAGCTGGCTTCATCATCCTTTGCCAATCCTTAAGCACAAGATATTTCTGAGCGAAGAAATAAGGTCCCCCTTCTAAGACCTGCACTTTGGCCTGCTCATCCCTAAATTGAAATAGATAAAAGCCAGCCACATCTGATTTAACTCCTATAAACAGATCCTTCCATTATTTCCTAGCAGTGGAGACGAGGGGGTATGCCATTTGTCCATCAAGGAAATGGCCTAATCAAGTAATTGTTCCAATTTCCAATTTGAGTAAGCTCCACATCTATTTCAACCAGTGCATTTTTCCCTTTCTGTAAATCTGGGAAATGTTCTAATTTCAAGCCTAAAGATGGACTTTTAGACCGAAGGAGTGAGGCCCAATTTGTAACTTTAGGCTTAGACTGATGATGGCGAGAAACCTATCTGGGATATGTTCAAGGATGCATAGGTTGTGGTTCTGGTGCATGTCGAGGTTTAGTGTCCTCAACACTATAACCTAGGTTAGGATCTCCTTCGACTTAAGGATTTCCCCGAGCATTGAGCAAGACTTTAAGGTTAGGGTTTGAAATGTGGACCTCTGTTGGAAACCGTTGAGGCTGAGAGGAACTCCCATGGATGAAGGTCACTCTTGCCTCAGAATCAAATACGTCATGTTGGTGTTGGCGAGCCCAAGCCTCCGCTTCCAGAATCAAGCCCTCCTCAAAGAGTGCCTGTTGAAGTTTCCTAGAGGGACTTGTTTTCTTGCTTGGATTCGAACTGAAAGCCCCCAACCTAGAAGAAGAATATGGATGAGGAGATGAAACCTGTGGGATTAGCGCCCCAGGGCAGAGATCGAAAGGTTTGTGGGACCCGTCCGATGGATTCTCTCGTGAAGTTGAAATGGTTTGTGAATTAACCGAGATTGGAGAACTTGGTACCTCCAACCCAAGATGAATCGAACCGTAGAGGACCGAACTCGACTCTTGCTTTGTTGTGCTCGGCCACCGCTTAGCTACACCTGTCGTCGGTTGTTGCCATCACTTTGCATCCAGAACAGAAAGTATCATGCCAAGCTCGGCCACCTTTGATAGGAGGATCCGTGGACGAATTTTGGTAGGCCCGAAGCCTATTCATGCACGTTTACCCATACGCTCGGCTACCCGCACGATCAATCATGCTCGGCCACCTGCACACTCACGTGTCGCCCGCGTGCTGAGGCGGTTACGCCAAAGGATAATCATGAGCGCACGTGGAATGTGCCAGCTCACACCAAAACGGTTACCAGATTCGTCGGTGACGTCATGACGACGTCGACTGACCCGTGCAAGGCACGTGCCTGTGCTTGGAGAGCAAGTCAAGGAAACTCTATAAATACTGAAGGATCACGCCTTTGAAAAGGTACGCACTCTCATACGCGATTACCCACTCAAAACCCTAATCTCTTTCCTCTCTTCCTACACATACTTATCCTCTCGCCGGAGGGCCTTGCCGGGCAACCCCCGGCCAGGTATTAGTCGTGCGTTCATTGTGCAGGCGGCGTGGAGAAGGCTAGGTAACCACTGAACCAGCGGAGGAAGGACTCGAGCCAGAAGAGATCACGGGCCACACAATTGGTGAACCCGACGTGAAACTTCTCAACCTCTGATCCAAACGGCTCAAACGCTCTTTCAAATCACCTTCCTCTCAAAAAGACGAACGAAAACTCAGCGGCGATGGGTGGAGATCCACCAAACGTCTCAGTTTCTGGAGCCAAAGACACCAGTGGAAACGCGATCCTCCCACCGTTTTCAGAAAGGCACATGACCATCTCACTACCACCGGATTCTGGGCTCTCTTCGGCCGCAGAAGACATAACAACGGCATACATCCGCCTTCTGCAACGGCTAGACGACGAAAGAGACAACGAACTCGCAGCACTGAGGGCGGAAGTGGCCCAGATGAAGCAACATATGCAGGACGCAACCCCAGCCGCCTCCAGATCCACCGGAGGCGGACGACGGAAGCGAAGAAACTCTCCTCCCCCTCCTCCTCCTCCTCCTCCGCCGCGAGACCACACCAACGAGGCGGGCCATCGCGTCTCCGTCAAAGACCGCCTAGGGTTTACGCCAGCAAAGGGAGACGCCAGGGAAATTATCCTCTACAAACGACCTGCAACATCTGGAACACAGCACTCGAGGTCCATCCACGAGCGGACCCGCACCAGGGACACCGAATCATTCACGAGCACGTACTCGACTGGTCGCGCGGAGTTCTCTCGCACAACGGCCTCACGCCGAAGCCGAGACTCCGTTGAAACCAGGCGCCACGTCTCTGAACGCCTCGGGGGGATACCACCAGAAAACTTGGATAATGAAAAGGACGTTCGGCGGAATGGCAAGAGCGTGCGGATCGAAGGGGCGGAGGATGGGAACAAAACCTATTATGATAAAGAGAAGTCGGTTGACCACCCCCGTAGGGAAACAACAGACCTGCGAGACAAGCTTCGCAACCGAGTACACGAGAAAACCTCAGAACGAGAGAAGCACCCAAAGAAGCCGCGGACGGACGAGCTAGGCAAACCACCGCGTCCTGGATTCGAACGGCAACTAAAAGACCTCGGTATCTCACCCTTCACCTCCCACATCATCAACACTATCGCCGAACCCAATTTCCACCTACCGAAATTCACCAAGTTCGACCCAAGCACCTGCAAAGCTTACACTCACCTCATTCACTTTCGCCAAACCATCGAGCTGTGCACTACAAAGGACGAGATCAAATGCAAAGCGTTCCCATCTAGCCTCGGCTCTCTTGGACTCCAGTGGTTCAACAAATTGCCCGCTGGATCCATACGGAACCTGGCTGACCTTGAACGCGCCTTCAACACCCGCTTTATCACCAGTAACAGAACAGCGAAGGAGCCTGAATCTTTGACCCAGATGAGGAAGCTCCCAAGTGAAACGCTCAGGCACTACGCAGAGCGATACTGGCAACTTTTCAATGAAATTCCCGGAATCGATGAATATTGGGCCGCGCGTACCTTCAAAAATGGGCTGGAATCTGGGAGCAAAATACTCGATGAACTGGCCATTCGACCTCCGCACGGCATGGGAGAATTGATGCGTGTCGTGGAACGCTTTTGTGCTCTTGAAGAGTTCTACGCAGACCGGGCCGCTCAGGGGATTCCCAACTCAACAGTCTGCCTACCAACAACAACCCCTCAGCTGCAGACACCAATGGCAACTCAACAATCCCATCCAAAGAAACACGTCAACAACATCAAGGAAGGGAAGAAACGCCAGCCAAAGGAGCACGACTACGTGGCTGAAACCACCCACTTCAAAGAACCCATCTGGTCCTTCCTAAAGGAAATCATGAGGCAACCATGGTTTGAGTGGCCGCAAGGCAAACTGGGCACGGATAACGGCCAGGCGGATCAGAACCCGAGAAAGAAGTGCTCATACCACAATGAGCTCGGCCACTACACAACGGCATGTGCTCCATACAAAGCATTGTTGGAACGACTGGCAGCCCAAGGCCATCTCGACCAATACATTGATCGAGCAAAGACGCCCGCCCGCCCACCTGTCGGAAATCCCAACCCCAACGAGCCGCGGCCGACGATACATGTCATTCACGGCCCAGTGACAAAGGAATCCGAAGCACATCTCAGAGCCGACCTCGATCGCGCCTCCACTTCTAAACAGGTGCTTGCGGTAAGACCTGGGTCAAAACGCCCGCGTCCAGACGAAACACCCAAGTGGACCATCACTTTCACGGAGCGCGACCTCGAGTTCGTACAAACTCCACATTCTGATGCTCTTGTCGTTACCGTGCAAATCGGAGTCCATGATGTCAAGCGAATCCTCATCGACCAGGGAAGTTCAGCAAAGGTGATGTACTATGATTTGTTCAAAAAACTTGACCTCCCAAAATCAGCCCTACAACCCGCCGAAGTCCCTCTCATTGGATTCAACGGAACACCGGTCTGGCCACTCGGATGAATCTTCCTTCCGGTCGTAGCAGGTTCAAAAACATTGACCGTCGAGTTCATCGTCGTCAACGTGCCAAGCCCGTACAACGCAATTCTTGGCCGAACCTGACTTCACAATATGCAAGCAATCGCTTCAACCTACCACCAGGTTGTCCGCTTCATCGGCTCCGGCGGACGACAAGAAGATCTGAGAGGTGACCAAGTAGCCTCCAAAAAATGCTACGTTTCGGCCGTCCACAACTCAACAAAAGCCAAAGAAGTGCAGTGGGTAGAGGTCCCCGACATGGCCGTGATCGACGACGTCGGCCAGAAGGCCGAAGACAAAGCAGAAGAGGACCTCGTCGAAATACCAATCAACGAGGATGGCTCCCGATTTTTCCTGATCAGCTCTTCCATCAGCGAGACCGACCGCGAAGAAATGTTTCAGTACCTCAAGGAAAACATGGAAGTCTTCGCCTGGACCCCCAACGAAATGCCGGGGGTCGATCCAAATTTCATCAGCCACTCTCTCAACATCAAGAAAGACGCAAAACCAGTCGTCCAAAAGGCCAGGCGCTCCGCAGCCGAACACGCCGACGCCGTCACCGAAGAGGTCAAGCGTCTGCTGGAAGCAAATGCAATTCAAGAAGTGCAATACCCAACATGGCTGTCCAACACCGTTGTCGTTAAGAAGAAAAACGGCAAATGGCGAGTCTGCGTGGATTATACCAATCTCAACGACGCTTGTCCAAAAGATTGGTTCCCACTTCCAAAGATTGACCAACTCGTGGATGCGACAGCAGGCCATGCTCGGCTAAGCTTTCTGGACGCTTACCGTGGCTACCACCAAATTGCCATGGACCCTGACGACATGGAGAAAACTGCTTTCATCACGCCTTATGGCATCTTCTGCTACCGCGTCATGCCCTTTGGACTCAAGAATTCTGGTGCCACGTTCAACAGAGCAATATTCAAGATGTTGCAAGAACAAATTGGCTACACCGTGGAGGCTTACATTGACGACTTGGTCGTCAAGAGCAAGCAGGAGTCCAACCACTTGCGAGACTTGGCGGAAGTCTTCGAAATCCTCAAGTACCACAAGTTTCGACTGAACCCAGAGAAATGTGCATTCGGAGTAAGCGCAGGAAAGTTCCTCGGGCACCTTGTCACTCGAAGAGGTATTGAAGCCGACCCTAACCAAATCAAGGCTGTTAAAGAATTGCGCCCACCAAGAACAATCAAGGAAGTACAAAGGCTAACTGGGATGGCAGCCGCTTTGAATCGATTCATTAGCAAATCCTCGGACAAGTGCCACGCGTTCTTCCATGCCTTGAAGGGAAAAAGCCGGCGCAGCTTTGAATGGACCCCAGATTGCGAATCTGCTCTGATCGAACTCAAAGACTATCTAAATTCTGCCCCGCTGTTGGTGAAACCTAAAGAGTTCAAAACTCTATATCTCTATCTCGCCGTGTCCGCCCACGCAACAAGTTCCGCGCTCATACGACGGGAAGGCGCCGAAGACAAACCCATCTACTTCACAAGCAAGACTCTCCTTCCAGCTCAAACACGCTACCTACCACTTGAAAAATTGGCACTTGCTCTCGTCACAGCGGCCAGGAAACTTCTGCCTTATTTCCAATCACATCCCATCGTCGTCTTAACGGAGCACCCGCTCAAAGCTATCTTTCGGAAGGCAGATCTCTCCAACCGTGTATCCAAATGGGCTGTCGAACTTGCAAACTTCGACATCAGCTTTGAGCCACGAACAGCAGTAAAGGGCCAGGTCTTGGCCGACTTCATAGCAGAACTCACCCCAGAAGACACAGTGGCACTCAGTGCCCCTACCCCAACGGAAGTTGCAGATACTATCCCATCAACCAAACAATGGCACCTTTTTCAAGGAGAAACTTGGCGGCTTAATGTCGACGGGGCTTCCAACAGCAACGGAGCAGGAGCTGGGGTAGTCCTGGTCTCCCCTTGTGGAACACTTCATGAAAGCTCCCTCACCATCGACTTCCCAGCCACCAACAACGAAGCAGAATATGAGGCACTCCTCGCCGGCTTACGCTCAGCCATCGCAATGAATGTCACCAGCCTCGCTGTCTACTGCGATTCCCAGCTCATCATCAACCAAGTACTTGGCGACTACGAAGTGCGGGACCCTCGAATGCTGAAATACCAAGCTGCAACATCCAAGCTCATCTCCCAGTTCCGCAATTTCAGCATCGAACAGATCAACCGCGAACACAACGCACATGCGGACGCACTCGCAGGCCTCGCCTCGGCATCCACAACCTCAGAATTCAGAACCATCAACTTCGGCAGCATTGACCGCCCGTCCTTTGAACCCACCCCGGAGGTACTCAATGTCGAACTCAGCCCCAGCTGGATGGACGAGATTGTTGCGTTTCTGAAACACGACACCCTACCCACAGACAAGAAGGAAGCTTACCGTGTGAGAAATAAGGCCGCTTACTACTGGCTTTCTGAAAGCGGCCAACTATACAAGAAATCCATCTCCGGGCCGTACCTCCTCGTTGTCCACCCCACCCAAGTACCTGAAATTCTGACCGAACTTCATTCAGGAAGTTGCGGCTGTCACTCTGGCGGCCGCTCCCTGTGTCAACGCGCCATAAGCCAAGGCTACTTCTGGAAGAACATGAAGAAAGACTGCGAGGAAGTTGTTCGCAAATGCCGACCATGCCAGCTGTTTTCACCTATCCCGAGAAAGCCGGCCCAGGACCTCTCACCCATCACTAGTCCTTGGCCTTTTGCCCAATGGGGGCTTGACATCGTGGGAAAGCTGCCAACAGCTCCTGGAGGCTTCAAGTTTCTGATTACAGCCACAGACTACTTCTCCAAATGGGTTGAAGCTGAACCCCTCGTGACAACAACTGAGGCGGATGTCCGAAGATTCGTATGGCGAAACATTGTTACCAGGTTCGGCGTACCATACGCAATCGTCTCTGATAATGGAACTCAATTCGTCGGCAAGGACCTCACAAACCTTTGTGCCGAGTTTGGGATACGATTCTTCAACTCCACACCAGCTTACCCGCAAGGAAATGGCCAAGCAGAAGCCACGAACAAAACCGTCTGTGCCGGCATCAAGCGTCGACTGAACTCCAAAAGAGGAAAATGGGCTGAAGAACTGCCACGCGTTCTATGGGCCTACCGATCAACACCAAGGCGATCAACGGGCCAAACACCATTTTCAATGGCATTTGGCATGGAAGCCGTCATCCCATTGGAGTCCAAGTTTCCAACTCTCAGGACAGAAACATTTGACCCCAAAACAAACGACAACGCCATCGCACAGGAGCTAATTTTGGCAGAAGAAAAGCGTGATGACGCTCGCCTGCACCTTGCTGATTACCAGCAACAGGTGGCCAAGGGATATAATCGTGGCGTTCGAATCAAAAAGTTCAAGCCGGACGATTTGGTTTGGCGAAAAGTTGTGCAAGCCAGCAAGAAAACAAAATTCAAGCCCAACTGGGAGGGACCTTTCCGTATCGTCAAGATTGCTGGTGAAGGTGCCTACGTGCTGGAGGACATGAATGGGAAAGTACTAACTAACCCATGGAACGCACAGAATCTCAAGAAGGCGTACATGTAGTTAAAATCCCGAACAGTGTGCCCCATGTTCGGCAACTGCCTATCCTATTTTCCTTTAAGTTGGCTTCGGCCCAAGTCTTTTTATTTCAACTTGTACTTCCATGTTTGGGAAATCAAAGAAAAATTATCTTACAGTTGTCATTTGCAAATTCCAAAAAAAGAAACTTTGTTCTGTGCTTTTCTTCGGCAAATTCAGCCGACCACAAACGATGACCTCGGTCACACCCACAAACGGCTACTATGCCTCCGCTTCGGCCACTATTACTGCCCAAAAGAAGCAAAACGGACATCAGGTCCACCGAGCCCAAAAAACAGTCTGGCTGAAATTCGGGCTCCGGTTTGGCTCGGCAAGACACTGAGGTCGGCCAAAGCCTGGTTACACTCACATTTTGGTGAGCAAACCACCCACAAACGTATCACTTAAATAACTTAGCTAAGGGCTTGCACCTCAACAAAGCCCCACCACCCACTACACTTTAATGACTAACCTAAACGACCGAGCAAAACTACATGCTCGGCACTCTCTCCTCTCCATACTTCCACTCAACTTTGGTCCAGGCTCGGCAAATCTACAGTTATCAACTACAACGTCGAGCAAATATCCATACGCTTCAGCCTAACATAGACCAAAGTGGGGGCCACGGATATATATCATGAAAGCAAAAATGGCCAAAACCTAACAAAACACATGTTAGAAACCTGTGGCCATGCAAATTTAACCGAGCACAACACCATGCTCGGCACATTCTTCATACCATTCTCATACACTACTTTGGTCCAAGCTCGGCATGAACTGAGCAACTACAGAGTTGATCCAAACATCCGCATTATTCAGCCGAACATAGACCAAAGTGGGGGCTACAGTTAACTACAAACTACAAAACAAGCAGGAATGTCATGAAGAAAGCATTGCAAAAGTTCAAAGTAATCATTAAAGAGAGAGTATCCATTCAAGTTCGGCAAAACATTCAACAATCATTACATCCGGCACGAAAAAATCCGAACCCGAATCCGCCCGGTCCAAAAGAGTTCAAACAAAAAATAAGAAAATCAGTAAGTAAAAAACAACTTCAAACTTGAGCAGCATCTTCACCCTCGGCACCAACAGCCCCAAAACCACCAAGACCAGCAGCGCCGTCGGCAAGAACAACCTCTTCAACATTCAAAGGTCCCTGCTCGGCTGGCGTGGCAGACATCTTGCTACCTCCATCCTGCAAACCCGTCGGACCTTCAGCTATGACGTCGGCGTCGGTCAAGTCCTCGACTTCGTCATCGCTCTCAGGAAATTCCTCAGGGGGAAGGGGTGCACACTCTTCTTCTGTATATGGAAGGACAAGCTCGGGAGTCTCTGGAGCTGGAATCGACTTCATTAAATTCGTATCAGCCTCCAGCTGCATGACTCCACAAGCGGCTGTAACGCCATCCTTGTAGCCCGTTCGGTAGGCGATGGGGACCCTCATCCTAATGGTGTCATTGACCATTGACTGAGCCTCCCGCATGTATTCGTCACCGGCTCGATCAAAGCCAGCCTGATAAGCCGCCCCATCAACCTCCTTCATCTTTCTCTTTTCTCTCCTCAGCACTTTGGCCACCTCCTGCTCGGCCTTCTTCATCCTCAACTCCATCTCATCCCTCTCT
Organism: Rhododendron ovatum; assembly: GCA_019656835.1. Taxonomy (NCBI): domain Eukaryota; kingdom Viridiplantae; phylum Streptophyta; class Magnoliopsida; order Ericales; family Ericaceae; genus Rhododendron; species Rhododendron ovatum. The sequence continues at coordinate 15,699,288 of CM033790.1, forward strand.
TTTTCAAGCTCGGCTACCTGGGACTTCACCGTCTTCAAGCTGCCCTTGTAGCTTCTCACCTTTTCTCGCTCGACCCGCAACTCATCAAGGAATCGGGAGCGCTCGGCGAGGGCGAGCTCGGCATCTCTTGAAGATCGAAGTATGGCCTGCCCAGCCTATCAAACAAAAGATCGTCGGCCTGGGATTACACAAAGAATATAATCGAAGAAACAGGGTCGGATCATACCTGAACAAGGTAAACGCCGGCGTGAATCAAGCTCGGCTGAAGTCCCTGAGGAATTTTAGCCATGTCCTTCGGTAAGGCCAGGCCTTGAAGCATGGCGGTTGCCAGCCCCGGTTCAGTCTTCACCGAGTCCTCCACCGTCACGACTCTACCTTCGACCAGCGCATAAGATGGAGCGAACTCCTGAGCAGCAGAACCGCCAGCCGAACCTGAAAGGTGCTCGGCTTTCTTTGAGCCACCAGCTACAGACGACTCAGTTTTCTCATGCTCGCTGGGGCGAGAGCTCGATGGCTTGGTGGGAAAGAAATCGTGAGTGACCTTCTGCCGCTTTTCCGCAGGTTCGGCAGAACCCGACCCCTGGTGCACGGCCTTTCCGTCCCGGATGTTCACCCGAACAACGTTGCAACGGCCCATTTCGCTGAGAGGTTCTGGAACAACGGTTTGAAGGGGAACGTGAATACCAGGTTGCTCGGCTGGGCGACTCTCCTGGAACCAGAACTCTGCTAGCTTCCGGAACGTTGGCAACTTTACCCTCGGCTGCTTGCTAGCTTTTGTCGGTTTCACCTTCTTTCCTCGGTTACCTCGGCTTCCTCGGTCCTGATCTTCTGTGCTCGGCGCCGACTCCCCTCCCTTTCTTCTGAGCTTACCCCTGTAAGACGGCTCGTAACCAAGCAACGTCGGCGCGTCCCTACAGGCTTGAGACAAGAGGATATCGACGTGCACCTCAATGGACAAAGATTGTTGAGTCTTTGTGATGGCTCGGTGATCTGCAGAATAACGACAACCAACGAATTAAGAAATGCACAAATATCCAGGCTCGGCCAAAAAAAAAAAAGGCTGACCTACCTCTAAAGTCTTTGACCTTTGGAACGGTGAACCTACGGTTGGACTGGTTGCCGAACTCAAAGTTGCCGCTCACTTCGACGTAAAAATTCGCCCATTTGTCAGTGTCGGGCAATCCATCCACAAGGGGTTGTTTCTTACTACGTGTCGACAGATACCGACGCTCGGTCTGGCCGTGCCTAGACATGATGTATGTGTGGAAAAGGTCGGCGACGGTGAACTCGAGGTCGTGCAGCTCCTTCAACTTTATTACCGACATCACTATTCGGTAACTGTTGACAGCAAAATAATGAGGGACGATGCTGAACCGAGCAAGGATTTCCCTCAAAAATGGATGCAGAGGGAATCTCAACCCTGCCTCACATATCGCCATGAGAGGGACGGTGATGTGCTCGGGGTGGTCTTCCCTCGTGTCCTTTATTCTGTTGCTTGCCACTTGATTGATCACAACATCGTCGGGGATGTTGTATTCTCGGCAAAAGTTTTGGTATTCCCTAGCGTCTCCACAGAAAAAATGGGCGTGGGGGCAAACTTGGCCCCTCTCATAGAGATCGGCGACCCCTCTACCCTCAGAGTGAGACTCACTGTACCCGGAGTGGATGGAAGATGGAGCGTCGGCATATGACACAAATCTGGATTCGGCCTCTGGCCCTGGGCGAGGCTCGGCCTCAGAGTGCGTCGACGTGCTAAAAGAAATCTCGGGATCGGTGCCAAACTCGTCGGCACCGTACTCAAAAACACGTTCGGCGTTCGAATCATTGGTGTCGGTAGACATATTGGAGGCGATGGATGAAATTTGGTGTCGGCGCCTGTTTTGTTCCAGCTACTCGCGGAATACAGAGTCTCCAGAATCCCCATTCGAGCTTTCGGAGTCGGAAGAAATGACTACGATTGGGTGAGCCAGACCTATCACACACAGAAAAAAGATGAGAAACCTTATCGTCGGCGACGGATGAAGATCTCTCTACGCTCGGCTACCCTACTGGCCCACCCTATCTTTGTCCTATGAGGAACTCAAGCTCGGATGAACCTAAAGCTCTTGTATTGGAGCTCGGCGTCGGCCAAGCCCAGCCCACAACGAAGCTGGGGCTCGGAAGAACGAAATGAAGGTGAAGATGAACAGGCGTTCATCTCAGCCCTTGGGACTGTTCACACAAAACAGAAAAACCCCCAAAAAAACCCAGAAAACGATGAAAAGAACGTAAGAACTGCAGAAATGAAAAGAGAATAGTATATCGAACCCATACCTGAAGATTTCCAAGTGATTTGATGCAGAACTCGCTGTGAATCAAGGCTGGAAGAGAATGAGCGTGCAACGGAGCTTTAGCAATGGAGGTTTAGAGAGAGAAAGCAACGGTGGCTTCTCTCTCTAACCCCAACCCTTTGTATAGAAGTAGGGTTTGGGGTCCAAATTTCCCGCCCAAATCGCTGAACCGCCGAGTCTGCAACCAATGAGCACCTGACGCGTGGCCTAATAAGACAGTCTGACAGAACCCCACGCATGCCAGCCGTCCTCCTGTCAGCCGTACCCAGCAAGAAATAGACACCTGGCACATTAGCACTGGTCCATGATTTGTGACGGTTTGTAAAATATTGGGCTCGGCAAAATTCTGCCCAGCTACCCTATTTCATGCTCGCCGGAAAAGTATGTTCGGCCAATGGAACTCACATCAATCCCTACTACGCGCTCGGCGTCGGTAGAGATTGAGGGGCTATTGTAGAGGACCGAACTCGACTCTTGCTTTGTTGTGCTCGGCCACCGCTTAGCCACACCTGTCGTCGGTTGTTGCCATCACTTTGCATCCAGAACAGAAAGTATCATGCCAAGCTCGGCCACCTTTGATAGGAGGATCCGTGGACGAATTTTGGTAGGCCCGAAGCCTATTCATGCTCGTTTACCCATACGCTCGGCTACCCGCACGATCAATCATGCTCGGCCACCTGCACACTCACGTGTCGCCCCGCGTGCTGAGGCGGTTACGCCAAAGGATAATCATGAGCGCACGTGGAATGTGCCAGCTCACACCAAAACGGTTACCAGATTCGTCCGGTGACGTCATGACGACGTCGACTGACCCGTGCAAGGCACGTGCCTGTGCTTGGAGAGCAAGTCAAGGAAACTCTATAAATACTGAAGGATCACGCCTTTGAAAAGGTACGCACTCTCATACGCGATCACCCACTCAAAACCCTAATCTCTTTCCTCTCTTCCTACACATACTTATCCTCTCGCCGGAGGGCCTTGCCGGGCAACCCCCGGCCAGGTCTTAGTCGTGCGTTCATTGTGCAGGCGGCGTGGAGAAGGCTAGGTAACCACTGAACCAGCGGAGGAAGGACTCGAGCCAGAAGAGATCACGGGCCACACACGAACATTTAGGGTTTTGTTAGTTGGGTAGCTGCTTACGCCATAACTCATTTGAATCTTGGGCCGTGCATCCCAGCCCTTCAGCAAAGGAGATTGACCCGTCGGCCGTTGTTGTGCACCACTGTATCAAACGAAGATGCAGATCCGAGTCGCACGAATCGCCCAAATCACTTGCATCGAGTTTTTAGAGCATCTCCAATCCAATACTCTATTTGAGAGTATTAAAATACACTATTTTATTCATAAAGTGATTTTAAAAAAAATTATTATTCCTATTTACTCCAACCACAAACCCTCTATTTTTCCCTCTAAAATTTTCCTCGAAAATTAACCTCTACCAATTCCCTCCAAAATCACCCTCCAAAAATTCCCTCCAAAATTAACCTCTGTCACAGCAAAACAAGTTTCCCTCTTGTTTTTTACTCCAGTTTTGTAGACCCCATGGCTTCCACTATATTTCCCCCTCCCTCCCACTTGTTCTTTACTACAAGTCCTGTGGAATTAAGTTGATGTTGTAGAAATATAGACAGTATTAAAAGGTTAACATAAACGTGCAAGGGTGAAAGGATATGGTTAACATAAAAAAAAAGCTCATAAGGATACAAATGCCATTTTAAAAGGTGAATAGTATTATAGATGGGATCCTCCATATTTTCTCTCATCCTCTAAATATGGAGGATCAAAATCATATCCTCTCAAATAGAGAAGACTTGAGGATGGGTTGAAGGAGTTCCATACTCTCAAATGGAGAAATAGAGCATGGGTTGGAGATGCTCTTACTGCCTCCACGTTAATCCTATTGTTTTTATCTAATTTTCTATTAGTAATACATTTATTAATTGAGATTAAAGTTTAAACGAAGGTGGCTTCCTAATTCTCAATTGAAGTTGCTGGTTTCAATCTTTCTGAGTTCTAACATGTCCAAGTCGTGAATTTTTTGGTAACTTCCAAAGCTGGGAAGAGATTACAACGTCCATGTGAGAATTTCATCCCATCTCCCACAAGGGCGAAGGCAATGAGAACCAAGGGGAGGCAACTGACCCCACTTCCTTCCAATTTTTCTTAAAGAGATAAGTATATTTTTTACCCCATTTTGACTCATTAGACATTACTTTAATATTTATTTTTGCCCCAACCCATATAAGGGTTTTGTACTTAGGAAAAGAGGGGTCAAAATAGAATCAGCACCCACAAATTTCTCAAACGTCATTTTCATTCGTTCTTCGGAAAAAACTAGGTTTCTCTCGTTGCCTTTTTGGAGATTCTTCATCGTCTATAGGTATTTCTCCCCTCTCTCTCTATATATGTGTGTGTGTGAATAACTGTTGGTGCATAATTTATGTTTCAGATTATCAAGTACAATCATTCTATTTCAGATTACTTATTCAATTTTATTACGTCTCTTTAGCCTCTTTTGAATGCTTGTTTCTGTTATCAGATTACAATACTAATGGGAATCATGAGATTAGTGCTTTGTTGTTTCAAAATATGTGATTAAAATAGTGCTTTGTATTTTGTAAAGTGATTAAAATAGTGTTTTGTATTTTATACTAACGGTTGGTGCTGTTAATTTAGTGATAAGTTTAGTACTTGTTTGAAGTTGTTTTCCACTATGAAGATTGTAAAGAGTAGGCTTTGAAATCGTATGTGTGATAAATAGATGCATAAAGTTTGGTTATGTATATAAAGCTAGATATTTTTGAAACCATTACAAACGAGGCTATCATCCATTGTTTTCAAAGTATAAAAAGTTGTTAAGGTCATTTGTGAATCAAAGCCACATTTTTCTATTACTATATATTTACTTTTTGATTAACTTGTTAATCTGTTTGTTTCTTTCAATTAGCAACTATAAAAAATGAATCATACATAGTTCAAATTTTAAACCCTACTTATCGAAAATCCTGGCTACGGTATGAAACCACACCAAAACGGTACAATACCGTACGAGTACATCCATACGGTACCAAACCACACCAAAACGGTAGAATACCGTATGAGTACATCCATACGGTACCTAACCACACCAAAATGATACAATACCGTACGAGTACATCCATATAGTACCAAACCACACTAAAACGGTACAATACCGTACGAATATTTCGTTACGGTACGAAACCATACCAAAACGGTACAATACCGTACGAGTATATCTACACGGTACTAAACCATACAAAAACAGTACAATACCGTACGAGTACATCCATACGGTACCAAACCATAACAAAACGGTACAATACCGTACGAGTACATCCTATACGGTACCAAACCACACCAAAACGATACAATACCGTACGAGTACATCCATACGGTACCAAACCACACAAAAAGGTACAATACCGTACGAGTACATCGTTACGGTACGAAACCACACCAAAACGGTGCAATACCGTACGAGTACATCCATACAGTACCAAACCACACCAAAACGGTACAATACCGTACGAGTACATCCATACGGTACCAAACCACATCAAAACGGTACAATACCGTACGAGTACATCCATACGGTACCAAACCACACCAAAACGGCACAATACCGTACGAGTACATCCATACGGTACCAAACCACACCAAAACTGTACAATACCGTACGAGTACATCCATACGGTACCAAACCACACCGAAAATGGTACAATACCGTACGAGTACTTCGTTACGGTACCAAACCACATCAAAACGGTACAATACCGTACGAGTACATCCATACGGTACCAAACCACAACAAAACGGTACAATACCGTACGAGTACTTTGATACGGTACGAAACCACACAAAAACTGTACAATACCGTATGAGTACATCCATATGGTACCAAACCACACCAAAACGGTACAATACCGAACGAGTACATCCATATGGTACCAAACCACACCAAAACGGTACAATACCGAACGAGTACATCCATACGGTACCAAACCACACCAAAACGGTACAACACCGTGCGAGTACATCCATACGATACCAAACCAAACCAAATCGGGGCAATACCGTACGAGTACGTCGTTACGGTACAAAACCACACCAAAATGGTACAATATCGTACGAGTAACTCAGTAAGGTACCAAACCATACCAAAACGGTGCAATATCGTACGAGTACTTCGTTACGATACCAAACAACCCCAAATGGTACAATACCGTACGAGTACTTCGTTACGGTTCTAAACCACACCGAAACGGTACAATACCGTACGAGTAAATCCATACGGTACCAAACCACACGAAAACGGTACAATACCGTACGAGTACTTCGTTACGGTTCCAAACCAAATCAAAACGGTACAATACCGTACGAGTACATCCATACGGTACCAAACCACAACATAACAGTACAATACCGTACGAGTACATCCATACGGTACCAAACCACACCAAAACGATACAATACCGTACGAGTACTTCGTTACGGTACGAAACCACACCAAAACGGTACAATACCGTACGAGTACATCCATACGGTACCAAACCACACCAAAACGGTACAATACCGTACGAGTACGTCCATGCGGTACCAAACCACACCAAAATGGTACAATACCGTACGAGTTCTTCGTTACAGTACGAAACCACACCAAAACGGTACAATACCGTACGAATACTTCGTTACGGTACGAAACCACACCAAAATGGTACAATACCGGACGAGTACATCCATACGGTACCAAACCACACCAAAACGGTACAATACCGTGCGAGTAAATCCATACGGAACGTAACCACACCAAAATGGTACAATACCGTACGAGTACATCCATACGGTACCAAACCACAACATAACGGTACAATACCGCACGAGTACATCCATACGGAACCAAACCACACCAAAACGGTACAATACCGTACGAGTACATCCCTACAGTTTCAAATCACACCAAAATGGTACAATATCGTACGAGTACCTCCATACGGTACCAAACCATACCAAAACGGTGCAATATCGTACGAGTACTTCGTTACGATTCCAAAGCACCTCAAAACGGTACAATACCGTACGAGGACTTCCATGCGGTACCAAACCACACCAAAATGGTATAATACCGTACGAGTTCTTCGTTACGGTACGAAACCACACCAAAACGGTACAATACCGTACGAGTACATCCATACGGTACCAAACCACATCCAAAACGGTACAATACCGTACGAGTACATCCATACGGTACCAAACCACACCAAAACGGTACAATACCGTATGAGTACATCCATACGGTACCAAACCACACCAAAACGGTACAATACCGTATGAGTACATCCATACGGTACCAAACCACAGAAAAACAGTACAATATCGTACGGGTACATCGTTACGGTACGAAACCACACCAAAACGGTACAATACCGTACGAGTACATCCATACAGTACCAAATCACACCAAAACGGAGCACTAGCGTACTAGAACATCCGTACGGTACTAAACCACATAATAATGGTACAATACCGTACGGGTAAATCCATATGGTACCAAACCACACCAAAACGGCACAATATCGTACGAGCACATCTATACGGTATCAAACCACACCAAAACGGTACAATACCGTACAAGTACTTCGTTACGGTACGAAACCACACCAAAATGGTACAATACTGTACGAGTACAACCACACGGTACAAAACCACAACAAAACGGTATAATACCGTACGAGTACATCCATACGCTACCAAACCACACCAAAACGGAATAATACCGTACGAGTACATCCATACGGTACCAAGCCGCACCAAAACGGTGCAATACCGTACAAGTACATCCATACGGTACCATACCATAGCAAAATGGTACAATACTGTACGAGTAAATCCATACAGTTCCAAACCACACCATAACAGTGTAATACCGTACGAGTGAATCCATACGGTACCAAACCATACAAAAAAGGTACAATACCGTACGAGTACATCGTTACGGTACGAAACCACAATAAAACGGTGCAATACCGTACGAGTACATCCATATAGTACCAAACCACACCAAAACGGAGCACCAGTGTACTAGAACATCCGTACGGTACCAAACCACATAATAACGGTACAGTACCGTACAGGTAAATCCATACGGTACCAAACGACACCAAAACGGTACAATACCGTATGAGTATCCCCATATGGTACCAAACCACATCAATACGGTACAATACCGAGAGAGTACATCCATACGGTACCAAACCACACCAAAACGGTACAATACCGTACGAGTACATCCATACGATACCAAACCAAACCAAATCACGGCAATAACGTACGAGTACGTCGTTACGGTACCAAACCACACCAAAACGGTACAATACCGTACGAGTACATCCATACGGTACCAAACCACACCAAACGATACAATACCGTACGAGTACATCCATACGGTACCAAACCACACTAAAACGGTACAATACCGTACGAGTACTTCGTTACGGTACGAAACCCACACCCAAAACGGTACAATACCGTACGAGTACATCCATACGTACCAAACCACACCAAAACGGTACAATACCGTACGAGTACTTCGTTACGGTACGAAACCACACCAAAACGGTACAATACCGTACGGATTAATCCATACGTACGAACCACACCAAAATGGAACAATACGTACGAGTACATACATACGGTACCAAACACAATCAAACGGTACAATACCGTACGAGTACATCTCATACGGAACGAAACCACACCAAAATGGTACAATACCGTACGAGTACATCCATACGGTACCAAACCACACCAAAACGGTATAATACCGGATGAGTACATCCATACGGTTCCAAACCACACAAAAACGGTACAATACCGTACGAGTACATCCATACGGTACCAAACCACACCAAAACGGTACAATACCGTACGAGTACATCCATGCGGTACCAAACCACACCAAAATAGTACAATACCGTACGAGTTCTTCGTTACAGTACGAAACCACACGAAAACGGTACAATACCGTACGAGTACTTCGTTACGGTACGAAACCACACCAAAACGGTACAATACCGTACGAGTACGTCCATACGGTACCAAACCACTTCAAAACGGTATAATACCGGACGAGTACATCCTTACGGTATCAAACCACACCAAAACGGTACAATACCGTAGGAGTACATCCATACGGTACCAAACCACCCAAAACGGTACATTACCGTACGAGGACATCCATACGGTACCAAACCACACAAAAACAGTATAATATCGTACGAGTACATCGTTACGGCACGAAACCACACCAAAACGGTACAATACCGTACGAGTACATCCATACAGTACCAAACCACATCAAAACGGAGCACTAGCGTACTAGAACATCCGTACGGTACTAAACCACATAATAATGGTACAATACCGTACGGGTAATCCATATGGTACCAAACCACACCAAAACGGTACAATATCGTACGAGTACATCTATACGGTATCAAACCACACCAAAACGGTACAATATCGTACGAGTACTTCGTTACGGTACGAAACCACACCAAAACGGTACAATACCGTACGAGTACAATCCATACGGTACCAAACCACACCAAAAAGGTACAATACTGTACGAGTACATCCATACGGTACCAAACCACACCAAAACTGTACAATACCGTACTGAGTACATCCCTACGGTACCAAACCACAACAAAACGGTACAATACCGTACGAGTATATCCATGAGGTACCAATCCACACCAAAATAGTACAATACCGTACGAGTACATTCGTTACGGCACGAAACCACACAAAAACGGTACAATACCGTACGAGTACATCCATACAGTACCAAACCACACCAAAATGGAGCACTAGCGTACTAGAACATCCGTATGGTACCAAACCACATAATAATGGCACAATACCGTACGGGTAAATCCATATGGTAGCAAACCACACCAAAACGGTACAATACCGTACGAGCATATCTATACGGTATCAAACCACACCAAAACGGTACAATACCGTACAAGTACTGGTACCAAACCGCATAATAACGGTACAATATCGTACTGGTAAATCCATACGGTACCAAACCACACAAAAACGGTACAATACCGTACGAGTACATCCCTACGATACCAAACCACAACAAAACGGTACAATACCGTACGAGTACTTCGTTACGGTACGAAACCACTCCAAAATGGTACAATACCGTACGGGTATATCCATACGGTACCAAACCACATGAAAATGGAACAATACTGTACGAGTACATCCATATGGTATCAAACCATATCAAAATGGTACAATACCGTATGAGTACTTCGTTACGGTACGAAACCACACCAAAACGGTACAATACCATACGAGTACATCCATACGGTACCAAAGCACACCAAAACGGTACAATACCGTACGAGTACATCCATACGGTACCAAACCACACCAAACGGTAAAATACTGGCTGAGTACATCCATACGGTACCAAACAACACCAAAACGGTACAATACCGTAGGAGTACATCCGTACGGTATCATACCACTCCAAAACGGTACAATACCGTACGAGTACACCCATATGGTACCTAACCACACCAAAACGGTATAATACGAGTACTTCGTTACGGCACGAAACCACACCAAAACTGTAAAATACCGTACGGGTACATCCATACGGCACCAAACCACACCAAAACAAAACAATACCGTACGAGGACGTCCATACGGTACCAAACCACACGATAACGGTGCAATACTGTACGAGTACATCCATACGGTACCAAACCAAACCAAAACGGTACAATACCGTATGCGTACATCCATACGGTACCAAACCACACCAAAACGGAGCAATACCGTACGAGTACATCCATGCGGTACCCAACCACACCAAAACGGTATAATACCGTACGAGTAAATCCATACGGTACCAAACCACACCAAAACGGTACAATACCGTACGAGTACATCCATACGGTACCAAACCACACCAAAATGGTACAATACCGTACCAGTACTTCGTTACGGTTCGAAACCACACAAAAACGGTGCAATACCGTACGAGTACATTCATACGGTACAAAACCACACAAAAATGGTACAATACCGTACGAGTACATCTATAAGGTATCAAACCACACCAAAACGGTACAATACCGTACGAGTACATACAGACGGTACAAAACCACACCAAAACGGTACAATACCGTACCAGTACTTCGTTACGGTTCGAAACCACACCAAAACGGTGTAATACCACACGAGTACATCCATATGGTACCAAACCACACCAGAACGGTACAATACCGTACGACTACATCCATACAGTACCAAACCACACCAAAATGGTACAATACCGTACCAGTACTTCGTTACGGTTTGAAACCACACCAAAACGGTGCAATACCGTACGAGTACATTTATACGGTACAAAACCACACAAAATTGGTACAATACCGTACGAGTACATCTATAAGGTATCAAACCACACCAAAACGGTACAATACCGTACGAGTACATACATACGGTACAAAACCACACCAAAACGGTACAATACCGTACCAGTACTTCGTTACGGTTCGAAACCACACCAAAACGGTGCAATACCGTACGAGTACATCCATGTGGTACCAAACCACACCAAAACGATACAATACCGTAAGAGTACATCCATGCGGTACCAAACCACACCAAAATGGTACAATACCGTACGAGTTCTTCATTACGGTACGAAACCACACCAAAACGGTACAATACCGTACGAGTTCTTCGTTACAGTACGAAACCACACCAAAGTGGTACAATACCGGACGAGTACATCCATACAGTACCAAATCACACCAAAATGGTACAATACCATACGAGTTCTTCGTTACAGTACGAAACCCCGCCAAAACGGTATAATACCGTACGAATACTTCGTTACGGTACGAAACCACACCAAAATGGTACAATACCGGACGAGTACATCCATACAGTACCAAACCACACCAAAACGGAGCACTAGCGTACTAGGAACATCAGTACGGTACTAAACCACATAATAATGGTACAATACCGTACGGGTAAATCCATATGGTACCAAATCACACCAAAACGGCACAATACCCGTACGAGCACATCTGATACGGTATCAAACCCCACCAAACGGTACAATACCGTACAAGTACTTCGTTACGGTACGAAACCACACCAAAATGGTATAATACTGTATGAGTACAACCACACGGTACAAACCACAACAAAACGGTACAATACCGTACGAGTACATCCATACGCTACCAAACCACAATAAAACGAAACAATACCGTACGAGTACATCCATACGGTACCAAGCCGCACCAAAACGGTGCAATCTTGTACAAGTACATCCGTACGGTACCATACCATAGCAAAATGGTACAATACCGTACGAGTAAATCCATACAGTTCCAAACCACACAAAAACAGTGTAATACCGTACGAGTGCATCCATACGGTACCAAACCACACAAAAAAGGTACAATACCGTACGAGTACATCGTTACGGTACAAAACCACACCAAAATGATGCAATACCGTACGAGTACATCAATATAGTACCAAACCACACCAAAACGGAGCACTAGCGTACTAGAACATCCGTACGGTACTAAACCATATAATAATGGTACAATACCGTACGGGTAAATCCATATGGAACCAAACCACACCAAAACGGCACAATACCGTACGAGCACATCTATACGGTATCAAACCATACCAAACGGTACAATACCGTACAAGTACTTCGTTACGGTACGAAACCACACCAAAATGGTACAATACTGTACGAGTACATCCACACGGTACAAAACCACAACAAAACGGTATCAATACCGTACGAGTACATCTATACGCTACCAAACCACACCAAAACGGAACAATACCGTACGAGTATATCCATACGGTACCAAGCCGCACCAAAACGGTGCAATACCGTACGAGTACATCCATACGGTACCAAACCATAGCAAAATGGTACAATACCGTACGAGTAAATCCATACAGTTCCAAACCACACCAAAACAGTATAATACCGTACGAGTACATCCATACGGTACCAAACCCCACAAAAAAGGTACAATACCGTACGAGTACATCGTTACGGTACGAAACCACACCAAAACGGTACAATACCGTACGAGTTCATCCATACAGTACCAAACCACACCAAAACGGAGCACTAGCGTACTAGAACATCCGTACGGTTCCAAACCACATAATAACGGTACAGTACCGTACGGG